>CM054129.1:66421005-67863575 GCA_028751855.1 Ambrosia trifida | reverse complement strand
ACATATCTTTCAGGTAATTGATCGATGATGGACAACGTGGCAAGCTTGGTCGGGGGAATCTCTCATGTGGGCGTCGGGTGTTTCAAAAGGGTTTCCACTTTAATTCCCAAAGATTTGGGATATATTTAAGAAGCCACTTTAATGTATTCAAAACTTTTTTTCGTTTATGTGTGAACACCAAACATGTTTTCGACGTCTTAATAAATGATTCCTTTTCTTAATTACTTATGATTTGCGTTAATCTTGGCTTTATGCTCTTGAACCGTCGCGCCACGTGTTTCCGCCATTGGCGTGGTGTGACAGAAAGTGGTATCAGAGCCAAGGTTATAGCGAATTAGTATTTTTAAAATCTAAACTATAACCGGAATTGGTTCAAAGGATGAAGTTTTCAAAACCATTGTATAAAACGCAATAAAGTAAATTATTTCGAAAGAGAAGAACATTGGGTATGAAGAGATTCCGACCAAGCTAGCCATGGGTAGTAGTGCGTACTACATTAATATTAGAAGTTAGGAAGAATGCCTCAAATGTACGCTTAACTTTCTAATGAATAATATATAAATATTAGTACGGTTCTTTTGCCAGGGATGTCGGACGCCGGGAGTGCCGCGCCGAGCTACGACAGTAGCATTCAGATTCTGCCACCCCCACCGATCGAGGTCGTAGTACTCGACCCAGAGGATGATGACATGGAGGTAGACACCGCCATGGGAGGAGCAGACAGCGACAGCTCCGATGAGACAGATCCCAGTGAGGACCCAGAGTGGGCCCCCGCTGGAGGAGACATGGCCGCCACAGCTGACCTACCGATGGCAGGGGCACCATAGGCCGATCTGTCGCTAGTGCCACTACCTGCCGCACCATTACCACCCCACCCCATTCCCGCCGTCAGGGATTTCCCTGCGGACTGCGCAGGTCCCTCGAGACCCGCCCCCACATAGTCTGAGACCGTAGAGTCTCCCTTCGATTGACATGCCCAGGTCGATCGTGAGCCATTACCCACCCCTCACATTCCCGTTCCCCCGGGTATGAGGCTTGTGCCTCTTGCCCGAGGACATAACGGATGGATTTCAGACGACTCCGACGACGAGTCGACAGCGTCTGTGGAGCACATTGCCATACCGATTCCCCCGGCTGACCTGGAGGAGCCCGTTGCTCCGATGATGGAGGACGTCCCTACCGCCCTACTCGCCCTACCAGAGCCCGTACCACAGGATGGGCCAGCCTCTGCAGGGCACATCCTAGAGGGTAGCTCAGCCCATAGCTCTGAGCTACACCGAGCAGGCTTGACAGCTTTCGCCACTGCGAGCCCCACTACCCCTACCGCCGTGATATCCGCTCCAGTGTGGGTCACTGTTACACAGCCCCTCATGGTCCCATTAGCCGAGCTCATAGCACCCTCCTCAGCGCCCATGACACTACCCATCACCACCTTTCCCATACTACCACCCCTACCCGAGATGCTTACCATACCACCACCTGCACCGTACACTATGGGTGCAGGAGCCCCCTTTATGATACCACCACTTGCACCGTATACTCTAGGTGTAGGGGACCCATACCAGATAACACCCCACTTCACCCCTGGATTACTGGGTTTTGCTCAGCCCTTCCCATCCCTACCGATGCCAGACCTAGTCGGCCCATCCCAGCCGACGTACACCGATATCCCCGGGCCGTCACAGCCCCACGGAATGGCCCCATTATCCGGACCGGCCTGGTCCACGGTGATCTCGTTGGAGAGCGACTTCCGGATCCTCGCTGACACTGTACAGCGCACTGTGAGTCAGATGGATCAGCAGGCCCGTCTCATGTGGGCCCGGATCATAGACGCCAGGGATGCGCTGGCACATTACGCGGAGGAGCTTTTGCGTATGGACGCACTATGTGGGATCATCGGCGACGCGCACCTTGCGCACCGTCAGTTCCTCTACGAGCGTATTACGACCATTAGTATGTCCATCAGCATGTACGCTCCCCAGTACCAGTATCCATAGCCACCACCGCAGTAGACGGGGAGACATCCCCGATATATATGTAGTAGTAGTGACATGTTAGCATAGCAGGGATTACAGCGCTAGTTTTGCATTTTTGCCCAGCCGAGCGGAGTGTGCCGGCATATGACATTATGTTTTTATTTATTTCAAACGATGTATGAGGGATGCTATCCCCATTTTGTTATTATGAACAAAGCGTTGTACTCGTATTATTGAAATTAATGAGAATCTTATTGTTATGATGGTAAAATGTGTGATTGTATGACTGTGATTGTCTGTGGTTGTTATTACTTACTTTACATATTGGGATTTGTGCGATTGTGTGGTGATGATTTTACTGTTTATTATGTTCATGTGATGAGTTGCTATTTATACTTGTGTATGACAATGATTGTTTGAATGTCTGTCAAAGATTAACTCTAATAATTGTTATTGAAGTAATATGGCACCAACCACAAGAAGCAACAGTGGCAACGACGCATTGCCCACGACACCCGCTGAACTTGAAACTTTGGTCTCGGAGCGTATAGCTCAAGCCATCGCGGAACACGAGGCTGCTCGCACCGAGAGATCGCGGGACAGGACCGGGAGTGATCAACGTGAGACCTCCCCTACTGGTAAGAGGTTTATGAATAAATGCAAAATCAATAGGAGATTATCCTAAAGCTCCTATTCCATAATAATGTACCCCCTTATTATTGCAGAAACTGCCTCGCGAGAGCATGGCTGCACATTCAAAGCCTTCCTGGACTGCAAGCCACTCAACTTCAGCGGCACTGAGGGATCCGTCGGACTAGTCAAGTGGTTTGAAAAGACTGAAACGGTGATCCGCATCAGTAGCTGTACCCCCCGACAGACCGTTATGTACTCCATGAATTTGTTCCTGGATCAAGCATTGACATGGTGGAACAGTCAGGTTCAGTCACTGGGAGACAATGCTGCATACTCCCTAACCTGGTTGGAGCTAAGGGAACTCATGATTGCTGAGTACTGCCCGGCAAGTGAAGTGCAGAAATTGGAGACTGAATTCTGGAACCTCACCATGACAGGAGCAGACGTAGCAGGATACACGTCCAGATTCCATGACCTATCACGACTGGTTCCCCGTTTGGTCACCCCAGAGAGCAAGAAGATTGAAAGGTACTTATTCGGACTGGCGCCACAAATCCGCAGCATGGTCACTTCTTCCAAACCCACAACCATGCGCGAAGCCATCGATCTCGCTCTAAGCCTTACTGAGGACACCATTCGAATGGGCACCTCGATCCGGAAAGTGTCAGGACTGAAGATTTCGGAGCCCAGTAGCGTGGAAGGTAAAAATTTGGGTTCGAACTCAGTAGTTGGGTCTAGTGATCAGGGAAGCAAGCCAAGGTTTGGGAAACGAAAACGTAATGACAGGAAGAAGGATGGATCATCAGGAGGTTCGAGCAAGAAAGGGAAAGGGTATGTAGCCACAGGACGTGGAAACAATGGAAAACAGGGATATCAAGGAAAGAACGAAGTGATCTGTGGTAAGTGCCGCCGTTCTGGGCACAAGACTGAAGAGTGTCGATCAGGAGCACCGAAAACTGGAGGAGCAAGACCCTGCTTCGCATGCGGGTCGCCCGATCATTGGAAGAGGGATTGCCCTAAGCTCAACAACCAGGCACGCGGACGGGCATTTGTGATTGGTGCTGGTGATGCACGACAGGACCCTAACGTGGTCACTGGTACGTTCCCTCTTAATGGTCATTATGCTTCTGTATTATTTGATACCGGTGCCGATTTTAGCTTCGTATCTGTTGAGTTCAAAAGACTACTTGGGCTAAAAACAAGTAAGCTAGATACACCTTACTCTATAGAACTGGCTAACGGTAAAACCATAGAAACGCGAGAAGTAGCGAAAGATTGTAAGTTGGATCTCTGTGGTCACGAGTTTGGTATTGACCTATTACCAGTCGTACTGGGTAGTTTTGATATAGTCATTGGCATGGATTGGTTATCCGCACACCGTGCCGTCGTTGTTTGCAACGACAAAATAATTCAAGTTCCCCTCGCGAACGGTGAAACTCTATCGATTCAAGGTGAAAGGCGTGGGACGCCACTAAGAATTATTACGTGCATGAAGGCCCGAAAGTGTTTAAGGAAAGGTCTCATCGCATTTTTAGCACACGTTGTAGATAAGAAGGCCGACGAGCGGAAATTGGAAGACATTCCGATAGCCAGAGATTTCCCAGACGTATTCCCAGAAGATTTGCCGGGGTTGCCACCACCTCGACAAGTCGAGTTCCGCATCGACCTTGTTCCTGGAGCTGCTCCCGTAGCACGATCGCCATATCGTCTAGCTCCATCCGAGATGCAGGAACTATCCGGCCAACTGCAAGAACTACTGGACAAGGGTTTCATAAGACCGAGTTTCTCACCTTGGGGAGCTCCCGTCTTATTTGTGAAAAAGAAAGATGGCACCTTTCGTATGTGCATTGACTACCGAGAACTAAACAAGCTAACCATTAAAAATCGCTATCCTCTCCCCAGGATTGACGATTTGTTTGATCAACTCCAAGGATCCAGCTTTTATTCCAAGATTAATCTAAGGTCCGGCTATCACCAATTGCGTATCCAGGAAGAGGACGTACCAAAAACAGTGTTCAGGACTCGTTATGGGCACTACGAATTTTTGGTAATGCCGTTCGGTTTAACTAACGCACCGGCCGTTTTCATGGACTTGATGAATCGCGTGTGTAAGCCGTATTTGGATAAATTCGTCATTGTTTTTATTGATGACATCTTGATCTATTCACGCACCAGAGAAGACCACGAAAACCACCTTCGTTTAATCCTGGAGGTCCTACGTAAAGAGAAACTCTATGCTAAGTTCTCGAAATGTGACTTTTGGATTCGAGAGGTTCACTTCCTAGGCCACGTGGTGAATGAAAAGGGTATACATGTCGATCCCGCCAAGATCGAGGCAATTAAAAATTGGGACGCCCCTAGAACTCCTACCGAGGTATGACAGTTTCTTGGCCTTGCAGGTTATTACAGAGGATTCATCGAGAACTTTTCTAAGATAGCACAGTCTTTGACCATGCTAACCCAAAAGGATAGAAAGTTCGAGTGGATGGAAAAGCAAGAAACCGCATTTCAGATACTAAAGGAGAAGTTGTGCGGCGCTCCAATATTGTCACTCCCCGATGGAACGGAAGATTTTGTAGTTTACTGTGACGCCTCTCATCAAGGCTTGGGTTGCGTATTGATGCAACGAGAAAAAGTGATAGCGTATGCTTCCAGGCAACTAAAGATCCACGAGAAGAATTACACTACACACGATTTGGAATTGGGAGCAGTGGTATTCGCTCTCAAAATTTGGAGACATTATCTATACGGAACTAAGTGCACAATCTTCACTGATCACAAGAGTTTGCAACACATCCTTGATCAGAAGGATTTGAACATGCGACAGCGGAAATGGGTCGAATTATTAAACGATTACGATTGTGAGATAAAGTACCATCCCGGAAAGGCGAACGTTGTGGCCGACGCCTTAAGTCGCAAGGAACGGGTTAAGCCATTGCGTGTCCGAGCCTTGGGTTTAACTATCCACACGAACCTGACTGACCGTATTCGTGAAGCTCAAATTAACGCTCTTAAACCCGAGAATGTCAAAGGTGAAAGATTGCGGAAGATGGTTGATTCACTGGAGCCAAAGGCGGATCAAACCTTGTATTTCATGAATAGAATTTGGGTACCAGTGTATGGCGGATTGCGTGAACTGGTATTGGCCGAAGCTCACAGTTCCCGATATTCGGTTCACCCCGGTGTAGACAAGATGTTCCACGATTTGAAGGAACTTTACTGGTGGCCAAATTTCAAAAGGGATATAGCGGCATATGTTGCGCGATGCTTAACTTGCGCGAAGGTCAAAGCCGAGCATCAGAGACCATCCGACTTGCTCCAGCAACCGGAAATACCTGAATGGAAATGGGAGCAGATTTCCATGGATTTCATCACCAAGTTACCCAAGACAACAAGCGGCCATGACATGATCTGGGTAATTGTTGATCGATTGACAAAATCCGCACACTTCCTCCCAATTCGCGAAACGGATAAGTTGGAGAAACTGACCCGTTTATACATTAAGGAAGTGGTGTCTAAGCATGGTGTACCTATTTCCATCATCTCCGATCGAGATAGTCGTTTCACCTCAAGATTTTGGGAAAGTTTGAATGAAGCCCTCGGTACTCGCCTTGACATGAGTACCGCATATCATCCCCAAACTGATGGCCAAAGTGAACGAACCATCCAGACCTTGGAAGATATGTTACGGGCATGCGCAATCGATTTCAGCGGTAATTGGGATACACACTTGCCACTAGTGGAATTTTCGTATAACAACAGTTACCACACGAGCATTCAAGCTGCACCTTTTGAAGCTCTATATGGACGCAAGTGTAGATCTCCTCTATGTTGGGCTGAAGTTGGAGAAAAGCAACTCACCGGGCCCGAAATTGTTCAGGAGACGACGGACAAGGTCTTCTTGATAAAAAGAACGTCTCAAAGCGGCCCGTGACCGGCAGAAAAGCTACGCAGATATGAGGCGAAAGCCTTTGGAATTTCAAGTCGGAGACAGGGTCCTACTAAAGGTGTCACCTTGGAAAGGTGTCGCGCGCTTTGGGAAGCGCGGAAAGCTGAACCCACGGTATGTTGGACCGTTCAAAATCTTGTCCAGAGTAGGCCCTGTGGCATACAAGCTCAAGTTACCACAAGAGCTTAACGGTGTACATGACACGTTCCACGTGTCGAACTTGAAGAAGTGCTTATCCGAAGAAACTCTCATCATCCCTGCGGACGAAATCCACATTGACAAGTTACACTTCGTCGAAGAACCAATCGAAGTAACCGATTGGAAGGTCCAAAAATTAAGGCGCAGCAAGATCAGGTTGGTCAAAGTGCGCTGGAATGCCAAGCGTGGACCGGAGTTCACGTGGGAAAGGCTGGACCGGATGAAGCAAAAATATCCCGCCCTATTCGAGAAGACCCCTATACCAGAGAACTCGAAGTGAATTCCGAGACGGAATTCTCTTAACGGGGGGAGAATGTAACAACCGGCAAAAATAAGGTAATTCCGTACTAATTAACTATACGCGATTAACGTAATTAAATGCAATTATGTGTTGATTATTTAACTGAGGCTTTAGAAAGATAGCAATTCCCAAATAATGCATAGGAATGCATATGTTTAATGATAAAACATGATAGGATCATGTGCGAGCGAATTATCCTGTATGGACACTGGCGATTACCCGGTAAAAATTAAATAAGCGAAACGGATCCCGGACACTCGGGATATAAAATAAAACGTAATTTCACAAAATATAATGGGTTTTGGAACTCCAAAGCCATACGTGAAAGCCTGTTATACAAATCTCCCGGTAACGAATATAGTGCGCGTACCGCACCCGATACGCGCATAACATATAATTTCACCCGGCAAAAGCCTAAATAATTTATCAACGCTTAAACTGGACTATGTTTAAGGGATATTAAAGGTATTTTAATATTCAGATAACACGCGATTAAAAACCCGAAAATACCCGGACGGTACCCGAACGAGAGGGAATTAAACATAATAATATTGGGTATTAATTAACAAAGTGGACCCCACCCAAATACCCCAAGGGGCCGGCCTAGGGCCCTCCTAATGATTAATATCTTGGGTTATCTTATTAAACCATTAGGATTAATGCTAATCATAAGGTTGCATGGACTAGTATTGGGCAAGAAAATTCACCAAATCCCCTCATTTCTCTCTCTAATCTCACGGCCAAACACCCTCTTATCATAATCTCCAAAGATTTTTTTTTTACAAGCTCACATAATCCACTTGATCTTCCATAATCTAAGATAAGATATTGGATGATCTTGGAAAGATTTGGAAGAGGATATTATAAACAAACTAGTGAGAATACTTGAAGCAAAAACCAAAAATTCTTCTTCTTCTCCTCCTCTTGGCCGTAACATAGCAACCATCCATATACATTTTCCTTACAAATTTTACACTTCCAAATCATCTCTAGATCATTATCCTTCAAAACCCCATTGTGTGTTTCAAGAGCTTGGAGCTTAACCCTTTGGAATAACACACTAAAACCCCATCCAATCCAAGGTTTTTGTCATCCCTAGCCTTGAGCTAATAGTAAGTTTTAACCTTGCTTTGATTATTAATGTTAATATTAAGTGTTCTTATGAGAAAGTTGTACATTGATGGGCAGAATGTGGTTTTGAAACATAAAGTTTAATGTATCTTACAAGAGTAAAATGGAAGAATAATAACATGGATAAATTATGGATTTGATATTAGTAATGTGGTATTTCAAGAAAATGTAGAAATGTGTACATACACTTAAGGAAGTGGATGATTTGGGCATGATTTTTGAAAAAGACTTGAATATGATAAAAGATGGTTTTAATCATCATAAAATGACTAGCTAATGTCAAAAATATGTTGGAATGTGTTAGATGATCATGAATGAAAAAGTTACATGTTCAAAGTCTACTCACTTGGATGAGTGAAATTTGGATATGTTGGATAAAAACATAAAACACACATGTTAATAGCATCAATAATGAAATAAAAGACTAGTAGAAGTGGAATAATGTAAAAATAACCAAACATGAAAAAGATGGTTCTTTAAAGTCCACTAGTTGGAAGAAAAATGCTAACTTTGGAAGTTAGTATGGAAAAAGCAACAAGTATAAGTTAAGAGGCTAATATTGTAAATTTAAAAGTTGAGGGACTAAAATAAGTATTTTAGAAACTTTGGTCCAAAAATGTATTAATGGAAAGTTTGGTGTCAAAAACGCAAATAACGATTTTTCCAAGTATAGTTTTGGTGAACACTAGTAACCTACAAGTGTATTTTATGAAAAGTGTATTTTTATAAAAATAGAAGTTTATAAAAATATGGAATCATATTAACATAAGGGTTTTATAAAAATAAAGGTTTTTATAAAATGTTGGACAAAAGTGGAAACTTGAGAAAACTTGTACAAAAATGGATACTTTTATATAAATGGGAATATAAAAGTGTCGGGAACATTTTTGGAATATAAGTTAACAAGTTGGACTAAAAATAATAAAGTATATCTTTCCAAGTAATATGTGTTTGGAAATTAGAAGTATAAATAATATTTCTATAGAACACATATTGGAAGAAGCTTGGAAAAATTTAAACTATCGGACTTAGTTACATAAACTAACTATAACGAATAAACGGACAAACTAGAGGAAAATGCCATTGCGGCAAAACGTGAAGATATATATATATATATATATATATTTTAAGAAGTAAAATATATATAACATGGGTGAAAATTATATAACACTTTCCTAAGTGTTAGAGAGAATATTCGTGGGAGAAAGCATAACGTAAAGAATTAAAAACGTTAAACAACAGATGGACTTAACAAAGAAAATTCACACGTTGATATATGGATACATGCTCGTCTCGAAGAAATTCTAGTATATCTATTTGAATGGGAAAGTAGATATGCGAGAAGGAAAACCGAGACGAGTAGGCAAAGTATATCTACGAACATGTGAATACCGACAAGATCCTAGTATATTTGTTTAAATGGGAAAATAAATGTACGGCATGGTAAGTTGAGTCGGGCGTTAAGAATACACTACCGAACGACAAGACCTTAGCATATTTATTTAAATGGGAAAATAAATATGCGGCAAGGTGAGTCGGGTCGGGTATTAAGAATACATTATATCGAACAATACGATCCTAAGTATAATTATTTAAATGGGAAAATAATTATACGTTAGGTAGAGTTGTGTCGAGAATAATAGTATACAAGTTACAAAGAATATTAACGAGAATAATACATAACTCGTAAGAAAAGGGTACTCCATCGCCAACGAACCTAGGATACGCGTCTAATTAAATGGGAATTGTAACAAAACGTGGTCGGGGAGTTGGGTGTACAACTTGCCAAGGCACATGCACTATAGGTGTAGTGATTTATACGCTTAGGACGTTTGTAGGTGCAGGACCACAAAACTTGCTATCTTCCTTTTTGAGCCAAGCACAGATTCAGGTGAGTCTCACGGCCCCATTTTAAACTATTTTATGTTTTTCGGGGGAAAGATATGTTAGGGAAATGTTTGACGGGATAAGTACTTGAGTTGTGATCGCCACTCGGGGTTGAGACCTCTCTACTATGATCATTAATTCAGGAAAATGAAACCGAAGGAATATTTGAATAGTACTATTGGTGCCTGACAAGGCCCACCCCTAATCGATAGCGTCGATTATTCATCGGCGTATGCCTGGGGTGCACGTATTCTGGTACATTTGGGTCTATGGTTTGTAACTTGTTAAATGCTTCCGCTACTGATTTTAAGTTTATGAAAACTATGTCTTTTTGGATATCATGTATATTCATATAGAGTTGTTTATTGTGACCGTTGTCTTGGATTCTGGTTTTCATGCGCCTCGCGGTAAAACCCCGCAAGTGGAAATTTGAGGGTGTGACAATTAATTGTTATTAGATTTTGAATTTTTATAAGTTTATAAAAATGAAACATGGCAGCTGCAGATTCATCATAACATAAACATAACAGAGATTTTATGATCCAAAATCTAAATGATCAATTAACCACAATCATTAATGACCTTAGTTACATTAAAAACGCAACCCAAAAATCATACTGATCTGTATATATACTACATATATTAAAACCAAAAACCATGAATTACTAAATTACCAGTTAAACGTGCATAAGTAGTTTAGTTATAACAATTCATCATTCTAAACACCAACCCACCAACTGTTGTCATCAAAACCAAAAGGTACGAGCCACTAACTAACCTAAATACCATTAGCACTAACAACATGAGAAAGCTTCAACACACCTTTGTTCTTGAAAAAGAGGAAATGCATTTCGTCACGTGAATGAAGCTCCTTATCGACAACAAAAGACAGCATACCTTTAATGTAGTAACGCTCATTTCCACTGGATTGCTCAACACCAACAGATACTTTCCATAACCCACCATCACCGTCAGTAAGTTTCAAATTCTTCTTCATGTTCAACCCATTTTCAATTGCCCAAGGCTTCTTCATCCTCTAAAAAAATAACCATGTGTGGATATTAATAATAAATAAAAATATACATTAACATGAATCATAAGAATAGACTTAAAGAAGTTGAACTTACAAAATGATTGTCAACTATGAAAACAACTGGTACACCTAAATCATCCCGAGCATCTGGTTGGTTATGATCATCAACATTCATAGGTGTTGCTACATCTTCCTCTTGGCAGTCATCATCCGAAATAAAAATGATGTCTTTATCATCATAAAAATCTTCAGCATACTCCTTTTTGACATCATTAACCCACATATCGGGAGGAGGTGTAACTTTATTTTTAATAAACAGGGACATATTAAAAGTAACTTTGTCAACCATCTCAAAAACAATGAGATGTTGACGGGTTATTGAAAGCTTTTTCCTGATATAAGACCATCCTTTGGTAAAATAAACATGACCATCTTCTCCTCTAATCAGGCATAGAAATTCACAATCTGGAAATGATTTGATAACGACTGGTTCACTGGGAATTAGTCTATTAAATTTTGCATGACAGACCAAATTAGTTATATGCTGAAATACAAAAACAATAATGTTAATACAGTAACTAACACATATTGTATGACTTGAATTGTATAACATATTATGGAGATAGAAAGACATACAAGCCGATTCTTGTATTCATTGAATGGGTCATCAAGCTTGCAATAGAAAAATGGACCGGGAGCGCAAACTGCGTCTTGATAGAAAGTTATCATTCTAAAACATTTCAGATTCTCAACATATTGAAACACAAATTTACAATAAGATGGGTAATTTAGTGTCCGAATCATTGTTCTCCATCCATTATATAAGAAATATCTACCAGCAATTTGCAAAATCTTAACAACAAAGACCTGAGAATCCAAAGTTCTAATTTCTGTATTACCGACCGGATAATTGAACTTCTGAATCCAAGAACCGTAGTCGCTAGGCAGGGCCTGATAACAAATTCAAATAATAATAAAATTATTTAAGTTATCATAAAAAGATATGAATTATAATTTTTTTTTTTGTTAAACAATGTTAGATATCTTACCAAGCATACTCTAGTCTTACTTTCAGACTCGACATAGAAACCATTCAACATTTTAACAACAAGATAATGAACCTGTTTTTATGACAAAGTGAAATACAAAAGTGTTTGTGTTAATGTTATTTGCAAAGTAATAATCTATTGTTTAATCAGAGTTTAAACAACAAATAATAAGATAACACACTAATCATCAATAAAAATAACACTTAAGAAGAATCATTATATAATAATGATCAAATACATATTGTTAAAAAAATAACAATTAAAATAAACATCATATTCATTGATAATGAAGTAAAACTAAAGATTTGTAAGCTGAAAATCATAAACTTACTGAATTGATAAAAAAAAATTTAATAACACTAATTTTTTGAAAAAACAGAGCATACACATGAAAATACGAAAAAAGATGAATAACATTAAGTATTCCAAAAAATGTAAATATATAAAGCTCAAAAAAAGTTAAATCTTACGATTATTAAGCAAAAAGTATATATCGGAACATAAAATCGAACATCGAACAATCAGTATTGAAGAGATATTAAGTATCGATAGAGTTGATGTGTGATAAAAAAGAGAAAATACCTTTGATCGTGGAACAATGCAGACGATTTATTGGGAAGAAGAGGCGGAATATTGTGATGAATGAGGATGATTGATGATGAAGATTAATAATAATCGATGATTGTTATAGAATTGGGAAAGTTTTTACTGGGATTTGGAAAAGATTGAGAAGATGGTGTAAGTTATTTGTATGATATCTTTAAGTAAGATATCAATATCTTTTAAGAAAATTTTGTAATATTTTTAAATAATATGATTAAAATGTGTTTTAAATTAACTTTAAATAACATATAATTAACGAAATTGCATAAATATGTAATTAGACTGAAAATTAATCGAACATGATAATTGTAATAAAGCTAAACATTTTCTACGAATTTCATTGAACATAAAAAACTTAAATTAAAATGTTTCTTTTAAAACAAAATAAGTATTCATAAGTTAGAAAATACTTCTTGATAAACAACATTTGACGTTTCATTCTTAACTCGTCCTTCTTTATCTAGTATTAGTATCTTCAGTCCATCTCTACTCTTTACCCTTGAAAGTGCAATGTATAACTGACCATGTGAAAACACGGGATATTTCAAATACAAACCTACTTTGGATAGGGATTGTCCTTGACTCTTATTTATTGTCATTGCAAAAGACAAAACAATTGGAAATTGTCTCCTGTTAAATTTGAAAGGTATGTTTTTATCAGACGGAGACAATATAATTCTTGGTATAAATGTTCGCATACCAATATTAGTCCCAGAAATTATTTTCACTTCTATAACACGTTTCCCCATTTTAACAACTTGCAACCTTGTTCCGTTGCACAAACCGCTCTTCTGATCAATGTTTCTCAATAACATTATAGGAACACCAACTTTCAATACCAAACGGTGGTTTGGTATACCTGATAACTTAAGACCATTTAAAAACATCTGGAGAAACCAATTTTTCATCAAACTTCTCTTTAACATTTTCAGGCTGACAAACACTATCTGCACTTAAATATTCCATTTCCTCTCCAGGAAAAAGTGAAAGAAGTCGATCATTAATTTCTTGAACAACTTCATTCTTTGGTGCCAATATTGCTCTTTCTTGAAAATAATTTGGAGGATTAAAATTATCCAAAATAGATGGATATACGAAGGATATCAAATCAGATACGGGATCCAAAGATTCGGTGATGAGTAAATCATTTGGTATCTGAATAACATCTGAAAAGTCATTCACATAATCAACCTTTCCTTCTCCAATATCCAAAACCCAATCTGCAAATTCTTTTATTTCTTGAACATTTGAATGACTATTTCCAGAAATTAACCTCATATTCTTGGTTAATTTCAAAATAACACACTTATGCCAAATGTATGAGGAGCTTAAAGACGCATTGACAATATCATTTCTGCTGCCATTTGGAACAACTGGTAGAATCTGCCTAAAGTCACCACCAAAAACAATTACCTTCCCTCCAAATAATTTTTCAAAACCGTTATCGTCACGATCACCAAAAACATCTTTTAAACTTTTATCTAAAGCTTCAAAAGCATGTTTATGAGTCATAGGTGCTTCATCCCATATAATCAAATCGGTATTTTTAACCAATTGCGCTACATCACTATTTGGTTTTATGAAGCACAAAAAATCTTCATTAAGGTTTATAGGATTTGAAAACCTAGAATGTGCTGTTCTACCACCACTCAACAACAAAGAAGCAATGCCACTCGAAGCAACATTCAAAACGTCAAGTTAGCTACAAAAAAAATAATAATTTGTTAACATAATAAAATTATATTTATACTAATAAATATATGATAAATCCAAATGAATCCTAAAAATTACCATTTCGTGAATTAGTTTTTTTTGGTACTTTAGAGGTTGGCAACGTGTATTTGCTATTTTCCTGATTTGACATTGTTTAACCTTTGTAGAAATTATAGCAAACAACACATATCTGTAAAAATTAGTAATATTGATAATTATAAAGTTAAAATGATGAATATCACGTAACAATATATATATATATATATATATATATAATAAAATCATACTAAAAAAGAAGATATGTGATTATATACTGAAACAGTTTGGAAAATTGAACCTATACAAAAAAATTTGAATACAAGTTATTGGAAAGCTAATTTTGATTTCGAGAACTATATAAATGTAATGAAAGGTATAAGATTAAAGAAAGAGTAGTTACCTTCATACAATGTAGAAATGAAGAAAATTGGATTAATAGGTGGGAGATATTAACACTATAAGTTGTTATTTGATTGTATAGAGGTGCTTAAGAAATCTACGAATTAAGAGTTGTTTATATACAGAAAATTTAAATTAAGTAACCGAAAATTAAAAAATTCAAATTCAAATTCAAAATTCATTTACGAATTCAACTAAATTAAAGAATGATTTTAAAACTAATTAACCTATTAAATACATAACAAAAAACATTTTTTTGATTTATTTACAGTATGATATTAAAGTTGATTTGAATATACATATATATATATATATGTTTATAAATGGAAATATATTAAAAAAAATAAATTATTTAAGTTTTATTTCATAATTATGACTGATTATCGTACAATAAATAACTATTACTAATTATGATTGATTTTTTTAAAGTATCATATTTATTATGTAAAATTCAATTCAAATTTTAAATATACGTTTTTTTATCATAAATAGAAACGTTTTTTTTTTGGTAATTCATAAAAAGAAATGATTACATTTCCATATTAATAAAAAATATATGATTTGGATTTTATTGTATTTTATAAAAAATAACGTATATTTTAAATTACTGACTTTTGTATAATTAAGATGATTTCTGTGAAATGATACATTAATGTGACAGATTATATGTAGTAAATAATGAGGTTATATGTCTTATATGATGTATGGATCAGATATAAACATAATTTTAGTTAATATAAATTTGCAAACATACAAAACAAAGGAAATATGAAAAAACATCATAAAGTCTGAATTACCAAAACACCACAGTTTAAAAATAACAGAATGTATCAAATTCGAATGCAAAGATATCACAGAAACGTAGAATGATTCTAGTAGTAGAGGTATAGTCACAGAAATTCGACTACTTTGATTTTTTCTTGTCATCCAATTGGTAAACAGAAACCAGTTTACGGGTACTTTTATAGCTTGAGTAGCTAATTGAAGTTTCAACAGTACGTAAAGTAGATGGTTCTCCTTCATTCACCTGTATTACAAAAAAACAAAAGTAAGAAACAAAAATAAAAATTAAATGTAAATAATACATCAATTAATACAAAAAACCACCTCATCGACTGTTTGAAACTTCAGTTTAATTTCAGAAAGAATAAAATTATCATCGGTAACATTAGATATGTTCTAGACCTCATCGAGAGTTTCCAAATTATCTTTTGTTACAGCGATTTTAAATGCAAATTCTCTACCACGCAAATAAAATAGCTCATCTGGAAAGTTAACAATGTAGGGACCCTGAAATAAAAAAAGTTATTTTAAAAAAAAAATATTAAATTTTTAATCTTAAATAAGAACATAGTAAAATTATTCATATATATATATATATATATATATATATATATATATATATAGATAGATAGATATAACAAATACCTTATTTTCTATAAGCAAGGTTTCCGCAGATAGTGGAATCATTTTAGATGCTTCATGTGATACCCCGCAATTTCAGGTTCTCACTTTAACTAAACTCTAGTTACGTTCCTTGCATTATACTTAACTATGGTTAGCAAGATAGGACACACGTGACATAGTTGTATGTTAATAACTGCATAAGGTTGTAATTCGAGGAATTACCAGACTGTATACATGATTAGTGAACCTCGGACGTTGGTGAATAATGAAGTTTAATAATTGTGAGTTAACTGATTTGGATTGATTGCGATTACGTGCTTCTGTGATACTCGGTGAAACTATGTGCAAACCATATGTGATTATGTGAACTTAAACCAAATACGTTAATAAGAATCGTTAAAGGTGGACCATTAGGATGATTGGGGTCTTAACACATGGGGTTACACTTATTACGGTCCGAAATAGCGAAAACGTCGAAGGAAAACACGTCGGGTGACGAAATGGGCCACCCACGCGGGCCAAGGCCCTGTGAGCGGCCGCTCACAGGGAGCGAGCGGCCCGCTCACCGGTACCTGACGTCTCTAAACCGCCTTAAACACCTATTTCAGCAACCTTAAGCCTCTTGTATCACCTAAACTCAAACCCTAATCGTCCCTACTGCCTCACTTACAAAATATTAACCCCAAGCAACCTGCTAAGGCGCAAGAACATCGATTGGGAAGCTCCAAAGGCGTTCGGTTGATTATATCGAAGAGCTTGGGGTATAATCCTTAATCTTTTACACCTTAATCTTGTTTTTATGTTATAAAAATCCTATAACTAGGTTTGTCCAGGTCTGAACTCTTTTTATAATTATTAAAACTTGAGGTTTTTGAAGATTAAACAAATTAAACATGATGATAGGCGATTAGTAATATAATAGGTTACTTGTTGCGCAAGTTGTTGAAGTTTTGATCATTAAATTTGTAATCTTTGCATGTATAATGATAGAATCTGATCATAATAGGTCTTAGGAATGTTTGGTAATGGTTATTGATGATTGTTGATTGATTTCATGCACACGGGAGTCGTTTAAAGAAAGATTTAGGCGTAATTAAAATCTGGACAGAATGATTAGGTGAACTTGTAGGGGCTGTAATGCGACTTTAACATGATGATTTTGGTACTTTCTTTGCATGGTTAAATCACACCTGGTCTTAGCTTTTCATAATGGGTAAAATCAAGTGATTTGGACGTCGGTTGAGTCGTTTTTGGAATTTTCTTTGAGAATAGGTCATATCAGAATTTCGGGTTAACAAACTGAGTCGAGTTTGAGTCATCATAACATGAGTTTTATAAAGAGTTGGGTTATGAAATTTTTACAGAAGGTTAACATTGGAGAAACTTGAGTTTTACAGGTGGATTCATCCCGTTTGGATGAATACACAATTTTTGGGAATTTTTCTACTAAACTGACCTGTTATGAAAATTTTCTGAACATAGCTGTGTTGAACGAATTTTAATTATTTTTGTGTTTGGTTTTGAGACAAAACAAAAATATGGATTGTTAAGTGAATTCCAAATAATAGTAAGTAAAAATTTTAGAGGTTAACTCACTGATTAAGTATTTTAAATAAATTGGTTTGATGACGCACAATCTGTCCTAAAAACACAGATTGTGTATTATGTGTTTATGTGATTAATTGAGGTCCTAGGTGGTATGCAATTGATGTGTAACTGAACGGACACTTGTATGAGACGCATATGGAATGTAAAAACTAATTATAACCAACATATTCACCAACGAGTCCGTATGGTTTACTTATGCATGTAGAATCACTAGGTGTCACCTACACACTTTTGAACGTTTAAACGCCTTGGACAAATGGGTTATATGGTGTAATGATATTACGCCCATACTTACTTAGTGACACTTATACTAGGGGAGTCGGTAGTGCACCCTACTTGGAGTTTGGATTTCTTTTGCTTGCACACTAAGGTGAGTTTCACTATTCTTTTCTCAAAAGCATGCGTCTCGGGTTTGAGACAACTTACAAAACGTTTTCTAGTCCGGTTTGGGACTACTTTTACATCTCGGGTTATGAGATGCTTTGACTCCTTGCGTGGGTCGGGTTTTGACTCCTTGTGTGGGTCGGTTTTACGATTCCTTGTGTGGTCCTTAAATGCAATTATGTGTTGATTATTTAACTGAGGCTTTAGAAAGATAGCAATTCCCAAATAATGCATAGGAATGCATATGTTTAATGACAAAACATGATAGGATCATGTGCGAGCGAATTATCCGGTATGGACACTGGCGATTACCCGGTAAAAATTAAATAAGCGAAACGGATCCCGGACACCCGGGATATAAAATAAAACGTAATTTCACAATATATAATGGGTTTTGGAACTCCAAAGCCATACGTGAAAGCCTGTTATACAAATCTCCCGGTAACGAATAAAGTGCGCGTACCGCACCCGATACGCGCATAACATATAATTTCACCCGGCAAAAGCCTAAATAATTTATCAACGCTTAAACTAGACTATGTTTAAGGGATATTAAAGGTATTTTAATATTCGGATAACACGCGATTAAAAACCCGAAAATACCCGGACGGTACCCGAACGAGAGGGAATTAAACATAATAATATTGGGTATTAATTAACAAAGTGGACCCCACCCAAATACCCTAAGGGGCCGGCCTAGGGCCCTCCTAATGATTAATATCTTGGGTTATCTTATTAAACCATTAGGATTAATGCTAATCATAAGGTTGCATGGACTAGTATTGGGCAAGAAAATTCACCAAATCCCCTCATTTCTCTCTCTAATCTCACGGCCAAACACCCTCTTATCATAATCTCCAAAGATTTTTTTTTACAAGCTCACATAATCCACTTGATCTTCCATAATCTAAGATAAGATATTGGATGATCTTGGAAAGATTTGGAAGAGGATATTATAAACAAACTAGTGAGAATACTTGAAGCAAAAACCAAAAATTCTTCTTCTTCTCCTCCTCTTGGCCGTAACATAGCAACCATCCATATACATTTTCCTTACAAATTTTACACTTCCAAATCATCTCTAGATCATTATCCTTCAAAACCCCATTGTGTGTTTCAAGAGCTTGGAGCTTAACCCTTTGGAATAACACACTAAAACCCCATCCAATCCAAGGTTTTTGTCTTCCCTAGCCTTGAGCTAGTAGTAAGTTTTAACCTTGCTTTGATTATTAATGTTCATATTAAGTGTTCTTATGAGCAAGTTGTACATTGATGGGCAGAATGTGGTTTTGAAACATAAAGTTTAATGTATCTTACAAGAGTAAAATGGAAGAATAATAACATGGATAAATCATGGATTTGATATTAATAATGTGGTATTTCAAGAAAATGTAGAAATTTGTACATACACTTAAGGAAGTGGATGATTTGGGCATGATTTTTGAAAAAGACTTGAATATGATAAAAGATGGTTTTAATCATCATAAAATGACTAGCTAATGTCAAAAATATGTTGGAATGTGTTAGATGATCATGAATGAAAAAGTTACATGTTCAAAGTCTACTCACTTGGATGAGTGAAATTTGGATATCTTGGATAAAAACATAAAACACACATGTTAATAGCATCAATAATGAAATAAAAGACTAGTAGAAGTGGAATAATGTAAAAATAACCAAACATGAAAAAGATGGTTCTTTAAAGTCCACTAGTTGGAAGAAAAATGCTAACTTTGGAAGTTAGTATGGAAAAAGCAACAAGTATAAGTTAAGAGGCTAATATTGTAAATTTAAAAGTTGAGGGACTAAAATAAGTATTTTAGAAACTTTGGTCCAAAAATGTATTAACGGAAAGTTGGTGTCAAAAACGCAAATAACGATTTTTCCAAGTATAGTTTTGGTGAACACTAGTAACCTACAAGTGTATTTTATGAAAAGTGTATTTTTATAAAAATAGAAGTTTATAAAAATATGGAATCATATTAACATAAGGGTTTTATAAAAATAAAGGTTTTTATAAAATGTTGGACAAAAGTGGAAACTTGAGAAAACTTGTACAAAAATGGATACTTTTATTTAAATGGGAATATAAAAGTGTCGGGAACATTTTTGGAATATAAGTTAACAAGTTGGACTAAAAATAATAAAGTATATCTTTCCAAGTAATATGTGTTTGGAAATTAGAAGTATAAATAATATTTCTATAGAACACATATTGGAAGAAGTTTGGAAAAATTTAAACTATCAGACTTAGTTACATAAACTAACTATAACGAGTAAACGGACAAACTAGAGGAAAATGCCATTGCGGCAAAACGTGAAGATATATATATATATATTTTAAGAAGTAAAATATATATAACATGGGTGAAAATTATATAACACTTTCCTAAGTGTTAGAGAGAATATTCGTGGGAGAAAGCATAACGTAAAGAATTAAAAACGTTAAACAACAGATGGACTTAACAAAGAAAATTCACACGTTGATATATGGATACATGCTCGTCTCGACGAAATTCTAGTATATCTATTTGAATGGGAAAGTATATATGCGAGAAGGAAAACCGAGACGAGTAGGCAAAGTATATCTACGAACATGTGAATACCAACAAGATCCTAGTATATTTATTTAAATGGGAAAATAAATGTACGGCATGGTAAGTTGAGTCGGGCGTTAAGAATACACTACCGAACGACAAGACCTTAGCATATTTATTTAAATGGGAAAATAAATATGCGGCAAGGTGAGTCGGGTCGGGTATTAAGAATACATTATATCGAACAATACGATCCTAAGTATAATTATTTAAATGGGAAAATAATTATACGTTAGGTAGAGTTGTGTCGAGAATAATAGTATACAAGTTACAAAGAATATTAACGAGAATAATACATAACTCGTAAGAAAAGGGTAATCCATCGCCAACGAACCTAGGATACGCGTCTAATTAAACGGGAATTGTAACAAAACGTGGTCGGGGAGTTGGGTGTACAACTTGCCAAGGCACATGCACTATAGGTGTAGTGACTTATACGCCTAGGACGTTTGTAGGTGCGGGACCACAAAACTTGCTATCTTCCTTTTTGAGCCAAGCACAGATTCAGGTGAGTCTCACGGCCCCATTTTAAACTATTTTATGTTTTTCGGGGGAAAGATGTCACACCCTCAAATTCCACGTGCGGGGTTTTACCGCGAGGCGCGTGACACACCAGGATCTCAGTCAACGATCACAATAAACATACAACAAACATGCATTCATAATAATATTTAAAACCCAAAATATCATGCTTTGAGCTGTAAACCAGCAGCGGAAGCATTCTTGTTTACAACCAAAAGACATATCATTGTTTACAAGGACATTGTTTAATATGTTTCAAAATAATAGACGCCGTGCATGACCTCGTGCGCCTAGTCCGATAACCGCTACCTTAGCGACCTGAGAAAACATGCCAAAAATGTCAACATATAATGCTGGTGAGTTCACAGGTTTTCTTTTATAAAGTGTTGTCACAAGTTTTACAAAGATCATTCCCGTTAATACTATGTCATGAGAACGTTAGCTAGACGTTAAGTGTTTTTACTACTACGGTTGGGAACCCATTACTAAACGTTTCCAAAAGTTGATACCAGCCCAGAATGACTGGGCTACCGATGCCTCGGTAACCCGATAGGTAGAGACAATATGCACCCGCCCGGCCCCGCCGTCGAGTGGGGTTTGTGAGGCCCAATAGATCTATCCACATTTCCCTCGTTGTGCGTGCCAGCACATTCATGGTTTCCCCCTGGGACTTTCCATAAAAGCCGTATAGTAACATAAAGTGCCCATAGTATAACATGACCTTTAAATAGTTCGTACAAAGCATGTTTCTCCCCCAAAAGCAAAACAGTAAAAGTGGGGCTGTGAAACTCACCTTGGTTTGCGTTACTTGAAAATAGTTATGTAATTATGTTATGATAGCCCCAGATAGCGGCGACCTATCATAAGATGCGTATAAGTATTGGACTAATAACCCGCAGGCTAACTAGTCCCCGAATGTCCAGACCGTGACCATGAACGTTTGAAAACACCTTTAACTGTTAAACCGACCGTGCCAGACAAGACCCGACATCCCATTGGTGACCCGACATCCCACGTGTTAGATAAATGTAAGACATCATGCCACATATGCAATTAAACACTTAGCACGCGCAACAATTCACCTAGTCTAGCATAATGTCCAATTAACGCATAATCAGGTCCGAATACGTCTTACTAAGTCATTGGGTGTATCCCGGGGTTCCTAACATGTTCCTAGGTGTCAAATCGTGTTCCGGGATGTCAAAACGCGTTTACGACAGCAGCACACGCGATTAGGAAACCTTCATGCGATTAGGAAAAGTCAACTAGTGAGTAGGAGGGAGGGTATAGGCGAGTAGGCTCTACTCGCATGAAGCTATAGGCGAGTAGGCTCCTACTCGCATGAAGCTTCAGGCGAGTAGGGCCCTATTCGCCTGATGCTCTGCTGTTGCGCGTTTTCGCGCGTTAAACCCTCCAAATCAGATCCGAAACATGTAAAAACACCCAATATCAAAACTAAACTATTAACCAACCCTTTTCAAGCAAAAACCCCCAATTTACCTCTGCTCTAACGGGCTCGGTGCGATTATTTCCAAAAATGGCAAAGTACTAGGTTTCACCAACCAACCTTATCTTTCCTTAAATGGAAACAATCAGATTTCATCTCCTACAAGTTGCAATTCATTATCTCTATGTTATGTCATTATTCTAACATGATTCCTAACCACAAACAAGCAATGATTCACATCATACATCCTATTCTTCAAGAATTACCCAAATGGGTCAAAATGCATACTAGCACCTAAACATCATATCAAGGGCTTAAACTCATAGATAATCATCCTAACACCACCTACATATCAGAAGTACAACAAATTCATGGAAACATTCATGCTATAATCACCAACAATCATCATATGCACAAATACTTCACATATAGCAAGTATCATGGTGTAGACTTGTTTTAGAACTCTTTTCAAAAGGTTTTAAAGACACAAACTAAACAAAACATGGTCTGGACTTTTGGGGAATCAAAACAACAACTTTACAAAGGTGTAGGATGAAGAACACACCTTGGATTTTATCAAAGAAGGGTGTATAAGCTTTGGTGATGGTGTGTTTTGAAGCAAAGCAAGCTCCAGAGGTGTTTCAAGGTGTGTGGGAGGCTTAGGGTCAGTTAGGGTTGCACAAATGGTGTTTAGGGAGTTAAGGGTTCTATTTATAGGTGTTTTGACCCGTGTGCAGCAGTATAGGCGAGTAGCAGATGGTTTCAGGCGAGTAGGACTCCTACTCGCCTATATACAGGCGAGTAGAGTCCCTACTCGCCCCTATAATCCCCTACTCGCCCCTTGTTCATGCGATTAGGAGTCCTCCCCAGCTCCTAATCGCCTATAAGGTCTGGAATGGGTTTTTGGCGCGTTAAACACTATTTTAACATATATAAACACGTATTCACATACCGATAAGTCACATAATGATTCCAAACATATAATGCATGATAACTAACACGTTTACATCCGTTCACCAATTCCCGGGACTCGAGACTCGTGTGTGCATTAGACCCGGCGATTCCACGAATCGCCGATCCTTGTACCCATAGTTATGGACCGACTCCCGATGACCCCGCGGATCATCATAACGACTCCCGATGATTCCCAGAATCATCATACCGACTCGACTGACCCTGTTAAGGACGTAATATGCATGACTCGCTAAGGTAGACTTACTAGTTTAGTCAACGTTACTAACCTGAGTTTGCCGGGTGTCACATCATCCCCCTGTTGAAAGAATTTTCGTCCCGAAAATTGCCCAAGGCCAAAAAGGAAGAGACGGAAGAGAAGAAAAATTTTCCGGTTGCCACATCATCCCCCTGTTGAAAGGAATCTCGACCCGAGATTCATTCAGCTTCAGCAGAGACATGTCTTGATTCCAACGCGCGCTTAGGAAATAAATGGGGATACTTAGCCTTCATTTGATCTTCCCGTTCCCACGTGAACTCCGGTCCACGATTAGAGTTCCAACGGACTTTAACAATGCGGATTTTACTCCGGCGAAGGCTACGGATTTTATAGTCAAGAATTTCAACCGGTTCCTCCACGATACGCAGACGATCATCCACCTTGATCTCTTCGAGAGGAACAACCAAGGATTCATCCGCCAAGCACTTCTTCAGATTAGAAACATGGAAGACATTATGAACATTACTGAGCTCAGCCGGCAGATCAAGCCTGTATGCTACCGGTCCAATCCGTTCCAGGATTGCGAACGGTCCCACATACCGAGGATTCAATTTGCCCCGCTTCCCAAAACGTATAACGCCCTTCCACGGAGATACCTTCAATAAAACTCTGTCGCCAACCTCAAACTCCAAAGGCTTGCGACGACGATCGGCATAGCTCTTTTGACGATCCCGAGCTGCTGCCATGCGGTTACGGATTTGTACGATCTTTTCGGAAGTCTCGTACACAAGTTCCGGGCCGGTGAGTTGACTCTCACCCACCTCGGCCCAACAAAGAGGAGACCGGCATTTCCGCCCATAAAGAGCCTCGAACGGAGCTGCCTTGATGCTAGAATGGTAACTGTTGTTGTAGGAGAATTCCACCAACGGTAAATGACTCTCCCACCCCTTGCCAAAATCGATCACACATGCCCGAAGCATGTCTTCTAGCGTTTGGATTGTCCGCTCACTTTGACCGTCAGTTTGCGGATGGTATGCTGTGCTCATGTCTAACTGAGTACCCAGAGCCTTATGCAAAGACTTCCAAAAGTTAGAGGCGAACCGAGGATCACGATCAGAAATAATAGAGACAGGCACCCCGTGTCGAGAGACCACTTCCTTGAGATATAACCGTGCCAAACGCTCGAGACCATCGGTCTCTTTGATAGCGAGGAAGTGCGCGGACTTTGTCAACCTATCGACAATTACCCAGATCATGTCGCAACCACTGGGCGATCTCGGGAGTTTGGTCACAAAGTCCATCGTAATCCGCTCCCACTTCCACTCGGGGATTTCAGGCTGTTGCAGAAGGCCGGATGGCTTTTGATACTCAACTTTGACCTTGGCACAGGTCAAGCACTTGCTCACGTACGAAGCCACGTCCGCCTTCATGTTCGGCCACCAATAGAGTATCTTCAGGTCTTGATACATCTTATCGGAGCCAGGGTGGATGGAATACTGGGACTTGTGAGCTTCATCAAGAACGAGCTCCCGCAAGCCCCCAAATAAAGGAACCCAAATACGTTCAGCGAAATAGTGTAACCCATCGGATCTGAGTTCAAGGTGACTATCAGCACCATGCATGGTTTCAGCTTTAAGGTTTTCCTCCTTCAAAGCTTCTTGCTGTGCTGAACGGACTCGATCAGGTAAGCCGGAATGGATAGTGAGCTGAAGAGCTCGAACACGACGAGGTTTAGCCGTTTCCTTCCTGCTCAAGGCGTCTGCGACCACATTCGCCTTGCCAGGATGGTATTTGATAGCGCACTCGTAGTCATTAAGAAGCTCGACCCAACGACGCTGCCTTATATTCAACACCTTTTGATCAAAGATATGCTGGAGGCTCTTGTGATCGGTGTAAATAGTGCATTTGGTACCGTACAAGTAATGCCTCCAAATTTTTAAAGCAAAGACCACCGCACCCAACTCCAGATCATGGGTGGGATAGTTTTTCTCATGAACCTTAAGCTGACGAGAAGCATAGGCGATGACCTTCTCGCGCTGCATCAGTACACAACCAAGACCCCGGATGGAAGCGTCACAATAAACCACAAAATCGTCCGTGCCCTCAGGCAAGGACAAGATAGGAGCAGAACAGAGTTTAGCCTTTAACATCTGGAAGGCTGACTCCTGAGAATCACCCCAGTCGAACTTCCGGTCCTTCTGGGTAAGCGAGGTGAGGGGTTGAGCGATCTTCGAAAATCCCTCAATAAAACGACGGTAATAACCTGCAAGGCCTAGGAATTGCCGCACCTCAGATGGCGTCTTTGGTGCTTCCCAGTCTTTAATGGCTTCAATCTTTGCTGGGTCAACGTGAATCCCTTTCTCATTAACAACATGACCAAGGAATTGAACTTCACGCAACCAGAAGCTACACTTAGAAAATTTAGCGTACAACTGTTCCCGCCTCAGAAGTTCCAAAACAAGACGTAGGTGTTCCTGGTGGTCCACCTCGTTCTTAGAATAGACTAGAATATCATCAATGAAGACAATCACGAACTTATCAAGATAAGGCTTGCAAACACGGTTCATCAGATCCATAAAGATGGCAGGTGCGTTGGTGAGACCAAAAGGCATGACCAGGAATTCAAAATGGCCATAGCGAGTTCGAAAGGCGGTCTTCGGAATGTCAGCTTCTTGAACCCTCAACTGATGGTACCCCGACCTCAAATCAATCTTCGAATAGAAACTAGAACCCTGAAGCTGGTCAAATAAGTCATCGATGCGAGGAAGAGGATAGCGATTCTTGATGGTAACCTTATTCAACTCCCGGTAGTCGACACACATCCGTAGGCTTCCGTCCTTCTTCTTGACAAACAAAATAGGGGCTCCCCACGGGGACGAACTAGGTCGAATGAAACCCTTCTCTAACAGCTCCTGCAGCTGGTTTGATAACTCCTGCATCTCGGGAGGTGCAAGACGATAAGGGGCACGAGCAATAGGGGCCGCACCCGGAGCAAGTTCAATACCAAATTCGACTTGGCGATAAGGCGGAAGACCAGGTAAGTCTTCGGGAAATACATCGGGAAAGTCGCGGACAACAGGAATATCTTCAATCTTCTTCTCCTCTTCAGACGAAACCGAAACAAGTGCCAGAATGGCAGAATACCCCTTCCGAAGATACTTATAGGCTTTCATACACGAAATGATACTCAACGGAACCCCGCTCTTCTCACCGTGCACCAACAGAATTTCTCCATCAGGGAGAGGAAGTCGAATGACTTTATCAAAACAAACGATCTCGGCATGATACAGGGACAACCAATCCATACCCACGACAACATCGAAACTACCCAAGGACACCGGCATAAGATCAATAGGGAAAGAGTAACCCGAGAACTCAAGGCGACACTCCCTAAGGACGTGCGTCGCCTCAACTTTCTTACCATCAGCCAATTCTATCAAGTACTTAGCCTCTAAAGGTGTAGGTACCCTATCAAGCAATTGACTAAACCCAAGAGATATGAAACTCTTATCGGCGCCAGAATCAAATAAAACCGTAGCATAGCGATTATCGAGGAGAAACGTACCAGTAACAGTGTCGGGGTCTTGTCGAGCACCGCTCGAACCAATCACGAAGGCGCGGGCATTCCTGCCTCCGCCTCCATTGTTTCCATTACCCGCCCCATTCTTCCCGGCTTCACCCTGCTTCAACTTGGGGCATTCCCGTTTGTAGTGACCAAGTTCACCACAATTGTAGCACCCCTGTTTGCCCTGATTTCCCTGGGGAGCAGCGACAGGAGGAGCCGGAGTAGGTGTAGCAGGAGGGTTCCGGTTACCCTGAAGATTAACCCTGCAATCCTTTGCCTGGTGCCCAAACTTATGGCACCTGTGGCAACGGTTCCGGTCCTCGCAACGACCGTTGTGGTGAAATCCACACTGGTCACATTTCGGCTTCTTCCCAATATAACCCCCTGGTTTCTGCTCAGACGATGATCCCCCAACATCAGACTTCTTTACCTGCTGAGGCTGAGCCGAACTCGAGCCTTTCCCCACAGCTTCCCACTTCCGTTTGTTACCATCAGAAGTCTTCACAGTAGCGCCTCGAGGAGGCAAGACCCCTTCAGTCACCTTCATGTTGGTCAGCCTGTGAGCCGACCGAACTACCTCAGAATAAACAGTGAGATTACCCGCAACAACTAACCCAGCAATCTCCGGTACCAACCCAGCGACGTAATGCTCAATCCTTCGGTATTCAGGTGCGTGCAGATCGGGGCACAACACCGCCAACTTATTGTGCCTAGCAGTATAAGCTTCAATCTCAGGACCCACCATCTTATGGTTCCAGACTTCATGCTCGAGTTTCTGGATCTCATCCCTCGGGCAGTACTCATTTTTCAGCAGCTGAATGAATTCTGCCCAGGGCATGGCGTGGGCTTCCCCAATACCCATAGTCTGGGTGGTGGAGTTCCACCAAGTCAAAGCTTGACCCTCCAGGGTCGCAGAAGCATATTTCACCCGGTCGCCCTCCGGGCAGTTGCACATCGAGAAGACAGATTCGATTTTCTCCAACCATCGGAGCAGTCCCACGGCCCCTTCAGTGCCGCTGAAGTTGTGAGGCTTACAATCCATAAACTTTTTGTAAGAACACTGGGATGGAGGAGGATTGACAGCACCACCTGGAACAGACACACAGGTGAGTTATCAAGAAAAGGTAAGGTACCCCAGAACGAGATAGAATAGGTGAGAATCGACGTACCACCCATAGCATTATGAGCGGCTTGGAATGCAGCCAAAGCAATATTCACGTGCTGCTGCGTCAGATTATCCAGCTCAGCTTGGGTCATATTAATGTTTCCGCGGCCACCGCCGCCACCACGGCCGCCACCTCGACCGCCAGCACGGCCGCCCCTGCGACCTCCACGAGCTCCCGACATCTTCTGTCACAACATGAAACAAAAGATTTAGGCTTGCCCGTGGTATAACCCATTAGGAATTTCAAGAAACTAGATAGAGCCCAGCTCGGGTCCATCCGTCCAAGCCCAAAGTCCGCCAGGGATCCCATGCATCACAGTTTATGATCTCGTGTGCACCCGACATGATAAACTGTTCCACATGGTCCTCCAGGCGCGCTTTAAGTTTGAAGTTCAAGTCACCGAACACTAGCGCCCAATCATGATATTATCATAAGTATAAGTACAATATAATATGCATAAGAACGGGCGTGTTCATTAGGGCATAGAGGGGATATGTCCAAATCTCAGGACAGATCTCAAGAGTACGCCGAAGCTACCCCAATGCACACTGCCGTCAAGAGAGTTCAATAGTATATCGTTCGCCATCGGATCAAAGTAAGGACGAGTCAAGGAATAGGATGATAAGAAGTAAATAGATGATGTAGCGTAGTAGATGATGACACCGACACCCCGACAAGTCATATTGTTACCCACTTGCTAAGACTCGACTAATTGTGACCGTCTAGTGTGTGCGACTCAGTTATAGACTAGACTCTACATGCAGTCTCAGTTCACTATAACCGTTGGCTCTGATACCAATCTGTCACACCCTCAAATTCCACGTGCGGGGTTTTACCGCGAGGCGCGTGACACACCAGGATCTCAGTCAACGATCACAATAAACATACAACAAACATGCATTCATAATAATATTTAAAACCCAAAATATCATGCTTTGAGCTGTAAACCAGCAGCGGAAGCATTCTTGTTTACAACCAAAAGACATATCATTGTTTACAAGGACATTGTTTAATATGTTTCAAAATAATAGACGCCGTGCATGACCTCGTGCGCCTAGTCCGATAACCGCTACCTTAGCGACCTGAGAAAACATGCCAAAAATGTCAACATATAATGCTGGTGAGTTCACAGGTTTTCTTTTATAAAGTGTTGTCACAAGTTTTACAAAGATCATTCCCGTTAATACTATGTCATGAGAACGTTAGCTAGACGTTAAGTGTTTTTACTACTACGGTTGGGAACCCATTACTAAACGTTTCCAAAAGTTGATACCAGCCCAGAATGACTGGGCTACCGATGCCTCGGTAACCCGATAGGTAGAGACAATATTCACCCGCCCGGCCCCGCCGTCGAGTGGGGTTTGTGAGGCCCAATAGATCTATCCACATTTCCCTCGTTGTGCGTGCCAGCACATTCATGGTTTCCCCCTGGGACTTTCCATAAAAGCCGTATAGTAACATAAAGTGCCCATAGTATAACATGACCTTTAAATAGTTCGTACAAAGCATGTTTCTCCCCCAAAAGCAAAACAGTAAAAGTGGGGCTGTGAAACTCACCTTGGTTTGCGTTACTTGAAAATAGTTATGTAATTATGTTATGATAGCCCCAGATAGCGGCGACCTATCATAAGATGCGTATAAGTATTGGACTAATAACCCGCAGGCTAACTAGTCCCCGAATGTCCAGACCGTGACCATGAACGTTTGAAAACACCTTTAACTGTTAAACCGACCGTGCCAGACAAGACCCGACATCCCATTGGTGACCCGACATCCCACGTGTTAGATAAATGCAAGACATCATGCCACATATGCAATTAAACACTTAGCACGCGCAACAATTCACCTAGTCTAGCATAATGTCCAATTAACGCATAATCAGGTCCGAATACGTCTTACTAAGTCATTGGGTGTATCCCGGGGTTCCTAACATGTTCCTAGGTGTCAAATCGTGTTCCGGGATGTCAAAACGCGTTTACGACAGCAGCACACGCGATTAGGAAACCTTCATGCGATTAGGAAAAGTCAACTAGTGAGTAGGAGGGAGGGTATAGGCGAGTAGGCTCTACTCGCATGAAGCTATAGGCGAGTAGGCTCCTACTCGCATGAAGCTTCAGGCGAGTAGGGCCCTATTCGCCTGATGCTCTGCTGTTGCGCGTTTTCGCGCGTTAAACCCTCCAAATCAGATCCGAAACATGTAAAAACACCCAATATCAAAACTAAACTATTAACCAACCCTTTTCAAGCAAAAACCCCCAATTTACCTCTGCTCTAACGGGCTCGGTGCGATTATTTCCAAAAATGGCAAAGTACTAGGTTTCACCAACCAACCTTATCTTTCCTTAAATGGAAACAATCAGATTTCATCTCCTACAAGTTGCAATTCATTATCTCTATGTTATGTCATTATTCTAACATGATTCCTAACCACAAACAAGCAATGATTCACATCATACATCCTATTCTTCAAGAATTACCCAAATGGGTCAAAATGCATACTAGCACCTAAACATCATATCAAGGGCTTAAACTCATAGATAATCATCCTAACACCACCTACATATCAGAAGTACAACAAATTCATGGAAACATTCATGCTATAATCACCAACAATCATCATATGCACAAATACTTCACATATAGCAAGTATCATGGTGTAGACTTGTTTTAGAACTCTTTTCAAAAGGTTTTAAAGACACAAACTAAACAAAACAAGGTCTGGACTTTTGGGGAATCAAAACAACAACTTTACAAAGGTGTAGGATGAAGAACACACCTTGGATTTTATCAAAGAAGGGTGTATAAGCTTTGGTGATGGTGTGTTTTGAAGCAAAGCAAGCTCCAGAGGTGTTTCAAGGTGTGTGGGAGGCTTAGGGTCAGTTAGGGTTGCACAAATGGTGTTTAGGGAGTTAAGGGTTCTATTTATAGGTGTTTTGACCCGTGTGCAGCAGTATAGGCGAGTAGCAGATGGTTTCAGGCGAGTAGGACTCCTACTCGCCTATATACAGGCGAGTAGAGTCCCTACTCGCCCCTATAATCCCCTACTCGCCCCTTGTTCATGCGATTAGGAGTCCTCCCCAGCTCCTAATCGCCTATAAGGTCTGGAATGGGTTTTTGGCGCGTTAAACACTATTTTAACATATATAAACACGTATTCACATACCGATAAGTCACATAATGATTCCAAACATATAATGCATGATAACTAACACGTTTACATCCGTTCACCAATTCCCGGGACTCGAGACTCGTGTGTGCATTATACCCGGCGATTCCACGAATCGCCGATCCTTGTACCCATAGTTATGGACCGACTCCCGATGACCCCGCGGATCATCATAACGACTCCCGATGATTCCCAGAATCATCATACCGACTCGACTGACCCTGTTAAGGACGTAATATGCATGACTCGCTAAGGTAGACTTACTAGTTTAGTCAACGTTACTAACCTGAGTTTGCCGGGTGTCACAAAAGATATGTTAGGGAAATGTTTGACGGGATAAGTACTTGAGTTGTGATCGCCACTCGGGGTTGAGACCTCTCTACTATGATCATTAATTCAGGAAAATGAAACTGAAGGAATATTTGAATAGTACTATTGGTGCCTGACAAGGCCCACCCCTAATCGATAGCGTCGATTATGCATCGGCGTATGCCTGGGGTGCACGTATTCTGAAATCAAGTCGTAGGAATACCGAGTAACGACTTGGAGCGGGGCATTATTATTTGTCTTGGTTTGGTCATAGGCTCAAGTAGAATTGTAGGAACTTGCAACTCCTATATATTGTCATAACATGGAAATTCCCAAAGTGATAAAGTTTGATAAACTAAAACCTGTGAACTCACCAATATTTATATATTCATGACTTTTTAAACATATCTTTCAGGTAATTGATCGATGATGGACAACGTGGCAAGCTGGGTCGGGGGAATCTCTCATGTGGGCGTCGGGTGTTTCAAAAGGGTTTCCACTTTAATTCCCAAAGATTTGGGATATATTTAAGAAGCCACTTTAATGTATTCAAAACAATTTTTCGTTTATGTGTGAACACCAAACATGTTTTCGACGTCTTAATAAATGATTCCTTTTCTTAATTACTTATGATTTGCGTTAATCTTGGCTTTATGCTCTTGAACCGTCGCGCCACGTGTTTCCGCCATTGGCGTGGTGTGACACTTTGGGTACTCAGTTGGATATGAGTACAACTTATTATCCGCAAACTGATGGACAGAGTGAGCGGACGATTCAAACCTTGGAAGACATGCTTCGGGCATGTGTTATCCATTTTGGAAAAAGTTGGGAGATCCACCTGCCATTAGTGGAGTTCTCCTACAACAACAGCTATCACTCTAGTATCAAGGCAGCTCCGTTCGAGGCTCTTTACGGACGGAAATGTCGATCACCACTTTGTTGGGCCGAGGTGGGCGAGAGCCAGCTCACTGGTCCGGAACTTGTGTACGAAACTTCGGAGAAAATCGTACAGATTCGTCACCGTTTGGCTGCTGCACGGGATCGTCAGAAGAGTTATGCCGATCGCCGTCGAAAACCTTTGGAGTTCCAGGTTGGGGACAGGGTACTTCTGAATGTTTCACCATGGAAGGGCGTCATACGCTTTAGAAAGCGTGGCATGCTTAACCCTCGATATGTCGGACCATTCGCAATCCTGGATCGGATTAGACCGGTGGCATACAGACTCGACTTACCGGCGGAGCTCGGTAGTGTTCACAACGTCTTCCATGTGTCTAACTTGAAGAAGTGTTTGGCTGATGAATCTCTCATTGTACCACTGGAGGAGATCAAGGTTGATGATCGTCTTCGCATTGTGGAGGAACCTGTCGAGATTCTCGACTATAAGATTCGTAGCCTTCGTCGGAGTAAAATCCGCATCGTCAAAGTCCGTTGGAACTCGAATCATGGACCGGAGTTCACGTGGGAACGGGAGGATCAGATGAAAGCTAAACACCCTCATCTTTTTCCAAAACGCGCGTTCGAATCGAGGCATGTTACGGCTGAAGCGGAATGAATCTCTGGTCGAGATTTCCTTTCAACGTGGGGATGATGTGACATCCGGTAATTTTTCTTTTCATTTCTTTCATTTTGGGGCTTTGCGCAATTTTCGGGACGAAAATTCTTTCAACGTGGGGATGATGTGACACCCGGCATATTTGGCTTAAACATTTTAGTAACATCTAAGTCTACTTTAGCGGGAAACGTTTATAAACGGACTTAACTGGGTTAGTTGAGTCGGGTCAAGTTAGGATTGTCCAGGGTTCAATGATCTGGAGGATCATTGGGAGTCGTTTTGGGAATACACTAGTACCGGGTCCCGTTGTTGGTGACATTACATGAACTAATTAAGTGAATGTGTAGATTATGGGTCGTGTGGTGGATTATATACATAGATCTGTTTAAATGATGTGTAGATAATTATCCATGCTTAAATATGTTAAACATAGACTAAGGTTGCATGCTCATGTGTTAAGATGTGTTAGAATGCGTTAAACACGACAAACTGGAAAACTAGATAAACATGGGTTCTGGTTCGACCACTTCGAGTGGTCGAAGGAGGAATTTTGTTTTGGTTCTACCCATTGTAAATGGGCGAACCTGGGATGTGGAATTGAAAGTATTCCCTTGGACCAGGACAGGGCTCATTCGACCCTGTGAAAGGGTCGAAGGAGGCTACCTTCGACCACTGATAGGGGTCGAAGGAGGCTACCTTCGACCACTGATAGAGAATCCAGGGTCGAACCTGGATTATGTTTGGGCGAACGTGGTAAAACGGTCGAAGGAGACATCAAACGGTCGAACGAAACATAAAACGGGCGAAGGAGACTTAAAACAGGCGAAGGAGACTTAACCTGACTGGTTCGACCGTTCTGATGCAGAAATGAGATTTTTGATACAAACTAAGTGTTTTATGCTTGAACCTTGTGTGTAATCTATGTGTACTTGATTAGTTAGGGTAATGGGTCACCAACGGGATGTCGGGTCGGTCTAGTGTGTCGGTTAAACATTTGAACACGTTTTAAAACATACTTGGTTACGATCTGGACAATCGGGGACTAGATAACCTTATGGTTATTAGTCGGAACACTTATGTGAACATTTTGATAGATCTCCGGTAGAGGGATTATTAAGGGCTTAGCATTTTTACTTGTAACCGAAGAACGCTATCTAAGGTGAGTTCACAGCCCCACTTTTACTGCTTTAACTTTTGGGGGAGAAAACATGCGCTAAACTATTTTGGTAACATATGTCATACTATGGTTTTTAACTTTGTATTGCTATACGATCTTTGGAAGTCCCGGGGGAAACCATGAATGTGTGGGGATGCACAACGGGGGAAATGTGGATAGATCTATTGGGCGTGACCTGCCCCACTCGTCGGCTTGGAGGGCCGGGCGGGTGCATGTTGTCTCGAACTGAAACATTGGTATCATGCTGAACATTCGGGCTGCTTAAACATATGCTAAACATTGCTAAACGTGTCTAGTAATGGTTTCCAATCGTAATAGTAATAAAACATACGCCTAGCTAGCGTACTTGGTAACATTGATATAGTATGGACATGGTAATGTTTTGGTAACACTTGGTAACATATTGAACAAACCTGTGAACTTACCAGCATTATATGTTGACGTCTTTTTGGCATGTTTTTCTCAGGTCGCTAAGGTAGCAAAAAATGGAACTAGGCGCACGTGTCTGCATTGGCGTCTAGATTTAGTTCATGTTTTGTAATAAACAGTTGGTACATTTGGGTCTATGGTTTGTAACTTGTTAAATGCTTCCGCTACTGATTTTAAGTTTATGAAAACTATGTCTTTTTGGATATCATGTATATTCATATAGAGTTGTTTATTGTGACCGTTGTCTTGGATCCTGGTTTGTCATGCGCCTTGCGGTAAAACCCCGCAAGTGGAAATTTGAGGGTGTGACAATTAATTGTTATTAGATTTTGAATTTTTATAAGTTTATAAAAATGAAACATGGCAGCTGCAGATTCATCATAACATAAACATAACAGAGATTTTATGATCCAAAATCTAAATGATCAATTAACCACAATCATTAATGATCTTAGTTACATTAAAAATGCAACCCAAAAATCATACTGATCTGTATATATACTACATATATTAAAACCAAAAACCATGAATTACTAAATTACCAGTTAAACGTGCATAAGTAGTTTAGTTATAACAATTCATCATTCTAAACACCAACCCACCAACTGTTGTCATCAAAACCAAAAGGTACGAGCCACTAACTAACCTAAATACCATTAGCACTAACAACATGAGAAAGCTTCAACACACCTTTGTTCTTGAAAAAGAGGAAATGCATTTCGTCACGTGAATGAAGCTCCTTATCGACAACAAAAGACAGCATACCTTTAATGTAGTAACGCTCATTTCCACTGGATCGCTCAACACCAACAGATACTTTCAATAACCCACCATCACCGTCAGTAAGTTTCAAATTCTTCTTCATGTTCAACCCATTTTCAATTGCCCAAGGCTTCTTCATCCTCTAAAAAAATAACCATGTGTGGCATATTAATAATAAATAAAAATATACATTAACATGAATCATAAGAATAGACTTAAAGAAGTTGAACTTACAAAATGATTGTCAACTATGAAAACAACTGGTACACCTAAATCATCCCGAGCATCTGGTTGGTTATGATCATCAACATTCATAGGTGTTGCTACATCTTCCTCTTGGCAGTCATCATCCGAAATAAAAATGATGTCTTTATCATCATAAAAATCTTCAGCATAATCCTTTTTGACATCATTAACCCACATATCGGGAGGAGGTGTAACTTTATTTTTAATAAACAGGGACATATTAAAAGTAACTTTGTCAACCATCTCAAAAACAATGAGATGTTGACGGGTTATTGAAAGCTTTTTCCTGATATAAGACCATCCTTTGGTAAAATAAACATGACCATCTTCTCCTCTAATCAGGCATAGAAATTCATAATCTGGAAATGATTTGATAACAACTGGTTCACTGGGAATTAGTCTATTAAATTTTGCATGACAGACCAAATTAGTTATATGCTGAAATACAAAAACAATAATGTTAATACAGTAACTAACACATATTGTATGACTTGAATTGTATAACATATTATGGAGATAGAAAGACATACAAGCCGATTCTTGTATTCATTGAATGGGTCATCAAGCTTGCAATAGAAAAATGGACCGGGAGCGCAAACTGCGTCTTGATAGAAAGTTATCATTCTAAAACATTTCAGATTCTTAACATATTGAAACACAAATTTACAATATGATGGGTAATTTAGTGTCCGAATCATTGTTCTCCATCCATTATATAAGAAATATCTACCAGCAATTTGCAAAATCTTAACAACAAAGACCTGAGAATCCAAAGTTCTAATTTCTGTATTACCGACCGGATAATTGAACTTCTGAATCCAAGAACCGTAGTCGCTAGGTAGGGCCTGATAACAAATTCAAATAATAATAAAATTATTTAAGTTATCATAAAAAGATATGAATTATAAATTTTTTTTTTGTTAAACAATGTTAGATATCTTACCAAGCATACTCTAGTCTTACTTTCAGACTCGACATAGAAACCATTCAACATTTTAACAACAAGATAATGAACCTGTTTTTATGAAAAAGTGAAATACAAAAGTGTTTGTGCTAATGTTATTTGCAAAGTAATAATCTATTGTTTAATCAGAGTTTAAACAACAAATAATAAGATAACACACTAATCATCAATAAAAATAACACTTAAGAAGAATCATTATATAATAATGATCAAATACATATTGTTAAAAAAATAACAATTAAAATAAACATCATATTCATTGATAATGAAGTAAAACTAAAGATTTGTAAGCTGAAAATCATAAACTTACTGAATTGATAAAAAAAAATTTAATAACACTAATTTTTTGAAAAAACAGAGCATACACATGAAAATATGAAAAAAGATGATTAACATTAAGTATTCCAAAAAATGTAAATATATAAAGCTCAAAAAAAGTTAAATCTTACGATTATTAAGCAAAAAGTATATATCGGAACATAAAATCGAACATCGAACAATCAGTATTGAAGAGATATTAAGTATCGATAGAGTTGATGTGTGATAAAAAAGAGAAAATACCTTTGATCGTGGAACAATGCAGACGATTTATTGGGAAGAAGAGGCGGAATATTGTGATGAATGAGGATGATTGATGATGAAGATTAATAATAATCGATGATTGTTATAGAATTGGGAAAGTTTTTACTGGGATTTGGAAAAGATTGAGAAGATGGTGTAAGTTATTTGTATGATATCTTTAAGTAAGATATCAATATCTTTTAAGAAAATTTTGTAATATTTTTAAATAATATGATTAAAATGTGTTTTAAATTAACTTTAAATAACATATAATTAACGAAATTGCATAAATATGTAATTAGACTGAAAATTAATCGAACATGATAATTGTAATAAAGCTAAACATTTTCTACGAATTTCATTGAACATAAAAAACTTAAATTAAAATGTTTCTTTTAAAACAAAATAAGTATTCATAAGTTAGAAAATACTTCTTGAAAAACAACATTTGACGTTTCATTCTTAACTCGTCCTTCTTTATCTAGTATTAGTATCTTCAGTCCATCTCTACTCTTTACCCTTGAAAGTGCAATGTATAACTGACCATGTGAAAACACGGGATATTTCAAATACAAACCTACTTTGGATAGGGATTGTCCTTGACTCTTATTTATTGTCATTGCAAAAGACCAAACAATTGGAAATTGTCTCCTGTTAAATTTGAAAGGTATGTTTTTATCAGACGGAGACAATATAATTCTTGGTATAAATGTTCGCATACCAATATTAGTCCCAGAAATTATTTTCGCTTCTATAACACGTTTCCCCATTTTAACAACTTGCAACCTTGTTCCGTTGCACAAACCACTCTTCTGATCAATGTTTCTCAATAACATTATAGGAACACCAACTTTCAATACCAAACGGTGGTTTGGTATACCTGATAACTTAAGACCATTTAAAAACATCTGGAGAAACCAATTTTTCATCAAACTTCTCTTTAACATTTTCAGACTGACAAACACTATCTGCACTTAAATATTCCATTTCCCCTCCAGGAAAAAGTGAAAGAAGTCGATCATTAATTTCTTGAACAACTTCATTCTTTGGTGCCAATATTGCTCTTTCTTGAAAATAATTTGGAGGATTAAAATTATCCAAAATAGATGGATATACGAAGGATATCAAATCAGATACGGGATCCAAAGATTCGGTGATGAGTAAATCATTTGGTATCTGAATAACATCTGAAAAGTCATTCACATAATCAACCTTTCCTTCTCCAATATCCAAAACCCAATCTGCAAATTCTTTTATTTCTTGAACATTTGAATGACTATTTCCAGAAATTAACCTCATATTCTTGGTTAATTTCAAAATAACACACTTATGCCAAATGTATGAGGAGCTTAAAGACGCATTGACAATATCATTTCTGCTGCCATTTGGAACAAGTGGTAGAATCTGCCTAAAGTCACCACCAAAAACAATTACCTTCCCTCCAAATAATTTTTCAAAACCGTTATCGTCACGATCACCAAAAACATCTTTTAAACTTTTATCTAAAGCTTCAAAAGCATGTTTATGAGTCATAGGTGCTTCATCCCATATAATCAAATCGGTATTTTTAACCAATTGCGCTACATCACTATTTGGTTTTATGAAGCACAAAAAATCTTCATTAAGGTTTATAGGATTTGAAAACCTAGAATGTGCTGTTCTACCACCACTCAACAACAAAGAAGCAATGCCACTCGAAGCAACATTCAAAACGTCAAGTTAGCTACAAAAAAAATAATAATTTGTTAACATAATAAAATTATATTTATACTAATAAATATATGATAAATCCTAATGAATCCTAAAAATTACCATTTCGTGAATTAGTTTTTTTTGGTACTTTAGAGGTTGGCAACGTGTATTTGCTATTTTCCTGATTTGACATTGTTTAACCTTTGTAGAAATTATAGCAAACAACACATACCTGTAAAAATTAGTAATATTGATAATTATAAAGTTAAAATGATGAATATCACGTAACAATATATATATATATATATATAATAAAATCATACTAAAAAAGAAGATATGTGATTATATACAGAAACAGTTTGGAAAATTGAACCTATACAAAAAAATTTGAATACAAGTTATTGGAAAGCTAATTTTGATTTCGAGAACTATATAAATGTAATGAAAGGTATAAGATTAAAGAAAGAGTAGTTACCTTCATACAATGTAGAAATGAAGAAAATTGGATTAATAGGTGGGAGATATTAACACTATAAGTTGTTATTTGATTGTATAGAGGTGCTTAAGAAATCTACGAATTAAGAGTTGTTTATATACAGAAAATTTAAATTAAGTAACCGAAAATTAAAAAATTCAAATTCAAATTCAAAATTCATTTACGAATTCAACTAAATTAAAGAATGATTTTAAAACTAATTAACCTATTAAATACATAACAAAAAACATTTTTTTGATTTATTTACAGTATGATATTAAAGTTGATTTGAATATACATATATATATATATATGTTTATAAATGGAAATATATTAAAAAAAATAAATTATTTACGGTTTATTTCATAATTATGGCTGATTATCGTACAATAAATAACTATTACTAATTATGATTGATTTTTTTAAAGTATCATATTTATTATGTAAAATTCAATTCAAATTTTAAATATACGTTTTTTTTATCATAAATAGAAACGTTTTTTTTGGTAATTCATAAAAAGAAATGATTACATTTCCATATTAATAAAAAATATATGATTTGGATTTTATTGTATTTTATAAAAAATAACGTATATTTTAAATTACTGACTTTTGTATAATTAAGATGATTTCTGTGAAATGATACATTAATGTGACAGATTATATGTAGTAAATAATGAGGTTATATGTCTTATAAATTTGCAAACATACAAAACAAAGGAAATATGAAAAAACATCATAAAGTCTGAATTACCAAAACACCACAGTTTAAAAATAACAGAATGTATCAAATTCGAATGCAAAGATATCACAGAAACGTAGAATGATTCTAGTAGTAGAGGTATAGTCATAGAAATTCGACTACTTTGATTTTTTCTTGTCATCCAATTGGTAAACAGAAACCAGTTTACGGGTACTTTTATAGCTTGAGTAGCTAATTGAAGTTTCAACAGTACGTAAAGTAGATGGTTCTCCTTCATTCACCTGTATTACAAAAAAACAAAAGTAAGAAACAAAAATAAAAATTAAATGTAAATAATACATCAATTAATACAAAAAATCACCTCATCGACTGTTTGAAACTTCAGTTTAATTTCAGAAAGAATAAAATTATCATCGGTAACATTAGATATGTTCTAGACCTCATCGAGAGTTTCCAAATTATCTTTTGTTACATCGATTTTAAATGCAAATTCTCAACCACGCAAATAAAATAGCTCATCTGGAAAGTTAACAATGTAGGGACCCTGAAATAAATAAAGTTATTTTAAAAAAAAAATATTAAATTTTTAATCTTAAATAAGAACATAGTAAAATTATTAATATATATATATATATAGATAGATAGATATAACAAATACCTTATTTTCTATAAGCAAGGTTTCCGCAGATAGTGGAATCATTTTAGATGCTTCATGTGATACCCCGCAATTTCAGGTTCCCTTTAACTAAACTCTAGTTACGTTCCTTGCATTATACTTAACTATGGTTAGCAAGATAGGACACACGTTACATAGTTGTATGTTAATAACTGCATAAGGTGGTAATTCGAGGAATTACCAGACTGTATACATGATTAGTGAACCTCGGACGTTGGTGAATAATGAAGTTTAATAATTGTGAGTTAACTGATTTGGATTGATTGCGATTACGTGCTTCTGTGATACTCGGTGAAACTATGTGCAAACCATATGTGATTATGTGAACTTAAACCAAATACGTTAATAAGAATCGTTAAAGGTGGACCATTAGGATGATTGGGGTCTTAACACATGGGGTTACACTTATTACGGTCCGAAATAGCGAAAACGTCGAAGGAAAACACGTCGGGTGACGAAATGGGCCACCCACGCGGGCCAAGGCCCTGTGAGCGGCCGCTCACAGGGAGCGAGCGGCCCGCTCACCGGTACCTGACGTCTCTAAACCGCCTTAAACACCTATTTCAGCAACCTTAAGCCTCTTGTATCACCTAAACTCAAACCCTAATCGTCCCTACTGCCTCACTTACAAAATATTAACCCCAAGCAACCTGCTAAGGCGCAAGAACATCGATTGGGAAGCTCCAAAGGCGTTCGGTTGATTATATCGAAGAGCTTGGGGTATAATCCTTAATCTTTTACACTTTAATCTTGTTTTTATGTTATAAAAATCCTATAACTAGGTTTGTCCAGGTCTGAACTCTTTTTATAATTATTAAAACTTGAGGTTTTTGAAGATTAAACAAATTAAACATGATGATAGGCGATTAGTAATATAATAGGTTACTTGTTGCGCAAGTTGTTGAAGTTTGGATCATTAAATTTGTAATCTTTGCATGTATAATGATAGAATCTGATCATAATAGGTCTTAGGAATGTTTGGTAATGGTTATTGATGATTGTTGATTGATTTCATGCACACGGGAGTCGTTTAAAGAAAGATTTAGGCGTAATTAAAATCTGGACAGAATGATTAGGTGAACTTGTAGGCGCTGTAATGCGACTTTAACATGATGATTTTGGTACTTTCTTTGCATGGTTAAATCACACCTGGTCTTAGCTTTTCATAATGGGTAAAATCAAGTGATTTGGACGTCGGTTGAGTCGTTTTTGGAATTTTCTTTGAGAATAGGTCATATCAGAATTTCGGGTTAACAAACTGAGTCGACTTTGAGTCATCATAACTTGAGTTTTATAAAGAGTTGGGTTATGAAAATTTTACAGAAGGTTAACATTGGAGAAACTTGAGTATTACAAGTGGATTCATCCCGTTTGGATGAATACACAATTTTTGGGAATTTTTCTACTAAACTGACCTGTTATGAAAATTTTCTGAACATAGCTGTGTTGAACGAATTTTAATTATTTTTGTGTTTGGTGTTGAGACAAAACAAATATATGGATTGTTAAGTGAATTCCAAATAATAGTAAGTAAAAATTTTAGAGGTTAACTCACTGATTAAGTATTTTAAATAAATTGGTTTGATGACGCACAATCTGTCCTAAAAACACAGATTGTGTATTATGTGTTTATGTGATTAATTGAGGTCCTAGGTGGTATGCAATTGATGTGTAACTGAACGGACACTTGTATGAGACGCATATGGAATGTAAAAACTAATTATAACCAACATATTCACCAACGAGTCCGTATGGTTTACTTATGCATGTAGAATCACTAGGTGTCACCTACACCCTTTTGAACGTTTAAACGCCTTGGACAAATGGGTTATATGGTGTAATGATATTACGCCCATACTTACTTAGTGACACTTATACTAGGGGAGTCGGTAGTGCACCCTACTTGGAGTTTGGATTTCTTTTGCTTGCACACTAAGGTGAGTTTCACTATTCTTTTCTCAAAAGCATGCGTCTCGGGTTTGAGACAACTTACAAAACGTTTTCTAGTCCGGTTTGGGACTACTTTTACATCTCGGGTTATGAGATGCTTTGACTCCTTGCGTGGGTCGGGTTTTGACTCCTTGCGTGGGTCGGGTTTTGACTCCTTGTGTGGGTCGGTTTTACGATTCCTTGTGTGGTCCTTAAATGCAATTATGTGTTGATTATTTAACTGAGGCTTTAGAAATATAGCAATTCCCAAATAATGCATAGGAATGCATATGTTTAATGACAAAACATGATAGGATCATGTGCGAGCGAATTATCCGGTATGGACACTGGCGATTACCCGGTAAAAATTAAATAAGCGAAACGGATCCCGGACACCCGGGATATAAAATAAAACGTAATTTCACAATATATAATGGGTTTTGGAACTCCAAAGCCATACGTGAAAGCCTGTTATACAAATCTCCCGGTAACGAATAAAGTGCGCGTACCGCACCCGATACGCGCATAACATATAATTTCACCCGGCAAAAGCCTAAATAATTTATCAACGCTTAAACTAGACTATGTTTAAGGGATATTAAAGGTATTTTAATATTCGGATAACACGCGATTAAAAACCCGAAAATACCCAGACGGTACCCGAACGAGAGGGAATTAAACATAATAATATTGGGTATTAATTAACAAAGTGGACCCCACCCAAATACCCTAAGGGGCCGGCCTAGGGCCCTCCTAATGATTAATATCTTGGGTTATCTTATTAAACCATTAGGATTAATGCTAATCATAAGGTTGCATGGACTAGTATTGGGCAAGAAAATTCACCAAATCCCCTCATTTCTCTCTCTAATCTCACGGCCAAACACCCTCTTATCATAATCTCCAAAGATTTTTTTTTACAAGCTCACATAATCCACTTGATCTTCCATAATCTATGATAAGATATTGGATGATCTTGGAAAGATTGGGAAGAGGATATTATAAACAAACTAGTGAGAATACTTGAAGCAAAAACCAAAAATTCTTCTTCTTCTCCTCCTCTTGGCCGTAACATAGCAACCATCCATATACATTTTCCTTACAAATTTTACACTTCCAAATCATCTCTAGATCATTATCCTTCAAAACCCCATTGTGTGTTTCAAGAGCTTGGAGCTTAACCCTTTGGAATAACACACTAAAACCCCATCCAATCCAAGGTTTTTGTCTTCCCTAGCCTTGAGCTAGTAGTAAGTTTTAACCTTGCTTTGATTATTAATGTTCATATTAAGTGTTCTTATGAGCAAGTTGTACATTGATGGGCAGAATGTGGTTTTGAAACATAAAGTTTAATGTATCTTACAAGAGTAAAATGGAAGAATAATAACATGGATAAATCATGGATTTGATATTAATAATGTGGTATTTCAAGAAAATGTAGAAATTTGTACATACACTTAAGGAAGTGGATGATTTGGGCATGATTTTTGAAAAAGACTTGAATATGATAAAAGATGGTTTTAATCATCATAAAATGACTAGCTAATGTCAAAAATATGTTGGAATGTGTTAGATGATCATGAATGAAAAAGTTACATGTTCAAAGTCTACTCACTTGGATGAGTGAAATTTGGATATGTTGGATAAAAACATAAAACACACATGTTAATAGCATCAATAATGAAATAAAAGACTAGTAGAAGTGGAATAATGTAAAAATAACCAAACATGAAAAAGATGGTTCTTTAAAGTCCACTAGTTGGAAGAAAAATGCTAACTTTGGAAGTTAGTATGGAAAAAGCAACAAGTATAAGTTAAGAGGCTAATATTGTAAATTTAAAAGTTGAGGGACTAAAATAAGTATTTTAGAAACTTTGGTCCAAAAATGTATTAACGGAAAGTTTGGTGTCAAAAACGCAAATAACGATTTTTCCAAGTATAGTTTTGGTGAACACTAGTAACCTACAAGTGTATTTTATGAAAAGTGTATTTTTATAAAAATAGAAGTTTATAAAAATATGGAATCATATTAACATAAGGGTTTTATAAAAATAAAGGTTTTTATAAAATGTGGGACAAAAGTGGAAACTTGAGAAAACTTGTACAAAAATGGATACTTTTATATAAATGGGAATATAAAAGTGTCGGGAACATTTTTGGAATATAAGTTAACTAGTTGGACTAAAAATAATAAAGTATATCTTTCCAAGTAATATGTGTTTGGAAATTAGAAGTATAAATAATATTTCTATAGAACACATATTGGAAGAAGCTTGGAAAAATTTAAACTATCGGACTTAGTTACATAAACTAACTATAACGAGTAAACGGACAAACTAGAGGAAAATGCCATTGCGGCAAAACGTGAAGATATATATATATATTTTAAGAAGTAAAATATATATAACATGGGTGAAAATTATATAACACTTTCCTAAGTGTTAGAGAGAATATTCGTGGAGAAAGCATAACGTAAAGAATTAAAAACGTTAAACAACAGATGGACTTAACAAAGAAAATTCACACGTTGATATATGGATACATGCTCGTCTCGACGAAATTCTAGTATATCTATTTGAATGGGAAAGTATATATGCGAGAAGGAAAACCGAGACGAGTAGGCAAAGTATATCTACGAACATGTGAATACCAACAAGATCCTAGTTTATTTATTTAAATGGAAAAATAAATGTACGGCATGGTAAGTTGAGTCGGGCGTTAAGAATACACTACCGAACGACAAGACCTTAGCATATTTATTTAAATGGGAAAATAAATATGCGGCAAGGTGAGTCGGGTCGGGTATTAAGAATACATTATATCGAACAATACGATCCTAAGTATAATTATTTAAATGGGAAAATAATTATACGTTAGGTAGAGTTGTGTCGAGAATAATAGTATACAAGTTACAAAGAATATTAACGAGAATAATACATAACTCGTAAGAAAAGGGTAATCCATCGCCAACGAACCTAGGATACGCGTCTAATTAAACGGGAATTGTAACAAAACGTGGTCGGGGAGTTGGGTGTACAACTTGCCAAGGCACATGCACTATAGGTGTAGTGACTTATACGCCTAGGACGTTTGTAGGTGCGGGACCACAAAACTTGCTATCTTCCTTTTTGAGCCAAGCACAGATTCAGGTGAGTCTCACGGCCCCATTTTAAACTATTTTATGTTTTTCGGGGGAAAGATATGTTAGGGAAATGTTTGACGGGATAAGTACTTGAGTTGTGATCGCCACTCGGGGTTGAGACCTCTCTACTATGATCATTAATTCAGGAAAATGAAACCGAAGGAATATTTGAATAGTATTATTGGTGCCTGACAAGGCCCACCTCTAATCGATAGCGTCGATTATGCATCGGCGTATGCCTGGGGTGCACGTATTCTGAAATCAAGTCGTAGGAATACCGAGTAACGACTTGGAGCGGGGCATTATTATTTGTCTTGGTTTGGTCATAGGCTCAAGTAGAATTGTAGGAACTTGCAACTCCTATATATTGTCATAACATGGAAATTCCCAAAGTGATAAAGTTTGATAAACTAAAACCTGTGATCTCACCAATATTTATATATTCACGACTTTTTAAACATATCTTTCAGGTAATTGATCGATGATGGACAACGTGGCAAGCTGGGTCGGGGGAATCTCTCATGTGGGCGTCGGGTGTTTCAAAAGGGTTTCCACTTTAATTCCCAAAGATTTGGGATATATTTAAGAAGCCACTTTAATGTATTCAAAACAATTTTTCGTTTATGTGTGAACACCAAACATGTTTTCGACGTCTTAATAAATGATTCCTTTTCTTAATTACTTATGATTTGCGTTAATCTTGGCTTTATGCTCTTGAACCGTCGCGCCACGTGTTTCCGCCATTGGCGTGGTGTGACACTTTGGGTACTCAGTTGGATATGAGTACAGCTTATTATCCGCAAACTGATGGACAGAGTGAGCGGACGATTCAAACCTTGGAAGACATGCTTCGGGCATGTGTTATCCATTTTGGAAAAAGTTGGGAGATCCTCCTGCCATTAGTGGAGTTCTCCTACAACAACAGCTATCACTCTAGTATCAAGGCAGCTCCGTTCGAGGCTCTTTACGGACGGAAATGTCGATCACCACTTTGTTGGGCCGAGGTGGGCGAGAGCCAGCTCACTGGTCCGGAACTTGTGTACGAAACTTCGGAGAAAATCGTACAGATTCGTCACCGTTTGGCTGCTGCACGGGATCGTCAGAAGAGTTATGCCGATCGCCGTCGAAAACCTTTGGAGTTCCAGGTTGGGGACAGGGTACTTCTGAAAGTTTCACCATGGAAGGGCGTCATACGCTTTAGAAAGCGTGGCATGCTTAACCCTCGATATGTCGGACCATTCGCAATCCAGGATCGGATTAGACCGGTGGCATACAGACTCGACTTACCGGCGGAGATCGGTAGTGTTCACAACGTCTTCCATGTGTCTAACTTGAAGAAGTGTTTGGCTGATGAATCTTTCATTGTACCACTAGAGGAGATCAAGGTTGATGATCGTCCTCGCATTGTGGAGGAACCTGTCGAGATTCTCGACTATAAGATTCGTAGCCTTCGTCGGAGTAAAATCCGCATCGTCAAAGTCCGTTGGAACTCGAATCGTGGACCGGAGTTCACGTGGGAACGGGAGGATCAGATGAAAGCTAAACACCCTCATCTTTTTCCAAAACGCGCGTTCGAATCGAGGCATGTTACGGCTGAAGCGGAATGAATCTCTGGTCGAGATTTCCTTTCAACGTGGGGATGATGTGACATCCGGTAATTTTTCTTTTCATTTCTTTCATTTTGGGGCTTTGCGCAATTTTCGGGACGAAAATTCTTTCAACGTGGGGATGATGTGACACCCGGCATATTTGGCTTAAACATTTTAGTAACATCTAAGTCTACTTTAGCGGGAAACGTTTATAAACGGACTTAACTGGGTTAGTTGAGTCGGGTCAAGTTAGGATTGTCCAGGGTTCAATGATCTGGAGGATCATTGGGAGTCGTTTTGGGAATACACTAGTACCGGGTCCCGTTGTTGGTGACATTACATGAACTAATTAAATGAATGTGTAGATTATGGGTCGTGTGGTGGATTATATACATAGATGTGTTTAAATGATGTGTAGATAATTATCCATGTTTAAATATGTTAAACATAGACTAAGGTTGCATGCTCATGTGTTAAGATGTGTTAGAATGCGTTAAACACGACAAACTGGAAAACTAGATAAACATGGGTTCTGGTTCGACCACTTCGAGTGGTCGAAGGAGGAATTTTGTTTTGGTTCGACCCTTTGTAAATGGGCGAACCTGGGATGTGGAATTGAAAGAATTCCCTTGGACCAGGACAGGGCTCATTCGACCCTGTGAAAGGGTCGAAGGAGGCTACCTTCGACCACTGATAGGGGGCGAAGGAGGATTAGTATAAATACCAAACTTTGTCATTCTTCACCATTTCACAAACCCTAACCGTCTCAAAACACTCTCAAACGATTTTAATCACTAAGGAAGGAGTTTTTGCTCTTCTTTTTCATAATCTAACCTATCTACAACATCTAAACAAGAATCCAAGGTGTGTTCTTAATCCTAAATCCTTTTTAAAGCATTTTAATTGTTTTCATCTAACCCTAATTGTCCGGATCTATTCTAAGGGTGTTTTCATGATTAAAAACCTTTTAAACATCTTTCTAAACCAAAACCTTATCATTAAACATAGGTTTTCATGAAAATAAACGTATGTTAATTGTGTATTATGTGGTGTTATGTGTTATTCAATGATTTGCTGCTGTATCTATGATAGAAACATGATATAGGATTGTTATTGATGCTGGGTTATTGTTGTTTAGGGTTAGAATTGGATAGATGGTTATGTCGTGGGTATTTTGGGGGTTTTAACGAATCTAGACTTGATGCATGATATTTATGATCAATAGAACTAATGGGGAAAAATCGAACACTTGACAAACTGAGCATTTTAAGTTGAATATGGATTGATTTCAAAAGTTTCCAAATTGGGTAAAGAATCCATGCATGATTGTGACGTTTTCATAATTCTTACCATTTTGGGAAAGGGCTAAAATGGACGTATTATTGGGAGAAATCGGTGGGGTTTTGTAGGGATAAGTTATTCATACTTGACTGCTGTGTTTGATGATGTTTCGAGGTGTTTCGAATGTGTTTGAAGCGTTTTTAGGAAAATTTGTACAACAGGGGCGAACCTGGACTCCTTCGACCGATCGAATGGGCGAAGGAGAGAATCCAGGGTCGAACCTGGATTATGTTTGGGCGAACGTGGTAAAACGGTCGAAGGAGACATCAAACGGTCGAACGAAACATAAAACGGGCGAAGGAGACTTAAAACGGGCGAAGGAGACTTAACCTGACTGGTTTGACCGTTCTGATGCAGAAATGAGATTTTTGATACAAACTAAGTGTTTTATGCTTGAACCTTGTGTGTAATCTATGTGTACTTGATTAGTTAGGGTAATGGGTCACCAACGGGATGTCGGGTCGGTCTAGTGTGTCGGTTAAACATTTGATCACGTTTTAAAACATACTTGGTTACGATCTGGACAATCGGGGACTAGATAACCTTATGGTTATTAGTCGGAACACTTATGTGAACATTTTGATAGATCTCCGGTAGAGGGATTATTAAGGGCTTAGCATTTTTACTTGTAACCAAAGAACGCTATCTAAGGTGAGTTCACAGCCCCACTTTTACTGCTTTAACTTTTGGGGGAGAAAACATGCGCTAAACTATTTTGGTAACATATGTCATACTATGGTTTTTAACTTTGTATTGCTATACGATCTTTGGAAGTCCCGGGGGAAACCATGAATGTGCGGGGATGCACAATGGGGGAAATGTGGATAGATCTATTGGGCGTGACCTGCCCCACTCGTCGGCTTGGAGGGCCGGGCGGGTGCATGTTGTCTCGAACTGAAACATTGGTATCATGCTGAACATTCGGGCTGCTTAAACATATGCTAAACATTGCTAAACGTGTCTAGTAATGGTTTCCAATCGTAATAGTAATAAAACATACGCCTAGCTAGCGTACTTGGTAACATTGATATAGTATGGACATGGTAATGTTTTGGTAACACTTGGTAACATGGTTTGTAACTTATTAAATGCTTCCGCTACTGATTTTAAGTTTATGAAAACTATGTCTTTTTGGATATCATGTATATTCATATAGAGTTGTTTATTGTGACCGTTGTCTTGGATCCTGGTTTGTCATGCGCCTTGCGGTAAAACCCCGCAAGTGGAAATTTGAGGGTGTGACAATTAATTGTTATTAGATTTTGAATTTTTATAAGTTTATAAAAATGAAACATGGCAGCTGCAGATTCATCATAACATAAACATAACAGAGATTTTATGATCCAAAATCTAAATGATCAATTAACCACAATCATTAATGACCTTAGTTACATTAAAAATGCAACCCAAAAATCATACTGATCTGTATATATACTACATATATTAAAACCAAAAACCATGAATTACTAAATTACCAGTTAAACGTGCATAAGTAGTTTAGTTATAACAATTCATCATTCTAAACACCAACCCACCAACTGTTGTCATCAAAACCAAAAGGTACGAGCCACTAACTAACCTAAATACCATTAGCACTAACAACATGAGAAAGCTTCAACACACCTTTGTTCTTGAAAAAGAGGAAATGCATTTCGTCACGTGAATGAAGCTCCTTATCGACAACAAAAGACAGCATACCTTTAATGTAGTAACGCTCATTTCCACTGGATTGCTCAACACCAACAGATACTTTCCATAACCCACCATCACCGTCAGTAAGTTTCAAATTCTTCTTCATGTTCAACCCATTTTCAATTGCCCAAGGCTTCTTCATCCTCTAAAAAAATAACCATGTGTGGCATATTAATAATAAATAAAAATATACATTAACATGAATCATAAGAATAGACTTAAAGAAGTTGAACTTACAAAATGATTGTCAACTATGAAAACAACTGGTACACCTAAATCATCCCGAGCATCTGGTTGGTTATAATCATCAACATTCATAGGTGTTGCTACATCTTCCTCTTGGCAGTCATCATCCGAAATAAAAATGATGACTTTATCATCATAAAAATCTTCAGCATACTCCTTTTTGACATCATTAACCCACATATCGGGAGGAGGTGTAACTTTATTTTTAATAAACAGGGACATATTAAAAGTAACTTTGTCAACCATCTCAAAAACAATGAGATGTTGACGGGTTATTGAAAGCTTTTTCCTGATATAAGACCATCCTTTGGTAAAATAAACATGACCATCTTCTCCTCTAATCAGGCATAGAAATTCATAATCTGGAAATGATTTGATAACGACTGGTTCACTGGGAATTAGTCTATTAAATTTTGCATGACAGACCAAATTAGTTATATGCTGAAATACAAAAACAATAATGTTAATACAGTAACTAACACATATTGTATGACTTGAATTGTATAACATATTATGGAGATAGAAAGACATACAAGCCGATTCTTGTATTCATTGAATGGGTCATCAAGCTTGCAATAGAAAAATGGACCGGGAGCGCAAACTGCGTCTTGATAGAAAGTTATCATTCTAAAACATTTCAGATTCTCAACATATTGAAACAAAAATTTACAATAAGATGGGTAATTTAGTGTCCGAATCATTGTTCTCCATCCATTATATAAGAAATATCTACCAGCAATTTGCAAAATCTTAACAACAAAGACCTGAGAATCCAAAGTTCTAATTTCTGTATTACCGACCGGATAATTGAACTTCTGAATCCAAGAACCGTAGTCGCTAGGCAGGGCCTGATAACAAATTCAAATAATAATAAAATTATTTAAGTTATCATAAAAAGATATGAATTATAAATTTTTTTTTGTTAAACAATGTTAGATATCTTACCAAGCATACTCTAGTCTTACTTTCAGACTCGACATAGAAACCATTCAACATTTTAACAACAAGATAATGAACCTGTTTTTATGACAAAGTGAAATACAAAAGTGTTTGTGTTAATGTTATTTGCAAAGTAATAATCTATTGTTTAATCAGAGTTTAAACAACAAATAATAAGATAACACACTAATCATCAATAAAAATAACACTTAAGAAGAATCATTATATAATAATGATCAAATACATATTGTTAAAAAAATAACAATTAAAATAAACATCATATTCATTGATAATGAAGTAAAACTAAAGATTTGTAAGCTGAAAATCATAAACTTACTGAATTGATAAAAAAAAATTTAATAACACTAATTTTTTGAAAAAACAGAGCATACACATGAAAATACGAAAAAAGATGAATAACATTAAGTATTCCAAAAAATGTAAATATATAAAGCTCAAAAAAAGTTAAATCTTACGATTATTAAGCAAAAAGTATATATCGGAACATAAAATCGAACATCGAACAATCAGTATTGAAGAGATATTAAGTATCGATAGAGTTGATGTGTGATAAAAAAGAGAAAATACCTTTGATCGTGGAACAATGCAGACGATTTATTGGGAAGAAAAGGCGGAATATTGTGATGAATGAGGATGATTGATGATGAAGATTAATAATAATCGATGATTGTTATAGAATTGGGAAAGTTTTTACTGGGATTTGGAAAAGATTGAGAAGATGGTGTAAGTTATTTGTATGATATCTTTAAGTAAGATATCAATATCTTTTAAGAAAATTTTGTAATATTTTTAAATAATATGATTAAAATGTGTTTTAAATTAACTTTAAATAACATATAATTAACGAAATTGCATAAATATGTAATTAGACTGAAATTAATCGAACATGATAATTGTAATAAAGCTAAACATTTTCTACGAATTTCATTGAACATAAAAAACTTAAATTAAAATGTTTCTTTTAAAACAAAATAAGTATTCATAAGTTAGAAAATACTTCTTGATAAACAACATTTGACGTTTCATTCTTAACTCGTCCTTCTTTATCTAGTATTAGAATCTTCAGTCCATCTCTACTCTTTACCCTTGAATGTGCAATGTATAACTGACCATGTGAAAACACGGGATATTTCAAATACAAACCTACTTTGGATAGGGATTGTCCTTGACTCTTATTTATTGTCATTGCAAAAGACAAAACAATTGGAAATTGTCTCCTGTTAAATTTGAAAGGTATGTTTTTATCAGACGGAGACAATATAATTCTTGGTATAAATGTTCGCATACCAATATTAGTCCCAGAAATTATTTTCGCTTCTATAACACGTTTCCCCATTTTAACAACTTGCAACCTTGTTCCGTTGCACAAACCGCTCTTCTGATCAATGTTTCTCAATAACATTATAGGAACACCAACTTTCAATACCAAACGGTGGTTTGGTATACCTGATAACTTAAGACCATTTAAAAACATCTGGAGAAACCAATTTTTCATCAAACTTCTCTTTAACATTTTCAGACTGACAAACACTATCTGCACTTAAATATTCCATTTCCTCTCCAGGAAAAAGTGAATGAAGTCGATCATTAATTTCTTGAACAACTTCATTCTTTGGTGCCAATATTGCTCTTTCTTGAAAATAATTTGGAGGATTAAAATTATCCAAAATAGATGGATATACGAAGGATATCAAATCAGATACGCGATCCAAAGATTCGGTGATGAGTAAATCATTTGGTATCTGAATAACATCTGAAAAGTCATTCACATAATCAACCTTTCCTTCTCCAATATCCAAAACCCAATCTGCAAATTCTTTTATTTCTTGAACATTTGAATGACTATTTCCAGAAATTAACCTCATATTCTTGGTTAATTTCAAAATAACACACTTATGCCAAATGTATGAGGAGCTTAAAGACGCATTGACAATATCATTTCTGCTGCCATTTGGAACAACTGGTAGAATCTGCCTAAAGTCACCACCAAAAACAATTACCTTCCCTCCAAATAATTTTTCAAAACCGTTATCGTCACGATCACCAAAAACATCTTTTAAACTTTTATCTAAATCTTCAAAAGCATGTTTATGAGTCATAGGTGCTTCATCCCAGATAATCAAATCGGTATTTTTAACCAATTGCGCTACATCACTATTTGGTTTTATGAAGCACAAAAAATCTTCATTAAGGTTTATAGGATTTGAAAACCTAGAATGTGCTGTTCTACCACCACTCAACAACAAAGAAGCAATGCCACTCGAAGCAACATTCAAAACGTCAAGTTAGCTACAAAAAAAATAATAATTTGTTAACATAATAAAATTATATTTATACTAATAAATATATGATAAATCCTAATGAATCCTAAAAATTACCATTTCATGAATTAGTTTTTTTTGGTACTTTAGAGGTTGGCAACGTGTATTTGCTATTTTCCTGATTTGACATTGTTTAACCTTTGTAGAAATTATAGCAAACAACACATACCTGTAAAAATTAGTAATATTGATAATTATAAAGTTAAAATGATGAATATCACGTAACAATATATATATATATATATATATAATAAAATCATACTAAAAAAGAAGATATGTGATTATATACAGAAACAGTTTGGAAAATTGAACCTATACAAAAAAATTTGAATACAAGTTATTGGAAAGCTAATTTTGATTTCGAGAACTATATAAATGTAATGAAAGGTATAAGATTAAAGAAAGAGTAGTTACCTTCATACAATGTAGAAATGAAGAAAATTGGATTAATAGGTAGGAGATATTAACACTATAAGTTGTTATTTGATTGTATAGAGGTGCTTAAGAAATCTACGAATTAAGAGTTGTTTATATACAGAAAATTTAAATTAAGTAACCGAAAATTAAAAAATTCAAATTCAAATTCAAAATTCATTTACGAATTCAACTAAATTGAAGAATGATTTTAAAACTAATTAACCTATTAAATACATAACAAAAAACATTTTTTTGATTTATTTACAGTATGATATTAAAGTTGATTTGAATATACATATATATATATATATATATGTTTATAAATGGAAATATATTAAAAAAAATAAATTATTTACGGTTTATTTCATAATTATGGCTGATTATCGCACAATAAATAACTATTACTAATTATGATTAATTTTTTTAAAGTATCATATTTATTATGTAAAATTCAATTCAAATTTTAAATATACGTTTTTTTTATCATAAATAGAAACGTTTTTTTTGGTAATTCATAAAAAGAAATGATTACATTTCCATATTAATAAAAAATATATGATTTGGATTTTATTGTATTTTATAAAAAATATCGTATATTTTAGATTACTGACTTTTGTATAATTAAGATGATTTCTGTGAAATGATACATTAATGTGACAGATTATATGTAGTAAATAATGAGGTTATATGTCTTATATGATGTATGGATCAGATATAAACATAATTTTAGTTAATATAAATTTGCAAACATACAAAACAAAGGAAATATGAAAAAACATCATAAAGTCTGAATTACCAAAACACCACAGTTTAAAAATAACAGAATGTATCAAATTCGAATGCAAAGATATCACAGAAACGTAGAATGATTCTAGTAGTAGAGGTATAGACACAGAAATTCGACTACTTTGATTTTTTCTTGTCATCCAATTGGTAAACAGAAACCAGTTTACGGGTACTTTTATAGCTTGAGTAGCTAATTGAAGTTTCAACAGTACGTAAAGTAGATGGTTCTCCTTCATTCACCTGTATTACAAAAAAACAAAAGTAAGAAACAAAAATAAAAATTAAATGTAAATAATACATCAATTAATACAAAAAATCACCTCATCGACTGTTTGAAACTTCAGTTTAATTTCAGAAAGAATAAAATTATCATCGGTAACATTAGATATGTTCTAGACCTCATCGAGAGTTTCCAAATTATCTTTTGTTACAGCGATTTTAAATGCAAATTCTCTACCACGCAAATAAAATAGCTCATCTGGAAAGTTAACAATGTAGGGACCCTGAAATAAAAAAAGTTATTTTAAAAAAAAAATATTAAATTTTTAATCTTAAATAAGAACATAGTAAAATTATTAATATATATATATATATAATATATATATATATATATATATATATAGATATAACAAATACCTTATTTTCTATAAGCAAGGTTTCCGCAGATAGTGGAATCATTTTAGATGCTTCATGTGATACCCCGCAATTTCAGGTTCTCACTTTAACTAAACTCTAGTTACGTTCCTTGCATTATACTTAACTATGGTTAGCAAGATAGGACACACGTTACATAGTTGTATGTTAATAACTGCATAAGGTGGTAATTCGAGGAATTACCAGACTGTATACATGATTAGTGAACCTCGGACGTTGGTGAATAATGAAGTTTAATAATTGTGAGTTAACTGATTTGGATTGATTGCGATTACGTGCTTCTGTGATACTCGGTGAAACTATGTGCAAACCATATGTGATTATGTGAACTTAAACCAAATACGTTAATAAGAATCGTTAAAGGTGGACCATTAGGATGATTGGGGTCTTAACACATGGGGTTACACTTATTACGGTCCGAAATAGCGAAAACGTCGAAGGAAAACACGTCGGGTGACGAAATGGGCCACCCACGCGGGCCAAGGCCCTGTGAGCGGCCGCTCACAGGGAGCGAGCGGCCCGCTCACCGGTACCTGACGTCTCTAAACCGCCTTAAACACCTATTTCAGCAACCTTAAGCCTCTTGTATCACCTAAACTCAAACCCTAATCGTCCCTACTGCCTCACTTACAAAATATTAACCCCAAGCAACCTGCTAAGGCGCAAGAACATCGATTGGGAAGCTCCAAAGGCGTTCGGTTGATTATATCGAAGAGCTTGGGGTATAATCCTTAATCTTTTACACTTTAATCTTGTTTTTATGTTATAAAAATCCTATAACTAGGTTTGTCCAGGTCTGAACTCTTTTTATAATTATTAAAACTTGAGGTTTTTGAAGATTAAACAAATTAAACATGATGATAGGCGATTAGTAATATAATAGGTTACTTGTTGCGCAAGTTGTTGAAGTTTTGATCATTAAATTTGTAATCTTTGCATGTATAATGATAGAATCTGATCATAATAGGTCTTAGGAATGTTTGGTAATGGTTATTGATGATTGTTGATTGATTTCATGCACACGGGAGTCGTTTAAAGAAAGATTTAGGCGTAATTAAAATCTGGACAGAATGATTAGGTGAACTTGTAAGGGCTGTAATGCAACTTTAACATGATGATTTTGGTACTTTCTTTGCATGGTTAAATCACACCTGGTCTTAGCTTTTCATAATGGGTAAAATCAAGTGATTTGGACGTCGGTTGAGTCGTTTTTGGAATTTTCTTTGAGAATAGGTCATATCAGAATTTCGGGTTAACAAACTGAGTCGACTTTGAGTCATCATAACTTGAGTTTTATAAAGAGTTGGGTTATGAAATTTTTACAGAAGGTTAACATTGGAGAAACTTGAGTTTTACAAGTGGTTTCATCCCGTTTGGATGAATACACAATTTTTGGGAATTTTTCTACTAAACTGACCTGTTATGAAAATTTTCTGAACATAGCTGTGTTGAACGAATTTTAATTATTTTTGTGTTTGGTTTTGAGACAAAACAAAAATATGGATTGTTAAGTGAATTCCAAATAATAGTAAGTAAAAATTTTAGAGGTTAACTCACTGATTAAGTATTTTAAATAAATTGGTTTGATGACGCACAATCTGTCCTAAAAACACAGATTGTGTATTATGTGTTTATGTGATTAATTGAGTTCCTAGGTGGTATGCAATTGATGTGTAACTGAACGGACACTTGTATGAGACGCATATGGAATGTAAAAACTAATTATTACCAACATATTCACCAACGAGTCCGTATGGTTTACTTATGCATGTAGAATCACTAGGTGTCACCTACACACTTTTGAACGTTTAAACGCCTTGGACAAATGGGTTATATGGTGTAATGATATTACGCCCATGCTTACTTAGTGACACTTATACTAGGGGAGTCGGTAGTGCACCCTACTTGGAGTTTGGATTTCTTTTGCTTGCACACTAAGGTGAGTTTCACTATTCTTTTCTCAAAAGCATGCGTCTCGGGTTTGAGACAACTTACAAAACGTTTTCTAGTCCGGTTTGGGACTACTTTTACATCTCGGGTTATGAGATGCTTTGACTCCTTGCGTGGGTCGGGTTTTGACTCCTTGTGTGGGTCGGTTTTACGATTCCTTGTGTGGTCCTTAAATGCAATTATGTGTTGATTATTTAACTGAGGCTTTAGAAAGATAGCAATTCCCAAATAATGCATAGGAATGCATATGTTTAATGACAAAACATGATAGGATCATGTGCGAGCGAATTATCCGGTATGGACACTGGCGATTACCCGGTAAAAATTAAATAAGCGAAACGGATCCCGGACACCCGGGATATAAAATAAAACGTAATTTCACAATATATAATGGGTTTTGGAACTCCAAAGCCATACGTGAAAGCCTGTTATACAAATCTCCCGGTAACGAATAAAGTGCGCGTACCGCACCCGATACGCGCATAACATATAATTTCACCCGGCAAAAGCCTAAATAATTTATCAACGCTTAAACTAGAATATGCTTAAGGGATATTAAAGGTATTTTAATATTCGGATAACACGCGATTAAAAACCCGAAAATACCCGGACGGTACCCGAACGAGAGGGAATTAAACATAATAATATTGGGTATTAATTAACAAAGTGGACCCCACCCAAATACCCTAAGGGGCCGGCCTAGGGCCCTCCTAATGATTAATATCTTGGGTTATCTTATTAAACCATTAGAATTAATGCTAATCATAAGGTTGCATGGACTAGTATTGGGCAAGAAAATTCACCAAATCCCCTCATTTCTCTCTCTAATCTCACGGCCAAACACCCTCTTATCATAATCTCCAAAGATTTTTTTTTACAAGCTCACATAATCCACTTGATCTTCCATAATCTAAGATAAGATATTGGATGATCTTGGAAAGATTTGGAAGAGGATATTATAAACAAACTAGTGAGAATACTTGAAGCAAAAACCAAAAATTCTTCTTCTTCTCCTCCTCTTGGCCGTAACATAGCAACCATCCATATACATTTTCCTTACAAATTTTACACTTCCAAATCATCTCTAGATCATTATCCTTCAAAACCCCATTGTGTGTTTCAAGAGCTTGGAGCTTAACCCTTTGGAATAACACACTAAAACCCCATCCAATCCAAGGTTTTTGTCTTCCCTAGCCTTGAGCTAGTAGTAAGTTTTAACCTTGCTTTGATTATTAATGTTCATATTAAGGGTTCTTATGAGCAAGTTGTACATTGATGAGCAGAACGTGGTTTTGAAACATAAAGTTTAATGTATCTTACAAGAGTAAAATGGAAGAATAATAACATGGATAAATCATGGATTTGATATTAATAATGTGGCATTTCAAGAAAATGTAGAAATTTGTACATACACTTAAGGAAGTGGATGATTTGGGCATGATTTTTGAAAAAGACTTGAATATGATAAAAGATGGTTTTAATCATCATAAAATGACTAGCTAATGTCAAAAATATGTTGGAATGTGTTAGATGATCATGAATGAAAACGTTACATGTTCAAAGTCTACTCACTTGGATGAGTGAAATTTGGATATGTTGGATAAAAACATAAAACACACATGTTAATAGCATCAATAATGAAATAAAAGACTAGTAGAAGTGGAATAATGTAAAAATAACCAAACATGAAAAAGATGGTTCTTTAAAGTCCACTAGTTGGAAGAAAAATGCTAACTTTGGAAGTTAGTATGGAAAAAGCAACAAGTATAAGTTAAGAGGCTAATATTGTAAATTTAAAAGTTGAGGGACTAAAATAAGTATTTTAGAAACTTTGGTCCAAAAATGTATTAACGGAAAGTTTGGTGTCAAAAACGCAAATAACGATTTTTCCAAGTATAGTTTTGGTGAACACTAGTAACCTACAAATGTATTTTATGAAAAGTGTATTTTTATAAAAATAGAAGTTTATAAAAATATGGAATCATATTAACATAAGGGTTTTATAAAAATAAAGGTTTTTATAAAATGTTGGACAAAAGTGGAAACTTGAGAAAACTTGTACAAAAATGGATACTTTTATATAAATGGGAATATAAAAGTGTCGGGAACATTTTTGGAATATAAGTTAACAAGTTGGACTAAAAATAATAAAGTATATCTTTCCAAGTAATATGTGTTTGGAAATTAGAAGTATAAATAATATTTCTATAGAACACATATTGGAAGAAGCTTGGAAAAATTTAAACTATCGGACTTAGTTACATAAACTAACTATAACGAGTAAACGGACAAACTAGAGGAAAATGCCATTGCGGCAAAACGTGAAGATATATATATATATATATTTTAAGAAGTAAAATATATATATAACATGGGTGAAAATTATATAACACTTTCCTAAGTGTTAGAGAGAATATTCATGGGAGAAAGCATAATGTAAAGAATTAAAAACGTTAAACAACAGATGGACTTAACAAAGAAAATTCACACGTTGATATATGGATACATGCTCGTCTCGACGAAATTCTAGTATATCTATTTGAATGGGAAAGTATATATGCGAGAAGGAAAACCGAGACGAGTAGGCAAAGTATATCTACGAACATGTGAATACCAACAAGATCCTAGTATATTTATTTAAATGGGAAAATAAATGTACGGCATGGTAAGTTGAGTCGGGCGTTAAGAATACACTACCGAACGACAAAACCTTAGCATATTTATTTAAATGGGAAAATAAATATGCGGCAAGGTGAGTCGGGTCGGGTATAAAGAATACATTATATCGAACAATACGATCCTAAGTATAATTATTTAAATGGGAAAATAATTATACGTTAGGTAGAGTTGTGTCGAGAATAATAGTATACAAGTTACAAAGAATATTAACGAGAATAATACATAACTCGTAAGAAAAGGGTAATCCATCGCCAACGAACCTAGGATACGCGTCTAATTAAACGGGAATTGTAACAAAACGTGGTCGAGGAGTTGGGTGTACAACTTGCCAAGGCACATGCACTATAGGTGTAGTGACTTATACGCCTAGGACGTTTGTAGGTGCGGGACCACAAAACTTGCTATCTTCCTTTTTGAGCCAAGCACAGATTCAGGTGAGTCTCACGGCCCCATTTTAAACTATTTTATGTTTTTCGGGGGAAAGATATGTTAGGGAAATGTTTGACGGGATAAGTACATGAGTTGTGATCGCCACTCGGGTGTAAGACCCTCAAAACCGACAGGTCAAACAGTTGCCATTCAATGGCTAAAACCATAAATTAATACCCAAGAAGTCTTATTTATTATCAGAAAACACGCAGCGGAAAATAAATAGTTTAAGTTATCCAAACATGCAATTCCCCATCACGGGTCAAAGCATATTTGTAGAACAAAACAATAAGTTTAGGAAAAAAACTTTCAAGAGAATAAAGTAGACTCTTTTTATTTCGAAATGTCAACCGCCTCTGAGTAGTCCTGCAGCAAGCCAAGGCATCCGTTTTTATTCTTCAATTACCTGAAATCAATCTAACGTGTATGCAAAAGTCAGCTACGCTGAGTGAGTTCAAGTTTTATAAGTTTTCAATAATAGTAAGTTGTTAAAATAAACAATAACAAAATACTATAACCTTAGAGTCAACAATACGTGCAATTCGCCTAATTGTTCCCTAAGCAATATTTAAAGTCTAGGATAAGCGCAATCCGCCTATTTAACCAAGACATCAATTTCCAATTGTAATGAGCGCATTCCGCTTATCAACACAAAGTACACTCAAGTCTATTTAACTCACCAAGTCTATAGATCAAAGCAGGCATCTCCCACTTCTGTCATAGCTCAGTTTATAATAACCCATGCAACATAAACCATGTAAAAACCATGACACAAAACTAATACCATAAACCAGAGTAGGCGTATCCCACTTCTAATAACACATGAGCCATAAACTATGTGAACCATAACAAAAACTATACCATAAATCAGAGTAGGCGTATCCCACTTCTAATAACACATAAGCCATAAACTATGTGAACCATGACAAAAACTATACCATAAATCAAAGCAGGCCTGTCCCACTTCTAATAACACATATAACTCAAACCATATAACAAAACATTAGGCGCATTCCGACTACTCACGTTTCATGCCAAAATAATGTATATGAGTTAATATGTATTTCTTTCGTACACAAAAAATATTTATAACTTTATAAAAATATTTTGTGACTTGATAAAAATAATCGTATTGATTTAGCATGCACGTCAGCCCAAAATATTTAGAAAAATAATAGATAAAAGAGTGGGCACAAGAACTCACTTGGTGCAAACACCCCGCTTTGCTAACAGGACCCGGCTCCTACGCAACCGTCACCATGTTTCATATCTCCACAACTTAATTGCTAGATGACAAAAGTTAACCCTTTACAATCGGTCAACATTAGGATTACATATTGCATCATGGCTTCAAGTAGACTTGCTTTCATATATGGTAATTATCAAAGGTGAATGCTTCATGTACTTTCTAATGAAAATCCTAAGAGGGTATACATGATTACACGTATCAAAAACAACCCATCCAATGATCATTTAATTCATTAACCATAAAGTCCCATCCATGATCTCCAATTTTGCTATGAATGCAACACACAACCACATGACGTAGCCTACATCCATTCAAATAATCATAGGACTTCATGCCTTAAAAATTGGCAAACACAACCATTCACAGTACTGTGCATGAACACCATGCTCCATTGCATCCAACCGAGTTCACAAACAAAACCATACCTGAGGTGCGTGTACGTAACCCGATTCTCGCGAACGGACTATACATCATCTCCCAACCAAGGCCTTCTTCGAACCACATGACGGTTGCTTGCTTAAACACCATAAGGCTCATCGGTACACTACTCCGCCGACTGCCAAACTTCTCCCAACAACGCACACCATCATCATCATCGTCTATAGCTTCCTTGTCACCGGCTTACACCGTCTTAGCCTTTGCGCACCATCGCTGCAACCTCCATCACCACCATTTTCATTACAAGCCCAACCGAAACCCAAGCAAATGCTGCACTCATCATGCTAACCGGAGTACAATGAAAACAAGAAAGCTATCGGAGATCATATGATCGGACCTCCTTGAATCACCACTAACCGAACCATCGCTACTACTCTCACGGTCCCCTCCATATCGGCCACCATACCCTTTACCGAATTCGATTCTATGCAAAACGAAACACAAAGGAAACATGAAAGATATTGAACGGAAGATTACCATAGATCGATCGGAGCACCACGAGCCACCACGTCGCCTCCTTTTATCTCCTTCCCGCTCTCTCTCTCTGTTCCTCATCCCGTTTCTTTCACTGGATATCATAAAATGCGCGTGTATGTGGAGGCCATTTCAAAGAGTGACGACAATAGGGTTTTGGTTAAAAACAGAGAATGATTAGGAACTTACATGAAGGCCCCTCAATTTTCATGTGTGTTGTATTCAAACCCCAAAGTTATTAAACAAAAGATTTTACAATCCAATCCATTGAGTTTCATTAAGTTTTCAAAGTGAACTCATTGTGCTACATTTAATTATAAAAATTAACGCACATTAGACGAAACACTATACGAGAACATGATACCGAATTTTGGTTTGTTACAAGTCTACCCTCCTTATAATTGGATTCGTCCTCGAATCCTCTTGGATAAGGAACTCCAAGTGCGATGTTTTAAAGATAATATGCTATGAATATATTAACTAGAGGTACAGATTAATAGGCTTCTTCTACTATTCCAATCCACTTGCTTCTACACAAGACAGAACATTCATATGATCATTTTCGGCTACAACTCAGAACAGAAAAGTAACAATCATGACACAAAACCAATACTATATATCAGAGCAGGCATATCCCACTTCTATTATAGCATAGTTTATAAGGTTAGATAGTCACGAAACACAGCAACTTATCATACGGTGGCATACAACTTGAAAGACCCGCAAAACCGGTGTCAAACAGCTGGCATTCAAATAGTGGAGTGATGGCTATTATTATATTAAAACTCCGCCAATGATAGTTGATACTCCCAGCTACCGCCGAAATCAATAATGCATACCCGAAGCATTTCTTCGAGAGTTTGGATGGTTCTTTCCGACTGACCATCCGTCTGCAGGTGATACGCGGTGCTGATGTGTAACCTAGTACCCATTCACGTAGAACGAGTGTCTCTATCGGAAACAATAACACTGGAACACCGTGCTTAGATACAATCTATCGAAGGAACAATTCTGCCAACCGTATCGGCAAGAAGTGAGTAATCTTTGTCAACCAATCAACCACCACCCAAGTGGTGTCAAACACCTTTGGTGTACGGGGTAGCTTAGTGATGAAATACAGAGTAAGATGCTCCCACTTCCAATTCGGTACCTCTAAAGGTTGAATTTTTTTCAAACGGTTTCTGATGTTCTGCTTTAACCTGTAAACAAGTCAAACACCTGCTCACATAAGTTGCTACCTCATACTTCATTGTCGGCCACAAATAGTTCTTCTTAAGATCTTCCAGATAATTAGAATAGTGGGGTCTGTGTGTCTCCTCTATGATTTATCCCTAAACCCACCATATCGAGGTATCCACATCCTGCCTTTTATGGACATAACCTCGTCTCCATTGCTTTCCAAAAGTCCTTGTTGCCCCCACATACGCTTCGTCATGATCCGCTCCACATGTAAGGCTTCATTCTGAACACTAGAGATCTGCTTCCTCATATCCAGTTTCAAAATAAGATGACAAGACTTCACCCGAGTGGGTCTAGGCCTCTCCGTTTGGCTCAACGCGTCTTCCACCACGTTAGCCTTTCCAGAGTGATACAAAATCTCCACATCCTAGTCCTTGATTAATTCCAACCACCTGCACTGCCTCATGTTAAGGTCCTTCTGCTCAAAGAAATATCTCAAACTCCTATGGTCGGTATAGATGGCGCAAGGAACCCCATATAAGTAATGTCTCTGCAGTTTAAATTCAAAAACAACGGCTGCTTACTCCAAATCATGAGTCGGGTAATAATTCTCGTGGCAATTTAGCTGGCGTGAGGCATAAGCTATCACCTTATCGCACTGCATAAGGACACACCCGAGACCCCTAAGTGACGCGTCTGAATAAACCGCTAGATCCTCTGTTCAACCTGATAAGGCTAGGATCGGTGCATATGTCAAACTTGTAAGACCCGCAAATCCGGTGTCAAACTTTGCTTTAGTTCAAGAAACGCGTTCTTTTGGTCCGAGTACCAAACAAACTCACCTCATTCTTAGTCAGTTTAGTTAGTGAGCTATCTTGGAGAAATCATGTATGAACCTCCGATAAAACCTGCCACACCCAAGAAGCTACGAATATCTAACAGTGATTTTGGTGTCGCCCAGTTCATTACTGCCTCCACCTTCGTGGGATCTACCATGGTACCGACGGAATTAATGACATGGCCCAGAATACTGAACCTCACGAAATCAGAAAACACCTGGAGAATTTAGCGCAAAGTTTCTTATTCCTAAGCGTTTTAAGAACCTCCTTGAGATGTTGAATATTGTCTTCTTCACTTTTAGAGTATATGGGCATGTCATCAATGAAAACAATAATCGGACGGTCGAGCATCGGCCTACACACCCAGTTCATCAAACTCATGAATGCCGCAAGCGCGTTAGTCAGGCATAATGACATCACCAAAACTCATAACGCCCTTACCGGGTACGGAAAAAGTCCTGCTCTCATATTTTCAGCTGATGATAGCCCGATCTAATACCAATCTTCAAGAGCCAACTATCTCCTTGGAGCTGATCGAAAAACTCGTCGGTTCTCAATAAGGAGCAAATCTTCCAATTGAGATAAGAATTCTTTCAATTACGCATGTGCTAGTCGGTAAGGTGCCATGGCGACAGGTTTAGCTTCCGGCACGAGGTCTATTTGGAGCTCAATCCTCGCGTTCCGGTGGCAAATCTGTCAAATTTTCGGGAAATACACCCGAGGTACTCCCGCACTATGGGGACATCCCCTAGCTTGGAAATATCAGCCCCCGTTACCAAGGCTTGCGCCAAGTACGCCTTACACCTATGCTGCAACATTTTCCCCGCCTTTAGAATAGAGATAACCCGAGGTATTGAGCAACTATCATTCCCATGAGTAGTAATACGATTCCTATTAGGAGCTGTAAGCCGCACGAGTCTCTGCCCGCACACAATGTTGAGCATCCACGGTAGCCAGCCAGTCCATCTCAAGAATAACATCAACGCAACCCAATGACCTTAAGTACAAGAGGATAGGAAGGCTATGGCTCGATGACTCAAGTCGACAACTATCTATAGCCTTGGTCACAAGGAGTGAATTTCCTACTGCAACCTCGAACTAGCATAAATGTTTAATATCCTTGGGAGATTATCTACCTTAATACAAAGCGATAGACATAGCCCATACTAATACGGCAAAATCGTCACATGATCAGTCACAAGACATATTCAGGATGTGTAAAGTAAGGGTAAACTTCTAATAACGTTGATCAGGTGTGATTAGCTGTTTACTTTACTTTAGTCACCCTAAACACAACAAGTTATGATCACATTAACAATCCCGCCCACACATTAACATTTAACCAACACCAATACACATAGTATTTAACTACTAAATTTTAAAGATTTGCCATTAACCATCGAAGAAGGGAATTCTACCCTACCTCAAACACAAGAGCATAACACCCCCTATGAATTATTGCAATTAAGCACTCAATAAGAGCCATAATAAAATACTTAAAACAAAAAAAAAATATATAGGTATTGGATTTCCTTCTAACACTATATATCTATAAGTGTTCAACGAGAAGCGTTCCAACCTACGTATCGTGCATTATGCACTACAAAATAAACTTCCCATACTACATCAAAATGTAAAGGCAATAACCGCCCATTATGACTTCATATTATTAAGCACCCAATGAAATATATATATATATATATATATATATATATATATATATATATATATATGGACATAGGTTAAAACTAAGGATTACCTCTTGGCGTGCAGCTACCCAGCAGTTGACATTTCTTAGTAACAGTTTGGTCCCATACCAGATTCAAGTTCGAGCACAAAATGCCCGAATCCCTCGAACCATTGCTCTGATACCAACTTGTAAGACCCTCAAAACCGACAGGTCAAACAGTTGCCATTCAATGGCTAAAACCATAAATTAATACCCAAGAAGTCTTATTTATTATCAGAAAACACGCAGCGGAAAATAAATAGTTTAAGTTATCCAAACATGCAATTCCCCATCACGGGTCAAAGCATATTTGTAGAACAAAACAATAAGTTTAGGAAAAAAACTTTCAAGAGAATAAAGTAGACTCTTTTTATTTCGAAATGTCAACCGCCTCTGAGTAGTCCTGCAGCAAGCCAAGGCATCCGTTTTTATTCTTCAATTACCTGAAATCAATCTAACGTGTATGCAAAAGTCAGCTACGCTGAGTGAGTTCAAGTTTTATAAGTTTTCAATAATAGTAAGTTGTTAAAATAAACAATAACAAAATACTATAACCTTAGAGTCAACAATACGTGCAATTCGCCTAATTGTTCCCTAAGCAATATTTAAAGTCTAGGATAAGCGCAATCCGCCTATTTAACCAAGACATCAATTTCCAATTGTAATGAGCGCATTCCGCTTATCAACACAAAGTACACTCAAGTCTATTTAACTCACCAAGTCTATAGATCAAAGCAGGCATCTCCCACTTCTGTCATAGCTCAGTTTATAATAACCCATGCAACATAAACCATGTAAAAACCATGACACAAAACTAATACCATAAACCAGAGTAGGCGTATCCCACTTCTAATAACACATGAGCCATAAACTATGTGAACCATAACAAAAACTATACCATAAATCAGAGTAGGCGTATCCCACTTCTAATAACACATAAGCCATAAACTATGTGAACCATGACAAAAACTATACCATAAATCAAAGCAGGCCTGTCCCACTTCTAATAACACATATAACTCAAACCATATAACAAAACATTAGGCGCATTCCGACTACTCACGTTTCATGCCAAAATAATGTATATGAGTTAATATGTATTTCTTTCGTACACAAAAAATATTTATAACTTTATAAAAATATTTTGTGACTTGATAAAAATAATCGTATTGATTTAGCATGCACGTCAGCCCAAAATATTTAGAAAAATAATAAATAAAAGAGTGGGCACAAGAACTCACTTGGTGCAAACACCCCGCTTTGCTAACAGGACCCGGCTCCTACGCAACCGTCACCATGTTTCATATCTCCACAACTTAATTGCTAGATGACAAAAGTTAACCCTTTACAATCGGTCAACATTAGGATTACATATTGCATCATGGCTTCAAGTAGACTTGCTTTCATATATGGTAATTATCAAAGGTGAATGCTTCATGTACTTTCTAATGAAAATCCTAAGAGGGTATACATGATTACACGTATCAAAAACAACCCATCCAATGATCATTTAATTCATTAACCATAAAGTCCCATCCATGATCTCCAATTTTGCTATGAATGCAACACACAACCACATGACGTAGCCTACATCCATTCAAATAATCATAGGACTTCATGCCTTAAAAATTGGCAAACACAACCATTCACAGTACTGTGCATGAACACCATGCTCCATTGCATCCAACCGAGTTCACAAACAAAACCATACCTGAGGTGCGTGTACGTAACCCGATTCTCGCGAACGGACTATACATCATCTCCCAACCAAGGCCTTCTTCGAACCACATGACGGTTGCTTGCTTAAACACCATAAGGCTCATCGGTACACTACTCCGCCGACTGCCAAACTTCTCCCAACAACGCACACCATCATCATCATCGTCTATAGCTTCCTTGTCACCGACTTACACCGTCTTAGCCTTTGCGCACCATCGCTGCAACCTCCATCACCACCATTTTCATTACAAGCCCAACCGAAACCCAAGCAAATGCTGCACTCATCATGCTAACCGGAGTACAATGAAAACAAGAAAGCTATCGGAGATCATATGATCGGACCTCCTTGAATCACCACTAACCGAACCATCGCTACTACTCTCACGGTCCCCTCCATATCGGCCACCATACCCTTTACCGAATTCGATTCTATGCAAAACGAAACACAAAGGAAACATGAAAGATATTGAACGGAAGATTACCATAGATCGATCGGAGCACCACGAGCCACCACGTCGCCTCCTTTTATCTCCTTCCCGCTCTCTCTCTCTGTTCCTCATCCCGTTTCTTTCACTGGATATCATAAAATGCGCGTGTATGTGGAGGCCATTTCAAAGAGTGACGACAATAGGGTTTTGGTTAAAAACAGAGAATGATTAGGAACTTACATGAAGGCCCCTCAATTTTCATGTGTGTTGTATTCAAACCCCAAAGTTATTAAACAAAAGATTTTACAATCCAATCCATTGAGTTTCATTAAGTTTTCAAAGTGAACTCATTGTGCTACATTTAATTATAAAAATTAACGCACATTAGACGAAACACTATACGAGAACATGATACCGAATTTTGGTTTGTTACATCGGGGTTGAGACCTCTCTACTATGATCATTAATTCAGGAAAATGAAACCGAAGGAATATTTGAATAGTACTATTGGTGCCTGACAAGGCCCACCCCTAATCGATAGCGTCGATTATGCATCGGCGTATGCTTGGGGTGCACGTATTCTGAAATCAAGTCGTAGGAATACCGAGTAACGACTTGGAGCGGGGCATTATTATTTGTCTTGGTTTGGTTATAGGCTCAAGTAGAATTGTAGGAACTTGCAACTCCTATATATTGTCATAACATGGAAATTTCCAAAGTGATAAAGTTTGATAAACTAAAACCTGTGAACTCACCAATATTTATATATTGACGACTTTTTAAACATATCATTCAGGTAATTGATCGATGATGGACAACGTGGCAAGCTGGGTCGGGGGAATCTCTCATGTGGGCGTCGGGTGTTTCAAAAGGGTTTCCACTTTAATTCCCAAAGATTTGGGATATATTTAAGAAGCCACTTTAATGTATTCAAAACAATTTTTCGTTTATGTGTGAACACCAAACATGTTTTCGACGTCTTAATAAATGATTCCTTTTCTTAATTACTTATGATTTGCGTTAATCTTGGCTTTATGCTCTTGAACCGTCGCGCCACGTGTTTCCGCCATTGGCGTGGTGTGACACTTTGGGTACTCAGTTGGATATGAGTACAGCTTATTATCCGCAAACTGATGGACAGAGTGAGCGGACGATTCAAACCTTGGAAGACATGCTTCGGGCATGTGTTATCCATTTTGGAAAAAGTTGGGAGATCCACCTGCTATTAGTGGAGTTCTCCTACAACAACAGCTATCACTCTAGTATCAAGGCAGCTCCGTTCGAGGCTCTTTACGGACGGAAATGTCGATCACCACTTTGTTGGGCCAAGGTGGGCGAGAGCCAGCTCACTGGTCCGGAACTTGTGTACGAAACTTCGGAGAAAATCGTACAGATTCGTCACCGTTTGGCTGCTGCACGGGATCGTCAGAAGAGTTATGCCGATCGCCGTCGAAAACCTTTGGAGTTCCAGGTTGGGGACAGGGTACTTCTGAAAGTTTCACCATGGAAGGTCGTCATACGCTTTAGAAAGCGTGGCATGCTTAACCCTCGATATGTCGGACCATTCGCAATCCTGGATCGGATTAGACCGGTGGCATACAGACTCGACTTACCGGCGGAGCTCGGTAGTGTTCACAACGTCTTCCATGTGTCTAACTTGAAGAAGTGTTTGGCTGATGAATCTCTCATTTTACCACTGGAGGAGATCAAGGTTGATGATCGTCTTCGCATTGTGGAGGAACCTGTTGAGATTCTTGACTATAAGATTCGTAGCCTTCGTCGGAGTAAAATCCGCATCGTCAAAGTCCGTTGGAACTCGAACATGGACCGGAGTTCACGTGGGAACGGGAGGATCAGATGAAAGCTAAACACCCTCATCTTTTTCCAAAACGCGCGTTCGAATCGAGGCATGTTACGGCTGAAGCGGAATGAATCTCTGGTCGAGATTTCCTTTCAACGTGGGGATGATGTGACATCCGGTAATTTTTCTTTTCATTTCATTCATTTTGGGGCTTTGCGCAATTTTCGGGACGAAAATTCTTTCAACGTGGGGATGATGTGACACCCGGCATATTTGGCTTAAACATTTTAGTAACATCTAAGTCTACTTTAGCGGGAAACGTTTATAAACGGACTTAACTGGGTTAGTTGAGTCGGGTCAAGTTAGGATTGTCCAGGGTTCAATGATCTGGAGGATCATTGGGAGTCGTTTTGGGAATACACTAGTACCGGGTCCCGTTGTTGGTGACATTACATGAACTAACTTGGGTAGTGTTCACAACGTCTTCCATGTGTCTAACTTGAAGAAGTGTTTGGCTGATGAATCTCTCATTGTACCACTGGAGGAGATCAAGGTTGATGATTGTCTTCGCATTGTGGAGGAACCTGTTGAGATTCTCGACTATAAGATTTGTAGCCTTCGTCGGAGTAAAAGCCGCATCGTCAAAGTCCGTTGGAACTCGAACGTGGACCGGAGTTCACGTGGGAACGGAAGGATCAGATGAAAGCTAAACACCCTCATCTTTTTCCAAAACGCGCGTTCGAATCGAGGCATGTTACGGCTGAAGCGGAATGAATCTCTGGTCGAGATTTCCTTTCAACGTGGGGATGATGTGACATCCGGTAATTTTTCTTTTCATTTCTTTCATTTTGGGGCTTTGCGCAATTTTCGGGACGAAAATTCTTTCAACGTGGGGATGATGTGACACCCGGCATATTTGGCTTAAACATTTTAGTAACATCTAAGTCTACTTTAGCGGGAAACGTTTATAAACGGACTTAACTGGGTTAGTTGAGTCGGGTCAAGTTAGGATTGTCCAGGGTTCAATGATCTGGAGGATCATTGGGAGTCGTTTTGGGAATACACTAGTACCGGGTCCCGTTGTTGGTGACATTACATGAACTAATTAAGTGAATGTGTAGATTATGGGTCGTGTGGTGGATTATATACATAGATGTGTTTAAATGATGTGTAGATAATTATCCATGCTTAAATATGTTAAACATAGACTAAGGTTGCATGCTCATGTGTTAAGATGTGTTAGAATGCGTTAAACACGACAAACTGGAAAACTAGATAAACATGGGTTCTGGTTCGACCACTTCGAGTGGTCGAAGGAGGAATTTTGTTTTGGTTCGACCCTTTGTAAATGGGCGAACCTGGGATGTGGAATTGAAAGAATTCCCTTGGACCAGGACAGGGCTTATTCGACCCTGTGAAAGGGTCGAAGGAGGCTACCTTCGACCACTGATAGGGGGCGAAGGAGGATTAGTATAAATACCAAACTTTGTCATTTTTCACCATTTCACAAACCCTAACCGTCTCAAAACACTCTCAAACGATTTTAATCACTAAGGAAGGAGTTTTTGCTCTTCTTTTTCATAATCTAACCTATCTACAACATCTAAACAAGAATCCAAGGTGTGTTCTTAATCCTAAATCCTTTTTAAAGCATTTTAATTGTTTTCATCTAACCCTAATTGTCCGGATCTGTTCTAAGGGTGTTTTCATGATTAAAAACCTTTTAAACATCTTTCTAAACCAAAACCTTATCATTAAACATAGGTTTTCATGATAATAAACGTATGTTAATTGTGTATTATGTGGTGTTATGTGTTATTCAATGATTTGCTACTGTATCTATGATAGAAACATGATATAGGATTGTTATTGATGCTGGGTTATTGTTGTTTAGGGTTAGAATTGGATAGATGGTGATGTCGTGGGTATTTTGGGGGTTTTAACGAATCTAGACTTGATGCATGATATTTATGATCAATAGAACTAATGGGGAAAAATCGAACACTTGACAAACTGAGCATTTTAAGTTGAATATGGATTGATTTCAAAAGTTTCCAAATTGGGTAAAGAATCCATGCATGATTGTGACGTTTTCATAATTCTTACCATTTTGGGAAAGGGCTAAAATGGACGTATTATTGGAAGAAATCGGTGGGGTTTTGTAGGGATAAGTTATTCATACTTGACTGCTGTGTTTGATGATGTTTCGAGGTGTTTCGAAAGTGTTTGAAGCGTTTTTAGGAAAATTTGTACAACAGGGGCGAACCTGGACTCCTTCGACCGATCGAATGGGCGAAGGAGAGAATCCAGGGTCGAACCTGGATTATGTTTGGGCGAACGTGGTAAAACGGTCGAAGGAGACATCAAACGGTCGAACGAAACGTAAAACGGGCGAAGGAGACTTAACCTGACTGGTTCGACCGTTCTGATGCAGAAATGAGATTTTTGATACAAACTAAGTGTTTTATGCTTGAACCTTGTGTGTAATCTATGTGTACTTGATTAGTTAGGGTAATGGGTCACCAACGGGATGTCGGGTCGGTCTAGTGTGTCGGTTAAACATTAGAACACGTTTTAAAACATACTTGGTTACGATCTGGACAATCGGGGACTAGATAACCGTATGGTTATTAGTCGGAACACTTATGTGAACATTTTGATAGATCTCCGGTAGAGGGATTATCAAGGGCTTAGCATTTTTACTTGTAACCGAAGAACGCTATCTAAGGTGAGTTCACGGCCCCACTTTTACTGCTTTAACTTTTGGGGGAGAAAACATGCGCTAAACTATTTTGGTAACATATGTCATACTATGGTTTTTAACTTTGTATTGCTATACGATCTTTGGAAGTCCCGGGGGAAACCATGAATGTGCGGGGATGCACAACGGGGGAAATGTGGATAGATCTATTTGGCGTGACCTGCCCCACTCGTCGGCTTGGAGGGCCGGGCGGGTGCATGTTGTCTCGAACTGAAACATTGGTATCATGCTGAACATTCGGGCTGCTTAAACATATGCTAAACATTGCTAAACGTGTCTAGTAATGGTTTCCAATCGTAATAGTAATAAAACATACGCCTAGCTAGCGTACTTGGTAACATTGATATAGTATGGACATGGTACATTTGTGTCTATGGGTTGTAACTTGTTAAATGCTTCCGCTACTGATTTTAAGTTTATGAAAACTATGTCTTTTTGGATATCATGTATATTCATATAGAGTTGTTTATTGTGACCGTTGTCTTGGATCCTGGTTTGTCATGCGCCTCGCGGTAAAACCCCGCAAGTGGAAATTTGAGGGTGTGACAATTAATTGTTATTAGATTTTGAATTTTTATAAGTTTATAAAAATGAAACATGGCAGCTGCAGATTCATCATAACATAAACATAACAGAGATTTTATGATCCAAAATCTAAATGATCAATTAACCACAATCATTAATGACCTTAGTTACATTAAAAACGCAACCCAAAAATCATACTGATCTGTATATATACTACATATATTAAAACCAAAAACCATGAATTACTAAATTACCAGTTAAACGTGCATAAGTAGTTTAGTTATAACAATTCATCATTCTAAACACAAACCCACCAACTGTTGTCATCAAAACCAAAAGGTACGAGCCACTAACTAACCTAAATACCATTAGCACTAACAACATGAGAAAGCTTCAACACACCTTTGTTCTTGAAAAAGAGGAAATGCATTTCGTCACGTGAATGAAGCTCCTTATCGACAACAAAAGACAGCATACCTTTAATGTAGTAACGCTCATTTCCACTGGATTGCTCAACACCAACAGATACTTTCCATAACCCACCATCACCGTCAGTATGTTTCAAATTCTTCTTCATGTTCAACCCATTTTCAATTGCCCAAGGCTTCTTCATCCTCTAAAAAAATAACCATGTGTGGCATATTAATAATAAATAAAAATATACATTAACATGAATCATAAGAATAGACTTAAAGAAGTTGAACTTACAAAATGATTGTCAACTATGAAAACAACTGGTACACCTAAATCATCCCGAGCATCTGGTTGGTTATGATCATCAACATTCATAGGTGTTGCTACATCTTCCTCTTGGCAGTCATCATCCGAAATAAAAATGATGTCTTTATCATCATAAAAATCTTCAGCATACTCCTTTTTGACATCATTAACCCACATATCGGGAGGAGGTGTAACTTTATTTTTAATAAACAGGGACATATTAAAAGTAACTTTGTCAACCATCTCAAAAACAATGAGATGTTGACGGGTTATTGAAAGCTTTTTCCTGATATAAGACCATCCTTTGGTAAAATATACATGACCATCTTCTCCTCTAATCTGGCATAGAAATTCATAATCTCGAAATGATTTGATAACGACTGGTTCACTGGGAATTAGTCTATTAAATTTTGCATGACAGACCAAATTAGTTATATGCTGAAATACAAAAACAATAATGGTAATACAGTAACTAACACATATTGTATGACTTGAATTGTATAACATATTATGGAGATAGAAAGACATACAAGCCGATTCTTGTATTCATTGAATGGGTCATCAAGCTTGCAATAGAAAAATGGACCGGGAGCGCAAACTGCGTCTTGATAGAAAGTTATCATTCTAAAACATTTCAGATTCTCAACATATTGAAACACAAATTTACAATAAGATGGGTAATTTAGTGTCCGAATCATTGTTCTCCATCCATTATATAAGAAATATCTACCAGCAATTTGCAAAATCTTAACAACAAAGACCTGAGAATCCAAAGTTCTAATTTCTGTATTACCGACCGGATAATTGAACTTCTGAATCCAAGAACCGTAGTCGCTAGGCAGGGCCTGATAACAAATTCAAATAATAATAAAATTATTTAAGTTATCATATAAAGATATGAATTATAAATTTTTTTTTTTGTTAAACAATGTTAGATATCTTACCAAGCATACTCTAGTCTTACTTTCAGACTCGACATAGAAACCATTCAACATTTTAACAACAAGATAATGAACCTGTTTTTATGACAAAGTGAAATACAAAAGTGTTTGTGTTAATGTTATTTGCAAAGTAATAATCTATTGTTTAATCAGAGTTTAAACAACAAATAATAAGATAACACACTAATCATCAATAAAAATAACACTTAAGAAGAATCATTATATAATAATGATCAAATACATATTGTTAAAAAAATAACAATTAAAATAAACATCATATTCATTGATCATGAAATAAAACTAAAGATTTGTAAGCTGAAAATCATAAACTTACTGAATTGATAAAAAAAAATTTAATAACACTAATTTTTTGAAAAAACAGAGCATACACATGCAAATATGAAAAAAGATGAATAACATTAAGTATTCCAAAAAATGTAAATATATAAAGCTCAAAAAAAGTTAAATCTTACGATTATTAAGCAAAAAGTATATATCGGAACATAAAATCGAACATCGATCAATCAGTATTGAAGAGATATTAAGTATCGATAGAGTTGATGTGTGATAAAAAAGAGAAAATACCTTTGATCATGGAACAATGCAGACGATTTATTGGGAAGAAGAGGCGGAATATTGTGATGAATGAGGATGATTGATGATGAAGATTAATAATAATCGATGATTGTTATAGAATTGGGAAAGTTTTTACTGGGATTTGGAAAAGATTGAGAAGATGGTGTAAGTTATTTGTATGATATCTTTAAGTAAGATATCAATATCTTTTAAGAAAATTTTGTAATATTTTTAAATAATATGATTAAAATGTGTTTTAAATGAACTTTAAATAACATATAATTAACGAAATTGCATAAATATGTAATTAGACTGAAAATTAATCAAACATGATAATTGTAATAAAGCTAAACATTTTCTACGAATTTCATTGAACATAAAAAACTTAAATTAAAATGTTTCTTTTAAAACAAAATAAGTATTCATAAGTTAGAAAATACTTCTTGATAAACAACATTTGACGTTTCATTCTTAACTCGTCCTTCTTTATCTAGTATTAGTATCTTCAGTCCATCTCTACTCTTTACCCTTGAAAGTGCAATGTATAACTGACCATGTGAAAACACGGGATATTTCAAATACAAACCTACTTTGGATAGGGATTGTCCTTGACTCTTATTTATTGTCATTGCAAAAGACAAAACAATTGGAAATTGTCTCCTGTTAAATTTGAAAGGTATGTTTTTATCAGACGGAGACAATATAATTCTTGGTATAAATGTTCGCATACCAATATTAGTCCCAGAAATTATTTTCGCTTCTATAACACGTTTCCCCATTTTAACAACTTGCAACCTTGTTCCGTCGCACAAACCGCTCTTCTGATCAATGTTTCTCAATAACATTATAGGAACACCAACTTTCAATACCAAACGGTGGTTTGGTATACCTGATAACTTAAGACCATTTAAAAACATCTGGAGAAACCAATTTTTCATCAAACTTCTCTTTAACATTTTCAGACTGACAAACACTATCTGCACTTAAATATTCCATTTCCTCTCCAGGAAAAAGTGAAAGAAGTCGATCATTAATTTCTTGAACAACTTCATTCTTTGGTGCCAATATTGCTCTTTCTTGAAAATAATTTGGAGGATTAAAATTATCCAAAATAGATGGATATACGAAGGATATCAAATCAGATACGGGATCCAAAGATTCGGTGATGAGTAAATCATTTGGTATCTGAATAACATCTGAAATGTCATTCACATAATCAACCTTTCCTTCTCCAATATCCAAAACCCAATCTGCAAATTCTTTTATTTCTTGAACATTTGAATGACTATTTCCAGAAATTAACCTCATATTCTTGGTTAATTTCAAAATAACACACTTATGCCAAATGTATGAGGAGCTTAAAGACGCATTGACAATATCATTTCTGCTGCCATTTGGAACAACTGGTAGAATCTGCCTAAAGTCACCACCAAAAACAATTACCTTCCCTCCAAATAATTTTTCAAAACCGTTATCGTCACGGTCACCAAAAACATCTTTTAAACTTTTATCTAAAGCTTCAAAAGCATGTTTATGAGTCATAGGTGCTTCATCCCAGATAATCAAATCGGTATTTTTAACCAATTGCGCTACATCACTATTTGGTTTTATGAAGCACAAAAAATCTTCATTAAGGTTTATAGGATTTGAAAACCAAGAATATGCTGTTCTACCACCACTCAACAACAAAGAAGCAATGCCACTCGAAGCAACATTCAAAACGTCAAGTTAGCTACAAAAACTAATTATAACCAACATATTCACCAACGAGTCCGTATGGTTTACTTATGCATGTAGAATCACTAGGTGTCACCTACACACTTTTGAACGTTTAAACGCCTTGGACAAATGGGTTATATGTGTAATGATATTACGCCCATACTTACTTAGTGACACTTATACTAGGGGAGTCGGTAGTGCACCCTACTTGGAGATTGGATTTCTTTTGCTTGCACACTAAGGTGAGTTTCACCATTCTTTTCTCAAAAGCATGCGTCTCGGGTTTGAGACAACTTACAAAACATTTTCTAGTCCGGTTTGGGACTACTTTTACATCTCGGGTTATGAGATGCTTTGACTCCTTGCGTGGGTCGGGTTTTGACTCCTTGTGTGGGTCGGTTTTACGATTCCTTGTGTGGATCGGGTTTTTGATCAGTTTAAAACTTATTCGTCCTTTGTAAACTAAACACTCTATCATTTTGGAAAGTCCTTGCATATTATTGGGTTAATCGCTGGAGGTGAGCGGGGTATTAGTTGATAGCGCTATTAGGTTGTGCAGCAACCTCATGTCTGAGGTGCTTGATGCACGGGCATGAACTTCTGACCACATTTGAGAACTGGTGTTAATAGACACCAGTTATTGAGGCAAACTATTACATTACTGAAGGTGTCCCAATAATTCTATTTAGTTACACTGAGTGGGTTAGCTACCCCTGACACACTTAAACTGATAACTCTTGAACATTTTGGTCTGGAGGACCTACGCTTTTAATTTGGGCGCGTTGTTTTGCGCATGGCTTTTAAAAAGGGTTTAAATTTGGTTTACGCTTCCGCAGCTTAACTAAACTTGGTTTTCGAAAACGAACTAAATGGTTTGGGCATTTAGAGTTCGTTCTTGTGACTTATGGCTATGGGATCCTGGTTTGTCATGCGCCTCGCGGTATAAACCCCGCAGTGGAAATTTTAGGGTGTGACAGATTGGTATCAGAGCCATTGGTTATAGTGAACTAGGACTGCATGTTGAGTCTAGTCTATAATCATCATAGCATAAGTACACTCACAACTTAAGTGCACAACTAGCTTTTAGCTACATATATCTACAACATATGATTTCGGGAGATATGTTATCTTCTAGTTCTAGACCTAATTCTGAACACGTCAATGGTGGGAACCCAGGGTTACACCAGTGGCGCATTACTGGGAGTAGTATCCTAACAAACCTCATGGATGAGGAAACAACAATTGTACAGGGGAGAAAGCCCTTGCGAGCGTTGTGGCGCACAGGAAAGCTGCACGATGTGCATGACGTGATACCATTTAACCGAATCGAATTCAAATGCTGAGACTTATCCTTTGTTACTTAGCAAGGAGACAATTAGTTTCTGTTCCTTGTTACTTGATCCTTCTTACTCCCATTCGAAACTCAGACGGGACTGGGTTACGCATATAGAACTTATTTCTTACCTTAGTACCTTACGCCTAGCATGAGCGGGCGGACGTATGACTGCATATCCCTATTACTCATAAGTATATGGTGGATTCATGGGAACACATTAGATTGGGGCTTGTTACACACACTCTTGGGGAGTTATGTAATGCCTGCGACGTAATGCAACATCTCAAAGGAAGACGAAACTTACTAATGACTGACAACCATGATTGGGGGAAACAAGTGGTACAGCTGACTACTGAATTGACTTACACAGGACCGGAGAAGGAGACTGTATGTGATGAGAACCATATAACATTGACATCGCGAAAGAGGAAGGATAGGAGATGGAAGGGGAACCTGAGCAGGACGAGTATATGGAAAGTGAGGATGAAGGCTCTACTATCTAGACAGAGCATGGCGACGATTGGCTCTTACCTTTACTTACCTATCTTTTCTTTTCTTTTCCCTTTGCTAACTTAGATAAGACTGAGTTCTTATGATCAACGATAGGGTGGTCGAGACCCTCGCATCTTTCCAAGCTAGTAAAGATCTATTTTTCTAAAATCATTCTTTTCCCTTGACTTCCTCATCTGAACTTTCTTATACCTTGAATGCACATGCCACAACAACAACCTGCCATCATATTTTCAAGCCTTTTATTGGTCGTAAACCTCGATAACTCCAACGGAACTGAAGGAGACCGTCTGATTGCTTCGATAGTATAAGTCTTTGCCATGTGCATTTGCCCCAGGCAGGATGGGGTAATGTATGTTACATGCACACTCGATGAGTTACAATGTCACACCCTCAAATTTCCACCTGCGGAGTTCTACCGCGAGGCGTGTGACACACCAGGATCCAAGTCAACGGTCACAATAAACGACGTCTAAATGTAAAAACATACCTAAACAAAAACCATGCATAAGTTTAAAACCAACATTCAAACAGTGCGGAAGCATTTAAAGTTTACAAACGTCATGCAGAAACAAAACATAAGTTTAAAAGTTCATAAATCCAAACATGCAGATGAGACCCTAGACGCGAGACAACTCCAGTGCGACCTCGTGCGCCTATCCGACAGCTGCTACCTTAGCGACCTGAGAAAAACATGCTAAAAGAGTCAACATATAATGCTGGTGAGTTCACAGGTTTTAATTAAACGTTTAAAGCGATCCTTCGAAAACCGTTACCATCACAGTTACTACTATGCTTATGAGAACGCTAGCTAGGCGCAGAATGAGATACTCATACGGGTGAAACCATTACTGACTGAGCCGTGTGTTACCCTTTGTTTCCTATGGGCTACCGTCATCGCCGGTAGACCTTGTTTTGTTAGAGACAATATGCACCCGCCCGGCCTCCAGCCGTCGAGTGGGGTTTGTTAGTCCCCAATAGCGCTATCCATATTTCCCCGCCATATACCCATGTTAGTGGTTTAAAGGGATTTTTGATGAACCGTATAGTAAGATAAGTAAGCCATAGTATAACGTGATAAAGAGTCATGAGCCATAAGAGTTTAACAAGTCATAAGTCATAAAAGAGTTTGTAAGCATGTTTCTCACCCCGAAAGCAAAAACTGTAAAATGTGGGGCCGTGAACTCACCTTAGATAGCGTTCCTCAAATATGTGTAAAGATGTTTAGCCCTTGACAATCCCTCTACCGGAGATCTATCAAAATGTTCACATAAGTGTTCCGACTAATAACCATAAGGTTATCTAGTCCCCGATTGTCCAGATCATAACCAAGTATGTTTTAAAACGTGTTTAAATGTTCAACCGACACACTAGACCGACCCGACATTCCGTTGGTGACCCATTACCCTAACTAATCAAGTACACATAGATTACATGCAAGGTTCAAGCATAAAACACTTAGTTTGTATCAAAAATCTCATTTCTGTTAACATAGGGTCGAATGTAGTGGTAAGTGGTCGAAGGTGACTTGGATTGGTCGAATGTGGGTTCAAACTTCCACCTTCGCCCCTTTTTCTTCCACCTTCGCCCACTTGTGGTTCATTCGCCCCTCAAGATTCCAGGTTCGACCCCTGGAACCCACCTTCGCCCATTCGACTGGCCGAAGGTGTTCCAGGTTCGACCCTGTTGTGTTGTTTACTCAAAAACGCGTCCAAAAACATCCGAAAACATCACGAAACATCATGAGTTACAGCAGTCAAGCATCATTAATATATTCCTATGAAACCCTACCAATTTTACCCCAAAATCTATCCGTTTTTACAAGTTTCCTAAAATAGTAAATTATGGAGATGTCACATCATCATGCATGAAAATATTACCCAATTAGGAAACTTCTGAAATCAATCAATAATCAGCTCATCATCATCAAATCATCATGAACAAGAAACCATTATCCTAACTCTATCATTATTATCCAAAAACAAGCCCTAAATCTAACAAAGATTCCTTTAATCGACAAAACACCATCAACAATCAATTGTAACATGTTTCAATCAGAACCCATCATTAATAACAGCCCTAGGTTGTTGCCATATCCTCTATACAACAAGAAATCATCAAACAATGCATAATATCACATTAACACATGTTAATTTGCATAAAAACTCATTGTTTATGAATAGGTTTTGGTTAGGAAAGGTTTTTATTCATAAAATAGGTTGATATCAGATCTGGACCCTTGGGGTTTAGACTAAAACAAGTCAAAATTGTTTAAAAAGGATTTGGAATGAAGAACACACCTTAGATCTTCACTTGTAATGATTTAGAGAGTTAGGTTATGAAAAACAAGCTCAAAAACTCCTTCCCCAATGATAATAGCTGATAGAGAGTGTTTGGAGGCGTTTAGGGTTTGTGAAATGGTGAAAAATGGCTAAAGATGGTATTTATACCCAGTCCAGGTTCGCCCCTTTTATGTGGTCGAATGTGGAACTTTTCCACATTCGCCCATTTGTAATGGTCGAATGTGGAACTTTTCCACATTCGCCCACTTTGTTTCTACGTTCGCCCATTTTTCAAGTTCCATTTCCACGTTCTCCCACTATTTCCACATTCAGGTCATCAGCACTTTTTAACACATGTTAACATCACTTTTTAACACATGTTAACCTTTTCCCAGTTTGTCGTGTTTAACGCATTCTAACACATCTTAACACATAAGCATGCACCCATAGTCTAAGTTTAGCATATTTAGGCACGTATAATCATTTGTACATCGTTTAAGCAAGTATAAGCATACAATCCACCGCACGACCCGTAATCTACACATATACTTAATTAGTTCATGTAATGTCACCAACAACGGAACCTGGTACTAATGTATTCCCAAAACGACTCCCAATGATCCTCCAGATCATTGAACCATGGACAATCCTAATCTGACCCGACTCAACTAACCCAGTTAAGTTTGTTTATAAACGTTTCTCGCTAAGGTAGACTTAGATGTTACTATTATGTTTAAGCCGAACATGCCGGGTGTCACATCATCCCCACGTTGAAAGAATTTTCGTATTGAAAATTTCCCGAAGTCGAGGAGGGAAAACAAATAAGAAGAAAAATTTTCCGGGTCGTCACATCATCCCCCTATTGAAAGGAATCTCGTCCCGAGATTCTTTCGGTTTCAACAGTAATGAGTGTCGACCTCTGTGCCCACGTAACGTTTCCCCAAAATACAACAAGTGAAGGTCATGAATCAAACGTGCCCGTAACAACCGGGAAACCACTTTCCCCAAATGCGAGTATGAGACAAGAGACCCCCGATGAAAGCCTACTGGAGACTACTATGATCGGTATAACTAACCCACCGGTACCGTCCAAGTAGCATCCCCAAAAGACCCTCATCGACCCAAAGAATGAGAAACAGTGACCAAACCACAAAGAAAACACCCGAAAGCACGAACGCACAACAATGCGGATAAAAGTGTAACCAAAGCGTAACAAGAGATAAGAGAGAATACGTACGGGTAACAGTGTCTGGGTCCACCTGGTTCTCCCTAGCACCGATCACATAAGCATGAGCACGAGTAAGCCGGCCACCGCCTTCATTGTCTCCATCCTTCCCTGCAGTCCCTGTGCCCCCTTGATTCAACTTGGGACAGCTTCGCTTGAAGTGCCCCGCTTCTCCACAATGATAGCAACCCTGATTCCCCTGTGGAGCAGGGGTAGTGACAGCAGTAGTCTGAGTCGTCCTGGAAAGGTTGACCCTAAAATCCTTGGCAAAATGCCCCGGCTTCTGACAACGCTCACAGCGAAAACTCTCACAAGTACCATAGTGATGAAACCCACAACGTCCACACTTAGGGCTTTTCCCAGCATAGCCCCCTTGTTTCTGGTCCGATGCTGACCCCGAAGCTTCAGCCTTCTTCGCTGCCGGTTGTCGCTGAGCCCCCGATGAACCCTTATCCACGCTATCCCACTTCCTCTTGTTCTCAGCCGGCGCCTTCACAGAAGAGCCTCTAGGAGGCAAGACACCCTCAGCAATCTTCAAGTTGGTAATCTTAGTAGCCGACCGCACAGCCTCTAACATAGTAGTAGGATCCCTAGCTGCCACCAACCCCGCAATCTCTGGCACCAAACCCGAAAGATACTGCTCCACCCTCCTATACTCTGGTGTAGACAAACCCGGACACATCACTGCAAGCTCGTTGTGCCTGATCGTGTACTCCTCCACCTCAGAACCAACCATCTTAAGATTCCCATATTCATGTTCCAACGTCTTAATCGCCTCACGCGGGCAGTACTCATCCTTCAACCTACGCACGAAATCCGCCCAAGGCATGGCGTTGGCCTCCCCGAGACCAAGTGTCTGTGTGACGCAGTTCCACCACGTCAAGGCGGCTCCTACAAAAGTCCCCGAAGCAAACTTCACCCAATCCACTACTGGAGTCTCACATAAAGCGAACACCGACTCCGTCTTCTCCAACCACCGAAGTAACTCCACAGCCCCCTCTGTACCCTGGAAGCTGAGAGGCTGACAATCCTTAAACCGCTTGTAGGCGACGCCTGCCTGAACCGGAGGAGCAGCAGCACCCATGAAAGTCTGCTGGGCCGCCTGAAAAGCAGCTAGTGCAACGCCCAACTGTTGCTGCATCATCTCATTGAGCTCCTCGTGCGTCATAGTGATGTTACCACCACCTCTACCCCCACCACGGCGTCCACCTCCGCCACCACGGCGTCCACCTGCACGTCCACCAGCGCGACCAGACATGTTCTGCCAGAACATGAGACGAGACACTCAGTACCACTGACAAACCAAGCTAAAAGTGACCAAACGAACTCAGGATGCGGTTCCAGCATGACCATTAGTCCGAACACAAAGTCCACCAAGATTTTCATGCATTTCGATTTATGATTTCCTGTGCACCCGAAATAACAAATCGCTCTACATGGTCCCCTAGGCGTGCTCCGAGCTAGAACTTCAAGTCACCCGATAACCACATCTCAGAATGATACAACTAACTCAAAAGGTCAATAAATAGGTCCCCTCGGCTGTAACCCGAAGAAGAAAATAAAGTGAAGCTAGAAATAACCAAGGATAAGGTAGGTAATGTAACACTGTGTGGTAAGGAGACCGACACCCCGACAAGGTTAGTATGTTTGCCCAAAAGACACGACTCAAATGTATGTGACCGTCTAGTGTGTGTGACTCGGCTATAATCTAGACTCTACATGCAGTCCTAGTTCACTATAACCATTGGCTCTGATACCAATCTGTCACACCCTCAAATTTCCACCTGCGGAGTTCTACCGCGAGGCGTGTGACACACCAGGATCCAAGTCAACGGTCACAATAAACGACGTCTAAATGTAAAAACATACGTAAACAAAAACCATGCATAAGTTTAAAACCAACATTCAAACAGTGCGGAAGCATTTAAAGTTTACAAACGTCATGCAGAAACAAAACATAAGTTTAAAAGTTCATAAATCCAAACATGCAGATGAGACCCTAGACGCGAGACGACTCCAGTGCGACCTCGTGCGCCTATCCGACAGCTGCTACCTTAGCGACCTGAGAAAAACATGCTAAAAGAGTCAACATATAATGCTGGTGAGTTCACAGGTTTTAATTAAACGTTTAAAGTGATCGTTCGAAAACCGTTACCATCACAGTTACTACTATGCTTATGAGAACGCTAGCTAGGCGCAGAATGAGATACTCATACGGGTGAAACCATTACTGACTGAGCCGTGTGTTACCCTTTGTTTCCTATGGGCTACCGTCATCGCCGGTAGACCTTGTTTTGTTAGAGACAATATGCACCCGCCCGGCCTCCAGCCGTCGAGTGGGGTTTGTCAGTCCCCAATAGCGCTATCCATATTTCCCCGCCATATACCCATGTTAGTGGTTTCAAGGGATTTTCGATGAACCGTATAGTAAGATAAGTAAGCCATAGTATAACGTGATAAAGAGTCATGAGCCATAAGAGTTTAACAAGTCATAAGTCATAAAAGAGTTTGTACGCATGTTTCTCACCCCGAAAGCAAAAACTGTAAAATGTGGGGCCGTGAACTCACCTTAGATAGCGTTCCTCAAATATGTGTAAAGATGTTTAGCCCTTGACAATCCCTCTACCGGAGATCTATCAAAATGTTCACATAAGTGTTCCGACTAATAACCATAAGGTTATCTAGTCCCCGATTGTCCAGATCATAACCAAGTATGTTTTAAAACGTGTTTAAATGTTCAACCGACACACTAGACCGACCCGACATTCCGTTGGTGACCCATTACCCTAACTAATCAAGTACACATAGATTACATGCAAGGTTCAAGCATAAAACACTTAGTTTGTATCAAAAATCTCATTTCTGTTAACATAGGGTCGAATGTAGTGGTAAGTGGTCGAAGGTGACTTGGATTGGTCGAATGTGGGTTCAAACCTCCACGTTCGCCCGTTTTTCTTCCACCTTCGCCCACTTGTGGTTCATTCGCCCCTCAAGTTTCCAGGTTCGACCCCTGGAACCCACCTTCGCCCATTCGACTGGCCGAAGGTGTTCCAGGTTCGACCATGCTGTGTTGTTTACTCAAAAACGCGTCCAAAAACATCCGAAAACATCACGAAACATCATGAGTTACAGCAGTCAAGCATCATTAATATATTCCTATGAAACCCTACCAATTTTACCCCAAAATCTATCCGTTTTTACAAGTTTCCTAAAATAGTAAATTATGGAGATGTCACATCATCATGCATGAAAATATTACCCAATTAGGAAACTTCTGAAATCAATCAATAATCAGCTCATCATCATCAAATCATCATGAACAAGAAACCCTTATCCTAACTCTATCATTATTATCCAAAAACAAGCCCTAAATCTAACAAAGATTCCTTTAATCGACAAAACACCATCAACAATCAATTGTAACATGTTTCAATCAGAACCCATCATAAATAACAGCCCTAGGTTGTTGCCATATCCTCTATACAACAAGAAATCATCAAACAATGCATAATATCACATTAACACATGTTAATTTGCATAAAAACTCATTGTTTATGAATAGGTTTTGGTTAGGAAAGGTTTTTATTCATAAAATAGGTTGATATCAGATCTGGACCCTTGGGGTTTAGATTAAGACAAGTCAAAATTGTTTAAAAAGGATTTGGAATGAAGAACACACCTTAGATCTTCACTTGTAATGATTTAGAGAGTTAGGTTATGAAAAACAAGCTCAAAAACTCCTTCCCCAATGATAATAGCTGATAGAGAGTGTTTGGAGGCGTTTAGGGTTTGTGAAATGGTGAAAAATGGCTAAAGATGGTATTTATACCCAGTCCAGGTTCGCCCCTTTTATGTGGTCGAATGTGGAACTTTTCCACATTCGCCCATTTGTAATGGTCGAATGTGGAACTTTTCCACATTCTCCCACTTTGTTTCTACGTTCGCCCATTTTTCAAGTTCCATTTCCACGTTCGCCCACTATTTCCACATTCAGGTCATCAGCACTTTTTAACACATGTTAACATCACTTTTTAACACATGTTAACCTTTTCCCAGTTTGTCGTGTTTAACGCATTCTAACACATCTTAACACATAAGCATGCACCCATAGTCTAAGTTTAGCATATTTAGGCACGTATAATCATTTGTACATCGTTTAAGCAAGTATAAGCATACAATCCACCGCACGACCCGTAATCTACACATATACTTAATTAGTTCATGTAATGTCACCAACAACGGAACCCGGTACTAATGTATTCCCAAAACGACTCCCAATGATCCTCCAGATCATTGAACCCTGGACAATCCTAATCTGACCCGACTCAACTAACCCAGTTAAGTTTGTTTATAAACGTTTCTCGCTAAGGTAGACTTAGATGTTACTATTATGTTTAAGCCGAACATGCCGGGTGTCACATACAAATACTTGGATGGAGAATGTAACACCCTGTGGGGAAAGTTAGAAATTTATTATATAAGGACGGTTGGGTCTGAGATCGACGCCTACACTACCAAGCTACAGGAGTAAGATAATTTGTGCTCGAATCTAATTAACCAACTTTGCCAGCGGATCAAATTTCAGACCAAAAGGGTGGGTCCCTTAGATTCGTGGCTTGGCCACTGCAGCTCACCTACCCAGAATCTAACAAATCGTTCATCTGGCTCGCAAACACACTGACTAGGCTGTTGAGCATGGTACTTTTCGAAACATGGAGCTTCATCTTCTACTTTTGGTGATAGCAAGAGAACGTGGGATAGTGTGAGGTACAAGTCCTTCAACAACAACAACTACCACAACGGTAACAACAACATTGGGGCTCGTGGAATAGCAATTGTGATTAGCTCTGGGGAAGCTAGGACTGATAACAATGTGGTGACGGGTACGTGCTCCTTGAATGACACTCTTGCTTCTATTTTATATGATACTGGTGCGGACAATAGTTTTGTGTCATCGAAACTTAGCAAGCAATTAAGGATGGTTCCCACTCTTCTTGATACCCCGTACTCTATTGAATTGGCTGATGGGAAGCCTGTCGAGGTAACCCATGTACATCGTGACGGTAAGCTCGAGTTGAATGGGAAATTGTTTGCCATCAACCTCTTACCTATCACCCTAGGTAGCTTTGACCTCGTGGTTGGCATGGACTGATTGTCCAAGAAACATGCTAAAATTCTCTTTCAGGAGAAGATTGTTCCTATTCCCCTCCCAAGAGGAGAACTTTTATCTATACAGGGTGATCATGGTGGTGCCATGGTGGGCATCATCTCCTTTTTAAAGGCCCAGAAGTGTATTCGTAAGGGCTGTCCAGCCATTTTGGCTAACAAATCTGACACTCGAGCTGAGACTGAAACTAAGATTGAGGACATCCCAGTAGTCCGAGATTTCCCAGAGGAACTACCTGGACTTCCACCTGTTTGACAAGTGGAGTTTCAAATTGACCTTGTACCTGGAGCAGCTCCAGTTGCACGCGCACCATACCGCCTAGCACTAGGCGAACTTCAAGAACTGTCTACCCAACTCCAAGAGCTATTGGATAGGGGCTTTATTAGACCTAGTTATTCGCCATGGGGAGCTCCCGTTCTATTTGATAAGAAGAAGGATGGGAGTTTCCGCATGTGTATCGGAAGTTGAACAAGGTGACGGTTTAGAACCGCTACCCTTTTCCTCGTATTGATGACTTGTTCGACCAGCTACAACGGTCGAGTTCCTATTCTTAGATTAACTTGAGGTCAGGATATCATCGACTGAGAGTCCGAGAGGAGGATGTGGCGAAGACAGCCTTTCGAACTCGGTATGGACATTATGAGTTTTTGGTGATGCCATTTGGGCTAACCAATGCACCGGCTGTGTTCATAGATCTAATGAACCGGGTGTGCAAGCTCTATTTGGAAAAATTCGTCATAGTGTTCATAGACGACATACTGATTTATTCCAAGAGCAGGGAAGAGCACGAGCAACACCTGCAGCTGATCTTGGAACTTCTGAGAAATGAGCAGTTATATGCAAAATCTCTAAATGTGACTTTTGGATTCGAGAAGTCCAATTTCTTGGACATGTAATTAACGAGGCAGGAATACATGTTGATCCCGCCAAGATTGATGCTATTAAAAAGTGGGAGGCTCCTAAGACTCCTAAGACTCGCGGGATATTATCGCAGATTCATTGAGGGATTCTCTAAGATCACTCAACCCCTCACTGCCTTGACACAGAAGGGTATTACTTACAAGTGGGGAGATGCCCAAGAATCTGCTTTTCAATTATTAAAGTCGAAACTTTGCAGTGCACCTATACTATCATTACCTGAGGGTACAGAGGACTTCATGGCGTACTGTGATGCGTTTATCCAAGTGTTAGGGTGTGTGCTGATACACCGCGATAAGGTGATCGCGTATGCCTCACGGCAATTAAAGGTTCATGAGAAGAATTACACCACCCATGACTTGGAACTGGGAGCAGTGGTTTTTGCTCTAAAGATCTGGAGGCATTATCTCTATGGGACGAAGTGTACGAGCTTCACTGACCACAAGAGCCTCCAACACCTATTCGATCAAAAGGAGCTGAACATGCGACAGCGTCGATGATCGAGCTTCTGAATGATTATGACTGTGCCATCAAGTATCTTCCAGGGAAAGCTAACGTAGTAGCTGATGCCCTCAGTCATAAGGAGACAAAACCTAAACGGGTGCAAGCTTTACAACTTACCATACATTCTAATCTTCCTGATAAGATACGTTAAGCCCAGGGCGAGGCCTTTAAAAGAAGAAAACATCGGGCTTGAAACATTACATGGTGCTGATAAGCACTTGGAACTAAAGACAGATGGTCTTCGATACTTTATGAATCGAGTCTGGATACCACGTTTTGGGGATCTCAGACAACTAGTGCTCGATGAAGCTCACACCTCTTGATATTCGGTGCATCCTGGTTCAGACAAGACGTACCAAGACCTTAAAACTCTTTACTGGTGGCTGAAATAGCCACTTATGTTAGTAAGTGCTTGACTTGTGCGAAGGTTAAGATTGAATATCAGAAACCTTCAGGCCTACTCCAACAACCAGAAATCCGTATGTGGAAATAGGATGGGATTTCCATGGATTTTATTACAAAACTTCTTAGAACGTCAACGGGCCATAACATGATTTGGGTTATCGTGGATCGTTTAACCAAATCGGCCCACTTTCTGGCAATAAAGGAAACAGACTCATTGGAGAAACTAGCAAATCTTTACATCAAGGAGATAGTCTCTAGGCATGGGGTGCCTACTTCTATTATATCTGATCGCGATGGGCGATTCACTTCTCGTTTCTGGACTACTCTCCAAGATGCTTTGGGAACTTGTCTAGATATGAGCACAGCCTATCACCCACAGACGGGTGGACAAAGTGAATGTACCATCCAAACATTGGAAGATCTGCTACGAGCGTGCGTGGTGGATTTTGGCAACAGTTGGGATAAGTACTTGCCTTTGATTGAATTCTCATATAACAACAGCTACCACACTTCGATACAATGTGCACCTTTTGAGTCACTTTATGGACGCAAGTGTAGATCTCCCATCTACTGGACTGAAGTTGGGGATAGCCAGCTAACAGGTCCCGAACTCGTGCACGAAACTTCTGAAAGATAGTGCAAATCAGAAACCGGATGGCTGCTGCTCGTGATCGACAGAAAAGTTACGCTGATAAACGTAGGAAACCTTTGGAGTTCCATGTTGGGGACAAGATTCTATTGAAGGTGTCACCTTGGAAGGGGGTGATACGCTTTGGTAAACGGGGAAAGTTGAACCCGCGCTACGTTGGACCATTCGAGATTGTCGAAAGGATTGGTCCAGCAACTTACAGGTTGAACCTGCCTAATGAACTTAATGGGGTACACGATGTACACCACGTATCAAATATAAAGAAATGCCTGTTGGATACAACACTGATGGTGCCACTGGAAGAGATCCAGGTGGACGAACGGCTACGGTTCATGGAAGAACCAGCGGAGATTCTTGAGCGGGGCGTCAAGAAACTTAAACAAAACACTATACCTATTGTTAAGGTCCAATGTAATTCCTGTCTAGGACCGGAATATACGTGGGAGCGCAGTGATCAAATGCGGCTCAAATACCCACACCTCTTTTCTGAACCTGAACCTGAACATAGATTGAACGCTAAACATAAAACAGCTCTTTCAAAGTGAATTTCGGGGCGAAATTTCTTTCAACTTGGGGATGATGTGACATCCGGGAACCAAGCGCACACTTTTCTAGCTGGCTTTATTGTTTACTTGCTGAATTTCGGGACGAAATTCTTTTCAACTTGGGGATGATGTGATACCCTGCAATTTCAGGTTCTCACTTTAACTAAACTCTAGTTACGTTCCTTGCATTATACTTAACTAGGGTCAGCTAGATAGGACACACGTTACATAGTTGTATGTTAATAACTGCATAAGGTGGTAATTCGAGGAATTACCAGACTGTATACATGATTAGTGAACCTCGGACGTTGCTGAATAATGAAGTTTAATAATTGTGAGTTAACTGATTTGGATTGATTGCGACTACGTGCTTCTGTGATACTCGGTGAAACTATGTGCAAACCATATGTGATTATGTGAACTTAAACCGAATACGTTAATAAGAATCGTTAAAGGTGGACCATTAGGATGATTGGGGTCTTAACACATGGGGTTACACTTATTACGGTCCGAAATAGCGAAAACGTCGAAGGAAAACACGTTGGGTGACGAAATGGGCCACCCACGCGGGCCAAGGCCCTGTGAGCGGCCGCTCACAGGGAGCGAGCGGCCCGCTCGCCGGTACCTGACGTCTCTAAACCGTCTTAAACACCTATTTAAGCAACCTAAAGCCTCCTGTATCACCTAAAATCAAACCCTAATCGTCCCTACTGCCTCACATCGATTGGGAAGAACATCGATTGGGAAGCTCCAAAGGCGTTCGGTTGATTATATCGAAGAGCTTGGGGTATAATCCTTAATCTTCTACACTTTAATCTTGTTTTTATGTTATAAAAATCCTATAACTAGGTTTGTCCAGGTCTGAACTCTTTTTATAATTATTAAAACTTGAGGTTTTTGATGATTAAACAAATTAAACATGATGATAGGCGATTAGTAATATAATAGGTTACTTGTTGCGCAAGTTGTTGAAGTTTTGATCATTAAATTTGTAATCTTTGCATGTATAATGATAGAATCTGATCACAATAGGTCTTAGGAATGTTTGGTAATGGTTATTGATGATTGTTGATTGATTTCATGCACACGGGAGTCGTTTAAAGAAAGATTTAGGCGTAATTAAAATCTGGACAGAATGATTAGGTGAACTTGTAGGGGCTGTAATGCGACTTTAACATGATGATTTTGGTACTTTCTTTGTATGGTTAAATCACACCTGGTCTTAGCTTTTCATAATGGATAAAATCAAGTGATTTGGACATCGGTTGAGTCGTTTTTGGAATTTTCTTTGAGAATAGGTCATATCAGAATTTCGGGTTAACAAACTGAGTCGACTTTGAGTCATCATAACTCGAGTTTTATAAAGAGTTGGGTTATGAAATTTTTAAAGAAGGTTAAAATTGGAGTAACTTGAGTTTTACAAGTGGATTCGTCCCGTTTGGATGAATACACAATTTTTGAGAATTTTGCTACTAAACTGACCTGTTATGAAAATTTTCTGAACATAGCTGTGTTGAACGAATTTTAGTTATTTTTGTGTTTGGTTTTGAGACAAAATAAAAATATGGGTTGTTAACTGAATTCCAAACAATATTCAGTAAAAATTTTAGAGGTTAACTCACTGATTAAGTATTTTAAATAAATTGGTTTGATGACGCACAATCTGTCCTAAAAACACAGATTGTGTATTATGTGTTTATGTGATTAATTGAGGTCCTAGGTGGTATGCAATTGATGTGTAACTGAACGGACACTTGTATGAGACACATATGGAATGTAAAAACTAATTATAACCAACATATTCACCAACGAGTCCGTAGGGTTTACTTATGCATGTAGAATCACTAGGTGTCACCTACACACTTTTGAACGTTTAAACGCCTTGGACAAACGGGTTATATGGTGTAATGATATTACGCCCATACTTACTTAGTGACACTTATACTAGGGGAGTCGGTAGTGCACCCTACTTGGAGTTTGGATTTCTTTTGCTTGCACACTAAGGTGAGTTTCACTATTCTTTTCTCAAAAGCATGCGTCTCGGGTTTGAGACAACTTACAAAATGTTTTCTAGTCCGGTTTGGGACTACTTTTACATCTCGGGTTATGAGATGCTTTGACTCCTTGCGTGGGTCGGGTTTTGACTCCTTGTGTGGGTCGGTTTTACGATTCCTTGTGTGGATCGGGTTTTTGATCAGTTTAAAACTTATTGGTCCTTTGTAAACTAAACACTCTATCATTTTGGAAAGTCCTTGCATATTATTGGGTTAATCGCTGGAGGCGAGCGGGGTATTAGTTGATAGCGCTATTAGGTTGTGCAGCAACCTCATGTCTGAGGTGCTTGATGCACGGGCATGAACTTCTGACCACATTTGAGAACTGGTGTTGATAGACACCAGTTATTGAGGCAAACTATTACATTACTGAAGGTGTCCCAATAATTCTGTTTAGTTACACTGAGTGGGTTAGCTACCCCTGACACGCTTAAACTGATAACTCTTGAACATTTTGGTCTGGAGGACCTACGCTTTTACTTGGTTACGTGGTTTTGGAAACCAGCGCGTTTACATACTCAATTACTTTACTTTGTGAACTCACCAGCTTTATGTTGACACACGATTTACATGCTTTTGCAGGTAGTTAGCTTCCGGTGCCAGGATTAGAAAGCACTGTACACTTCACTGCATTTGGGGTCTTGGGCATACACATAAAATGCACATTATGCTTTTACATTTTCTTTCATATGGTTTTAATTTGGGCGCGTTGTTTTGCGCATGGCTTTTAAAAAGGGTTTAAATTTGGTTTACGCTTCCGCAGCTTAACTAAACTTGGTTTTCGAAAACGAACTAAATGGTTTGGGCATTTAGAGTTCGTTCATGTGACTTATGGCTATGGGATCCTGGTTTGTCACGCGCCTCGCGGTATAAACCCCGCAGTGGAAATTTGAGGGTGTGACACTTCATGATGAAACAAATTCAGTTTTACATCTCCAGTAATGTCTTTAACAGTGAGTTGAATTAGAAACCTATAAAAAATGTAAATAATTAAAAAATTGCTCTACCATTTCGTAATACTATATTTTTTATTGTATAACTGTTACCTTGGAACAGCTATGACATCTTTCTGATTACAATCTTCATGTGTGCAAGTAAAAATTTCTTTTTCTTCATAACCTCCAACATTAACACTTGACTCATACAATAAATATTTCACAATTACTTTATTATCCCACTTGGGACAAGCCATATAATACCAACCAAAGTTCTTGTGAACTTCAGTAATAGTACCCAAAACAATGATATCCATTACCTATTTTTTTAAAAGAAACATTTAGTAAACTGTCAAAATCTATACTTATAAGTCTATATATTTTTTATTTACCTCTGAAATTTCCCAGACATCTCCAATGTTACAATAAGGATTGTTAACCAAGAAATCATTCTCATTGATAGAAAAAACATGAAGACCGGAAATAGATAAACTTGATTCTGTATTGTATTTGGGAAGTTGAAGCAACCTGTATCTATTTGGATAACGTTTAAATAGACAAAATGGTTTAAAAAAATAGTTTAAAATATTATTTAAATTGCTATGAAAAGATAAAGAAAACCTTGTTTTATAAGCAGTGATCACATGAACTGGTTTGTTGATAAAAAGCTTGAAAATTCCAAAACAGCTAGAAACATATGGGATATCTACGTAAATAAAATTTGTGTCTAAATATTATGATAATAAAAAATTTAAAGGAAAATAGTTAAACATATAAAATAAATATATAATAAACTTATGAGTTCTGAATCTTTATGTATAACTAACCTTTGAAATATGAAGCTATTCCAAATTGCAATATCACAACCAAGGGTTCTGCATTGTCATATTTCTCAAAAAAGGATGACATTTCAATGGCACATTTATCCCATAATTTCAAACGAATAACACGCCCCCTAAGAATATTTGTATTTGTATTAAATAATTAAAAATTCACAATTTAAAAATAAAAATTATGTTGTGAAAATTAAACAATTAAATTAATAAATGAAAAATAATAAATAAAACTTACTCTAAATCTGAAATGTCCAACAGCAAACGATTTCCTTTTTTATTCGTAGATTTATCACCACTGTATTCTTCATGGAATTAACATAACCAATCACATCTGTAATATTATTATAAAATATAACCATTAATACGAGTAATTAAAAGGTAAAACTTAAATATTTAACTTGATGTTACATGTAAAATTACCTATTGAATAATTTGTGAAAACATCCTTTTCTATCAATGATTCAAAAGGGAAAAATCGAAAACCAAATTCGTCACCCATAAAATCAAAACAGTTTAAAAGTTGAGTGAACTGAGTGAAAAAAATCTTGTTTCCATTATCAACACGAACATATTTGATTACGTAAGCATTTTTTTCCTCCAATTGAGTTTCAAAAATGTCAACCAAATTGTTAGGAATGACCGCTTGAGATCTATCTCCCTGAAAAAAGAAAAATTAACAACATTTTAATAAGTAAATGTTATTATGAATAAACAAAGTAAATAATACAATTTAATATATAATTTTGCCTTCAAATGTAACTATTACATTTTCATCCATTAAGACCATTTGAATGGAATGATTAGTATCCGTTTTTACTGGTTTATGCCAAATTCGTAAAACTCTCGCCTTAATATGAACATTACATTGACCAAATCTAAGTTTGTCAAACATAGTTATTGTTTCAACTTCCATGAGTATCTCTAAATAACCTGGAAAAAAATAAACAGAAACAATAAATAAAAATCTCTAAATATATAATCGTTATATGTATAATTGTTATTATTAATATTGTAATCGGCCATATTAAACTTTTTGGGATAATAAAATTATAAGTATTCGAAATAAATAAATAAAAATTACAAAACCAGTGTGTTTAAAATTCTTGGATGATAGGAAAAATGTTTGATAAGAGTTAAAATAATTAATGGTTTATTGAAAATTTATATAAGTATTGAAATGTATTTTTAGAATGTATTAAAATTGTAATTTATTTATTCAATAAAATTTATTTTATAAAATGATTATTAAAATGAAACTTATTACACACTAAAAATAAATTGCGTAACGCGAATTTAATAGTATTAATTCTGATTGGTAAGCATTAACATGTTTACAAAAATAGATTAATAAATTAATAGAAAGTTGACATTTCATAAATAAAATTAAAATTAATTAAGAAATTAATAAAAAGCTGTCTTACGATCTTCGTCAATTATTGTATTAATTAAAATAAAAAACAGTAAAAATCATATTCTTTATAAAAGTAATTATATCTTTTTTAATTATTTTCTAAACATAACAGACATCTCAACTTTTAAAATACAGTTTTTTTAAGAAAAATCAATGTAATTAATAGCTATCTAAAAAAATTGAAAACCAAAAATATATAAAAGTGAATATTTATTACATAAAATTTAAATATATAAACTGGTTAAATAAATAGTATTTCTACATGTCTAGAAAAATATGGGTTTTTTAGATAAATAATAGTATGCAATATTGTATTTCCTACAACATTAAAAAAAGTATAAAATAAAAAAAAATTAATAGTTTTGATATACTTAACATAACAAAAAACTTCACATCTCATACAACATACTAACACTATTTATTTCATTTTATGACGTATATCTTAATTGTATACCAGGATACATGTAACAATCAGTATATCTTAATTACTCATAATCAGACGCATTATCAAATTCTTCATCAGATGTATTGTAACTTACTTCAGATAAGTCAGACGGAATTTCTTTAACTTCATCAGCATATTTGAATTTACGGTAAGTATTCAATAAAATTTGAACAATATTGATTCGTTTTTGACTTGAAAGTTATAAATTGAGATATAGATTTAGCGGTTAAACCTTAAACGACGAATAAGGAATGTCATTTATTATTATTAATAACATATTTATGATAATTGCTGTTAATTTAGTGTAAATTGATATTAAGATTGAACAATTAAATATATATTCGTAATTACTGTTTTATGAATAACAAACAATTTTAAATGATGAAAATGGACTATTAATTCAACATGATGGAATTTGCTAAGTGGTAGCATAATAAATTGAAAACATATAAAAAACATAAAAAAAACTATGATATAAAACCACATAATCAATCTCCAAAAACCAAACGTAATGTTCAACATAGAAGACATATATGTCTAGTATTATTATTATAGATATTAACAAATAAAAACTTTGACAGCCAATAAGCTGCAGCACCACCAGTTAGTTCATTGTAAGATCCATTACCTCTTTATTTGCATACTTGCCAACAAACAACTTACGATGAATTGACGACCACTTGAACATGTAACTTTGACCGATTGAAATACCTTCAGCTTCAATAAAATGATGCCATCCAACAACATTGAAACTATTGAAATTATGCAGTAATAAAACAGAGTAAATTAGAAACCAAAACTTCAAACTATATCAAATACGACAACACTGAATTGTACTGTACAGAAAACAAACCTTGGAGTACCATCGGTAAGTTGTATGTTAATGGGGGCATTCCAAAGATTACCATTGATAAATTTGATCTTCAAGTTCATATTTTTGTTTACACCCATTAGCTTAGCAATGTTGTTTGGAATAACCTATAAAATTAAGAATATTATTAAGTACCATTCATACAACTTTAGTAGTAAGAGATTTAAAAAACATTAAGCGTACCAGTTCATTATTGACATTGCAACTGAAGCCAGGTAATCCAGGATACTCCTGAACATGAGAAATTTCCCTTTGCAGTTTCTTATCTCCTTCCATATTGTCAGCAGACAAAATTTTAAAAACTTTCATTTGCCGACCACTTTTGCTAAACGTTGTCACTTTGAATAGAGAGTTATCAATTAGATCAAAGCATATAGCATCACCAACTGTTAAACGTAGGTCACTCAGAAACTTCAACCAACCATCAGTAAAACAAACATTGTCATCAATAATACGCATGTTAACACCCCATTGAAACTCTTCAGACACAAACAGTTGAATAGGATTACATGGGAGGCCATTTGAAAAATGAGTCTTCACAAATGAACATGGTATAACCTGCAAATGAGGCATAAAAGTATGATGGTTAATTGATACAAAAAAACCAACAAAAGTTGTTTAAATAGTTTAGTACAAATAAAAAACGTTTAGAGAATGCTTACAGGAGGAGTAGTTAACTCATGGTTGTATAAGCTTCCAACCAAATAAATAGCTTGACCAACTCTCACCTATTGGTACACAATCAGGAACATCACAACACATGTAATTTAGTAAAACACAATTTGTTGTGCACAAATACACTATTGAGACATCTATAGCAGAAATGAAGTAAAATTTTCCAGCTATAACATGTATTTACCTGTTCCACAGTGCTAGTTGTATTATTCCCAACTGAACAAAAACATTTTTCTTTCATTAACAGAATTCTTCATTTTATATTTCTTGCAGATGCCGAAATAAAAATGAAACTGATTTGAGTTCTTCATTTTATTAACGGATGGTATATTTAAGAAATCTGAAAAAAGAAGGTTTAAAACGGCACTACCCGTCCTAAGGCCTTTTCAAAGGCTGCCACCATCTCCAAAACAGGGGTTCCTCGACCGGTTCCCAAGTTGTAGACCTCACAACCTAAAATATCACATTATCATAAAAAACAGTAAATATAAAAAATAATCCTATTACTTCAGTAATCGATATTAACTCCTACTATAGCCAAATAATATGCTCAAAAACATAAAATCAAACACATACAGTAAAAGCACACAAAACAAAAGTGTGTTCATTTGTAATTGTTCTAGTAAATGCTAAAATCGAAATCTGAAATAATCTAACATGCAAAAGAGACACACCTATATCAGGATCCGAGAGTTTTCTCAATGCAGCCATATGCCCATTAGCTAAATCTGAAACATGAATGTAATCGTCTACATGAAATTTATATTAAAAAGCAAAAGATCAACAACAATATAAGCAGACATATAACATTAGTTTCCACATTAAGTATGAATCAAAAAGAAAATATTGGCAGCAAAAAAAAAACATAACCGTATTTTGATAAAACATTTTGAAGATGGACCTCAAAATCCAAACCTTTTGAAGAATCTGCAATTAGGGTTTCTTCAAAATTTATGTAGAACATAACTGAAAACACATAGAAGGGCAATTAGAAAGTAAACACGAAGAAGGAAACCCCGATTCTGATAAAACACAACATAAATACGGAAACCCCAATTCTGATAAAAGTTTATATTTAGATCGATTGAAGAAAAGCTAAAAAAATCGATTAAAGAACAGATTCGTCAGTCAATACATTAGGTATATGAACACAAATTAGATAAAAGTTTAGATTTAGATCATACCTTTGAGAATAGAGAGGGGAATGATGAAGAAGATTAAGAAAAAATGATAGATTGATCACGATTACGATGAAGATGAAGAGTAGAAGGGACAGAAGGAGAGAACGGTGGTAGAGGCAGAGTGGAGTTGAAATTAGGGTTTATGTTGAATGAGATTGAAGGTGATAGTTAAAATCCAAAAAGAAAGGAACAATATATACCCGGGTTTTAGGGTCACAAAGTCGGTGTATGGGTCAGGTTTGAGGATCCATACCCGAGTTAAATGGGTTGCTCAGCCCTAGTTACTCTTTTATTAGTAGATATAGATGATAATGAGACGGGTAGCAGCAACAAGGCTCCCAAGGTGGAACACTTGAATGAGAATCCATCATGGAAGGGGAGAATTCAAAGGCACATAGAAGGGATCGATACTTGGTTGAACATCCAATTGCAAGGGCCTTAAAAGAAAATTCAAATATACCATTGGATGTTACGCAGATGAATGACGATCAGAAGAGATATTATGTAACACCCCAACCGATGGTGGAAACATCGGGATGTCACGTATTGATGATTGTTCAGTAGCTCATGGTAAATAATAAATTTCAATAATTGCTTTAAATACATTACATACAATTGTTCTACAAGAATTTGTACATCAAAATGAAAAATACTAGATACACATCTTCAAGCATCAACTCTAATCATCAAGCAAGCTATAATCTGAAACATGTTAAGTTTGAAAATATTTTGGGTCAACAAAAGTTGGTGAGAATTACATAGGTTTTGATAATCGAATAAAGCTTTGTACAATTCAAGTGTCATGGAAAGTCTAGTCCATATGTGAAAACATACTAGAAGTAAATCGAGTGCATAATCAACCCTTGTGACTGTTATATTGTGGTCCATCCCATACGCTCATGGTTCACTCGATTATGTTATGCGATAACAATCACCCACGCTACCTATGTAGGAGGCACGTATCCGGGTAGGGTTGTCAGTCCAATAGATCTATCATTGTATACCGTCGGCTGATCAATGTTAATGATTATGCTAGAATTGTGCTTACCCTAGTCATGTTTAAGACATAATGCAACATAGAAAAACACATAGACACTTTATGATTGAATTGCATATAGAATGTTGTAACATGTTTCACCCCAAAAATAGTGAAAAATAGAAAAGGGGCTATGTAAAACTCACCTTAGCAAAATGTTATGTCTTGTGAAAATAGAGTATGTGTTGCCCAACAATGCCAAGTATTACCCTATAATTAAGGTAATAAATATGTCTAAGTCCTTCTAGTCTACAAATATATTCTAGGGTTTCGAATTGGGGATAAGTGTTCGTTTGATTAATAAATAAAATGTTTGATAAATGAGAGAAATTTGATAAATAAATAAACAAAAGTCTTTTTGTAAATTTTAAATTAAAGATGGTCATAGTAATAAGTTTTAAGTATGAAAATAATTTTTATAAAATTATTTCCTTAAAAATAGAATATTAAATCTATTTATTTCAAGTTGTCAAAATATAACTTTAATATTTAAAAATACAAAAGTTAAAGAATTATTAAATTAAAAATTGTATTTCTGTTCCAGATAAATAGAAATAATTTATATAAAATTTTGGTGCAAAAATATTGAAAAATGAATTTATTATGATTTATTTATGATTAAAATTAACAAAATTTGATTAAAAATATTAAATAAATAATTTTTCAGAAATAAAAATCATTTCAGAAAAGTTTATTGTCATAAAAACTCAGAATAATTTTTGTGGAAATTTATATAATTGTTTTGAAATTTTTATAGAATTTTATAAATAAAATAGAATAAACTTGAATTATTTATTATATATATTAAATAAATAAATTTTTGAAAACTAAAAATTGTATGTTAAACTTTTCCATTAGAATAATATAAAATAATTTTTGTAGAATTTATAAAAGAGTTTTAGTATTTTAAAATGAATTTAAAAAAATACAAGGGAATATATATATATATATATATATATACTTAATGAAAAAAAATGTTTGTTGATGCCATGGATCAAACCCGGGCCCTTGGCCGGTTCGTTTGTTTTAAATCACAAGCCCAGACCAACTGGTCTGGACCCTGAGAACGATTAATCTTGGTTTAAAATATATATATATATATATATATATATTATAACTTGAAAAATTGATTTATAATCCTTAATAAACGAAAAAAGAATTAGACGCGTGTTGCAAGATTCAGACCCTGGCCACCCGGCCGGTTCGTGTTTTATGAATAAAGGGCCAACCAACTGATCTACTGATCAGTTGGTGTTAGTTTATGTTATGTTTTAAATAAATACACAGTTCTGCAGACGTGATTATCCCCAAACCATGTTGTCTAGCCCTAGATTATACAATCAAATGATTCACCCAACAATAACCCAATTAATCATAGGGTTATTGTTGTGTGTATGCCGAAGAACAAAACCCATCAAAAATAAAGGACTTACAGAAACGAATCGTGTTCGAATCGTTGGTCAAACAGATAAGTCAACCTCGTACAAGAAGCTTAGAAAGAAGGATTTTAAGCAGAAATTGAAGGTATAGAGATGATAATCGGCGAGTTTAGCATGTAATGGGAGGTTCAATTTATAGGGAGAAGTTTTGAATCGCTGAATTGGTAAGTTGACTTGTTTAAGATGATGATGCGATTGATTGGCGTGATTTTGGAAACAATTGATGATAATTAATCGTGCATTTGACGCGTATTAGACAGACAACCAGTCAAACATACCATATAAGGATTAAAGACGCGTGAAATTGGTGTGATAATGGTGATCGATCATCACAGTTGACTTTTCTAAGTCAACTGTTAGTATAATAATACATATACATAATATATATAAAACGGGTTGAGGAAATAACACAAAAGCTGTGTAGCCCAGTTGGTTGGGTTTGTTGTGTTGGTTGACCCGGCTTGGGCGCGGGTTCGATTCCCGGCCCAAGCATATTATTTTTTGACATTTAAATCTTATATATATGTATATTATATATAAATAATATAGTATTAGGGTTCCAAATACGTCGCAATAATAACTAAAAGCGAATAATAATAATGAAACTTGACGTTTTGTTCCAAATAATTGTAACGTACAAGTATTAATGCGTAATGTTACAGTCTCCCCTACTTTTAGGAACTTTGTCCTGAAGTTAAAAGAAAAACACAAGGTTGAGGGTGATTGGGTAGAATTTGGAGCAACTGTGATTTGGAAGTTCTTTTATTGGTAATAGGATAGTGGTTTCGAGTAATTTGGATAGGAGGTCGGGTAGGTGTGAGCTTTAAGGGTTGAATTAGGTTCGTCTGACATCGCAAGGAGGGTAAGAATATTGCAAAGCATTAAGTTTTAGGAGTCCTAAAAGAAATGAGTTAATGGACTATAGAAGGACTAAATGAACTACCAGGTAACTAGAGTTTACAATTGGTCAACTACCGAAAACCTTGATAAAATTTCCCACTACCTTAACGTACCTGTAAATTCATGATTACGTTCCGGACCGTAATCACCAATTTACCTTACATTAGGGTTTTGCGTCCTTCTATGACTCTACCGATTGTTGAGCAGGTTCGATAGTCTCCACCAGTCGTTGAGCAGGTTGTAGGACCTCTCCCGACTGTTGGAAAGACATGATGACCTCTACCAATCGTTGAGTAGGTTGTTTGGTAGCCAACTAACTGTTGTACAAGTAAGCAAGTATAACGAGTATGATTTAGATATAGATATAGCAATTAGTTCACATTCAAACAAGCATGCATCCAGGTGTTATGATAATACTAGAATTTATTACTTGAATCAATACATAGAATTAAAAAGAAGACATCATTCAAATGGTGGGGCTTGCTGTTAAGTAGCTGGAGGGTCCCTAGCGGGATTATTTGGGGCAGCAAGGGCGTTGGTAGCAGGAATTCGACAAGTATCCGCAAGATGCCCATACCTTTGACAATTGGTACACTGACGGCAGGGCACTTGGGTTGGGTGGTGATATTGGCAGGTGTCACACTTAGGTTGGTTCCCTTTGTATTGTTTCTTGTTGGGTGGGACAGTGGCGTCTATTGCAAAATTCCTGACCTTGCGCCTTCCATTGGTCGAGGCCTCAGTTTTAATTTCAACGGCAGATTGGGGAGTATCCTTAGCAAAAGTTTTCTTTTCCCCTTTCCGAGTCAGGGTTCCTGCCTTCACATGGTTATCTGTTAGGGTGGCCGCCAAACGCTTTGCTTCCTCAAGAGTTGCAGGGTTCCTTCCCCACACCGTGTCTTGAATCTGCATGGGTAAGCCACCAATGTATTTTTCGATCGCAATAGGCAAGGGGGTGACCTTGTGTGGTAGCAGTAGACTAAGTTCGTGAAAACGAGCGTTGTAGGCAAGGTTTTCTCCACTATCTTGGGCAAGATCATGAAACTCATCTTCCAACTTCTTGATTTCATTACGAGGGCAGAACTCTGCCTTCATAATGTCTTTAGCTTGATCCCAAGTTAAGGCCAGTGCGACTTCAGCTCCACGGGTGCGTTTTTCCTCATTCCACCAAGTGAGTGCTCGTTTGTGAAGAACACTCATGGCGTAACGAACCTTAAAGTTGTCGGGGCACTCACTGTTAATGAAGGTATTCTCAATACCCTCGAACCATTGTAGAAGTCCCCTAGCTCCCTCTTCTCCACTGAACTTAGGGGGATTACAGGAATTAAAGTGCTTAAGAGTGCAGGCTGGGAGGCCATTCCCGTTCCCGTTGTGGTTTCCATTTCCGTTTACGTTTCCATTACCGTTTCCGTTGCCGTTACCGTTTCCGTTGCCGTTTCCATTCATCTGGATGACTTGAGCTAGTAAGTTAGGAACCAGAGTCGCGATTTGCTGCGCCATTTGTTGAGAAATGATTGCAGCTAGTTGGGCATCAACACCATTGTTGTTGTTGTTATTGTTGTTGTTGTGGTCGGTGTTGTGGTTGTTGCTATTCACTTCATCTTGATTGTCACCACTGTTAAGGCGAGTGCTGCGACGTGGAGGCATGATCTGTAAGAGACACAATGAAATGAATGAGGTTATATAAGGAATGTAATCATTTATTCATTAATTAAAACGAATAAACGAAAACGTTGACTTATCAAAGATTCTAGATTCTAATAACATAATGAAGACATGCTTTAGCCTATAAGTGAACACTCATCCCAAGAATTCCCAGGTAGGCATCCGGGTCCCTCGTCTGATTGGGATATATGCGCAATGCCAACCTAGACAGAAGACTCAGAATACAGGCGTTCACCCTTCCAGATTGCACGTGTTCGTTATTAAAATTCTAGAACTTCGACGAGATCTCAAGGTGGTTCAGGCTAAGCCTGAGGATTTTGTCTTATCAGTCTAAGAGTAGATCCAGTGATGGAGAGCAATCTTCTTGTAGGGATGAAAGTAGGGATAAAAACTAGGAGAAAGATAGAGAATAGCAAGCAAAAGAAACAATTACTGGTTAAATCCTATGGTTATAGACTAGATTATTTTTCTAATAACCTAATTCCCTATAACCATGGCTCTGATACCGATCTGTAACACCCCAACCAATGGCGGAAACATCAGGATGTCACGTATTGATGATTGTTCAGTAGCTCATGGTAAATAATGAATTTCAATAATTGCTTTAAATACATTACATACAATTGTTCTACAAGAATTTGTACATCAAAATGAAAAATACTAGATACACATCTTCAAGCATCAACTCTAATCATCAAGCAAGCTATAACCTAAAACATGTTAAGTTTGAAAATATTTTGGGTCAACAAAAGTTGGTGAGAATTACATAGGTATTGATAATCGAATAAAGCTTTGTACAATTCAAGTGTCATGGCAAGTCTAGTCCATATGTGAAAACATACTAGAAGTAAATCGAGTGCATAATCAACCCTTGTGACTGTTATATTGTGGTCCATCCCATACGCTCATGGTTCACTCGATTATGTTATGCGATAACAATCACCCACACTACCTATGTAGGAGGCACGTATCCGGGTGGGATTGTCAGTCCAATAGATCTATCATTGTATACCGTCGGCTGATCAATGTTAATGATTATGCTAGAATTGCGCTTACCATAGTCATGTTTAAGACATAATGCAACATAGAAAAACACATAGACACTTTTTGATTGAATTGCATATAGAATGTTGTAACATGTTTCACCCCAAAAATAGTGAAAAATAGAAAAGGGGCTATGTAAAACTCACCTTAGCAAAATGTTATGTCTCGTGAAAATAGAGTATGTGTTGCCCAACAATGCCAAGTATTACCCTATAATTAAGGTAATAAATATGTCTAAGTCCTTCTAGTCTACAAATATATTCTAGGGTTTCGAATTGGGGATAAGTGTTCGTTTGATTAATAAATAAAATGTTTGATAAATGAGAGAAATTTGATAAAAAAAAATAAACAAAAGTCTTTTTGTAAATTTTAAATTAAAGATGGTCACAATAATAAGTTTTAAGTATGAAAATAATTTTTATAAAATTCTTTCCTTAAAAATAGAATATTAAATCTATTTATTTCAAGTTATCAAAATATAACTTTAATATTTAAAAATACAAAAGTTAAAGAATTATTAAATTAAAAACTGTATTTCTGTTCCAGATAAATAGAAATAATTTATATAAAAGTTTGGTGCAAAAATATTGAAAAATGAATTTATTATGATTTATTTATGATTAAAATTAACAAAAATTGATTAAAAATATTAAATAAATAATTTTTCAGAAATAAAAATCATTTCAGAAAAGTTTATTGTCATACAAACTCAGAATAATTTTTGTGGAAATTTATATAATAGTTTTGATATTTTTATAGAATTTTATAAATAAAATAGAATAAACTTGAATTATTTATTATATATATTAAATAAATAAATTTTTGAAAACTAAAAGTTGTATGTTAAACTTTTCCACTAGAATAATATAAAATAATTTTTGTAGAATTTATAAAAGAGTTTTAGTATTTTAAAATGAATTTAAAAAAATACGAGGGAATATATATATATATATATATATATATATATATATATATATATATATACTTAATGAAAAAAAAATGTTTGTTGATGCCATGGATCGAACCCGGGCCCTTGGCCTGTTCGTTTGTTTTAAATCACAAGCCCAGACCAACTGGTCTGGACCCTGAGAACGATTAATCTTGGTTTAAAATATATATATATATATATATATATATATATATATATTATAACTTGAAAAATTGATTTATAATCCTTAATAAACGAAAAAAGAATTAGACGCGTGTTGCAAGATTCAGACCCTGGCCACCCGGCCGGTTCGTGTTTTACGAATAAAGGGCCAACCAACTGATCTACTGATCAGTTGGTGTTAGTTTATGTTGTGTTTTAAATAAATACACAGTTCTGCAGAGGTGATTATCCCCAAACCATGTTGACGAGCCCTAGATTATACAATCAAATGATTCACACAACAATAACCCAATTAATCATAGGGTTATTGTTGTGTGTATGCCGAAGAACAAAACCCATCAAAAATAAAGGACTCACAGAAACGAATTGTGTTCGAATCGTTGGTCAAACAGAAAAGTCAACCTCGTACAAGAAGCTTAGAAAGAAGGATTTTAAGCAGAAATTGAAGGTATAGAGATGATAATCGGCGAGTTTAGCATGTAATGGGAGGTTCAATTTATAGGGAGAAGTTTTGAATCGCTGAATTGGTAAGTTGACTTGTTTAAGATGATGATGCGATTGATTGGCGTGATTTTGGAAACAATTGATGATAATTGATCGTGCATTTGACGCGTATTAGACAGACAATCAGTCAAACATACCATATAAGGATTAAAGACGTGTGAAATTGGTGTGATAATGGTGATCGATCATCACAGTTGACTTTTCTAAGTCAACTGTTAGTATAATAATACATAATATATATAAAACGGGTTGAGGAAATAACACAAAAGCTGTGTAGCCCAGTTGGTTGGGTTTGTTGTGTTGGTTGACCCGGCTTGGGCGCGGGTTCGATTCCCGGCCCAAGCATATTATTTTTTGACATTTAAATCTTATATATATGTATATTATATATAAATAATATAGTATTAGGGTTCCAAATACGTCGCAATAATAACTAAAAGCGAATAATAATAATGAAACTTAACGTTTTGTTCCAAATAATTGTAACGTACAAGTATTAATGCGTAATGTTACAGTCTCCCCTACTTTTAGGAACTTCGTCCCGAAGTTAAAAGAAAAACACAAGGTTGAGGGTGATTGGGTAGAATTTGGAGCAACTGTGATTTGGAAGTTCTTTTATTGGTAATAGGATAGTGGTTTCGGGTAATTTGGATAGGAGGTCGGGTAGGTGTGAGCTTTAAGAGTTGAATTAGGTTCGTCTGACATCGCAAGGAGAGTAAGAATATAGCAAAGCATTAAGTTTTAGGAGTCCAAAAAGAAATGAGTTGATGGACTATAGAAGGACTAAATGAACTACTAGGTAACTAGAGTTTACAATTGGTCAACTACCGAAAACCTTAATAAAATTTCCCACTACCTTAACGTACCTGTAAATTCATGATTACGTTCCGTTCCGGACCGTAATCACCAATTTACCTTACATTAGGGTTTTGCGTATTAGACAGACAATTAGTCAAACATACCATATAAGGATTAAAGACGCGTGAAATTGGTGTGATAATGGTGATCGATCATCACAGTTGACTTTTCTAAGTCAACTGTTAGTATAATAATACATAATATATATAAAACGGGTTGAGGAAATAACACAAAAGCTGTGTAGCCCAGTTGGTTCGGTTTGTTGTGTTGGTTGACCCAGCTTGGGCGCGGGTTCGATTCCCAGCCCAAGCATATTATTTTTTGACATTTAAATCTTATATATATGGATATTATATATAAATAATATAGTATTAGGGTTCCAAATATGTCGCAATAATAATTAAAAGCGAATAATAATAATGAAACTTGACGTTTTATTCCAAATAATTGTAACGTACAAGTATTAATGCGTAATGTTACATATTACAAGAATGAGAGAAAGGCGTTCTCTGTTCTTACTCAGGCACTCCCGAAGGACATTCTGCACCAGTATGAAGTTTGTGAGAATGTGTATGATCTATAGCACTGTTGAAGCAGATATGTGAAGGAGGTGAGAAGATGTTTAAGAGCAGACAAGACAAGCTAATGTAGGAGTTTGAAGCCTTCAGTCACATTGAAACAAAAACACTCAGAGACATGTAGTCCCGATACTACCATCTAATGAGTGAAATGTGTAAGTTTAAGCTTAAATATACTTCAATTGAATTAATTGAACGTTTTGCATATGCATTTCCTCATCAATGGATACATTATGTGGATCTAATCAAAGAAATTGGTCAGTAGGAGACACTACTGTAACCTCACGAATTTTCCCATTTATTTTGCATTAAAGTATTTCCCGATCCATGATATAAAGTATAAAAACCCACCTATGAATCATTACACTTGCCACCTCTAAATCGATTGTTTCAATCCGATTAAACTTTCCCTCATATTTTTCTTCTATAGTCTATTACTTCTACAATTGAAGCTTTGATTATAAGCTCTTGTAATTGGCAACATTGGGGCTACACTTATACTTTTTCTCGAGACTTAATACTTTGCTAAGGTGAGTTTACGTAACCATGTTTATGCAATTCTTCATACTTGCAACATTATACTTAAGGAATTCTACATGCATGTCTAGTTGTAAAGTTTAATGCCTCATGATTTAGACAACAACAACAGTTTCAACGAGTTTCAACATTACATAATCATTAGCTATGGCCAAGCCGGCGATACTCAATAATAGATCTATTGGATTGACAATCCCACCCGGATACGTGTACCTCCTACATAGGTAGCGTGGGTGATTGTTATCGTTCCAACATATTATTAAGGTGAACCGTGGATGACGGGATGGACCTAAACTAGTCGGAGGTTTGATTATGTCGATTCAACATTTCATGTTTATTCGTGTAGACTTAAACTTACGATAGACATATGAATTGCTAAACTTTTATGCTTAAACTATTTGCTTGACATGGATTATGTATTCTCACCAACTTCTAGTTGACCCCCCCCCCCCCCATTTTTACAACTCAACAGGAAATAATGATGCATGAAGACTAGAGTATTTACATGAGAAGGCAAACTGAAGTCTATGCTTGTTTGGTTTTTGTGATGTATTAGACTTTCCACTTAAAACTCATTTTGTATTTTCATTTTTGGATATTTGCACTTTAAATTAATTTCAATTAAAATTTGATTACCATGTGCTATTGTATACTCATTCTTACGTGACACCTCGATGTTTCCGCCATCGGTTGGGGTGTTACAAATTGGTATCAGAGCCTTGGTTATAGGGAATTAGGTTATTAGAAAAATAATCTAGTCTATGACCATAGGATTATAATCAGCACTTGCTCCTTTTACTTGCAACCCTACTTGTTTCTATTCTCTATCTCCATCCTACTTCTTATCCCTACTTTAGTCCCTACAAGAAGATTGTTCTCCATCACAAGATCTACTCTTAGACTAATAGGACAAATCCTCAGGTTTAGCCTGAACCACCTTGAGATCTCGTCGAAGTTCTAGAATTTTAATAACGAACACGTGCAATCTGGAAGGGTGAACGCCTGTATTCTGAGTCTTCTGTCTAGAGCTAGCATGAGGAGATATTTGAAGTTTTAAGCTTTGTTTGATTATTTGATGTAGACTTTAATGTAATTCAATTTTGTAATGAAATAAAGGATTATTTAAACATATGTATTACCATGAGCTACTGAACAATCATCAATACGTGACATCCCGATGTTTCCGCCATCGGTTGGGGTGTTACAGATTGGTATCAGAGCATGTCTTCATTATGTTATTAGAATCTAGAAGATCTGATAAGTCAACGTTTTCGTTTATTCGTTTTAATTAATGAATAAATGATTACACTCACTTTCCTTAAACTAAGCTCTAAAATCTCAAAATTTTACAGCTTAAATCAATCTCATTTCATAACCATCTATGGATTTCAATATCACACTTCACCTTACCATCTTAGCCACTTTTTAAATATTCAACACCCTACCCAAATCATATTATTTCATTTCTCCACATGTTACTTTTTTTAAAAAAAACTATAACCTCATACCTTAGCACAAACTAAAGATTTCTAAATCCTATTGTATTTTCATTACCTAGAAACTTTACAAAGTACATATTTTTGTCAAAAGATATCCTCGAACTTAAACTCAATTGTTTATTTATTGACGTAACAAACGATTTTCTATATAAATGCTTTAAACTATTAAAAATCACTTAATAGAACCTTGATCTTCAAAACCTAATGTCATGTTTGAAATCTCCAACTAACGGGAATATTTTAATCAAAGCCCACTTAGCTTGTACTATTTAACAACTTTTGCTTTATGTACAAAACCAATTTTGAAAATAATTTTTTTTTAATCCATAGGAATAATATCTAGTCTCTAAATTCTCCATCGACACTCACTCATTTTCAACTTGTTCAAATTTTTACAATATTTGGCATATACCACAATCATGTTTTCTTATACACTTGATTATAACCTTTGATCCAAACCCCAAAATTTACACTGCTACATAATCTCCTTACTATAAAATAAACTCTTTATCAACTATCTTCACATTCACTATCTCTCACAACCTTGATTCTGCTAGTTACCCATGATAACCAAACTATTGAAACTTGATTGTGTGTTGCTTCAAACATAATCCTTAGTTATACATGAGGATTCGACTATTTGCCATATTTGAACATTTGAAACTAGAATTCATGAAATATAAACTATTTACTATAGACACACCTAGAGTCATTAACCTTGTCTAGGGCAACTCTATTACAACTCACATGCTATACTTGATACTTGATTGCTTACATGTACATATTATCAATTTGCAATTTATGTGTGTGTGTAAATTGGTACACTTAATCAAACAACTAATAGAGGATGAAGTAGTTGCTCAACAGTTAGTAGAGTACCAAATAACCTACTCAACGATTGGTAGAGGTCATCATGCCTGCTCAACAGTCAGTAGAGGCCCCACAACCTGCTCAACGTCTGGTAGAGGCTATCGCACCTGCTCAACAATCGGTAGAGGTTCTTACTCACTGACTGGTAGAGGTCTTTTTCCTACTCAACAGTTGGACTTATTTGTGGATACATTGTATACGATTCAATCACAAGGCTATTTTGCATTACCTACATGTGTGTTTAGAGTCATAGAAGGACACAAAACCCTAATGTAAAGTAAATTGGTGATTGCGGTCCGGAACGTAATCATGAATTTACAGGTACGTTAAGGTGGTGTGAAATTCTATCAAGGTTTTCGGTAGAGAAACTAATTATAAACTCTAGTTACCTGGTAGTTCATTTAGCCTATCTATCGTCCATCAACTCATGCATTTCTTTTAGGATTTCTAAAACTTAAGATTCTTATTCACCTTGCAATTCCAAGACACACCTAATTCTACCCTTAAAACTCACAGATAACAAACCTCTTATCCAAATTATTCGAAAGCAGATTATTCTATAAATTCATGTCGTGCCTTAACCCAAAATTTTCAAAACCACGGCTGCCTTAATTTCTACCCAACCATCCTCAAACCTGTGTTTTTATAACTTCGGGACGAAGTTTCTAAAAGTAGGGGAGACTGTAACCTCACGAATTTTCCCATTTATTTTGCATTAAAGTATTTCCCGATCCATGATATAAAGTCTAATTTATATCTAAGTATTCTTATCTTTATCCGTGCACTCTATTTTTCTAAGTTTCTTTTATCATTGTACTAAAAAAAAAAATCTCCAATCATGACAATGTCCTATCCTAATTCTATTTATAAAATCGTCATTTTATAAGACGGTGTTTTTTTTATTTTCTAATTCAAACTAATGATTTTTTTTTATTTCTTAAATCAAGCCTTGAGTCAAATAGTCAAAGTCATAGTCTAAGTCCTAGTCAAAGTCTAGTCAAATAGTCAATTCATCATAAAACCTTACTTTATGGTGTTGACCAATTTTAATGGCTAATTGAATCCAAAACTAGTATAAAAACCCACCTATGAACCATTACACTTGCCACCTCTAAATCGATTGTTTCAATCCGATTAAACTTTCCCTTATATTTTTCTTCTATAGTCTATTACTTCTACAATTGAAGCTTTGATTATAAGCTCTTGTAATTGGCAACTTTGGGGCTACACTTATACTTTTTCTCGAGACTTAATACTTTGCTAAGGTGAGTTTACGTAACCATGTTTATGCAATTCTTCATACTTGCAACATTATACTTAAGCAATTCCACATGCATGTCTAGTTGTAAACTTTAATGCCTCATGATTTAGACAACAACAACAGTTTCAACGAGTTTCAACATTACATAATCATTAGCTATGGCCAAGCCGGTGATACTCAATAATAGATCTATTGGATTGACAATCCCACCTGGATACGTGTACCTCCTACATAGGTTGCGTGGGTGATTGTTATCGTTCCAACATATTATTAAGGTGAACCGTGGATGACGGGATGGACCTAAACTAGTCGGAGGTTTGATTATGTCGATTCAACATTTCATGTTTATTCGTGTAGACTTAAACTTAAGATAGACATATGAATTGCTAAACATTTATGCTTAAACTATTTGCTTGACATGGCTTATGTATTCTCACCAACTTCTAGTTGGCCCCTCCATTTTTACAACTCAACAGGAAATAATGATGCATGAAGACTAGAGTATTTACATGAGAAGGCAAACTGAAGTCTATGCTTGTTTGGTTTTTGTGATGTATTAGACTTTCCACTTAAAACTCATTTTGTATTTTCATTTTTGGATATTTGCACTTTAAATTAATTTCAATTAAAATTTGATTACCATGTGCTACTGTATACTCATTCTTACGTGACACCTCGATGTTTCCGCCATCGGTTGGGGTGTTACAACTACCCATCAATGAATTTTTGCCGAAGCTGGAAAATAGGGAGATTGAGGAGATAAGAAAGGCAAAAAGGATTCCATTACCACAAAATCCTGAACTCTCTCATGCTGCTACTCCAGCAACCTCCTCTATTGCCACCGCTTCACGACCTCAGACTGCATTCATGTCGTCTGTTGTCAATGATCTGTTTGCTTGTAATATCCCATAACAAATTGTTCAAGCCCCATCAGTTGATCCAATGTTACAACATTCTAGTGCTTACCAATTCACACCACCTCCTTCCACATCTACCACATACTGTCCAACACCACCACTTTACACCAATACCTATATTTATGCAAATACTTCCACCCTACAAGAGTCAATGACTTAGTGGCGGGAAATATTGGGAATGTCAACCTGATAAAGGAAGATTATGATCAGGTGGATAAAGATGAGATGGAAATGATGGATATTCAGTGGCACTTCGCCAGTGTGGTGGGAAGGGCGAAGGATTTCATGGAGAGGACCGGTGGATAAAGATTGGCAGACAAACAAGGATACCAAGTATGGGTTCAACAAGCAGAAGGTTACTTGCTTCAACTGTGGTGTTCATAGTCACTTCAAGAGGGAATGTGACACACCCATTCAGCAAAATAACCAGTATCCATTCAGGGCGAATCGTGGTCAGCATCAACAAAATCCGTTCCAACATCGACCCCAGCAATAAGCACAAGCAAAAGCTCCCAACAATGAACATGCTATTATACCAGTGAATAACCCTCTGCCACCGCCCACACAACCAACCAACAATCAAGCTAGGGCGTTGGTAATGCAAGCAGATGAAGGAGTCGATTAGAACTTACAGGTGAGAGGTAATGGTGAGGTAAACTTGGGAGGCACGACGTGTTACGCAGAAATCATCAAAGATATTCAACACGAAGCCGGGCCATCTTCGTCAAGTTCTGAAGTAGGATAGAGTGATGATACGTGTTCAAAAGAAACATCCAGTGAAAAATCTGGATCGTCGGAAAGCAACTCAGATTCCTTGGATGATGATGTTGATAGGCTGCTTGCTGAAGCTGATTTCTTGACGAACCAGTATTCGTGTCTGGTTCAAGATCTTATGGAATATACTGTTGACTATTCCAAGTATTTTGCCAATGATGGTTCGTCTTCTCACTATCCATTCATGGCAAACATTCAAGACAACCAGGTCAGTTCTTCTGAAAATCCTAAATGTGAAGAGTGTTGTGAATTATAAGCCAGAATCGAATCGATCAAAGAACACAATACAAGTTTGGTATATGATCTTTGATCATGTATTGATGCAAATGCAACTTTAAAATCAAATGAAAAAAGAATTTAAAGACACACTCATGTTGTTAAAGAAAGATGTAAGTGAGATGAAACGAACAATTCTTAACAAGCAAGATGCTATAAACAATTATTGAAAATTCACCTCTAATGCGTGATTATTGCAAATCACCATAGGAGACTGAGACCACATAGTTTCAGGTCACAACTCCCCTAGTTGCTGACCCTACTAAAACTGAGAAAACAAAAGTTGTCAAGGATGATAACTACTATTTGATTGAAACTGATGATGATCTCAGTGATGACAAAGATGACAAACCATGTCTTGGTAGTCAGAGACAGAAACACTAGATACCTCTTGAAAATCACATAGAGTGTGATCCGGAGTCTGATTCTGATGAAGATGTCGATGAGTCAATGGGTGACACTGTCTTATTACATGCTCAAGGACCCTGAAAGAATATTTTCTGACAAAGTTTTACCAATTATGAATGTCAGTAAAGAATTAATTGCTAAAGTTTTTTAATCTAAAACAATTATATATATATATATATATACACAATTAGCAACTTAGGGTGCTTTCAACCATTACTAACCTTTCCCACCATTACACAATCAACCACCCACCTTTTAACAACTTACATTAAACGGGTTATAAAACCAATGAAGAGGCATATTGTATAATTATAATCGATGTGTTGCATCTTTTAAGGAACCACCGTCGATTCATGTAGCATCCACCGGAAAGGGACGTTGTTTACCACATAACTTCTACGGAACCGTCGTTTGTTCCTGTCGGAATGGTCTGCAATTTTTGAAAGGTCAATAACATAAATCATTTGATTAACGCCCATAACTGTAAATAATAACAAATTGGAGATTACCGATTTCTGGCAAAAAAATCCATTGAATCAGAAATACAACCGACGAACTTGCAAATCGCAAAATGAGTCGCTATCCCTTAATCTCATAGTTACAATAGAATACAAAAATCTTCATTCAAAATAAAATGGTTGATGTTTTAGTAAAATCAATATTTTCGTATGATCTGGTTTTACCGGTGACCCGTGGTACCGGCATCCTGATCACGCCTCTTTGAACCTCATGTTCAGTCACAGCCGGCCGAACCGGTGATCGGTGGTGAATCGTAGAACCGCGTATATAAGGTTGGGCTGGTCTTCCCTTTGATCGATGGGGCATTGTTTCCGACTGTATTGCGTATGAGGTCTAAGTTACTTTATATATTTTGTGACTAACTATATTTTTTTTCTTTTGCTAGCAAAGAAAAGGATTATACTTCTTTTTGTTTAAATTGTGATTTTTGATTTATAATTTATTACTCGGGTTACTATCGGAGTACTCAATTTATCCGGTGGGTGCCTCGAAAGTGCTTGGGTTTGATTTATTGACCGTTCAGAAAAAACAAAAGTGGTAAAATTTAAATTATTTAAAAAATAAATTGGTTTTAATCGAATTCTTTCATATCATGGGATTTCTATATGTAATAGATATAGTACGGTTTTAAAATCCTATCTGACCAGTGAAACTATCTCAATAATATTTTTTTCATCGTTGTTTATGTTAGATCTATCACAAAGTACTGAAATCGGAGGTTTTTGTTGTTAGAATTAGGCTTTGATGGAATATGTATTGTGTTAACATGTGTAAAACTTAATTTATATTTTACATGTTTTAAATCTCTTTGTTTTTTATTAGGTTTTGTTGATTTTAAATAAAAAGGAAGTTTAATTTTATGTTGATGATTGAAGGTGGTCGAATGTTTTTTTTTGAGTTTATTTTTTGCATAGTATATAATCTGTATATTATGAAGAAAGCAATTTCCAAGTAGCCATTCATCTTACAAAATATAACACCATGTTCAGTTAAATTTAGGACGCTAAATTTGGGCTATTCTTCACAACATTGTCTTTTGATGTAAAATGTTTTAGTGTGGTGTTAGAGGTTAGGGATAAATCAAAAGGAAAAGAATGTTATAAATAAACTTAAATTTTTCGCATCTCATATTGTGATACTAAAATATTAATAACCAACATTCCGCCGCATTGCGCGGGCAAGCGTCAACTCGTTAATTACATTGAGCAAATTGCATCTGGTGTGTCCAAATCAAAACCGGCAGCAGTGCAGCAAAATCAACAGACTAGTCGTCAGGGTGTCAGTCAAGTCAAGTCAGGTCAGGCTGCCACCACCTATTCCTACAAGGAAACCGTTTCTTCCTTGATATCCACAACACAAGGATATCCAATGGATTCCTTACAGGAAAGTCCCAAGAAGGCAAAGACCTGGTCCCCCACCAAGAGCAATTGAATTTGTGAGATCATCTGGAACTGAGCTAAATTTTGAGAATTGTTCAAATTTAGAACATTTCAAACAAAAGGATCAAAGAAAGAATGCTCCTTAATCAAAGAATGATCATGAGGCTAAGAGCACACGTCTAAACGATACACAACATGTTTCTCAGAATCCACATGAATGGAGAACATGTTATGAAGTAATGAGGTCGGACACATTGTGTCAAATTGTCAGTATTTGAGACCTCTTAGAGGACACGCTATTGAGAACTTCAGACCCTCAAGCAACCAAACTCCTGAATCACCAAAGCAAAGTGCTAAGGTGAGTTCAAAACAAGACAAAAGGTTGGTGAGGATGTTAACCCACCAATTGTTGTGGTTGAAACTCAACAGGAAAAATCTAAGGGATCACAACCTAAGAGGGAGCCTAAGAGTAGTTCCAAAGCGGCTAAACCGGCTAAGCAACTAGCTAGCCTCAAAGGTCCGCCAAAGGAACAACCCAAACTAGTTAAGCCCAAGTCTTCAAAGGCTAAGCTTGAACAGGTTTGGAAACCAAAAACAATTGAAGCAAAGTCTGAAGGTTCTAGCCGCTCAGGATCAAAGAAGTCCAAAGAAGAAGGTTGAAGCAAACTCCCACAACATCAGAAGGTTGAAGCAAACTCCCAAAGCGCTAGGCAGGTGGATTGATGTTCCAATGCTTGATGCTGATGGATGACCCAAGACTGTAAAGGCTTGGGTCCCACTTTCCAACTAAATTTTATTGTTTCATGCAAGGTGTTTTCATAGGGCCTATTAGTAGTCTTTGGATTGTTGATAGTGGGGCATCTAGGCACATGACCAGTGACTTATCGCTCCTATTCAATATAAAAAACATCAATGGAGGATATATTGCTTTTGATAGAAACAAAGGGGGTCACATTGCGAAGGAAGGGAGTATGTCTAATGGGATTGTCAGTTTTGATCGTATCAGTTATGTGAAGCAGATCGATCATAACTTGCTAAGTGTATCCCATATTTGTGAGAAAAAGTTTTCGGTGATTTTCAACGACACTGAATGCTTTATTCTGAAACCTGGATTCGTGATACTGGATTTATAATGATTTTATTTTTAAATGCCTTCACACCAGTGTTGTGCACCATTTGTAATGATGCTTGAATGGATGGTCTCGGAAAATTCTTGCACTCAAGTAAATACGTGTAGGATGGGGAACGTGGTTGAATAGTTTGATTACCATATCTAGAGCTTATTAAAGAGAATGCTTATTATAGGTAATCCATAAGTCTCTCGCTAATTATACATCCGATGCATAATCGTCATTTGTTTTTTGATATGTTAGAAGAAAGCAACATATCTTCTTTATGTTTTGTCATTGTTTTATATGTAATTTCTTAACTCAGATTATGTAAATGTATTATTTAGTAAAACATCATTTTTTATACCTAACGTCTGTTGGTAGACAAATATCTTAGTAATATTTCTAACATATGATCATAACAATAATTGAATTATTCAGAGTGAAGTTATATGAATCTTCCGCTCTAAGCTTCTCTTCAGTGCTTTCAGCAAGTCATATATTAATCTTATGTTATAAGTTTCCCTTGAAGCTTCCATTATAAGCTTCATTTCATTTATATGGGACTTTACAATATATTTGTCTGATGAACCTTCGTAAGTAACTTCACTGGAGCTCCTACTTTCAATACTATATTATAATTTATAATTATGTAAATTAGTATTGAAAGTATGAGCTTCAGTCATGTTACTTACAAAAGTTTATATAAATTAGTATTGAAAGTATCATCTCCAGTAATGTAACTTTTGATTTAATTGAATATTTTCAACATTGAAGATGTCTCCTTTTGGCAATAAATAAAAGTGAAGAACAAATACTTGAATAGGTAACTCTGATTGTATATTCCACGTGCTGTTTCAAGTAATTGCTAAATCTATGTTGTTGTATCCAGGGTGAAAAGTAGGAAGAGCTTGAAGATTTTAATTTGTGATAAAGAAAAACAAATCTGTACAAACATCCCTAATGTGTGGTTTTATAAGTTGAATTTTTTATGTTGTTTCTTAACAAACAAGTTAAATTGTTTATGCTGTTTGACAAATTTGATGACAAGTCAACAGATGTGATAAAATAGAACAGGATATATATATAATAAAATAAGGATATTTTAAATACTGAAAGACTTTTGTGTGACGACATCTGTTGACAACTCAACAGATGTTATAAACCAAAGTATATACAACAAAATGAGGATATCTTTCAATACTGTAGAATAGGTCAATGAGATTCTTTTTATCTCAACAGAGGCTTGAATTCCAAACTTAATGATTACGATTTGAACTTACTTTATTGAGAATATTATTTTATTATTTTTGTGTTCCAATTGTCTTTCACTCTATAAAAGGCCCCAAAAGTAAAGTTCAAGTTTATACTTAGTTCAAATGAAACTTATACATGAAAATTAACTTTACAGATAGATAGTTTATTCACCCTATAAAAGGAGGGGAAATACCAATAGTCATTTTCCATCTTTATATGCCTTTAACTATTTTCACTTTGAAACTCTCTATCCCTTATACATAATGATATTACGTTCAAATGCCCTTCCACCAATATTTTCAAAGATTCTTGCAACAAAGAAAAATGGATTACTAACAATCCGTCAGTAGTGGACTTCGAATTGGTGTTTTTCGAAGATTCTTACATCAAAGAAAAACATCAATCTATTATTACTACATCCAAATCCTGTTTAGAAAGGGTTCTCGACGTTTGTTGTGCTTATATTTAATACAAGTCTTCCATTTTCTATGTAGATTTCTTAACTCAGATATTTCACTGAAATTAAGATTGTTTGTTTCTTTTTAATATCTGTTATCCCAACATATCTTTCCAATGTCTGTTGATTTATCTCTTCGTGGTTGTAACACCCTTCAGTATTAAATAAATTGTTTGTAGTAACAATGGTTTTAGAAATATCTCCTTAGCTGACCCACGATAATTGAATTCTTAATTTGGTATTTACCAAACATACCATCGCTTTTGGTCTGTTTATGTTTTTTATATTTTGTTGAATAATTGTTTAAAAAAAAAGATATAATCTTCCCGTGTTTTTACATGGGGCTTCACCTAGATGTTCAGGTATTTATATATTTATTTAGATGTTTGAAGTTTTGTTTAGTTGTGATTGTATTGAAGTTACCTAATTTTTTCTCTGAAAATGAAGTAGAGGCGTTGATATTTAGGGAATCGTCTGTTTCTTTTTAACATCTGTTATCCCAACAGAGCTCTCATCCATCTGTTGATTTATCTTTCCATGGTTGTAACACCCTTCAGTATTAAACATTGGATCAGTACTATTAACTGGTATTGTGACAGGACCAGATCTTACTAAATAGATTTTCTTACAACAGACGATTGGCTTCTTGATTTCATCTTTAGTAAATAAACCTTAAAATATGATATAGTGTTCCCGTGTTTTCACACGGGATTTCACCTAGTATATAGTTATAGATTAGTAGGTGTCTCTTAAGCTTAGTATTTTTAGTTCTGCCTTCTTCGTATACACGTTCTCTTCTTTGTAATTAACTTGATGAATATATGATACAAAGACAAAATTAGAGCTCTACCATTTCCATCACCGATTATGAATATACGATAGAAACCAAACTGAGAAAAGAAACAAAACTTAGAAGCTTGTATGTATTTACTAAGGTTGCAAATTAAAACTTATGTGATGCAAAAACATATTTGTTTACAAAAATGGTTATAAAAATATACAATCAGGTTGGTATCAACATTCCGTAAGGTGAAAAACTTGTCTTAAAAATATACTATCAGGTTGGTTTACATTTTTCTGACCAAACCAACCTGAAAAACGAAATTCATGTAATATGTAACCCAAGGATCAGACTGTTAAAAGTCTTCGGGCCGCTATCGGGACCTATTGGGGGCATTCGGTTTGATTGGGTCAAACCACAATATGATCATCCCTAGTTGTTTGTGGTTAAAAGAGAGCGAAAGAGAAATCTATATATACACTAAAGCAATTCGGGTGGGAACACGTGACATTTAATGAGGTTCTTTACTCTTGAATTACCTCCAAACCTATTAAAGTTGTCTTTTTCTCTCATTTGCATGACACATCCCACACGATTTTTAAAGGTTAATAACTTTTTTATACACCAATTTTAAAAGCAAAATTACACATAATTAACGAGCGTTTTATTATCTTTCCAACGAGTACTATAGTGCTATACAACAAATGAAAAAAATGGTTTTTTATGGTTTTTTGTTCATGCAGGAAAAACAAAAACATAATGCATAGTAAAGTGTTATTTCGTCTGTTCATTGTCTAATTTTCATCTGTTCATTGTGTTTTTTTAGTTATGACCAATGTGTTTTTTGTTGCAGATTGAGTTTTTCTCTAAATACAATGTTTTTTTGTACTGTGCATTGTGTTTTTTTCTGTCAATTGTGTTTTCCTAAGCTGCCATTTGTGTGTTTTTATATTATTTATATCTCTAGAAAGCTGAAAAAAATAACAAAGTGTAGCATCTTTTTATACACCTAATATTATGTTTTGACTTAATTTATCGAAATTCACGTCTATCTAAGTTGGTTTTTGGATGAATGGTTTCATTTTGTCACTTTGTATATAACTTTACTTTGATCATTGTTTCCTTTTTATTTAAAGTTGAGGTTGTGACCATAATGGCTTTATAAAAGTATTCATTGTGTTTGTGGTCATATAATATTGAGATAATATATATGTTTTTGTACCCACCATTACATATAACAACCAACTAACTACATATATATTTACAGATGTAGTAAGAGAATTTGATTTTTTGTATTCTAATTGGTGTGGTAATTAAGAAAATTGATTACAATGGTGGATAAGTCGATTAGATGTAGCATATGATTTTTAGACCCTATGTAAATCTCTAGATGATAAGTGATAATTAATCACCACACCATGCACATCTCTTAGATCGTTTTGAATGTATGTACTTTGAAATCGACTGACATGTGGTGATTATTGAAATAGATACTTAAATTATGTATGAGTAGAGAAAATAGCTGAGAGACATGAAAAGTTACCATCCTACAATCTTTTTAGTCGACAGGAGTTAGATAATTTTTATTTATCTAAATCGATCTTCATTATTTACCTATTGATTGTTTTATTTGGTGTCACCCAAGATGATTGATTGTATATCCATAATAAAGATTGAATATGTATGTCATTCTTTCACGCATATTCACTTTTACACAATAGAATCGCCTACCGTCATCATAATGACATATCATTTGATACCAATTTGATTTTTTTTTCAGGTTCACATCGTAGCTTTAGGGTGTCTTGAGGAAGTGACAAATTTGTACAACGACTTCACTAGAGCAAGATGTGTACACGTAGAATTAGAAATAGGTTTATGAGTTATCGAGTGTTGATCATTTACAATTTTTTTTTTCTGAAAAGCGGCCTATTCCTTTTATGGTACACACATTTTGTCACTTCATATTAACACAAGTATTTTAAAAAATTTAAAAGATAGAAAATAATTAATATTTTATGGATATATCTTAAAAATAGAAAACAAATGCTCGACTAGTCCATGGGGGTTGCCTAAATTTTACCTTTAGTACCTAACTTTTCAAAACTACATCTGTAGTCCACAACTTTCGGTGTCACTTATCGTAAATAGCCACTGGAGTGGATGGAGGTTAAATAATCTAGTTAAGTTGGTGTAAAATTACTAAACTACCCTTGCTATTAAAAAATATAAAAAGAATCAATGTGGGACCCACCCACTTTATCTTCCCCAACCCATCACCTCCACAACCACCACCACCATATCATCAACGCTTTCTGTAAATTAGCGATCGAAAAGGAGCAGCAGTGTTCCTCATAAATCTTCAGTGAACAGTGAGAAACCATCAACAATCAACGCAAGAAGAAATGATGAATGGAAAATTAATAAAACCGTCTCCTATTGTTTCTCATCCTTCCTCGCCTACAAAATTATTCAACTATTCTTCGATTTAAGACCTCAACACTCTGAATTATCATCATCAACTTGTATGGTCAATCAAAGGTCAAAACCAGTGGGTAGATCTAAATCAGCTTTAAAACACTGTCCCACTTGTTAGATTTCAAATCAAACTAGAAAACATTTAGTCGCATTGAGCCCATAAATGTGCATAATTGGTCCCTCAACTATTTTAAAATTTTCATTTTTAACCCTCGTATTTTAATAGGACCAAAAGTCATTTTTTATCCTCGTGACAACTTGCACCCTTCACTTTTTATAAATGTGCCTAATTGGTCCCTCAACTATTTCAAAATTTTCATTTTTAACCCTTGTATTTTAATAGGACCAAAAGTCACAATTTAATAAAACTTATAATTTTTATAAGTAAAAGTATGCACTTTTTATACTCACATCTACACTCGAGCACGTATGTTTCAGACCTTGATACTCAAAACCCTTAATTTTCGGTCCTAAAACAACTTAGAAACCGAAGGAAACAAGCCCAGAACTTAAAATTGAATAAATTAGAAAAATTGATTTTTTAACTCTCGCGGTCCGCGGAGACAGTCATACAGTCAAAGTCCCAGTCAAACAGTCAACTCATCTTAAAACCTTACTTTATGGTGTTGACCAATTTTAATGGTTAATTGAATCCAAAACTAGTATAAAAACCCACTTATGTGACCCATTCTCATTGCACCTCTAAATCAATTGTTTCAATTCAATTAAACCCTCCCTCATACCTTTCTTCTATTGTCTATTACTTCTATAATTTAAGTTTTGATTATAAGCTCTTGTAATTGGCGAATTGGAAGCTTGATATTCTTTTTTTTTTTGGTTTTTATTTCTTCAATTTGGACTAGCTACGTTGTGAGTTTTTCTAATTATTTAGCATGAAATTTCATTCATATTTGTAGATCAATAGCCCTCTGTTTAATTTGTCAATTATAGTTTTTAAGGGTTTCAATTGGATAATCTAGTGTTTAGGGTGTTCTAGGTGATATGGGGATTTTTGATTTAAAAGTTATAGAATCTTATAAATTCATAACTCACTCATTTCTTATCCAAAAATTATGAAACTTGGTAGACTTTCTCCTACAGCTAATTAGAAGTTTTAAAAATTATTTCGGGATTCATTAAAGCCGATTAGTATTTTTTTTAATTATTTTATAATCCTTTAATCATATTTAATTCATATAAATGGTATAAAATGTATTTTAACATAAAATTGGTAGAACCATGTTTCATTATGTTAGAATAATTTTCATGTCATTTTCTCTTTGTTTTGATTTGGTTTTATGTTATCTCATTTTTATTTGTTAAATTACTTTTAAACAAATAATATTCATATAAATTAGATTTTTATCATAAAAACTATAAAAAATTTATTTTGAGCCTTTTTAAGTCAATAAATTGAGTTTTCACAGAAAATCAAATCTTTAAAATCGGAATTTAATTATTTTAACATGAAATTTGTGTAAAAATATTTCATCATGTTAGAATTATGTTCACATAAGTTTTTCTCTGTTTTATAATGTCTTTATACGATATCTCATTTTTATGTAATAAATTAACTTTTAAGCATATAATTTCATCAAAGACTTTTATATAAATTATAAGATATTCTCTGAGTTAAATTCATTATTTTTTTAAGCTTGGAAAATTTCTAGTTTGCAAACTCAAGTATTAATTATCTTTCACATCTTATTAATAAGCAATATAATTATTTATATTTAATTTAATAAATTTGAATAATTATAGTTTAAGATTATAAAATTTATTTCTTTCATCATTACCATTATTATTTAACTTAGTTAAATTTGTAATATGAACCTAAGTTATACTCTCGATTTACCTCATGGATTCGTGTATTGAGATTCTGATAAACTATTTAATTGTTGTGGCGCCTCATCCTTATATTAAACTTAAAACCCCCAAATTTAGACTAGACATACTAGATGCCTTAGATTAGGAACCCTAGACTCTTTTAACTAGACTCTCTTAAGCTTAGACACTTATGTTGGAAACTTTAAACTTTAGGTTGAGTCTTTGGGATTTGCCTCACATATATTCACAATGCTTATAAGATAATTCAACTTAGCGAATGTGAGTATATCTTTCCCCTTTTTTTGATTTCACAATTTTGGGGTGATTCATGTACACTTATTTATCTCACTCACTTATACATGTTTTATTATCATTTTCACAATCGCAATTCTTGTATGTGTTTTAGTTGTTGATCGCTGAGAGTGTGTACCTATGACTTTAATCATTAACCCTTGTATGGCCTACTATAACAATGAGTAGTACTACGATATATGCATCGCTTGTGACTCTGTTGTATGAGACCTTGGTCATTGTTATGTTAACCTATATCACTTGTTGTCTACTATATATAATCATACTATTGGGCGAATACTATACATATATACTCAATATACCATTATTCTCGGATATCACTTATACTCTAAGGCTTGATTTTGGGTGACATTTATACATAGTTTGAACACCAAATTGTAGACAGTTTAACACGTGAATTGCGAAACTCTTTTCCTATTATATGTATTCAAAACAGGGTATGCTCACCAATACATTTTTGTATTGACATATACTATTTTCATACATGTTTCAGGTTGTTTTGAGACGTTTCTTTTAAGCTTTTGGATTTATATTTATGTTTTGACTTCGTTGTATTTAGCTAGACTTGTCACTTTAGAACTATTGTATCCTGTAATTTCCTTTCAATGTAACAAATTATTCAATTCAATGTATCAATATTTACAATTTAGTACCATGAGCTATTGAACAATCGTCACCACGTGACACCTTGATGATTCCGCCATTGGTCGGGGTGTTACAGATTGGTATCAGAGCCGTGGTTATAGGGAATTAGGTTATTAGAATGCCTTTTAGCCTAGTCTATAACTAAGCTTGTATTCACGAGTCCTCTCGTGTATATTTCTCTTTATCCTCATATTTTCTTTCAAGATATTTTTGCTATGATTCTTTCTCGTTATTCTTTTCGGTATTTTACTTGGAGAAGAAGACACTCATATTTCACAAATGAAACGATATCACCAAGTTAGGAGTGGTATCCATACCTTGGTGATTAGTTTCACCTCTCTATATGTTATACATCTTTGGAATATATCTTTGTGATACGAATGACATCCACACCTCAAAGAGTATTTCATCCAAAAAGAAACTTAACCACTAAGCTGGGAGTGATATCCTTAACTTAGTGACTAGTTTTACTCCATCGTAGTTTCAATTTTGAAATACATTTTTGAGTTAGTAGTGAAGTCCACATCTCAAGGATCTATTTCTGCATCTCGTTTTTATTCTCGCTAATGTTTTGGAATTCACTAGTGATGGGGCACGTGCAATCAAGAAGGGTGAGCGCCTATATCTTGAGTTTTCTGTCTAGTCCTGGTATTTCGTACAAATCCCAATGAGACGAGGGACCCGTATACCTACCTGGGAACTCTTGAGATGAGCATTCACTTATAGGCTAAAGCACCCCCCCACAGTTCACTAGGAAATTTTAAATACTTGGGTTAGTCTAAGTTTCCTATGAAACAATCCCAATGTCTTATGCTATTGGTATTTATGTCCGTTTATCATTTAAAGACTCAATTTCATCACTTGTTGTTTCATATGCTATTATTCATTGATCATTCGTTTTTGGATTCTTTATCATAATTATTAAAACTTTTTGTCCACTATATTATCACATTAAAACCTACGCTTATGCTTTGTGACTTTTTAAAGTATCACTTCTCTTGCGTTAAAACATTTTTACCCACGACTTATATTTTTAAACTCTGTGTTTAACTTTGACAACATCCTGATTTTGGGATTGTTACGTCAACGCACAGTTCAAAGCGAACGTGGTTTCAAAACTTATTAAGCCACTTGTTTTATATCATCAGGTTTACAAACTCAATTGATCGACGTCACAGTATATTCCTAAACTATGACCTTTTGTATCCTCTTGCGTGTCTACAATACTCCTAGCACAATATATCATCATTGATCCGATACTGATTCACTATCATAACCACGCTCAGTCTCCTAAGCCATAGCAAACTATCACTAGTTAGCTCCTTTTGGCTAGCCTAAATTCATACATAAATGCCTACCTAATACACGCCAGTACACTACCCTTTAAAACGATTGACTTAGCAACTTATCCTGTGTTGTTTCTTTCACAAGAGCACAAAACCCAAATACCTAGTTTTGGAAAACCTATTCACCATATTAGTAGACACCTTGTATACACCTTGTGCTTAGAAACAAATAGCAAACTATGAGCCCCAAAGAGATGCCTTAACGATCTTTACAAACAAACCGTCCTTCAATGAATGAATTTCGTAATTTTTTTCAAGGTTTCAAGCTCACCTAATCCTAACGGGTAACATTTGACATTTCATAACAACCGAAAATTTTCAACTTTATTGAAATTTTAACTTCCAAGTTAAAAAAAATATATTTAAATACAAAAAAACCCTAATTCGTCAAGGCATCCAGGGTCATTCATAACCTCATACGAGTCCTACCCACACCTTCCAACATTATCAAGGAGAATCAACCCAAACCAAACCGAATTACCCATTGTCTTCAAAGAACTCATAAACTTCTACCATATTATCAAAATATACCGAGCTGATTCACTAAATCGACGAAGCACGAGAAATTTATGCGCCGTGGACTTTCAACGTTGATTTAGGTTTGAAGCTAGGTTACCGGCTATTGTGGAGACTAGAAACTTACACGTTGTTCACAATCCTTATCACTTTCCTTGCCGTGACTCGATCTTCTTTTCAAAGCTTGAAATCTGTTTTCAGATATGTTATGTAATTATAAACTTTTCGTGTCATACACGTTGGTTTTTATCATTCACGCCATTTTTAAATCTTGGTCTTTTGAAACACATTTGATTTATGTGGTTTCCTCTTGCATTTTATAAACTTGTTTTGCATATTTACAAGTCAAATGTAAACCTTCTTGTTTTCATATAACGGATACAATTTATGTGTTCGGGAAAAGAAATTTGCGACTGATAATATGCCTTATAACAATTTCAACTCGACTTCTCGTAAACACATGAAAGTGTGTACTTACAAAGTCTTTTCATGTGATTATGTTTTAAATCTAAAACATTCTTCGATTTCTAAAAAGTTATTCTCATGCATTACTACTATTCTTTCAACTATATCACAAAGTTCGAGTAAACTGCGGTTTTTTTATAAACGAAAATTTATCTTTTTTTACACTTGTAATCTCTCAGTCGCAAAACTTTTGGTCTTACAAAATATTGGACATATCATCATCGGAATGTGTTAAATGTCTTTTATCGTATACTGCATATATGCAAAACTACTAAATTTAAACCTTCATACTAGTAGACTATACATCTATTCTGCGCACTCTCATTTGCAGTAAATTTCATTATTTTATTCTTACACAATTTTATTTATAGTTATGTTCGGGCATCATCTTATTTATGATTATTCTCGCATTATTCTTTTATTGGCGGTTATTTTTACGCATTATTTGCAGTTATTCTCACACTATTTATTAACAGTTATTATTACATCACTGATTTTGAGCATTAATGCAACTCGTTTACTCACATTTTGTGCAATTGTGCGATTCACTCGATTTATGTTATATTATTCTTTCAATTTAAATTTTATACTATACTTGTATACTTACATGAACACATATTTTGTATGCATATTTTTCCTGTTTTGAGCAAGACCATGTTATACTTTCTCATTATTTTGTTCAACACCATGGTCAATAAACATACTAATTGATAACTCGTATGAGATCCACGCCAGTGTCCATGTACGACTCGGATCAGAGTATTCCTCTAACCCGAGGGGAACGGTGTAATCCTCAGAGTTTATCAATATGGGTGTTTAGAGCCCAACGATGTGAACAAAAATTTATCGGTTAAGGGTGAAGCCGAAAGGTGAAGGACCCGTAATCATGTCTTATACTTACACATTATTCTCATTATGGTTAAAGGGTGAACCCGAAAGGGAAGGACCTCTAATCATGTCATGGTTGAATATTATTTCATTGCTGTATCTATTACTTAACGTATTTTGGTTGCACGCATTTGTTTCTTGTATCATTTATGTTAGTGTTATGGAAAAGCATAACACCCTAGTGTAAGGTAAATCGGTGATTACGGTCCGGAACGTAATCATGGGTTTACAGGTACATGGGGGGAGGGGTGGTGTGTGATTTCACTTAGGCTATTAATAGACAATCAGTACGACTCCAAAGTATCGGTAGTGTGGTGGGTTAGCTGCGGTACACCCTATATATAAGCATGAACGATACTACGGGGGCGGACTAGGAGTCTGACCAAGAACCTACCAATTATTTTCTATTTCATTTTGCGCTATTTAATAGCGTTGGGTACGACTTCTTTAATAGGTCGTTGAGAAACGACTATCATTTTTGACAAAGAACGTTTTCACACAAGCTTCAATTCATCTTTCTAGAATCTTTCTTTTGACTACACACACCGAAAACTCAATTTTTGTATACACTTACACCCTCTGTTACTTGGAATCTCATTGCATGTCCTTAGCAAAGTTTGGTCAGAAACTTTTCTAAAGTAGGGGAGACTGCTATATCAACGCCCTATCCTCACCAGTTACATACTTTCCCAAACCTTGTAAACTCTCAACTTTCTAGCCTCAGGTCAAATGTCAAAGATTTTAAACCTTTCTCTTTGAATAACTACTTTAAACTTTGTCAGATTTATGACTGATGTATTCCTTAAAACTTACTTGCCCTTTTCAAACTCTTTTGTTTCATGGAAACATTTACTTGAAAGTAATTTCGGGACGAAATTTTCTAAAGTAGGAGAGACTGCGACAACCTGCACCCTTCACTTTTCATAAATGTGCATAATTGGTCCCTCAACTATTTCAAAGTTTTCATTTTAACCCTCGTATTTTAATAGGACCAAAAGTCACAATTTAATAAAACTTATAATTTTTATAAGTAAAAGTATGCACGTTTAATACTCACATCCACACTCGAGCACGTATGTTTCAGACCTTGATACTCAAAACCCTTAATTTTCGGTCCTTAAACAACTTAGAAACTGAAGGAAACAAGCCCGTAACTTAAAATTGATTAAATTAGAAAAAAATGATTTTTTAACTCTCGCGGTCCGCGGAGACAGTCAAAGTCCTAGTCAAACAGTCAACTCATTTTAAAACCTTACTTTATGGCGTTGACCAATTTTAATGGCTAATTGAATCCAAAACTAGTATAAAAACCCACTTATGTGACCCATTCTCATTGCACCTCTAAATCGATTGTTTCAATTTGTAACACCCGGCCCCTCTCACCACCAATATTGTCCGCTTTGCCCATCCAGAGCTCACGGATTTGTGTTTGGGTTACCCAGTGGAGACTTCCCAGGAGGTCACCCATCCTGAAATTTCTCCTACTTGAGCACGCTTAACTGTGGAGTTCTCCTCTCATCCACTAACATTAAGCCCCAAAACGCGTTGGTGATTTAAGAGGCAAGACATTACTTATGAACCAAGGATCTCTCCTGGCCACGGCCGATGTGGGATTTTCCTGGGGTGTCACATTCACACCCTGTTAGAGTCTCATCGTCCCTGATGAGGTTAGAGTCTCATCGTCCCTGATGAGGTATGCACCCACCATCCCGAACGGCACAGGAGTGGCTCTGATACCATCTGTAACACCCGGCCCCTCTCACCACCAATATTGTCCGCTTTGCCCATCCAGAGCTCACGGATTTGTTTTTGGGTTACCCAGTGGAGACTTCCCAGGAGGTCACCCATCCTGAAATTTCTCCTACTTGAGCACGCTTAACTGTGGAGTTCTCCTCTCATCCACTAACATTAAGCCCCAAAACGCGTTGGTGATTTAAGAGGCAAGGCATTACTTATGAACCAAGGATCTCTCCTGGCCACGGCCGATGTGGGATTTTCCTGGGGTGTCATAGATGTGACACCCGACATGTTTGGCTTAAACATTTTAGTAACATCTAAGTCTACCTTAGCGAGAAACGTTTATAAACGAACTTAACTGGGTTAGTTGAGTCGGGTCAAGTTAGGATTGTCCAGGGTGCAATGACCTGGAGGGTCATTGGGAGTCATTTTGGTAATACACTAGTACCGGGTTCCGTTTTGTTGGTGACATTACATGAACTAATTAAGTATATGTGGAGATTATGGGTCGTGTGGTGGATTATATACATAGATGTGTTTAAATGATGTGTAAATGATTATCTATGCTTAAATATGTTAAATATAGACTAAGGATGTATGCTTATGTGTTAAGATGTGTTAGAATGCGTTAAACACGACAAACTGGAAAACTAGTTAAACATGGGTTCTGGTTCGACCACTTCGAGTGGTCGAAGGAGAACATTTTGCTTGGTTCGACCCTTCGTATATGGGCGAAACTGGGATGTGGAATTGAAAGAATTCCCTTCGACCAGGACAGGGCTCATTCGACCCTATGGAAGGGTCGAAGGAGACCACCTTCGACCATTGATATGGGGCGAAGGAGGATTAGTATAAATACCAAACTTTGTCATTTTTTCATCATTTCACAAACCCTAACCATCCCAAAACACTCTCAAACGATCTTAATCACTAAGGAAGGAGTTTTTGCTCTTCTTTTTCATAATCTAACCTATCTACAACATCTAAACAAGAATCCAAGGTGTGTTCTTAATCCTAAACCTTTTTAAAAGCATTTTAATTCGTTTTCATCTAACCCTAATTGTCCGGATCTGTTCTAAGGGTGTTTTTATGATTAAAAACCTTTTAAACATCTTTCTAAACCAAAACATTATCATTTGACATAGGTTTCCATGATGATAAACATATGTAAATTGTGTATTATGTGGTGTTATGTGTTGTTCAATGATTTGCTGTTGTATCTATGATAGAAACATGATATAGGATTGTTATTGATGCTAGATTATTGTTGTTTAGGGTTAGGATTGGATAAATGATGATATTATGGGTATTTGGGGGTTTTAACGAATCTAGACTTGATGCATGAAATTTATGATCAATAGAACTAATAAGGAAAGATCGAACACTCGACAAACTGAGCATTTCAAGTTGAATATGAATCGATTTCAAAAGTTTCCAAATTGGGTAAATAATCCATGCATGATTGTGACATTTCCATAATTTTTTTACCATTTTGGGAAAGGGCTGAAATGGGCGTCTTATTGGGGGAAATCGGTGGGGTTTTGTAGGGATAAGTTATTCATGCTTGACTACTGTGTTTGATGATGTTTCGAGTCGTTTTGAATGTGTTTGAAGCGTTTTTGGGAAAATTTGCACAACAGGGGCGAACCTGGACTCCTTCGACCGATCGAAGGTGCGAAGGAGGGAATCCAGGGTCGAACCTGGGTTTTGTTAGGCGAAAGTGGCAGAACGGTCGAAGGAGGCATCAAACGGTCGAAGGAGGTTAAAAACGGGCGAAGGAGACTTAAACTGACTGGTTCGACCGCTCTGATGCAGAAATGAGATTTTTGATACAAACAAAGTGTTTTATGCTTGAACCTTGTGTGTAATCTATGTGTACTTGATTAGTTAGGGTAATGGGTCACCAACGGAATGTCAGGTCGGTCTAGTGTGTCGGTTAAACATTTAAACACGTTTTAAAACATACTTGGATACGATCTGGACAATCGGGGACTAGATAACCTTATGGTTATTAGTCGGAACACTTATGTGAACATTTTGATAGATCTCCGGTAGAGGGATTATCAAGGGCTTAACATCTTTACTTGTAACCGAAGAACGCTATCTAAGGTGAGTTCACGGCCCCACTTTTACTGCTTTAATCTCTGGGGGTGAAAACATGCACTAAACGATTTTGATAACATATGTCATACTATGGTTTTAAACTTGTGTACTATACGATCTTTTAAAGTCCTGGGGGAAACCATGAATGTGCGGGGATGCACAACGGGGGAAATGTGGATAGATCTATTGGGTTTGACAAACCCCACTCGACGGCTTGGAAGGCCGGGCGGGTGCATATTGTCTCGAACTGGTAACACTCGTAGCGTGGCTACAACACATCGGGCTGAACACATGGTAACAGTCTAGTAATGGTTTTCCAATCGTAGTAGTAACAAAACATACGCCTAGCTAGCGTACTTGGTAACATGGATATAGTATGGACATGGTAACATTCTGGTAACATTTTGATAACATATTGAACAAACCTGTGAACTCACCAGCATTATATGTTGACATCTTTTTGGCATGTTTTTCGCAGGTCGCTAAGGTAGCAACAAATGGAACTAGGCGCACGGGTCTGCATTGGCGTCTAGGCTTAGTTGCACGTTTTGAAATAAAGTGTTTTGAATACTTTAGAATACTATTGTAACTGATTAAATTCTTCTTAAATGCTTCCGCTATCAAAATCGTTGTTTATGGTTTTACGTTTTTCATATAGAGTTGTTTATTGTGATCGTTGACTTGGATCCTGGTTTGTCATGCGCCTCGCGGTAAACCCCGCAAGTGGCAATTTGAGGGTGTGACAGAATTCGATTAAACCCCCCCTCATACATTTCTTCTATTGTCTATTACTTCTACAGTTGAAGTTTTGATTATAAGCTCTTGTAATTGGCGAATTGGAAGCTTGATATTCTTTTTTTTCGGTTTTTATTTCTTCAATTTGGACTAGCTACGTTGTGAGTTTTTCTAATTATTTTTGCATGATATTTCATTCATATTTGTAGATCAATAGCCCTTTGTATAATTTGTCAATTATAGCCTCTAAGGGTTTCAATTGGATAATCTAGTGTTTAGGGTGTTCTAGGTGATTTGGGGATATTTGATTTAAAAGTTATAGAACCTTATAAATTCATAACTTACTCATTTCTTATCCAAAAATTATGAAACTTGCCCCAAAGAGATGTCTTAACGATCTTTACAAACAAACGGTCCTTCAATGAATAAATTTCCTAAATTTTTTTTCAAGGTTTCAAGCTCACCAAATCCTAATAGGTAACATTTGACATTCCATAAAAACCGAAAATTTTCTAACTTTATTGAATTTTTTTTCCATTTATAGGATTATATATATCTTTACTATCTATTTAAAGGGACAAAGGGTATTTGGAATTTTCATTAAAGTCAAACTTAGTGGATTAGCCATCATAAGAAAGGAGTATTTTATTCGTTGACAAAGTGACATTATGGTTAACACTCACTAGAACCACATACTTGCGGTGTTTGAGTATTTGTTTTTTCTTTATTTGTTCCATATTGGCCACCATGCATGCCATACGTATTTGTTTTTTATTTGTTCCATATTGGCCACCATGCATGCCACACGAACATAGACCAACAGCTTTGAAAAATCGTAATTATTAATATTAAAGTGGTAAACTTTATAATTAGATTTTTAATTAATTTAAACCTGCTTGTTGTTTGAGCATTTAAAGAAAGCTAAATAATTATATGTGGGTGATTACCGACCTTTTTTTTTTGAACGTTGACTTTCATTAAAAAACGGGGGTCCTCAAATCAAGGACTAACCCCCACAAACTACAACATATACAAAGGGCTATTACACCAATCCTCCCACAGGAGATCGTTGTATTTAGACCTATTTTTTAACCATAAAAACGAAAGAGACTTTATACTACCCACAAGACAAGAGATCTTTGGCACCACCCCTTTGAATATATTATCATTTCGGGCTTTCCAAATCATCCAAAAAGTCACCAAAACGATACCGTGGACGATCTTCTTTCCCCACTTGCCCCCACTAGCCTGCTTGTAAAGAACCAACAAGTCACTTGTATGAAACACAAACGTAGTATTTAGGCCGCACCATTTCCAAATAGAAGCCCAAACCCCATGCGAGAAACCACAGCCGGTGAAAATGTGATCCACGGTTTCCATGTCAACGTCACAAAGTTTACACCGGTCGTTAGGGACGAACACATTTCTTTTACGAAGACCTTCTACCGTAGGAATTCTATCCATCTCAGCCTGCCAAGCAAAAATGTGACATTTTAAAGGCACCCACGCCACCCATTTGAGCTTAAAACAATTCCCGGTTCCCCTGTATTCTTTAATCTTCTTTTTTACGGCAGCAACAGAAAAAGACCCGCTGCCATCCCACTCCCAACTATCCTTCACTGTGCGAACTTGGGCCTGCTCCAACAAAGCTGAAAGCCCAAACCATTCTTGAACTTCCTCCACTGACTTGGGTTGCCTAAAGTCAATGGGAGCCCACACCCCATTCTTGTTGCACTTGCTAATTGTGAGTTTCTTTGTATTAGCCGATTTATACAGTAAAGGGAACTTGCGCCTTAGGGGACCATCCCCCAGCCAATAATCCTCCCAGAAGCGGATTGTGATGCCATCTCCCAGATTCCCTTTCAAAAGATCCAAAAAATAGTTGTCCCCGCAAATAAGTTTCTCACAATTCTTAACAATAACGGACCACACCCCCCCTTTCCCGGGGACACGAGGCAACCCCGACCAAGCGTTTCTACCATTATGACAAGCCGTAATAACAGATTTCCACATCGGCACAGATTACCGACCTTTTATAAATTCTTTTTTATAATAAACTCGTGTAGTATGTTAAATTCCTAATGGATTATCAACAGAGCAAGTGGAAAAACAAAACAGTAAATTTTTGACGGATTCACTTGAGGGGCGGTCCACCCAAAGACCAGCGGATGTTTTTGTGTTCAGGTGGGCGCAGGGCAAACACGCATGCGTTGGTCTCACATGGGTGTTTCCTTTGGTGGGACTTCGGGATTCGGGGTTTGTGGCTGGGCAGGCAGTCTTAAAAGCCGAATCCAAGAAAGTTGACAAACATGAAGCGACTTGTCTTGAAAACCAACACGTCTTTGTGCTCTTCGCTATTGACACATTTGGGGGCTTTGCTCCCGAAGCAATCCAGTTTTTAGATCGAGTGCAAAAGGTGGTGCAGAGTAACTTTCCTGCGGCCAAGGACACAAGCTTTATATTTAATAGAGTAGGTTTTACTATTCAAAAAGGGGTTGCGGCACAGCTTGTTGCCCGTCTACCCGCGCCTCACTTGTAATTCTCGTTGGTATCGTTATAATCTATGCTTTATTTGAATGTAAAAAAAAAAAAAAAAAAAAAAAAAAAAAAAAAAAAAAAAAAAAAAACATTTTCTCATTACAAATGCAGAGATATGTTAACTTATTAAGTCAGATAAACGTGCGAAGCTTACGAATGCCATGCAACACCTGGACACAAATTTTGCAACATATTATGCAAGAGGAAATCACTAATTTTGCAGCGTTTTGAAGTTGCAATTTGTCTTTTGGAGTTATGGGAATTAATTACGCATGGGTTGGGATTTGCATATGCATGAATATTTAATCTTGCATAGTTTTGGAACAATTTGTAATTTGTTTTTTTGAAGTTCTTGAAACTAATTAAGCATGATTTGGGATTCAATTACACATGAATATTTTAATTACGCATGGTTTAGAATGAACTACGCATGAATATCTAAATTACGTAGGAATTATTTTAGGCAAGTTGAAAGAAATAATATGAATCTATTCTACATTCTAAAGAGCCAAAAGTGACTACAAATAGTAATTTCCTATTATTTTTAAAATGTCATATGATGAGTTCCTTGCTATACACCCAAGATGTCATGAAATTTCTTCTAATATTACCCCTATTTGCAAAAGCAACTTGTACATTTTTTTAGATATTGAATGAAATGTTGAAGACACTTTACTATCAACCATTTTAGAAAAAAAAACGATGATGATATAATATTAATTATTTAGAGTAACTAATGTGTTGTCCTCCTACATCGAAGATGAAGAGTTTCCAAAGCATTTTATATACTTTTGTTTTTTATTGTTTTATGGAGTTAAATGCCAATTTAGTCCCCAGGTTTGTCAAAAATTGCCACTTTCATTCAAATCATTATTTTTTGTCAATTTAGTCCCTATGGTTTTATTTTTTTTTTGTCATTTTAGTCCTTATGGACTAACAAGATTTAGATAAAGTGACAATTTTTGACAAACCTCAGGGACTAAAATGACAAAAAAAATGAAACCGCAGGGACTAAATTGACAAAAAATAAAGATTTGAATAAAAGTGGCAATTTTTAACAAACCCCAGGGACTAAATTAGCAATTAACTATTGTTTTATGTGACAAATGAATTTGAGGATCATAGGACGCGTGTGATGAGATGCACCAACAATTTAGAATGTAGATGATGAAAGAGGTTGATACTTAGTTTGATATTGTAATTAATCATTTATTTGTGTTAAATGTTTTACTTTTTCAAATTGTTTTTTAATGAATTTTAGAATTATTCTTTGGTCTAATTATTGTGATGTTGACTTGATTATGTTCATTTAAGAGGTTTATAATGGTTTACAATGCTTGATATAATTATTGCATGTTCAAATCTATGATGATGTTACTTCAAAGTGTGTATCTAGGTGCATAAAGTTTTTTTATATCCAAAGTGTATTAACATTATTAGTTTTCCTATCTAAAAGTAATTAAGTTTTCGGAGTGTTTCATTCAATTCGATCATATTCCTTTTTTTTTTTATAAAAGAACCACCAAACATTCAACATGTGCTCCAATATATGTTGTCCTGCATCAACGTGCATGCACTCCACTAGTAATTACTAATGAACAAATCAATTTTCATGCAAGACCAATTGCGAACCTAGAAAAGATCGGGTCAGATCAGATCAGGTCAGGTCGGGTCGGTTGGATCATGTAAAAAATGATAATCAACCTAGTGTAAAGGCTATTAAATTGCAACTTTCCGATCTACGAGAAGCTTTACTTGAGGTTGGAGAAACAGATAAAGATGTTGCAATTGCATAGGAAGCAAAGTCCTTAGCAGACATCAATTTGGTGATTTTGAAATTTTGGTATCAATTATCATATGTCATGAGTAAAAAGTTGCAAGAAAAGGATATGCATCTCGATACTGCTATTAAAGAAATAAACAAATTGATTGAGTACTTCAAGGATTATAGAGACACTGGTTTTTCAAAAGCAATTGATGAAGCTATAGAGATTGCTAATGAAATGGATGTTGATCCTATTTTTTTTAAAGAAACTTATAATTAAAAGGAAAAAAAAAAAGAAAATATGAGAGTTCAAGTAGCCAAGTAATTTCTTTTACAGATGAAGAGAATTTTAGAGTAAATTATTTCTTGTATATTGTAGATCATGCTCTTGTTTCTCATGAGACAAGATTTGAGAAATTCAAATGGTATGAAGGGTTATTTTTTTTTTGTTTGCACATAATTTTAATGGAATTGGAGATGAAGATCTTAAGTTGTCTTGTAATGGTCTAAAACCTGCACTCGAGTTTAACAAAAGATCAGATATTGTTGCCGAAGAACTTTATTTGGAGTTGAAATTCTTAAGCACGATACAAATTGGGAGATTTATCAACCCTATTGATGTTTTTGAGTATATGAAAGAAGACGGTTATTTCCCAAATGCATGCATTGCATATAGAATACTGTTCACTTTTCCAGTTACGGTAGCATCTGCTGAAAAGAGTTTTTTCGAAACTGAAGTTATTGAAATCTTACCTACGATTTACAATGTCTCAAGAAATACTTTGAGGATTGGCGATAATAGCTATCGAGAGCAAAATGTTGGATAATATAAATTGTGAAGATTTAATCAATCAATTTGCTACGAAGAATGCTAGGAGAGCTTCACTCATCCTCGATTAGCTATTTACTTATTACAATATGTCATTAACATATAGGATCTGAGTTTGATTGTTATGAATCTTAGTGAATGAAAATAGATATAATTGGAAAGTGCAGGGAAATAATAAAGTCAAATCATAACAAACGGAAGACAATTTTTATTAAAATACTTTTCATTAAAGCTATCAAAAGTTTAATCTGTACAATGACTATAGCTCCCCCTCAGCCTGATCTCTCAGATTTGTTCATACAAGAATGTTGGTGAAGAGTGATCAATAGAATAGTATAGACACTGTTCTATTTATAGTACAAATCAAACATCTGTTAGATCTAAGCTGACGTTACCTAGACAATGCATCTAACAAACTAACTAACTCTAGCATATGCTTGTCTAAAACACTGTTCTATTACATTTATCATCTGTCTTCATCATCTGTTGAAGCCTAAACGCTGTCGAGGCTCTGACAGACCATGTCTTCTTCTTAGTAAACCTTGACTTCAACAACAGACTTTGTGTGTAGCAGACTTTACAGCATCACTTGTTAGGGCAGCAGTTGTTAGGTCTTTGTTATTAGGAGGATTTGTTCTTCAAGTACTGTATTATTGAGGATCAAATGTTTGCATGTTTTGCCTTTCCAATCATCTGTTCTTCTATGGATTCAGCAGAGTCCAACATTAACTCATGGTAATACAATGCTTTTCTCATTTTGACCATTGGTATGTTTATTGATACTACTTTAATCACCGTCCAAAGAAAACAGTATACGTTTTTTTATTTCATTAAGGCCCAAGGCTAAGGGGCACATTTTTTCACAGCTCGGCCCATGCACCTAAATTCTCAGAGACGACCCTGCTCCTACTACTACTGCTACTGCTGCTACTACTACCGTTACTACTACTACTGCTGCTGCTGCTCTGCTACGGCTGCTACGACTACTGCTGCTATGGCTACTACGACTGCTGCTACGCCACGATGACCATGACGACCACGGCTGTAACACCCCGCCCCTCTCACCACCAATAAGATTTTTTTTTTTAAATAAAGCCTTGAGTCAAATAGTCAATGTCCTAGTCAAAGTCTTAGTCAAACAGTCAAAGTCTTAGTCAAATAGTCAATTCATCATAAAACCTTACTTTATGGTGTTGACCAATTTTAATGGCTAATTGACTCCAAAACTAGTATAAAAACCCACCTATGACCCATTATACTTTGCACCTCTAAATCGATTGTTTCAATCCGATTAAACTTTCCCTCATACCTTTCTTCTATAGTCTATTACTTCTACAATTGAAGCTTTGATTATAAGCTCTTGTAATTGGCGAATTGGAAGCTTGATATTCTTTCTTTTTCGTTTTCTTCAATTTGGACTAGCTACGTTGTTGAGTCTTTGGGATTCGCCTCGCATACATTCACAACACATTATTCTATTTTTTTTACGAGACATAGCATTTTGCTAAGGTGAGTTTTACATAGCCCCTTTTCTATTTATCACCATTTTTGGGGTGAAACATGTTACAACATCATTTTATGCAATTCAATCATCAATGTGTCTATGTGTTTTCTATGTTGCATTATGTCTTGAGCATGATTAGAGTAAGCACCATTCTAGCATAATCATTAACTCCGTACAAGCCGGCGGTATACATTGATAGATCTATTGGACTGACAATCCCACCCGGATACGTGCCTCCTACAAAGGTAGCGTGGGTGTTTGTTATCGTATAACATATTCAGGTGAACCATGAGCGTATGGGAGGTACCACATCATAACAGTCATCAGGGTTGGTTATGCACTCGATTTATTTCTAGTATGTTCTCACATATGGACTAGATTGACATGACACATGAATTGCACAACATTGTTATTCAATTATCAAAAACCTATGTAATTCTCACCAACTTTTGTTGACCCAAAACCTTTTCAACTTAACATGTTTCAGGTTCTATTTGCTTGAAGATTTGAATTGATGCTTGAAGATATGTGTATAGTTTTATTTAATTTGATGTACAAATTCTAGAACAATTGTATGTAATTCAATTAAATCATTTAATGGAATTTAATATTTACCATGAGCTACTGAACAATCATCAATACGTGACATCCCGATGTTTCCGCCATCGGTTGGGGTGTTACAGATTGGTATCAGAGCCATGGTTATAGGGAATTAGGTTATTAGAAAAATAATCTAGTCTATAACCATAGGATTTAACCAGTACTTGCTTCTTTACTTGCTATTCTCTATCTCCCTCCTACTTCTTATCCCTACTTTCATCCTTACAAGAAGGTTGCTCTCCATCACTGGATCTACTCTCAGACTAATAGGACAAAACCCTCAGGTTTAACCTGAACCACCTTGAGATCTCGTCGAAGTTCTAGATTTTAATAACGAACACGTGCAATCTGGAAGGGTGAACGCCTGTATTCTGAGTCTTCTGTCTAGGCTGGCATTGCGCATATATCCCAATCAGACGAGGGACCCGGATGCCTACCTGGGAATTTTCGGGATGAGTGTTCACTTATAGGCTAAAGCATGTCTTCACTATGTTGTTGGAATCTGGAATCTTTGATACGACAACGTTTTCGTTTATTCGTTTTAATTAATGAATAAATGATTACATTCCTTATATCACCTCATTCATTTCATGCCACATTGAACCTTCATTGTGTCCCTTATAGATCATGTCTCCACGTCGCAGCACTCGCAATAACAGTGGTGAAAACCAAGAGGAAAGTAACAACAACCACAACACCAAACACAACAACAACAAAAACAACAAAGGTGTTGATGCCCAACTGGCTGCGATTATTTCCCAACAAATGGCGCAACAAATCACAACTCTGGTTTCTAACTTGTTGGCTCAAGTCATCCCAATGAATGGGAACGGCAATGGAAATGGAAATGGCGATGGAAATCACATAAAGAACGGGACCTTAGTTCGGAAAGGCGAGAAAACAAGTATTGTGGCCGCGGTAACTACCGAGAACCAGAAGCGCAAGACCAGGGATCCTAATGTAAACCTCACTACACAAGCTTCTAACAAGAAACCCTATACAAGAAACTTTCCATTGTGTAACACATGCAATCGACATCACCCCACTGTTTCAATGTATCGCCTGTGCACCAATTGTGGTAAGTATGGCCATCTGGTCAACACATGTCGTGAGACCCCAAACCCTAATACCAACCAACCAACCCTGCTCAGGTTGCTAATCTTGATCGTCCTAGTAAATACAACTATGGTCAATGCTATGAATGTGGAAACCCAAATCATTACCGTAACCGATGCCCTAAACTAAACCGAGATCAAGACCTTCCAGCTACTTAACAGCAAGTCCCACCATTTAAATGTTGTTTGCTTTTAATTCTATGTAATGGCGCTTTCGATTCAAGTAATAAATTCAAGTATTATCATAACATCTAAGTGCATGCTTGTTTGAATGTGAACTAATTGCTATATCTATAATCATACTTGCTTACTTGTACAACAATTAGTTGACTACCAAACAACCTACTCAACGATTGGTAGAGGTCATCATGTCTTTCCAACAGTCGGGAGAGGCCCTACAACCTGCTCAACGACTGGTGGAGACTATCGAACCTGCTCAACAATCGGTATAGTCATAAAAGGACGCAAAACCCTAATGTAAGGGAAATTGATAATTACGGTCCGGAACGTAATCATGAATTTACAGGTACGTTAAGGTAGTGAGAAATTTTATCAAGGTTTTCGGTAGTCGACCAATTGTATACCTGGTGTTTTTCTTTTAACTTCGGGACGAAATTCCTAAAAGTAGGGGAGACTGTAACATCGCAAAATTTTCCCCAAAATTTTAATACATAAAAAGCCCTTATATATATATATATATATATTTTATTACACCTTTATCATTAATATTATACAAATATGCCTAAGTCTTTATTTATCCTAACTCACAACTTATATACATACATAAATGTATATAAATAATAATAATAATAATAATAATAATAATAATAATAATAATAATAATAATAATAATATGATTCTTTTTTTTTTTTTAAACACTATGTGACACCCCAGGAAAATCCCACATCGGCCGTGGCCAGGAGAGATCCTTCGTTCATAAGTAATGTCTTGCCTCTTAAATCACCAACGCGTTTTGGGGCTTAATGTTAGTGGATGAGAGGAGAACTCCACAGTTAAGCGTGCTCAGGTGGGAGAAATTTCAGGATGGGTGACCTCCTGGGAAGTCTCCACCAAGGCACCCAAAAACAAATCCGTGAGCTCTGGATGGGCAAAGCGGACAATATTGGTGGTGAGAGGGGCGGGGTGTTACAGATGGTATCAGAGCCACTCCTGTGCCGTTCGGGATGGTGGGTGCACACCTCATCAGGGACGATGAGACTCTAACAGGGGGTGAATGTGACACCCCAGGAACACACCTCATCAGGGACGATGAGACTATAACAGGGGGTGAATGTGACACCCCAGGAAAATCCCACATCGGCCGTGGCCAGGAGAGATCCTTCGTTCATAAGTAATGTCTTGCCTCTTAAATCACCAACGCGTTTTGGGGCTTAATGTTAGTGGATGAGAGGAGAACTCCACAGTTATGCGTGCTCAGGTGGGAGAAATTTCAGGATGGGTGACCTCCTGGGAAGTCTCCACCAAGGCACCCAAAAACAAATCCGTGAGCTCTGGATGGGCAAAGCGGACAATATTGGTGGTGAGAGGGGCGGGGTGTTACAACGGCCACCACGACCACGACCACGACCACCACCACGACTACTACCACAGCCAGCCCCACTACCACTACTACTGCTCCTCCTCCTACTGCTACTACTGCTGCTGCTGCTACTCCTATTGCTACTACTGCTATTACTGCTACTACTACTGCTACTGCTACTACTACTCTACTATTGCTATTTCTACTACTCTACTACTGTTGCTAGTGCTACTGCTAGTACCACTACTACCACTACGACCACTACGACCACTAGTACCACTACCACCACTACCAACACCACCACTACTACCACTAATACCACCACCACCACTACCACTACCACTACTACTACTGATTTCACCATTTTTGTCATGTTTTGATCATTAAATGTATGTGGGTTGTGTGTATAGAATTTGGGGGATTTGTGGCTTGTTAGAGTCAGCCCACTATTAGCTTGGGTCAAACCCAGGAACCAAAAGAGTTGGGAAATGCCAGTCATGCGGGTGGGAACGTTATGGCACCAGGGTTACTGTTTGGAATGGCGAATGATATTGTGAAGAAATCAGCGGATGCCGATCCATCGGGTAGGGAGCCTAAAGAGGGTTAGGGGCTGTTTGGTTGATTAAGTGCCGAATCATTAAGATGGTCTGAATGGTTAAGAGGCTCTAAATGGTTAAGAGTTGAATCATTTAACATCCCTTATTAGCTTAATGGTTCAGTACTTAATCATTCCATTCAGATGCTGAAACAAACAGTCTGGATGCTGAATCATTCAGACCTGAATGGTTAAGAGGCTGTTTAAGAGGCTACCAAACAGCCCCTTAGTGTTCCATTGCTTAGTTAAAAAAAGTAAGTTTTTTTTTCTCAAATTTGTTTACCATCGTTTAAGTTGTTACACTAGCGTCAAAACATGTTTTTCCAGTAAGATTTGCCCCGGGGAAAGGAGGGTCACATTATGGATCTATTGTACCAGTAGCTTGTGAGGAATCAAATACCAACGTGGGTGAGGCAATCGAAGGTGTTACATTGGAAGAAGTTGCACCTCGGGGTATGTCAAGGAGTATGGCAGCTAGGTTGCCCATTTTGTTAAATAGTTATGTCGAAATAGGCACAAAGAGTACAAGAAGGGAGAAGGCACTCTGGGATATCCTGTTTAAGCTTACTGACAAGACATTGTTGATGGAGTAAAAATACTTGAGGTTAAGAAAATGTAAGTAATAAATTTCAATACAGACAAGTTTTTACTTTAGTTTTTAGTTTTATTTTTTATTTATTTGTTTACTTTTTGTATGGTTATCAGAAGCAAGTTACTTGGTTTCAATGTTCTATTTGGTGTAGGAAAGCAAAATTTGCAGGCCGTGGAGAGGGGAGCAAAGGTAATCAAACAGATAACAAATCTTCCGATATAGACCCCATATAACATTACCAGTAAGTGTGCCTCTTATGTGTGTTTTCCTAACTAGTCGACAATTTATGTTGACACTTGTGTAACCCCCCCCCCCCCCTCCACGTGTTAATTCAATGGCAGATACGTAATGTTTGAGGAGCATTACGTTGCTAGATGAGGCTAAACTCCTTCATTCTTTAGCAATAGGTAGGAGGTTGTACGGTTATGTGTTGGATGTTTGGGTGCATTTCCTTAACAATGACAAAACTACTGGTTTGGTGGGGGACCATGTCGTTTATTTGTTTCTTGTACCACCGTTGTGAGTTACATAGAAACTTGTTCAATTGTTTCTATTTTGTTTTCCTAATTTTTCATTCCGAATAACCTGACATTCACAAAAATTATACAGGTTTAATGGATGTTAACGTTGCAAGAGTACAAGGAGGGTAGTCATATTGCGGCTTTTAAGAGTGGCCACTAAGACGCAGTATGTGGCAATGAGAAGAAACTAGATTTACAGTCATTTGACATGGTTTTTGTGCCCATGCTGGAGTGGGAACACTATTACGTTATCGTATTTGACATGAAACATGTAGACATCTGCGTGACAGATAATATCGCAGCGAAAAGGTCAAATGTGAAGCTAACGGACAACAAAGAGTACTTGCGTAAAAGCACATCTTACAAAGTGGTAAAAACATCTTTTTAAGCATTGTAAAAAAACTGTTATTCATGTTTTTGTTATTATTTTTTTCCAATTTATCGAGAACGTTTATAGCACTAAGGTGCAGAACGATATCTTCATTAACTACCTTGGTATGGTGAATCACCCAAAGGAGGTTGCAATGAGAGGATGCCATATAAGACGGGTTGATTTGCCATGGTCTATGCATAAGAACACGGTTGACCGCGGGGTGTTCGTGATGCGGCACATGGAAATTTACATGGGTGTTTCAGTTCGTTCCAAGTGTGGTTTCAACCTAAATGGTAAAAGAAAACAAGCCCAACTAGACGCTTTGAGGAAGATGTATGCTGCTAATATGTACTATTAGGGACAAACATCTACAAGGATCGTGTTTAGCATGGCACACTGAGTATGTAATAAAAAAATGTCAAAGGGTGTGTGGGGTTTGAGTGACGCTGGAGTGGAAATGAGTTATTTTGTGTTCTAATTTCCAAAGGACTATGGGGTAAATCTGAATATTGGCGTTTTAGTATGATTATGAGTGGTTGGATATTGTTTTGACTACCATAATATATACTGTTGTATTAACTTTATGGGTTGACTATGTTTACACCGACATAAATACGGTGTTATTTTATATTTTTGAAAAGTTTTTTTTTGTTTTACTGTATATGTGTATCTTTATTATTTTATTTAAGTGTACACAATGAAAAAAGTAGGTATGTAAAAATATCCTAACTAAATTAGAGAACTTGTAGGTTTCCTAAGAAACAAAAACCCATCACATCATACTAAATAGTCCACCCTCCCCCTACCCTCCAGTTTCACGTGGGTTTTGTTTTTTCTGTATGTTGTGTTCAAATGAGAAAGTGAGTGTAGCATGTGAAAATAAGTGTCTTCATCTTGAAATGGCCAACTTATATTCTATTTATAGCATTGTTTCAAAAAGGATATCCCTTATGCATAGAAGGCTTGGGTGTACACATTACAATGTTCTTGTGTTCTAAGGGGGATCAGTTGAGTTATATAATAAAACAGAAAGGTTACTCCAGGTAGTTAAAAAGATACACAAATCTTATTTACTTTGCTTCAAAGAGTAAACTCAAGTGTAAGAAACATATAGTGTGCTTTGTGTTACAAAAACCTAAGTTACTCTTTTGGTCAAAAATTACTTGATAAAAATAACTTTGTATTCCAAATTAGTAAATGTGAGGTAGAGCGCTAAATGTGTTTGCAATGTATAAAAATCAGTTGTATCTCTAAGATGGCAAGTTAGAATACCATAAAAGTGTCACTCAGATCTGGTCCACTTCAGAAGCCATTGCTTAGAAACTAGTTTGGATATCAGAAGCCCGAAGGATCTGTCTCACTATCGGTTTCCTTGCCTTGGATCTAGTTCGGGGCCACCAGAAGCTGATTATACCTCTAGTTATTTAATTAAGTTTAAGTATTTTAAGTTATTAAATTAATCATCATTCAAACCCGTCACAAAGACAGACAACCAAAGATTAAAAGAAGATAACACAACAAGTAACTAAAAATAAACTACTATTAATAATAATAAAAGTCTACAAATCGAAGTGGGTTCAGGAATTATGAAAAGATACAACGATCAGACATAGTCAACACAAGAACATGGCTGCTCATAGACAAGCTCTCCATCTTCAAGTGATATGTATCTCACATGATCCTCACAACCCTCGATATTTATTGCATAACTAGTCTATGATCCTCTTCTTGGCCAAACTAATCAAGGTAGGACAAGGCCTAACTATTGAGGGATGTTAGGAGGGCCAAAAGGCCTCCCACAAGACCCCAAGACCTCTGGAAGAAGCTTGGATGTCGGCCTTAAGAGAGCACAAGAAGGTATGATCAAATGGTGAGGGGTAGCTTGCTATTTATAGAGCTCCAGGGGAGCACGGGCGTGCCAAGGGTTGGAACGGGCGTGCACACTGTCTTTGGTACGTTCTGTTGCTGCAGCTCTGTCTTGTCTGTACTTTTTGTCTAAGCATGGGCGTGTCAAGTGCATGAGCACGGGTATTTTGCCGGTTTAAGCCTTGCAGAACACGTTTCAAAGAGCATGGGTGTGCCAAGTGATGTGGCACAGGCGTGCAAGTGTATTCAGTATGTTTTCTTGTTCTCCAAGTTTGATGCATTGTCTTCTAGCGTCCACGGCCTCTGTGCAAGTGTGCAATTGTGCAGGGGCGTGCTTGGTCACTCCCGGACTGATTTTAGCACTTTTTAAGTCCCGGGATTGTCTTCAAAACATACAGTGAACAGGTTGGAAGTCTCATATCTTCAAGAATCTGCAGTTTTTCCTTGTTTTTACCCAGAAATCCTCTGTTTCCATCTTGGAGCTCCATTTTCCTGATAAATTCAAATAGAAATGAATTAAGTGTCAAATATAAATAATATAACCCTAATTTTATCCTATTATGAGACTGTTTATGCCTATTTTGTATGTTAATTTTGTGAGTTATCACAATATCCCACACTTAGAGTATTGCTTGTCCTCAAGCAATCAAACACAAGTGCACTTAAAACAGACTGTAATTAACAAACCCTCAATCCATTTATTAATTTATTTACGAGAAAAATAAAATTGCATGACATGCCTACTTAACCCGTACAATTATGCTTGAACCTATACCTGCTCACAATGTTCACTCATCACTCGGGTTTATCATTTTGGTGAGTTTTGGAGGTGAACACTCAAGTCCGTACCAAAAGTTGACTAAGGTCATAGGCTTGTATGCGTATCAAGTCCTCATCTCCAAACCGAATAGCTAAGAAAAATCAAGACGTCTTTTATTCGGGTTGTAATGTAGGGGTGTGAAGGATAAGACAACTCTTTTTTTTTAACTAAGGGGGATGAGTCACCGAATCACAGCGGAGCGTCACGGCTGAGAGGCCCGTCTTTTTGCATCGCTCTTTGACTGTCCACAAAAGGGTGGATTATGTTCCATCTTCCTCCACAATTTTCTTTCGTCTGCCGTTTTCTTGAAAATAATCTGTAACATATTGGGGGGCAGACGTGGCTCAGCGAAGTGGAAATATCAAAGCAAGTGCTCGTCCAGTGGGTGCATCATGAAAAAGCGAGGGGGGGGGGGGGGGAAGCAAGAGAGAGATGAGAGATCACAGATAGAATGTAAAGGGAGAGCAAAGAGCAAGAGAGAGAGAGAGAGAGAGAGAGAGAGAGAGAGAGAGAGCAAAGTTCAAATTCTTTAAGGTCTCACTGGTCGAAGACTAAATTTTTAACTTTTGAAGAACTTTTTGTTTCTTGGGCTCCCTTTTTATGGGTCTCTCTATTTATTGGGCTGTCTAACTACTTTTGTTTTTTTTTTTCAGAAGATCTCCCTCTTGGCTCCGTCTTGTGTTGTTCCCTCCTTTGTCAACGGTGTTGCCTTTTCTTCAAATATTGCGCTCTCGCACCCTCGATGATGACAAAATCTTGAAGCTGCTGTGGTGACGCATGATCAGGACTCATTTTTATTGGGTAAAGAAATGAAAGGCTAAGGCTCAAGGTGGTTTTCTAAGAGAAGGATTTATTTTTGGGGAGAAACCTAATTGCCTCTATCCCGTTTATCTAGTTACCGATTCTAAAACAAGGAGATGCATAAAAACACAAGTTCTAACCGAGTCGGACTAAGGTCGGAAATCTCTCAGGCCAAATGAAACGAGCAAAATATGATATAGATAATATAAGCGTGGTGGTCGAAAAAGGCTCAAAAATCTCACACGGAAAATCGGGTAGGATATGGTATCGGTTTTAAGCATAATTTTCAGGGTATTTTTCTACTTGCCATGCAACCTATTTTCTACTTTATTTTATTTTATTATTTTAATTGGACCTATCGGGTTTTATTAACATCATCTATTTTCGACTATTTTTTGATGTAACCGTTCGGCATAAATGCCTAATAGGGAACAGTCGGACGAGCCTAATAGACTATACAAATCCGCTAAAATGACCATAAATGACGCTACGGGTATCAAGCTGCTAAGAGAGTACCAGATAACGTATGATCAATGACAAATGACCCGCAAGGCAAAATAAAATAGCAGCAATAGTGGTCCACCCCACACTTAAAATTTTTGTATAAATTTTAAGTGTAGAACTTGGAGAAAAAAGGCTAGAGAAACTAATACTCCCCTGATAACGTCGAATCCTCTCGCATGTGAGCGAAACTTGAATACTATAAATAGAGACGTCAAAATGGCGACTCCAAAATATCAAGCTGTCCCCGACCTGTCCTAAAAACTAAAATAAAAGTAAACTAGATAGATAAAATACTAAAACTAAAGATAGAATACTAGTGCCGAAACACTAGCGGGGTGGAACATGTCTAATCATAGATTAAACACGTTCCAAACATGCACTCGCGTGCATGAAAAGTAACCAAAAAGAAAATTGTTTAGAAAAGTTTTATTCATACCTAAGAGTGAAGACGAAAGCTTGAAATAGAAATATGATGGAAAATGGCGGTTTTAAGGGTGGGGATCAGATTTAAAAAAAAAAAATTTAAACGGTTTTGCTTAGTATGTTTTAAAATTCGTGAAAAATCTTCTTAAATTTTAAAACTCAATTTTAAGTCCCGAAAACATTTTAAGTTTAAAATTTTTTGAAAAATCTCACCCAACTTATTTTCCGCATTTAACTAAACTTACCTGTCGATCTTCACGGTATGACAAACCTCTTCTAAACGAATATAAAGCAAAAATAAAAACCCTCCAAAATGAAAGTTGATAATTTTGGCAATTTCAGCGTCCTTTATGGGAATTCTCCGAGGTAACTAATCTTGAAGGAAACCTGCAAAGAAAACTCAAAACAACCGCAATCATCGAAAATAAAGAAGAAATAAAATGAAAAAGAAAAATAAAGAAGACCGAAAACAAAAAAGAAAAATAACGTGAAAAAGAAAATGAAAAATAAAAATAAACCGACCAGTTAAGTGACTTGGGTTTTTATTTGGAAATCATTGTGTTCCCCGGCAACGGCTCCAAAAACTTGATGCGTTTGGTTTTAGCAAATTAAAAAGATGTCATTTCCCCGGTGCCAAAAACTTGATGTTTTAATTCCGAAACCTTGGTTTTCGGGTAAACGACTGATTTTAACTAAACCAGTTTTACCAAGTGTTAAATTTATAAAGTAAACAATAATTACTTTAGAAACTAAAACCAACACATAGGCAGAGAACCTGACGTGCATAGTATAGCCTCTAGGGTAAGTATTGAGTATCGTATTCCGGAGTTCACACTTTCTGCTACTCAACCTCTCATCAATTAACTGTTCATGTTTTAAAAAAAGAAAATAAAACGGAGGGGTTCTTTAAAAGAAAATAGTTTTGAAAAAGGTTTTCGTTTTATAAAATAAAAGATAAAATATTAGAGTAGATAAATATGCATATCTCGGGGCCCACCATTAAATAGTTAAGTCTATTATTAAATTAATAATTTAGAATAGTCAAATGTGAGGAGGTCGAGAGGGATCTTGAAGTGTTGACTCCTTTATAGAGAAGCGGGGCCACTACTAAGTAGCGTGCGCAACCTTTCAATGTGGGCCCTCATGAAGGTACTCCGCTAGGTTTTCGCATATAACTTGTTCCTCAAACCGCAGCCAAGTCTCCGGTCCTCGAACTTATCCTCTTCTTGAATTGGAGGCTTCACTTCTGACCTGGAACACCGTACACCTCCCTTAGCTCTTGCGTTCCGTACCGAAGGGTCTCTCCTTAGGTTCAATCCTGGCAACCTCGTATCCCCTAAGTAGGTTAACGGTCATGAAGACCGACGGATTTCTCTTACGATTGACTAAGGCGACTTGTACCCCCATTGGCTAACGGTGTTGTACTACCGAGAACTAGAAATAGAATTTTTAATTTATTTGTCCTTTAAGTGACACTTCATTAGTTAGTGATCAATTAAATATAAAGTTGGTAGAATGAATGACAACTTAATAACCCAACCCTTAACCTCCCGAACGGAATGAAATCCTTGGTAAAGGTGGCACATAATCCTAAAAGCGTGCAATCCGAAGATTACTGGTGCGCCCGTAGGGAAACCGTCTTTTACCAAGGACATCATTCACTAATCTGGTATGTACCAGAAATGTGTCCCTCAGATTTGGTCCACTTCAGAAGTCATTGCTTAGAATCCGGTTTGGATATCAGAAGCCTGAAGGATCTGTCTTACTACTGGTTTCCTTGCCTTGGATCTAGCTCGGGGCCACCAGAAGCTGATTATACCTCTAGTAAGTTAAAGTATTTTAAGTTATTAAATTAATCATCATTCAAACCTGTCACAAAGACAAACAACCAAAGATTAGAAGAAGATAACACAACAAGTAACTAAAAATAAACTACTATTAATAATAATAAAAGTCTACAAATCGAAGTGGGTTCGGGAATTATGAAAAGATACAACCATCTGAAATAGTCAACACAAAAACATGTCTACTCATAGACAAGCTCTCCATCTTCAAGTGATATGTAACTCACATGATCCTCACGACCCTGGATATTTATTACATAACTACTCTACGATCCTCTTCTTGGCCAAACTAATTAAGGTAGGACGAGGCCAAACCATTGAGGGATGTTAGGAGGGCCAGAAAGCCTCCCAAAAGACCCCAAGATCTCTGGAAGAAGCTTGGAAGTCGACACTAAGAGAGCACAAGAAGAGATGACCAAATGGTGAGGGGTAGCTTGCTATTTATAGAGCTCTAGAGGAAGCACGGGCGTGCCAAGGGTTGGCACAAGCGTGCACACTGTGTAACAGTACTGATTTCTGGGAGATTAACATGGACCTTTTATGACACCCTAGGTAAATCCCACATCGGCCGTGGCCAGGAGAGATCCTTGGTTCGTAAGTAATCCAAAGCCTCTTAAATCACCAACGCGTTTTGGGGCTTAATGTTAGTGGATGAGAGGAGAACTCCACAGTTAAGCGTGCTCAGGTGGGAGAAATTCCAGGATGGGTGACCTCCTGGGAAGTCTCCACTTGGGAACCAAAAAGCAAATCCGTGAGCTCTGGATGGGCAACCCATCGGGGTAAAGCGGACAATATTGGTGGTGAGAGGGGCCGGATGTTACAGATGGTATCAGAGCCACTCCTGTGCCGTTCGAGATGGTGGGGCAAACCTCATCGAGGACGATGAGTCCCTAAGGGGGGGTGATTGTAACAGTACTGATTTCTGGGAGATTAACATGGACCTTTGTATGACACCCTAGGCAAATCCCACATCGGCCGTGGCCATGAGAGATCCTTGGTTCATAAGTAATCCAAAGCCTCTTAAATCACCAACGCGTTTTGGGGCTTTATGTTAGTGGATGAGAGGAGAACTCCACAGTTAAGCGTGCTCAGGTGGGAGAAATTCCAGGATGGGTGACCTCCTGGGAAGTCTCCACTTGGGCACCAAAAAGCAAATCCGTGAGCTCTGGATAGGCAACCCATCGGGGCAAAGCGGACAATATTGGTGGTGAGAGGGGCCGGATGTTACACACTGTCTCAGGTACGTTCTGTTGCTGCAGTTCTGTCTTGTCTGTACTTTTTGTCTGAGCATGGGCGTGCCAGGTGCATGAGCACGGGCGTGCAACTCAGAATGTTGTCAAATTTTGTCGGTTTATGCCTTGGGGAACACGTTTCGAAGAGCATGAGCATGCTAAGTGACGTGGCATGGGCGTACAAGTGTCTTCAGTACGTTTTTTTTGTTCTCCAAGTTTGTTGCATTGTCTTCTAGCGTGCAGGGCCTCTGTGCAAGTGTGCATGGGCGTGCTTGGTCACTCCCGGACTAGTTTTAGCACTGTTTAAGTCCTGGGATTGTCTTCAAAACATACAGTGAACAGGTTGGAAGTCTCGTATCTTAAGAAATCCATGTTTTTGCTTGTTTTTACTCGGAAATCCTCTGTTTCCGTCTTGGAGCTCCATTTTCCTAATAAATTCAAATCGGAACGAATTAAGTATCAAATATCAATAATATAACCTTAATTGTATCCTATTATGAGACTGTTTATGCTTGTTTTATGTTTTAATTTTGTGAGTTATCAATACCAAAGAAATAATAAATGACAACTATGCTCAGGATGGCAAAGGGAAAAGTGAACAGTTATATCCCGAGGATGTAACTGTCTGACAGAATGATATGTCAAGTAAAAATAGATGAATGCAAATGTAATGAAACAAGAGAACAACACTCGATATATGAGGAAAGGCATTGAACAATGGTGATCGCCGGCACAAGACCTCGGGAGGAGTCTAGGCCCCTGCCTTGTTTGATAATATTAATATGGTAAAAATGAGTAGGCCTGTAAATGAACCGAATGTTCATGAACTGTTCGTGAACTGTTTGGCGGGAAGTTCGTTTATGTTCGTTTTATTAAACGAACGAACATGAACACACGTTTTGTTTATTCATTTATGTTCATGAATGTTCGTTTATGTTCGTTCATTTATGTTTGTTTATTTCTGTTCGTTTAGCTAAACTTTACTTTATTTTTATTATTTATTTCCTTTGGTTAAGTAACCTTAATTCATATATATTATATACAATATATTTGATATGTTCTAAAATTTAATCCTAACCCTAACATTCTAAACATATCAACCGCTCTCCACACTTCACAGCCCCACCTCCCTTCTTCTCCACACTTCGCAACCCTACTAATTTAGATTTTGTATTGGATTCATTGTGATGTATTAGATTTGGTTGAATTGTGATGAATCATTATTAAAATTGTTTTTGTTTGTGTTCATTAGTGTTCGTTTATGATCCTGAACTGTTCGTTTAGGTTTTAAAAGAACGAACATAAACGAACACAAACACGGCAAATTTTTTAATGAACGAACATGAACACAAAAATGTGTTCGATTATGTGTTCGTGTTCGTGTTTGGTTAAAGTAAAATGAACAAACACGAACACGCTTGTGTTCATGTTCGTTCGGTTCGTTTACAGGCCTAAAAATGAGTACAACTTTGGATGGGTGATGAATGAGTGACTAAGATTGCAAACCAGTGAAGTGCGTGTGTTCTTATGGAAAGTGGGAGTTCTCGTAGTACAGAAGTGTATCAACTAGTGTTAAGCAAGTGTCCTATACTCGTTATAGTTACAAGTTAATAAATAAAAGATCCCACGAAATCCGCCTCCTTTATTGTGCTCCTTGACTGTTTCAGGTGAGCTTTGAAGCAGAATTAACCAACATAGACGTTGGTATAACAGTTTCCATGATTTTCGCCCTTCATTTATATCGGGCGGTTACACTTTTGACCTATTCTTTAGCAAATGACTTCTTCCACACGTATAGCTCTTCCATCCTCAGTTCTTTTGACTTGTACGAGACTATATAGCCATTAGGGAAGAGCTAAAAGTCATAATATTATTTAATTGTACCTGCAATTATATAACAATAAGATAATTCGTTAGTCTATCCTCAGGATGCATATAAAACAAAACACTGTTACATCCTAAATCTTGTTCAGTCCTTCAGTATCCTGAGGATGACACATAGAAAATACAAGGTAAAATCATCTTGAGGATTTCACCACCAACAATTGTCCCCAAAAAATATGTTACTGTTAATATCTCAAACGGTTATAATATTAATTGAGAATCTCATCTGATAAGCCTGATTAGACGTCTGTCAAGATGACAACGACCATTTTTAGGCATTAATTTTGTGATGACTGTTACACATCATCACCTTCCATCTATGCTGTTATTTCATCCTTCAAAATTTTCAAAAAATTCTAAGGATGGGAAAAAAATTAACAAGAGCATTAGGGAGTGTTGGAGTCCCTAAAGACTTCATGCCTCAAAACCTACTGAAGGAGCCTGACCAGGAGGTTTGCTCCTTTACTGATAGGAACATCCACGCCTTAAAGAGCTCGGGGGCCTTCCCTAGTTCTGCTGAGATTCATCCCTATGATCAGAGTGCAAAATCTGATTTTGCATCATCTGTTTGGGTCTGCTTCCTGTACCTGCCTTTCCAATTTGGCCTAAGATATCCATTCCCAAGTTCATCAAAGATTTCTTTGATGTTACTGGGATGGCTTATGCCCAGGCTATGCCTGAGGTTTGGAGGATCTTGATGGTCTGTAACAAGATCATCGAGAATCATGGCATCCAACTTCAGATTGGAGACCTGTCTTACATATATAAGTTGAAAACACATGGGTAAAACCGTTATGTTCTTCAACTTATAAATAAAGAACCTCCTTTCTTGTTCAATGTCATTAAGTCTAATAAGTCATGGAAGACAAAGTTTTTCTTTGTGAAGAGGGATTCCATTCCTTATGGGGATGATATCCCTATGGCATGGTTAAAAAGTGGTAAACATTTTTTAAGATAATAAAGTTTATTTTAAGGATGAAAATTTTTTTGTAGTTATATCCTGAGGATATTACTAACATTCAGAAAAATTTTGTTTTAGAGGTGCTTCTTTTTCCAAGCTTGCTCCTCCTCTAAATGATTTATTTATAAGATATAAGGAAGTTACTGACTTACCTCAGTCAGCAAGAACATTTGAAGTAGAGGAATGCTATACCACCAGCCAAGCCACCGGGATGTCTGGTAAGTATTACCTTTTACATCTTGAGGATGTTTTCCCATGTTATGTTATCTATACCCGTGTTTTTATATTTTCAGCAAAGAAATCTGCTTTCTTTAATTTGGATGAGATTGACAGCCAAGATGTCAAGGCTACTAAGATCACTTCTCCATCTAGCTCTAGGATGGCCAGTCCTCCTCCTAAGACCAGGGCCCAGGCATCCTCTAAGAAGAGGAAATTTGCTGCTGCCTGAGCCCAAGAGACTTCTCCCTTTGAGGGTCTCAGTTTTGAGGATGTCTTAGGCAAAATTTCCCAGTTTACTCTCCAGGTATAGTGTTATCCTGCGAATGGCAACAATAACTTTTAAATAAATGTTAAGGATGACACACTTACCAGTTTTCCTTTTCTTGTAGGGACATGAATATCTGCTGAAGTCCCTGGATGATGTCGCCAGAGAACTTAATGACACCAAAGCCACACTTGAGGATGTGAAGAAAATTTCCCAAGATAAGGGTAAACATCTTGATAAGAGGTTGGCCAAGGTAGAGGCTGAGCTGAAGCTAGCGAAATCTGAGCATGCTAGAATGATGCAGGAGCATGAGAAGGAGATGGAGGAGTACAAGCAGGGCCTCATGAAGGCTGCCACTGTTTCTGTCTTATAGGCTAGGCTGAAGATAGCCCTACAAGCTAAGGATCCCAACTTCAACCGGGAAGAATGGGATATCAAGTCCTGGCAGGAGAAGATCAAGAGCCTAGATGGGAAGGAAGTGGTGCATGAACCCGTTCCTCCTGCAAATCCTGAGGTGATGGTGGCTAAGGAGTTTGTGGTGGAGGCACCCGTGGGCAATGATGGATGTGATGACTAGGCCGGAGCCCACTTTTTTAGATCTTTGTGGTTGTTTTTGTGGTAGCTTGGTTTGTAAACAACTTTGAACAATTTTATTTTTTATGCATGTAGGAACAATCAAAGGTTTGGGGTGGAGGGATCTTGAGTTTCAAGATGAAGCCCCAAATCTTTCTTGACCTGGACCTTTAGATGTTGACCCTTGGTGGATGGGTCCTGGTTTAGGATGAAGCTCGGGGTTGACATCCATTTTGATAAATAAATAAATAAGATGGTAACTTTTTTGACACTACATCATCGTGTTCCTTTATTTTATCGTACTGTAATACAAACATAGAATAAGAAATACAAGTTATGTGAATATGTCTTTGAAATTGCCTTCAAGTTCCCTGATAAGAGAAAAATGTTAGCAATAATATTCCGAGGATGTCCCTAGTGTACAACTTCTTTTTCATCCTCAGGATGTCCCTAGTGTTCAGTCTGTTATATCTTTAAGATATACTTAAAGATATCTTTTTCTTATGATGATTGTACTTTAGAATAACCTGTAGAAAGGTAAATAAAGATAACACTATGGCGACAAAACCTTATAAAAACTGGGGTCAAGCCCATTTTGATGCAATATCTTGAGGATGACTGGCGACATGGCCAAAAATAAACTGACGTTACAGCCTTAGGATGACTGGCGCCTAGGCCAAAGATAAACTGGCGTTACAACTTAAAGATGACTGGCGACTAGGCCAAACACAATAAAGCGACATTGAAAAATGCCTAAACCTTGGGCATTCAATGTATATTCCAAAAATGATGAGATTGTCAGCCACTTTTACATGAACTGGTCCCACCATCCAGAAGATATACACGAATAACGTGCGCTCCAGGCGGGGTTGCTAACCCAATGTGAATGGTGAAAACCTTTAAACATTAGGAAGCTATAAGATACGTTAACGAAGGAGAGGGTGGCCAAGCCCCTAGTCTTCAAAGTTCCATCTTCAGGATGGTTCTGTAAAATTCTAAGGATAGACTATATACTAGACCAAATTTAGTTGTGATATCGTTAGGAAAATGGAATGTAAATAAAGATAGATAGTTTTCATACCTCACATGTGATAGTATTTCAGATGGATCGCATTCCAAGACTTGGGAAGGATTTCACCTTCCATGGTTGAGAGCCAATATGATCCTTTTCCAGCCTCAGAATCAATCAGGTATGGTCCTTCCCATTTAGAAGAACCAAGTCTCCTACTTCGAACCTTCGTATCCTTATATTTTTGTTGTACGCTCTGGCTATCCTTTGTTGATAGGCTGCCATCCTCAATTTAGCAGCATCTCTAAGTTCATCCACTGCTTCCAGATCTTGTAACAATGCTTCCGAGTTGGTAGTTGCATCCTGAAGATGTCTTCTGTCTGTAGGCATTACCAATTCTGTTGGGAGCATAGCTTCTATTCCAAAGACGAAATAGAAAGGTGTTTGGCCAGTTGCATTTTTGGAAGTGGTTCTATCTGCCCATAATACAAAGGGAAATTCTTCTGCCCATTTTCCTTTCTTTTCTCCTAGCTTCTTCTTCAGATTGTTGACGATGATCTTGTTGGAAGATTCTACTTGTCCATTAGCTTGAGGATGGACAGGTGTTGATGTTATCATGTTGATTCCCTAGCTTTCACAAAAACTGGTTGTCCTTTAGCTGATGAATTGAGATCCATTGTCACATATAATCTCAGCTGGTACACCAAATCTTATTAGGATATTTCTCTTGATAAAGGATACTACATCTTTGTCTCTGACTTGTACAAATGCTTGAGCTTCTATCCATTTCGAGAAATAGTCAGTCATGACTAGCATGAACACCTTTCCACCAGGAGCTTTAGGTACCTTTCCTACTATGTCCATTCCCCATTTCATGAAAGGCCTTTGATATGCAATGGTTCAGCAGGCTGGTGTAGGATGTTGCTATATCTTTGATATGCATCACATTTATGATAATGCAACATGGCATCCTTCTTCATGGTTGGTCAATAGTATCATGTTCTTAGAGTCTTTGAGTATAAAGCTCTCCCTCCTATGTGATTTCCACAATCTCCTTAATGGATGTCTCTGAGAATTTCTTTTGCCTCTTCCTTGTTGAGACATCTTAAGTATGGACCTGCAAGAGATTTTCTATACAATATATCATTTATAATAACAAATTTTGATACCTTCATCCTCAGAGCTCTAGCATTTTCTCCATCAGGAACGTCACCATCCATAAGATACTTTACTATAGGAGTCGTCCATGATGTTTCATCTTGATCCTGAGTAACGAGGACAGTGTTATCCTCAGGATGCAACTCTTCAGTTGCTGGTTTCAGGATGTGAATGATTGGAATCTTGGATCCTTCTAGTGAATTTAAGGAGGATCCTAAATTAGCCAAGGCATCAGCTTCAACATTTTCTTCCCTAGGTACCTGTGTTAATGTAAATTCTACAAAGGAAGATGCTGATTTTTTAACTATTTCAAGATCAATTGCTAATTTTTGACCTATAACTGCATAAGATCCATTAAAATGGTTATTAATCAACAAGGAATTAACAGTACTTCTAGATTTACAATATGCATATCCTTAGCAAGATGCAAACCATCAATGAGAGCTTCATATTCAGCTTCATTATTAGTTATTTGAAATGCACATTTAATTGCATGGGGTATAATGTCCCCTTGTGGAGATTTTAGTAGTGTTCCTAATCTTGTTCCTCTCATATTTGAAGCACCACCAGTGTATAAAATCCATTTTTCCAAGCTTTAATTTAATTGTTGTACTTCTTGTAGGATCGACTAACGGGTCACCCGACAATCACGAGCTTGATATTCAGAGTGCGGAATCCTCTAAATATGTTCTAATAGCAGAAACAAATATGAAACAATGATATATGAGTAATTAACACACACAAATGGGTCAAAAGATTAAAGATTTATCACTAAAACAGAGCTCGAGTGTTTACAATGATCAAATGAGACCTTACAGACCAGGGGAGGGTGTTTGGAGAGTGGTGTGGCAAGAACTGATCATTAGGGCAATGATTGGGACTATTTATACCTCCCGTACTCGTACAGACCTGTTCATGCGAGTACGAGGTCAGTTCATGCGAGTACGATACTATCTAACATGATAAACTAGCGAGTAGGGCCATACTCGCTAGTAGGTTCATGCGAGTAGGGCTATCAAGCATGAATACTGATATGGTATAGGCTGTAAATGCCTAAAGCCATTCCCTACTCGCCTGAAGTGTCCCAAACATCCCGAAACGCGTATAAACATCTCCAAACACCCCGAAACACGTCCAAACAACATATATACTAGCCTAGGGACATCATGCACTTACAGACTCCCCCTTGGACCAGGCTAGTATACGTACAAAGATTACATAAGACATCGTTTATAGCAACTACCAACAACTTTACAGACTCGAAATTAAAAACATACAAAGCAAACATAACATAAGCAAAACATGCAGCATCTTCAGTCTTCATCAAATCGACATTTTCCCGATCCTAGAAAGTCTTGACCAGTCGCATCCCGCATGAACTTTGTTGGCGTGACAGAAACGAATCACCCGTTGATACTTCAATGCTTGATCGGCTTCGGCCTTCAGATGTTGTATGGGATATAGGAACAATATCTCCACGTCTTTCTCCGAGCAGTTAATCAGCCACATTGGATCCCATATCCTAATTTTTCTGCACGATTTTGGTGAGTTGCTCAAGACTATCACGGCTTCTGTTGTCTCTGCGTCATAATGCCAGTAATAATACTTAGAAGAGAAGTCTTGTTCAACCGGAACCAATGGAATCTTCGACGCGGTTTCGGGTGGTTTGATGATGTGCTTCCAAATAGGACTCTTTGTGATAGGATGAATCTTGTTCGTCACGATGGATCTAGGGTACTGTGGTTGGAACTGGTGCCATCCTTCAACACTTTCTCTTCTCATAATATTGTAGAAACCTTGAAGATCAAAGCGAGACTCATGATACAAAGGAGGCTGCAATCTAACCAGATCACGAATATGCCAGAAAGGCAGACTGAGGACGTTCGTGTACGGTTGAAAGTAAAGAAGACTATCCTGCCATTTTACTCCCAACATCCTAGCATGCTTTATGTAGGCCCAAATGATCACACTTCCTGACATCTTTACCAACTGCTTCTTGAATATTGATGCTTGTATTGGATCTTTCTTCTTCTCAGACTCACCTCCAGATGGAAACCAATCAGGATACTTCTGTCTGATCTTGTCATGTCGTTCTTTCACTTTGTCTGGAACAGGTGTAGGATCAGACTTAAGCTTTTCTTCATACTGATTAAGCATCTCCTTAGAGATCTTAGGTATCCCGGTGCTCAACTCACCAACCACATACTCGGGAGTAGTGACATTGGTTCCATCTTCCATTTCTACTTCATGGTTGTGTGGATGCAGTTCTGGAGCAGTGTGGCCTGCACTGGAAGATTCTCCAGGTGCCAAGCCAAAGATCTTTTCCAAGTCCTCAGGTGTAACCTCAGGAGGTATTTCACCTTCTTCCAAATCATAATCAGAGGACACTGGAGGCACGTACAAGTTACCATCATCATCATAGTCAAAATAGTTGTTCAGAGGCTCGACATTCTCTACAGGAACTATTGCTCGCTTTAGTGAGTCTCTGAGTTGCTGAATCTTGCTCTTCCTTGGATCAGGCTCCCCTGAGCAGAAGAACCTGCTGCGGGATCCTTGCCTTGTTTGTCGTGACTCTTCTTTGTTCGCTGAGATCCAGATCCAGTTGATGATCCGCCACCACCTGTGGCTCCAGGATCACCACTACCACCCTTTCCAACATCATCATCACCATCTGACTCATCATCATCGTCGTCCTCATCATCATTTTCTTCATCATCATTATCTTCATCATCATCATCACCAGCACCAGCCTCTGCCTCTGAACCAGGACCACCGGTGAGTCTAGGTTGAGTTCCAGTCAACTCATTTATTCTAGCCCTCAGCTCGGTATTTTCTTTCTCAGTCTTCGTGATCCTTCGCTCATTGTTCACATTAATCAAGCGAAGCTCGCTATTTGAGGCCTCTACACCTGCAAGTCTCTCCAAAGTACTTTGGTTCGACTGCATCAGTTGCTGATGAGATTCCATCAGCAGCCTGTTCGATTCTATGACCTGCTGGTTAGATAATGCGAGCGCATCAACCGTCGTTCTCAGCTCTGTGTTTGACTGGATAGATTCTTCGATCAGTTCAAGCATTGCGTTCTCATTTTCTTCTATGCTTGCATTCTTTGTTCTCAACTCCGCTATATCACGTGATTGTGCAGCAACTATGGCAGTTAGCTCGCTGATCTTTCTTTGAAGTTGTTCATTTGTAGCAGAAGCTGACGAAGAGGTCTGATCGGTTGACCTGGAAGCCGTGGGTCGGACTTTCTGTCTAATACTCCGAATCCTGTCACCAACGGGATTGGAAATAATCTGTGAGCTCGTCGCAGCCTCGGTAACTGAGACTGGCTCAGTGAAGATTACCGAAGCAGGCATCGACATAGTGACTCTGGCAGGCATAGCTGCACTAACTGTAATAGGATCCGAAGATGTCGTTGCTGCTGCTGTTGTTGTTGTTGCTGTTGTTGTAGCTGCTGCTGCCGCTTGAGAGGATTGAGTGATTGGATCCCCAAAAGCTTCAGGAAGGGTGAATCGTCTATTTCTTGGAGCTTTCACCGCTTGAGGTTTAACAGACATCGTCTTCTTACCTCGAACACTGTCCTTCTTGGCAGTCGTCTTGTGTCTCTTTGCAGGAGGAGAAGAGGCAAGCTCTGCATCTATGTCTGCTATTTGATCCGCCTCCACAACATAGGTGGGATCTTTAGCAAGCTCTCTAATCTCAGCAGTCGTAGCTAAATCCTCCGCTGCCTTTCTCTTTGCTCTTAGCTGTTTTCCAGCATGAGTGTCGGGGAATCACTTTCTGTATCATCAAAGTCATCATCTACATCAGTTATGTCAACTGGTGCGTCTTCATCAACATGTGCTTTACCTCTGCCAAGCTGAGAGGCATCAGGTTCTTGTGCAGTACCAGAAGGTTCAGAGAAATCTAATACATTCAGATCAAACTCCTCTTCATCACCTTCAACTGTATCAGAGGTCCTGCCTGGGGCGTTCTCACCCAATTCATCTGTTTCACGCCCTATATTATCCCCCTCTTTGAATACCAACCTGTGGATATGGAAGTCATCCTCTGAATCACTATCTTCGTGTCTCCACCTGTTGCCTGGTAGTGACACATAGTCTTCTCTCTTCAAATGCCCATATGCTCGTCTACTTGGAGGATATTCAGACTTCGGTCGGCCTTTGTAAGTCCTCATCCTGTTCATTTCAACCTGAGTAATATCATCAGTCCCTATATACTCAGCAGGATGCTTCACCAGATCAGGTACTTGACTGTCAATGATCAACTGTAAAAACCGGTGATAAACTATGAAGGACTTGTTTGTCGGCTTCATTAGTATGATCTCTTTCAAATGGTGCAGAAGCCTCTTGGAGAAGTTGAATGGCTTGTTGAGTGTCAAAGCGACAATCGCAGAGGCCAATGAGTCTCTAATCGCATCAAAAGCACCTTTTCTCGGACTAAGGCACTTCACGACTACATGTGTAAGATATTTGATCTCAGGCGGAAGCAACCCTTTCATAAGCATCGTCTGTTTGTTGACTTTACCCCAATACTTCATCCTAAGAAAGCCGCCATGTATCAAAATGGCGTCAAACACTATATGATCAGCATCAGAATCTCCAAACTGTAGTACTTCTCGAATAATATGTTGGGTGATAATAACATCCTTTCCTTGAATTGAACTAGTAATCACGATCGGATCAGCCTTGGGATCAACCTTGGCATTACGGTAGAACTCCAGCACTTTATTATCCCATCTCCCATATACTAAAGTTTTCATCCGTCATTATCTCCTCTAGCTAGTTTCGAGTTTTCCAAGGCATTATTACTAAGTGTTTGCACGCTCAATAAAACGCACGAACTCATTATGCACCTAAGGTGAGTTTTACATAGCCCCTTTTCTATTTCACTATTTTGGGGTGGAACATGTTACAACATTCTATCTACAATTCAATCATAAAGTGTCTATGTGTTATTCTATGTTGCTTTATGTCTTAAACATGACTAGGGTAAGCACAATATTCTAGCATAATCATTAACATTGATCAGCCGACGGTATACAATGATAGATCTATTGGACTGACAATCCCACCCGGATACGTGTACCTCCTACATAGGTGGCGTGGGTGATTGTTATCGAATTTATAACAAGATCGAGTGAACCATGAGCGTATGGGATGGACCACAATATTCTAGTCACAAGGTTTGATTATGCACTCGATTTACCCGATGGTTTTGTTTTCACATATGGACTAGACTAGCCATGACACTCGAATTGTACAAGTTTTTATTCAATTATCAAAACCTATGTAATTCTCACCAACTTTTGTTGACCCAAAATATTTTCAAACTTAACATGTTTCAGGTTATAACATGCTCGAAGATTAGAGTTAATGCTTGAAGATGCGTAGCTAGTATTTTTTTTTTATTTTGATGTACAAATTCTTAGAACAATTGTATGTAATTTATTTAAATCATTTATTGAAACTTATTATTTACCATGAGCTACTGAACAATCATCAATACGTGAAATCCCGATGTTTCCGCCATCGGTTGGGGTGTTACAGATTGATATCCGAGCCATGGTAATAGGGAATTAGGTTATTAGAAAAATAATCTAGTCTATAACCATAGGATTAGAATCAGTACTTGCTCCTTTTACTTGCAACCCTACTTGTTTCTATTCTCGATCTCCCTCCTACTTCTTATCCCTACTTTAGTCCCTACAAGAAGAATGTTCTCCATCACAAGATCTACTCTTAGACTAATAGGACAAATCCTCAGGTTTAGCCTGAACCACCTTGAAGATCTCGTCGAAGTTCTAGATTTTAATAACGAACACATGCAATCTGAATGGTGAACGCCTGTATTCTGAGTTTTCTGTGTAGGACTGGCATTGCGCATAAATCCCAATCAGACGAGGGACCCGGATGCCTACCTGGGAATTCTCGGGATGAGTGTTCACTTATAGGCTAAAGCATGTCTTCATTATGTTATTAGAATCTAGAAGTTTTGATAAGTCAACGTTTTCGTTTATTCGTTTTAATTAATGAATAAATGATTACACTCAATTTCCTTGAACTAAGCTCTAAAATCTCAAAATTTTACAGCTTAAATCAATCTCATTTCATAACCATCTATTGATTTCACAATCACACTTCACCTTACCATCTTAGCCACTTTTTAAATATTCAACACCCTACCCAAATCATATTATTTCATTCCTCCACATGTTACTTATTTTTAAAAACTATAACCTCATACCTTAGCACAAACTAAAGATTTCTAAATCTTGTTGTATTTTCATTACCTAGTAACTTTACAAAGCACATATTTTTGTCAAAAGATGTCCTCGAACTTAAATTCAATTGTTTATTTATAGACATAATAAACGATTTTCTATACAATGCTTTGAACTATTAAAAATCACTTAATAGAACCTTGATCTTCAAAACCTAATGTCATGTTTGAAATCTCCAACTAACGGGAATATTTTAATCAAAGCCCACTTAGCTTGTACTATTTAACAACTTTTGCTTTATGTATAAAACCAATTTTGAAAATAAGATTTTTTTTATCCATAGGAATAATATCTAGTCTCTAAATTCTCCATCGACACTCACTCATTTTCAACTTGTTCAAATTTTTACAATATTTGGCATATACCACAATCATGTTTTCTTATACACTTGATTATAACCTTTGATCCAAACCCCAAAATTTACACTGCTACATAATCTCCTTACTATAAAATAAACTCTGTATCAACTATCTTCACATTCACTATCTCTCGCAACCTTGATTCTGTTTCGAGATTTTTCATCATCCTCTCAAGAACTAAATTCATATCCATCACCTTCTCACACATGAGCTAGTTACCCATGATAACCAAACCATTGAAACTTGATTGTGTGTTGCATCAAACATAATCCTTAGTTATACATGAGGATTCGACTATCTACCATATTTGAACATTTGAAACTAGAATTCATGGAATATAAACTATTTGCTATAGACACACCTAGAGTCATTAACCTTGTCTAGGGCAACTCTATTACAACTCGTATGCTATACTTGATACTTGATTGCTTACATGCACATATTATCAATTTGCAATTCATGTGTGTAATAATTGGTACACTTAATCAAACAGCTGATAGAGGATGAAGTACTTGCTCAATAGTTAGTAGAGTACCAAATAACCTACTCAACGATTGGTAGAGGGCATCATGCCTGCTCAACAGTCGGTAGAGGCCCTACAACCTGCTCAACGACTGGTAGAGGCTATCGCACCTGCTCAACAATCAGTAGAGGTTCTTACTCACTGACTGGTAGAGGTCTTTTTCCTGCTCAACAATTGGACTTATTTTTGGATACATTGTATACGATTCAATCACAAGGCTATTTTGCATTACTTACATGTGTGTTTAGAGTCATAGAAGGACACAAAACCCTAATGTAAGGTAAATTGGTGATTGCGGTCCGAAACGTAATCATGAATTTACAGGTACATTAAGGTAGTGTGAAATTCTATTAAGGTTTTGGGAGATACCCCGTATGTTTTCGAAGTATCAGAGGTGTGATGGGTTAGCTGCGGTACACCCTATATATAAACACTAATGATACGTGGAAAGGGATATTGTAGGGTCAGACCAATAACAAACCCTTGTTATTTGGTAGTCCATCTAGCATTTATGGTTATCTTATACATTCCTTAAACTCTTACCGTACTCTGAACCATAGTCACCTTAACTATCCTCAACACTATTCAAATGTTTCTTCTTAAAATAAACTTTGGGACGAAGGTCCTAAAAGTAGGGGAGACTGTAACATCACACAAATTTTCTTTATATATATATATATATATATATATATATATATATAGAACTCCCTCGTTTATTCAGCCGATTCATGTTTACAGTATCTTTACCATCCATTTTGTTAATTTTTTTTTGTTTAAATAATGACGTATAATCAATATTAAATTGGATTGTATTAGAAATTCTGATTTAAAAACGTTAAAAAAAAATGTTTGCCTGTGCCAGGATTCGAACCCGAGTCCATGGCGGGCTAAACCTTAACCACACCACACAAACCACTACACCATTTGGTGTTTTGTGATGTTAATTAAAACCAATTAAACATAAACCCTTTCAAGGTCCCTTAGTCAAAACTAAAAAGTCAAACGTAGTCTCCTAGTCAAGTCAAGTCAAAGTGTTAGTAAATATGGTCTCCTAGTCAAGTCAAAGTGTTAGTAAATATGGTCTTCTAGTCAAGTCAAAGTTGTTCCTAAATTCTAGCCTAGTCAAAGTAGTCCCTAATTACAACTTGAAATTTTACACTATAAATACACTAGCCTACCATTTAACTATTTATACCATTAAAAAAAAAACATTATTATCCCATCTCCCATATACTAAAGTTTTCATCCGTCATTATCTCCTCTAGGTAGTTTCGAGTTTTCCAAGGCATTATTACTAAGTGTTTGCACGCTCAATAAAACGCACGAACTCATTATGCACCTAAGGTGAGTTTTACATAGCCCCTTTTCTATTTCACTATTTTGGGGTGGAACATGTTACAACATTCTATCTACAATTCAATCATAAAGTGTCTATGTGTTATTCTATGTTGCATTATGTCTTAAACATGACTAGGGTAAGCACAATATTCTAGCATAATCATTAACATTGATCAGCCGACGGTATACAATGATAGATCTATTGGGCTGACAATCCCACCCGGATATGTGTACCTCCTACATAGGTAGTGTGGGTGATTGTTATTGAATTTATAACATAATCGAGTGAACCATGAGCGTATGGGATGGACCACAATATTCTAGTCACAAGGTTTGATTATGCACTCGATTTACCCGATGGTTTTGTTTTCACATATGGACTAGACTAGCCATGACACTCGAATTGTACAAGTTTTTATTCAATTATCAAAACCTATGTAATTCTCACCAACTTTTGTTGACCCAAAATATTTTCAAACTTAACATGTTTCAGGTTATAACATCCTCGAAGATTAGAGTTAATGCTTGAAGATGCGTAGCTAGTATTTTTTTTTTATTTTGATGTACAAATTCTTAGAACAATTGTATGTAATTTATTTAAATCATTTATTGAAACTTATTATTTACCATGAGCTACTGAACAATTATTAATACGTGACATCTCGATGTTTCCGCCATCGGTTGGGGTGTTACATCAGGCGATTACAGGTTGTAATTGCTTACAAGACATGCGAATAGGCCTGTTTATACGCAAGTAGGTCTGTATATACGCGAGTAGGCCAAAAACAGACCATTATATGCGAGTAGGTCTGTATATACGCAAGTAGGCCAAAAACAGACCATTATACGCGAGTAGGCCAAAGACAGACCATTATACGCGATAAGCAGAAAAGAGACACGATTAGAACTTAAATTACCCTAATCGCTACATAGTTCATGCGATTAGGGGAATAATCCTTCTGATCGCATACCAATTCACTCGAATAGGAGTTCTATTCGCGTGAAGGTGACTGTCTTAATCAAATCTTGTAGTTTGTTTGATACAGGTCCTGATTTCATCACATTGAAGACTCACAACACCCGACTAATGAATCCCTATAAAGATTCATGTTTACATATCACTTTGTAGGGACAATTAACCGGGTAACAGTTAGGGTTCTTGAGGCTTTTCAAAATTGGGGCTTTTTGTTTTAAGATGATTTTGTTAAAAATTTTGGTGGGATTATCATCTACAAGGGCCGATTAACAAACCCCCTACCCCATTAATCATCAACAAACACGCAATTATGCTACCCGATCAAAAGCCATTAACCTAGGGTTTCGACAGTTAAAACACGGATTTACCCCTTAAATCCTTATATAATGATCCGAAAAACAGAGAATGGTTTACCTTGATGATGTAGAAACAATAATCAATGATCAAAAAGACACGGGTAAGAGATTGATGTATATCGGGTGAGAGGGAAATGAGTGTAGCAGGGTTTATGTTTGAAATAATGACAAGAGAATGACTAACTGTTCCTTTTATATATGTTTCTAATCATGTGAGCCGTATACGCGATTAAGAGTCTATTCGCATAGTAGACCTCACGAGTACAACTATTGGCCTCATAGTAGACACGAGTAGTAGTTTTAATCCCTATCAAAGTTTCTAATTGGCTATTCGCATGAAGCATCACACGAGTAGGATAAAACCACACGAATGCATTGCAACTCGCCCTATTTTTCACACGATTAGGCTACTCGTGTGTTTTAACATGTGAGTACACTCCTAAATGTATCCAACTTTCATCAGAATTACCAAAATGCCCCTGCAGCACCAATTTTGACATTTTTGACCCGAAAAGGTTCAAAACATGCGTTTTTCACCCCGTTTTGACACACGACACTGATGACGACTCATGACTTTGAAAAACTTTCATTTTCGACCCCTGTACTTAAGAGAAAGTTCGGTTTTGACCCGGCAAAAACACAATTTTCAACTAGTTGATTTTCGGCATTTTAGTTTTTTGAAGAAAACAAACTTGTTTGATCATTCTTTGTTGATTATACGATCCTTATAGCACATACAAAGTGGTATCAGAGCCATTCTGGATCAAACAACCACAAATTGATAGTTTCTCAGTTGATTTGGACCCAATTTTGGTCAAAAAGTTTTTGTATTTTCATTGAACAAACTGATTTGATGAGTTTTTGATTGATTACAACTTGTTTTCATGGTTAAAATGGATAATTCTCTTTGATAAACTTGTTCCAAATCAATTCCGATTCAAAACCTGATTAAGATCATCAAAATCCATCAACATTTGATAAACATGATCAAAATTAAGAGATTTTCAAAGAATAAGCGTTTTTGAATTACCAGGGGTCGAACCTAGAGAATTTGGTCGAAAGTGTGATTTCTTTTGGTCGAAAGAGTGAATTTGTGGTCGAAGGTGTTGTATTTGTGGTCGAACGTAGACTTTCATTGCTTATTAGTGTTCATTCGCCCGTCTGAGTTACATTCGACTGATCGAACGGTCGAAGGAGAGGGAAAACGGTCGAAAGAAGAGAAGCAAACGGTCGAAAGAGTTTGTGTGATATCAGTCCACATTCGTACCCTTCAAAACGGTCGAAGGAGAAGGATTTTTCTCGTTCGCCTGTCCGTAAGTGCGAAAGAGTAATCTGTTTAAAACTTTTCTAATCTTTTCGTGTTTGAACATTTACAGGTAAAGATGTGGAACTTCCCAACAACGCCAGGACCTAATCAAGCACCACAGCAGCAGACAACAAGAGATCCATGGTCAGTTGCAGCCCAGAAGACTAGTCCAACATCCCAGCCAATCAATTACATGGCTATGACTAGTTCTGCTCCTCAGCAAGTTGTGCAACCGTTACAGCAACCTATTGACAATTATTGGGGAGTAGCAGCAGCTGCCGTTCATTCACAGACGACCAATGCCATATCTACACTCATTCATGATCTATCATCAGGTAGTGGCAATCGTCCACCAAAGCTCATGGATATGATTTAGTACAACACATGGAAGACAAAGTTCAAGATACATGTGGAAGGACAAGGTTTAGAGGGAGCTGAGGCATGGCAGATGATAGTGAAGGGATATGTTGCTCCTATTCTGGAGAACACTGGAGAACCGATACCATTGGAGAATTTGGTTGATGATGAGAAAAAGAAGTTTGCGATCGAGAAGAAGGCGTTTTCTCAGTTATCTCAGGCGATCAACACTGACTTGCTACATCAGTTTGGATCGTGTACAACATCAAAACAATTGTGGGATATGCTGAGAAACAGACATGATGGTAATGAGAAGACTAGGAAGCTAAGAATGAAAGAGCTTCGAAAAGAGTTCGAGAACTTTAGTTACATGGGTAATGAGACTCTAAAAGAATTGGTTCCAAGGTATTGCCATTTGCTCACAGAGCTTTCGAGCTATGAGATCAGCATACCGATGTCAGAACTGGTGGATAAATTTGCTGATGCTTTACCACCATACTGGAACCAACACATTGAAGTGTTGAAGGAAAAAGATGCATACCAGTATTGGACTATCAACGAGTTCATACAAAAACTGGAGAACAAAGAAATGGAGGAGAAGAGGAAAGCCAAGAAAGCACAGATTCCACAGAACCCATATCTGTATGTGAGTGGTACATCTACTTCTCTTTCTACTTCAAGCTCTACTTCAAATGTTGCACCTCATATTGCATGTGTATCCAATGTTGTTGAACCCACAAAAGCACCAATAAACTATCTTGCCCAAACTTCATCATACACACCACAATCTTATCAAACACCAAATTTCATTCCACCTTTTTCACCTTTACAACAAGCTGCCTGTTACACAGCAAGTCAACCTCAACAACAACCATATAATCCTCACATGAACCAAATGCAGATCACTCAAACACAATCAAATCAAAGTCCGATTGTGTTAGAGACTTCTAATCTTAACAATGTTACTGTTGAGATTGCTCAACAGCATGTTGCATTAGTATCTGTTATGGTTGCATCATACAACGGTTTAGTTGCTAGTCAGATTGGAAACAACAATCTCACCAATGAGGACTATGCACAAATCGATAAAGAGGAGATGGAGCTTATGGACATACAGTGGGCATTTGCGAGCATCATGAGAAGAGCCACTGATTTTATCCAGAAAACAGGAAGAACTGACCTTTCGACTTCTCCAAACACCACTTACGGCTTCAACAAAGCCAAAGTTACATGCTTCAATTGTGGTGAGAAGGGTCATTTCAAGAGAGAGTGTACACAGCCGGCTCAGCAAGGTAATCGAGACCCGTTCAACTCAACCTACCAAAACAGACAAAACCAAAACCAGAATCAGGTATCATACAACAGTCCCAACATCTCTAGCTTTCAACCTCAAAACAACTACCAGAACCGTCAAAACACACAACAAAATACCAATACTAGACAACCCACATCTCAAAACCAACCACAACAGAATCCAAACCGAACCATTGTTCCCATCTCTACACCTAACACTCAAAACCAAAACCAAACTGAAAATCAAAACCAAGCACTTGTGATTCAAAAAGATGAAGGTTTTGATTGGACAGGTATGCAATTGGGAGTGGAAGAGATTACTGCTGGAAATGTGGCTTGTATGGCACAAAAGATGAGTTTGGATGAGCATGTGGAGATTGAAGAGGAGGTTGTGATAGAGAAAGTGTCGAAGTTGAAAATAGAGGAGTTGAATGAGGATGTGAATGTAGAGTGTGAAGACAAGAAGTCTGGAATGATTCTTGATCCTGTCACAGATGTTGGAGAGCAATATGATTCAGCTTATTCGGATATGGAGAGTGATTCTGACTCGGAAGCTAGTGTGAATTCACTAGACGATGACATTGATCAGTTGCTAGCTGAAGCAGATTTCCTTATGACCTGCAAGTCGTGCATGGTGGATGATGCCTGCACAAAGATTGACTACTCAAAATTCTTTGCAGGGAAGGAAGCTCACTTCGCGCTGATGGCAATGACAGAACCACCTAAACCGGTAAGTTCTGAATCTCAATCTAAAGTTTGTGTTAAATGTTATGATTTTGATAAATTGACAGAAGAAAATAAGCTTCTCAAGGTACAACTTGAGAGTGCCAAAATAAACTGTCAAATTTATCAAAAATAATCAAAAGATTCCAACAAAGTACTTGATGGTTACAAAAAGGATATTTCTGAACTGAAAAAGACTTTGTCAATAAAACAACTTGCCATTAATAACTATATTAATGAAATGGAAAACACTAAGTTAGAAATGGCAACCATTAAGTGCTTCGCTGAAAAGGTGAATAAAAAATTAGAGAGTTATAAGCACATTGCTTATGTAGTGGACCACATCATCGAAGAACCTTCACAGTCGAGTAGTGCAAACTACAAAGCTGTCCCATCTCTGGTGTTGTTCAAAAATCATAATTTACATGCGATAGCGCCGGAGAGTATAGTCAAATCTGACTCCACATCAGATAACGAGTCCAACACATCCAGTGTCGGTGACCCGTATTCTGATGTGAGACCTGTATTGGGAAACAATGAGGGTGTGGTTGCTGCAGATGATTCTGATGAAGAAGATGAACAGTTTGAGACGGTTGTTGAGAATGAAAGTGATATACCTGATGAAAATCATATAATCACTACTGAACCAGTCTCACCATCTCAGATCGTTCATCCCATGGCAAATGCTCATAGAAAGAATGTTGTTAAGAAAGCTGAACAGTCTGTTGGTATAAATGTTGAAAAGAAAGTGGTTAAGAAAATTGAGAAAAATGTGGTTAAATCAATTGAAAAGAAAACTGAAACTAAAATTGAGAAACCAAATGAAATGAGCAACGAATTATGTGACAAACCTGTAAAAGTTTTCTATCGGATGCAAGGCTCCGATAAGATTATGTCTGATGATGAATATCCGATTAAATTTGTGAATTATTCCAAAATTGAAAAGATCTGGCAGGAAAGTACAATTTGGTTCCCAAAACACGAACGAACCAATGACATTCCTCCAGCCATTTTAGAGAAAATTTATTCGGATAATTCTAAAGACGCAAAGGTCAATGTCACACAATTCGTTCTGCCAGTTGATAAATCAAATAGTTTCATTGAACCGACTTACTCAAAGGAACCAGCTCCTGAGAGTTTGAGAAAACAATGCATGGTTGATCAATATCCCATTGCAAGTTTTTCCAAGTCGCATATCAAAGAGAACTATGAAGAATACCGTGCGTGTTTTAAGTGCAGGGAAAGGGGACATTTACTTGCCACCTGCCCGTATGTACGACACAAGAGGCACGAGGTGGAGATGAGGCAACGACATGATTATCCGATTGACAATTACAGTTATCCACAAAGACGGTTTTTTCCTCAGCCAACACCTTATTATAATCAAAACATTTTTTACAACAAAAGGGAAAACCGTCCGATGACTTATGACAAACGCAACCGGATAGCCACTGAGAAACCAGTAAAGAAACCATTGATGAACACAACTGCTGAAAACAAAAAGGTCCCTACTAAACCTAATGTAAAACCAGCAGTTGGACCTCTCTCTGTTAAATCAGAGAAGGTAACCAAGAAGGTTGCATTTAAAGACGAAGTAAGGAAACCGGCTGAGACCTCAAAATCTCAGATCCGGATCTTGAAAAGGTCTGAACAATCTTGGTCATCAAAGGAGTCTAAGGGTGCTTCAACTTCACAGAATGTGAAAACTGAGAAAAAGAAAGTTGAGTGTGAGAAGAAAGGGTTGAGAAAACCCAAGATGTTTGTGAATCTAAAGAATCTTTGAAACAACCAGTTCAAAGACCCAAGACCAAACAGGCTTGGGTCCCTAGAAAGATCTAATTGCTCTACTTGATATGTGTAGGGAGCTCCAGCTGGCCCTGTTAGCAGCCTATGGATTGTTGACAGTGGAGCTTCTGGCCACATGACAAGGGATCTCACGCTACTCTTTGATATCAAGAACATAAACGGAGGTTATGTAGCGTTTGCAGGAAATAAAGGAGGCTACATTACGATGGAGGGTAGTGTTAGCAATGGGGTAGTGACATTTGAGCGGATATCGTATGTGAATCAGATAGATTACAATCTGCTCAGTGTTAGCCAAATCTGTGATAAGCAATTTTCTATTTATTTTGACGACAAATCTTGCTACATCCTGAAACCGGGTTTTGAACTTCCAAAAGAGTGGGTGATGCTAAAGGCACCGAGAGTAAACAACTTGTATATTCTCGATATGTCCAAAGCTATGACCACCCATGGCCAAGTCACGTGTTTCCTGTCTAAGGCTACAGAAAAAGAATCTATAATGTGGCATAGGAGAATAGGACACATTCATTTGAGAAATATGAACCAGCTAGTGAAGAATGAACTTGTCACGGGAGTTAATGTGAAACATTTCCATTTGAATGACAAGTGTGTTAGTTGTAAAAAGGGAAAGCGGCATAAACAGGCCCATAGACCAAAGAAAGTAAATTCTGTTGAACTACCGCTTGAGCGTTTGAACATGGATTTATTAGGTCCAGTCAAGCGTAAAAGTCATGCCGGGGAATTGTACTGTCTTGTGGTGACTGACGATTATTCAAGATTCTCATGGGTTATGTGCTTACACCAGAAAAGCGACACGTTTGCCAACCTGAAAGTTCTGTTTACACGTCTGGACAATATCTATGGTCTAAAGATCAAACGAATCCGGAGTGATAATGGGACGGAGTTCAAAAAACGCTCAGATGGAGGATCTTTGTGAAAACAAGGGAATTCATCACGAATACAGCGCTCCGTATACACCCCAGCAGAACGGTGTCGCGGAAAGAAAGAACAGGACTCTAATCGAAACGGCGAGAACAATGCTTGCGGACTCAAATCTTCCAGTCATGTTCTGGAATGAAGCAATTTACGCAGCATGTTACACTCTAAATCGTGTTTTAACAGTGAAGAAGTTTGGCAAAACTTCTTATGAGCTGTTGAACCGACGAAAGCCGAATCTAGAGTATCTAGAAAAATTTGGTGCCCCGTGTACAATGCTTAATCCTTCGGAGAAGTTCACACCAAAGGCTGAAGAAGGCTATTTTGTTGGATATGCAACCCCACTAAAACGGGTATTCAACAAAAGAACCAGAAAAGTCGAGGAGTGGGCTAATGTCGAAGTACAAAGATACACTCAAAATGTACAGGGTGGAGGTCCAGATTGGATGTTTGATTACAAAGACTTCTTTGAATCATTCAATCTAGATAGCATGGTTGAAGAAGTTGTACTCCGCTTATATTACGAGGTCGAAAACGCAGTGACTTCACCGTTAGTGCGTCCGATCACTGTAAATTCTCAAGCAGCTTCTAATGATACCACTGCTCCTGTGATGGAAGAAGAAGTGTTCCAAGAAGCTTCAAGAACGCTTAATTCATCAGATTCAGAAGATGAAGACGATGATGCTACAAGTGAAGCTATTCTGGACAATGCTACAGTGACTGACACCACCAGTGAACCCAACTACAACTGATGCTTCAACATCGAATGTGGGTAATGATCTGGTTTCTATAGAGAATTTGACAACTCAAACGGGAGTACAAGTACCTGATTATCAAAAATCTCGGATACATCGGATACACCCGCTTGAACAGGTTATTGGTGATCCTGGTAGCAGCGTTATGACAAGAGGGCAATTGAAAAATGCTCAAGCACCAGAAAATATTGGCAATCTTGCTTTATATGCCAAAATACAAAAATCTGGTTTTCAAAATGACTGGTCTTTCGCTTGTTATGTTTCGTAGGTCGAGCCGCGGACGTACAAGGAAGCTCTTTTGGATGATGCCTGGGTGGAAGCAATGCAAAAAGAGTTGTTACAAAAATCTGAAGTTTTTGCTATATCCTCGTTTTCTCCAGATGGTATTTGATAACAAGTATAAAGACTTGAAAAGGGATCCTAAGCATATTGTTGTTCAGGAACATATGTCGATCAATACACTTGCTAGGATGAAAGCGTACAAAGGATTGTCTGTTAATGATTGTCCACCATTAAGGCGTTTATTTGGACATCTAGAAAGGATTGACTCTACAGATCCAGGCAAAGGGCTTGTTAGACATGCGAACAGTGATTCATATCCAGATGACCCATTACATCCTGTTGATCCCGATGCGAAGTGCAAGAGACAGGTTGTTAATGACGGTGCTAAGAGTGGAAAGGGTAAGGAGAAAGGGATAAGGTTAGAGGTTGTGCCTGAACCAGAAAAGAAGAAGAGCAAACCAAGACGAAACAAGACAATGGCAAAGAAGGGTTTGCATATTGTGGATGAGGCGTCGATTGATTCTGAGGAGACGCAAGAAGATGAACATTGGGAATCGGAAACTGAAACGCTAAAGACTACCACGCCCAAGGCCACTGTGGCTGGAGAGTCTGTTAGTCAGTCTGTTAAAGATCAAGGAAATAAGAGTCCAATTCCTGTTGATGATGATGAAGTGATTTTGAATCTAGACGAAGATTTTCCTGGTTCACCTGTACAGGCTACAAAGTCAAAGAAGAAGTCTCAGGAAAAGAAACAAGAGAAACCAAGTCAGAAGAGATTGAGAGAGATTGAGTCGCTCATTGCTGGTAAGAAACTACCACCAGCTTCTAGTTCCAAGTCACCGGTTACTGCACCTGTATCAAAGAAACAAAAGACTACAACTACTTCTAGCACACAACAGGGAGATGATATACCTGTTGATCAGTTTAATGAAGCGTTAGATAATGTGCTCAAGAAGATGAGGAAAGGCAAACTACCTGAAGTTGCTGAAGTGCCTGTTAAGAAGAAGGTCTCAGTTGATAGTGATGTTATGAATGCTGTGAATCAAAGGCTATCTGAGATGATGAGCATTATCAACAAACAGCAAACAGAGATTGAGCAGTTGATGTCGAATGATCGAAAGATGTTGGAAGTTGTAGTCACATCCCACGATAACAGTGAAGAATTGAAGAAAACAATCAAGAAGTTAAAGAAAGAGAACAAGAAGTTGCTGAAGCATGAGCAAAGAAACACCAGACGGATAATAGTTTTGAAAGAGGAGAACAAACAGCTGAAGAAGAGTAACAAGCACATGGATGATTTGATAAAAGACTTGTACTCTCGAGCTCCTCTACTTCAAGCTGGTGAAAAAGATAAAGAACGAGAATAAGAGAAAGTTGATTATGAACTATCTGATGATGAAGAGGATGAAGATCTTGATGAAGATGCTGGTAATGATCCTCAAAAGAAGAAGAAGAAAGATGATGGAGATGATGATGGTTCAAAAGGTGGATCGAGTGATGGAAATAGCTCTGCTTTTGATAGTGATGACGATGATGATGACAACGCTGAGAAGTATACATATGAGAAGCGTGATTCAAGTAAAGGTGGAGAGTCAAGCTCTAAGACTCCAGGTGAAAATGTAGATGATGATATTTTCTGGAATGAAAAACTGCAGTCTTTATCTGAAGAAGACAAGAACATGTATTGCCAGATGCTTACAGATCGAGTCTGGAGGATTGACATGACAAGCAGGTTTCCAGAAATATTCGAGTCGAGCAATAAGCTGTTTGAGTTGGAGTTTGATGACCCAGATTTAGAAGATGGAGAGGTTTCTGCGGCGATTTCTAAGGAAATACTTGAAGGTTTAGCTAGACAGGTTTGAAAGACTTTGGAAGAGTTACTTGTTGATAATTACATTCCAAAGATACCTGAAAAGGAAGCCGGTAATCATTCTGATGACCGTGACGTTCCTGCATTTGAAGAAGTTGAGATGGAAGATATAACGAGTGAGGAATATCCACAATACTTCAAGAACGATCAAGATTGTGGATTTTCTGGATTTTCTGATGAAGTGCTAAACCAGGCCGAGAAACTGGCTAAGGAGAAGAGTAAAATGTTTGAAGATGAGATATTCAAAGGGCATGATAAACCACGGTTCGAGCAATCTGATAGTTTGAAAAAGTTTTTGAGGAAATTGAAAGAGAAGGAGAATAACCGTCCGAAAGCTGAGATACAAGGTAGCTTTTACAAACTTCACAGTGGGATTTTCAAAGGTCGTGCATTGGCCTGGAAGTTTGTTAAGCAACTGAGATGCATAGCAGTGAAGTGGGAGAAGGGGATCTTGTATTTTGATAAGTTTCATCATTTGAAGACTCTTCCTTATTGGGCTATTCGTGATATTTGTCATCACCGTTTAACGGGAGCGTCAAATAGTCAAATTACATACTTTGCTGAGAAGATGACGAGAGAAAGCCGAACTAAGTGGGAGTTATTTGAATCGCAATATCCAAAACGAATTGTTCATAAAAAGGATATTGATATGATTACTGGAATGCCCAAAGTGACGTTGAAGTATAAGCCACCACGAGTGTTGCTGATTCCACAACACTTCGCCAAAGACTTTATTTGGTGGTATTATGATTCGAAGATAGAAGAGGCTGTGATTGTGCTGAAAGATGGAGAAAAGAACTTCAAGAAGATACACATTTTTGATCCCATGTGGTTGATTAACTGTTCACATGAGGATATAATAATGTTGTTTTACAATCAGATCTATTCTGAAGTGAAAGATGCTGAACAAGCAGGAAAATACCAACGTGTGGTATTTCTGTGCTTTGCGTATGATATAAACGCTGGTTGTGACTATGACAAGAAGCTTGGAAAGTTTGTAGAGAAACAGAAGGTGCCTGAAGTGAAAAAGACGAAGCCGAAGCAAGTTCATGAACCGGTATTGACTAAGGAACAGAAGATTCAGCGACATATCAAGTTGATGAATATCAGAATGGACGAAGAACATCAACAGCAATCCAAGCAATAGTCGAGGGGGAGTTTGTAGATGCATTTATGCGACTAGTGCTTCGGATTGTTCAATAAACTTGTTTTGATAATTGTCGAAGGTGCGAAGGAGATATAAAAGGTGCGAAGGAAACAGTTTTGTTTGGTCGAAGGAGAATCAAAGGGTGCGAAGGAGTGGTTTTGGACGAATGTAGAATAGAGTTTTATGTATGGCTTGGTTCGACCGGTTGATATGGTCGAACCTGCACATTCGCACGAACTGTTTGGGCGAATGTGCAGTCTATAAATAGTCAAGCTGATTTTTTGAATGGAACTTTGAGTCATTTTATTCCCTCCACTTTCTGATTCTCTCTCTAGGATATTATTTAGCTTAATTCACGTTCATACCCTGTTGCTTTCAATCTGTAAACGTGTAATTGAGTTTATAATTAATAAAAAAGCTTTGAAATGATGATTTACATGTTTTGATCTGTTTGATTATCATTTTCTGATTGTTTTAGGGATTCCGCACCAAAAACAAACTTGTTTGATCATTCTTTGTTGATTATATGATCCTTGTAGCACATACAATTTCGGTACCAAGACCATATGCCAACGCACGTTGATCCACACATGATTCAGTTGATTTAAGTTTATATCACCGTGCTGAACTTGGAAATGATTTTGAGCCTACCGACACATCATTGTAGAGGCTACCTATCAGTTCCAATATTTTTAAGATGATAAGGGTCCAGACAGTTCGACTGATTGGTTAATATCAACTTCCCATTTTCACCAAAGAAACTCATTTTTACATTTTTCATTTTTTTTTGATTTTGGGATTTTCTCATTTTTTTGAAATTTTGCATTTTCTGAATGTTTTTGTATTTTTCTGAAAATTTCTCCCCCTAAAAATCTAAAAATATGCGAAAAGACAATATTTTTGGATTTTTCTGATTTTTTAAAGAAAAATATTTACAAAAACGATTACCGATGAGGATCTAATCCTGCTTAACTTTAATGTCGTTTAAGATTAACAAGTACTCAAAACGAGGACCGTCAAAAGCTTTGGTGAATAAATCGGCACGTTGGTAGTCTTTGTGGATTTTTACCATATCGATAAGTTTCTTTTCATAGCAATCGCGTATGAAATGATACTTAACCAAGATATGTTTCGCCTTGGAATGGTTAACTGAGTCTTTAGCAAGAGCTATAGCGGACTCATTGTCACAGTGAATGGGAGTATTAAGAAATTTCAAACCGTAGTCTCTCATTTGTTGCTGTATCCAAAGAACCTGGGAGCAACAGCTCGATGCTGCTACATATTCCGACTCGCAGGTGGATAAGGCGACTGAGGCTTGCTTCTTGCACTGCCACTAGACTAGTCTTGGTCCCAAAAACTGGCATCCAGCCGATGTGGATTTTAAGTCTGTCTTGCATCCGCTATAGTCAGCATCACTAAATGCGATGAGGTCAAACTTATCGTCATTAGGGTACCATAGACCTTTGGTCGGACAACCCTTTAGATAACGTAAGATCCTCTTCACAGCAACCAGGTGGGACTGTTTCGGCCTTGACTGGTATCTTGATAGTAGGCATGTCGCGAACATTATATCAGGTCTTGATGCAGTGAGGTACATGAGTGAGCCTATCATAGCTCGATAGAGAAAAGGATCAACGGTTTGTCCTTTCTCGTCAGGCCCAATCCCGTGATTGGTCTGAATCGGTGTGCCTACTGGAGTAGATTCTTCCATTTGGAACCGGCTCAAGATGTCAGCAACGTATTTTGTCTGGTGGATGAAGATCCCCGACTCTTGTTGTTCTACTTGTAGACCGAGGAAGAATTGCATCTCCCCCATCGAGCTCATCTCAAATTTATCCTGCATAAGCTTTTCGAATTCCCTGCACATGACATCATTAGTAGACCCAAAAATAATATCATCAACATAAACCTGTACCAGAAGACGATCACCACCCTTTTCCTTGGTGAACAAGGTGCAGTCCATGAGTCCACGTTTGAACCCGTTGGATATCAGATAGTTGCTAAGCATTTGGTACCATTCACGCGGTGCCTGATGGAGTCCGTACAACGCTTTGTTCAATTTGTAGACTTTTTCGCGATGAAGCGGATCCTCAAATCCCAGTGGCTGAGCAACATACACCTCTTCCTTCACGACACCATACAGAAAAGCGCTTTTCACGTCCATTTGATACACCTTAAACCGTTTGTACGAAGCGTAATCTAAGAACATCCGGATAGCTTCAAGGCGCACAACTGGAGCGTATACTTCGTTGTAATCTATTCCTTCGATTTGACGGAAGCCGAGGACAACTAATCAAGCCTTGTTTCTAATAATCACCCCGCGGTCATCCCGTTTACACTTGTAGACCCACTTTGTTCCAATTTTCTTCGAGCCTGGAGGTAAGTCAACTAAGTCCCACACCCCTAGCTTTTGGAACTACTGAAGCTCGGCTTGCATTGCTTCAATCCATGGTTCTTCCCTCAGTGCCTCTTGCACGGTTCTTGGTTCAGTTTGAGAAACATATAAGGCGAAGGACCAATCGTTCTGATGACCTGCTTTTCTGATTTCCGAATAAAGTGCCAGAGTACCTGTATTGTCACTTGGACTAGAACATCTGAGCTGACTGCGCGTCATGACTCTGCTAGCCGGATCACCAATCACATTCTGCATTGGATGAGTGTCGTAAATCCGAGATTCCGGATGTGCCGGCACTGGATCATCCGAATGCAGATTAAGGTTCTCCAAACCTTGAGATAGATTTGTCTCTGCGGCGCTTGAACTAGAGGGAGCAGCGGGTTGCATATTAAAACCAGAGAGATCGATCTGAAGACCTATCCCTGGAGCTGCTGAAGAAGAAGGACCAGCTTGATTGTTTCCTGTCGGATTAGTTGGAGCTGTAGTGGTAGATTCACTATTTCCAGCTTTTTCCTCAGTGAGAGTTTCATGAGACTCTGCAAAATCATCGTCTGAAGATGAAGATTCGAGAACCTCTGCTGACGCTTCCTGAAAGACTTCCTCAACTTCTGTTGCTGCGGTTCTACCAGGGGGACCCGTGGATGCAGAGGCATCAGGTGGAGCAGGCGCAGGTGCATTCACCACGATCGGACGCATTAGCGGAGAGCTATCTGCGTTTTCACATTCGTAATACATTTGCGCTATAGCATCATCCACCAGATTCTCCACGTTGAAGGAATCAAATAGACTCTTATAGTCGAACAACCAATCAGGTCCAACACCAGGTGCATTGGCAGTATAACGTTGAACATCGACATTTAGCCACTCTTCAACGTTGTTGGTTCTTTTGTTGTACACTCTTTTATTGGGAGTGCTGTAGCCAACAAAGAAACCTTCTTCTGCCTTTGCACCAAACTTCCTATCGGGATGTATCATGGTGCATGGAGCTCCGAAAGGTTCCAGAAACTCTAAGTTCGGTTTCCTTCGGTTCAGAAGCTCGTAAGAAGTTTTACCAAGCTTCTTTACCGTTAGAACCCTATTCAGAGTATAACACGCACACTGAACTGCCTCGTTCCAGAAGATCACAGGCAAGTTCAAGTCTGCGAGCATAGTTCTGGCTACCTCAATAAGAGTCCGATTCTTTCTTTCTGCAACCCCATTTTGCTGAGGAGTGTATGGCACTGTGAATTCATGATGAATACCTTTTTCTGCACATAATGCCTCCATAGCGTGATTCTTGAACTCTGTTCCGTTATCGCTTCTGATCCTACGGATCTTTAGCTGATATAGATTTTCCAGTTTAGTAAACAGATTCTTCAAGTAATCAAAAGTTTCACTCTTGTGCTTCATGCACACAACCCAAGAAAACCTAGAATAATCATCCGTAACCACTAAGCAGTATAAGTCACCGTTCTTGCTCTTCCGATTGACCGGGCCAAACAGGTCCATGTGCAGTTGTTCGAGAGGAAGACTAACTGAGTTTGTCGTCTGAGGCTTGTGAGACTTCCTTTTCTGCTTCCCTTTCTTGCATGAGACACAGACGTCGTTTAAATGAAAATTCTCAACAGAAACACCTTCCACCAGTTGATTCTGAACCAGATGGTTCATTTTCCTCAAATGGATGTGCCCCATTCGTCTGTGCCACATTATCGATTTCTTTTCTGTCGCCTTAGACAGAAAACAAGTGACTTGACCTTTTGCTGTCATAGCTCGGCTCATATCTAGGACGTATAAGTTGTTGACCCTGGGAGCTGAGATCATGACCCACTCTTTCGGTATTTTGAATCCAGGCTTCAAAATGAAACATGCATTGTCATCAAAGAACACAGTGAACTTCTTGTCACATATCTGCGAAACGCTCAGCAAGTTGTGTTCTATCTTTTTGACAAAGCTTATCTTTTCAAAGCTTACAATACCGTTGCTCATACTTCCTTCTTTTGTAATATAACCCCCTTTATTACCAGCAAAGGCAACATACCCCCCGTTGATATTCTTTATGTCAAAAAGCAGGGATAAGTCGCCTGTCATGTGCCCTGAAGCTCCACTATCAACAATCCATAGGCTGCTGATAAGGCCCTCTGGAACTCCCTGCACAAACATTCAAAGTTTAGTGGTTAAGGGGGACCCAAGCCATCTGTAACATTACGCATTTAAACTTGTACGTTACACGGCTATCATTAATAAAACGTCAAGTTTTACCTATATTATTCGCATTTATTTATTTTTGTCGCATAAGTGGAACCCTAATACTATATATATATAGATATATATGTGGTTGTGTGTGATAATCATGTAAAAAAAAAATAAATGTCTTGGCCGGGATTCGAACCCGCGCCAAGACCGGCCTAAACCAACACAACACACTTAACCAACTGGGCTGGCAATCTTCTTGGAATAAACCCGAACACCAATTAATCTTATACACACCTTGATCATTTGACAGTGGACTTGAGAAAGTCAACTGCCTTACGCGTGATGGAGAATCAATCACAATAACTTGTGATTGATCCATATATGGCAAACTTATGTGATTACCGGCCCTGTGTGACTCGATTACACGTTATATACAACCAATCGTTGACTAAATTTGAAAATCAAACGCGCTTGACATTTAATCGTGGTCAACTTTCCAATTAACCCAACCCATTGATCCTCACTATAAATTGATGAGCTACGAACCTTCACAACTCGCTCACATCTCTCTCTCAACCTCCAATTATTCTGAAACACACAGATAATTAGTTTTTTTTTATCGTCATTTGACTTCTGTTTTGACCGGGCAAACGAGCACGATACAACACTGTGAGTCCAATTATTTGTGTGGGTTTTGTTAGTCGGCAAACATACAACAAAAGCCCTAACATTAATCGGGTCCAAATTGTGTGGTTTGTCTGATTGAAAAATCTAGGGTTCGTGCAATTGATTTGGGGAAGAAAACTGTTCGAATATAATGTATTTATATTTTTAAAACTGAAATGAGTCACAACCACAGGCCTAGGCCAAGTGGTTGTGACCATGGTCTGATACCCCGTGCACCCAGGTTCGAGTCCGGCTTCGGCCACTCTTTTTGTTCTTTTATTTTTTTTAAAGCAACCAATCCTATTATATATATATATATTACATTTAAAACTTATAAATTCATTTTTAAATATTAAAACTATTTTATAAATTTTAAAAAAAATATATTTACTAAATCTGAGATAAAAGTTTCATTTACAATTTTTATTTTTCAAAAATTCATTTATTTAATATTTATAATAATTAAATCAATTTTATACTATTATATTTATAAAAATCCATCAAAATATCAAAACAATTTTATTAAATTCTCCAAAAATTATCCTGACCTTGTATAAAGTTAAACTTTACTGAAATAATTTTTAATTCAGAAAAATCAATTATTTTATATTTTTAATCAATTTTTGTTATATTTAATCATAATTAAATCATAATAAATTCAATTTTCATTATTTTTGCACCAAAATTTTATACAATTTATTTTTAAATATTTAGAACAGAAATATGATTTTTAAAATAGAAATTCTTTAATTTTAGTATTTTTGAATATTAAAGTTAAATTTTGGCAATCTGTAATAAATAGATTTAAAAATCTATTTTAAATGAAATAATTTTATAAAAATTATTTTTATACTTCAAACACTTTGATGTGTACATTCAAAATTCAAATTTTATAAAAAGACTTTCTTTTATTAATTATCAAATTTTCCTTTATTAATTAACATTTTAATTTAAATTCAACAATTGGATATCCCCAAATCGAAACCCTAGGATACACTTATAAATTAATTAGACTTAGACTTATTATATAATACCTTATTATAGGGTGATATTTGGAATCATTTTGGGCAACACTATTATTTCATCTATTCAAGAAGTTTAACATTTGCTAAGGTGAGTTTTACATAGCCCCTTTTATTCATCACCATTTTTGGGGTGAAACATGTTATAACATTATCATTGCAATTCAATCATCAATGTGTCTATGTGTTTTCTATGTTGCATTATGTCTTGAGCATGATTAGAGTAAGCACCATTCTAGCATAATCATTAACTCCGTACAAGCCGACGGTATACATTGATAGATCTATTGGACTGACAATCCCACCCGGATACGTGCCTCCTACAAAGGTTGCGTGGGTGTTTGTTATCGCATAACATATTCAATTGGACCATGAGTGTATGGTATGTATCATATTATAACAGTCATCAGGGTTGATTATGCACTTGATTTATTTCTAGTATGTTCTCACATATGGGCTAGATTGACATGACACATGAATTGCACAACATTTTTATTCATTTTATTATCAAAAACCTATGTAATTCTCACCAACTTTTGTTGACCCAAAATACTTTCAAAACTAACATGTTTCAGGTAACAATGAAGCTGAGGCTTGAGTTAGCATGAGGATTTAACATGAAGTTTTATTTGAAGTTATTGAAGTTTTGTTATTTGATATTATGTATTGAATTCCTAGACATCATTTATATTTGGATATTATGTTTGAATAAATTATTTAAAATTTATATTATACCATGTGCTACTGAAACAATCATCAATACGTGGCACCCCGATGTTTCCGCCATCGGTTGGGGTGTTACACCATCACGGTCTTGGGTCTACCATCTTCATCTAATGTCGGAAAGTCAACCCATCTTCCATTTGGAGTTGGTGTTGTTTCCGATGGTACGGCATTGCTGTCTCCAGCAGATGATTCTCCACTCTTGGTTGGTGACTTGGGTCTCCAAACCTGTTCAGGTTTCTTTGGCTTGGGCTTCTTCTTCGCCGTTGGGCTAGAAGGTCCAGCCTTGGATTTCTTTGGGGGAACAGATTTTAGATCCACTTCAGACTTAACTGTGCGTGGAACAGGTTTGGGGTTGCCCTGCGGTTTAGCTGCAGCCTTTGCTGGTGGCTTAGGCGCTACTTCAACCTTTGTGGGAACACTGCTCCCCCTCATCTGTGGACCTCTACCATCAACTGGCTTTTGGTTCATAGCAATCTTGTTGCGGTTATCATAAACGACCTGCTTTCCCTTTTGTTTCTCAGAGAGTTTAGGGGAAACAGGTTGCTTGGGTTTGCTAGAACTGGGAGGATCATCCACCTTGATCCTTTCTCATCTCAATTCAGGGCACGCAGCAACTAAATGCCCATGTTCCCTGCACTTGTGACAGGATCTATATTCTTCAAATCTAGGAGATTCGGATTTGGTCTCCTTTTTGTTCTTTTTGCTTGATGGGCCGGCAAATTAGTTTTTGTGTTTTAGATCCTCAAGACATTTTCTTTGCTGATCGACTTGAGGATCGTCGTTTCTCTCATTGCCGCTCGATCTAACGAACTCAGTAACATGCTTCTTCGGAGTTTTTCTTTGAGCATGATTTTGAGGATTAACGGTGTTTGTCTTCTGATTTTTCTTGTTATTCTCATTTGGTTGATTACCCTGGTCCTTTCTACCCTTACCCTTACCCTTCTTTTTATTCCAGGTTTCCTTTTCTATGGTAATGACAGATTCTTGTCAAATTTTGGCAACTAGACCAGGGGCGATACATTTGAGAGGGACTTCCTCATCAGCATGCACCCTTTCAGACCCTTTTAGTTTATGAAACACCTTAATCCTCCTGCCATCCTCGATTTACACTTTCGGTTCCAGTTCACTCAAGGATTCAGTGGTAATGATATGATTTTCAAGAGGAACATCTTTAGTTTTGACCGGTGCATATCTAGGAGGTTCATCGAGCTCATCATCCGAAGAGTCAGTGTCATATACACTGATATCATCGGCTTTCTCACACAGATTGACAGCTTTAGCAGGAGTAGCAGCCTTAGTAACCTCAGCAGGTTTAGTTGCTTCAGTAACTTTGGCCGCCTCTGCAGCTTTTGCTGCCTCAGCTGCCACGTCCACTAGTTCCTCCTTCGGCAAGACATCAAAATTATGATTTTCGAATCTCACCGGAGGTGGACATTGAGAATATTTGGGACTGGTGGAGAAGCCTTACTTTTCAGAGTGTTCTACTATGTGATCAAGGACATACTTGCAGTTTAAGCAACTCTCAAGCTTCTTCCTGATCTTTTCATAGTCACAGTTAACAATGGCCAATTGTTTCTTAGTGTCTTCGACCTCATTGATGTAATTATTTATAGCAATTTGCTTGTTAGCTACGGTTTTTGACAGTTCAGAAACATCCTTCTTATAATTTTCAATTGTACTAAGAAAATTTTTCTCCTTTTGTCTTAAGGAATCAATTGACCTTTGCAACGGACCAACATCAGCTTTTAAATTCAGATTTTCTTCAGTTATTTCTTTAATTCTGAATTTTAGCTGATTACACTCTACACAATCTAATTTAGAATTAGAAGAAGAACTTACCTTGTTTAACGATTCAGTAATGGCCATCAATGCATAATGAGTTGTTGTCTTCTGAGCTCCAAAGAATTCGGCAAAGTTCTTCTCTGTGCAGTCAGCATCCACAAGAAATGATCTTTTACCGATCAGCGCATCTGCTTCAGCTAACAGATCCTCCAAATCTTCTTCCATATCAGAATCGCACTCCGAGTCACAGTCAGACACTTCGGTTTCAGAAGTAATGATGTCAGACTGACTCGAAGTTTCTTCAACTTCGGCTGGTGCTTCAGACGCTTGTTGAGCAAAACAGGCTGCACCACCTTGAGGAGCTTCTTCTCCAATGATCAGATGGTTCCAGTTAAAACCTTCATCAGCTTGAATAACCAGGGCTTGACCTTGATTGTTGTTTGCAGGAGGCCTCTGGTTCTGGTTCTGGTTATTGACTGGGACAATAGCACGCTCAGTATTTGGTTGTGTCTGAGCTTGCTGCCTCTGATTCTGATTCGCTCTGTTGTTGTTGAAGGGATTCTGATGTCCTTGCTGCTTAGGTCGGTCACATTCCCTTGCAAAATGTCCTTTTGTGCCACAGTTGTAGCATGTGACCTTTGTTTTGTCGAACCCAAACTTGGTATTGTTGTTTATCAGAACATCTCTCCTTCCCATCCTGTCCATATACTCCTTTGCCCTTCTCACCACGCTTGCAAAGTGCCATTGTATGTCTATCAGATCCATGTCGTGTTTATCGATCTGTGAGTAATCCTCCTATGTAAGGTGAGGATTCCCGATTTGTCCAGCAACCAGTCCACTATAGGAGTTTACCAAGGTCGACAGTAGAGCCATGTGTTCTTGAGCTAGCTCTACAGTCACCTTTTCTAAACCTGCGGTGTCCAGCTGCTCAAGGACTGGGTTGGTCCGATAGCCACCTTGATTAGGAGTTGAAGCACCTCCATATCCACCATAACTTGTGGTTGGAGCTCCACCGAAACCTGTGGCAGATGGTCCACCAAAGTTTGCAGTTGCCTGCGCTGGTGCTGCAAGATGAGAAAATGGGTTAACACCAAACTTGTTAGTATTAAAATTCAAAGGATACTAGTTTGGTCCAAAAGGATATGTAGGAGGAGGAACATCAGCTGGGGGACCATAATTGTTAAAAGCATAAATCGGGTCCGGGTTAACCACAAACGCAGTCTGTGGTTTGGTACCACCCACACTGGTGTCCTGAAGAGGATTCCCATAATAGATGCTGGGATTCTATGGAATGAGCGCCTTGTTTACTCTCCTGATCTCCTCTATCTCCTTGTTCTCCAGCTCGGTAATGAACTCGTTGATGGAGAGAGTTTGATATGCATTGCTTGACTTTAGAATATCCAACCATTGATGCCAATGAGGAGGTAGCGCCTCAGCAAATCTTTCGACAAGGTCCGCCGATGAATATAAGACCCCGTACTGATACATTTCAGACATCAGATGGTAGTATCTAGCAGTCAAGTCCCTCAGTGATTCGTTCCCGATAGCATTGAAGTTCTCGAACTCCTTCTTGAGTTGATCCATTTTAACCTTCCGCGTCTTCAGATTTCCTTCATTTCGCTCAGCAAGTGCTAGCCAAAGCATCTGTGATGTAGTGCACTGAGCAAATTGATGAAGTATATCCTTGGGAAGAGCTTGCTTCAATGCTGCCATCGCCTTCTTTTCATAATTATACTTCTTCCTCTGATCTTCATTCATGTCTTCAATTGAGATTGGAGTAGTGGAATTCTCAACCATAGGCCTACTATACCCGGTCTCTATCGCTGACCATACGAGACCATCAATACCCTCAACATACGTCTGAAATCTGCCCTTCCAACCATGGTAGTCGGACATGTATTGCAATTTTGGCGCCCTATTCGAACTACCCGTCTCTAAGTCACTCATGAGAACGAAAGACAGATGATTCGTCTGTGAGTTTGCAGCAGCCGCGAGTGCCCAGGGATTTGCATTCATTGCCTGTTGTTGAGCCGCTAGCGCCCACAGATTGATTCCGGCAACATTCTCTTGCATCTGCGCTTGTTGCATCCGTTGCGTGTTTCGTTCGGCTGAGTATTGCCAAGGATTTGTGGGTATGTTCGTTTGATTGTTCATTTGTTGGTTATTAGGTTTCCTAGGTTGGTTCAGATGACCCCACGGGTTTGCCATATGTCTATGTTTGTTAAAAGTCCGATATTTAGTCTAATTTTTCAGTTTCAGGTCCTTTCAGGCGAGTAGGAACTCTATTCTTGTGTTTATAGGCGATTAGGGTTTTGTTGGGGCGAGTACGGTTGTAATCACTAGTATTACACGCGATTAGGGGCTATACCACTCGAGTAGGTGGCGAGTAGGCTGTAAATGTGTGAATGGAACTTGTACTCGCTTAAGTTATAGGCGAATAGCAGCTAAATGTGTGAAGAATTTGTACTCGCCTAAGGTATAGGCGAATAGGATGCTACTCTTGTCAAACTTCTTGTAATCGCCTATATAGAGGCGAGTAGGGTTTTGTAAATGCTAGAAGGTCTGCGTATCCGCGTGAACTGATCTATAACCTCACTTTTGCTCAAAAACCACTGTTTTTGCCTCAAAATCTTATCCAAAACAATGTGTTTAAACCCCAAATGATTGGAAAAGTTTCCAAAACACTTTTAGAACAAAACCTAATAAAAAACACACGTTTTTATCCATAAACACACACCAAGAATTTGAAAATAAGGGTTTTTATCAAAAACTCAAAGTTTCAAACTTCAAAACAGGTATTTGCTCAAAAATCACAACTTTCCCATAAAAACCTACCTGTTTTTGCTATCAAAACACTCGTGATAAGAGCCTCGGCTCTGATACCACTTGTAGGATCGACTAACGGGTCACCCGACAATCACGAGCTTGATATTCAGAGTGCGGAATCCTCTATATATGTTCTAATAGCAGAAACTAATATGAAACAATGATATATGAGTAATTAACACACACAAATGGGTCAAAAGATTAAATATTTATCACTAAAACAGAGCTCGAGTGTTTACAATGATCAAATCAGACCTTACAGACCAGGGGAGGGTGTTTGAAGAGTGTGTGTGGCAAGAACTGATCATTAGGGCAATGATTGGGACTATTTATACCTCCCGTACTCGTACAGACCTTTTCATGCGAGTACGAGGTAAGTTCATGCGAGTACGATGCTATCTAACATGATAAACTAGCGAGTAGGGCCGTACTCGCTAGTAGGTTCATGCGAGTAGGGCTATCAAGCATGAATACTGATATGGTATAGGCTGTAAATGCCTAAAGCCATTCCCTACTCGCCTAAAGTGTCCCAAACATCCCGAAACACGTATAAACATCTCCATACACCCCGAAACACGTCCAAACAACATATATACTAGCCTAGGGACATCATGCACTTACACTTCTTTTTCTACTCCACATAGGATGTCACTACTGAAATCAACCACAAAATCAGCTAGAGCCTATGATTTGATTGCATTTCTAGGTTCATATACCAAGTCAAAGGCACTTAATTTTACTAACCATTTTGCCATCCTGTAACATTTCGCATTTTATTCGTCAAATAATAAAGAAAGTTATGTAATATATCTTCGAATCTTGACATTTTGGGCGTAATAAAAATTCTCTTATCATTTTTAATCTAGTTATAATCATATAAATATATAATTAAATAGTTATTGTAGATGCATGAAAGTGCGACTAGTGCTATTGAATTGCGAATTACAAGATGTGTTGCTGTTATCGGTTGGTCGAAGGTGGAAAGTAAATGGTCGAAGGAAGAACTGGATGGTCGAAGGTAGACTCTGGGAGGTCGAAAGTAAATCTGTATGTATATATGTCCAGGTTCGCCCTATATGAACGGTCGAACCTACACATTCGACCAAGCTATTTGAGCGAATGTGCAGGTCTATATAATGCTGAATCAATTTTGAATGTTTAACTTTTGGTCATTTGTTTTCCCTCTCAGAGTGTGTTTCTCCCTAGGGTTTTTGTCAAGTCTGTAACTGATTAATATCATTATAAACAAGCTTTTGAAGTGTAAATGATTATGATTATGAATGAAATGAATGTGTTTATGATAATTTGTGTCTTTTGCTAGTTTTATTATCATTTTGTGATCAATTTAGGGATTCTGCACCTGAATTGAACTTGTTTGATCATATTCTTTGTTGATTAGCCGATCCTATACGTATACAAAGTGGTATCAGAGCCATAAGGATCAAACAACCACAAATTGATAATATTACAGCTGATTTGGACCCAATTTTTGATCAAAACTTTCTGTTTTTCATTGAACAACTGAATTTGGTGATTATTGATTGATTTGAACTTGTTTTCATGGATAAAATTCAAAATTCTCTCTGTTAAACTTGTTCCAAATCTAATCCGAAGCCAAACCTGCATTAGATCATCAAATTTCATCAACATTTGAAAATTTTGGATCAAAATAACTGATTTTCAAAGTATAACCGTTTTTCAAAATGAAAGGGTCGAATCTAGGGAGATTTGGTCGAGAGTGGAATTTTTAGGTCGAACCAAGGATTTTTTGGTCGAACGTGGAGTGATATTTGGTCGAACCTAGAAAGATTTAATGTGTTGTTCATTCGACCTTAATTGGTACATTCGACCGATCGGGTGGTCGAACGTGGGTTAAATTGGTTGAAAGTGAAATGAGTCTGTTATTTTCTACATTCGAACCTTGTCAAACGGTCGAAACTGGATTAAAGTTTACATTCGACCACACGATAATTCAACAGGGTCGAACGTAGAAACTGTTGTTAAATTTCTCTAATTGTTTTGTGTTTTATCGTTTTCAAAGCGATACGTGGAACTTTCCTACAACACCACGACCTAATACAACACCACAACAGCAGACAACTATGGATCCTTTGTCGGTAGCTGCTTAGAAGACTAGTCAACCATCCCAATCGATTAACTATATGGCGATGACTAGTTCTATACCCCAACAAGTTGCACAACCACAACCACAACCTATGGCTGATTACTGGGGAGTTGCAGCAGCAGCGGTACACTCTCAGACTACCAATGCGATTTTGACACTTATTCATGATTTATCTTCGGGTAGTGGGAGCCGTCCACCAAAGTTGATGGAAATGGTAGACTACAACCAATGGAAGACCAAGTTTAAGATTCATATAGAGGGAATGGGATTAGAAGGAACGGAAGCTGGCAAATGATTGCTAAGGGGTATGTTGCTCCGGTTTTGGAGAACACTGGAGAACCGATTCCATTAGAGAGTCTTGCTGAAGACGAGAAGAAGAAGTTTGCGGTGGAAAAGAAGGCGTTTTCCCAACTGTCCCAGGCCATTAACACTGATCTCTTACATCAGTTTGGGTCGTGTACCACTTCTAAACAATTGTGGGACATGTTAAGGAATCGTCACAATGGAAATAAGAAGACGAGGAAGCTTAGAATGGAGAAGTTAAGAAAAGAGTTTGAGAACTTCAGCTATATGGGAAATGAGACGCTGAAGGAGTTGATTCTGAGGTACTGTCACTTATTGACTGAACTTTCAAGTTATGAGATCAATATACCGATGTCTGAGCTGGTGGACAAGTTTGCTGATGCGTTGCCACCATACTGGAATCAACACATCGAGGTACTCAAGGAGAAGGATGCGTACCAATACTTGACCATCAATGAGTTTATCCAGAAGCTTTAGAATAAGGAGATGGAAGAAAAGAGGATGGCGAAAAGAGCTCAAGTTCCTCAGAATCCAGAGCTATACCATGGTGGTACATCTTCATCTCTAGCTAGTTCAAGTTCTAGTTCTAATGTTGCTCCACACATTGATTGCGTATCAAGTATTGTTGAACCACCCAAAGCCCCCATAAATATCTTGCTCAAACTTCATCTTATACCCCACCATCATACCCTACTACTTACATTCCACCATTTTCACCGATGCAACAAGCTGCTTGTTATTCTGCAAGTATAAACCAATCTCAACAACAATCCTACATTCCTCAAATGAATCAAACCCAAATCAACCAAAATCAACTTAATCATAGCCCATTTGTGTTGGAGACTTCGAACTTGAACAATGTTACTGTTGAAGTTGCACAACAACATGTAGCATTGGTTTCTGCTATGGTCGCTTCTTATAATGGGTTAGTCGCTAGTCAAATTGGTAACAACAATCTAACCAGTGAAGACTATGCGCAAATTGACAAAGAAGAGATGGAGCTCATTGACATCCAATGGGCGTTTGCTAGTGTTATGAGGCGAGCTACTGAGTTCATTGAGAAGACGAGCAAACCTGATCTTTCTACTTCTCCAAACACCACAAATGGCTTCAACAAAACCAAAGTAACATGTTTTAACTGTGGTGGGAAAGGTCACATCAAGAGGGAATGCACACAGCCAGCACAGCAGGGGAACATGAATCCTTTCAACACCAACTATCAGAACCATCAAAATCAGGTATCATACCAAAGTCAAAACAACTCCAATTTTCAACAACAAAACAACTACCAAAACTACCAAAATAACTCACCAAACAATACTGTTAGACAAAACACTACACAAAACCAAAACCAAAACCAAAATCCAACACCACACAATCCAACCAGAACTATTATTCCTATCTCTACACCAAACAGCTAAACTCAACCAGATAACAAGAACCAGGCTTTGGTGATTCAGAAAGATGAGGGTTTTGATTGGACTGGTATGCAACTCGGTGTTGAAGAGATTACTGCTGGTAACGTGGCGTGTGTTGCCCAGAAGATGGATTTGGATGAGCCGGTGTCTGCTGAAGATGTTTTAGTGACTGAGAAGATATCTGTGTCTGAGGTGAAGATTGAAGAATTGAGTGAAGAAAGTGATGGCTGTGTTGAGAAGAAGTCGGGATTGATCCTTGACTCTGTTACTGAGATTCCTGAACAGTGTGATTCAGCTTATTCTGATACGGAGAGCGATTCTGATTCTGAAACTAGTGTTAACTCACTAGATGATGATATCGATTGTTGATGCACTATTATGTTGACGTCACTGTCGAATATACTAGGGTTGAGTCTTTGTATTGTATTACATGAGATTGTGGTGATCCATAAGGGCATTTTATGGATCTGATGCATTTGTAAATATAGACCAAAACTAAAGTCTTGATTCGACCATTCAAAAGGGTCGAATGTGGAAAAGATCCACATTCGACCTAGTCATTTGGTCGAAGGTGGCTTTAGATGTTGGACTATAAATAGCAATCTCATGTGTTATTTTCATTTGTAGATTTGAGTTCATTCTTTGAATGCTCTCAAGGGGGAGGTCATCCCCGACCTCCCCCGGCCCCGAGATAGATGTTTATCCTACTGATCACAGTGTCTGTAACCGTTTCTGAATTAATAAGAATTTGTGATGACTTTGTTATCGTATATTTTTGTCTCATCTCGAATCTCCCGTCTGAAACCGAGTTGTTTTCGGTTAATCGATCCGTGAATTCGGTTTTTAACCGGACTCTCATCGATCAACTTCTTGCTGAAGCTGATTTTCTGATGACGCGCAAATCGTGCATAGTAGATGATGCTTTTACCAGAATCGACTATTCTAAATTCTTTGCTGGAAAGGAAGCACACTTTGCATTGATGGCGATGACTGAGCCTCCAAAGCAGGTAAGTTCTGAATCTAATTTAGATATGAATAGTGATAGGTATTGTGGTGCATGCGATAGATTGACAGAGGATAATAAGCAACTCAGGGTTCAGCTTGAGAGTGCTAAGATCAACTGTCAATCGTATAAAAAAGAAGCACGAGAATTCAATAAAGTTCTTGATGGTTACAAGAAAGACATTTCAGATCTTAAAAAGACTTTGTCTTTGAAACAATTAGCCATTAACAACTATATCAATGAATTAGAAAAAACAAAACTTGAGTAGGCTACCATGAAGTGCTTTGCTGAGAAAGTCAACAAGAAGCTTGAAAGCTATAAGCACATTGCATACGTTGTTGATCATATCATTGAGGAACCTTCACAGTCAGGTAGTGCAAACTACAAAGCCGTCCCATCTCCTGTGTTATTTGAAAACCATACTTTGCATTCAATAACACCAGAGAGCTCAGTTAAACTGGACTCGACATTGGATGATGAGTCTAACACCTCCAGTGTGGGAGACCCTAATTCTGATGTTAGACCTATTTTGGGACTAAATAATGAAGGTGTGATTGTTGTAACCGATGATTCCGACTCTGAGGATGACAAATCTGAGAAGGTGTGTGATATTCCTGTTGAAAATCACATAATTACAAATGAACCAGGTTAACCATCTCAGATTATGCATCCCATGGCTAACGCTTATCGAGCGAATCCATCAGTTAAGCCTGTTGAGAAAAATGAACAATGTGACAAACTCGTCAAAGTTTTCTATCGGATGATAGGTTCCGATAAGATAATTTCTGACGAAGAATATCCAATCAAATTTACCAACTACTCCAAGATTGAGAAAATTTGGCAGGAGAGTACCATTTGGTTCCCAAAGCATGAGCGAACAAATGATGTACCTCCAGAGGTTTTAAAGAAAATTTATTTGGATATTCCAAAAGAACCAAAGGTTCATATCACAGATTTTATCAAGCCGAAGGAGAAGGCTAATAGTTTTCTTGAGCCGACTTACTCCAAGGACCCAGCTCCTGAGAGTCTTAGAAGAAGGTGTGTGGATGATCATTATCCTATCACTACATATGCTAAGTCGAACGCCAAGAACAACTTTGAGGAATACCGTGCGTGTTTTAAATGCGGGGAGAGAGGGCATTTACTTGCTCACTGCCCGTATGTTAGGAACAAAAGGCACGAGGTTGAAGTGAAGCAGACATACCAGAGTTCAGTCGATAATCATTGTTATCCACAGAGACGATTTGTTCCTCAACCTGCCCCGTTTTATAACCAAAGCAGATATTTTAAAAGGAGGGAAAATCGTCAGATGACATATGATCATCGTAACCGGATAGCCATGGAAAAACCTCTTAAGAAACCTGTGGTGAACACAACTGTTGACAAGCAAAAGGTACCTATAAAACCTGTAGTCAAACCAACAGTTGGACCTGTCTCTATTAAATCAGAGAAGGTAACCAAGAAAGTTTCCTTTAAGGATGAAGTAAAGAAACCGGTTGAGACCCCAAAATCTCAAATCTGGATCTTGAAACCTTCGGAACAGTATTGGTCACCAAAGGGTTCTCAAGGTGCTTCATCTTCACAAGTGAATGAGAAAGCTGAAACTGAAAAAGATTTAATTGATATGAAAAAGATCAATTCAAATCAAAATGTTTGTGAAAAAAGAATCTTTGAAACTCAATGTTCAAAGACCCAAGACCAAGCAGGCTTGGGTCCCCCGAAAAATCTAATCTTTTACTTGATTTGTGCAAGGAGCTTCAGCTGGCCCTGTGAGCAGTCTTTGGATTGTTGACAGTGGAGCTTCTGGTCACATGACAAGGGATTTATCGCTACTGTTTGACATCAGAAATGTTAATGGCGGATACATAGCGTTTGCGGGGAATAAAGGTGGATAAATTACTATGGAGGGTAGTGTAAGTAATGGGATAGTGAGTTTTGAGAAGATTTCGTACGTGAAGCAAATTGATTATAATCTGCTCAGTGTCAGTCAGATCTGTGATAAACAGTTTCGGTATTCTTTGATGACAAATCTTGCTATATACTCAAGCCAGGATTTGTTCTACCAAAAGAGTGGGTTATGCTAAAAGCACCGAGAGTGAACAATCTGTACATTCTCGACATGTCAAAAGCTATGACTACACAAGGCCAAGTCACGTGTTTCCTCTCCAAGGCTACTGAAAAAGAATAAATCATGTGGCATAGGAGGATGGGACACATTCACCTTAGAATGATGAATTATTTGGTGAAAAATGAACTTGTCGAAGGCGTGAATGTTAAACATTTTCATTTGAACGACAAGTGTGTGAGTTGTAAGAAAGGAAAGCAGCACAAGCAGTCCCATAAACCAAAGAAAGTCAATTCAGTCAAACTACCACTTGAGCGTCTGCAAATGGATCTGTTCGGACCGTTCAAGCGTAAAAGTTATGCCGGTGAATTGTACTGTCTTGTGGTTACAGATGACTATTCCAGATTTTCATGGGTTATGTGCTTGCATCATAAGAGCGACACGTTTAATAATCTAAAGGTCCTATTCACTCGATTGGAAAGTATTTATGGTCTGAAGATCAAGAGAATTAGGAGTGACAATGGGACGGAGTTTAAGAATGCACAGATGGATGCTCTTTGTGAAGACAAAGGAATTCATCATGAATATAGTGCTCCGTATACCCCTCAACAGAACGGTGTCGCAGAACGCAAAAACAGGACTCTAATTGAAGCGGCAAGGACAATGCTTGCGGATTCCAATCTTCTAGTAATGTTCTGGAACAAATCAATTTACGTAGCTTGTTATACTCTCAATCGTGTTTTAACGGTGAATAAGTTTGGAAAAACTTCTTATGAACTGTTGAATCGACGAAAGCCAAACTTAGAGTATCTAGAACTATTTGGAGCCTCGTGTACAATGCTTAATCCATCTGAGAAGTTCGCACCAAAGGCTGAAGAAGGATTCTTTGTTGGGTATGCAACCCCGCTTAAACGGGTATTCAACTCGTCAGGTAGAGGAGTGGGCTAACGTTAAAGTTCAGCGATATACTCAGAATGTACAGGGTAGTGGTCCAGACTGGATGTTTGATTACAAAGATTTCTTTGAATCATTCAATCTAGATAGCTTGGTTGAAGAGGCTGTATTACGATTAAATTACGAGTGTGAAAACGCAGTGACATCACCGTTGGTGCGTCCAATCACCGTAAACCCCCAAACAGCTTCTAATGATTCCAATGATCCTGCAGCTGAAGAAGAGGTATTTCAGGAAGCTTCCACATCTCTTAATTCATCGAAATCTGAAGATGACGATGATGTTACAAGTGAAGCTGTTCCAGATATTGCTACAGAGACACCTCCAATGAACCCAAATCCAAATGGTCCTTCATCATCAAATTTGGGTAATGATCTGGATTCAACAGAGAATTTGACTACTCAGACGGGAGTACAAGTACCTGATTATCCGGAATCTCGGATACATCGGATTCACCCGCTCGAGCAGGTTATTGGTGATCCTGGTAGTAGTGTCATGACGAGAGGTCAATTGAGGAATGCTAACTCACAACAAAACCTTGGAGCTCTTGCTGTATATACCAAAATTCAAAAATCAGTTTTTCAAAATGACTGGTCATATGCTTGTTATGTTTCGCAGGTCGAGCTGCGGACATACAAGGACGCTCTTTTGGATGATGCTTGGGTAGAGGCTATTCAAGAGGAGTTATTATAGTTCCAAAAATTTGGAGTGTGGACACTGATAAATTTACCTCCAAGACGGAAAAAGATCGGAACTAAATGGGTGATTAAATGTAAGAAGGATGACAGAGGAGTGATTGTTAGGAACAAAGCTTGATTGGTCGTACAAGGCTTTCATCAAGTGGAAGGAATCGATTATAACGAGATTTATGCACCGGTTGCACGCTTAGAGGCTATCCGCATGTTTCTGGCATTTGCATCTTATAAGAAATTCAAGGTGTATCAAATGGACGTTAAAAGTGCGTTTCTTTATGGTGTGGTAAAGGAAGAAGTTTACGTAGGTCAACCACCAGGCTTTGAGGATCCTATTCACCGGGATAAGGTCTACGTTCTAAACAAAGCTCTCTATGGGTTGCACCAGGCTCCAAGACAATGGTATGAGGAGCTGAGCACGTATCTTCTATCCAAAGGATTTAAACGAGGTTTGGTAGATTGCACACTGTTCACAAAACGAACAGGGGAGGACTTGCTTCTTGTGCAAATTTATGTTGATGACATTATTTTTGGTTCTACTAATGAACTTTTGTGCAGAGAATTTGAACGTGTGATGCAGGAAAAGTTCGAAATGAGTGCGATAGAAGAGATGCAGTTTTTCCTAGGCTTGCAGGTGGATCAAAGACCAACGGGGATCTTTATTCACCAGACTAAATATGTTTCTGAAGTCTTTATTCACCAGACTAAATATGTTTCTGAAGTCTTTATTCACCAGACTAAATATGTTTTCGAAGCCGATGGATACCCCGATACAACCTAATCACGAGATTGGTGTTGATGCTAAGGGGGAGCTAACTGATCCTTTTACATACAGAGCAATCGTCGGATCTCTGACGTACCTCACCGCTTCCAGACCAGATATAATGTTTGCCACATGTCTTTGTGCACGTTATCAATCAAAGCCGAATCAGAGTCATCATGCAGTTGTCAAACCTATCCTTAGAAATCTGAAGGGTTGTCCGTCGAGAGGACTTTGGTACCCTAATGATGATAATTTTGACCTAATTGCTTTTAGTGATGCAGATTGGGGAGGCTGTGACAAAGACAGCAAATCCACAACGGCTGGATGCCAGTTTATGGGGAGCAGGCTCGTGATCTGGCAATGCAAGAAACAAACTGCAGTCGCCTTATCCACATGTGAAGCAGAATACGTCTCAGCATCAAGCTGCTACTCACAAGTTCTCTGGATACAACAACAGATCGTGGACTACGGTTTGCAATTTCTTAAAACCCCTATTTACCGTGATAATGAGGCCGCAATTGCATTGACAAAAGATTTAGTTAATCACTCAAAAGCTAAACATATCCGGATCAAATATCATTTTATCCGTGATTGTTACGCAAAAGAGTTGGTCGATATGGTCAAAATCCACACTGACTATCAACGTGCAGATCTTTTTACCAAAGCTTTTGATAAATCAAGATTTGAATATCTTTTAAAAGCTAACGGTCTAAAAGAAAAACAAAACTGATCACCACCTCAGTTTATCGCTTTTTAGGTTTAGTTTTTACTGTTTTTCAGAAAAATGCAAAAACCCAAAAATATGTTTTACATTTTTAGATAGATTTTATTTCCAGAAAAACCAAAAACATTGAAAAAATTCAAAAACCCATAAAAATTAGAAAACCCAAAATGATTTCCAGGAGAAAAAGGGCAAATGATAATACATCAGTGGGGATCTGACACATGCTAAAGAAGTGTAATGCAATATAAGGCGTGTGTTTGAGTCTGTGTGATGTGTTGATAGGCTTCGTAGACGTATTACTGCGTGCCTGATACATACATATCAAACGAATTGTTGTGTGGATAAACTCCTCATGGGCATATGGTCTTAGTACCGTAATTTGGTTTGATAGGGTATTTGTACAAAATTCAGAGGTTTTGGGTCGTTATGTTATTAGTTATCTGGGGATAGTCTCTCTGATCTTCTGCTATAAGTCATTTCGGACCTAGATCAGATAGGGTGTCTTTATAAAAGAGCTGTAAAGCCAAATCCTAAAGTTACCGAATTGAGGAACTTTCAATGTATGACGATAATCAAAGATTATCTAATGCATCGTATCCAATCATTGATGCAAATCATGATTGATATCAGCCCTCAATTGAGTTTACACTATAAATAGTAGTATCAGTCTAAAGCACTGCACAACAGTCTGCATGTGTGTGTGGGAACCACATACAATTGAGTTTATACTATAAATAGTAGTATCAGTCTAAGGCACTGCACAACAGTCTGCATGTGAGTTTATGTGGATCACAATATCAGCAGTTGCCAGATCACACATTGTCTTTAATGATAATAAATCAAAAGATCAATGGTATGATCAGATTTCTCAAAAACTGATATGATCCTCTTACCAGAAATCACAAAACATTTATTACTTTATCTTTACATTTCTGCATTTTACTTTTCTCGTCAAAAATATAAAACTCAAAAAGATTTTAGGTGTGTTTTAACAAAAAGTTTAGAAAATCCAAAAGATTTTACATTTCTATCTTATTTTTGATAACTGATGGTGGTTGATAGTGATTTTCTAAAGCTTGATGGACCATTTGAGTTTTATCATCTTTAAATGAGAAATAATGAATGTCGGATGCTTAAAAGTTGAGAAAAATATTGAACGGGACTCGATTTTGAGATTTGGTTAAAAACTTCAAAAATTCCAATTTTCATTCGCCCCTTCGTTGGGACGAATGTGGAATTTTTCCTGCTCATTTGAACCTTTCAAACGGTTGAATGTGAGTGTTTTTGTGTTATTTTCACATTCGAACCATTTGTCTACATTCGAACATTTAAATAGGGTCGAAGGTGGACGAATTTTCACATTCGCCCTAGTCGTTTGGTCGAATGTGGAACCTATATATGCCTGATCTGCACATTCGACTCCTTATTCAAAATTTTTCAAATTTCTGAGATCAAGGAACCTTGTTGCTCGTGATTTAAAAATCATATCATTGTGTTCTCTGATTCTTGCTGATCATTTCAACATATCATTTGCAGGTATCCATCCACAAACAAAGTCAGAATCATAGATTTTCTGATCGAACCCTAACTTGAATCAAACATTGTTTTCTGACCATTAATAATCACAATTGATGTAGAGGTTTTAGTGTTTAAGTGTTTTAGGGGGAGAATACACAAAAATCCAGGGTTTAAACAACATAGATTGATCAATTGATGTTTAAAATGCTTCAAACCCTAGATTTTAGGTTAAAACACATAAACACTGATTAATAATCAAAATTGATGATTGGGAAAAGTTCATCGGCCATATTAGATGCTTTTCAAATCAAAATGGCATGTTAAAACAACTTGAATCAAAATCTGCAATTTGAGAAGATGAACAGTCTCTTTCGCCCAATTTTAAACGTCGAAAGTGGCTTTTTGGTCGAATGTAGATGTTCAAACGGTCGAAAGTGGAACTAAATGGTCGAATGTATATTTTTAATCACTATTTTTCACATTTTAAACTTTGATTCCACATTCGAATCCCATTTTTCACATTCGTACCTTCGACTGGTCGAATGTAGAATTTCAAAATCAAAAATTTCATGATTTGGTTATTTTGTCCGTTTTTAACGTGTTTTCTTGATTTGTTTTGCAATTTAACTATGTATGAACCATAGAGTACTGATGTTCCCGTGGGATCTTCAGAAAAAGGCAGCTGGAAAGGAACAAGTTGATGAATTACCATTTGAAGCAACACACAATTGCTGTGCGTTTATGGGAGATCTGAAGAAACATACCGAATTCACCGGTATTGTTGATTTTTTAAAGAGAAGCTGTGTGATCGTTGCTATTGCTACTCCTGCCATCATATACAAAGATCATCAACAAGAATTCTGGAAGAATGCCAGAATGGATTATTGGAACAATGAATCTGCTATCGTAAGTACGATTCAGGGGGAGCTTGTGATTATTTCTAAAGACGACATCAGAGAAGCACTGAAGCTGACGGATAAGAAGACAAATCCAAGAGTTCTTTCTTGGATTGAGAAGAGAAAGTGTTTTCTTAGAATGAAATACAATTGACCGATTACTGATGGTTCATTACACAAAGGAAAGCTATGCCTACAGTTCAAGTACCTTACTCACGTTATGTTACATGTGTTTGGATCAGTGAGTGGAGGTTATGATGTAATGAGAAAGAGTATTAGCTCTTTGATGGTTGCCCTAATCTTGAACAAGCCTTTCAATGTATCTGGAATGATACTTGAACACATGCTGGAACCACTCAGAGGATTGAAGAACAAGAAGTTTTTGTTATATCCGAGATTCCTGCAGATGATATTTGATGAAAAATACAAGAATTTGAGAAGATCCTACTCAGATAGTCGTTCAGGATCACAAGAATATGAATACTTTAGTAAGAACGAAGGGTTACAAAGGTGTACCAATGAATGAAAGACCACCATTGAAGAACCTGTTTGGTCATCTGATCAATCCAGGATATGTAGATCCAGGTACTAATAAAGTCAGACATGATAACAGTGAATCTGATGAAGACAATCCTTTATGCCCTGTTGATCCTGAGGCAAAATGGAAAAGGCAAGTAGTGAATGTTGGTGTAAAGAGTGGTAAAGGGAAAGAAAAAGAGGATGATATTGTAAAACCACCAAAGAAGAATTCTCGTAGACAAAAGAGTGTTGCAAAGAAGGGCACACACTTGGTGGATGAAGAATCAATGGATTCGGAAGAAACTCAGGTTGAAGAAAGATGGGATTCAGATAATGAGACTGTTAAGAGCACCACACCCAAGGCCACTGTGGCTGGTGAGTCTGAAAGTCTAAACAAGTCTTTAGAAGAACAGAGATTAAAAAGTCCGATTGCTTTAGATGATATTGATGAAGGTTTGGGATTGGGATCTGAAGATTTTGGAGGATCGCCAAAGATGGGAGAGAAACAGAAAAAGCCTACATACAAGAAGAAAGAAAAGGCAGAGAAAATTGTAAAGCCGATGCAGAAAAGAGCTAAAAACATTGAGAATTGCTGGGAAGAAAGTTCCTGCAGCATCTAGCTCTAAGTCTCTCATGACATCCCAGTGGCAAAGAAACAGAAAACATCATCTGCTGCTGAGCAAACTGAATTGCCAACTGATGATTTTAATGTTGCTTTAGACAGAGTCTTGCAAAAGCTAAAGAAACAAAAGACTCCAGTTGCTGAAGCTTCAGCACCAAAGGTTGCTATAGATAGTGATGTGATGAATGCAGTAAACCAGAAGCTTGCAGATATGATGAAGATCATTAATCAGCAACAAGCAGAGATTGAGCAGTTGAGAAAGAATGACAAGAAGATGCTGGATGTAGTTGTCTCTTCACAGGAAAATCAAGAAGGTTTGCAAGCTAAGATTAAACAACTTCAAGCTGAGAATCAGAAGTTGTTATCACATGACCAGGGAAATACGAGAAGGTATATTAACTTGAGGCTTAAGAACAAAAGATGAAAGAAACGAACAAGAACATGAATAATCTGATTAAAGATCTATACTCAAAAGCTCCACAACTGAAAGCTGGAGAGGAGGATAAAGATCCTAAAGAAGAACAGGTAGATTTTGAACCATCTGACGAAGAAGAAGAAGAAGATGATGAATTGGAAGAGGATGTCGGTGATGCTCCTAAGAAGAAAGATGATGGTGATGATCATGGTTCAGGTGATGAATCAGGTGATGATAATAGCTTTGCTGCTAGTAATGATGATGACGATGATGATGATACTGACAAATATAAGTATGAAAAGAGAGGATCAGGTAAAAACACAGGAGAATCTAGTTCGAAAGCTCCTGGTGGCACTACTGACGATGATAATATTTTCTGGAACGAGAAATTAAGAGCCTTATCTGAAGAAGATAAGAAATTATATCGCCAGATGTTGACTGATAGAGTCTGGATGATAGAGATGATTGGTAGATTTCCAGAAATATTTTAGTCAAACGATATGCGTTTTGAGCTTGAATATAATGATCCTGATTTGGAAGACGGAGAAGTTTCTGCAGCCGTGTCAAAAGAGATATTAGAAGAACTGGCGAAACAAGTTGGTAAATCTCTTGAGGAGTTGATGAGTGAGAACCAGATACCGAATATACTTGAGAAAGAACCAGGTAATCACTCTGATGATAGAGATGTTCCAGTGTTGGAAGAAGTGGAGATGGAGGATATTACGAGTGAGGAATATCCAGAATACTTCAAGAATAATAAAGATTCTAGATTTCCTAAGTTCTCTGATGATTTGTTGCGCGAGGCTGAGAAACTTCCTCGTGAGAAGAGTAAGAAGTGTGTTGAAGAAGTGTTTCCAGATTGTCAAAAGCCAAATACTAAACAATCTGATGATTTGAAAAAATTGTTGAGGAAACTTAAAGAAAAAGAAGCTAACCGTCCAAAGACTGAAGTTCAAGGTAGTTTCTACAAATTCCATAATGAACTATTCAAAGACAAAGCTCTCGGATGGAAGTATTTGAGACAGCTTAAGTGTGTCACTGTGAAATGGGAGAGGAATTCTGTACTTTAATAGATTCCATGACATTAAGACACTACCATATTGGGCTGTTCGCGATATCTGCAGACATGAAATGTCAGGTGCCTCAGTAAACAACCATCTCGTTGGTTACTTTGCAGATCACATGGCGAGAGAGAGCAGAACGAAGTGGAATGTGTTTACCCCATAGTATCCTAAGACGATAGTTCACAAGAAGGAGATAGATGAGATAACGGGGTTGCCCAAGGTGACATTGAAGTATAAACCACCAAAAGTGTTGAAGCATATTCCTTTGATGTCGATTCCACAACACTTTTCAAAGTATTTTATGTGGTGGTACTATGATTGGAAGACAGCAGATGCTATTATTGTTCTGAAGGATGGTATGGAGGATTTTAAGAAGATTCATATCTTTGATCCAATGTAGTTAATCAATTGCTCGCACGAGGATATCATCATGTTATAATATAATCCGATTTACTGTGAAGAGAAAGACAGTGAACATGCATCCAAATATCAACGTGTGGTATTTCTATGTTTTGCGTGGGATGTCAACGCGGGTTGTGATTTTGATAAGAAGCTGGGGAAGTTTGTTAAGATTCAGAATGTTGGAAAGAAGAAACCGAAACAAACTCATGAACCAGTGATGACAAAAGAACAAAAGACGTTATTGCGTATCAAACTGATGAACAAGACTATGGATGAAGAGCGAAGGCGAAAGCAATTCAAGCAATAGTCGAGGGGGAGTTTGTAGATACACGAAAGTGCGACTAGTGCTATTGAATTGCGAATTACAAGACGTGTTGCTGTTATCGGTTGGTCGAAGGTGGAAAGTAAATGGTCGAAGGTAGACTCTGGGAGGTCGAAAGTAAATCTGCAAGTATATATGTCTAGGTTCGCCCTATATGAACGGTCGAACCTGCACATTCTACCAAGCTATTTGGGCGAATGTGCAGGTCTATATAAGGCTGAATCAGTTTTCAATGTTTAACTTTTGGTCATTTGTTTTCTCTCTCAGAGTGTGTTTCTCCCTAGGGTTTTTGTCAAGTCTGTAACTGATTAATATCATTATAAACAAGCTTTTGAAGTGTAAATGATTATGATTATGAATGAAATGAATGTGTTTATGATGATTTGTGTGTTTTGCTAGTTTTATTATCATTTTGTGATCAATTCAGGGATTCCGCACCTGAATTGAACTTGTTTGATCATATTCTTTGTTGATTAGCCGATCCTATACGCATACAGTTATAATATCAAAATGTTCAAAAAAATAAAAATGGGTGGACAGGGACTCGAACCCGCGTCCACCACAAGACCAAACGTGTTACCAACCAGCTGAGCCACAAGCCTTATGTGTTCAATATGCCACGCGAGGTAAACATAAGGTTAGTTAATTATCAAAAAGTTGACTTTGAAAGTCAACACCCACAACAAATCATTCAACTAACCAACGAATCCCACGAATCTCTTGATAATCAGTTATACTGAGTTCGTTAGCATCTTATACGGCCCTATCCCCACCATAATTTCAAATAAAACATACCAAAAACCATCAATTTACGTTTAGAGATAAGACATTCAAAATTCAAATTCAAAGTCGTTCAATCCGTTACGAATAGTATAAATTGAACCCACCCTCTTGAGCTCAAAGCACCGATAAACAATTTCCAAAAATCAATTTCTATTATAATTCACTCCAAATCCAGTTTCAATCGCCTTTTTTGGTTTTGGCATTGATCGGCTTAATCGAGCTCAAATCACGCTGTATGTATCGATTTATTTGTTGTTTTTTGTTAATCGGCACTTTGCCAACATTAACCCTATCTTTAATTAAGTTTTAATCGCGTATTGTAGTTGATTAGAAATCTAGGGTTTCATCATAAGGATTTGGGGAAGATGACTTACGCAGTCATCACACTTATTCAAAACAATCTGAAATAAATCACCAACTTCCCTATAGAGCAGTTGGCGATACCCTTGCTGTTAAACCACTGAACCGCTGTTTGGCGCGAGTTCGAGTCTGGTTCCCCACTTTTTATTTTGTTAATACTTGATTAAATCTAAAAAGATCTTAAAATTAATTAAAACCAAATATTATTGTTCTAGGGTTCGAGTCCTGGCACATGCAACCATTTTTTTTGCATTTCTTTTATACTTATATATTCAATATTATTTTTAAAAATAGATTTTAAATATTAAACATGGTTTATAAATTCTATAAAAATTATTTTAAGTTATTCTGATGATGAAGTTTATTATCCAACTTTTAGTTATTCAAAAATTATTTATTTACTATATATTATAAATATTACAAGTTTATTCATTTACAATTTCAAAATTCTATAAAAATATCTAAACGACATTATAAAATCCCCCAAAAATAATTTTAAAATTATAAATCAATTAGCATTTCAGAAATAAATTTTATTTCAGAAAATTGATATATTTAATATTTTTAATTGATTTTTGTTATTTTAATCATAAATAAATCATAATAAATTCATTTTTCATTATTTTTACATCAAAATTTCACATAAATTATTTTTAATCAATTAGATCAGAAATATAATTTTTTGATCTGAAATTTATAAATCTTAATATTTTTAAATATTAAGTCTATAGTTTAACAAATAAATATTGTAGTTGTATTATAATGTAGTTGTATTATAATGTAATAAATGTGATGTGTATCTAGTATTTTTTTATTTTGATGTACAAATTCTTGTAGAAAAATTGTATGTAATGTATTTAAATCAATTATTGAAATTTATTATTTACCATGAGCTAGATGTAATTTCATTAATGATTAAATTAGAATAATTGTAGTTGTATTATAATGTAATAAATGTGAAAATAATTTTTATAAATTTATTTTCTTAAGTAAGTAATGAATATATATACATTAATATTTATTTGTTAAACTATAGACTTAATATTTAAAAATATTATGTGAAATTTTGATGTTTCATTAATGATTAAATTAGAATATTAAACATGGTTTATAAATTCTATAAAAATTATTTTAAGTTATTCTGATGATGAAGTTTATTATCCAACTTTTAGTTATTCAAAAATTATTTATTTACTATATATTATAAATATTACAAGTTTATTCATTTACAATTTCAAAATTCTATAAAAATATCTAAACGACATTATAAAATCCCCCAAAAATAATTTTAAAATTATAAATCAATAAGCATTTCAGAAATAAATTTTATTTCAGAAAATTGATATATTTAATATTTTTAATTGATTTTTGTTATTTTAATCATAAATAAATCATAATAAATTCATTTTTCATTATTTTTACATCAAAATTTCACATAAATTATTTTTAATCAATTAGATCAGAAATATAATTTTTTGATCTGAAATTTATAAATCTTAATATTTTTAAATATTAAGTCTATAGTTTAACAAATAAATATTGTAGTTGTATTATAATGTAGTTGTATTATAATGTAATAAATGTGATGTGTATCTAGTATTTTTTTATTTTGATGTACAAATTCTTGTAGAAAAATTGTATGTAATGTATTTAAATCAATTATTGAAATTTATTATTTACCATGAGCTAGATGTAATTTCATTAATGATTAAATTAGAATAATTGTAGTTGTATTATAATGTAATAAATGTGAAAATAATTTTTATAAATTTATTTTCTTAAGTAAGTAATGAATATATATACATTAATATTTATTTGTTAAACTATAGACTTAATATTTAAAAATATTATGATTAAATTTTGATGTGTATCTAGTATTTTTTTATTTTGATGTACAAATTCTTGTAGAAAAATTGTATGTAATGTATTTAAATCAATTATTGAAATTTATTATTTACCATGAGCTACTGAACAATCATCAATACGTGACACCTCGATGTTTCCGCCATCGGTTGGGGTGTTACACATCCTTCCTGACATTTATGGTTTTCTAAGTACATTTTTAATAGGATAATTAGTTTGAACATGAATCCTATGTGTTTCAAAATAATGCCTTAACTTGGTAGATGCGATTAATAAAGATAAAATGAGTTTTTCAAGATGTGAGTACCTGGTTTCAGCATCCAATAAAGTTTTACTTACATAATATATAGGATGTTGTTGTCCTTCAAAGTCTTTCACTAAGACTGCACTTATTGCATTTCCAAAAACTGCAAGATATAATGAGAGAGGTTCACCATCCGCAGCTTTCATCAGGAGTGGAGCTGATGCAAGATATTCTTTCAATTTCTGCAATGCTTCCTCATGCTTTTGTCCCTAGTCAAAATTTTTGTTCTTTTTCAGGATGTCGTAGAATTCCTTGCATTTTTCTGAGGACTTTGAGGTGAATCTATTCAGAGCTGCTATCCTGCCAGTCAACCTTTGCACATCCTTGATATTTGTTTGAGATTTTAGATCTAGGATGGCTTTAATTTGTTCTGGACTGGCTTCTATGCCCCTCTTGGTTACAAGGTATCCAAGTAATTTGCCAGCACCAACTCCAAAATTGCATTTGGCCGGATTCATCTTCATGTTGTATGCATCCAGGATGTCAAAAGCTTCTTTGAGATCCAGAAGATGGTCTTCAGCCTTTTTGGATTTGACTACCATGTCATCGATGTAGACCTTCATTGTGTCCCCAATCTTTTCTTTGAACATCATGCTTACCAATCTTTGTTATGATGCACCTGCATTTTTAAGTCCAAAAGGCATGGAAATATAACAATAAATACCTGAAGGTGTCATGAATGCAGTATCCTCCTGGTCATCTGGTTCCATCTGGATTTGTTGAAATCCTGAGGATGCATCCATGAAAGTTAACATTTCGTGGCTTGCTGTAGCATCCACCATTGAATCAATATGTGGAAGAGGAAATGGGTCTCTTGGACAAGCCTTGTTGAGATCTGTGTAGTCTACACATACTCTCCATTTTCCATTTTTCTTTTGTACTACAACCACATTGCCCAACCATCTTGGGAATTTGACTTCCCTTATCATCATAGACATAAGTAATCTGTCGACTTCTTCTTGTATGATAACATTCTTCTCAGGTGCAAATTTCCTTCGTTTTTGCTGTATAGGATTGAAACTTTTATCGATTCCAAGCTTGTAAGTAATGATATCCTTGGAGATGCCTGTCATATCCTCATGTTTCCATATGAATGTTGACATCCTGCACTTTAAAAACGAAATTAAAGATTGTTCAATATCATTAGGAATGTTCTTACCGACTTTCACAGTGATATCCTTATTGTTTTCATCGAGGCAGACTGCCTTTACATCCTGATCAGGATGTGCTTTGTCATCCTTGAGGATATCACGTGCATCCTACTTAAGATTACAAAGTAGTGAAGTGTGTGTGTTCTTATGGAAGTGAGAGTTCTTGTAGTTCAGAAGTGTATCAACTAGTGTTAAGCAAGTGTCAAGCAAGTGTCCTATACTCGTTTATCACCCCCTTTATATAGTTACAAGTGAGTAAATAAAAGATCCCACGAAATCCGCATCCTTTATTGTGCTCCTTGACTGTTTCAGGTGAGCTTTGAAGCAGAATTAACTAACATAGACGTTGGTATAACAGTTTCCATGATTTTCACCCTTCATTTTTATCGGGCGGTTACACTTTTTACCTATGCTTTAGCAAATGACTTCTTCCACACGTATAGCTCTTCCATCCTCAGTTCTTTTGACTTGTACGAGACTATATAGCTGTTAGGGAAGAGTTACAAGTCTTAATATTATTTAATTATACATGCAATTATATAACAATAAGATAATTCGTTAGTCTATCCTCAGAATGCACATAAAACAAAACACTGTTACATCCCGAATCCTGTTCAGTCCTTTAATATCCTGAGAATGACACATAGAAAATACAAGGTAAAATCATCTTGAGGATTTCGCCACCAACAGTTACCAATGTGTTTATTTATTTTTTTGATTTTTTTTGTCATTTGGTAGCGCAGGGACAAAAAAAAATGTCACATAAATTCAAGAAGAATGACAGTAAAGGGAAATTGGTCCAGGTATGGGATCGTAAGCAGCTGGGGATACCCCCTGAATTGAACCTTGTTCCGACAAACTCGCCTTTGTTGATTGGAGGGGTCCAAGGCCTATACCACGGCCTAATATGGTAGGGTCCATACAACGGGCTAATAAGAGGGGTAAGGCAATAAAACAGAGTGCGCACATCCCCAGGCCGTGCTATGCTTCAACGCTTAGGAAAGGCTTAAAGGGTTGCACACCACCAATGTCAGTGGAACCGGTGTACACCAATCAGGGGGCATGGCTCAAAGGGATTTGCAAAGTCAGTGTTACAACCCACAAGAAGCCTCAGGTAAAATGAGGCCCAGCAGGCCAGCCCAAGTCCGGTAGAGTGGGGACTGTAACAAAGGTAGTAAGAAGGGAACTATAGTCAAGTTGATTGACATGGGGTATGGGAAACCATTGAACATGGATGTGCCACCCCATGGGCCAGTGGCTAGTTCTAGCATGGGAGGAAGTTCAAACAGAAACATCCGCGTGTGAACCACATCACCAAATCAAGACATCCGAAGTCTGACATTAAGGGCAGTGGGAGTGGACGAGTACGATGATAAGGAATAAGGCTGCAACCGAACCGAACGAACACGAACAAGACCTTGTTCGTGTTCGTTTGTTAAGGAAATTAACTGTTCACGAATAGTTCATGAACACTCACCGATTGAGATTTTTTGTTCATGTTCGTTTGTTAAGAAAACACTCATGTTTAAATGTTAATTTTGTTCATGAACGCTCACGAACACACTCGGACATTAATGAACACAAACAGTTGTGCATGAATACAGAGTGTTCATGAACGGAAAGAAAAACACAAAGGGACATATGTTAACTTCCAAATAATATCTAATTCACATATACTATGAAATTAACTAGATCCACTCAAAATATAACCTAGTTATACAATCAAACATAGTACTTAACATAATATTGGTAAAGATAATAAAGTAGTGTCTAAAAAACTAAGCTCGCATCTTAAACTTGAAGTCTTCATTAATTGGTTTTTTAAACTTGAACTCTTTATTAATTATTTATTTAATGATTATATTAAAAGTAGGGTTTTTTGATCTTGTATAGCCATATACTTACCTCACATAAATTATTTACTTATTTGTGTAAAATAAATGAAAATTAAAGGATGTAAGAAATATTATAAAAATTAAAAAACCATATTAAACAATCGAAAATAAATGAATTTAAATGAACACGTGACCGAACGTTCACTATCATTAACGAATGAACACGACCATTGTTCATGTTCGTTCATTTAACTAAACGAACAATTTTTTTGTTTTTGTTTGTCCGTTTATTAAACGAACGAACATAAACAAAATTTCAGCCGAGCGGTTCATGAATTGTTTGCTGAAAGTTCAGTTCGTTTTCAGCCCTATTAAGGAAGGAGACTATGATGAGTCAGTGGTTAGTTCTGGCCGTTGGATGACTCGATAGAAACTGATGCTATGATGTTGCCAAAAAGGCATTGGTGGGAGACATCTTTCCTTGGAGTATGTTGTGGTAGTGTGATAAATAATGTATTCATGTTTCTATATGCTCCATATGTTTAATGTTTTAATATATTGTGTTCTGTTACACTGGTGTAAGTGTAACACCCTAGTCATATCTCACATTGTCCGTGGACATGAGAGATATTGGTTCATAAGCAATGTCTTACCTCTTAAATCACCAATGTGTTTTTGGCTTAGATGGCTGTGGAGCATATGAAAACTCCACGGTTAAGCATGCTCAGATGGGAGCAGTACTAGGATGGGTGACCTCTTAGGAAGTTTTCACTCAGGCAACCAAAAACAAATCCATGAGCTTCTAGTGGGCAAAGCTAACAATATTGGATCATATTAGAGGCGGGGTGTTACAAAATGGTATCAGAGCCACTCCTATGCCATCCGGGATGGTGGGGCAAACCTCATCGAGGATGATGAGTTCATGAGGGGGATGATTATAACACCCTAGCCATATCCCACATCGTATATGGACATGAGAGATCTTAGTTCATAAGTAATGTCCTGCCTCTTAAATCACCAACTCATTTTGGGCTTAGCTGGCTGTGGAGAACATGAAAGCTCCATAGTTAAGCGTGCTCAGGTGGGAGTAGTACTTTGATGGTGACCTCTCGAGAAGTTTTTACTCGAGCAACTAAAAACAAATCCATGAGCTCCTAGTGGGCTAAGGGGACAATATTGGATGATATTAGAGGCGGGGTGTTACACAATGGTTTTCACTCGGGTAACCCAAAACAAATACTTAAGCTTCTATGGTGCGTTGGATTAAAAACAATTTAGTTTTAACTGGATAACAATCAGAAAGTAAACACTTTTAATAAGTTTCCCATTGAACTAATTGAAAAGACAACACCCCCCACACACAGAGATACATCCTACATAGTACGAAACGACATACAAAAGAAAAAGTCTTGCATTGACGCGGGTTCTTCTTCTTTTACTTATTGACCGCCTTTTCACCGAGTCCAATTCGTCAGCGATTTGTACCACATCCCTTGTTCCTTATTCCTTGTGGGTTACTGCATGAAAGTTCAATATCTTCTAATACACCTAAATGGTTGGCAATTATTGTTTCTTTCCCACACCAAAAACTTCCTCCTTCATACTTGATGTGTTGCAAAACACATCTAATATTGTAGTTGTATTATAATGTAGTTGTATTATAATGTAATAAATGTGATGTGTATCTAGTATTTTTTTATTTTGATGTACAAATTCTTGTAGAAAAATTGTATGTAATGTATTTAAATCAATTATTGAAATTTATTATTTACCATGAGCTAGATGTAATTTCATTAATGATTAAATTAGAATAATTGTAGTTGTATTATAATGTAATAAATGTGAAAATAATTTTTATAAATTTATTTTCTTAAGTAAGTAATGAATATATATACATTAATATTTATTTGTTAAACTATAGACTTAATATTTAAAAATATTATGATTAAATTTTGATGTGTATCTAGTATTTTTTTATTTTGATGTACAAATTCTTGTAGAAAAATTGTATGTAATGTATTTAAATCAATTATTGAAATTTATTATTTACCATGAGCTACTGAACAATCATCAATACGTGACACCTCGATGTTTCCGCCATCGGTTGGGGTGTTACACATCCTTCCTGACATTTATGGTTTTCTAAGTACATTTTTAATAGGATAATTAGTTTGAACATGAATCCTATGTGTTTCAAAATAATGCCTTAACTTGGTAGATGCGATTAATAAAGATAAAATGAGTTTTTCAAGATGTGAGTACCTGGTTTCAGCATCCAATAAAGTTTTACTTACATAATATATAGGATGTTGTTGTCCTTCAAAGTCTTTCACTAAGACTGCACTTATTGCATTTCCAAAAACTGCAAGATATAATGAGAGAGGTTCACCATCCGCAGCTTTCATCAGGAGTGGAGCTGATGCAAGATATTCTTTCAATTTCTGCAATGCTTCCTCATGCTTTTGTCCCTAGTCAAAATTTTTGTTCTTTTTCAGGATGTCGTAGAATTCCTTGCATTTTTCTGAGGACTTTGAGGTGAATCTATTCAGAGCTGCTATCCTGCCAGTCAACCTTTGCACATCCTTGATATTTGTTTGAGATTTTAGATCTAGGATGGCTTTAATTTGTTCTGGACTGGCTTCTATGCCCCTCTTGGTTACAAGGTATCCAAGTAATTTGCCAGCACCAACTCCAAAATTGCATTTGGCCGGATTCATCTTCATGTTGTATGCATCCAGGATGTCAAAAGCTTCTTTGAGATCCAGAAGATGGTCTTCAGCCTTTTTGGATTTGACTACCATGTCATCGATGTAGACCTTCATTGTGTCCCCAATCTTTTCTTTGAACATCATGCTTACCAATCTTTGTTATGATGCACCTGCATTTTTAAGTCCAAAAGGCATGGAAATATAACAATAAATACCTGAAGGTGTCATGAATGCAGTATCCTCCTGGTCATCTGGTTCCATCTGGATTTGTTGAAATCCTGAGGATGCATCCATGAAAGTTAACATTTCGTGGCTTGCTGTAGCATCCACCATTGAATCAATATGTGGAAGAGGAAATGGGTCTCTTGGACAAGCCTTGTTGAGATCTGTGTAGTCTACACATACTCTCCATTTTCCATTTTTCTTTTGTACTACAACCACATTGCCCAACCATCTTGGGAATTTGACTTCCCTTATCATCATAGACATAAGTAATCTGTCGACTTCTTCTTGTATGATAACATTCTTCTCAGGTGCAAATTTCCTTCGTTTTTGCTGTATAGGATTGAAACTTTTATCGATTCCAAGCTTGTAAGTAATGATATCCTTGGAGATGCCTGTCATATCCTCATGTTTCCATATGAATGTTGACATCCTGCACTTTAAAAACGAAATTAAAGATTGTTCAATATCATTAGGAATGTTCTTACCGACTTTCACAGTGATATCCTTATTGTTTTCATCGAGGCAGACTGCCTTTACATCCTGATCAGGATGTGCTTTGTCATCCTTGAGGATATCACGTGCATCCTACTTAAGATTACAAAGTAGTGAAGTGTGTGTGTTCTTATGGAAGTGAGAGTTCTTGTAGTTCAGAAGTGTATCAACTAGTGTTAAGCAAGTGTCAAGCAAGTGTCCTATACTCGTTTATCACCCCCTTTATATAGTTACAAGTGAGTAAATAAAAGATCCCACGAAATCCGCATCCTTTATTGTGCTCCTTGACTGTTTCAGGTGAGCTTTGAAGCAGAATTAACTAACATAGACGTTGGTATAACAGTTTCCATGATTTTCACCCTTCATTTTTATCGGGCGGTTACACTTTTTACCTATGCTTTAGCAAATGACTTCTTCCACACGTATAGCTCTTCCATCCTCAGTTCTTTTGACTTGTACGAGACTATATAGCTGTTAGGGAAGAGTTACAAGTCTTAATATTATTTAATTATACATGCAATTATATAACAATAAGATAATTCGTTAGTCTATCCTCAGAATGCACATAAAACAAAACACTGTTACATCCCGAATCCTGTTCAGTCCTTTAATATCCTGAGAATGACACATAGAAAATACAAGGTAAAATCATCTTGAGGATTTCGCCACCAACAGTTACCAATGTGTTTATTTATTTTTTTGATTTTTTTTGTCATTTGGTAGCGCAGGGACAAAAAAAAATGTCACATAAATTCAAGAAGAATGACAGTAAAGGGAAATTGGTCCAGGTATGGGATCGTAAGCAGCTGGGGATACCCCCTGAATTGAACCTTGTTCCGACAAACTCGCCTTTGTTGATTAGAGGGGTCCAAGGCCTATACCACGGCCTAATATGGTAGGGTCCATACAACGGGCTAATAAGAGGGGTAAGGCAATAAAACAGAGTGCGCACATCCCCAGGCCGTGCTATGCTTCAACGCTTAGGAAAGGCTTAAAGGGTTGCACACCACCAATGTCAGTGGAACCGGTGTACACCAATCAGGGGGCATGGCTCAAAGGGATTTGCAAAGTCAGTGTTACAACCCACAAGAAGCCTCAGGTAAAATGAGGCCCAGCAGGCCAGCCCAAGTCCGGTAGAGTGGGGACTGTAACAAAGGTAGTAAGAAGGGAACTATAGTCAAGTTGATTGACATGGGGTATGGGAAACCATTGAACATGGATGTGCCACCCCATGGGCCAGTGGCTAGTTCTAGCATGGGAGGAAGTTCAAACAGAAACATCCGCGTGTGAACCACATCACCAAATCAAGACATCCGAAGTCTGACATTAAGGGCAGTGGGAGTGGACGAGTACGATGATAAGGAATAAGGCTGCAACCGAACCGAACGAACACGAACAAGACCTTGTTCGTGTTCGTTTGTTAAGGAAATTAACTGTTCACGAATAGTTCATGAACACTCACCGATTGAGATTTTTTGTTCATGTTCGTTTGTTAAGAAAACACTCATGTTTAAATGTTAATTTTGTTCATGAACGCTCACGAACACACTCGGACATTAATGAACACAAACAGTTGTGCATGAATACAGAGTGTTCATGAACGGAAAGAAAAACACAAAGGGACATATGTTAACTTCCAAATAATATCTAATTCACATATACTATGAAATTAACTAGATCCACTCAAAATATAACCTAGTTATACAATCAAACATAGTACTTAACATAATATTGGTAAAGATAATAAAGTAGTGTCTAAAAAACTAAGCTCGCATCTTAAACTTGAAGTCTTCATTAATTGGTTTTTTAAACTTGAACTCTTTATTAATTATTTATTTAATGATTATATTAAAAGTAGGGTTTTTTGATCTTGTATAGCCATATACTTACCTCACATAAATTATTTACTTATTTGTGTAAAATAAATGAAAATTAAAGGATGTAAGAAATATTATAAAAATTAAAAAACCATATTAAACAATCGAAAATAAATGAATTTAAATGAACACGTGACCGAACGTTCACTATCATTAACGAATGAACACGACCATTGTTCATGTTCGTTCATTTAACTAAACGAACAATTTTTTTGTTTTTGTTTGTCCGTTTATTAAACGAACGAACATAAACAAAATTCCAGCCGAGCGGTTCATGAATTGTTTGCTGAAAGTTCAGTTCGTTTTCAGCCCTATTAAGGAAGGAGACTATGATGAGTCAGTGGTTAGTTCTGGCCGTTGGATGACTCGATAGAAACTGATGCTATGATGTTGCCAAAAAGGCATTGGTGGGAGACATCTTTCCTTGGAGCATGTTGTGGTAGTGTGATAAATAATGTATTCATGTTTCTATATGCTCCATATGTTTAATGTTTTAATATATTGTGTTCTGTTACACTGGTGTAAGTGTAACACCCTAGTCATATCTCACATTGTCCGTGGACATGAGAGATATTGGTTCATAAGCAATGTCTTACCTCTTAAATCACCAATGTGTTTTTGGCTTAGATGGCTGTGGAGCATATGAAAACTCCACGGTTAAGCATGCTCAGATGGGAGCAGTACTAGGATGGGTGACCTCTTAGGAAGTTTTCACTCAGGCAACCAAAAACAAATCCATGAGCTTCTAGTGGGCAAAGCTAACAATATTGGATCATATTAGAGGCGGGGTGTTACAAAATGGTATCAGAGCCACTCCTATGCCATCCGGGATGGTGGGGCAAACCTCATCGAGGATGATGAGTTCATGAGGGGGATGATTATAACACCCTAGCCATATCCCACATCGTATATGGACATGAGAGATCTTAGTTCATAAGTAATGTCCTGCCTCTTAAATCACCAACTCATTTTGGGCTTAGCTGGCTGTGGAGAACATGAAAGCTCCATAGTTAAGCGTGCTCAGGTGGGAGTAGTACTTTGATGGTGACCTCTCGAGAAGTTTTTACTCGAGCAACTAAAAACAAATCCATGAGCTCCTAGTGGGCTAAGGGGACAATATTGGATGATATTAGAGGCGGGGTGTTACACAATGGTTTTCACTCGGGTAACCCAAAACAAATACTTAAGCTTCTATGGTGCGTTGGATTAAAAACAATTTAGTTTTAACTGGATAACAATCAGAAAGTAAACACTTTTAATAAGTTTCCCATTGAACTAATTGAAAAGACAACACCCCCCACACACAGAGATACATCCTACATAGTACGAAACGACATACAAAAGAAAAAGTCTTGCATTGACGCGGGTTCTTCTTCTTTTACTTATTGACCGCCTTTTCACCGAGTCCAATTCGTCAGCGATTTGTACCACATCCCTTGTTCCTTATTCCTTGTGGGTTACTGCATGAAAGTTCAATATCTTCTAATACACCTAAATGGTTGGCAATTATTGTTTCTTTCCCACACCAAAAACTTCCTCCTTCATACTTGATGTGTTGCAAAACACATCTAATTTCATATGTATTTTGTATATTATTTGGTCAAGTTTGTATTCGTTTCGTGTCAGTTTATTATTTATTTATTTATTTTACTATTATATAGGTGTTTGTGGAAAATGAGCACAAAATGAATGATTTATAATCGGGACATGAACACTTGAGAGGAGGTGGTCATGGTCGTTGGAGCATAAATGAAGAACTTTGGTCAAGCCAAGAACACCTGAGATGCGAGCACGGAGTATAATACTATCTATGATGATGATAATAATAATAATAATAATAATAATAATAATAATAATAATAATAATAATAATAATAATAAAAATGGACTTAGTCCATGTTACACTTACGAAAAAAAATAAAAAAAAAAGAATGAAAGAACTTTGAGGGCCCAAATCAAAACCCTACATTATATATCACGGCAATTATATAAGAGGTAGAGATCATTATTTTTTGGGGGGGATCATAACACGAGAAAAACAGCCGCAAAGGGACAAACTCAGACAGCAGCAAGAAGAAAAATTGGAGAAGGAATTTTCAAGGAGGAGAAGGCTTGGGTTTGTTTATCTAAAACACTAGTTTTGGTTTTTGATTACTTTGTGTTTTTCAACTGTTTGATACTATGTTTTATCATTTCTTTGAACCTATGTTTTCGTTGATTTCCATGACTATGAGTAGCTAAATATTTAGTGCTACCTAGGTATGATGACGGGTGACAATTGAATAATAGTTTTCGGGTTGGATCTATGTTATGTTTTGGATAATGTTTTGGTAAAGAGTTTTCTAATAAGGTTTCTTTTGTATATGCGTGCTTTATATCTGAATATTAATACTTGTTTCGCTTAATTCTAGTTTAATTGATTTTGTATATTTTGATCTAGGGTTTTGTGAGTATCTTAGACTTGGTGTTTTTGATAAATCTTGTGGTTGCTAGACGTAGTAAACCCTAGAAACAGGTTAATTAATTATTCGGTAATTTAGCATTCTACCACCTTTGAGAACGAGAGGAGATTAGGTGTCAGTGTGTCTAGCTTGGTAGGTATTCGGGACCGTGGTCTGCACGAGAGTGAGTCACCCCTAGCGTGCCTGTTTTGTTAGCATCCTGTGTTAGAAACCTGTAAGAATAACTATCCCTTACATCCCTTACATCCCTTACACATCCCGGATGTATTGTTTTTGAGGGGGCCGAGAGGACATTCAGATTTAGGATACCTTAGCATAGTTCGGAGAGACCGAAAGGTGATCTGAACCCGAGACCGGTGAGTTTACACACTTCCCTAGATTCGGTATTGCGACATGTTGGAGAGTGATTCGCGTTCCAGTGTTGGTCTAGTTAATGTATCTTATGATCCCGGTAGCAAAAACCCATTTATCCAATCTCGGGAGCTATAAGTCAGTCACCTTGATTCTTACCTTGGTAGCCATTTTCTCATTACTTGATCTCATCCAGTTCTACTTGCTCGTTTTCTTTGTTGAGTTGTTCGTGTTTTATTTAGTTTAATTTTATATTTTTTAGTAATTAATTAAATCACCATCACTTCAATTTATTAGACCAGGACTCGACGAAAGTTTATTACCGAGAGCTACTACTACTGTGTCCACGGTTCGATACTCGGACTTATTTGCTTTACTACATTCGACCGGTATACTTGCCGGTAGTGTGTGGTTTAGTTGGTATTTCCCATTTAAAACTTGTTTTGAAATTAATTGGACTTAATATATATTTATCACACATTTCACGCATCAATACCTTAAGACTTGAGTTGCTTTGAGAACATGGATAAACGATCAGGCAAAAACGTTAATCAATAAACATATTGAGTAAACATGTCAAACAATTCGTGACGCATAATGGCGTTGTCGCTGTTGTCTACATCATAATGAGAATTTATGCTAACCACAGATTTAGGTAGGACCTCACACCTCCAACGGTCTAGGATGTAATTCTCAGGTCTTACCTCAACTTTTGTGTATTTGAAAACACAAAAAATATGGCGGCACAGGTTTCCAATTCGGGTCCATCCATTACATGAAGATGTTGAGGTCTTAGCAGTAGAATCCACCCTAACCTGTACCCAAAAAAGAAGAAAGAAAAGTTAGATATTGAATGCAAACATATATCTTACACTGGTGTATAATTAAAAAAAGGTGTTGTGTAGTGGTAGGTATTAACAGGATGCGCATACCGTAAAATCGTTCACCACATCCGTGCGCATCCCGTCTATTTCTTCTTGCATTGTAATGAAAAAGAAAATTAACCCTTTCTGGATTTCTTTAAAAATAATTGAAGATCATTTGAGAATAAACCACGACACATTACTTTTCAATTGCCATCCCGATTTTCAATTCAGGGACCCTGTACTTAGCTTTGAACATAGTAACCCTCTAGTTGTATCTTTGCGATTCCATAGTAGAATCGTAACACAACAAAGATTGGACGAGAGTATTAGCCCAGCTTGAGTTAACTTTAAAAGACACGTTGGAGCCGTCACAACAGGTGGTAGTTTTCATGAGACAAGACATTTGATGTCGTGAAAGTAAGCAGACACTCAAAACTCTTTGATGCTAAACATATCTTTTAGCCACTCATTGTCCGTCAGACTGTACTTATCCAGTAACTTTCCCCATCGGCTTTCTAAGGTGGAAGGTTTAAAGTACACATTCCATACCATCTTATGTATTGCCGCCCGAACTTCTTTGTTGTCTACACTTCCCGCAGGCTAGTATTTATAGGATGAAACTAGGTAAAAAAAAAAAGAAAGCATATAACAGGTTTAAAAAAAAGTACACTGATGTAAATACATATGTACCTTTTTAGGGAGTTTTTCATGATGTGCCACATGCATAAACGATGATGTGACTCAATAAAAACAGCAGAGACTGCTTGCCTCATTGTTGGGTCCTACTCCGTTAACACCAACTTAGGGTGCTTCCCATGAGCTCTGAGAAATGTGTTGAGTAACAAGCAATATGATTCTATAGTCTCATTAAATAGTAGTCCAGTCCCAAATGTAACACAACGTTTATTTTTGTCCATACTAGTGAAAGGGATGAATATAAGATTGTACCTAAGTGACGGTAAACACAAATGTTAACATCCCCAAAAAATAAGGAATACTGTGAATATTTTACACTTATATAAAAAAGGTACATTGACTTACTTGTTCATTTGGTATGTTGCATCAAACGCAAGCACATTACCAAAGGCTTGATAGTTTATCTTTGATATATCATCTGCCCCGAAATGATATCTGAGCTCACTATTAACCAGACTATACTTGAAGGAAAAATTTGGCAAGTGTTTCACCCTATCATTCAATTTGCCTATCGCCATCTACGAATCCCTATCGCCAGTGACCATACGGATATCCTAGCAAAGTTCTTGTAATCTACGGGGGTACCCTTGACATTTTGGTGTCCACCTTTTAAGCTATCTTGGATTTTGTGAGCTACCGTGGGACCTACCTTGTTGAGGCTTACACAATGAATGAATTCTTTTGTTAGAAAATCCATCTTCCTACCTATTTTGGTTAAGTCTCTATTATAAGAAGAAACCAACATGTGATTGTTTGACTCTTCAAATTGATAAATCTCCCATAATGAAGTAACATTCCATAACTTAGCCCCAATGCTTGCTTTAGAATCACACTCTTGGAATGTTGTCTGCCTAATCTTTAAAGAGGTGTCATCTAAAGAGTTGAATTTCCTTTTAGTTTTGGGTTTACCTTTGTAACCTTTCATATTTTCTTTGATTTTTGTAACCTTTGATAAATAGTGAAATCCCAATTTGATTATTCATTTGTGGCGTTTCCTATGTTACTTTCATTATTTAGTGCAAAAATTATCTTGGTTATTATTTAAACACACTAATATTTTATAAAATATAAAAAACAAAAGATTTTTAAAATTTTTGGCTTGGGCCGGGATTTGAACCCGAGTACAGCCCGTTCAAACACTAACACAAACAACACCACCACTACACCACTTTGGTGTTTGGTGGTTTGTCTTGAAACAGATTATACATAAACATATTTCAGAACCCCTGTGACCACTGATAGCTTGCAACACGTGATTGTCGCTCGATTTGGAAACTATTGTCACAATTTATACTAAGATTGCGTGATTTCAGCTTAAACGATACACAAATCAATCCCACTTGGTGCGTTTTGACCGGACCTTGGTCAAACTTCTTAAACCTTCCAATTTCGAAACCTTAGTATAAATTGGACATTCATACACATTCATACAGTGCCGATTTGCCCTAACCTACCTTCAATCGATCCATTTTCACTTTAAATATTATGAATTCGAGCCAAGTTGTTCTCGGTTTGGTGGTACTAGTTGCACACCCTTCTCATTCGGTATGTTCCAATTATTCATGCTTCTAGTGTATTATAGAGTATAATAAAAGACCCATAGTTTTACAGCAGATCTGCAGCGTTTTGCGAATCAATTGATTGGATTGGATGGTTAGGGTTTCTATTAGATTTAGGGATTTTGTTGTTTTCAAGTTTCTGTATAAGTAGATAAACGATTCATACTAATCAACAAACACACACCTAGACCAGTTGGTCTGGGCGTGGCACATATACAGATCCGATCCCGAGTTCGAGTCCAGGGAGAGCCGGTTTTGGGTATTTTTTTCCAGCTTTTCCTTTTCTTTTTCTTTATATATATAATGTGTTTATAAATACAATTAATTATTTAAAATAGCAAACCTTGTCCAATATTTTTTATAAAAATTACCTGAGCTTCACAAAACCATAAAGTTAAGTTTAAAATTTTATTTTTCTGAAAAATATTATTTATTATTTTTTATATATTTATTTGGTTTAAATCATGAATAATTCATAAAAAAATCATTTTTAATCATTTTAATACCAAAATTTTGGTGGAGATATTCCTAACCATATAAAGAGTTTTGGTAATTCAATTTTTTTTGTAAAAATATTATTTTTACTCGTTTTTATAATTTAAATATATTTAATTTATTAAATTCAATTTAATTATGTTTTAAATGAAAATAATATGAAAAATAATTTATAAAATTAGTTCCCACTTATAACACTTATAAACTACTGTTCAAAAATAAAAAAAAATGTTTTTGCACTTTATTTGTATTTATTTCCTAATTTATTTCAATATTAAATAATAATGAATCAATTTAAAATACTAGAATATCAAAATTTTGAGTTTAAAAATTCTGAAATATGTTTTTATTTATCTTAGAATAAACTTTACTTGAAATTTCTACATATGAGTTATTATTTATTTCCACTCTTAATTCATATTTATTAAAACCAATTAGGGTTTAATTCAAAAACCCTAGAATCCCCTAATTTAGGTTATGAAACCCTTAGTGCCCAATCCTTAATAACCTAGATAGACTCTTTTAAGTTTAGACACTTATTTTGGATGCTCGAAACTTTTGGATGAGTCTTTGGGATTCGCCTCACATACATTCACGACGCTTAGAGGTTTATGCAATTTATTGAAGGTGAGTTTACATAGCCCCTTTTTTTTTTTACTTTTTTACATTTTTGGGGTGAAACATGTTTAAACATTTTTGATGCAACAATAATTACTCATTCTCATTATGTTGAAACTTGTGGATTCATTTTGACTGTAAGAAAAAGACACAGAACAATCAATAACATTGATCAAGCCGCTTGTTTAGATTATAGCGCTATAGGTTTGACAAACCCATCCCCCTGCATAAATTCAGGGATGATCGAAAACAGTTTCACTTTTACTAACTTGCGCGTTAGGTCTCAGTCGACATAAGGTTTGATTGTACAAAAGACACATTGTTACATGTCGGACTCATACTCTAACATTATTCATTGATATATCTAAACTATAACTGCTATGAAATATATCGATTTCTATTACATGCAAAAACCTATGTATTCTCACCAACTATTTATAGTTGACCCCCCATCTTTCCAACTTAACATGTTTCAGGTTTTATTTGCTATTGGAAGTTGTACAAGTCTTGGAACACGTAGGAGCTTTGGACCTAGTTTATATTAATCAAGCTTTTGTAAGCATTACTTGTAAGACAAATTGTAAATCGTTTAATATTATTCAACTTTCATTTAGTACCATGAGCTATTGAGCAATCATCACTACGTGGCACCTCGATGTTTCCGCCATCGGTTAGGGTGTTGCAACCTGGCTTAGAGCACATAATGTACCTATAGGGTAATGATACCTTTGACCCTTTTATGGTTCGCATCCTAATAGAGAAGCCACACTTCTCAGCATACGACTCATACATTCCAACCACATCTTCTCACTCCCTATACCTAGCCATCACGCTTGGTTTTACACAATCGTCTACAATGGGTGCCCAATAACGACTACCATTGGGCGTAAACCAGTAAGTACAATGCAAACCTACAAAAACCAAGGCTTAGCTATTGTTTTTAATAACACTTGTGTATACCGTTTACACTTGTGTAAAAACGTTTTTCCCTCGAACCTAGTTTCACCATACTAAAAACAAAAAACTTTACCCCCACCCCTTCCCACTCTTAAAAAAATATTTCTTAGAGCACGAAAAGTTTACTAACCCCCTCTCACAACCCTAAACAACAAAAAACATATTTCTTTGAATAAACATCACAGTTTGACAAAAAAATATAAAAATTTACCTTCGTCATCATCGACTGGTTGACTAACAGGCGACTGGTTGTTGGTGTTACATGACAAACCAACTTCATCTGACGAAAAAGGCCCACCATGGATGGGTGAATGAAACGTAGCAATTTTTACTTTCGTATCATCTATCAATTATTTTCCCTTATCCTATGCGGATGACAGATTGTACAACGAAGAAACAGGGGTGTTAGTTGAGACATGACAGAAAGCTAAAATTGGTTGTGGGTTTTCACTAAGGAAAGCAACTACATCATGTAGGTCTTTTTCGGAGAACACTTCTGGATTTTTGACATCATTTCAATTCTTCATATTTAGGGATGTTTGGGTTTTTTCTTTAGATTTAAGGTGGGGTATAACTGATTTGGTTTAGTTGCTAGTCATAGGGTAAATAAATGTTCGGCTAGGATGTACATGGTTATTTTATTGGCGGGAAACTTGTTTACTGTCACACCCTCAAATTCCACGTGCGGGGTTTTACCGCGAGGCGCGTGACACATCAGGATCTCAGTCAACGTTCACAATAAACATACAACAAACATGCATTCATAAATGTATTTAAAACTAAAATATCATGCTTTGAGCCGTAAACCAGCAGCGGAAGCATTCTTGTTTACAACCAAAAGACATATCATTGTTTACAAAACATTGTTTAATATGCTTCAAAATATTAGACGCTGTGCATGACTCCGTGCGCCTAGCCCATTGACTGCTACCTTAGCGACCTGAGAAAACATGCCAAAAATGTCAACATATAATGCTGGTGAGTTCACAGGTTTTCTTTTATAAAAGTGTTGTCACAAGTTCACAAAGATCATTTCCGTTAATACTATGTCATAAGAACGTTAGCTAGACGTTAAGTGTCTTTACTACTACGGTTGGGAACCCATTACTAAACATGAACTAAAAGATGATACCAGCCCAGATGACTGGGCTACCGATGCCTCGGTAACCCGATAGGTAGAGACAATATGCACCCGCCCGGCCCCGCCGTCGAGTGGGGCTTGTGAGGCCCAATAGATATATCCACATTTCCCCCGTTGTGCGTTCCAGCACATTCATGGTTTCCCCCTGGGACTTTCCATAAAAGCCGTATAGTAACATAAAGTGCCCATAGTATAACATGACCTTTAAATAGTTTGTACAAAGCATGTTTCTCCCCCGAAAGCAAGACAGTAAAAGTGGGGATGTGAAACTCACCTCGGATTGCGTTACTTGAAAACAGTTAAGTAATTATGTTATGATAGCCCCAAATAGCGGCGACCTATCATAAGATGTGTATAAGTATCCGGACTAACAACCCGCAGGTTAACCAGTCCCCGAATGTCCAGACCGTGACCATAACGTTTGAAAACATCTTTAACTGTTAAACCGACCGTGCCAGACAAGACCCGACGTCCCATTGGTGACCCGACGTCCCACGTGTTAGGTAAATACAAGACATCAGGCAACATATTCAATTAAACACTTAATACGTGTAATAGTTCACCTAGTCTAGCATAATGTCCGATTAACGCATAATCAGGTCCGAACGCGTCTTACTAAGTCATTGGGTGCATCCCGGGGTTCCTATCATGTTCCTAGGTGTCAAATCATGTTCCGGGATGTCAAAACGCGTTTACGACAGCAGTACACGCGATTAGGAAGGTCAATACGCGAGTAGCTTCAGTCTATTGGCGATTAGGGGCCCAATCGCCTGATATATCAGGCGATTAGGGTCCTAATCGCCTTCATGCATGCCTAATCGCCCTCAGCATCAGGCGATTAGGATTCCTAATCGCCTGCTGCTGCTGTGTAACGGATTTTCGCGCGTTTAACCCTCCAAATCAGATCCGAAACATGCAACAACACCCAATATCAAACCTAAATCATTTACCAACCCATTCCAAGCAAAACCCCCCAACATATCACTGATCTAACATGTTCTAAGCAATTATTTCCTAAAATGGCAATGTACTAGATTTCACCAACCAACCTTATCTTTCCATAAATGGAAACAATCAGATTTCAATCTCTACAAACTTGCAAACCATCAAACCTCTGATCTAACATCTTCCTAGTATGAATTCTAACAACATTGCATCAACAATCATACCATAATCATCCTAAGTCTTCAAAAACATTCAAATGGGTCAAAATACACATTTTCATCAAAACACAACAACAATGGCTCAAACTCTAAGATAACCTTCCTAATAATCTCTACATAACAGAAGTACAATCTTATCATGGAAACAATCATGTTATAATCACCAAGAAGACCAACATATGCATGTAAACTTCACATATGACAAGCATTAAGGTGTAGACTTGGTTTAGAACTCTTTTGAAAGGTTTTTAAAGACACAAACTTAGTAAAACAAGGTCTGGACCTTTGGGGAACCAAAATAACAACTTTACAAAGGTTAGGGATGAAGAACACACCTTGGATTTTGTTAAAGAAAGGTGTGTAGGCTTGGAGATGGTGATTTTTGTAGCAAAATGAGTTCTAGAGGTGTTTCAAGGTGTGTGGGTGGCTTGGGATCAGCTAGGGTTGTTCTAGAGGTGTTTGGGGAGTTAAGGGTTCTATTTATAGGTGTTTTGACCCGGACTCTGCAGTATAGGCGATTAGCAGCCCATGTCATGCGATTGGGGGCCTAATCGCATGCTACATCAGGCGATTAGGTCCCAATCGCCTGTTATCATCCTCCTACTCGCCTATATATAGGCGATTAGGCCCTTTTCCAGATCCTAATCACCTGAAATCCTCCAAGCTGGGTTTTCGGCGCGTTAAACGCTATTTTAACACATAAAAACACGTATTCACATACCGATAAGTCACATAATGATTCCAAACATATAATGCATGATAACTAACACGTTTACATCCGTTCACCAATTCCCGGGACTCGAGACTTGTGTGTGCATTAAACCCAGCGATTCCATGAATCACCAATCCTTGTACACATGGTTATGGACCGACTCCCGATGACCCCGCGGATCATCGTAACGACTCCCGATGATTCCCCAGAATCATCATACCGACTCGACTGACTCCGTTAAGTACGTAATATGCATGACTCGCTAAGGTAGACTTACTAGTTTAGTCAACGTTACTAACCTGAGTTTTCCGGGTGTCACATCATCCCCCTGTTGAAAGAATTTTCGTCCCGAAAATTGCCCAAGGCCCAAAAAGGAAGAGACGAAAGAGAAGAAAAATTTCCCGGTTGCCACATCATCCCCCTGTTGAAAGGAATCTCGACCCGAGATTCATTTAGCACCAGCAGAGACATGCCTTGATTCGAACGCGCGTTTAGGAAATAAATGGGGATACTTAGCCTTCATTTGATCTTCCCTTTCCCATGTGAACTCCGGTCCACGATCTGAGTTCCAACGGACTTTAACAATGCGGATTTTACTCCGGCGAAGGCTACGGATTTTATAGTCGAGAATTTCAACCGGTTCCTCCACTATACGCAGACGATCGTCCACCTTGATCTCCTCGAGAGGAACAACCAAAGATTCATCCGCCAAACACTTCTTCAGATTAGAGACATGGAAGACATTATGAACATTACTGAGTTCAGCTGGCAGATCAAGCCTGTATGCTACCGGTCCAATCCGTTCCAGAATTGCGAACGGTCCTACCTACCGAGGATTCAATTTGCCCCGCTTCCCAAAACGTATAACGCCCTTCCACGGAGATACCTTCAACAAAACTCTGTCGCCAACCTCAAACTCCAAAGGCTTGCGACGATGATCGGCATAGCTCTTTTGACGATCCCGAGCTGCTGCCAAGCGGTAACGGATTTGTACAATCTTCTCGAAAGTCTCGTACACAAGTTCCGGGCCGGTGAGTTGACTCTCACCCACCTCGGCCCAACAAAGAGGAGACCGGCATTTCCGCCCGTAAAGAGCCTCGAACGGAGCTGCCTTGATGCTAGAATGGTAACTGTTGTTGTAGGAGAATTCCACCAACGGTAGATGACTCTCCCACCCCTTGCCAAAGTTGATCACACATGCCCGAAGCATGTCTTCTAGCATTTGGATTGTCCGCTCACTTTGACCGTCAGTTTGCGAATGATACGCTGTGCTCATGTCCAACTGAGTACCCAGAGCCTTATGCAAGGATTTCCAGAAATTAGAGGCGAACCGAGGATCACGATCAGAAATAATAGAGACAGGCATCCCGTGCCGAGAGACCACTTCCTTGAGGTATAACCGTGCCAGACGCTCGAGGCCATCGGTATCTTTGATAGCGAGGAAGTGCGCAGACTTTGTCTACCTATCGACAATCACCCAGATCATGTTACAACCACTGGGCGATTTCGGGAGTTTGGTCACAAAGTCCATTGTAATCCGCTCCCACTTCCACTCGGGAATTTCAGGCTGTTGCAGAAGGCCAGATGGCTTTTGGTACTCGACCTTGACCTTGGCACAGGTCAGGCACTTGCTCACGTACGAAGCCTCGTCCGCCTTCATGTTCGGCCACCAATAAAGTATCTTTAGGTCTTGATACAGCTTATCGGAGCCAGGGTGAATAGAGTACCGGGACTTGTGAGCTTCATCAAGAACGAGCTCCCGCAAGCCCCCGAATAAAGGAACCCAAATACGTTCAGCGAAATAGTGTAACCCATCGGACCTGAGCTCAAGGTGGCTATCAACACCATGCATGGTTTCAGCTTTGAGGTTTTCCTCCTTCAAAGCATCTTGCTGCGCTGAACGGATTCGATCAGGTAAGCCGGAATGGATGGTGAGCTGAAGAGCTCGAACACGACGAGGTTTAGCCGTTTCCTTCCTGCTCAAGGCGTCTGCGACCACATTCGCCTTGCCAGGATGGTATTTAATAGCGCACTCGTAATCATTAAGAAGCTCGACCCAGCGACGCTGTCTTATATTCAACACCTTCTGATCAAAGATATGCTGGAGGCTCTTGTGATCGGTGTAAATAGTGCATTTGGTACCGTACAAGTAATGCCTCCAAATCTTTAATGCAAAGACCACCGCACCCAATTCCAGATCATGGGTGGGGTAGTTTTTCTCATGAACTTTGAGCTGACGAGAAGCATAGGCGATGACCTTCTCGCGCTGCATCAGTACACAACCGAGACCCCGGATAGAAGCGTCACAATAAACCACAAAATCGTCCGTGCCCTCAGGCAAGGACAAGATAGGAGCAGAACAAAGTTTAGCCTTTAACATCTGGAAGGCCGACTCCTGCGAATCACCCAAGTTGAACTTCCTGTCCTTCTGGGTAAGCGAGGTGAGGGGTTGAGCGATCTTCGAAAATCCCTCGATAAAACGACGATAATAACCTGCAAGGCCCAGGAATTGCCGCACCTCAGATGGCGTCTTTGGTGCTTCCCAGTCTTTAATGGCTTCAATCTTAGCTGGGTCAACGTGAATTCCCTTCTCATTAACAACATGACCAAGGAACTGGACTTCACGCAACCAGAAGCTACACTTAGAAAACTTGGCGTACAACTGTTCCCGCCTCAGGAGTTCCAAAACAAGATGCAAGTGTTCCTGGTGGTCCACCTCGTTCTTGGAATAGACTAGAATATCATCAATGAAGACAATCACGAACTTATCAAGATAAGGCTTACAAACACGGTTCATCAGATCCATAAAAATGGCCGGTGCATTGGTGAGACCGAAAGGCATGACCAGGAATTCAAAATGGCCATAGCGAGTTCGAAAGGCGGTCTTCGGAATGTCAGCTTCTTGAACCCTCAACTGATGGTACCCCGACCTCAAATCGATCTTCGAATAGAAACTAGAACCCTGAAGCTGGTCAAATAAGTCATCGATGCGAGGAAGAGGATAACGATTCTTGATGGTAACCTTGTTCAATTCCCGGTAGTCGATACACATCCGTAGGCTTCCGTCCTTCTTCTTGACAAACAAAATAGGGGCTCCCCACGGGGACGAACTAGGTCGAATGAAACCCTTCTCTAACAGCTCCTGCAACTGGTTTGACAACTCCTGCATCTCGGGAGGTGCAAGCCGATATGGGGCTCGGGCAATAGGGGCCGCACCTGGAGCAAGTACAATACCAAATTCGACCTGACGATAAGGCGGAAGACCAGGTATGTCTTCAGGAAATACATCGGGAAAGTCACGGACAATAGGAATATCTTCAATCTTCTTCTCTTCTTCAGACGAAACCGAAACAAGTGCCAGAATGGCAGAATATCCCTTCCGAAGATACTTATAGGCTTTCATACACGAAATGATACTCAACGGGACCCCGCTCTTCTCACCGTGCACCAACAGAATTTCTCCATCAGGGAGAGGTAGTCGAATGACTTTATCAAAACAAACGATCTCAGCATGATACAGAGACAACCAATCCATACCCACGACAACATCGAAACTACCGAAGGACACCGGCATAAGATCAATAGGGAAGGAATAACCCAACAACTCAAGGTGACACTCCCTAAGGACGTGCGTCGCCTCGACTTTCTTGCCATCAGCCAATTCTATCAAGTACTTAGCCTCTAAAGGTGTAGGTACCCTATCAAGCAATTGACTAAACCCAAGAGATATAAAACTCTTATCGGCACCGGAATCGAATAAAACTGTAGCATAGCGATTATCGAGAAGAAACGTACCAGTAACAGTGTCAGGATCCTGTCGAGCCCCGCTCGAACCAATCACGAAGGCGCGAGCATTCCTGCCTCCGCCCCCATTGTTTCCATTACCCGACCCGTTCTTCCCAGCCTCGCCCTGCTTCAACTTGGGGCATTCACGCTTGTAGTGACCAAGTTCACCACAATTGTAGCACCCATGTTTGCCCTGGTTTCCCTGGGGAGCAGCAACAGGAGGAGTCGGAGTAGGTGTAGCAGGTGGGTTCCGGTTACCCTGAAGATTAACCCTGCAATCCTTTGCCTGGTGCCCAAGCTTATGGCACCTGTGGCAGCGGTTCCGGTCCTCGCAACGACCGTTGTGGTGAAACCCACACCGGTCACATTTCGGCAGTTTCCCAGTGTAACCCCCCGGTTTTTGTTCAGACGACGATCCCCCAGTATCAGACTTCCTCACCTGTTGAGGCTGAGCCGAGCTCGAGCCTTTCCGCACAGCTTCCCACTTCCGCTTGTTACTATCAGGAGCCTTCACAGTAGCGCCTCGAGGAGGCAAGACCCCTTCAGCCACCTTCATGTTGGTCAGCCTGTGAGCCGACCGAACCACCTCAGAATAAACAGTGAGATTACCCGCAGCAACCAACCCTGCAATCTCCGGTACCAACCCAGCGACATAATGTTCAATCCTTCAGTATTCGGGTGCGTGCAGATCAGGGCACAACACCGCCAACTCATTGTGCCTAGCAGTGTAAGTTTCAATCTCGGACCCCACCATCTTATGATTCCAGACTTCGTGCTCAAGTTTCTGTATTTCATCCCTCGGGCAGTACTCGTTTTTCAGTAACTGAATGAACTCCGCCCAGGGCATAGCGTGGGCTTCCCCAATACCCATAGTCTGGGTGGTGGAGTTCCACCAAGTCAGAGCTTGACCCTCCAGGGTCGCAGAAGCATATTTCACCCGGTCACCTTCCGGGCAGCTGCACATCGAGAAAACCGATTCAATTTTCTCCAACCAGCGGAGCAGTCCCACTGCCCCTTCAGTGCCACTAAAGTTGTGGGGCTTGCAATCCATAAACTTTTTGTAAGAGCACTGGGGCGGAGGGGGATTGACAGCACCACCTGGGACAGACACACAGGTGAAAATCAAGAAAAGATACAGTACCCCAGAACAAGTTAGAATAGGTGAGAACCGACGTACCACCCATAGCGTTATGAGCGGCTTGGAATGCAGCCAAAGCAATATTCACATGCTGCTGCATCAGATTATCCAACTCCGCTTGGGTCATATTAATGTTCCCACGGCCACCGCCGCCACCGCGGCCGCCAACACGACCGCCAGCACGGCCGCCTCTGCGACCTCCACGAGCTCCCGACATCTTCTGTCACAACATGAAACAAAAGATTTAGGCTTGCCCGTGGTATAACCCATTAGGAATTTCAAGAAACGAGACCGAGCCCAGTTCGGGTCCATCCGTTCAAGCCCAAAGTCCGCCAGGGATCCCATGCATCACAGTTTATGATCTCGTGTGCACCCGACATGATAAACTGATCTACATGGTCCTCCAGGCGCGCTTTAAGTTTGAAGTTCAAGTCACCGAACACTAGCGCCCAATCATGGTATTATCATAAGTATAAGTACAAGACAATATGCATAGGGACGAGCGTGTTCATTAGGGCATAGAAGGGAGATGTCCAAATCCCTGGACAGATCTCAAGGGTACGCCGAAGCTACCCCAATGTACACCGCCGTTAAGAAAGTTCAATAGTATATCGTTCGCCATCGAATCATAGTAAGGATGAGTCAAGAAATAGGATGATAAAGAGTAAATAGATGATGTAGCGTAGAAGATGACGACACCGACACCCCCGACAAGTCATATTGTTACCCACTTGTTAAGACTCGACTAATTGTGACCGTCTAGTGTGTGCGACTCAGTTATAGACTAGACTCTACATGCAGTCCCAGTTCACTATAACCGTTGGCTCTGATACCAATCTGTCACACCCTTAAATTCCAGGTGCGGGGTTTTACCGCGAGGCGCGTGACACACCAGGATCTCAGTCAACGATCACAATAAACATACAACAAACATGCATTCATAAATGTATTTAAAACCAAAATATCATGCTTTGAGCCGTAAACCAGCAGCGGAAGCATTCTTGTTTACAACCAAAAGACATATCATTGTTTACAAAACATTGTTTAATATGCTTCAAAATATTAGACGCTGTGCATGACTCCGTGCGCCTAGCCCATTGACTGCTACCTTAGCGACCTGAGAAAACATGCCAAAAATGTCAACATATAATGCTGGTGAGTTCACAGGTTTTCTTTTATAAAAGTGTTGTCACAAGTTCACAAAGATCATTTCCGTTAATACTATGTCATAAGAACGTTAGCTAGACGTTAAGTGTCTTTACTACTACGGTTGGGAACCCATTACTAAACATGAACCAAAAGATGATACCAGCCCAGATGACTGGGCTACCGATGCCTCGGTAACCCGATAGGTAGAGACAATATGCACCCGCCCGGCCACGCCGTCGAGTGGGGCTTGTGAGGCCCAATAGATCTATCCACATTTCCCCCGTTGTGCGTTCCAGCACATTCATGGTTTCCCCCCTGGGACTTTCCATAAAAGCCGTATAGTAACATAAAATGCCCATAGTATAACATGACCTTTAAATAGTTTGTACAAAGCATGTTTCTCCCCCCGGAAGCAAGACAGTAAAAGTGGGGTTGTGAAACTCACCTCGGATTGCGTTACATCAAAACAGTTAAGTAATTATGTTATGATAGCCCCAAATAGCGGCGACCTATCATAAGATGTGTATAAGTATCCGGACTAACAACCCGCAGGTTAACCAGTCCCCGAATCTCCAGACCGTGACCATAACGTTTGAAAACATCATTAACTGTTAAACCGACCGTGCCAGACAAGACCCGACGTCCCATTGGTGACCCAACGTCCCACGTGTTAGGTAAATACAAGACATCATGCAACATATGCAATTAAACACTTAATACGTGTAATAGTTCACCTAGTCTAGCATAATGTCCGATTAACGCATAATCAGGTCCGAACGCGTCTTACTAAGTCATTGGGTGCATCCCGGGGTTCCTATCATGTTCCTAGGTGTCAAATCATGTTCCGGGATGTCAAAACGCGTTTACGACAGCAGTACACGCGATTAGGAAGGTCAATACGCGAGTAGCTTCAGTCTATTGGCGATTAGGGGCCCAATCGCCTGATATATCAGGCGATTAGGGTCCTAATCGCCTTCATGCATGCCTAATCGCCCTCAGCATCAGGCGATTAGGATTCCTAATCGCCTGCTGCTGCTGTGTAACGGATTTTCGCGCGTTTAACCCTCCAAATCAGATCCGAAACATGCAACAACACCCAATATCAAACCTAAATCATTTACCAACCCATTCCAAGCAAAACCCCCCAACATATCACTGATCTAACATGTTCTAAGCAATTATTTCCTAAAATGGCAAAGTACTAGATTTCACCAACCAACCGTATCTTTCCTTAAATGGAAACAATCAGATTTCAATCTCTACAAACTTGCAAACCATCAAACCTCTGATCTAACATCTTCCTAGTATGAATTCTAACAACATTGCATCAACAATCATACCATAATCATCCTAAATCTTCAGGAACATTCAAATGGGTCAAAATACACATTTTCATCAAAACACAACAACAATGGCTCAAACTCTAAGATAACCTTCCTAATAATCTCTACATAACAGAAGTACAATCATATCATGGAAACAATCATGTTATAATCACCAAGAAGACCAACATATGCATGTAAACTTCACATATGACAAGCATTAAGGTGTAGACTTGGTTTAGAACTCTTTTGAAAGGTTTTTAAAGACACAAACTTAGTAAAACAAGGTCTGGACCTTTGGGGAACCAAAATAACAACTTTACAAAGGTTAGGGATGAAGAACACACCTTGGATTTTGTTAAAGAAAGGTGTGTAGGCTTGGAGATGGTGATTTTTGTAGCAAAATGAGTTCCAGAGGTGTTTCAAGGTGTGTGGGTGGCTTGGGATCAGCTAGGGTTGTTCTAGAGGTGTTTGGGGAGTTAAGGATTCTATTTATAGGTGTTTTGACCCGGACTCTGCAGTATAGGCGATTAGCAGCCCATGTCATGCGATTGGGGGCCTAATTGCATGCTACATCAGGCGATTAGGTCCCAATCGCCTGTTATCATCCTCCTACTCGCCTATATATAGGCGATTAGGCCCTTTTCCAGATCCTAATCGCCTGAAATCCTCCAAGCTGGGTTTTCGGCGCGTTAAACGCTATTTTAACACATATAAACACGTATTCACATACCGATAAGTCACATAATGATTCCAAACATATAATGCATGATAACTAACACGTTTACATCCGTTCACCAATTCCCGGGACTCGAGACTCGTGTGTGCATTAAACCCGGCGATTCCATGAATCACCAATCCTTGTACACATGGTTATGGACCGACTCCCGATGACCCCGCGGATCATCGTAACGACTCCCGATGATTCCCCAGAATCATCATACCGACTCGACTGACTCCGTTAAGTACGTAATATGCATGACTCGCTAAGGTAGACTTACTAGTTTAGTCAACGTTACTAACCTGAGTTTTTCGGGTGTCACATTTACACTGTCTACAAAGTTGTTTATAGGGATAATCACACATGAAACATTCAGTCTACCGATAAAGTACACATAATGATTACCAAATCTACAACAAAGGCATGGATTGACGGTTGTGAAAAAGAAATCTTATTTTTTTGGACACAAATACCCCTTATTATTAAAACCACCAAATTAACATGTGTCATAGTTTGATTGGCTTAGGAGAGTTCTCAAGTTGTCTCAACCCACAAGGTTTCTTAATGGAACCGAATCATATATATATATATATATATATATATATATATATATATATATATATATATATATATATATATATATATATATATATATATATATATGGAAATGTTTAATAGAAAACTTATAGTTATGGAGAGAACTAGAAAACTCATACTCAAATTAAAAAAAAAAAATCATAACTCAAAATTGAAGTCCAAAACTAAAAAAAGGGTTAAGAGTTCTCTTTCTCACATTATTCCCATTCTGAAAAAAAAAATTAAAAAATTTAAAAAATGCTAATTCTAATGCACATGTGTAGTAAATGTTCGATTATACTTTAGGGTTTAGTTTAGGTTTTAGGGTTAGCTTTTTTGAGTTTAGTTGCTAATAATTATGTTTTGGGGGTGGAGTGCGGTGGGGGTGGGTATGGTGGGTTTATGTTTTTGGATGGGGGTTAGGTTTTTTGGTAGGTGGTGGGTGGGATGAGTTTTGGTTTTTGGTGTGGGTGGATGGGTTATCTAGGTTTTTGGGTGAGCGGTTTAAGCCTTTTGTTGTGGGTGGGGGTTGGTGGGGTGGAATTAGGTTTTTGGTTGGGGATAGGGGTTTAGATTTTTGGGTTATACTACACATATGCAGTAACGTTTTTTAGGCTTTTTAATTTAATTTTTTTTTCTAAAAGAGAATGACATGGAAAAGACCAGCTCCAAACTAATTTTCTTATTTTGTTCTTGAATAGAGAAGCTCTCAGTAAAGTGAGTTGTCTATTAAACCATCCCATATATATATATATATATGATACATAGGTTTTTTTTGGCGCAAGTTACGTAAAAATAATAGAAATGTGCACACTAGGTTTTAACAAGTATTCGTAGAAAGATAAGAAAAGAAATGTGCACCGCCACTTACAACTGATTGTAGTTCACCACAAAAATCATGTACTCATTATTGAACAAATCTTAATAAACCAAAGGTATGTTACTGTAACAGACCAATATGAACATAAACATGTGTATGCGCGTGAAAGGATCGATAAGCTACAAAGACAATCAAACAATTTAGTTTTGGGTGCGGAATCCCCAAAACCAGCACAAAATGATAACTAATCAGATAAACACACACAAATCATCATTTTCAAAGCTTTTCATTAATAAACAAACTTGAATACACGTAGAAAAGTGATTACAATCAAGGATTAGACGCAAAAACAAGTTTATAAAAGTTACAGAGAGAATTCAGAAAGTGGCGGGAAATAACTGACTCAAAAGTTAACTACAAAAACTGAGTTTGCCTATTTATAGACTGCACATTCGCCCATTTAGTTCATGCGAATGTGCAGGTTCGCCCATTGTGAATGGTCGAACCAAACTACACAATAAACAGTCTTCATTCGCCCAAAACTTCTTCCTTCGCACCTTCTAAATCTCTCCTTCGCACCTACCAAAACATTCCTTCGCACCTTCGACAGAAACAAAAACTTATGGTTTATCTAATCCAAAGCATTAGTCGCACATATGCACCTACAAACTCCCCCTCGACTATTGCTTGGATTGTAATCTTCTCTGTTCATCCATGATCTTGTTCATTAATCTGATGTGTCGAATAATCTTTTGTTCTCTAGTCAGTACCGGTTCCTGAACTATCTTCTTCTTTGATTTCTTCACAGGCACAACCTTCTCAACACTCTTTCCCAACTTCTGCTCAAAGTCACATCCAGCGTTGATGTCATACGCAAAGCATAGAAATACCACACGTTGGTATTTTCCTGCTTGTTCAGCATCTTTTGCGTCTGAGTAGATAGGATTATAGAATAACATAATGATATCCTCATATGAGCAATTGATTAGCCACATAGGATCAAAAATAAGCACTTTCTTATAATCCTTCTCACCATCCTTTAACACAATCACGGCCTCTGCTCTCTTCCAGTCATAGTACCACCAGATAAAATCTTTAGCGAAATGCTGAGGAATATGCAACAATGGAATTTTCTTTAGCACACGCGGTGGTTTATACTTCAAAGTAACCTTGGGCAACCCAGTTATCTCATTCATCTCCTTCTTGTGTTCAATCCTCTTTGGATACTGAGGTCTAAACAGATTCCACTCGGTTCGACTTTCACGGGTCATCTTTTCAGCAAAATATTCAATCTGGCTATTTGGCGCTCCCGTTAGACGGTGACGACAAATATCCCTGATTGCCCAGTAAGGAAGAGTCTTTAAATGATGAAACTTCTCAAAGTATAGAATACCCTTCTCCCATTTCACTGCAAAACATCTAAGCTCTTTGACAAACTTCCAGGCCAAAGCACGACCTTTAAACATACTGCTATGAAGTTTGTAGAAGCTTCCCTGAATATCAGCTTTAGGGCGGTTATTCTCCTTCTCCTTCAGCTTCCTCAACAACTCCTTCAAACTGTCAGTTTGTTCGAACCGAGGCTTCTCATGCCCTTCAAAGATTTTATCTTCAAACATCTTACTCTTCTCTTTGGCTATTTTCTCAGCATGATTTAGCAATTCGTCTGAGAATGAAAATCCACATTCTTGATTTGTTCTGAAGTATTGTGGATATTCATCACTCGTAATATCTTCCATCTCTACTTCCTCAAATGCAGGAACATCACGATCATCTGAGTGATTTCCAGCTTCTTTCTCAGGAATCAGAGGAATAAAATTATCAGCAAGTAATTCTTCTAACGTCTTACCCACTTGCTTTGCCAAACCTTCCAAAATTTCTTTTGAAATAGCCGCAGACACTTCCCCATCTTCAAGATCAGGGTCATCATATTCCAATTCAAAGAGTTTATTCTCAGATTCAAATATTTCAGGAAACCTGCTAGTCATGTCTATCGTCCAGACTCGATCAGTTAACATCTGACGATACTTAGTTTTATCTTCTTCAGACAATGACTTCAGTTTTTCGTTCCAGAAAATATCATCATCATCTACATTCTCTCCAGGAGCTTTTGAACTTGATTCTCCTCCCTTATCTGTTTCACGCTTTTCATAAGAAAACTGTTCAGCGTCATCATCATCATCATCACTATCATCAGAAGCAGAGCCGCTTTCACCTGAACCATCACTCGAACCATCATCACCATCATTATCGTCTTTCTTCTTCTTCTTAGTATCATTTCCAGCATCTTCATCTAATTCATCATCTTCCTCTTCATCTGATGGTTCATAATCAACCTGTTGTACATCTACCTCTTTGTCTTCCTCACCAGCTTGAAGTTGAGGAGCTCGACTGTACAAGTCTTGAATCAGACTATCCATCTTTCTGTTATTCTTTTTTAGTTCTTTGTTCTCCTCCTTCAAAGCCATTATTCTTCTTGTATTCCGTTGCTCATGCTTTAGCAACTTTTTGTTTTCCTTCTTCAACCTCTTAATGGTTTTCTTCAACAAAGCATTATCATCCGCTGATGTGACTACAACCTCTAACATCTTCTTGTCAGTGGTTTTTAACTGTTCAATCTCACTCTGCTGTTTGTTAATGATATTCATCATTTTAGTCAGTCGTTGATTAACAGCATCCATAATATCACTATCAACAGAAACCTTTTTCTTAACAGGTTGTTCAACAACTTCTTGCATCTTCCCTTTTCTCATTTTCTTCAACACATTATCCAATGCTTCATTCACATCATCCATTGGAATGCCTTTTGTTTGTGGTGTGCTTGAAGTTGTTGTGGTTTTCTGCTTCTTCTGTGCCTGTTCAGCAACCGGTGACTTTGAACTAGTAGCTGGTGGTAAATTCTTTCCAGCCATCAACATTTCAAGTTCTTTCTTTCTCTTCAAACTCGGTTTCTCCTGTTTCTTCTTTTTCTGTGCTTGAACAGGAGAACCAGTTTCAATCTCATCAACATTCAAAACAAAATCGTCCTCAACTGGACTCCTAACACCTTCATCTTCAGCACCAGCAGACGCATCAGCCACAGTGGCCTTGGGCAAGGTGGTCTCAACTGTTTCAGCCTCAGAATTCCATCTCTCATCTTCTTGTGTCTCTTCAGAATCAACAGACACTTCATCTACTAAATGTAAACCCTTTTGAGCTTTACTCTTCTGTCTCCTTGGAGCAGACTTCTGTTTCTCCTTCTCAGGTTCAACAACCTTAATAGTCACCTCCTTCTTTTTCATCTTGCCACCCTTAGCTCCCACATTCACTATCTGTCTCTTTCGCTTTGCATCAGGATCAATATGATGTAAAGGATCATCAGTATCAGAATTGCTATCATCATGTCTCACTTTCCCTTTTCCTGGCTCATCTTTTCCTGGATCCTCATAGTTTATATTCGCCAAATGGCCAAATAAACGCCTAATTGGAGGACGTTCATTAGCTGATAAGCCTTTGTATGCTTTCATCCTGGCAAGTGTGTTCAACGTCATATGCTCTTGAACCACAATCTGTTTTGGATCCTTCTTCAAGTCTTTATACTTATTATCAAACACCATTTGTAGAAACCGAGGATATAATAAAAACTTTAGTGTCCTTGTTCCATTAACTGGCTCTAGTAGATGATTCATAAGCATCCCAGAAACATTGAACGGTTTGTTTAATATTAAAGCCACCATCATCGAGCTTATGCTTTTCCTCATTAAATCAAATCCACCCGCAGCCGATCCAAACACGTGAATTAAAACATGTGCCAAGTATTTAAACTGAGGGCACAGTTTTCCCTTATGTAGAGAACCATCGGTGATCGGACCATTATACTTCATCCTCAAGAAACACTTCCTTTGATCTATAAACTCCAACTCTTTCGGGTCATCCTTCTCATCATCAAGATTCAACGCCTCTCTAAGATCATCTTCACAAACTATAATCCTCTGACCTTGGACTTTGCTAATCAAACAAGATTGACACTTCCAGAAGTCCATCTTGGCATTCTCCCAAAACTCTTGCATGATATCCCTGTAAATGACGGCAGGTGTAGCAATCGCGTCAAGTACTCGGCATCTCTTGAAGTAATCAATGATCTCGGTAAATTCAACATGTTTCTTCACATCCCCCAGATACGCACAACAGTTGTGTGCATTTTCAAAGTCCAACTGTTTCGTCTTAGCTGGTTGGGAAGAAGATCCGGCTTGCTCTGTGGTTTTCTCCTGTTCAGACATGTTTAGAATCTGCAAAACAAATCAAAAACACAAGTTAGAAATCGTAAAATCTCAAAAATTGAAAATTTTGGTAAAACTTTCTCATTCGCCCAAACGGGGGTGCGAATGAGTGTTTTACAGGGTTCGAATGAGAATATTTGGTACGAATGTGAAGTTTTAGTCAAAAAGTTTTTCATTCGACCGTTTGTCTTCATTCGACCAGAAATTATAGTTCATTCGACCGAAAATTGTTCCTTCGCCCACTCGTAAACAGACGAAAGAGAAACAGATTTTCAAAAATTCAATTCTGAGTTTTAACCATTACAAACATGATCATTTGATTGTATCATGTACTAAACATACCGATTAACCATTTAAACCAAACAACAATCATTATTAACCATTCTATGTATGTTTTCTGATCAAAACAAGGGTTCGAAAGTGGGTTTGATCAAACACATCAATCTGATGTGATTTAATCCTTGTTTGATAGATATTCTCCCCCTAAAACATACAGAGAATGATCTGACACAATCAATTGTAATTAACAACAAACATAGAACTATAATGGATCCTAGGGTTCGAAACACAAAAATGACGATTAAACCTTCCATACTTGATGTTTACCTGTAACAATAGAGGCAAAAGAATCAGTAGATCAATAGGAACACAATGGTAGAGTGTAAAGAATACGAGCAACAAGGTGACACAGTATGAAAAATTCTGATAAAAATATGTGAAGGTTCGAATGTGCAGATGGACTTATATAGGCAATCTCCTTCGCCCATTTTGACCATACGAAGGAGAAACTTTTGTCTCCTTCGACCCTATTGAAAGGGTTCGAATGAGGCAAAAGGGTTCGAATGAGAAATTGATGAAGAACACTCTCCTTCGCCCGTCAAAACATACGAATGAGACTGTAAAATTCCACATTCGACCAAACGAATGGGCGAATGTAAACTGGAATTTTTGAAAATTTTCCAAATTGCAAAAACGAATCCCGATTCAATTATTTCTCAACTTTTAAGCATCCAATGATCATATTTTCACATTATAAAGATCACAAAACTCAATTGGTGTACCAGGTTTTAGAAAATCGACATCAACCACCATCAGTTATCAAAAATAAAATGAAAAAGCAAAATCTTTTTGGATTTTCTAAAATTTATGCTAAAATACACCTAAAATCTTTTTGAGTTTTGTAATTTTTGACAGTAAAATAAAATGCGAAAATGTAAATGAAAAACTGTAAATGTTTTTGTGATTCCGGAAAAGGGATCATATCAGTTTATGAGAAATCTGATCACACCGTTGATCTTTTTGAAATTATTATCATTAAAGACAATGTGTGATCTGGCAACTGCTGATATTGTGATCCACATAAACTCACATGCAGACTTTTATGCAGTGTTTTAAACTGATACTTATATTTATAGTATAAACGCAATTGTCTGTGGTTCCCACGCACACGACATACTCCCGTATCAAGAAGTAAATGCACAAAGACTCATTGTAAAGCGTGATTATGCTTTTGTTGTCTGTAATTGTTCAAGATATAATGCATAGAGGTATACAGGTCAGCAAATTAATGCAGCAAAGTAACATATGCACCATACCAGGTTGAGGACTGATATTAATCATGATTTGCATCAATGATCAATACGATATTATAGATAATCTTTGATCATCATATAACATGGAAAGTTCCTCAATTCGGTAACTTTAGGTTTTGGCATAAAGCTCTTTTATAAAGACATCCTGTCTGATCTAGGTCCGTAATGACTTACAGCAGAAGATCAGATAGGCTATCTCCAGACAACTAATAACATAACGACCCTAAACCTCCGAGTTTTGTACAAATACCCTATCAAACGAAATTACGGTACTAAGACCATATGCCCATGAGGGGTTCATCCACACAACAAATCGTTTGATATGTATGTATCAGACACGCAGTAGTAGGTCTACGAAGCCTAACAGCACATCGCACAGACTCAGACACACGCCCTATATAGCATTGCATTATTTAGAATGTGTCAGATCCCCACTGATGTACTATCATTTCCCTTTATACTCCAGGAAATCATTTTAGAATTTTCTGATTTTTATAAATTTTCGAATTTACTGTTCCCAAGGATAAGCTGGAGCATTTCAAATATGTAATTGCCCAGATATCGTTTGTTCACAGAAATCTGACGGCATTAATCTAAGGGAAGAAGATATAGCAGTCAGCAAAGAAATTTTCTAATTTTTATGGATTTTGAAATTTTTCAATGTTTTTGGATTTTCGAAATTTTTCTGAAAAACAGTAAAAATTTAAACTAAAAGGTGATAGACTGAGGTGGTGATCAGTCCTGTTTTTCTTTAATACCATTAGCTTTTAAAAGATAATCAAATCTGGATTTGTCAAAAGCTTTGGTAAAAAGATCTGCGCGTTGGTAATCAGTGTGGATTTTGACCATATCGATCAACTCTTTAGCATAACAATCACGGATAAAATGATATTTAATCCGAATATGTTTAGCCTTTGAGTGATTTACTAAGTCTTTTGTTAATGCGATTGCGGCCTCATTATCACAGTAAATAGGGGTTTTAAGAAATTGCAAACCGTAATCCACCATCTGCTGTTGGATCCAAAGAACCTGTGAGCAGCAGCTCGATGCTGAAACGTATTCTGCTTCACATGTGGATAGTGCAACTGCGGTTTGTTTCTTGCATTGCCAGGTCACGAGCCTGCTCCCCATAAACTGACATCCAGCCGTTGTGGATTTGCTGTCCTTGTCACAGCCGCCCCAATCTGCATCACTAAAAGCGATTAGGTCAAAATTATCATCATGAGGGTACCATAGTCCTTTTGATGGACAACCCTTCAGATATCTAAGGATACGCTTCGCGGCTGCTAAATGACTTTGTTTCGGCTTCGATTGATAACGAGCACAAAGACATGTCGCGAACATTATATCAGGCCTAGACGCTGTTAGGTACATCAGAGATCCGATGATTGCTCTGAATGTAAATGGATCTGTCAGCTCCCCCTTAAGATCAACACCAATCCCGTGATTGGGTTGTATCGGGGTATCCATCGGCTTGGAATCGTCCATCTGGAACCGGCTCAAGACTTCAGAAACATATTTGGTTTGGTGAATAAAGATCCCCGTTGGTCTTTGCTCCACCTGCAAGCCGAGGAAAAACTGCATTTCCCCCATAGCGCTCATCTCAAACTTCTCCTGCATAACTTGTTCAAATTCCCTGCACAGAAGTTCATTAGTAGACCCGAAAATAATATCATCAACATAAATTTGTACTAGAAGCAAGTCATCTCCTGATCTTTTCGTGAACAGGGTGCAATCAACCAGTCCGCGTTTGAATCCTTTCGAGAGAAGATACGTGCTCAGCTCCTCATACCATTGTCTCGGAGCTTGGTGCAAACCATACAGTGCTTTGTTTAAAACATAAACCTTATCTCGGTGGATTGGGTCTTCAAAGCCCGGTGGTTGACCTACGTAAACTTCCTCTTTGACCACACCGTAAAGAAATGCGCTCTTTACATCCATCTGATACACCTTAAATTTCTTCCATGATGCAAACGCGAGGAACATTCTGATAGCTTCCAAGCGTGCAACCGGTGCATAGATTTCATTGTAGTCGATTCCTTCAACCTGATGAAAACCTTGAACCACCAAACGAGTTTGTATGCGCGTGAAAGGATCGATAAGCTACAAAGACAATCAAACAATTTAGTTTTGGGTGCGGAATCCCCAAAACCAGCACAAAATGATAACTAATCAGATAAACACACACAAATCATCATTTTCAAAGCTTTTCATTAATAATCAAACTTGAATACACGTAGAAAAGTGATTACAATCAAGGATTAGACGCAAAAACAAGTTTATAAAAGTTACAGAGAGAATTCAGAAAGTGGCGGGAAATAACTGACTCAAAAGTTAACTACAAAAACTGAGTTTGCCTATTTATAGACTGCACATTCGCCCATTTAGTTCATGCGAATGTGCAGGTTCGCCCATTGTGAATGGTCGAACCAAACTACACAATAAACAATCTTCATTCGCCCAAAACTTCTTCCTTCGCACCTTCTAAATCTCTCCTTCGCACCTACCAAAACATTCCTTCGCACCTTCGACAGAAACAAAAACTTATGGTTTATCTAATCCAAAGCATTAGTCGCACATATGCACCTACAACATGTCTCTCGTGTAAGTTGTCCGGTCATTGCATATCTACATAACCGTGCCATTGAAGACACCTTGCTAAATGATAAAGTTCATTTACATGACAAAAGCATGTAGTAATAATATGATATTGTATAAACTATCATATGAAGGTCATTGTCCATTTAGAAATTAAAAGTTGTGATTTTTAAGTTTGTAATAGACTTGCCTAACTTGACTCAGTGGCTAAAAAATTGCCCAATGTACCTAGTGAGCCGAACCATCCCGTCCACTTTGCCGCTGGGTAGATGCATATATATATATATATATGAAAAGGGTTTATAATATAAGTATTATTATGGCAAAGTTTTAAAATAATTCATACCAGTTTAGCTGAGGTAAGATTATTCATTGTGGTAACATAAATTATTATATTTCATCGTCATTATATGAAATTTGTTCAAAAATATTGCTATCCCGTGTGTTTATTTAGTTTAGGTGAGTTCCATTTTCATATAAAAGTTAATCATCTTCTAGGGGAATTTAGAGAAGAAAAGTGGTCAAATTTAGAAAATTGTAAAGAACCCCTTGGTATGCCATCTTAATTTTGGACAATGTGGACATATTTGTTCATGACTCCTCCTTTATAATGTAGTATAGATAGATTATAGATTATAGATAGTATGTAATTAAAACCAAATAATGTCAGAAAATTTCAATGAATACAAATAATAGCAATAATTTAAATATATAGGAAATATTTTTAAAACCAATAAAGTATATAAGTAAATACATTGTTTGTGTGAAAAGATGTTAATATTTTTTCATACACCATATATGGTAATTCCACTTTAAAAACATTTTTTAAAACATGACGTGTGGGTCATACGGCACAAATCTGTCTATACAACAACCGAAAACTATCTTTCTAAATAAACATGAAATTGTGGTGGATATCATCGCGGATGTGAAATTGTGTAGTTTTTTGTGGTACAAACATAGACAAAAGGATATTATAGATATAGATTAAAGGTAATTGAAGGTTATGCTAAAAGAATGTGTACAAGTAGGTTTTGCATGAATGGTAGAAAGGAAAAAAAAAATACATGACATTTGGGTTTTAAGTATTAAACTTTTCCTATGCTATCATAAAATTCATGTAGAATGATATGTGAAGAGTAAAGGCAATGAATGTACAAGTAACAATGCATCAAGGGGTAATATGAGAAAGATTTATATGACATTATAGGTTTAAAGCATTTGTCTTTTCAAATGTAATCTTAACTTTGACAATTTGAACATATTTGCCCATGTCTCCCCATTTATAATGTAGTGTGTATATATATATATATATATATATATATATATATATATATATATATATATATATATATAGGGTAGGGATCATACGATAACCAACTTTATTGTGAGAACCATAAGAACCAATGTGAACATGGGGCAATTTTGTAAATATTTATCTCCATACAAAACCCAAACTCATCCCTTGATTCCTCCCCTGCCTATTCACATATTATAATTATCTCCATAATTGAAAGCAACAGAACGTCAACATCTCTCTCCTTTTCCTTCTCCGTACAAATCGCCGGTGGCCGGATCTCCGCCGGAGGCTCCGACCGGACATAACTTTCAGTCGTGGCTCCTCCGTCAGGCCAACCGCAACACAACACCACTAGTAATAATAATAATAATAATAATAATAATAATAATAATAATAATAATAATAATATCACTCGTAGACGAACCACCGGTCCGTCGAACTCTCCATCGTCACGTGACTCACGTGCGCCACCTCCGACTCAGATCATATACAGAGAAACGACATCAGATTCGGATCTAGACTTACCGTTTTGGCAATGGACGTGGTTCATCAAAGGTTAGTCATTAGTGTTTTGAAATAAACAGACTTTGTTTGTTAACTTTTGGACTTTTGGTTATTATTATTGTTATTATTTTTATAATCTTTATGTTTTGTTGTAGTTGATTATTTGCATTTTCAACATTTCTGATTACTATTTGTTCTTTGTTTCTAAAATCTTGATAAGGTTTTGGATCGTCATTTATGTGTTTCTGTATAGAAAGTGATCGGTTTATGATAAATAGACTCGCATTTTCAAGATTTTTGAAATATTAAGCGGTTGAAGTTTCTTTAGTTTGGTTTGTGTTTTAGATTATGATCCATTGATATGTTTTGATGACTTGTTTTGCAAGAAATAATAAAATTAGAGTGTTAGAATAATGCTTTTGTTGAAGTTTATTGATTTGTTTGGAGTGTTAATGTTGATTAGATTGAAATCTGTGTTCTGATTGAATTTAGGTATGTTTGAGATATGGTCTCCATGTTTGTTGATTGTTTTGATCCCTTTGTTTAATGATTTGAACAGGAACTGTACAGATTTGTGTTCTGGTTGAATTTAAATATGTTTGTTCTATATTTATTTGTTTTAACATAATCATGTTAAAGAGGTGCCATTTCTTGATATGTACATGTGAATTAAGAATGTTAATGCACATGTGCATAACGTAGTTGTTATTGTTAAAAGTAATGTTAATGCACATGTGCATTTATATTAATATCATTATAGTCATTCATTCTAACGCACACGTGCATATGTTATGTGGTAATAAAAAAGCAACATTAATGTACATGTGCATTAAGATTGACATTTTAGTTTTCTTATGTGTTGTTTATTATTTGTAGTTAAAGTATGGGAAAAAAATTCAAAGAAGGTAACTTTTGTCTTAGAATATATTGAGAAAGGGTCAAAAAAAATATGCCAGATGCGATTGAGGATGATTAGGGCTGCAAACGAACCGAACGAACACGAACAAGGCCTTGTTCGTGTTCGTTTGCTAAGGAAATTATGTGTTCACGAACAGTTCATGAACACTTACCGAACGAGATTTTTAGTTCGTGTTCGTTTGTTAAGAAAACATGCGTGTTCGTGTTCGTTTGTTAATTTTGTTCATGAACGCACACGAACATAAACGAACGTTAATGAACACAAGGAATTGTTCATGAACGAAAACAAACACAAACGGACATATATTAATTTTCGAATAAGATCGAATTCACATATATTAAGAAATTAAGTAGAACGCCCAAAATATAACCTAACTATACAAACATACTTAGTACATAACATAATATTAGTAAAACATAATAAAGTAGTGGCTCAAAAAACTAAGCTTTCATCTTAAACTTGAAGTCTTCATTTATTAATTTAAACTTGAAATCTTTATACTTGACATAGACTATTTATTTATTTTAGTGAAATAAATAAAAATTAAAGAAGATAAAATAAAATTATAAAAATTAAAAACTTCATTAAACTATTGAACACAAACGAACACATTACCGAACGTTCATGAACATAAACGAACGAACGCGGCCTCTGTTCATGTTCGTTCGTTTAACTAAACGAACGAAAATTTTTTGTTCGTGTTCGTTCGTTTATTAAACGAACGAACACAAACGAACTTCCCGCCGAACAGTTCATGAACTGTTCGCTGAAAGTTCAGTTCGTTTGCAGCCCTAAGGATGATGACATAATCGTTGATCATGAAGTTAAAAAAGGTATTTATTATTTATTTAATCAATTTAGATTCATATGCACTTGTGCATATATGTATATTTTTAATGTTAACTAATAAATATCAATTTTTAGTTGTTTAAACACACGAACAATGTGATAAATTTGAGAAGTATATGCTGTTCAGGTTGACGGATGAAAAAACAATGGAGATGTTGGATGAAGCATCAATGAGGTGTGAAGTGTGTTGTAAGAAGATAAATAAATGTAGAAGAAGATGAAAAGGGGACAAATAAGCATTATAATCGGACACTGTTGGTGAGCGTGAGGTTGTGAGTTAATTAGAAGTTTGTAGGTAGGTGGTTAGTGGTAACATGGTTGGTTTGTAATAAGGATATTTTTCCCTGTTATCAGTTGTTTTATTGTGTTGATGGTTTGGTAGAAACTAAATGTAATTATATAATAAAAATAATCGATACAAAAAAGTTTGTTGTTTGAAGGATGATGCATGCACATATGTATATTGTGGGTGGTCTTATATGGTGGTTAATATGTTGGTTATGTTTGTGATTACTATTTTTGTGTATGTAAATTTGTATGATAATGAAATTGAGATATGCACATGTGCACAATTAAAATTAAAACATGAACTCACCACCCAATCCCCCCAAAAACACCTAACCCCTTCCACCATACCTAAAACCTAAGCCCTAAAACTAAACCACTCGAAAAACCTAACTATATTAGTGAAATGCACATGTGCATGCAGTACACATTTCTTATTTTATAGTTCTTATATAGAATTTTTATAAGATTATTAATGTTTGTTGTCATACACTTGTCCTATTTTTCAATTTATGGTATAATATGCATGACTACGTAATTAACGAGTTCGGGTGTATTTTATATATCTCTTCGCATACATTTAATGATCATTGAAATTTTTTTCACTCCTTATATCTCATACCGCGTCCATTTAATAAATCATTTCATTATGGTAATTGACAATGTATTCAAAAGTGTGATTTAATAGTGAAATGCACATGTGCATACGGTATATTTCTGTATATATAGAAGTGAATTGCACATGTGCATCAGGGATGACGTCATATGATGTCATATCAGCATTTTTTTTAATTTTTTTTAATTTTTTTCGAATTATAAATGCAAAATAATCATTTTGGTGTTTTTACTTTTTTTATTTTTTTTATTTATTTAGGTTATATAATTTTTTATTATTTTTTAAATTTTTTGATGGAGGGGTTTTTGTAGATACCCTTCATATTTACAAAAATATCACCTGTTCACACTGGTTCCTTGGTTCTCTCCCTAAATGGTGGTTCTCAAATGATCAAAATCCTATATATATATATATATAGGTTTAGGATCCTGTACAAAGTACATTTTTCATGAGAAGTGTGAGAAGGACTAAGAATTGACATGTAGACATCATTTTTTTGGAGAGTTAATAGCCATTTTCGTCCCTGAGGTTTGGGCCAGTTTGTCACTCCAGTACAAAAGTTTTTTTTTTTGCAATCCCTTACCTGAGGTTTGGATTTTTTTTGCCAAATTCGTCCTTTTGACTAACTCAGTTAAAAAATGTCGTTAGTGTCAGGGGTAGTGTTGTCTTTTACCCACTTTAATGAAGGGCAATATTGTCATTTGATAACCTATGATAATTTTAAATAAAAAAAAAGAAAACCCAGTCATCTTCGTTTTCCCCTATTTAAAGTTATAAAACCCTAAAACACAACACAACTTCAATCGAACCATCAAAACTTCAAATCGTCCCTAAAAGCATGGTGATGTGCTCGTGTGGATCAACAACCATCATCAAAATCTCCTGGACAGCTCAGAATCCAGGTCGTAGGTTCTACTGTTGCATAATTGGGTGTGGGTTCGTTGACTGGGCTGAGCCCCCTATGTGTACCAACCCTACTGTGCTGGTACCTGCTCTCTTGGACACAATACGGAGGCATGAAGCCAATGTTAGGAGGATGTTTGCCAGGAAAGAAGAAGCTGATCAGCTTTTGAAGAACATGTCGAGGCAAAACAGGATGCTGAAACTGGGTTTAGGGTTTACATGGATGATGTTTGTGCTGTACTATCTGAATCACTAATGTAGGGTTTGGATATGTGGTTGATGGGTTATTATAGGTTAATGATGTAGTAATATGATGATGGGTTTGTATTGAATTATCTAACTGTAATCTTTTGTGAAGATGGAATGAAGTTAATGTTTTTGTAATATTTGTGTAACTGTGTTCAACTTAATGTTTTGACCCATTAAGGCAAACAAGCAAACAATAGCATGAATATGAAACTTAAAGTGTGTTGAACTTAATGTTTTGACCCATTAAGGCAAACAATAAAACAAATAGCATGAATATGACACGTGAAGCTGTCCAAACTTGAATGACCCATTAAGGCAAACAACCAAACAAAACAATATGAGGAGTTAAGGCAAACAACAAACACCAAACTTGAATCACCCATTAGGGCAAACAACAAAGTTGTTGACTTTCTGCAGTCAACTGACCCAGCAGCACATCCTGCACAATAATCCTGGACAATAATCATGCACAATCATACAACACAAACCATAAAATCTAACAAGAACATAACATTGAACAACCATAAAACCATAAAGACATCATTACATACCAAAAGATCAAGTTGGAACATGTCTTAAACAAGTAGCAGGAAACTAAAAGATCAAGTTTTCAGACTGATTACATACCCAAAAGACATCAAGTTTTCAGACTGATTACATAACAAAAACTACTTAAAAACCATAAAATCTTCACCCTTCAACCTGCATTTCCAGCCTCCCCTGATCCAGCAACTCCAGTACCTCCACCTTGTGATCCAGCTACCCTTCCACAGGTCCTCTTGTTGTGTCCCTTCTTTTTGCATTTGTTACAGGTTAAGGAATTACCCTTCCTTGGCAGTTTCCCAGTAGGTTTGATTGACTGGCTCAGCTTCTGAACTTCCACCTCAGATGGTCCCTCCTTAGGCTTCCTTGTCTTCTTCTGACTTGCCTGGCTAGCCTCTAAAACCTCCTCTGCAGACTTCTTTCTCTTTTTCTTAGGTCTACCAGCCTGGGCATGATATTTAGGAGGAAGCAATGTACTTGGACAGTTTGAAGTTGGCCACATATCCATGCCATTGATAGGATCCACTGTGTTTGCATACACCTTCTTCCATGTTTCTATAGACTAAGCTTTATCCACCCATCTTTCAGGAATACCATCACCTTGACCATGCAGGGCCCTGTTCCAAATACATGCTACTGCATGCCTACAAGGCATGCCAGTAAGCTCCCATTTGTTGCAGGAACAAGTCCTCTCATCTAGGTTAACAGTCCTTTGGTCTTGATGGTCATTGTAATGTGTGCTCACTTGATACTTTGAACCCCCATTCCAAATGACTGTATACTGTGAAGCCTCATCCTTGATTGTTGCAAATGCAATTTCTGCTGCAGGTATTAATGGACCATTACTTCTAGCAATCAGCTTATGAACCACAACAATTCTTTTCATTAGGTATTCCCTAATAAATTCAAGGCAGGTTATCACAGGTTTGTCCCTCCCTTGAATTAACTATCTGTTGAAAACCTCACAAAGATTGTTCAATAACACATCACACCTTGCTCTACCTGAAATTGATTAACACATAACTATATTTAACATATTTAACCTAAATAGATACATGTATGCAATAACAAAAATACATCATACCTGAGAAAAAGGCCCTTGACCAATGTTTAGGTGGTATCTCCTTCAACCAATCATACAAAGCTTTATCTTTCTCCTTAACTGCCTTCATTGCCTTCTCAAAAGCTTGTGGTGTTGTTGCAGCAGCACATCCCCATAACAACTTCTTGTACACATCACCTCTCCACCTAGGCTTCATGTTTTCATGTATATGTCTTAAGCAAAACCTATGCTCAGCCAGTGGAAACACCTTACTTATAGGAGGAATGATACCCTGAATTTGAAAACATTTAGGCATATAATCAAACAATTAAGAACAAGTTATGTGTAAAGAAGATGATACCTTCTGTCTATCATTTATAAAAGTGAAGTAGCTGTTAGAATCCAAATCCAAATCATCACCCAATAATTCTAAAAACCATGTCCATGATTGAGTTGTCTCAGCCTCAACCAGTGCATATGCAACTGGGTAAATTCCATTGTTAGGATCCACTCCTACAGATGTTAAGATCTGACCAGGAAATGGCCCTTTCAAAAAACATCCATCAAGTCCTAGTATTGGTCTCCCTCCTGCCTTAAATCCAGCTTTCAATGCACCTAGACAAATGTACATCCTCCTAAACTGTTTTGTTGAACTGCTAGGATTATAGCATGGTTCAACATCAATCTTCACTGTAGAGCCTGGGTTCGATCTCAGCAGCTCTTCACCATAGTCCCTCGGCAATGCATACTGAGACTGGTAATGACCATGGATTTTCTCAATAGCCATTGTCTTAGCCCTGAACACTTGATTAATAGTTACCTGGACTTGATATTGTTGCTGCAACTCAGCTTGTAAAGCAGTAAGTGGGATAGCAGGGTTGTATCTCACCTTCTGAAGTATTTGCTTGGCCAGCCAGCTCACAGTGCACAAGTTAACAACCCTAGTTTGTAGACAAGTATGCTCATTTTGATAAGTTTTGACAATCCAAGTGCCCTCTCCACCAAGGTTTGATATATGTATAGCCCCTGGGCAAGTGGGAGGTGGAATCTTCTTTTTAGGTTTAGGGTTACTTTTTTTCTTTCCAGAAATGCCCTCACATGTCCCACTATTACCTTTACTCTTGGTGGGCCCACTATCCTTTTTAGATCTTGAATACATCTTCTTCTTCGGTTCACTTGCACCCACATTTGTCATTTTGTCATTACCATCCCAACTACCAATACTTATGTTCCCACCTAAGCAAATAACCCTGAACCTTGATTTGTCATTTTTTGTAATGAAAAGTTGCCTCCTTGATTGAACTGCATGATTCTTGACCAATGCTTTAATTTCATCTCTATCAGAAAATGTTTGACTAACATAGAATGGATCCTCATCAGGTTTTTTACCTTTGACTTTTTTCTTGTTTTTCCTAATCATCCTACAAGCTCTCCTCAAAGTGGTATCATCATCAAAATCACTAAGACTATCAAACCCATCCAAGTCAACCTGTTCCTCCATACCTTCCACATCTTCATTCTCATTCTCATTCAAATTCTTTTCATTATCACAAATGTCAAAGTCAGCTGCTGCTCTAAACTTATCCATATCAACATCATAATCCTGAACAATATTATCTTCATCTACCAAGAAATCAGAATCAGAATCTTCTTCTTCTTCATCAACCTTCTTTTTACCTATACTACCCTCATCATCAACCTTCTTTTTACCTTTCTTTTTACCTATACTACCCTCATCATCAGACTCAGAATGTTCATCATCAGTAATAGGCTGTTCATAATTAGCATCATCACTTTCACTACCATTTTCCCTATCAGTAACATGACCGGACCTATCACTACCATTTTCCCTATCACTAACTACCACTTCATCAAGCAAATCAACAAAATCAGCCTCATGTACATGTTCACTTTCATCTTTTTTAACATCATATTTTTCAGCATGTTGAACATAAACTTCAATAACTTTATTAGTTTTAGCATACTTGATTAAGCTCAAAACATCATTGTCATTACCTAAAGGTCTTAAACCAAAGTCTAATGATTAACCAGGTACCTTGAAATGGTATACAACTACGTCCTCGTCTGAATAACCCAATGTTACCAGCATATCATTCAATATTATGACAGAAAAGCGATCAGGGTCAATCTTGTCAATATAATCACACTTACCCTCATAAGTCACATCTGGAAATTCAGTTAAGTCACCAACATGAGAAATCTTTAAACTGAAGAAATCTGGATGATTAGCTGAAAATAAACAATGAACACCACATTATTAACCTGATCATCGATATAAAAATTTAACATTTTAGAGGTTTTGTCGAACATACCATATTTCAGTTGAGGGTCGAAGTCAGAATCACGTTCTCGTTCTCGTACACGCCATTCCCAAGATTCGTCATCCATTGTTTGTTAATCAGTGTTTGAGAGGGTTGCTTAGGGTTTCTTAGGGTTGTTTGAATGGATGATAATCAGACGAGAAAGAGGGCTTAGGGTTTTAAAGAGTATTATTACTTTATTTTTTTAATTCGTTTTTTTCAGTCATTCAGTAATTTGACTAAAATACCCCTCAGTTAACGATATTTTTTAACTGAGTTAGTCAAAAGGACGAATTTGGCAAAAGAATCCAAACCTCAGGTAAGGGATTGCAAAAAAAAAAACTTTTGTACTACAGTGGCAAACTGGCCCAAACCTCAGGGACGAAAATGGCTATTAACTCTTTTTTGGATTTAGGAATGATGTTTTAGGTTGTTTAAACTTGAAAAAAACCAAACACAACAATCTAAAACACAATACAATGTATTATAGTCATTAAATTTAAAAAACGCTTAAAACACACTACTTAACGCTTAAAACACACTGCTAATGTTCTTAGCATGGTGTTTTAAGTTTTAAGCCTAAAATACATTGTTTTCGGTTTTTAATTGTTATGTTTGTGTTTTATAGGCAAAACAATCCAAAACATCACGACTAAGTTCAAAAAACGATGCCTAAGTATCAATTTTTAATACTTCTCACACTTCTCACAAAAAAAAACACTTTGTACACGATCTTGACCCTATATATATATATATATATATATATATATATATATATATATATATATATAGGGGAAGGTTCAATTAAGAACTCATAGTTAGGGAGAGAACTCGAGAACTCCTACTTAAATTAAAAAAAATCATAACTCAAAATTTAAGTCAAAAACCAAAAATCTGGTTCGGAGCTTCTCTTTCCCACGTCATCCCGGTTCAGAAAAAAATAAAAAAAATAAAAAAATATAAAAAATAGGCGACTTCTAATGCACCTGTGTAGTAAATGTCCGGTTAGCTTTAGGGTTAGTTTTTTTTAGTTTAGTTTGTAAGGTTTAGGTTTTTGGGGGTGGGGTGGGTAAGGTGGGTAAGGTGGGTTTAGGTTTTTGGGTAGGGGGTTAGGTTTTTGGTTGTGACAGGTGGGGCTTAGGTTTTCGGTAGGCGGTGGGTGGGGTGGGTTTAGGTTTTTGGGTGGGGGGTGGATGGGTGGTTTAGGTTTTTGGGTAAGCGATTTAGGTTTTTTAGTGAGGGTGGGGGTGGGTGGGGTGGAATTAGGTTTTTGGGTGGGGGTAAGTTGGGGGTAGGTGGTTTAGGATTTTTGGTTATACTACACATGTGCAGTAGCGTTTTTTAGGTGTTTTTTTTTTTATTTTTTTTCCGAACGGGTGTGACGTGGGAAAGACAAGCTCCAAACTAGTTTTCTATTTTTTTACTTAAATTTTGAGTTATGATTTTTTTATTATATTTTTTTGTATTTAATTAGGAGTTCTCGAGTTCTCTCAATAAAATGAGTTCTCTATTGAACCATCCCCTATATATATATATATATATATATATATATATATATATATATATATATGACAGTTCAACAGAGAATATAAAATATAAAGAAAGTGGGAAATTGTTAAACCACTTTTACATGTAAAAAAAATTAAAAATAATTTTTTAAATAAAGAAGAAAAAAATCATTTTAAAAAAATTCAAAACTTTTTCATTTAAAAGTAGTAAATGTTTCAAAAAAAATAAAATTAATTAGTCTTATTTGAGTGATTTCTACATGTTTATGTACGAAAGATCCAAAAATCATTTGTAAAATAACATATGGTTTTTTTAATAAATATTTTACAGATGAAATTAATGATTCCTCGGTAGGGATCTTCATTGAACCAAACTCTCTCTATATAAATATATTGCCTTTAGCAACAATGTCATTAACAAACTAGTTGTAAATGCACATCCTATTGTCACTGGCTTATCACCCGGTATAGATATGATTTTGATACGTATTTATGATGTTTAGACAACTTTCGTAACGTTTATATTTTGATCCTTATGAAGTGTCAGGCGTATGAAGTCCATACGTATGAACCCTCCAAGCGTAGGAGTTCATTTGACTGGAAGATTCCAGGCGTATGGCAGGTGGTCTATAAATAGAACACTTGAATCCTTCATTTGTAACTTTTGCCCTCTTGAGTAAAACACGTCAAAGTGCTGTCCAATTATCGTGTGATCTTTTTATCATTTAGAGCATATTCACGCGACTAACAACAATCCTAATTGTTGAATTTTGCCTTATATTTGGATATACGCGAGTAGATCAGTTCTTCTTTTGAGAAATTGATCCTACAAGTGATATAAAGCTATGCCTCGATTACTCGCGTGTTGTTAGTGATTTCGTTTGCATCATAATTGACTTTCATAGTGCAATTGTTCATATTTTGATTGAAAACCCATTTTGGCCCATATTCATGCATAAACATGTTTTTTTGGTGAATTATTAGTTATTTTGTTGTTTTGATTGATGATTTGATTGTGTAAACATGTTTAGAAACTAATTTTAAATAAATTCACATCAAATTTTCATTAAAATTGTTTAGATATGATATTTTTGTTATAAAACCTACAAAGTTTGTCCATGATGGTTTTTGATTGAATTGAATTATAATTGTTGTTTTAGTCATGTCTTTTTTATAATCTAGACCTGTTCTAAACCTAAACCCGCACATAGCCTCACCATTAGATCTCAAAAACACCACAAAATTGAAAATCCTTCAAATCTCAACTAACTTCATGATGATCAAAATTCATACGTGTGACAAATGCGATACACTTGATGCCTTTTAGGCGTATGGTTTTGATCCATCTGATAACTCCAATCTGTTTACTGATCCACGCGTACCAAAACGACATGTGTGAAATTTGATAGGTCTGACTCATGCATCCAACTCGTTACGTGTGAAAGGCTGATCCGTCTTGTTAATCCATCTTAGTCATCTGATGCATGTGACAAATTCCAATCCATGTTATATTCTTTCATACGTGTGAACCATTAAAGTCTCATACGTTTGAGCTGCTGACTTAGTAAAATTCTCATCAGAATCAAGTCTGACTTTAACATGACATTAAAAAATCCGTGGGCACTCGCGGCATCTGCTACTCAATTGCAAAGCATGAAAAGTATCTTTGTGAGTGATAACGAAACCAAAAGTAGTAATAAGTCTCCAAAGCTGAATTTTTCTTCATGAATATTATTCTTGGAAGCGTCGTATTCCGCGTCACATTGAGGGTATCGATATTGATATTTGGTATTGGGCTGAACATCTGTTTGTAAGACCTTTATAAGAAAATTCAAACATTCCTGTTAAAACATCCAAACTTTGAGAAGACAATTAGAAGAAGTACAATGATGAACGCAAGGCATTTTCCATTCTAACTCAAGCTCTTCCCGAAACATGCTACATCAGTTTGAGTGTTCTTTAAATACACATAACTTATGGAATCTGTTAAACACACATTGTGAGGGCGATGAAAGAGTGAGAATAACGCATCATGATCGGTTGAAAAGGGAGTTTAAAGCAGTTTGTTACATTGGGAATGAGTCTTTAGTAGACATGTTAACCCGATTTTATCATCTTATGAATTAAATGTATAAATTTGAATTAAAATATACAACTGTTGAATTGATTGAGCGTATTTAGATGCTCTTCCCTCATAATGGAGACAATATCTGGAGATGCTTAAGGAAATGGGATCGTTTGAGAAATGTTAGTTAGTGAGTTTTTGCTGAAGTTGGACAACATAGTCATCTAGGAGAGAAGAAAAGCAACTAGAATGCCTCTTCCACAAAATTATGTTGTTATCCAATGTCACATCACAAGCCTCAACGGGTATCAAACCAAAAACCGCATTTGTGTCATCCACAATGCTTGATTAATTTGGTTCTAAAACTATCACACCACCCCTATCATACTAATTAGCCAACCATGTCTTTTGGTTACACTCCACCTTAACCACAACCCAGAACCATTCCTATTCCATAAACGTTGACACATTCACCATATGTTTCCTTAAATACACCCAGTTAAACATTTCAAACTTTGGAAAAGGGGAGCATAGAAGTGTTGATGCATTTCCGTGTGAAAAATGCTAGTCTAGATTGTTAGTTATATTTTTTCTTGATAATATGTTAGTCTATTGTAACATATGTTTGCTTGTTGTATAAAAGTGAATATAAGACCTACCCTAGCGAACCTAAGTAATAGATGATGATACGTATTTAGAAAAGATAAACCATCTTTGTTAATGGGCTATGTTCATTGTAAGTCGGGCCATGAATGCATGTTAATATAAATACATGCATCGGGTGTAGGCTAGGGTTGGTTGGTGAAGTAGTAGTTTGTGTTGGGAAAATAGATTGTATTCCTTGAAAGATAATACATAAACTAATGAGTTTAAAAGTATTCTTCGTGTGTTGAATAAACATCAATCAAGGTATTCCGCACCTTGATTGATCTGACTAATCTTGTCACCGTTCCATTCCAAGGACCTGCATTTGGTTTAGAGCTTTCAACTTAAAAAATTGTTTGGTTTACATTGGTTTTTACAATAATCGATTCTCACAAACTCGCTTCATGTACGAGGCAGAGAATAAAGCACACACTGCTATCACTATGAGTTTGCCCCAAGAGATCCTACATACTTTCAGAAAGTACAAAACCGCAAAAGAAAAGCTCTTGAGAACAAGTTTGAAGGTAATGTGGACATGAAGAAGGGTAAAATTGTCACACCCCGCCAAGGCGGAAACGCGAGGTGCGACTTTGAAAGATTTCCAAGCACAAAAGGTCACACAAGCCTTAATTAAAACAAAGTAGGAACTTTCATTAAACAATCAAATCCGTTCAATATAAGTTAATTGTTTAAGTCTAAAACCATTGTATGTAAATGTCTAAAATTATTATGACAACACAACGGTCCAAAAGAAGGTATCCCACAAATGCTTGCATGCGACCCGTGCAAGTTCCATTGTCCATGCTAATTTCCTGAAAAACATGCATGTAAAATATATGGGTCAACATAAAGTTAGTGAGTTCACGGGTTTTCTATATGGTGGACATGTAATCCAAAACCAGCTAAATCATTGCCTAGCTATGGCAATAATCAATATGTGATCTGACATGAGCCCATAACCAAACCTTGACATGTTGTACCTTGCCCATTGTACAGTAAAGACAATGAAATAATGTGAAATACAAGCACTCTTTTGATACCTGTCATCCGGTCAGAGCGACTGACCAAGAGTGGGGGTGTCAACCCAATAGATCTCTCCCAGTGTTTAATGGCTAAGTCCATAGCTAATGGTTATGGTATGATGCATGATAGGAGGGCTTAATGGATCCTGAACTGTACTGTCTCATGTTCACATAGTAGTCATGTATTGTAACTGAAAACTGTACGCATGTTTTCCCCCAAAAAATGTAAAAACTGTAAAAAGGGGCCATGAATACTTACTTGGTGTCTGAATGCTAGTCTGACCTGAATTTGGCACTGTGTGTCTGGTCTAGGAGCCCTAAATGCAGTTAAAAGCAACTTAGGTCTATGTTTGGCTCTAACTACCATGCAACTGTTCACCCGACTGTATCACCTATGGACTAGGGGCTTCTGTACCACTATCCACGGGTGTCACACACTGTATGTGTTAATAATTGTTCGGTTTGTTATCCTGGCGGATATGTTTTATTCCTGTTTTGGGCAAAACATATGTGGTGACTCCTTAAATGTTACCGAGTGTTACTTATGTCTCAGTTAAGTAAGTTTAGGATGACACATGGACACATCTTGTGATAGTTTTGTATAAAAATAAAACATCCAAGTGTTTTGCCTTTGTTTATACGTGCATAACTTTATGTTTTCGAGAAAACTCACGTGTTAAGCTAGTTAACACATGTTTTATTATTCTTAACACATGTTCATAAATCAAACCATGTTGTATATTGTATAACTTAGGTGAAATATGTTGTTCTTGGGCCGGGTCTTGGCCTCTTACACATGCACATATATATATATATATATATATATATATATATATATATATATATATATATATGTATGTGTGTGTGTGTGCTTGCAATGTCCATATCCATGTGTCCCAAGGTGTTTGCATCAATGTGAACATGTGTGTATACATAACTAAAACATTGAACTTTTATCATCAAAACTTGAGTTGTTAAGTTAGTTAGTTCAAAGAATAACTGTTTTGTGGGGGTGTGCGAGTACATGTAGGCTTTGGGTGAACAATGTGCATAACTAAATAATCATGTAAACAAGACTATAGTTCAGGTATCATATCTCACGTATATAGCTGAACAAAATAAGAAAATAATAAGCTAACTTCCTTCCTCAAAGTTCCTAGGTGTGAGATGATAACTTGGGACTCCTAAATGGTAGTGAGGCTTGCTCAAACAAAGCCCCTTGTGGGTCTTGGGCTTCGGCCAAAGGGGTAGAAAGGAAAAGAGAGGAGAGTTCAAGTGTTAGTGAGTTGGGAGGAGTTGTGGTGTGATTCTCATGTCTCTCTTGGGTCCTATATATAGCCGAAGGGTGAGGGGAAGGGCTTGTTCCATTGGTTCACAATTAGGGCAAGTCAACTCTTTGTTTTCCTAAGGTGCATTATCCTAGAGACCTTGTAAGAGTAATAGGTTGACCTTGAGGCTTTTGTTTGGCTTGTAGGGGTGGTGTAGCGGCCGAATGACATAGAGAAGGAGCAAGATGTTTTGGCAAGGTTGACAATGTGGGAATGATCAAGTGTTTCATGTTTTGCCAAATTAATATAAGGTGTTGACTAGTGTTTGTGTTCACTCCCTCTTGGATCCCTTGGAAACCGAACATAATAGGACAAAGAGAAGGTTTTTGGTAAGTTGACAAGGGGTAGAAGTCCAAATAGTTTATGTTGTTGCCATGTTAGTGCAAGGTAGAAACCAAGTTTGTTTGTTTGTTGGGATTTTCGGCCGCCAATGGTCATGGGGAAAAGGCATTGTAATTGTGGTAAGATTGACATAATAATCCTTCTCAAGTATTCTATGTTGTGCTATCTTAGTGTAAGGAGTTGACCTTGGCTCAATAGTGGTTTGCCTTGGGAATGCACTACCGAAATTTGGAGTATGTTGGTGATATATTTGGATGGTCAAAACTCATGGGAAATGTAGAGGTGAATAGTTCATGCCTTGTTGGTGTGAAGCATGGATGGATGTGTAACTAAATAGGCTTGTGACTAGGACGGAAATAGACATGTGTGTGTATATATGCGAGGTGTATATGTGTGTGTATAGATAGTTTTGTCACTTCTCCACTCTATGTATGTGTGTGTATAGTGCCGTAGGCATGCATGTATGTGTGTTAGTGTGTTTGTTTGATCCTCATGTTCATGTAAGTCTAGATGGATCAAGTTCAAGGTTACAAGTGGACTTATTGTTTATACACGTACTAGTTTACTACATACATGTTAGTAACCTCTTTTGTTTATGAACATTGTTTGATTTTGTCTTTGTCGGGTAACAAGTTGGGAATTCTTGTTTAATTGCATGGATTTCTTATAGTCTAGCAAGGCATATTTAACTAACCGAGGCCTTGTACTAACTAATGTGTTTACTGTTAGACTGCATGTCTTAGGATTGTCTTGTTGGAACCCTGTATGATCCAATTATGACAGAATAGATGACATAGAATGCTATGCACAATGTATTCACATGTAGTTAGATGTACGGATATGATCTGTGATTTCGACGGGTGTCACAAAAATTGAATTTCTGAAGAAAGAGTTTGCTGTGTTCAGACACATTAAGGGTGAAGGTCTTCAAGAGACAATTACCAGGTTTTACCATTTAGTCACTAAATTAGGGAATCATGAGATAACTTACACTGATTTAGAGCTGAACAATAAGGTTTTGCATTTCCTGTTTAAGCATACTGATTAGATAGCACTGATGGAGCAAATAATACTTGAGGTTAAGAAAATGTAGGGAATGAATTTTAATACAGACAAGTTTTTAGTATTTCTTTTATTTTTTTTGTTTATTTGTTAACTTTTTGTATGGTTATCAGAAGCCAATTACTTAGATGTTGTATTTGGCATAGGAAAGCAAAAGTTGTAGGTTGTGGAGGGTGGAGCAAAGGTAATCAAACAGATATCAAATCTTCTGTCATTGACCCCACAAAACAACATCCGTAAGTATTCTTCTTATATGTGTTTTCCTTACTAGTCAACAATTTATGTTGACACTTGTGTAAACCCCCTACATGTGTTAATTCAATGGCAGATACGTAATGTTTAAGGACTATTACGGGTTGTTAGCTAAGGTCCCACTCCATCATTCATTAGAAATAGGTAGAAGGTTGTACGGTTCGGTGGGGGATGCTTGGGTGCATGTCATTAACAAAGACCCAAACTACCGGTTTGGTGGCAAACCACGTCACTTATTTGTTGCTTGTACCACCGTTTTGAGTTACATAGCAACTTGTTTAATTGTTTTTATTTTATTTTGCTAATTTGTCATTCTGAATAACCTGACATGTACAAAAACTATACAGTTTGGATGGATGTTAACGTTGCAAGATGATAAAGAGGGTAGCCGTGTTGTGGCTTTTATGAGTGGTCTCTCGGGCGTACTATGTGGCAATGAGAAGAAACTAGATTTACAATCATTTAACATGGTTTTTGTGCCCGTGCTGGAGTGGGAACACTATTACGTTATTGTATTTGACATGAAACATGTAGATATCTACGTGATAGATAACAAACCGCATTTGTTTCAACCACAATGTTGGATTCATTTTGTTTTCAAACTGTCACATCACCTCCTCCTGTCATACCAATTAGTCAACCATGTCTTTTTGGTTATGTTCCACTTTAACCACAACCCACAACCATTCCTATTCCATAAACATTCACACATTCACCTTATGTTTCCTCAATTAATCACTTGAAACTTTGGAAAGTAACCATAGAAGTGTTGATGCATTTATATACGAAACATGCTAGTCTAGACTGTTAGTTATATTTTATGGTTGATAATACGTTAGTCTTTTGTAACATAAGTTTGCTTGTATAAAAGCGAACATAAGACCCTAGCGTACATAAGTAATAGACGATGATAGGTATTTAGCGAAGATAAGCCATCTTCGTTAATGGGCTATGTTCATTGTAAGTCCGCCCACGAATGCATGTTAATATAAATACATGCATAGGGTGTAGGCTAGGGTTGGTTGGTGAAGTAGTAGTTTGTGTTGGGATAATTGACTGTATTCTCTAAAAGATAATAAATAGACCAACGAGTTAAAAAGTATTCTTCATGTTCTTTGTGTGCTGCATAAACATCAATCATTGGATTCCGCACCTTGTTTGATCTGACTAATCTTGTCACTGATCCATTCCAAGGACCTACTATTGGTATCATAGCTTTTGTCTTAAAAGATTGTATGGTCACATAGATTTTTGCAATAATCGATTCTCACAAACTTGTTTCATGTACAAGGCAAAGAACAAAGCACACACTGCGATCACTTTGAGTTCGCCTCAAGAGTTCCTACATGCTTTCAGAAACAATAAAACCACAAAAGAATTGTGAGAAGCTCTTAAAACAGGTTTGAATTTAATGTGGACGTGAAGAAGGGTTAGATTGATTTTCTAAAGAAAGAGTTTGTTGTGTCTAGACACATGAATGGTGAAGGTCTTCAAGAGACAATTACCAGGTTTTCCTATTTAGTCATTGAGTTAGGGAATCTTGAGATAACTTACGCAAATTTATAGTTGAACAAGTAAGGTTTTGGATTCTCTACCTATCAAGTGGGAGATTTATACTCTTATGATCAAGGAGAATTTTGCGTATGCTATTTCCACACTTGACACTGTTATACGAAAGCTAAGATCCTATAATCTTTCTATTGAAAGAATAGATGCCGGTTATGACTAGGTTCAAAATCCGGGAATTTATTATTGAAAACCTACATCAAAGGGTGCATCTAGCAGTAGTGGAGGCGTAATTGCATTTTTCTCGGGTGATAATTCGGGAAGTATTGTGTTGGATGCAGACGGTAAGTGTTGTTTTGTTTCTACTTATGGCGAGGCAACTAAGATAAAGGATATCCCATTTGGGAAAGACAAGAGCTCGAGAAGTGGTAAAAAACAGTTTTGATTCCGGCAGCAACAACAAGTCCTGCAAGTCAATGCCAATGAGTGTTCAGTCTGCTAAACAAAAACTTGCAGTGTTATCTACCTTTGTGGCTTCATATGGGAATTATATTCAAGGTAAGATAAATGATCCAACAATGTTTGATGAGAATTATGATCAGATTGATTTGGATGACTTGGAAGGGATGGATCTTCAGTGGAAACTTGGTATGATCTCAAGAAGAGCTAAGCGGTTTATGAACTGAACAGGAAGGAAACTTGTAGGTGGTAGAGCAAGTTTCGAGAAGTCCAAAGTGAAGTGTTACAACTTTCACAACTTTGGATATTTTGCTAGAGAGTGCTCACGCCCAAAGAGTCTGAATCAAAGGAACACTGTTAGGAAGAGTTCATCAATGGCACCTTAATAGAGCAATAACAGCTCAAAGGCGTTACTAGTAGCATAGCCTGATGGTACTTATGACATGAGTAACTTGCTTGATGGTGCTAAGGGTTCCAACAATCAAGCTCTTATAGCAAGGGCGAAACCAGAAGATCAGAAAAACTAAAGAGAAAGCGAATTAAGAGCAAGGACAGGAAACAAGAATGACAGCTAAATGTGATACTGTAAAAGTTGAGGTCAAAGAGGAGACTGAAAAGGTGTTGACAAAAAAGGTGTTAGATCTGACGGCATCAACTGAAGGGATGCCAACAAAGGAGTTCATCGCTTACATGGAAGATTTGGACTAAGAGGCTAAAAGGTACAACTTCCTTTTTCATTAATTGTTAATGCTAGTAATAAATGTGTAGACTATGCAGCGAGACTAGCCTTGCTAATTAGTGAAAATGAGAAGTTAACTAAACACAACACAAGTTTAGAAATCCTTTTAGATCAGGAAAAACAGACCAATCAAAACAATAAGGTTAGAGAGAGTGCTCTTAAAACTAAACTTGCTGTTGAGAAAAGACCTAAACGCTTTATACCTTGTAGTGAATGAAAAAATCGATTACTTAGATCTAGCCCATCTAGCTATTGCTGAAAAACAGTCAGTAATTGTTGAGAAAAACAAAGCGATATATGAGCATAAGATTAAGATAACCGAACTCAATAGAAAGGTTGCCCAGTGTCGCAACACAAAGTATCTTTACAATGTGATGCTAGATTCCAAAAAGGAAAAACATGAAACATCTGGAATAGGATATTAGGATGTCCCACCTCCTTTGAATGATGTCTTTTATTTTGAAGCTAAACCTCAAAATGGTATTTATGAGATAGATCTTCAAAGAGACAATAACATATAATCTTTCTAAATGTAACAAAGCTAGAATTAATGAAACATTTATATCGCAGTGTAGATTTAGCCACATAAGCAAGGCACACATAAAATAGATCCAATCCAAGGGGATCCTTCAATCCACTAGACAAGACTCCTTTAATGATGTAAATCTTGCTTATCTAACAAACTCACTAAAGATCCATTCACACATGTTGGTGAACAAGCCAATAATTTGCTAGGACTCATACGCACTAATGTATGTGGCCCTTTCAAAATCATGACTAAAAATCGTGAAAGATACTTTGTTACATTTACCAACGATATACTTATGTCTATCTCATAAAACTTTTGACAAGTTCAAGGAGTTTCAAAACGAAGTTGAATGCCAGCTCAGTAGAACAATAAAGATACTTCGATCAAATATAGGTGGAGAATACCTCATATTAGAATTCCCCAATTAACTAAATGAGCGTGAAAGAATTTCACACCCCACTCCTCCTCACATGGCACACCCCTGCTTAATGGTATGAGTGAGAAAAGAAATCAAACCATACTTAATATGGTTTGATACCTAATGAATATTCGCAACATTGCTTATTGATTAAGAACTACGGTTTTTTCTATCCTTATATATTTTGAATAGATTGTAAATTTATTTTTACTTTTTTGTACAAACTTTGTTACCTATAATCTTTATTTCAATTATGGAGAAACCAATCTTTATACATCATTCCATTGTACTTTATGCACGGAAAATTAATATGACCTAGAGTTAGAATATTGACATTTTGTAAAAATTTCTAGTTATTGTGAAAATAATCATAATGTTACAAATAAGACAATGAATGTTGTGTATAAGGAAATCTTTAGTGATATTTAAATTGTTGTTTTTCTTACATAGCATATTTATTTGAACTATTTCTGTTCATTTTTTATTATTCTCATATATGTTGTTATTTGTTGAACCGTGTGTCCGCGGGTACCTAGTAAGTAAACAAAGAAAAAAAGGAAAAAAACCCGCTAAAAACAAGTAAATTGAATAATATGCCATTGACTTAACATTAAAAATAGACGGAGTTTGCGAAATGGAAGAAAATATAAAAAAAATTAAAACCATAAGGACACCGATGAAAAACCTATTGGATGGAAGTGTAATTTCTAGTCAAGCCACACAGACTAAAATGACAAGTTACTCAGTTATCTATATATAATTTATATTATAATTATAAATTTATTAATAGATATGAATAGAAAAGGTTCATTTTCTTCAAAATTTGTACCCTGGTTGATTTCACTAATACGAAACAACAGTTTTTTCAAACTAAAAACTATTCTCATTTCATAAAAGGCAGATTACATTAGGATAGTAGATAGACAGACAACCAACAAAATAAAATATACAATGGTTGTAGATACTCAAGTATGACCACTATGTGATTGGTTTTGACGGAGGCGTAAATTCTTTGACCATTGCTTGCACATAAATGCATAAAGCTAACTAGAACAATAACGTTCATTACTAGAGACATCAGTTATCTATATATAGCCTATCTTATATTTGTAAAATATAAAATAAGAAGGGAAAAGCATAGACATAAGTGATTACTTAAAACATTTGCCTTATAGTTTAATTAAGTGGTCACCTAACAATTCGCCAACTATGCAAGACCATCTTTGCTGAATAACATTAATTTGACGAGGTATACACTATACACCTATACACACACATTTATGGCTCTAATGCTTCTTCATAGCTTAAAAGCTGACTTCCTAATTTTATAAGCAACCCACCAATGGTTTTCAAATGCTTGCTAATGGTTTAATGGGTCCAAAAGAAGCATCTTGGCTATAAATACCGAGGCAACAACTAAAGCACTCTTCATCTCATCTTCATTATCAACACCACAATAAAAAAAAATATCATATTTTGTTTAGAAACAATGTCCTCCATAGGTTTCAATTTTGCCCACATCAACGCTCAACAAGGGCGTATTAGGGAGAAGAATAATCAAAGGGATGAGAAAAATATTAAAGGTTGTGAGAAAAAAACCATGGGAGTTAAATATGGTGGAAACTAGAAAGTTCATCCCGGGGCTTCACCCTCAATGGATATAGTTGGAAACTTCAAAAGTAATTGAACCGGCATTGTCCAAATTATGAATTTTAATGTGTAGATTAAGAACACCTTCAATAGTCATGTGTACGTATTTTAGTTTTGTGCTTCTGCAAAATTAAGGATTTGTTGGGTGGTTCTTTTGTTTTCATATTGTTTATACACTACTAGAAAAATACCCTTTAATGACATTCTTTTTATGACATACACCATATTAATGACATGCCAAAGTGTATGTCATAAAAAAAATGTCATCTTGGGTAAAAACTGACAAATTCTTGACGTTTTTTTTATGCGTGTCATTAATTTTCTGTAACAAATTAAAATACATGACGGTTAAAAAACTTGCATGTCATAATTTTGCGTCACCAAAATTTAAACTCTCACCCCCCCCCCCCCCCCTCTCTCTCTCTCTCTCTCTTTCATAAACACACACACATCTGCTCTCTATCTCCCTCACATAACAAAACCCACCTCTCATTCTTCATTGAGATGTTACTGATCATGTTCCCTCCATACCTAGAGGACCGTCTCACGACCACCCGATGTTCTCGAGAAGGTACTGATTCATGCCTGACCACTAACACCACCGTCACCGTCACCATCTGACCACCACCAACGTCACCATACCTCCGTGGCTCATGGTACTGATTCACGCCTCTTTGTTTTAGGGTTTTGTTTTTGGTCCTCTTTGTTAAATATTAATTGGTGTGGATAGTAGATCTGAGTGTGGTTTTGAAGATTAGTTTATTTTAGTTGTGGATTGGTTAGAACCTAAGAAGGTATGAATTAGTTAGGGATTAGGGTTAGGAGATTATTATCCTGATTTGATTGTTGGATTGGGGTTTCTATCAATGTCGTTAGGAAATTTGGCTTATCTCTTGAAAGCAAGCCAATTAGGAGAGTCGTATGTCTCTTGAAAGAAGAAGAACCCATTGTTAGGTTATAAATACAGAAGATTATCACAACCAACCACATTTGGAGGAGGTGGTAACCCAGCCAACTCGAGGGACGTATCCAGAATATACTAACCAGCTGTATGTGCTCACCAGGATTTGTTGCCATTTAAATAGGATTAAACACCTCCATGGCATAATGGTTAGTATCCAAGAATACTAACCATTGAACAATTAACAATATGGATCTAGTTATACATGTTTTACTAGACCACATGTTGACATAATTGATATCTAGCCACAACCAGTAACAGCAGGTAGGGAATACCAGAAAGAACTACAGTCTACACCCACAAAACATAGTCCATACAGAATCTGTTGCATATCTCCATTTTATTCATACTCTGCCCGTCTGCCGTGAATTATATTTCCTAAACCATCTAGTAACAGAATACCGAAGCCACCACCCTCTTTCTTGATAACTGAGCAACTGTAGAACTATATAAGCAAGATAGTCCTACAAAATCAGAAACATCAACATACCAGATACACCAACCCTTATACATTGGTTTTGGTCCTCTTTATACATTGTTCTTTTTGGAGAATATTTTTCGAAACTGATCTTGTTTGTTAATTAGTTATGAACCTAAGAAGGTATGAATTCTTTTTCTTTCATGCTGATATGTGTGGCGAAAATACAGATGGTAAAAACTATCAGAAGAGGATCAAAAGAATATATATGGTTGCTTTATAATATTAATCTAGGCTTTGTTTGAATTTTTGTTTACTGTCTTGATTTTAAAATAATATATGTGGTTTCTTATTAAACCCAAAGTGGGTTGTGGAATAACCCAAAGTGGGTTGTGGAATCACCTCAATTTGGACTACCAGACATGTTACTTTTGATACTTCAAGTATATGTCGTAGATATCCATGAGCACTACTACTGATACAAACATGACTGAACAGTTTTACCTGCACGTAAACATGGTCGACAACACACGCTTCAAATGGCGTATGTCACACCCTCAAATTTCCACTTGCGGAGTTTTACCGCGAGGCGCATGACAAACCAGGATCTAACTCAACGGGCACAATAAACAACACTATATGAAATACGTAAACTCAAAACTTGGTTATCAAACCATTAAAATGTAGCGGAAGCATTTAAAGATTTAATCAATTACAAACTGTGTTCCAAAATGTTCAAGACACTTATTTAAAATATGCCACTAAGCCTAGACGCCAATGCAGACCCGTGCGCCTAGTCCAACCGATGCTACCTTAGCGATCTGAGAAAACATGCCAAAAAGATGTCAACATATATAATGCTGGTGAGTTCACAGGTTTGTTCAATATGTTACCAAAGCGTTACCATGTCCATACTACACCAATGTTACCAAGTACGCTAGCTAGGCATATGTTTTATTACTACTACGATTGGAAAACCATTACTAGACACGTTTAGCAATGTTTAGCAATGTTCACCCCGAATGTTCAGCATGAATACCAATGTTACCAGTTCGAGACAATATGCACCCGCCCGGCCCTCCAAGCCGACGAGCGGGGCAGGTCACGCCCAATAGATCTATCCACACTTCCCCCGTTTTGCATCCCCGCACATTCATGGTTTTCCCCCGGGACTTTAAAAGATCGTATAGCAATGCAAAGTTAAAAATATAGTATGACATATGTTACCAAAATAGTTTAGTGCATGTTTTCTCCCCCAAATGTTAAAGCTGTAAAAGTGGGGCCGTGAACTCACCTCAAATTGCGTTCCTCGGTAAATAATAAATGCTAAGCCCTTGATAATCCCTCTACCGGAGATCTATCAAAATGTTCACATAAGTGTTCCGACTAATAACCATAAGGTTATCTAGTCCCCGATTGCCCAGATCATAACCAAGTATGTTTTAAAACGTGTTTAAGTGTTTAACCGACACACTAGACCGACCAGACATCCCGTTGGTGACTCATTACCCTAACTAATCAGGTACACATAGATTACACACAAGGTTCAAGCATAAAACACTTAGTTTGTATCAAAAATCTCATTTTTGAATAAGAAGGGTCGAACAAGGAAGACTGATCCTCCTTCGCCCGTTTTAACCCACCTTCGACCCTTTGGAAAGCCTCCTTCGACCGTTGTTCATAGATTCGACCAAACTGTCCAGGTTCGACCCTGGGATTCCACATTCGACTACTCGACCGGTCGAATGTGCCCAGGTTTGACCCTGACAGATTATTTTTCACAAAACGCTTCAAAAACATCCGAAAACATCCCGAAATATTATCAAACACTGCAGTCAAGCATGAATAACTTATCCCAACAAAACCCCACCAATTTTGCCCCAAAACCTATCTGTTTTAGCCCTTTCCCAAAATGGCAAAGATTATGGAAATGTCACATCATGCATGAAATCTTTACCCAATTTGGAAACTTTTCAATATTAATCCATAATCATCTTAAAATGCTCAGTTTATCATGTAATCGAAAACCCCTAATCGTTTTATTGATAATACTAACATGTATCAAGCCCTAGATTCAATAAAATTCCCAAATTTAGACTTGATACCATCATCTATCTAATTATAACCTTTTATACTCCTAAACTATCATCAATAGCAGCCCTAGATCATGTTTCTAGCATTAGCACAGTAGCAAATCATTAAACAACACATAATATCACATAACACACAATTAACATATGTTTATTGATATGAAAACCTATGTTTAATAATAGGGTTTAAGTTTAGAAAGATGTTTAAAAGGTTTTTATTGATAAAAACTTCCTTAGAACAGATCTGGACATTTAGGGTTAGATAAAAACGAATTAAAATACTTGAACAAGGTTTTGAATTAAGAACACACCTTGGATTCTTGATTAGATGTTGCTGATAGGTTAGATTATGAAAAAGAAGAGCAAAAACTCCACTACAACAAAAAGGGCTTTTAAGGACCTTTTGTGTGGGACGCTTGTAAAATGGGGTCCTAAAAAACTATTTAATAGGACGAATGAACTTTTGGGGTCCTTTTATAATATACGCTACTAAACCAGTGTCCTAAAAAGTTATTTAATAGGATGGATGATTCTTTGGGGTCCTATTATCATATAACTTAATAAGACCCTTAAAATGTAGATCCTAATAAAGTAATTTATAAGACATTTAGTTGTGGGTGTCCTATTATGTGGTAATGTAATAGGACACTTGATCACTGGGGGTCCTATTATAACATAACTTAATACGACACTTTGTAGTTAAGTCATAAATGTTTGATGTTATAGGACCGTTTCTAGTAGAAGTCATATAAGAACATAACTTAATGGGACACTTGACACACGGGTCTTATAACTTTAACCTTTATAGGACGCTTAATTTATTCGTTTCGCTTTCTTTATATCAAATCGATAATAGTAATATTGTTTTTCTATGGTTATTAATAAACATTTGTGTGTCATCTTTAATGTCATTATTTTGTGCCATAACTATTTCCCTCCCAATCCCGCCCTGCTCTCTCTTTCTTCTCTTTCTTTCTTAAGTTAAATTCACAAATTTATTTTCCCCAAAATCAAACCAAATCGATCTACCCAACCCTAAGTTCACAAAAACCCTAATCAACCAACGGCAGAACAAATCTGTTCTGAAGCTTTGGAGAAAGAACTTATTGTGAAGCAAACGAAGGGATTGAAGAAAACTTTTAGGGCTTTTACTTAGAGGGCTTTCATCGTTCAATCGATTTACGGTTCAGACGTGAACTCTTGTGCTAGGTAACTGATCGATTTTTAGGGTTATATATAATGCTTTGAAAGCTATTTTGCTAAAAATATGTTATCAAGTTGTTTTTAGATCTTTGGCAAAATGATTCAGTAGGTTGGCTCCGATTTAGGATTATCCTAGACTGCCCGGATAATACTCATAATATTAGAAGTGGCAGATATCTGTTTGTTATATTCTTAATTGTCCATGTTGCTAAAATGCAATTACTGGAATAAAGTTCTGATTATAGACTACAGAGCATGTTGTTGTATACTAAAAATCTGTGATTATTTTCAATTTCCATTTGAGTTTTATATGGTTTTACCAGGGTGTAAATGTGAAAATCGTGGCTGCTGGTGCTGAACATACAGTGGCTATAACTGAAGATGGTGAGCTTTATGGTTGGGGTTGGGGGCGATATGGAAACTTGGGCTTAGGTGACAGAAACGATCGCTATATTCCAAAGAAAGCTTCAGTTATCAGTGTATGTAGCCGTTTGGTATATTGCCAATCATTAAATAACCATCACATGTTGCTATGTAGTGGATGATGGGGTTTTAAGGGGAAATGTTGCTGCAAGATCCGACAAGAATGATAATTAACTTGTTCAAGAAACACTGATATTTTAGGCTTTAAGCTTTAAAATCGGATATTGAATGTGCTATTGAAAAACCGAAATGCTTTTTATTTTTTCGAAATATATTACTTATTATGCATTTTGTTGCAACAACGCCCGTATTTTTCTATTCTTACTATATCTTAGAAAGTCGATGTAGTGGTCACCCTTAAATAATAACTTTAGAACCTGTATCAGTTTTAGTGCTAAAAGTAACCCCATGTATTTGGAAATGTCAATTATATAATTCTTTGGGATTGGCTAAGCACCAATTCTGCTATTTTTTTTTATCTTTACCGAATACTGTTGGCTAAGCACCAAATATTTTAGATCTTTGGCTTAATGAATATGAATATTATAGTTACTTTATTGTTATTCATACTCATGTGTCGTTATTAATCAGAGTATATATATTTAGCTTAGTTGACTCCGATTTAGGCCTTTGGTTAAATCTTGGTTTTAAAAAGCGCGAAGCGTGCAAAAGCGAAGAGGTCTAAAACCGAGGCGCAAAGCGCAAAAGCGGTGGGCTTTTCGTACGCGAGGCGCAAGACGATTATATAATTTTTTTTATATATGCTATAGGTTTTTAACATTATTTACTCAAAATATAGATACAAATAAGGTATATATATGATTTAACTTGAATGTACAACCTTTTTAGCTACATGTATAACAATTTTAAGCACAAAAACAACATGTGTACGAAAAGAGCGCTTTTAGTGCGCTTTTTTCGTGCGCTTTTTGCGCTTTTAGGGCGCTTTTCTTGCGCTTTTTTCACACTGCTCTCCTAGGGTTACATAAGGCGCACGGGGTTGCGCCTAGGTGCGCTTAAGCGCGCCTCGAGTGCGCTTTTTAAAACCAAGGGTTAAATGAGTGTGATCTCTTGTTATTTATTAGTATGATGATTTAGCAATTTTTGGATCATATAAGTTGATTTCTGCCATTACTCTTAAAATAATAGTATTTGATATATATTAGTTTAATTGTTCTATTGCTGTGTGATTTGTTCTTAAATAAAGTTGTTTTAAGGCTATTTAAATCAAGAGATATGTTGATATCACTGTTGTAATGATTATTTGCATCTGCAACTTAAATTGATTATGTGTATATTTCTTGCTGCAGCTAGTGATTAAAATCGTTTGAGAGTGTTTTGAGACGGTTAGGGTTTGTGAAATGGTGAAAAATGACAAAGTTTGGTATTTATAATAGTCCACATTCGCCCCTTCTACCTCGGCGAATGTACCCACATTCGCCCATTTCACAGGGTCGAATGTGCATGTTCAGGTCGAATGAAACTTTTCCATTTCCACATTCCAGGTTCGCCCTTTGCTAAGGGTCGAACCAAGATTATTTTCCAGGTTCACCCACTCGATGTGGTCGAACCAGGACTTATGTTTTCCTAGTTTTCCAATTTGTCGTGTTTCACGCATTTTAACGCACCTTATCATATGAGCATGCAACCTTAGTCTATGTTTCACATATTTAAGCATGGATGATTATCTACACATCGTTTAAACACATCTATGAATATAATCCACCACACGACAATTAATCTTCACATACACTTAATTAGTTTATGTAATTTCACCAACAACGGGACCCGGTACTAGTGTATTCCCAAAACGACTCCCAATGATCCTCCAGATCATTGAACCTTGGACAATCCTAACTTGGCCCGACTCAACTAACCTAGTTAAGTTCGTTTATAAATGTTTCCCGCTAAGGTAGACTTAGATGTTACTAAAATGTTTAAGCCAAATATGCCGGGTGTCACATCATCTCCACGTTGAAAGAATTTTCGCCCCGAAAATTGCACGAAGCCCCAAAAAGAAAGAGACAGAAAGAATGAAACAAAAGAAATTTTACCGGATGTCACATCATCCCCACGTTGAAAGGAATCTCGACCCGAGATTCATTCAGCTTCGGCAGTAACATGCCTAGATTCGAATGCACGTTTCGGAAAAAGATGAGGATGTTTAGCTTTCATCTGATCCTCCCGTTCCCACGTGAACTCCGGTCCACGATTCAAGTTCCAACGAACTTTGACGATGCGGATTTTACTCCGAAGTAGGCTACGAATCTCGTAGTCGAGAATCTCGTCAGGTTCCTCCACAATGCGAAGACGATCATCAACCTTGATCTCTTCCAGTGGTACAATAAGAGATTCATCAGCCAAACACTTCTTCAAGTTAGACACATGGAAGACGTTGTGAATACTACCGAGCTCCGCCGGTAAGTCAAGTCTGTATGCCGCAGGCCCAATCCGTTCCAGGATTGCGAACGGTCCGACATAACGAGGGTTAAGCTTGCCACGCTTTCCAAAGCGTATGACGCCCTTCCATGGTGAAACTTTCAGAAGTACCCTGTCCCCAACCTGGAACTCCAAAGGTTTGCGACGGCGATCGGCATAGCTCTTCTGATGATCCCACGCAGCAGCCAAATGGTTACGAATTTGTAAGATTTTCTCCGAAGTTTCGTACACCAGTTCCGGACCAGTGAGCTGGCTCTCGCCCACCTCGGCCCAACAAAGAGGTGATCGACATTTCCGTCTGTAGAGAGCCTCGAACGGAGCTGCCTTGATACTAGAGTGATAGCTGTTGTTGTAGGAGAACTCCACCAACGGTAGATGAATCTCCCAGCTCATGCCAAAATCGATTACACATGCCCGAAGCATGTCTTCCAAGGTTTGAATCGTCCGCTCGCTCTGTCCATCAGTTTGCGGATGATATGCCGTACTCATATCCAACTGAGTACCCAGAGCCTTCTGCAGAGCCTTCCAGAAATGCAAAGCAAAACGAGAATCACGATCAGAAATAATAGAAACAGGCACCTCGTGCCGTGCAACCACCTCCTTAAGGTAAAGTCGAGCCAACCGCTCGAGTCCATCAGTTTCTTTAATAGGTATGAAACGTGCCGTTTTTGTCAACCTGTCAACAATCACCCAGATCATATCGTAACCACTTGGTGACCTTGGTAGCTTGGTGACAAAATCCATCGTGATTCGCTCCCACTTCCATTCTGGAACCTCTGGTTGTTGTAGGAGACCAGACAGCCTCTGATACTCCACCTTGACCTTGTCACAAGTCAAGCATTTGCTGACATATAAAGCTATATCAGCCTTCATGTTTGGCCACCAATAAAGTATCTTCAAATCCTGATACATCTTATCGGAGCCAGGGTGAATGTAATACTGGGATTTGAGAGCTTCATCCAAAACAAGCTCGCGTTATCCCCCGAACAAGGGAACCCAAACACGTCCCGCGAAATAGTGTAAGCCATCGGTCTTGAGTTCAAGATGCTTGTCAGCACTGTGCATAGTTTCAGCGTTAAGGTTCTCATCCTTCAAAGCTTCCAACTGTGCAGAACGGATTCGGTCAGGCAATGAGGAATGAATGGTGAGCTGTAAGGCTCGAACACGACGAGGATTCACAGACTCCTTCCTACTCAAGGCGTCCGCCAAAACGTTTGCCTTGCCAGGATGGTATTTGATAGCACAGTCATAATCGTTCAGGAGTTCAACCCAGCGACGCTGCCGTATGTTCAACACCTTCTGGTCAAAAATATGCTGAAGACTCTTGTGATCGGTGTATACTTCACACTTGGTACCGTACAAGTAATGTCTCCATATTTTCAACGCAAAGATCACCACACCCAGTTCCAAGTCATGAGTAGTGTAGTTCTTCTCATGAACCTTGAGTTGACGAGAAGCATAGGCAATAACCTTCCCACATTGCATTAACACACAACCGAGACCACGAATAGAAGCGTCACAGTATACAACGAAGTCATACGTACCCGCAGGTAAAGATAAGATAGGTGCAGAACAAAGTTTAAGCTTCAGCATCTGAAATGCTGATTCCTGTGGTTCACCCCAGTCAAACTTTCGGTCTTTCTGGGTATGAGTGGTGAGGGGTTGAGCGATCTTCGAAAATCCCTCAATGAAACGACAATAGTAACCCGCAAGACCTAGGAATTGCCGCACCTCAGATGGCGTCTTTGGTGCTTCCCAGTCTTTAATAGCTTCGATCTTAGCCGGATCGACATGAATTCCCAGTTTATTAACAACATGCCCTAGGAATGGAACTTCACGTAACCAAAAATCACACTTTGAGAACTTAGCATACAACTGCTCCTGTCTCAAATGTTCCAAGACCAACCGTAAGTGTTCCTCATGATCCGTCTTGCTCTTAGAATAAACCAGAATATCGTTAATAAACACGATGACGAACTTATCACGGTAAGGTTTGAAAACGCGGTTCATCAAGTCCATGAACACCGCTGGTGCGTTAGTGAGACCAAAAGGCATGACCAAAAACTCAAAATGGCCATAACGAGTGCGAAAAGCAGTCTTCTGAATGTCAGCTTCCTGGATGTGCAACTGGTGATAACCAGACCGCAAATCAATCTTCGAGTAGTAACTAGAGCCCTGGAGCTGGTCAAAGAGATCATCAATGCGAGGGAGAGGATAATGATTCTTGTTGGTCACTTTGTTCAGTTCACGATAATCAATACACATGTGAAGACTTCCGTCCTTCTTCTTCACAAACAGGATAGGAGCTCCCCACGGGGAAGAACTCGGTCGGATGAAACCCTTTTCCAAGAGTTTCTGTAACTGGCTGGACAACTCTTGCATCTCGGGAGGTGCAAGATGATACGGTGCTCGGGCAATAGGAGCTGCACCCGGAGTAAGATCAATGCCAAACTCAACCTGACGATGGGGAGGGAGACCAGGTAAATCATCAGGAAACACATCGGGAAAATCACGAACCACCGGAATATCCTCGATCTTCTTCTCATCGTCAGTCAAAACGTTAACAAGTGCCAGAATGGCCGAACAACCCTTCAGAAGGTACTTACGGGCTTTCATGCTAGAAATGATACTCAGCGGAACACCGCTTTTCTCGCCATGAACCGAAAGAGTCTCTCCATCAGGGAGAGGGATCCGGATAACCTTATCGTAACAAACGATCTCCGCACGATACAATGACAACCAATCCATGCCGACAACGACAGCAAAACTACCCAGGGGTACCTGCATAAGGTCAATGGGGAAAGACAAACCCGACAGTTCCAAGCGACATTCCCTAAGGGTGTGCGTCGCCTCGATTTTCTTACCATCAGCCAATTCTATTAAGTACTTAGTCTCTAAAGGTGTGGGTACTATATCTAGCAATCGACTAATGTCCATAGATACGAAACTCTTATCGGCACCAGAATCAAACAAGACAGAAACATAGCGATCATTAAGAAGGAACGTACCGGTAACTGTGTCTGGATCGTGCTAGCCTCTGCAGATCCAATGACGAAAGCACGTGCAGTCCTGCCTCCGCCCCCGTTGTTCCCGTTACCGTTCCCGCCCCTCCCATTATCACCCTGCTTCAGCTTAGGACATTCACGCTTGAAGTGTCCCGTGTCACCACAGTTATAGCACCCCTGCTTTCCTGGAGTCCCCTGAGCAGCAGGAGTAGGAGTAGCAGCAGGAGTCTGGGTTGAGGTAAGTGTCACCCTGCAATCCTTAGCATGATGCCCCAATTGATGGCACTGATTACAGCGAGCCCGATCACAATTCCCAGAGTGGTGATAACCACACTTGTTGCACTTGGGATGTTTTCCAACATACCCTCCCGACTTCTGCCCTGAAGAAGACCCAGTCGAATCAAACTTCTTCGCCGGCTGAGATGGCGCTGGCACGGCACTCTTCCCCACATTAACCCATTTTCTCTTGTTCCCTTCAGAAACCTTCACAATAGTACCCTTAGGAAGCAAAACACCCTCCGCCACCTTCAAGTTAGTCATCCAATGAGCTGATCGAACAACTTCAGCAGGAGTGGGAAGATTCCCAGCAGCCACCAATCCAGCAATCTCCGGCAGTAACCCAGATACGTAGTGCTCAATCCTCCTATACTCGGGTGTGTGCAAATTAGGGCACAACACCGCCAGCTCGTTCTTCCTTACAGTGTACTCCTCAATCTCGGACCCGACCATCTTGTAACTCCAGACTTCATGTTCCAACTTCTGTACCTCCTCTCTCGGACAGTACTCTCTTTAACAGATGCACAAAATCTGCCGAAGGCATAGCAATAGCCTCCCCCAATCCCATGTTCTGGGCAGTAGCATTCCACCACGACAATGTAGGCCTCTCGAATGTCGCAGTAGCATACTTAACCCGGTCCCCAACGGGACAGTTACACATGACGAACATAGATTCTACCTTCTCCAGCCATTGGAGCAGTCCCACCGCTCCCTCAGTCCCAGCGAAGTTATGGGGCAGACGGTCCCGAAACTTCTTATAAGAGCACTGAGGTGGAGGTGGATTGACAGCGATACCTGAAACACGATACACGAGTAAAATACAAACGAAAGAACATGACACCCAAGAATGAGGCAAAGTCGACAGAAATCAACTGACCACCCATGGCATTAATCCCAGACTGGAAGTTAGCCAAAGCCATGTTCACTTGCTGCTGTAACAAGTTATTCAGTTCAGCTTGGGTCATGTTGATGTTGCCACAACCACCGCCGCCAGCACGGCCACCGCCGCCACCACGACGTCCACTACCACGAGCACCAGACATGATCTAACAATCAGGAAATCGAGGGATTCAGATTCACCTCTAGTGTTAACCACTAGAAATTTACGAGAGTTAACTTAGGGACAAATTTAGGACTATACATCTAAACTCAAAGTCCATCGGGATTTTCATGCATTTCAGTTTATTATTTCGTGTGCACCCGAAATGATAAACTGCTCTACATGGTCCTCCAAATGTACTCCAAGTCCAGACTCCGGTCACTGAATATCGTCGCCAAATAACGTGTTAAGATAGGTGCAAGTGTAAGAAAGCATGTGTGTGCTAGAGTCAACAAACCAGCCTCTTCCTCTTCAAATCCGAAGAAGAAGACAAGAGTAGGTAAGAACCCAAATAAAAGCGGATGATGTAACAAAGAAGTATGATGATGATGTAAGGACACCCCGACAAAGTTAGTACGTATCCCACTAATAGACTCAAAGTATGTGACCGTCTAGTGTGTGCGACTCGGCTATAGACCAGACTCTACATGCAGTCCTAGTTCACTATAACCATTGGCTCTGATACCAATCTGTCACACCCTCAAATTTCCACTTGCGGAGTTTCACCGCGAGGCGCATGACAAACCAGGATCCAAGTCAACAATCACAATAAACAACACTATATGAAATACGTAAACTCAAAACTTGGTTATCAAACCCTTAAAATGTAGCTGAAGCATTTAAAGATTTAATCAATTACAAACTGTGTTCCAAAATGTTCAAGACACTTATTTAAAATATGCCACTAAGCCTAGATGCCAATGCAGACCCGTGCGCCTAGTCCAGCCGATGCTACCTTAGCGACCTGAGAAAACATGCCAAAAAGATGTCAACATATATAATGCTGGTGAGTTCACAGGTTTGTTCAATATGTTACCAAAATAGTTACCAAAGCGTTACCATGTCCATACTACACCAATGTTACCAAGTACGCTAGCTAGGCGTATGTTTTATTACTACTACGATTGGAAAACCATTACTAAACACGTTTAGCAATGTTTAGCAATGTTCACCCCGAATTTTCAGCATGAATACCAATGTTACCAGTTCGAGACAATATGCACCCGCCCGACCCTCCAAGCTGACGAGTGGGGCAGATCACGCCCAATAGATCTATCCACACTTCCCCGTTGTGCATCCCCGCACATTCGTGGTTTTCCCCCGGGACTTTAAAAGATCGTATAGCAATGCAAAGTTAAAACTATAGTATGACATATGTTACCAAAATAGTTTAGCGCATGTTTTCTCCCGCAAAAGTTAAAGCTGTAAAAGTGGGGCCGTGAACTCACCTCAAATTGCGTTCCTCGGTAAATAATAAAATGCTAAGCCCTTGATAATCTCTCTACCAGAGATCTATCAAAATGTTCACATAAGTGTTCCGACTAATAACCATAATAACCATAAGGTTATCTAGTCCCCGGTTGTCCAGATCATAAACAAGTATGTTTTAAAACATGTTTAAGTGTTTAACCAACACACTAGACCGACCCGACATCCCGTTGGTGACTCATTTTTGAATAAGAAGGGTCGAACCAGGAAGACTGGTCCTCCTTCGCCCATTTTAACCCACCTTTGACCCTTTGGAAAGCCTCCTTCGACCGTTCTTCACAGATTCGACCAAACTGTCCAGGTTCGACCCTGGGATTCCACATTCGACCACTCGACCGGTCGAATGTGCCCAGGTTCGACCCTGACAGATTATTTTTCCCAAAACGCTTCAAAAACATCCGAAAACATCCCGAAACATTGTCAAACACCGCAGTCAAGCATGAATAACTTATCCTAACAAATCCCCACCAATTTTGCCCGAAAACCTATCCGTTTTAGCCCTTTCCCAAAATGGCAAAGATTTTGGAAATGTCACATCATGCATGAAATCTTTACCCAATTTGGAAACTTTTCAATATCAATCTTTAATCATATAAAAATGCTTAGTTTATCATGTAATCAAAAACCCCCAATAGTTTTATTGATAATACTAACATGCATCAAGCCCTAGATTCAATAAAATTCCCAAATTTAGACTTTATATCATCATCTATCTAATTATAACCTTTTATACTCTTAAACAATCATCAATAGCAGCCCTAGATCATGTTTCTAGCATTAGCACTGTAGCAAATCATTAAACAACACATAATATCACATAACACACAATTAACATATATTTATTGATATGAAAACCTATGTTTAATGATAGGGTTTAGCTTTAGAAAGATGTTTAGAAGGTTTTTATTGATAAAAACTTCCTTAGAACAGATCTGGACATTTAGGGTTAGATAAAAATAGAATTAAAATACTTGAACAACGTTTAGAATTAAGAACACACCTTGGATTCTTGATTAGATGTTGTTGATAGGTTAGATTATGAATAAGAAGAGCAAAAACTCCTTCCTAAGTGATTAAAATCGTTTGAGAGTGTTTTGAGACGGTTAGGGTTTGTGAAATGGTAAAAAAATGACAAAGTTTGGTATTTATACTAGTCCACATTCGCCCCTTTCACAGGGTCGAATGTGCATGTTCTGGTCGAATGAAACATTTCCATTTCCACATTCCAGGTTCGCCCCTTTGCTAAGGGTCGAACCAAGATTATTTTCCAGGTTCGCCCACTCGATGTGGTCGAACCAGAACTTATGTTTTCCTAGTTTTCCAATTTGTCGTGTTTAACGCATTTTAACGCACCTTAATATATGAGCATGCAACCTTAGTCTATGTTTAACATATTTAAGCATGGATGATTATCTACACATCGTTTAAACACATCTATGCATATAATCCACCACACGACAATTAATCTTCACATACACTTAATTAGTTTATGTAATTTCACCAACAACGGGACCCGGTACTAGTTTATTCCCAAAACGACTCCTAATGATCCTCCAGATCATTAAACCCTGGACAATCCTAACTTGGCCCGACTCAACTAACCTAGTTAAGTTCGTTTATAAATGTTTCCCGCTAAGGTAGACTTAGATGTTACTAAAATGTTTAAGCCAAATATGCCGGGTGTCACATCATCCCCACGTTGAAAGAATTTTTGTCCCGAAAATTGCACGAAGCCCCAAAAAGAAAGAGACAAAAAGAATGAAACGAAAGAAATTTTACCGGATGTCACAGCGTAACAAACTAAGTTGCATCCGCGCAACGCACGGTCGGCAAAACAACTAGTTATATTGAAGATTCCACCACTTAGGACTGCTTTTCTTCTGATATATTTTCTTTCATATAATTATTTATTTATTTATTTATTTATTTTTTTGGAAAAAAGGTTAATAATCGCACTTATGTTTTAGGTGAACATCTCACTAGCAGCTGCAGAACTGATCGATATCAAACCAATATAGTTGGGCATAATCTGTATTTACAGACTGCAATTAGGCTGCAATTATTCAAACACACAATATTGGTTAATCTCTAATTAGGTTTAATAATTTTTTTCTTGTTTTTTGAATGTGTAGTGTCCATGCCAGCCGGGAATCACAGAATGTGGTTTTTACGTCATGAAATTCATGAAAGAGATAGTGCAAGGAGGAGTCGAAATATTGGGCAATGTAAGTTAAGACATAATAAATGTAGAGATGCGTTATTATTTATGTAAAATAATTGGCCGACCTTGACTAATATATTAATTTTATTGTTGTCTCAGGTTGGGGGAGGAGCGGATCATTATGGGGATAAGGACATGGATGTCGTACGCGAAGAATGGTTAGGCTACGCAGCGACATTTATTTTCAAATGATCGAAACTTGTTTGAAGGCAATGTAATGTCGATACCATATATTTTTGTAAACGTTAAACGTTGTCTCGGATTAGTTTGTAATTAGAAAAATATGGATTATATAATGAAATGATGTTTTAGTTATTAGTTAATTATTTTGCATATAATAAAATGGCAATAAATCCAGGAGGGTAAATATGTAATTTTACAGGAATTTTTTAGATTAAAAATTATGACACGCAAAGAACGTCATAAAATTCTGTCATTAAATGTGTCGCTAAAAACTGTCATAAAAATGTGTCATTAGAAAGTGTCATAACGCGTGTCAATAAATGCTGTCATAAATGTGTGTCATAAACAGATGACACGCGAAAATATGTCATGTTAAATTTATGACACCACCATCCTTGACATTTTTTCCCTGTCATCAGACCCCTTTCTTGACACGTAATGCGTGTCAAGAAAGGGCCTTTTTCTAGTAGTGATATGATATATACATGTGTCTTACTTTCTTCATTCCTCAAGGTTGTTCAATCATACTTTTTTAATCGAATATATTATTATTGCTTACATTTAGCATCCGCTACACAAAACAACGTACTTGTTTTCTACCTTTATATAATACAAACTAGGTTGGAGACCCGTGTTGATACACGGCAAGTTCCCGAGTAAAATGAAAAAGCATCTAAGATGATATTAAACGCAAGTTTATAAAATACATACACGTATATGTTCGATAGTAGTAGTTAGTATCTTACATGACAAAGAAGTGTATAACATTCTTTATTTGTAATGTGTAAAGTATCCGTATATATTTATGAACAACAACTATAAATTTTATAATATAATGGACCCTTTATGTACTTAATTGATACAAAGTATTAAAAGATTATTTCGTGACTCGCTTCTTATAACTTTAAAAATGTATGTATACATATAAATATTTTTGGCAACAGGTGAAAAAGGAATTCAAAAAGGTTATTTGGTACTCTAACATATTAAGACAAAATACATTTGATTTAAGTTGTTTATAATTGGAGTCGGAACATATTAAAAACATTTGAATGTAATTGTAATGTTTAAAAAATAAAAAGATTTAATTAATAAACTAAAATATTAAGTTCTGAATAAATATTATATTGTGCATATAAATTATATAACTGATCAAAGACTTTGATAGATTTCAACATGTTAAGTTTTGAAATACCTTATGTATATATACATAATCATATAAACATTCATATTTGATGATTCACAACCTTCATTTAAACAACAATACACACACACACATCCCACAATTTATATGTATCTATGTGTTAACATATCCATTAATTAAAGAAAACATAAAATAGATAATTACATACAATAAACGCAAGTTTATTGACTCTTTTATTTATGTAACAAAAAAAAACCTTCTTAAAAATGAATAAAATTTATATTAATAAATTTCGATTCGAAGGAAATTTATTAATGTCACAATTTATAGGTATTTATTGATTAGATGCATAAATGGTGAATATATAAAATTCAAACACTGCCAAGAATAATGAACATGTAATCAAATAAGATAATAAGTCAAATAATTCCAAAATAGAAACATTACAAATGTCACACCCGACTTTTCCCTCGTCGGTTGTGACGTTTGGTAGCTTCGCCGCGCAGCGGAAAGATGCATCTAAGACTCTTACTTCATGAACGCCAATTCTAACCCTCTAGGATCCCCGATCCCAAGACGTCGCCACTCCAACCGTGCCTTTACCAAAGTTTAAACCTGAAAGACATGCTTAAAAACTCAACATAAAGCCGGTGAGTTCATAAGTTTGCAAAACCAAAAGTTAAGTTTAACCCGAAATTATTTCAACCCAAAATCTATGTAGTCCAAATCCAGGAACTAGTTGCGTAACCCCAAACCAGGGAATAAAGTTATGTTATTCCAAACCAGGAATAAAGTTTTACAAAAACATTTCCATAAGTTTTAAAAGATCCATCATGTTACTACTATGTTAAGATGATAGCGTTAGCTAGATGCATGAATGTTACTACTACGACCTGGAAACCATTACAGACAACGATATATGAGTTTGCCCGAAACGATATGCACTACCGTCCCACGGTAGCGTTATGACCGAGATAATATGCACCCGCCCGGCTCCCAGCCGACGAGTGGGGTCTATCAGTCCCAATAGATCTATCCACATTTCCCCCGCTATGCTATCCAACATATTTATGGTTTCCCCGGGACTTTACGTATCATATAGTACAAATGAATTTAACACTAGTATAACATGATATTTTATGAAACAAGTATAAAGCATGTGTCTCCCCCGAAACGCAAAGACTTAAAGTGGGGCCGAGACACTCACGCAACCCATTTGATTTCCCATGTACGATTTTTCAAAATGTTTGTACGAACCAGAGAACACCCGTTGTCTACAATTTTCCCCAAAATCAACTTTCAAACACAATTTGTCAAGTCCTTTTATCCACAATTCCGATTCACGAGACTATACGTTTCATCACCTATGTATACTTATTTATATATATAGCAATATATATATATATATATATATATAAAATATAGTCCGACAATATAGTCCAATGTTATTTAGTCCGATGTTCAATATCATAAGTGTGACATCCGTCACTTTTCTTTTATTTTTTAAATTTTTTTTGTATAATAATAATAATAAATATAATAAATAATAATAATAATAATGATAATAATAATAATAATAATAAAAATAAAGTTGGTTTTGGACATTACATTAACCAACCATCCTAACCCATTTACATGACTAAACCCACTTTTATTAATCCAAGTTTTGGGTCCAATCTAATTCTAAGCCACCTGATGCAGCCCAAGACCATAAGCCAAGAGCCCAAACAGCCGGCCCAACTCTCCTCTCCTCCCCCTCGTAACTGTTTAAAAAAAAATACACGCTGCTGCCCGGCCTCGAACCCGGGTCAGCAGCACAACACCACACAGACACGGACCAGCTGAGCTACGGCTCTTTCCTGTTTTAATCCCAACTTACAATATATATATACACACTCAAAAACTCCTTGTTTCCCTTTCTTCTTGATCGCTGCAACAAGGTCAAAGCTGACCAAACGTTTGACCAAGTAATCAACCTAATTTTGGAAAGCATAATCAATTTTGAACGTGCAGTAATGAACGATTAAATCAAACCATCCATCTCCAGTCCTTAATTCGCGTGATTACAGCCTCTAATCGAGCCTTATGACTCGGTTTTGATGAAGCTTGAACCCGAATTCTAATCCGTGTTTATAGAAGGTTTTGACTCAATTAATCTCGTGTCTATACCCTATATAAGCCGACTAAGAAAACCCCATAACATACTGCGCATACAAACACGCAATCACTTGTATTCGATGCACTAAGGGCCGGGTTTTTGACGTTTGAATCATACGACAATCGGTAAGTATCTGTTTTAATTCGTAGTTGATATAGAGTCGTTTTGGGGTATAGATCATTAGCCCCATCGTTTCATTGGTGATCTGCATACAATTGTTGCGATTGATAATTCTAGGGTTAAATTTGGGGAAGAAGACACTAGTGGCAAATAATATAAAAGTTTTCGAAAACAAAATAGATATCAAACTGACATGCAGCCTAGTTGGTGACACACCACCTGATAAACCCTTGGATCGGTTTAGATCCTGGGTTCGATCCCTGTAACTCTGCAAAATCTTTTTTTTTGCAGCTTATTTCTTCTAAACATTATACATTCTATGTATATTACTTTTTAAATTATGTTTAAAATATCAAACATGATTTATAAATTCTCCAAAATTTATCTTATGTTATGTAAACAATAAAGTTTACCATACAACTTATAGTTTTTCAAAAATCTTTTATTTATTATATATAATAAATATTACAAGTTTATTCATTTATAAATGTAAAATTCAATAAAAATATCTAAACGATTTTATTAAATCTCACAAAAATTATTCTAAACTTGTATATCCTTAAACATTTCAGAAATTATTTTTAATTCAGAAAAACCGTGCATTTTTTATTTTTAATTAATTTTTGTTAGTTTTAATTATGGGTGGCAAAATGGGTAAGTTGGGTGGGTTTGGTTGTTGGGACAGGATGGGTTTGGGTTAGGATGGGTATGGGTCAAGATGGGTAGATTAAAAAAATGGGTTAGGATGGGTTGGGTCAGGATGGGTTTGGGTATTGATGGGTTTGGGTATGGATGGTTTGGATTAAGATAGGTTCACATTAAAATAAATTAAAATTTTTTAAAAAAATTAAAATAACAATAAAAAATTTAAAAAGAAAATAAAATTAAAATAAAAAACAAAAATAAACTTAAATATAAAATTCTAGGGGATCTGAAGTATTTCATTTTGAACCGAACCGGTTCGATCCTATCGGGCTGGATAACAACCCGGACCGTTACGACCCGGGTAGCGACCAAAACTATTTCGACCTGACCTGACCCGTCCCGTAACGACCCGGACCGTTTCGACCCGGGCGTTTCAACCTGACCCGTCCCGTTTCGACCCGGCCAGGTCCGGTAGCGACCCGGACCGTTTCAACCCGGTCGGGCCCGGTAAAGACCCGGACCGTTTTGACCCGACAAGACCGGTAGCGACCCAGACCGTTTCGACCCGACCGGGCCCGGCAACGACCCAGACTGTTTCGACCTGACCCGTCCCGTAGCGACCCGGATTGTTTCGATCGGGCCGGGCCCGGTAACGACCTGGACCGTTTCGACCCGCCCCGGCCCGGTAGCGACCCGGACCGTTTCAACCCGGTCGGGCCCGGTAAAGACCCGGACCGTTTCAACCCGACAAGACCGGTAGCGACCCAGACCGTTTCGACCCGACCGGGCCCGGTAACGACACAGACCCTTTCGACCTGACCCGTCTCGTAGCGACCCGGATTGTTTCGACCAGGCCGGGCTCGGTAACGACCCGGACTGTTTCGACCCGCCCGGGCCCGGTAGCGACCCGGACCGTTTCAACCCGGTCGGGCCCGGTAAAGACCCGGACCGTTTCGACCCGACAAGACCGGTAGCGACCCAGACCGTTTCGACCAGACCGGGCCCGGTAACGACCCAGACCGTTTCGACGTGACCCGTCCCGTAGCGACCCGGATTGTTTCGACCGGGCCGGGCCCGGCAACGACCCGGACCATTTCGACCCGCGCGGCCCGGTAGCGACCCGGACCGTTTCGACCCGGCCGGGCCCGGTAGCGACCCGGACCATTTCAACCCGGTCGGGCCCGGTAAAGACCCGGAGCGTTTCGACCCGACCGGGCCCGGTAGCGACTCGGACCGTTTCGACCCGACCAGGCCCGGTAACGACCCAGACCGTTTTGACCTGACCCGTCCCGTAGCGACCCGGATTGTTTCGACCGGGCCGGGCCAGGTAACGACCCGGACCGTTTCGACCTGACGGGACCGGTAGCGACCCGGACCGTTTCGACCCGGCCGGGCCCGGTAACGACCCTGACCGTTTCGACCCGACCGGGCCCGGTAACGACCCTGACCGTTTCAACCTGACCCGTCCCGTAGCGACCCGGATTGTTTCGACCCGACCGGACCCGGTAGCGACCCGGACCGTTTCGACCTGGCCGGGCCCTGTAACGACCCGGGCCGTTTTGACCCGACGGGACTGGTAGCGGCCCGGACCGTTTCAACCCGACCGGGCCCGGTAACGACCCGGACCGTTTCGACCCGAACGGGCCCGGTAACAACCCAGACCGTTTCAACCTGACCCGTCCCGTATCGACCCGTGCGGGCCCGGTAGCGACCCAGACCGTTTTGACCCGACCGGGCCCGATAACGACCCAGCCGTTTCAACCTGACCCGTACTGTTTCGACCCGACCGGGCCCGTTAGCGACCCGGACCGTTTTGACCTGACCGATCCCGTTTGCAACCTGTACCGTTTCGACCCGACCGGGCCTGTCAACGACCAGACCATTTCGAACCGAATGAGCCGGTCAACAACCCAGACCGTTTGGACTCGATTAAGCCTGCTAACGACTCGAACCGTTTCGATGAGGTTGGTCTCGTTAACGATTCGTGTTGTTTCGACATGGTCGTCCGTTAACGACTCGAACGGTTTCAAACCGACTGGGTTATCAACAAATGCAAAAGATATAATTTTTTGTTTTTAGTGACATTGATTTCTATGAGGCACCAACACTTTTGGTGTTGGGTGAGTTTTAATTCAGATTTGTATATGATTATCTAAAAATACCCATCCTGACCCATTTATTTTTTTTGACATACCCATCCTGACCCACTTACTTATTTCTTACAATTAAAATTACCCATCCTAACCCCCTTGAAAATTATACTAAACCCATTTTAACCCACAAGGTCAAATTTTAAACCCAAAACAACCCAAACTCAACTAGATGGGTTGAAATTGCCAGGTCTAGTTTTAATCATAAATAAATCATAATAAATTCAGTATTCAATGTTTTTGCACCAAAATTTTACATAAATTATTTCTATTCATTTGGAACAGAATTACAATTTTTTAATTTAAAAATTCTTTAATTTTAATATTTTTAAATATTAAAGTTATATTTTGACAATCTGAAATAAATAGATTAAATATTCTATTTTCAAGAAAATAATTTTATAAAAATTATTTTCACACTTAAAACTTTATATTGTGACTATCTTTAATTTAAAATTTACAAAGAGACTTTTGCTTATTTATTTATCAAATTTCTCTTATTCATTAAACATTTTATTTATTAATCAAACGAATACTTATCCCCAATTCGAAGCCCTAGAAAATACTTATGGACTAGATATACTTAGACTTATTTGTTACCTATTACATAGGGCAATACTCGGCAACATTGGATTACACTTATTCAATTCCACAAGACTTAACACCTTGCTAATGTGAGTATAACTTATCCCCTTTTTCGCTTTTACAATTTTTGGGGTGATTCATGCACAACTATACAAAGCTTTCATATTCATTTACACATACATTTTATTCATTTACAATTCATATACGTGTCTTGTTTATCTTTGTGCTTATGCTGGAACATGAACGTAGCTTACATACAAAATCATACATTTAGACATAACTTATGTTATGGTGCTCTTTACACTCAGACGTAACTTATGTTACGGTGCTCATTTAGACGTAACTTATGTTACGGTGCTCATTTAGACATAACTTATGTTATGGTGCTCTTTTAGACTCACACGTGTTGAGGTGCTCATTATCAATTTCTTTGTACAAACTTTACATTTGATCTTTGTCTTGTTTGGTTACTTGCGTGTTTACATAATGCCTTGGTGATACTAGACACACGAATTGTACTATTTTTCAAAACTTATACTATACGTACAAAACTAAGTAGTACTCACCAACATCATATGTTGACAAAATTATTTTCGTGCATGTTTCAGGATAAGCTGCTTGACGCTTCACATAGGACCTTGGACTTAGATTAAATCAATCAATTATCTTTATCTTGTTGTCTTGTATTTAATTTCACATGTTGTAAAACAATATTCAATAATCATATATTTACATTTTAGTACCATGAGCGTTTGAACAATCGTCACTACGTGGCACCTCGATGATTCCGCCATTGGTTGGGGTGTTACAGATAAGTCACGTTAAGTTATCCATTTACCAAATCGTTTGATATATAATATAGTTACCGTTTATTATTATTATTATTCGGTCCGTTCGCGAGTTAAAACTATTCTATCCATATCAATATATTTATAAATATGTAACATCTACAAATAATAATGAATATGAACTCAAGTATACCGAATCGTACGCGCGCGTCTCGATCTACGTGGTAGCTGGTACCGAGCCGTTTGACCAGATCTGAGCCGAACATCAAAACGAACACGAACTGATCGCTTGTCATAATCGAACCACCAACTGAGCCACTACAACCAGAACACAAACTCGACCCAAGACCCGAACCCGAACCATAGTAAACCCGGACCTGACCACACCAGACTCGTACTGAATCTGTTCCCAGACACGACGCGGACCTGACCACACCAGACCCGAGACCCAAACAGCGGCAGCCACCCAGAACCTGTGATCCCAAACTCGTATCGAGTCCGCCCCGGAGCTGAACTAGAACCACCAAGTTGAGACCCAACCCAAACCATTCTAATCCGAATCAAAACCACAAACCCGGGACCCGGTAATAACCACTTACCATCATCTGGCTGCCACAGCCCCAATCCGACCACGAACCCACACAACTCGTCACCTCCACCATAGTACCATCACCATAAACCCACCAGTTTGTTAATCCCACCAAACACCACCATGAACCGCCTACCGGACCACTATAATGGCCACCACCGAACCTGTCAGTAAAAAACAACCTGACAACCACCTAACCACCATAACCCGAACACAACCACCTAAACAGTCGGGCCAAGGCCATGACCCGAGCCCTGAACCCGTCGGATCTGAGACACCCACACCACCATCCGAACCATAAACAACCACCATCTCCTTGAACCAACCCTGCCTTGGCCCAGACACAACGACGCCGGCTTTCACTGCTCGTTTTCTTTAGCCTAAATGTACTGTGCCGCAACCACCAAGGATGTTTTTGTGGCCGGCCGCTTGCTAGAGAGGAAAGGGAGACCCAACAGTGAGGGAGAGGGTAGAGAGAGAGAGATGTCGTGAGGGAGAGGGCATAGAGAGAGGTGAGAGAGAGGGATTATGCAGCTAGGGTTTTTGTGTTGGGTGAAAATGAGAAGAAGAAAAGAATAAGATACTTATATAGGTAGGTTAGTTTGGTAGGTGGACATCGCGTATCCGAACCCGTTCTAAACGTAATATGCCTCGGTTTTCTATTTTAGTTCAATAATAATTTACAAAAGTTAGTCGGTTTTGTTCGGAATTAAGAATCCTACTAAACCGAACAAAATGAATATTACTTCTGTAACACCCCGCCCCTCTCATCACCAATATTGTCCGCTTTGCCCATCCAGAGCTCACGGATTTGTTTTTGGTTGCCCAAGTGGAGACTTCCCAGGAGGTCACCCATCCTGAAATTTCTCCCACCTGAGCACGCTTAACTGTGGAGTTCTCCTCTCATCCACTAACATTAAGCCCCAAAACGCGTTGGTGATTTAAGAGGCTTTGGATTACTTATGAACCAATGATCTCTCCTGGCCACGGCCGATGTGGGATTTTCCTAGGGTGTCACATTCACCCCCTGTTAGAGTCTCATCGTCCCTGATGAGGTGTGTTCCTGGGGTGTCACATTCACCCCCTGTTAGAGTCTCATCGTCCTTGATGAGGTGTGCACCCACCATCCCGAACGGCACAGGAGTGGCTCTGATACCATCTGTAACACCCCGCCCCTCTCATCACCAATATTGTCCGCTTTGCCCATCCAGAGCTCACGGATTTGTTTTTGGTTGCCCAAGTGGAGACTTCCCAGGAGGTCACCCATCCTGAAATTTCTCCCACCTGAGCACGCTTAACTGTGGAGTTCTCCTCTCATCCACTAACATTAAGCCCCAAAACGCGTTGGTGATTTAAGAGGCTTTGGATTACTTATGAACCAATGATCTCTCCTGGCCACGGCCGATGTGGGATTTTCCTAGGGTGTCACAACTTCATCAACTGACGCGTGCGTTCAACACACGTGTTTAAATCGCGTTATAAGACTCGGTCACGGTTCCTTTGTTAAAACGACCAGTTAACTTCCGAAACTTAATAACTAAGAATAATTATAATAAATAGTTATTTAAAATCACATTGGTATTGATCGGAAGTTGCCGGATGTCACATTCTCCCCATGTTACAAAAATTTTGTCCTCAAAATTTGAGGTAGGATATCTTCAAAGAACCAATGGAAGTAAACCAAAAGAGTCAACGGACGTGTCAGTACAAATGACATGAGTTAAAGTTTCAGAATTAACTTAATGCAAAGTGTAGACAGTAACTTTGTGAACAAGTACTGTTGGTGCACCTAAAACGAAGAAACTAATGCACCAACTTTTTCATTACACTCCGCAAGATGTGTTTGGATTTAAAGAAAAACAAACAAGTTGATGAAAATGAGTCATGTCAATAAGAATCATCTGTTATTACTAGTTGAATGAATATTCACCACAAGGTGCTGTATCAAATTTCAACAATTCGATTCAACTGAAGTGTCGACTTTAAAGAAACTCATCAACGAAGTATCAAAAGATTTATTGTCCATAATGGCCTAACATATCAAGACTAGAAGACAAACATTACGAGCAACGTAATGATAAAACAAATCATTAATGAAACAATTGTTCGATGTGAAGCCCTACAATGAACTTTCACAAATTTAAGGAGTCCAAATATACAATAGTTGACACGTGCACAAAAATACATGTCTAATTCTGTGGAAAATAATAATAATAATAATAATAAGGAATCAACAAAATTTTGATTTCTTTACGATAGAATGTCGAAGGCCACAACTCAAAAGAAGAGAGAGATGTAAATTGTACCCAAGGACATAACTAGGTTCTAAAACAGGAACCTTAGAAGCTCAAGGAACAAGATCATCAAGATCTTAAACCGGTCTAAGAAAAGCAAAGTCACAAATGACACGAATATGGGAGAATTGGCAATCGCGTCCGCAACAACAAAAGAATGAAAAATCTTATCCATTATTTTTATATATAAATATATGTACAACAACATATAGGATACCCTCACGATAGAATTTCCTAGAACTATCAAGTGCCTGTAAATTTGCAATAACGTGACATCTACGTTATCGAAAATTTACCTCACAAGATCATCCTATTAATCTCCATCATGAGTATATCACAAGCACTCATTACATCCACATAGTAACACGTATATATATTACATAATAATATGTTTGTTGTGTGCGCCACCTTTCCCGGTGCTCTTCCTGTCCGCATTCCAGCTTCTCAGCATCATCGGCAAAACGAGGTGCCTCATCAAGACGTTTCTGACCCAAGTCGACCTTGACGACATAGCATGCTCCGAACTAGGGATATGAGACCGCAGATGCTGCAACAGTCCCTTCGCCAACTCGTCCAACTAACGCGACACGTGTGAGTGTTCTAGATACATCCAAGCTTGAGCCGACAACCATTGACGATATGTATTATTAACGAAACTCACTTATATATACTTTACGAAAATGCACACGATATATAAGCAAGTAAACTGTTCCTCATACCAAGAAACAATGACTCAGCTAACTCTATGTGAATAACCATTCTGATATCTAAAGCGATGACTCGCCAGTCACCAGTGAGGTATGCCTAACCACTACGTGTTATTATCCTTTCTATATACCATTATAGAAAAATACTGACTATTCACATAAGAAAAGTATATGTTTCTTAAGACGAAGAAATGTACGTTGAGCTAGTGTAACACACCACTAGTCATGTCACTGATTTGGCAACGGTTGGAATTTCAGTTCCTAGGCGTTCAAGCTAAATATTTTCTTAGAAGTTTTGGTCCCTATCTCAAAACAAACTCAGGTGGAAGCCTAGATATCTATACAGACACCTAATTCGCTAAAACCTATGGCTCTGATACCAAACTGTCACACCCCGACTTTTCCCTCGTCGGTTGTGACGTTTGGTAGCTTCACCGCGCAGCGGAAAGATGCATCCAAGACTCTTACTTCATGAACGCCAATTCTAACCCTCTAGGATCTCCGATCCCAAGACGTCGCCCACTCCAACCGTGCCGTTACCAAAGTTTAAACCTGAAAGACATGCTTAAAAAGTCAACATAAAGCTGGTGAGTTCATAAGTTTGCGAAACCAAAAGTTAAGTTTAACCCGAAATTATTTCAACCCGAAATCTATGTAGTCCAAATCCAGGAACTAGTTGCGTAACCCCAAACCAGGGAATAAAGTTATGTTATTCCAAACCAGGAATAAAGTTTTACAAAAACATTTCCATAAGTTTTGAAAGATCCATCATGTTACTACTATGTTAAGATGATAGCGTTAGCTAGACGCATGAATGCTACTACTACGACCTGGAAACCATTACAGACAACGATATATGAGCTTTCCCGAAACGATATGCACTACCGTCCAACGGTAGCGTTATGACCGAGATAATATGCACCCGCCCGGCTCCCAGCCGACGAGTGGGGTCTGTCTGTCCCAATAGATCTATCCACATTTCCCCCGCTATGCTAACCAGCATATTTATGGTTTCCCCGGGACTTTACGTATCGTATAGTACAAATGAATTTAACACTAGTATAACATGATATTTTATGAAACAAGTATAAAGCATGTCTCTCCCCCGAAACGCAAAGACTTAAAGTGGGGCCGAGACACTCACGCAACCCATTTGATTTCCCATGTACGATTTTTCAAATTGTTTGTACGAACCAGACAACACCCGTTGTCTACAATTTTCCCCAAAATCAACTTTCAAACACAATTTGTCATGTCCTTTTATCCACAATTCCGATTCACGAGACTATACGTTTCGTCACCTATGTATACTTATTTATATATATAGCAATATATATATATATATATATATAAAATATAGTCCGACAATATAGTCCAATGTTATTTAGTCCATTGTTCAATATCATATGTCACGTTAAGTTATCAATTTACCAAATCGTTCGATATATAATATAGTTACCGTTTATTATTATTATTATTATTATTATTATTATTATTATTATTATTATTCGGTCCGTTCGCGAGTTAAAACTATTCTATCCATATCAATTTATTTATAAATATATAATATTCATAAATATATAAAATTTACAAATATACAATATTTAAAAGTATGTAACATCTACAAATAATAATGAATATGAACTCAAGTATACCGAATTGTACGCACGCGTCTCGATCTACGTGGTAGCCGGTACCGAGCCGTTTGACCAGATCTGAGCCGAACATCAAAACGAACACGAACTGACCGCTTGTCATAATCGAACCACCAACTGAGCCACTACAACCGGAACACAAACTCGACCCAAGTCCCAAGCCCGAACCATAGTAAACCCGGACCTGACCACACCAGACTCGTACTGAATCTGTTCCCAGACACGACCCGGACCTGACCACACCAGACCCGAGACCCAAACAGCGGCAGCCACCCAGAACTAGTGATCCCAAACTCGTATCGAGTCCGCCCCGGAGCTGACTAGAACCACCAAGTTGAGACCCAACCCAGACCATTCTAATCCGAATCAAAATCACAAACCCGGGACGCGGTAATAACCACTTTCCATCATAATGGCCACCACCGAACCTGTCAGTACAAAACAACTTGACAACCACCTAACCACTATAACCCGAACACAACCACCTAAACAGTTGGGCCAAGGCCATGACCCGAGCCCTGAACCCGTCGGATCTGAGACACCCACACCACCATCCGAACCATAAACAACCACCATCTCCTTGAACCAACCCTGCCTTGGCCCAGACACAACGACGCCGGCTTCCACTGCTCGTTTTCTTTAGCATAAATGTATTGTGCCGCCATCACCAAGGATGTTTTGGTGGCCGGCCGCTTGCTAGAGAGGAAAGAGAGACCCGACAGTGAGGGAGAGGGTAGAAAGATAGAGAGATGTCGTGAGGGAGAGGGCAGAGAGAGGTGAGAGAGAGAGGGATTATGCAGCTAGGGTTTTTGTGTTTGGTGAAAATGAGAAGAAGAAAAGAATAAGATACTTATATAGGTAGGGTTAGTTTGGTAGGTGGACATCGCGTATCCGAACCCGTTCTAAAAGTAATATGCCTCCGTTTTCTATTTTAGTTCAATAATAATTTACAAAAGTTAGTCGGTTTTGTTCGGAATTAAGAATCCTACTAAACCGAACAAAATGAATATTACTTCCATCAACTGACGCGTGCGTTCAACACATGTGTTTAAATCGCGTTATAAGACTCGGTCACGTTTCCTTTGTTAAAACGACCAGTTAACTTCCGAAACTTAATAACTAACAATAATTATAATAAATAGTTATTTAAAATCACATCGGTATTGATCGGAAGTTGCCGGATGTCACAACAAATAATATAATGTGTCAATCAGGTTAAACTTCAGAAAAACATAATTGGAAATTATGTTAAAAAAATTTTAATTCAAAAAACTCTCATAAATATAGAACAACTGTAGTTGAGTTGAATTCGCCATAAGTTGTCTAATTTGATTTTTCCTTGCCATTCATCTGGTACACAGGAACCAGTTTACGGGTACTTTTATACTTTATGTATGTCATTGAACTTGCGCCTGTAGGAAAAGCAAAACATTGTCCTTCATTGACCTGTATCATAAAATTAAGACATTTATTAATCCGAATTTAAAAATGTTTACTCTAAAAAAGGATAAATTAGTATACAAAACAAATCTATAAATATAATAAATTACCTCATCAACTGACTGCAACTTCAGCTTAATCTCCAACATAATAAAATTATCATCAGTAACATTAGATATCGGGTAAACTTCATCGAGTGTTTCCAAATTATCTTTTGTTACAGATATCTTAAATGCAAACTCTCTATCACGTAGATACATTAGCTCATTTGGAAACTTAACAGTGTAGGCACTCTGTAAAAAAAATATTGGATCTTTAGTTTTGTTAAAAAAAACATAATAGATAAAAATTAGACAACATCATTAGTAAAACATGATTGATGCAGAAATAAGTATAGGAATACCTTGTTTTCTAAAAGCAAAGTCTCAGCAGATATTGGAATCATTTTTGATGCCTCATTATGAAACAAATTGAGTTTTACATCTCCAGTAATATCTTTAACTGTAATTTGAATGTGGAACCTGTAAACATTTAAATAATTAATATTTTTAAATAAAACTTCGTAATAATTTATTTTTTTTATTTACATGATATAATATTTAATAAATTGAGTAGAAGAAATTGTATAAGTATTTACTTGGAACAGGTGTGACATCTTTTTCACTACAACTTTCATTTACACAGGTACAAATTTCTCGTTCTTCAAAACCTCCACCCATACTAGTTGACTCATACAAAACATATTCTATATTTACCTTATCATCACACTTTGGACAAGCCATATAAAACCACCCAAAATTCTTGTGTATTTCAATAACAGTTCCTAAAATAATGAGATGTTTAATCTGAATAGATTAAATAAACATTAGTAAGTTGTTATTATCTATACATATAATAAAATTATGAAAGTTTGTGAGAACTTTATGTTTATTACCTCTAAAATCTCCCAGATATCACCTATGTTACAGTAAGGATTGTTAACCAAAAAAATCATTCTCTGTAACAGAAAAAACTTGAAGACCAGCAAAGGATGCACTTGATAGTGTATCATAGGTAGGACATTGAATCAACCTTGCACTTTTTTAACAGCAGCTACTTAAATACAATGTTTAAAAAAATAAACTTTAAAGTATTATTTGAAATGAAAAAAAAAACAATAAAGGCAACCTTCTTTTATAAACATTGATGAATTCAGTTGGTTCATTAATAAAAAGCCTTGAAATCCCAAGATAGGTTGAAACATAGGGAGTATCTACATAAATAACAGTTGAATATAAATATCATTATAATAAATACATACTTATATAATATTTCAATATCTAATATAAGTAGATTGAAAACGAAAAAATAAGTTATAAATTTGTAGTAATAACTAACCATTGAAATATGACGCCAATCCAAATTGCAAAATCACAACCAAGGGTTCACAATTGCTATGGTTATGTAAATATGTACTCATCTGACTGGCAAATTCATCCCATAATTTCAAACAAATAACACGTCCCCTAAACATAATTGTAAAATTACATATGAAAAATATAGTTAACAACAAATTGTATAAGTTATGCCCAAAACATAATAATTATAGTCTGAATTGAGATATAACAATTACAACTTACTCAGAATCTTCAATGTCCAAAAGCATACGATTTTTTTGTTTCAAAGAACCCTTTTTTTACTATCATCATAATTCGTTACAATCTTAACGTAACCAATGACATCTGTAAAAAGTTATTGAAACTAATATTATTAGTTCTATAAATAGGTATAATTATAAAATTAAATATTTAATCTGATGTATACATATATAAAAAGAAAAAATACCTATCGAGTAATTTGTAAACACATCCTTTTCTATTATGGAATCAAAAGGTAAAAATCGAAAACCATATTCATCACCAATAAAATCAAAACAGGTAAAAAGTTGAGTAAGCTGAGTGAAAAAGATTTTCTTTCCACGTTAGCCAATGTTCATATTTTAAAGACTCATATCAACACGAACATATTTAATTATGTAAGCATGCTTATCATGTAAATAACTTTCAAACATGTCAATATATTTACTACGAATAAGAGCTTGAACTCTATCACCCTGCAAAAAAAAAACGGTATGTGTTATTATTAAAGTTAAAGAAAGTAAACTGTATAAGACAATTTATACGTTATATATAGAATATATAAGTATTACGTTTTCATCCATTAACACCATTTCAATGGAATAATCCTTATTAGTATCATTTTTTGATTGTTCACGCCAAATTGTTAAGACTCTCGCCTTAATAATAATATCCTCTTGACCATATCGAAGTTTGTCAAACAATGTTATCACTGTAAAACAAATTTAAATATAAATTAAATGTTTTACAAACATAAAAAATATTATATAAATAATATTATTCTATTAAGTTTGATATTTTACTGATGCAAAAAAATAAAAAAACGATGAACTACACAGATTGAAAAATATAAAAACATATTAAATATTGTTTTGTATAATAAACTAATAGGAAAAACAAATGTGAAACAGATAATTCGTCTTAATTCATAAAAGATAATAACAAACTAAAAATCAAAAAATATAAAAATAAAAATCTATAATATAGAACCTGATAACTCAAATCCCTGGAAGGAGAAAACATAAGATTGTAGTTAAAATAGATAATGGTTTGTTCAATTCTTATAGGAAAAGAATTCAAATTTATTTATAGTATGTATTAACAATTAAATATGATATCGTTTTTATTCATAGTATGTACTTATAGTCATAGATATAAATTATTTTGGAAATAGAAAATTAACATTAAATTGAATGAAATTGTAATAATTATAATTTTTTAACCGAATATGTTTACAAAAATAAATATTTACATGTTTATTTAAAAAAGTAAATCTTTAAAAATACAGGAATTAAAAACAACGTAAAAGTCCGGAATGAAAAGTTAATCACGATAGAAATATTATTAGAGTATTATAATAATTATATAAAAAACAGAATAATAAAAATTAACGTAGGATTAAACTTTATAAATATATAAATAAAAATATGAAATTATAATAACACTAATAATTGTCTAATGTAATTGTTTATTTTAATTGTGTATATAATATTATACGTATTTTTGTTTTAACAAATATAATTTAACCAAATATAATGATAATAGTATATATTTGAATTATAAGCAATATGTAATATTATTTAGTCATTATCTACATCTACATTTGTAGATGCGCATATTGCGACTAATGCTATTGGATTTCGAATTACAAAATGTTTTGTTTATTGTCGAACGGTCGAATGTAAATTACTGGATGGTCGAAGGTAGAAAGAATGGTCGAAGGTACACTGGGAGGAAGAATGTAGTTATGTTTATGTATGTGTCCAGATTCGCCCTGTTGCAATGGTCGAACCTGCACATTCGACCAAGTCATTTGGGCGAATGTGCAGGTCTATATAAGGCAATCTGATTTTTTGATTGTTAACTTTTGGTCATTTGTTTTCCCTCCCAGTGTGTGTTTCTTCCTAGGGTTATTATTGAGTCTGTAACCGTGTTTAATCATTATAAACAACATTTTTGAAGTGTAATTGATTATCTAATGAATGAAATGATTATGTTTATGATGATTTCTGCGTTTTACTAGTTTTATTATCATTTTGTGATCAATTCAGGGATTCGGCACCTGAATTGAACTTGTTTGATCATTATCTTTGTTCATTAGTCGATCCTACGCGCATACAAAGTGGTATCAGAGCCATTTGGATCAAACAACCACAAATTGATAATATTACAGCTGATTTAGACCCAATTTTGATCAAAGCTTTCTGTTTTAATTGAACAATTGAATTTGGTGTTAAATTGATTGATTTGAACTTGTTTTCATGGATAAAACTCAAAATTCTCTTTGTTAAACTTGTTCCAAATCCAATCCGAATCAAAACCTGCATAAGATCATCAAATTTCATCAATATTTGAAATTTTTGATCAAAATAACCGTTTTTCAAATAATAACCGTTTTTCAAAATGAAGGGTCGAACCTAGGGAGATTTGGTCAAAAGTGAGATTTTTAGGTCGAACCAGGGATTATTTGGTCGAACGTGGAGTGTTATTTGGTCGAACCTAGAAAGTTTTAGTGTGTTGTTGTTCATTCGACCTTATTTGGTACATTCGACCAATCGGGCAGTCGAACGTGGGTGTAAACGGTCGAAAGTGAACTGAGTTTGTTATTTTCTACATTCGAACCTTGTCAAACGGTCGAACGTGGACTAAATTGTACATTCGACCACGCGATCATTCAAAAGGGTCGAACGTAGAAACTGTTGTGAAATTTTTCTAATCGTTTCGTGTTTAATCATTTTCAGAGCGATATGTGGAACTTTCCTACAACACCACGACCTAATACAACACCACAACAGCAGACAACCATGGATCCTTGGTCGGTAGCTGCTCAGAAGTCTAGTCAACCATCCCAACCAATTAACTATATGGCGATGACTAGTTCTACGCACCAACAAGTTGAACAACCACAACCGATGGCTGATTACTGGGGAGTAGCAGCAGCTGCGGTACACTCCCAAGCTACCAACGCGATTTCGACACTTATTCAAGACTTCTCTTCGGGTAGTGAGAGCCGTCCACCAAAGTTGATGGAAATGGTAGACTACAACACATGGAAGACCAAGTTCAAGATTCATCTTGAGGGAATGGGATTAGAAGGAACGGAAGATTGGCAAATGATTGCTAAGGTTTATGTTGCTCCGATCTTGGAGAACACGGGTGAGCCGATTCCGTTGGAGAGTCTTGCTGAGGACGAGAAAAAGAAGTTCGCGGTGGAAGAGAAGGCGTTTTCCCAACTGTCCCAGGCCATTAAAACTAATCTCTTACATCAGTTTGGGTCGTGCACCACTTCTAAACAGTTGTGGGATATGTTAAGAAATCTTCATGGTGGGAATGAGAAGACGAGGAAGCTGAGGATGGAGGAGTTACGAAAAGAGTTTGAGAACTTCAGCTATATGGGAAATGAGACGCTGAAGGAGTTGATTCCGAGGTATTGTCACTTATTGACTGAGCTTTCAAGCTATGAGATTAACATACCGATGTCTGAGCTGGTGAACAAGTTTGCTGATGCGTTGCCACCATACTGGAATCAACACATCGAGATACTCAAGGAGAAGGATGCGTACCAATATGGATCATCAACGAGTTTATCCAGAAGCTAGAAAATAAAGAGATGGAAGAAAAGAGGAAGGAAAAGAGAGCTCAAGTTCCTCAGAATCCAGAGCTATACCATGGTGGTACATCTTCATCTCTTGCTAGTTCAAGTTCCAGTTCTAATGTTGTTCCACACATTGCGTGTGTTTCAAGCCATGTTGAACCACCCAAAGCCCCCATCAATTACCTTGCTCAAACTTCATCTTATACCCCACCATCATATCCTACTACTACTTACATTCCACCATTTTCACCGATGCAACAAGCTGCTTGTTATTCTGCAAGTTTAAACCAACCTCAACAACAATCCTATATTCCTCAAATGAATCAAACTCAAATGAACCAAACTCAACCTAATCAGAGCTCAATTGTGCTGGAGACCTCAAACTTGAACAACGTTACTGTTGAGATTGCACAACAACATGTAGCATTAGTGTCTGCTATGGTCGCTTCTTATAATGGGCTGGTTGCTAGTCAAATTGGTAACAACAACTTAACCAGTGAAGACTACGCACAAATTGACAAAGAAGAGATGGAGCTCATTGGCATTCAGTGGGCATTTGCTAGCGTTATGAGGAGAGCTACTGAATTCATTGAGAAGACCGACAGAACTGATCTTTCTACTTCTCCAAACACCACATATGGATTTAATAAAGCCAAAGTGACATGTTTTAATTGTGGTCGGAAATGTCACTTCAAGAGAGAATGTAAACAGCCAGCACAACAAGGGAACAAGAATCCTTTCAACACCAACTACCAAAACGGTCAAACCCAAAATCAGGTATCTTATCAAAGCGCAAATATTTCAAGCTTTCAACCACAAAATACCTACCAAAATCGCCAAAGCACTTCACAAAACAATACTGTTAGACAAACCACTACACAAAACCAGAACCAAAATCAAACAACACAAAATCCAAACCGAACAATCATTCCTATTTCTACACCAAACACTCAAACCCAATCAGATAACCATAACCAAGCCTTGGTGATACAGAAAGATGAGGGATTTGATTGGACGGGTATGCAGTTGGGTGTTGAGGAGATTACCACTGGTAATGTGGCATGTGTTGTATAGAAAATGGATTTGGATGAGTCGGTATGTGTTGAAGAAGAATTGGTGACTGAGAAGATGTCTGAGGTGAAAATTGAGGAGTTGAGTGAAGAAAGTGATGTTTGTGTAGAGAAGAAGTCGGGTTTGATTCTTGACTCTGTTACTGATGTGCCAGGACAATATGATTCAGCTTATTCTGATATGGAGAGCGATTCTGATTCTGAAGCTAGTGTTAATTCAGTAGATGATGATATCGACCAACTACTTGCTGAAGCTGATTTTCTGATGACATGCAAATCGTGCATGGTGGATGATGCTTTTACCAGGATCGATTATTCAAAAAAATTCGCTGGAAAGGATGCACACTTTGCACTGATGGCGATGACAGAGCCTCCAAAGCAGGTACGTTCAGAATCTAATCTTGATATGAATAATGAGAAGTACTGTGGTGCATGCGATAGATTGACAGAGGATAATAAGCAACTCAGGGTTCAGCTTGAGAGTGCTAAGATCAACTATCAGTCGTATCAGAAAGAAGCACGAGAATTTAATAGAGTGCTTGATGGTTACAAGAAAGACATTTCAGAACTCAAAAAGACTTTATCTTTGAAACAATTAGCCATTAACAACTATATCAATGATTTGGAAAATACAAAACTTGAAATGGCTACCATCAAGTGCTTTGTAGAAAAGGTCAACAAGAAGCTTGAGAGTTATAAGCACATTGCATATGTTGTTGATCATATCATTGATGAGCCTTCACAGTCTAGTAGTGCAAACTACAAGGCAGTCCCATCTCTAGTGTTATTTGAAAACCATACTTTGCATGCAATAACACCGGAGAGCTCAGTTAAGTCTGACTCGACATCAGATGATGAGTCTAACACCTCTAGTGTGGGAGACCCAAATTCTGATGTTCGAATCTGAGAAGGTGTGTGATATTCCAGCTAAAAATCACATAATTACAAATGAACCTGTGTCACCATCTCAGATTGTGCATCCCATGGCTAACGCTCATCGAACGAATCAATCAGTTAAGCATGTTGAGAAAAATGAACCCTGTGACAAACTCGTCAAGATTTTCTATCGGATGATTGGATCCGATAAGATAATGTCTGACGAGGAATATCCAATTAAATTTGCCAACTATTCAAAGATTGAGAAGATTTGGCAGGAGAATACCATTTGGTTCCCAAAGCATGAGGGAACAAATGATGTACCTCCAGAGGTTTTAGAGAGAATTTATTTGGATATTCCAAAAGAACCGAAGGTTCATGTCACAGAATTTATCAAGCCAAAGATTAAGGCTAACAGTTTTCTTGAGCCCACTTACTCCAAGGACCCAGCTCCTGAGAGTCTTAGAAGGAAGTGTGTGGATGATCAATATCCTATCACTACATATGCTAAGTCGAATGCCAAGAACAACTTTGAGGAATACCGTGCATGTTATAAATGCGGGGAGAGAGGGCATTTACTTGCTCACTGCCCGTATGGTAGGTAGAAAAGGCACGAGGTGGACATGAAGCAGACTTACCAGAGTCCAGTCGATAATCATTGTTATCCACAAAGACGACTTGTCCCTCAACCTGCACCTTTTTATAATCAAAGCAGATATTTTCAAAAGAGGGAAAATCGTCAGATTACATATGACCATCGTAACCGGATAGCCATTGAAAAACCCCTTAAGAAACCGGTCGTGAACACAACTGTTGACAAGAAAAAGGTTCCAGTAAAACCTGCAGTCAAACCAACAGTTGGACCTGTCTCTGTTAAATCAGAGAAGGTAACCAAGAAAGTTTCCTTTAAGGACGAGGTAAAGAAACCAGTTGAGACTCCAAAATCTCAAATTCGGATCTTGAAACGTTCGGAACAATATTGGTCACCAAAGGGTTCTCAAGGTGCTTCATCTTCACAAGTGAATGAGAATTTGAAAACTGAAACTGAAAAAGATTTAATTGATCAGAAAAAGATTAATTTAAATCAAACTGTTTGTGAGAAAGATTCTTTGAAACTCAAAGTTCAAAGACGCAAGACCAAACAGGCTTGGGTCCCCCAAAAAAATCTAATCTTTTACATGATATGTGCAAGGAGCTTCAGCTGGCCCTGTGAGCAGTCTTTGGATTGTTGACAGTGGAGCTTCTGGTCACATGACAGGGGATTTATCGCTATTGTTTGATATCAGGAGTATTAATGGAGGATATGTAGCGTTTGCCGGGAATAAGGGTGGATACATTACCATGGAGGCTAGTGTGAGTAATGGGATAGTGAGTTTTGAGAAGATTTCATACGTGAAGCAAATCGATTATAATCTACTTAGTGTCAGTCAGATATGTGATAAGCAGTTTTTGGTATTCTTTGATGACAAATCTTGCTACACACTCAAGCCGGGTTTTGTTTTACCAAAAGAGTGGGTTATGCTAAAAGCGCCGAGAGTGAACAATTTGTACATTCTTGACATGTCAAAAGCAATGACTACACAAGGCCAAGTCACGTGTTTCCTCTCCAAGGCTACTGGAAAAGAATCTATCATGTGGCATAGGAGGATGGGACACATTCACCTTCAAAAGATGAATCATTTGGTGAAGAATGTACTTGTCACTGGCGTGAATGTTAAACATTTTCATTTAAATGACAAGTGTGTGAGTTGCAAGAATGGAAAGCAGCACAAGCAATCCCATAAGCCAAAGAAAGTCAATTCAGTTGAACTACCACTTGAGCGTTTGCACATGGATCTGTTCGGACCAGTCAAACGTAAAAGTCATGCAGGTGAATTGTACTATCTTGTGGTTATAGATGACTATTCCAGATTTTCATGGGTTATATGCTTGCATCATAAGAGCGACACGTTTGATAATTTGAAAGTTTTGTTCACTCGATTGGAAAATGTCTATGGTCTCAAGATCAAGAGAATTAGGAGTGATAATGGGACGGAGTTTAAGAATGCACAGATGGAAGCTCTTTGTGAAAACAAAGGAATTCATCATGAATACAGTGCTCCGTATACCCCTCAACAGAACGGTGTCACAGAACGCAAAAACAGGACTCTAATTGAGGCGGCAAGAACAATGCTTGCGGACTCCAATCTTCCAGTAATTTTCTGGAACGAAGCAATTTACGCAGCTTGTTATACTCTTAATCGTGTTTTAACGGTGAAGAAGTTTGGCAAAACTTCTTATGAGCTGTTGAATCAACGAAAGCTGAACTTAGAGTATCTAGAACCGTTTGGAGCTCCGTGTACAATGTTTAATCCATCGGAGAAGTTCGCACCAAAGGCTAAAGAAGGATTATTTGTTGGATATGCAACCCCGCTCAAACGGGTTTTCAACAAACGAACTCGTCAGGTCGAGGAGTGGGCTAACGTAGAAGTTCAAAGATATACTCAGAATGTACAGGGTAGCGGTCCAGACTAGATGTTTGATTACAAGGATTTCTTTGAATCATTCAATCTGGATAGCTTGGTTGAAGAGGCTGTATTACGATTATATTATGAGTGTGAAAACGCAGTGACATCACCGTTGGTGCGTCCGATCACCGTAAACCCTCAGATAGTTTCTAATGATACCAATGCTCCTGTAGTTGAAGAAGAGGCATTTCAGGAAGCTTCCACATCTCTTAATTCATCAGAATTTGAAGAAGACGATGATGTTACAAGTGAAGCTGTTCCAGATATTGCTACAGTGACACCTCTAGTGAACCTAAATCCAAATGGTGCTTCATCATCAAACTTGGGTAATGATCTGGATTTGACAAAGAATTTAACTACTCAGACGAGAGTACAAGTGCCTGATTATCTGGAATCTCGGATACATCGGATTCACCCGCTCGAGCAAGTTATTAGTGATCCTCGTAGCAGTGTGATGACGAGAGGTCAACTGAGGAATGTAAACTCACCAGAAAACCTTGGTGCTCTTGCTTTATATGCCAAAATTCAAAAGTCAGGTTTTCAAAATGACTGGTCTTTTGCTTGTTATGTTTCGCAGGTCGAGCCGCGGACATACAAGGACGCTCTTTTGGATGACGCTTAGGTAGAGCCTATGCAGGAGGAGTTATTACAGTTCCAGAAACTCGGAGTGTGGACACTGACAGATTTACCTCCATGACGGAAAAAGATAGGAACAAAATGGGTATTCAAGTGTAAGAAAGATGACAGAGGAGTGATTGTTAGGAACAAAGCTCGATTGGTCATACAAGGCTTTCATCAAGTTGAAGGAATTGATTATAACAAGATTTATGCACCGGTTGCACGCTTAGAAGCTATTCGCATGTTTCTGGCATTTGCATCTTATAAGAAATTCAAGGTGTATCAAATGGACGTTAAAAGCGCGTTTCTTTATGGTGTGGTCAAGGAAGAAGTTTATGTAACATTTCATATTCATTTCTATGTATGTTATGACATTTATTAATAAAACGTCGAATTTTTATCATTATCGTACCTTTTAAAAATATTTCGTGACACGTTTGGACTCCTAGAACCATACTATAAATATATATTATTAATATAGTAGTGGAATTATTGTAAAAAAATAATTGTTTCGTCCGGGGTTCAAACCCGCGTCCTAAACCGGTTCACACACACACACAGCCCAACCAACTGGGCTACACCTCTTATCTGATTATTTTCCCACGCGTTTTAGTTATATGGTTTGTTAAAATCGTAACACTTGACTTGGAAAGTCAACTGCAATGATAATCATCCATAATTAACACCAATTCGCGTTTTTTTTCCTGTTATGGTAAACATTGTTGATTGGTTGACTAATACGCATATTCCATACGCTTAATTATCATCAAATCATACTGGAAATAAACCTATACGCGTAATTATAATTAACCACGAGTCAACTTTCCAATTCGTATCACACGTATGTTACACTATAAATTGGACACTAATTCTCTGACTCAAGTCGCCGATAACCCTTTCCCTACTCTCAATTTCTGCTAAAAACCTTATTCTAATATCCAATTAGTTCGCGTTTGACTTTACGGTTGACCGAGCATTTCATCCACGAAAACAGTTTGTAAGTCTAAATTTCTTGTTTGGCTTTGTTTATCGGTACCACAACAGCAATAACCCCATGAATAATCGGGTTGTTGCTCGTTCGTTTTGATTATTAGAAATCCTAGGGTTCGTGCGATCTGATTTGGGGATAAAACACTTGCAGACATCATTATATTATTTAAACGAAACAACATTCATCACCAACTGATCAGTAGATCAGTTGGTATGGCTTCTTTTCACTAAGACACGAACCGGCCCACGGCTAGGGTTCGAGTCCCACTTCCACATATTCTTTTCTTTTTCTAAAAATGATTATATAACTGATACATATAAGCTATATAATTAATTTCAACCATGATTTAATCGTTCTCAGGGTCTAGACCAGATGGTCTAGGCTTGTGATATAAAACATCGAACCGGCCAGAGGCCCGGGAACGATCCCTAGCATATGCAAACATTTTTTTAACCCTATATACTTATATATATTCACTAATATTTTTAAAAATGGTTTTAAAATGCTAAAATTGCTTTATAAATTCTACAAAAATTATTTTATGATGTTCTAATAGAAAGGTTTATCATACGATTTTTAGTTTTTCAAAAATCTTTTATTTATTATATATAATAAATATTACAAGTTTATTTTATTATAAGTATAAAATTCTATAAAAATATCAAAACGATTTTATAAAATTCTACAATAATTATCCTAAGTTTATAAAACAATAAACATTCCAGAAATGATTTTTATTTCTGAAAAATCATTTATATACTATTTATAATCAATTTTTGCTATTTTAATCATAAATAAATCATAATAAATTCGTTTTTCATTATTTTTGCATCAAAATTTCACATAAATTATTATTAACCATTTAGATCAGAAATATAAATTTTTGATTCGAAATTTATAATTTTTAATATTTTTAAATATTAAGTCTATATTTTGTCAAATACTTATTAATACCTAAATATTCATTAATTAAGAAATTAATTTTATAAAAATTATTTCTACATTTATTACATTATAATTCAACTACTTTTAGATAATATTGGTCAGAAAACATTTTCATTTATTATTTCTTTGTTTATTTAAATTATTCAAATAATCAATTATTAATCCCCAAATTAGGAACCCTAGCACATTTTAGACTAGAAAACATAGACTTATTAAGTTTTCCCCAACACTTATTTATTACCTTGAAATAGGGTGATATTTGGATACACACGGGCCACATTTACTTATATAACAAGGGTCATCATTCTAACACTAAGGTGAGTTTTACATAGCCCCTTTTCTATTTCACTATTTTGGGGTGAAACATGTTACAACATTCTATCTACAATTCAATCATAAAGTATCTATGTGTTATTCTATGTTTCATTATGTATTAAACATGACTTGGGTAAGCACAATATTCTAGCATAATCATTAACATTGATCAGCCGACGGCATATAATGATAGATCTATTGGACTGACAATCCCACCCGGATACGTGTATCTCCTACATAGGTAGCGTGGGTGATTGTTGTCGAATTCATAACATAATCGAGTGAACCATGGGTGTATGGGATGGACCACAATATTCTAGTCATAAGGTTTGATTATGCACTCGATTTACCTGATAGTATGTTTTCACATATGGACTAGACTTGCCATGACACTTGAATTGTACAAGTTTTATTCAATTATCAAAACCTATGTAATTCTCACCAACTTTTGTTGACCCAAAAATATTTTCAAAATAACATGTTTCAGGTAACAATGAAGCTGAGGCTTAGAGTATGCATGATGGATTCTATGAAGTTATTTGTTTTATTTGATGTTATGTATTTTGGGATTTTTAGACATCGTTTCATTTGGATATTTATGTTATCAATAAATTATTTAAAATTTCAATATATACCATGTACTACTGAAACAATCATCAATACGTGACATCCCGATGTTTCCGCCATCGGTTGGGGTGTTACAGATTGGTATCAGAGCCTTGGTTAAAGGAAATTAGGTTATTAGAAAAATAATCTAGACTATAACCTTAGGGAATTAAAACAGTACTTTCTTCTCTTACTTGCAACCCTAATTGCTTCCTTATTCTTATCCCTATCCTACACCTTATACAACCCTAAGCCTTTACAAGTTGACTGCTTTTATTCGTCTGCTGCAATCCTGATCCACCTTTAGATTAATAGGACAAAATCCTCAGGTTTAGCCTGAACCACCTTGAGATCTCGTCGAAGTTCTAGATTTTAATAACGAACACGTGTAATCTGGAAGGGTGAACACCTGTATTCTGCGTCTTCTGTGTAGGCTGGCATTGCGCATATATCCCAATCAGACGAGGGACCCGGATGCCTACCTGGGAATTCTCGGGATGAGTGTTCACATATAGGCTAAAGCATGTCTTCACTATGTTATTAGAATCTAGAATCTTTGATAAGTCAACGTTTTTGTTTATTCGTTTTAATTAATGAATAAATGATTACATTCCTTATATTACCTCATTCATTTCATTGTGTCTCTTACAGATCATGCCTCCACGTCGCAGCACTCGCATTAACAGTGGTGACAATCATGAGGAAGGAAGCAGCAACCACAACCACAACCACGACACTAACCACAATAATGGAGGTGATGCCTCCCAATCTGCACCCTCAAACACTTTAATACCTGCAATCCTCCTAAGTTTAGTGGGGATGAAGGAGCTACTGGTCTCCTTCAATGGTTCGAGGGTATTGAGAATACCTTCATTAACAGTGAGTGTCCCGATAACTTTAAGGTCCGTTATGCTATGAGTGTTCTTCACAAACAAGCACTCACTTGGTGGAATGAGGAAAAGCGCACCCGCAGAGCTGAAGTTGCACTTGCTATGACCTGGGATCAAGTCAAGGAGATAATGAAAGCTGAGTTTTGCCTACGTAACGAGGTTAAGAAATTGGAGGACGAGTTCCACACCCTTGTTCAGGATAGTGGGGAAAACCTTGCTTATAATACCCGCTTCCATGAGCTCAGTTTGTTGTTGCCCCATAAGGTCACTCCCCTATCTGTAGCCATCGAGAAGTATATCGGTGGTCTACCTATGCAAATTCAGGACACGGTATGGGGAAGGAATCCTGCCACCTTGGAAGAAGCCAAACGTTTAGCGGCAACACTGACTGACAACCACGTGAAGAATGGTACTCTGTTTCGGAAAGGTGCTAAGAAAAATGTGAACAAAGCTACACCAGAGCCGGCTAAGGAGATTAAGACTGAACACTCTGTTAACAAGAAACGTAAGGCCCGAAACTTTACAGTGGTTGCCACCCCCGCACCCAATAATAAGCCATACACCGGACCTCACCCCTTGTGCAACACTTGCAAATACGGCCACCCAGCTCAGGTGCCATGTCGTTTTTGCACTAATTGTCAAAGGTATGGACACCTTGCGAATATCTGTCGAGCTCCTCCTGCTAACGGCCCTGCTGCCCAAAATAACCCAGCCAGAAATGCCCCAGCTCCGAACCAACAAAACAACAGGCCTGCTCGTGGTCAGTGTTACGCGTGTGGCAGCCCAGACCACTATATCAATGCCTGCCCCAATCGTAACCAAAACCAGAACCAGAACCAAAATCGCAATCAAAACCAGATTCGCAACCAAAACCAAGGTGCTCGTGGTCGTGCATACAACCTCAATGCTAATCAGGCCCGCGACAACAACGAGGTGGTTAATGGTACGTTTCTCGTTAATAACCACTATGCTTCTATATTATTTGATTCGGGTGCTGATAAGTCGTTTGTATCACTAAAGTTTGAACCCTTACTTAACTCACCCCAAACTAACCTAGAGGAACCTTTAGTGGTAGAGGTAGCTAACGGGAAGTCTATCTCGATCGATTCTATTATACGTAACTGTGTGTTGAACCTTGATGAACATACTTTCTCTATCGATCTCATTCCTATGCATCTTGGAAGCTTTGATGTCATAGTAGGCATGGATTGGTTGTCAACCCATCGTGCTGAAATCCTATGCTTTGAGAAAGTTATTCGCATTCCTCTCGAATCTGGTGATATTTTGAAGATATATGGTGAGAAGCCTTGTGGTGAGCTTAAACTCATGTCTTGTACTACTGCTCAAAAATACTTACGAAAGGGGTATATGGCTTTCTTGGCAAACGTGATAGAACAGAAAGACAAGGACAAAAGTATCCAAGACATCCTAATCATTCCGGACTATCCTGAAGTCTTTCCAGAGGATTTACCTGGTTTGCCTCCTGCTCGACAACTTGTGTAATACCCCAACCGATGGCGGAATCATCGGGATGTCACGTATTGATGATTGTTCAGTAGCTCATGGTAAATAATAAATTTCATTATATGATTTAAATAAATTACATACAATTGTTCTACAAGAATTCGTACATCAAATTGAATAAAACTATGCACACATCTTCAAGCATTAATTCAAATCTTCAAGCAAGTAGAACCTGAAACATGTTAAGTTGAAAATATTTTGGGTCAACAAAAGTTGGTGAGAATTACATAGGTTTTGATAATCGAATAAAATTGTTGTGCAATTCATGTGTCATGGCAAATCTAGTCCATATGTGAAAACATACTAGAAGTAAATCGAGTGCATAATCAACCCTTGTGACAGTTGTATTGTGGTACATCCCATACGCTCATGGTTCACTCGTTTATATTGCAGTAACAAACACCCATGCTACCTTTGTAGGAGGCACGTATCCGGGTGGGATTGTCAGTCCAATAGATCTATCAATGTATACCGTCGGCTGATCAATGTTAATGATTATGCTAGAATTGTGCATACCCTAGTCATGTTCAAGACATAATGCAACATAGAAAAACACATAGACACATTGATGATTGAATTGCATATATGATGTTGTAACATGTTTCACCCCAAAAACGATGATAAATAGAAAAGGGGCTATGTAAAACTCACCTTAGCAAAATGTTATATCTGTTGAAAAATTGAATAGTAGTGTTGCCCAAATATGCCAAGTATCACCCTATAATAAGGTAATAAATAGGTCTAAGTCTATCTAGTTTACAAATGTATATATTCTAGGGCTTCGATTTGGGGATAAATGCTCGTTTGATTAATAATAGAAATGTTTGATAATTGAGAGAAATTTAGTAGTTAAATAGACAAAAATCTTTTTATAAAATTTAAATTTAAGATGGTCACAAAAATGTGTTTAAAGTATAAAAATAATTTTTACAAAATTATTTTCTTTAAAATAGAATATTAATTCTATTTATAACAAATTATCAAAATTTAACTTTAATATTTAAAAATACTAAAATTAAAGAACTATTAGTTTAAAATTTATATTTCTGTTCTAAATAATCAGAAATAATTTGTATAAAATTTTGGTACAAAAATATTAAAAATTGGATTTATTATGATTTAATTATGATTAAAACTAACAAAAATTGATTAAAAATATTAAATAAATGATTTTTCTGAAATAAAAATCATTTCAGAAAAGTTTATTGTTATAAAAACTTAGAATATTTTTTGTGGAAATTTATAAATTTGTTTTGATATTTTAATGGAATTTTATAAATATAATAGAATAAATTTGATTTATTTATTAAATATATTAAATAAATAAATTTTTGAAAACTAAAAATTGTGGGTTAAACCTTTTCAACAGATTAATACAAGGTAATTTTTGTAGAATTTTTAAAAATGTTTTAGCATTTCAAAATGAATTTATAAGATTATAAGTATTGTATATAATTAATTTGATTTGTTTGATTAAAAACAAAATAAAGAAAAAGATGTGCCACAGCCGGGACTTGAACCCACGTGGCTCAGGTAGATGGCACCAGACACAACCACTTGGTCCAGACCAGAGGTTGTGTTGATTTCTGTTTTATTTGAAATAAATAATATACACGTGATTGCTGCGGTTTATATATATAAATATTTTAATTTTTCACAATCTGGTTTTAAAAATGGAATCACCAATCTAAACCACACAACACGGCAGTGTACCGGTCGTAGTGTAGTAAAGTCGATAAGACCGAGTATCAATCCGTGGACACTGATATGCAACCCTCGATACTAAACCTCTATCGAGTCCTAATCTAGATAAAAGAGCATGATTTTTCGACTAAAAATTAACTAAAACGATAAGCAAGTAAAAAAAAATAAAATAAAATAAGACAATAAATAAGCAAGCAGCAAGGATGAGATCAGAGAGTAAACGCTCAAGAAAGGGGAATCAGAAATGGAGAAGATGGTTGCCTAGACTGGGAATCCTACTAATAAAGCTGAAAGCTAACGGGAAATGGATACTCGAATGACTACCGGGATCTACAGGTATAACCAACTCGGGAAACACTATAGTATCTAGATCTCCTCTCGGTCTCACTAGAATACTAAATGATATCCTAAGCAGTGTGAAGCTCACCGGGTAAAGAATGGATCACCTCTCGGTCTCACCAAACATAAAAGTTTACGCACCCAAAGATTAGATCTCCTCTCGGTCTCACTAATCACGAAACACCTAACGGTATCAAGGGGTGAATCTATTCCTAAAGGTAAATGTTTGGGAAAGCGGATAAAAAAAGATACCGGGAAAGAAATTCACTCTCGTGCAATATCTAACCAAATAAACCAATAAATCCTAACAAACCCACAACCTATCTCCTCTCGGTCTCAAGGTAAGTGACAAACCCAAAACGATGTTAAATACACAATTTCTAGATCCTAAGTCAACAAGTCAACCCATCAAATCATCACACGAAGCAAATGATAAAAATATTTGACTTTTAATTTAAAAACACTAAGTCAATAAATTATAGCCACATATGAATCTAAAAATATAACATAAACATCATCCGGGTAATAAACCACAACAAAAACCGATAAAGTTTAGATTTTTATACATAAGCTAGTGTCAAACGAGTACCAAATAAAAAAAAAACCATCAACAATAATCAATATTCTTCCCAAGTCTAAGCAACCAATATAGATTTAATCATTCATAGTCAAAGAGGAAACAAAACAAATAGTTTCAAAAATTAAATTCATAACGAGTACAAGATAATCGAACCAACAACCGAATTCTTGCCTTTTTGTTTGTGACTCTTCAGCTCCTAAATCTGTCTTCTTCTAGCCACCAAGACCCACAACTTCACGTGACATTCTCCCACATTTTTGCTACTTTTTTTTTCTTTTATTATTATTATTATATATATATATATATATTTTTCTTTTTGATAGTGATGAACACTGACACTGGCCTTCTAAACTTTTTATTCCTTCAACGTCACCCTCTCTGCCTCCAATGATTGCATTCTTTTCTTTTTATAGACTCCACCCGTGTCTTTCTTGCCCTACTTTTTGACATATGGGCCGAGCCCAATTCTTTTATTATTATTTTTCTTTTAGGCCAGCCCAATACATGTAGTTGAGATTAAGCCCAAAATAAATAAGTGCACCCAATTAGTCTTGATTGTTGCCAAATGTCCATCTTGTTTGGGGCCCGACCCAATAGTTCCTACAACATAAAAAAAAATGAAATAAGAGTCTATTCCAAAATATATATTTAAATAGATGACCAATCCAACCATTAAAAATTTAGCGAGTCTTAAAATAACTCAAATGCACCATTTTTAGCTCGTTTACACTTAAAACCTTTAAATAGCTAATATGAGCCAATAAAGAGTAATATTTAATAAAAACTAACTCAAATATTATTTAAAATGTAAAGAATGTTGATATAAATATATGTATATTTTAGAGCGTATCAAACATCCCCACACTTATTCATTTGCTTGTCCCTAAGCAAATATCAAACAACATATCATACCCACACTTAGACCAAAAACGACTAACATCTAGCAAGTCCTAAGCAAGCCACAAATCCTAAGGACACAAAGAAATCACAAGACTTACAACGGTCAAGAAGCATATGGCCCAACTAGTCAAAGGTGATACTATTTTTTAAAAACACGGGATCACAAAATCAAGTTTCACTCCTCATCAAGATTCCAACCAAACCAAGCTATTACCCCTCACAAAGATCACTCAACTCTCGGTGTATATCAATAATAAAAGTGATCTCTCAATACCTAAACATGAAGTTTGAAACACATAGGCTTGTACAAGGATCAAATCTCCACCTAAATGCTTGGACCGACACTAATCAAGAGGACTTATGGGTAGGCTAGGGCTAAGGGTAGGATATATTTGGGAAAAGTGGCTAAAAAGAAAATAAAGATGAAAATCCGGAAAAATAAACTCAAAACATAAAAGTAACTAAGATGGTTAATTTTGACCCATATCTAACTTATTCCATTCTTTTTTTTTTTTACTCAACAATTTATTTTTGTACAACTCAAACAACTCGCTTTCTCTTTTTTTCTTTCTTTCTTTTTTTTTTCTTTTCTTTTTTTTTTAACTCAACATAATTATTTTTTCAACAACTAAACTAGAACTCAAAACCGGATACAAAAATAAAAGTGGCACATAGGGTAGACAAACGAAAAGGGAAAAAGGCTCAAAGTGTCAACTAAGGGTATATCAAACGGGTCAAAAATGAAAAACAAAAAGAAAGGAAAAGGCTAAGATGTGGGTGATCCTAAATGCCTCTATCACGCTAATGCCAAGTCCAAAACCAAGTTCTAAAAATGTATCATGATGCACAAGTTCTGTAATCAAACGACATGTAGGTAGCACTCAACAAATGAAAGTGAATATCATAATAATCAAATAGGCTCAAATCCTCACTATCAAGTGCGGGAATGGGATGTCGGTAAAAGCCAAGAGTGGTCTTCCTAAATTAGGTTTGTTCCACTATCATAAGTATCCCAAAAACCTTTTTACTTCAAAAACCGAATAGCTGGACCTACTTTACTATCGCGCAACTTAAAGAAATTCCGTGCCCCCAAGAAATGCAAACCCACATCGACCCGCCTTCAGCTTACGTTTTACAATGGTTAAGGCGTGTCTTCTGTGTGTAATCAATCGCCTCGGGACTTGCAAAAACTTTTATTATTTCTTTTTGTATTTTTCAAAAATTTTCACCTTTTTTTTTCATTGTTTCATTTTTAGATTTTTTTTATTTTTTTTTCATTTTTTTTTTGAAAATATAGATTTTTTTTTTTGAAAATATAAATTTTATTTATTTACTCCATCCCCACACTTAAAACGCACATTGTCCCCAATGTGTGTCAAAAGTGGCTAATATAAACTAAAATAAGAAAAGGATAAAGGAAAACTGATACTCCCCTGACAAAAATGCGATGAGCTGATATGTGGGAGCATCCTAAAAACGTGTAACTGCCGGCTCGATCAAGCATAACCAAATAATAACCTGCATGACAACTCAAATGCTCGCGAATCGCGACAAACACAAAGAAACAAACCATTAATAATAATAATAATATGGCTTGAAAACAATCTCCCCCAAATGGAGATTGAGTACGGGGGAGATGTTTCTTCACCATTTTTCTTTTTTTTTTCTTTTTTTTTTTTTTTTTTTTTTGCAATTTTAATATGTAAACTCAAAATAAAGAAAAGCAAAAATAAAATAGAAATAAGCTCAACTAATATGTACACTCGGGTAAACACCCGAGAACGAACCTCAACGACAAATCAATCAGCGGGGAGGTCAAGGTAGACCGCCTCGACCTTGCGTTCCTCAACCGGGCCATCAACATACAACTTCAGCCTGTGCCCATTCACCTTGAATGCAGCCCCATCTGTCCCCTCAATCTCAATTGTCCCATATGGGAACACCTCTCGAACCGTGAACGGTCCCGACCAACGGGATTTCAATTTCCCGGGAAACAATCTCAAACGGGAGTTATATAAGAGCACCTTATCCCCACACTTGAAGTCTTTCACATACTTCAAGTGTCTATCATGAAGCTCCTTCGTGTGCTCTTTATACCCCCACGAACGCGCGTACGCCTCATCGCGCAACTCATCCAACTCATGAAGCTGAAGAAACCGGTGTTGGCCCGTGCTAGACATGTCCAAATTGACTGTCTTCAAAACCCAATAAGCGCGGTGCTCCAACTCGACCGGTAGATGGCACGCTTTCCCATAGATCAAACGAAATGGAGTAGTACCGATAGGTGCCTTAAACGCGGTACGGAAAGCCCAAAGTGCATCATCTAACTTGTCGGACCAATTTGACCTGTTGTGACCGACAGTTTTCTCCAGAATGCGCTTGATACCCCTATTCGAGACCTCCACTTGCCCACTCGTCTGTGGATGATAGGCAGTCGAAAGTCGGTGTGTGACACCATAGCGCTTCAACACCTTCTCCATCTGGGCATTACAAAAGTGGGTGCCTCTATCACTGATCAAGGCTTTGGGGGTACCAAAGCGTGCAAACAACTTCTTCAAAAATCTCACAACAACTCTCGCGTCATTAGTGGGCAAGGCCTGTGCCTCCACCCACTTGGAAACATAATCAACCGCGACAAGAATATACTTGTTCCCTCGTGAAGACGGGAACGGCCCCATAAAATCAATCCCCCATATATCAAAAATCTCAACAACCTGAATGGGGTTCTGGGGCATCTCATCCCTCGATGAGACATTGCCAACCCTCTGGCACGCATCACAACTCCTAACATACTCATGAGCATCCCTAAACACAGTCAGCCAATAAAAGCCCGAATCAAACACCTTCTTCGCGGTGTAGGTAGCTCCATGGTGGCCACCAGCCGATCCCTCGTGGCAATGCTTGAGGATCTCCCTCGCCTCATCACCATACACACATCTCCTAATAACCTGGTCTGCACCGATGCGAAACAAATACGGATCCTCCTATAAGTAATGCTTGACATCCGCAAAGAATTTCTTCTTTTGCTGAAATGTCATGCCCTTCACAAGGACATCACTCGATAAATAGTTCGCGAAATCGGCGAACCATGGGAATCCCTCGTCCTGAGTGCTCACAAACAACAGACACTCGTGAGGGAAGTTGTCACCAATAGCCTCCTCTCTCATCTCCTCACGAGTAGCGTCCTCAAGTCGGGACAAGTGATCTGCTGCAACGTTCTCCGCACCCTTCTTATCTTTAATCTCAATATCAAACTCTGTAAGCAACAAGATCCATCGAATTAAACGTGGCTTAGCATCTTTCTTGGCAAACAAGTGCCTCAATGCTGCATGATCCGTATAAACGATGGTCTTTGAGAGAACAAGATATGATCTAAACTTATCAAACGCAAAAACTACCGCTAGAAGCTCATTCTCAGTAGTGGTATAATTCTCTTGAGCATCATTAAGAGTCTTACTAGCGTAGTATATGGGATGAAAATGCTTCTCTCTCCTCTGCCCCAAAACTGCCCCCACTGCGAAATCAATCGCATCACACATGAGCTCAAACGGTAAGCTCCAATCCGGGGCAATAAGAATGGGGGCACTCACCAACTTCTCCTTCAGCGTCTCAAACGCCCTCATACAATCCTCAGAGAATACAAATGGTGTATCCTTCTCCAACAGCTGGGTCATCAGCCTCGCAATTTTAGAAAAATCGCGAATAAAACGGCGGTAAAAGCCCGCATGGCCTAGGAAGCTCCTAATAGATTTCACATTCGTCAGTGGCGGGAGCTTGGAAATGGTCTCAATCTTGGCCCTATCGACCTCAAGCCTTGCCTGTGAAATCTTGTGACCCAGCACAATCACCTCGCCTACCATGAAATGGCACTTCTCCCAATTTAACATTAAATTGGTCTCCTCACATCTCGCCAACATGCGATCCAAATTCTTCAGACAATGATCAAAGGAACTCCCAAATACAGAAAAATCATCCATGAACACCTCCATGGAGTCCTCGATCATGTCATGAAAAATCGCAACCATACACCTCTGGAAAGTCGCTGGAGCGTTACATAATCCAAAAGGCATGCGTCGGTACGCAAATGTGCCATAAGGACATGTAAACGTGGTCTTTTCCTGATCCTCTGGTGTAATGGGGATCTGGAAATAACCTGAAAAGCCATCAAGAAAGCAGTAGAACTGCTCTCCCGATAGACGCTCCAACATCTGATCAATAAACGACAGAGGGAAATGATCCTTGCGAGTTGCATCATTCAATCGACGGTAGTCGATGCACACTCGCCAACCGATGACAGTCTCGGTGGGGATGAGTTCGTTCTTCTCATTTCTCACCACCGTCATCCCACCCTTCTTGGGGACGACCTAAACTGGACTGACCCATGCAGAATCAGAAATAGGATAGAGGAGGCCTGCATCGAGCAATTTGATGACCTCATTCTTAACCACCTCCTGCATATGTGGGTTCAATCTACGCTGTGGCTGAACCACCGGTTTATACTCCTCCTCCATCAATATCTTATGCGTGCAAAAGGAAGGGTTGATAACCTTTATGTCCATCAGCTTCCACGCAATCGCCTGCTTGTGCGATCTCAGCACAACTAACAACCTCGCCCGCTCTTCTTCCGTCAATTCAGATGAAACAATGACGGGCAACTGAGAACCCTCATCAAGATATGCGTACTCAAGATGGGACGGTAGCTCTTTAAGCTCCAAGGATGGGGGTTTCTCAACAGATGGCCTCTCCTGAGGCTCCTCCCTCTCAATCACCTTGAAAACCTCCGGTACCGAGGGAGGGTCACTAGTCGAAGGACTAGGATCAGAAACAACACTCACCACCCCTGCTGGTGGTGCCTCACCTCCGCATATCCCGCTCAAAACGCTACCGACATGAGACATGATAGTATCAATGAAGTATAAAGTGTCGTCATGGTCGGCCGTGTGCCTCATCGACCTATTGATATCAAAGGTGACTGTGTCATCATCTACACGAAGTGTGAGCTTACCGTCGAAGACATCAATCAATGCTCTCCCGGTAGCTAGAAATGGTCGACCTAAGATCAGAGGGACATTCGCATCCTCATCCATGTCGAGGATAACGAAATCAACGGGAAAGACGAACTTGTCGACTTTCACAGGCATGTTCTCCACAATCCCCCGTGGATACTTGACCGTGCGGTCGGCCAACTGAATGCTCATACGGGTAGGAGATGGCTCTCCTAGGTTTAGCTTAGCAAAAACAGAATATGGCATGAGGTTTATGCTAGCACCTAGGTCAGCTAAAGCATTACTCACTGAAAGATTCCCGATCAGACAAGGGATAGTGAAACTACCCGGATCAGTCATCTTCTGTGGGACCTTGTTCTGCACGACTACAGAACACTCCTCACTAAGAGTAACAGTAGATAACTCCTCCAACTTTTTCTTATTCGTCAGAAGATCCTTCAAAAACTTCGCGTACTTCAGCATATGTGTCAATGCCTCAACAAAAGGAAGGTTCACATGGAGTTGCTTGAACAACTCAAGGAACCTGCTATACTGCTCCGTATCACGCTCTCTCCTCAATCTGCCCGGGTATGGAACTGGAGGTGTGTAAACTCTCACGGGCTCCTTTTGCTTCTGCTGCTCTGTGGGAGACTCCTGGGACTGTGCGGTACTTGCTGGGACTCGCCTAGTAGGGTGCACCTCGCCCTGGACCTCCATCTCAACCTCCTCATCGATCGGCTCCTGAACAACTGCCGGCTCGATCTCAACGGCTCCTCTACCGCTCCTGGTGGTAACTGCCATCACCTGATCTTTTGGATTCTTCTCTGTGTTGCTCGGTAGACCTCCAGCTTGCCTCTCATTCAGACGCTCTGATAACTGACCAACAGTCCTCTCGAGATTCTGCATCGCGGTACTCTGACTCTTCATGAAAGCCTCGTGCTCCCTGAATGTCGTCTGAGTCTCCTGGTATCTCTTTTCATCACGAGCCATGAACTGTGTCATCAACTGCGACTGCTGGGCCATCATGTCCTCTAGAGTGGGTTTCTTCTCTCCTCCACTCAGGCCCACATCCTGTCGGGGCTGCTAAAATAAACTCTCACGCTGAGATCTTAGTGGGAACCCCGGTGGGTTTCCACTCTTCCAACTGAAGCCAGGATGATTCTTCCAACCAGAATTGTAGTTGTTACCATACGAAGTCTGGTTCGCATTCTGAACATAATCAACCTGCTCCTGATGCGCAACATCTACTGGACACGCGACCGTGTCATGCCCTCCTCGACATACCTCACACTTCTGCTCGCTCTTCTTCTGCATATCCTTCATCATCTTCGTAAGAGCCTCGACCTGAGCTGCCAACAAAGTGGTGGGGTCAACCGTGTGAACTCCTCTCTGAGCGGGTGCAGCTGGAGTAGTGTCCCTAGACTCCCTATTCTGATAGCTGCGCATAGCTATCTCCTCAAAAAGCTGAACACACTCAGTAGGATCTTTGGTGTTTAACAAATTGCCACCAGCTATAGTGTCGAGCTTGTCCCTGGTGGCCAAAGTCGTGCCATGATAGAACTTCTCGACCACTGCCCAGTCCTCCATCTCGTGATTAGGACACCTGTTCAACAACTCCTTGAAACGCTCCCACGTCTCATCAAACGACTCATCAGCACGCTGCCGATACTCCTGGATCATAGTCCTCAAATGAGTAGTCTTGGAAGGAGGAAAATATTTGTTTAGGAACTTCTCCTGCATCTCCTCCCAAGTACGAATGGAACCTGTTGGAAGGGACTCTAACCAGCTCTGGGCACGATCAACTAAAGAGAATGGAAACAAACACAACTTACACGCGTCCTCTGTCATGGTATTGATTTGAAACGTGTCACAGAGACGATAAAATCGAGAAAGATGAGCGTTCGGGTCCTCATTTGGCAACCCATGAAAAACACAAGTAGTCGAAATCAACGATATGATCTGAGGTGGAATCTGCCAGTTGTTTGCCTCGACAGCGGGTCGGGCAATACTAGACCTAGCGGCACCCGTGATGGGTCTCGCATAATCTGCTACCACACGGCGTGGTCGCTCCTCAGCCATGGTGATATCTGGCTCAACCTCTAACTCCTCAGCTACAGTAGATGCCTCTGGTGCAAGGGCGGCCTCCGTCTGGAATATCCACGCAAGACCGAAATCCTGCTCGTGCTCCGTATCTGGTGCTAGATGCTCCACAACACAGTGTCGCCTCCTACTGCGAAAAACACGCTCCGGTTCTGAAAATGCAGATAACTCAGCTGGTCCCTGTGAACGGGTGTGTCGCATGCACTGACAAGATAAAACGGTAAAATCACAACTAATAAACGAAAATAAAATAAAATAAAATAAACGACTACTCTAACACGTAAAAACCAAACTCATACAAAAGCAACAAGTAAACGAAGGCACGCAGAACAACCTAAAACCAAACAAGAAATAAAAACACGACTAAACTAAAGCGGATATAAACAAAGAATGAATGACTAGATCCCCGACTCGGGTCATTCTCGAAGTCGCCAGTGTCCCCGGCAACGGCGCCAAAATAGATTGCTACGGTTTATATATATAAATATTTTAATTTTTCACAATCTGGTGTTAAAAATGGAATCACCAATCTAAACCACACAACACGGCAGTGTACCGGTCGTAGTGTAGTAAAGTCGATAAGACCGAGTATCAATCCGTGGACACTGATATGCAACCCTCGATACTAAACCTCTATCGAGTCCTAGTCTAGATAAAAGAGCATGATTTTTCGACTAAAAATTAACTAAAACGATTAGCAAGTAAAAAAAATAAAATAAAATAAGACAATAAATAAGCAAGCAGCAAGGATGAGATCAGAGAGTAAACGCTCAAGAATGGGGAATCAGAAATGGAGAAGATGGTTGCCTAGACTGGGAATCCTACTAATAAAGCTGAAAGCTAACGGAAAATGGATACTCGAATGACTACCGGGATCTACAGGTATAACAAACTCGGGAAACACTATAGTATCTAGATCTCCTCTCGGTCTCACTAGAATACTAAATGATATCCTAAGCAGTGTGAAGCTCACCGGGTAAAGAATGGATCACCTCTCGGTCTCACCAAAAATAAAAGTTTATGCACCCAAAGATTAAATCTCCTCTCGGTCTCACTAATCACGAAACACCTAACGGTATCAAGGGGTGAATCTATTCCTAAAGGTAAATGTTTGGGAAAGTGGATAAAAAAAAGATACCGGGAAAGAAATTCACTCTCGTGCAATATCTAACCAAATAAACCAATAAATCCTAACAAACCCACAACCTATCTCCTCTCGGTTTCAAGGTAAGTGACAAACCCAAAACGATGTTAAATACACAATTTCTAGATCCTAAGTCAACAAGTCAACCCATCAAATCATCACACGAAGCAAATGATAAAAATATTTGACTTTTAATTTAAAAACACTAAGTCAATAAATTATAGCCACATATGAATCTAAAAATATAACATAAACATCATCCGGGTAATAAACCACAACAAAAACCGATAAAGTTTAGATTTTTATACATAAGCTAGTGTCAAACGAGTACCAAATAAAAAAACCATCAACAATAATCAATATTCATCCCAAGTCTAAGCAACCAATATAGATTTAATCACTCATACTCAAAGAGGAAACAAAACAAATAGTTTCAAAAATTAAATTCATAACGAGTACAAGAAAATCGAACCAACAACCGAATTCTTGCCTTTTTGTTTGTGACTCTTCAGCTCCTAAATCTGTCTTCTTCTAGCCACCAAGACCCACAACTTCACGTGACATTCTCCCACATTTTTGCTACTTTTTTTTCTTTTATTATATATATATATATATATATATATATATTTCTTTTTGATAGTGATGAACACTGACACTGGCCTTCTAAACTTTTTATTCCTTCAACGTCACCCTCTCTGCCTCCAATGATTGCATTCTTTTCTTTTTATAGACTCCACCCGTGTCTTTCTTGCCCTACTTTTTGACATATGGGCCGAGCCCAATTCTTTTATTATTATTTTTCTTTTAGGCCAGCCCAATACATGTAGTTGAGATTAAGCCCAAAATAAATAAGTGCACCCAATTAGTCTTGATTGTTGCCAAATGTCCATCTTGTTTGGGGCCCGACCCAATAGTTCCTACAACATAAAAAAAAAATGAAATAAGAGTCTATTCCAAAATATATATTTAAATAGATGACCAATTCAACCATTAAAAATTTAGCGAGTCTTAAAATAACTCAAATGCACCATTTTTAGCACGTTTACACTTAAAACCTTTAAATAGCTAATATGAGCCAATAAAGAGTAATATTTAATAAAAACTAACTCAAATATTAATTAAAATGTAAAGAATGTTGATATAAATATATGTATATTTTAGAGCGTATCAACACGAAATCGTGTTTATCCCCAAATAAGTATACGAGCCCTAATTTTTCCAATCGATCAATTCACACATCAATAACCCAATTAACCTTAGGGCTATTGATGTGTGGATGCCGAAAATTAAAACCCATCACAAAAATCACACTTACAATTATGTTTTGATACAGAATTTGTCGGTCAAGCCCACGGTCAAAAACACGATCAATGATCAAGAACAGAAGGTTAATATGAGAAATTAGAGGTTGAGAAAGAGTGAATGGTGAGTTGTGAGTGTCTAGAAAGGTTCACTTTATAGTGTAAAGGCTTAGGTGCTCGAATTGGTAATGTTGACTTAGCCTTGAAGGTTTGACGCGTCGTTGATCAAATTTGGCAACAATTGATTGATAATTGACGAAGGTATGAGTCAGAATAGGCCGGATATCACGTTGTGATTCCAATCATAGATTATCACAAGTTATGGTTGATGATTTTGGTAAGTCGCGATGCACAGTTGACTTTCTAAGTCAACTGTGAGAGTTGTAAGATATAATTATATAAATATTGAGCCGGGATTAAAACAAGAACCATGGCTGGATCAGTTGGTTGTGTGGGTGTGTATAATTGAACCGGCTGAGGACTCGGGTTCGAACCCCGGCCTCAGCATATATTTTTTTTGAAAATTATTTTTAACATATATTTGATATATATATATATATATATATATATTATGAATAATTATCATAGTATTAGGGTTTCAAAATGCCACAAAAATAATTAAGTGCAAACAATAATAATAAAACTTGTTGTTTTTATCTAGATTATACGTAACGTACTATTATTAACGCGAAATGTTACAAGTTGAATTTAGGATCGATCTTGTTCCTGGTGCAAATCCTGTCGCCAAAGCTCCTTATCGTCTTGCACCCTCTGAGATGCAAGAACTTGCCAGTCAACTACAGGAACTTTCTGATAAAGGTTTCATTTGCCCCAGTTCTTCTCCATGGGGAGCCCCTGTATTGTTCGTGAAGAAGAAAGATGGATCTCTCAGGATGTGTATCGACTATCGTGAACTCAACAAACTCACCATCAAAAATCCTTATCCCTCGCCAAGGATTGACGATCTTTTCGATCAACTTCAAGGAGCAACCCACTTCTCGAAGATTGATCTTCGTTCTGGTTATCATTAGCTTAGAGTTCACGAAGAAGACATTCCCAAGACAGCCTTTCGTACACGTTATGGTCATTACGAATTCATGGTCATGCCGTTTAGATTGACCAACGCTCCCGCAGTGTTTATAGATCTAATGAATCGGGTTTGTAGATCCTACCTCGACAAATTCGTAATCGTCTTCATTGACGACATCTTGATTTACTCAAAATCAAAATACGATCACGAACAACATCTTCACTCAATCTTGGGTCTCCTAAAGAAAGAACAACTGTATGCCAAGTTCTCGAAATGTGAATTTTGGCTTAAGGAAGTTCAATTTTTAGGACACGTCATCAATGAGAACGGAATTCATGTTGATCCCACGAAGATCGAAGCTGTCAAAGATTGGAGTGTCCTAAAACTCCAACAGAAGTCCGTTCCTTCCTTGGTTTAGCCGGTTATTATCGTCGATTCATTGCCAACTTCTCCAAGATCGTTGTTCCTCTCACTGCCTTAACTCACAAGGGTAAACCTTATGAGTGGGGACCAAAACAAGAGGAAGCATTTGAGACTCTTAAGCTGAAACTTTGTGAAGCTCCCATCTTGTCTCTACCTGATGGTAATGATGATTTCGTGGTCTATTGTGATGCATCAAACCAAGGTCTTGGTTGTGTTCTCATGCAACGAGACAAGGTTATTGCTTATGCGTCTAGACAGCTCAAGACCCACGAAAAGAATTATACCACCCATGATCTTGAATTGGGCGCAGTCGTCTTTGCTCTTAAGATTTGGAGACACTATCTTTATGGAACCAAATGTGTGGTTTTCACGGACCACAAAAGTCTCCAACATGTCTTCGACCAGAAAAATCTTAACATGAGGCAACGACGTTGGGTTGAGTTACTTAACGACTATGATTGCGAGATTCGCTACCATCCTGGCAAAGCGAATGTTGTGGCTGACGCACTCAGTCGTAAAGAGCGCATCAAACTTCATTGTGCGAGAGTTCGTACTGATCTTCAGGATCGTATCCTCCAGGCTCAACATACTTTAGTCACCCAAGGTAACATGTACGAGGAAATGTCTTGTGGTGCTGAGACTCAACTTGAAACCAAGCCTGATGGTCTACTTTATTTTCTCAATCGACTTTGGATTCCTGACCGTGACGATCTTCGTACCTTCCTTATGAACGAGGCTCATAAGTCTCGTTATTCTATTCATCCTGGAGCTGACAAGATGTACCAAGATCTTCGTTATTCGTATTGGTGGCCTGGTATGAAGAAAGATATCGCTCTTTTCGTTGCAAAATGCCTTACTTGTTCAAAGGTCAAGGCTGAACATCAACGACCATCTGGTATGCTTGAACAACCAGAAATTCCTGTGTGGAAATGGGAGAGCATAGCAATGGACTTCATCACAAAACTCCCTCGTACACCCAAAGGTCTTGACAGCATTTGGGTAATCGTTGACCGTCTAACCAAGTCAGCCCATTTCTTACCAATTCGTGAGAAATATTCTGTGGAAAGGTTGGCGAAGATGTACGTGAGTGAAATTGTATGTCGCCATGGTATACCTTTGGACATTATCTCTGATCCTGATGGTCGTTTCACCTCTCACTTTTGGGATTCTTTACAAGACGCTTTGGGTACCTAGCTAAACCTGAGTACTGCTTATCACCCTCAAACAGATGGTCAGACCGAACGGACCATCCAGACACCTGAGGATATGTTCAGGGCATGTGTCATTGATTTTGGTGGCGCATGGGATTCTCATCTTCCCTTGGTTGAATTTTCATACAACAACAGTTATCATGCCAGCATTAACATGGCTCCTTTCGAGGCACTCTATGGTCGTAAGTGTGGTTCACCTGTCTGTTGGACTAAGGTTGGTGAAGCCCAGATCACTGGACCTGAACTGATCCAGGAAACCACAGATAAAATCCAACTCATTCAGGATAATCTTCTCAAGGCTAGAAGTCAACAGAAGAGCTATGCTGATAAACGTCGAAAGCCCTTGGAATTTCAAGTCAGGGACCTTGTACTTCTTAAGGTATCTCCTTGGAAGGGAGTAATTCGATTCGGTAGAAAGGGAAAACTAGCTCCTCGATACGTAGGCCCATTCAAAGTGCTTGATAGGATTGGAAAAGTGGTTTACAAACTTGATCTTCCACCTGAGTTAAGCAATGTTCACCCAACTTTTCACGTTTCGAATCTCAAGAAACGCTTAGCAGATGAGAACCTCCATGTCCCTCTTGAGGATGTGCAAATCGATGAAACTATGCACATTGTCGAGAAACCTGTTGAGATCGTGGATACTGGAGTCAAAAAACTCAAGCGCAGTCGCATTCCAATCGTTAAGGTTCGTTGGGAATCTAAACGAGGTCCAAAGTTCACTTGGGAACGCAAGGACCAGATGAACTCTAAGTACCCATGCCTTTTCCCACCAGACTCTCCAACTCCAACTTCGGGACGAAGTTCCTAAAAGTAGGGGAGACTGTAACATTTCACATTCATTTCTATGTACGTTATGACATTTATTAATAAAACGTCGAATTTTTATCATTATCGTACCTTTTAAAAATATTTCGTGACACATTTGGACTGCTAGAACCATACTATAAATATATATATTATTAATATAGTAGTGGAATTATTGTAAAAAAATAATTGTTTGGGCCGGGTTTCGAACCCGCGTCCCAAACCGGTTCACACACACACACAACCCAACCAACTGGGCAACACCTCTTATCTGATTATTTTCCCACGCGTTTTAGTTATATGGTTTGTTTAAATCGTAACAGTTGACTTGGAAAGTCAACTGCAATGATAATCATCCATAATTAACACCAATTCGCGTTTTTTTTTCCTGTTATGGTAAACATTGTTAATTGGTTGACTAATACGCGTATTCCATACGCTTAATTATCATCAAATCATACTAGAAATAAAACTATACGCGTAATTATAATTAACCACGAGTCAACTTTCCAATTCGAATCACACGTATGTTACACTATAAATTGGACACTCATTCTCTGACTCAAATCACCGATAACCCTTTCCCCACTCTCAATTTCTGCCAAAAACCTCATTCTAATATCCAATTAGTTCGCGTTTTACTTTACGGTTGACCAAGCATTTCATCCACGAAAACAGTTTGTAAGTCTAAATTAGTCTAAATTTCTTGTTTGGTTTTGTTTATCGGTACCACAACAGCAATAACCCCATGAATAATCGGGTTATTGCTCGTTCATTTGATTATTAGAAATCCTAGGGTTCGTGCGATCTAATTTGGGGATAAAACACTTGTAGACATCATTATATTATTTAAACGAAACAACATTCATCACCAACTGATCAGTAGAACAGTTGGTATGGCTTCTTTTCACTAAGACACGAACCGGCCCACGGCCAGGGTTCGAGTCCCACTTCCACATATTCTTTTCTTTTTCTAAAAATGATTATATAACTAATACATACAATCTATATAATTAATTTCAACCATGATTTAATTGTTCTCAGGGTTTAGACCTGATGGTCTATGCTTGTGATATAAAACATTGAACCGGCCAGAGGCCCGGGTTCGATCCCTAGCATATGCAAACATCTTTTTAACCCTTTATACTTATATATATTCACTAATATTTTTAAAAATGGTTTTAAAATGCTAAAATTGCTTTATAAATTCTACAAAAATTATTTTATGATGTTCTAATAGAAAAGTTTATCATACAATTTTTAGTTTTTCAAAAATCTCTTTTATTTATTATATATAATAAATATTACAAATTTATTCTATTATAATTATAAAATTCTATTAATATATCAAAACGATTTTATAAAATTCTACAAAAATTATCCTAAGTTTATAAAACAATAAAAATTCCAGAAATGATTTTTATTTCTGAAAAATCATTTATTTAATATTTTTAATCAATTTTTTCTATTTTAATCGTAAATAAATCATAATAAATTCGTTTTTCATTATTTTTGCATCAAAATTTCACATAAATTATTATTAACCATTTAGATCAAAAATATAAATTTTTGATTCGAAATTTAAAATTTTTAATATTTTTAAATATTATGTCTATATTTTGTCAAATTATTATTAATACATAAATATTCATTAATTAAGAAAATAATTTTATAAAAATTATTTTTACATTTATTACATTATAATTCAACTACTTTTAGATAATATTGGTCAGAAAACATTTTCATTTATTATTTCTTTATTTATTTAAATTATTTAAATAATCAATTATTAATCCCCAAATTAGGAACCCTAGCACATTTTAGACTAGAAAAGTTAGACTTATTAAGTTTTCCCCAACACTTATTTATTACCTTGAAATAGGGTGATATTTGGATACACACGGGCCACATTTACTTATATAACAAGGGTCATCATTCTAACACTAAGGTGAGTTTTACATCGCCCCTTTTCTATTTCACTATTTTAGGGTGAAACATGTTACAACATTCTATCTACAATTCAATCATAAAGTATCTATGTGTTATTCTATGTTGCATTATATCTTAAACATGACTAGGGTAAGCACAATATTCTAGCATAATCATTAACATTGATCAGCCGACGGTATGCAATGATAAATCTATTGGACTGACAATCCCACCCGGATACGTGTACCTCCTACATAGGTAGCGTGGGTGATTGTAATCGAATTCATAACAAAATCGAGTGAACCATGAGCGTATGGGATGGACCACAATATTCTAGTCATAAGGTTTGATTATGCACTCAATTTACCTGATAGTATGTTTTCACATACGGACTAGACTTGCCATGACACTTGAATTGTACAAGTTTTATTCAATTATCAAACCTATGTAATTCTCACAAACTTTTGTTGACCCAAAAATATTTTCAAAATTAGCATGTTTCAAGTAACAATGAAGCTGAGGCTTAGGGTATGCATGATGGATTCTATGAAGTTATTTGAAGTTATTTGTTTTATTTGATGTTATGTATTTTGGTATTTTTAGACATCGTTTCATTTGGATATTTATGTTATCAATAAATTATTTAAAATTTCAATATATACCATGTTCTACTGAAACAATCATCAATACGTGACATTCCGATGTTTCCGCCATCGGTTGGGGTGTTACAGTTTACGTAGGTCAACCACCAGGCTTTGAGGATCCTATTCTCTGGGATAAGGTCTATGTTCTAAACAAAGCTCTTTACGGGTTGCACCAGGCTCCAAGGCAATGGTATGAGGAGCTGAGCACGTATCTTCTATCTAAAGTATTTAAACGAGGTTTGGTAGATTGCACACTGATCACAAACCGTACAGGATATGACTTGCTTCTAGTGCAGATTTATGTTGATGATATTATATTTGGTTCTACTAACGAACTTCTGTGCAGAGAATTTGAACGTGTTATGCAGGAAAAGTTCGAAATGAGTGTGATGGGAGAGATGCAGTTTTTCCTAGGCTTGCAGGTTAACCAAAGACCAACGGGGATCTTTATTCACCAGACGAAATATGTTTCTAAAGTCTTGAGCTGATTCCAGGTGGATGATTCAAAGCCGATGGATACCCCAATACAACCTAATCATGGGATTGGTGTTGATGCTAAGGGGGAGCTAACTGATCCTTTTACATACAGAGCAATCGTCGGATCTCTAATGTATCTCACCTCCTCCAGACCAGATATAATGTTTACCACATGTCTCTGTGCACGTTATCAATCGAAGCCGAAACAAAGTCATCTTGCAGCTATCAAACGTATCCTTAGATATCTGAAGGGTTATCCGTCAAGAGGACTATGGTACCCTAATGATGATAATTTTGACCTAATCGCTTTTAGTGATGCAGATTGGGGTGGCTGTGACAAAGACAGCAAATCCACAACGGCTGGATGCCAGTTTATGGGGAGCAAGCTCGTGACCTAGCAATGCAAGAAACAAACTGCAGTCGCCTTATCCACATGTGAAGCAGAATACATATCAGCATCAAGCTGTTGCTCACAAGTTCTCTGGATACAACAACAGATGGTGGACTACGGTTTGCAATTTCTTAAAACCCCAATTTACTGTGATAATGAAGCCGCAATTGCATTAACAAAAGACTTAGTAAATCACTCGAAAGCTAAACATATCCAGATCAAATATCATTTTATCAGTTATTGTTACGCAAAAGAGTTGATCGATATGGTCAAAATCCACACTGACTATCAACGTGCAGATCTTTTTACCAAAGCTTTTGATAAATCAAGATTTGAATATCTTTTAAAAGCTAACGGTATAAAAGAAAAACAAGACTAATCACCACCTCAGTTTATCGCTTTTTAGTTTTTAGTTTTTATTGTTTTTCAGAAAAATACAAAAATCCAAAAATATGTTTTACATTTTTTAGGTAAAGTTTATTTTTAGAAAAACCCAAAAACATTGAAAAATTCAAAAAACCCATAAAAATTAGAAAAACCCAAAATGACTTCCAGGAGAAATAGGGAAAATGATAGTACATCAGTGGGGATATGACACATACTAAAGAAGTGTAATGCAATATAAGGCATGTGTTTGAGTCTCTGTGATGTGTTGATAGGCTTGGTAGACCTATTATTGCATGCCTGATACATACATATCAAACGAATTGTTGTGTGGATGAACTCCTCATGGGCATATGGTCTTAGTACCGTAATTTCGTTTGATAGGGTATTTGTACAAAATTCGGAGGTTTCAGGTCGTTATGTTATTAGTTATCTGGGGATAGCCTCTCTGATCTTCTGCTGTAAGTCATTACGGACCTAGATCAGACATGGTATCTTTATAAAAGAGCTGTAAAGCCAAATCCTAAAGTTACCGAATTGAGGAACTTTCAATGTATGACGATGATCAAAGATTATCTAATGCATCGTATCCAATCATTGATGCAAATCATGATTGATATCTGCCCTCAACCTGGTAGAGTGCACAAGTTACTTTGTTGCATTGATTTGCTGACCTGTATACCTCTGTGCCTCATACCTTGTAAATTACATATGACGAAAGCATAATCATGCGTTACAATGAATCTTTGTGCATTTATTTCCTGATACGGGAGTATGTCGTGTGCGTGGGAACCACAGACAATTCATTTTATACTATAAATAATAGTATCAGTCTAAAGCACTGCACAACAGTCTGCATGTAAGTTTATATGGATCACAATATCAGCAGTTGCTAGATCACACATTGTCTTTAATGATAATAAATCAAAAGATCAACGGTGTGATCAGATTTCTCAACAACTGATATGATCCCCTTACCGGAAATCACAAAACATTTAATGCTTTATTTTTACATTTTGTGTATTTTACATTTCTCGTCAAAAATACAAAACTCGAAAAGATTTTAGGTGTGTTTTATCAAAATGTTTAGAAAATCCAAAAGATTTTACATTTCTATCTTATTTTTGATAGATGATGGTGGTTGATGGTGATTTTCTAAAACTTGATGGACCATTTAGGTTTTGTCATCTCTAAATGGGAAATAATGAATGTCGGATGCTTAAACATTGAAAAATATTTTGAACGGGACTCGATTTTGAGATTTGGTAAAAAATTCAAAAATTCCATTTTTCATTCGCCCCTTCGTTGGGTCAATGGTGGAATTTTCCTGCTCATTCGAACCTTTCAAATGGTCGAATGTGAGTGTTCATGTGATATTTTCACATTCGAACCCTTTTTTCTACATTCGAACCTTTAAATAGGGTCGAAGGTGTAAAAAGTTTCACATTTTCCCTAGTCGTTTGGTCGAATGTGGAGCCTATATATACCTGATCTGCACATTCGACCCTCATATTCAAAATTTTTCAAATTTCTGTGATAAAGTGATCTTGTTGCTCGTGGAATAAAAATCACATCATTGTGTTCGTATTGCTTTGCTGATCATTTTGATTCATCATTTGCAGGTTATCATCCACAAACAAATTCAGAATCCTTAATTTTCTGACCGAACCCTAACTGAGATCAAAATATAATTATTAACTGATAATTGTCACAATTTGTGTTAAGGTTTCATTGTTTAAGTGTTTTAGGGGGAGAATAAACAAAAATCAGGGTTTAAAACTAAACAGATTGGTTTATTGATTGATTAAACATGTCAAACCCTAGTTTTTTAATTGAAAACAAATAAACAATGGATAATAATCAAAATTGATGATTGGGAATTGTTAATCGGCCATATTAGATGGTATTCAAATCAAAATGGCATGATAATATGATCCAAATCAAAATTTGCAAATTGAAGAAGATGAACAGTCCTCTTTCGCCCAATTTCAAACGGTCGAACGTGTTTTTTGGTCGAATGAAGATGTTCCAAACGGTCGAAAGTGGAAATGTTTGGTCGAATGTACACTTTTTATCAAAAATTTTCCCATTCGAACCTTTGATTCCACATTCGAACCTCTGTTTTCACATTCGTACCCTCGAATGGTCGAATGTAGAATTTCAAAATCAAAAATTTCAAAAATTTCAAGTTTTGATTATTTTGTCCGTTTTTAACGTGTTTTCTTGATTTGTTTTGCAGTCTAATCATGTCTGAACAGGAAACTGCTGATGTTCCCGCTGGATCTTTAGAACAGGCAGCTGGAAAGGAACAGATTGAAGAATTACCATTTGAGCCAGCACACAATTGCTGTGCGTTTATGGGATATCTGAAGAAACACACAGAATTCACCGGCATTGTAGATTTCTTGAAGAGAAGCCGTGTGATAGTTGCCCTTGCTACTCCCGCCATCATATACAAAGACCATCAACAAGAATTCTGGAAGAATGCCAAGATGGATTTTTGGAACAATGAATCTGCTGTTGTAAGTACGATTCAGGGGGAGTTAGTGATTGTTTCTGAAGATGACATTAGAGAGGCACTGAAGTTGCAGGATAAAAAGAACACAGATCCAAGAGAACTATCATGGCTTGAACATAGAAAGTGCTTCCTACGAATGAAGTACAATGGACTGATTACTGATGGTTCATTACACAAAGGGAAGCTTTGCCCTCACTTCAAGTATCTCGCTCCCGTCATGTTACATGTGTTTGGATCAGTGAGTGGAGGGTATGATGTTATGAGAAAGAGTATTAGCTCTTTTATGGTTGCCCTAATTTTGAACAAGCCGTTCAATGTATCTGGTATAATACTTGAACATATGCTGGAACCACTCAGAGGTTTGAAGAACAAAAAGTTTCTGCTATATCCGAGATTCCTGCAGATGATATTTGATGAGAAGTACAAAAACTTGAGAAGAGATCCTACTCAGATTGTCGTACAGGATCACATGAACCTAAACACGCTTGTTAAAATGAAAGGTTATAAAGGCGTGCCGATGAATGAAAGACGACCACACAAGAACCTGTTTGGTCATCTGATTAATCCAGGATATGTAGATCCAGGAAAGAATGAAGTTAGGCATGCAAACAGTGATTCTGATGAAGATAATCCTCTATGTCCTGTTGATCCTAATGCAAGTAGAAAGCGGCAAGTAGTGGATGCCGGTGCAAAGACTGGAAAAGGAAAAGAAAAACAGGATGATCTAGAACCACATAAGAAGGTTTCAAGAAGGAAGAAAAGTGTAGCCAAAAAGGGTTTACATTTGGTTGATGAAGTGTCTGTTGATTCTGAAGAGACACAGGAAGATGAGAGATGGGATTCAGAAAATGAGACTGTAAAGAGCACTACACCCAAGGCCACTGTGGCTGGTGAGTCGGAAAGTCTTAACAAGTCTGTAGAAGAGCAAAGGACAAAAAGTCCTATTGCATTGGATGAAACTGATGAAGGACTGGGATTAGGATCCGAAGATTTTGGAGGATCGCCAAAGACAGGAGAGAAACAGAAGAAACCACTATACAATAAGAAAGAGAAGGTTGTGAAACCAATGGAGAAAAGAGCTAGAGATATTGAGAATTTGATTGCTGGAAAGAAATTGCCTGCAGCATCTAGTTCTAAATCACCCATCACATCCCCAGCAGTAAAGAAACAGAAGACATCGTCTGCTGCTGAGCATACTGATCTACCAACAGATGTATTTAATGATGCTTTGGATAGAGTGCTGAAAAAGTTGAAGAAAGATGTTAGATGTTGTTGAATCGTCACATGAAAATCATGAAGCTCTGGAAGCTAAAATTAAAAAACTTCAGAAAGAAAACAAGAAGTTGTTAAAGCATGAACAGAGAAACACCAAAAGGTACATTACTATAAAATAAGAGAACAAGAAGCTGAAAGTAGATAACAAGAGTATGAATAATCTGATATAGGATTTGTACTCTAAAGCTCCACAATTACAAGCTGGTGAAGAAGATAAAGAACGTGATGAGGAGGAAGTTAATTTTGAACCATCTGATGAAGAAGAAGAGGATGATGAGTTGAATGAGGATGCCGGTGATGCTCCTAAAAAGAAGAAGAAAGATGATGGTGATGATGATGGTTCAGGAAATGATTCAGGTGAAGGTAATAGCTCTGCTAGTTCTGACAGTGATGATGATGATGATGACACTGACAAGTACAAGTGTGAGAAGAGAGGATCGGGAAAGAACACAGGAGAATCCAGTTCGAAAGCTCCTGGTGGTACTGTTGACGATGATAATATCTTCTGGAATGAGATGAACTAATCTTTATCTGAAGATGACAAGAATTTGTATCGCCAGATGTTGACTGACAGAGTGTGGACGATCGAGATGACTGGTAGGTTTCCAGAGATATTTGAGTCAAAAAATATGCGTCTTGAGTTGGAGTATAAAGATCCTGATTTGGAAGATGGAGAAGTTTCTGTAGCCATGTCAAAAGAGATATTGGAGGGACTGGCAAGACAGGTTGGTAAATCTCTAGAGGAGTTGATGAGTGAGAACCAGATACCAAACATACCTGAGAAGGAAGCAGGTAATCACTCCGATGACAGAGATGTTCCAGTATTTGAAGAAGTGGAGATTGAGGATATTATTAGCGAGGAATATCCAGAATACTTTAAGAATGACAAAGATTCTGGATTTCAACCTTTGTTGACTGTTAACTTTTTGTGTAAGTCAACCTTTCAAGTTTTGAGTAGCTTATGTAGTTGTTTGTTAGACACATAACTAACATAGCATGCCCACTTACTAACACTAAGACATTCACACAATTGCGTAAGATACATTATATTAAAACATTAAATAGAGAAAACCATATGTCGTATATGTTTCTAATGAGGATAAGAATATATTGCACCTCAACTACATAAAATGCATTATTTATCCAAACGGTAGGCTGTCATTTTGAACTTTTTGCCTCAATATTGCATCTTCTTTTAAGTAACACTTAGATAAACAGTTTATCTAACTGTGAGACATTTCTTACCGTTTGTAGATAATGAAGATCTCCAGAGTGAGTGAGTGGAGAGCTGAATAAACAAGATATCCTGTCAATGTCATTCTTTATGCTATGTTTGACATCCAGGTATGTCCCATTTGTCATTGATCTAAGTTGTGTAATGTATAATTCTGTTGGTGATTGGATTGAGTGAAATCTATACATTACAGATTAAATGTTTTGCCGTAGTATGTAACTGTTTGAATGTGGAAGTGTCTCATTTTAAGGGTAGTGCTTTTTGACTCAACATCGAAATGGATCAAGACATAGCTACCAAAATCCGGGAGTCACTATTTTTGGATCATGGAAAGATTTTACCTAAATCTGTTTTTTCTCAAAAAGATTGGTATAAATTTAAGTATGCAGATTTTGGATACACCTAGCCTCACTACTGAAGGATCAAATGTTGTCAAAAGAAACATATTTACGCAGATGCCGGCTGCAGATGCATCGACCAGTGAGAGCTGCTAAAACTTTTTATCTGCTACACTTACTATTTGATCAGCATGTTTTTTCTGTTTACCTTTCAAAATTGTCTAGGCATTGTTCATAAAGAAGTTGTAAATTTCATCTTAATGGATTGCTTCTTACATGCATATGTTTATTTGATTTCGGTGTAAAAGTAAAATCATGTATTAATGTATCTTAGGGGTGTTGACTGTTGATTGTTTAAACTGAACCTACATTTTTGTAGGTTAACCGAATATATCAGTTTGACCTTTTCTTAAAAAGGAAAAAACTAAACCAAAACTAGATTTTTTGTTTCCGTTAAGACATACAAGGAAAAAGAAATCTAATACCACGAAATGGAAAGGAAACAGACAACAAGATTCGCCACTAGCCTTTTCTATTTTTGTTATTTGGTTAACTACCGGTATGGTGTCATTTGCATGCCGTTTAAATAAACATGACTACATATTCATCTCAATATTTTTTTAATGATGTTAAATCAAACATTATATAATTTATATATAATTTATTGGGTAACATTATACTTTTTTATGATATTTTTCAAGTAACCCAAATTCATAGGAATTTGTAATACGTAATAAAAACTTGTATATTACAATATTTATAAAATAACTTTCTTATTTATCTCGGGATTGTACCGGGTGTACACCCGGGCTCTAACCTAGATACCATATACTATTATGAAGTTGGGATTGGAAACACATCAAAAACTTTGTGGTTCACTACTCCTAAAGTTTAGATCCACCATATCCTTTTAGCCTTATTGGTATTATGTTCTTGCATGTTTTGTAAAAATTTATGGCAAAGATTTATTATCATTTCTTATAATAAACTAACTTTTTGGTTTGCTTGCAGTTGCCACATTTAACAAACAATGAGTTTATATATGATGAAATAACTAAAGTTCGAGAACCTGAAGTGGTATGCATTCTACACAAACATGCCGAACCAATAAAATGAGTTTTATGACATATGCACATTCATGCCCATGGAGGTCTTGGTTTTAAAATGCGCGCATCGATGCGATTCTGAAAACGCATCAAGTGTGGCGATGCGCTAAGATTCCCTGATGCAAGACTGATACGTCGAAAGAACATGATGCAACCCTTCACATGGTGCACTTTGTATGCGTGATAATCTCAACATTATTTATATTGATTTATCATTTATAGGGGAAGAAAACCCTTGGTACAAACCTTGAATGTGTGAAGATGTTAAATTGAGTGAAAGAGTCTAAAGAGATAAAATTTTGGATCATTAACGGATCACTGACATTTTGTCATTTGACTTGGGGATGCACCGTGTGTACACACGGGACTCTAACCTAGTATAGTATTTAATATGATTAATATGATTGACTCGAGTTACGGGAAAATTGTTGACTAAATTTCGAAAAAAAGTGGATTAATTTAAGATTAGAAATTGCTAAGTTAAGAAATTTAAGATTCGTTCAAAGCTAGCACATTAAATATGATTAATACCGTAGTTATTTTGAAATCCATTGCAATAAACTTTTAACCAAGGACGTATAACTATTAATACGAACAAAGCATTATATAATAAATAACATAACACAACAATATTCGTATCCAGAACAAATATATAGTTCTAAAGAACAAAGCATTAAAATAAAAAACCGAAAATCTTGCAGCAACTTTAAAACCAATATGTTCAAAACAAAAAACATTCGTCAAAACCAGAATGTTCAAAATATAGCTTGATAGAAATCAAAAAAATATTACAATAATATTATTTCGATAAACTTTCTCTAGCAATAACCTGGAATGCTTCAATTAAGTTCATTGTTATATCCATTACCTCTTGCTGCTGATACTTGCTAACAAACAACATATGATGAATTGCCGACCACTTGAATAGGTAAAGTTGGCCAATTGAAATACCTTCAACATCAATAAAATTACGCCATCCAATAACATTGAACCTATCGAGGTAATTTTATCGAAATAATGATGTTAGAATTTATAAAATAATTAGAAATGAACAAATGTGATTTCAAAATTATAGAAACAAACCTTGGAGTGCCATCAACAACTTCTATATTGATAGGAGCATTCCAAAGATTACCATTGATAAATTTGATCTTCAAGTTCATATTTTTGTTTACACCAATAAGTTCAACTATATTGTTTGGAATAACCTATATAAATAAAAGAATTATGAACAAATTTATTTATAAACAAATGTACATCTACATATATTTATATAGACATACATAGAATATATATGTAAACATACCAGCTCGTTAGTAACATTGCAAGAAAACCCTGGTATTGCAGGATAGTAGTGGAAGTTACTCATTTCATAGGGTGATTTGTTATGTTCTTCATTATTGTCACAAGATAAAATTTTAATAACCTTCATTTGTCGGCCACTTTTGCTAAACGTTGTATCTTTGAATGTTAAATTATCCATTAAATCAAAGCATATAGCATCACCAACAGTTAAACGTAAGTCACTCATAAACTTCAACCAACCATCAGTAAAGCAGCCATTGCTACCAATGGTATGTAGTTGCACATTCCACTGAAACTCATCAGATACATACAGTACAAATGGAATAGAAGGGAGACCAATTGCAAAGTGATTATTAAGAAATGAAGTTGGTATAACCTGAAAGATTGATATACAAATATTATATAAAATTAATTAAAAGTTAATAACAATTAATTCTTAAAGATTAGTAGCAAATTAAGGAATAGAAAGCTTACAGGAGGGGTAGTTAACTCATGTTCGATGATTTTGAAAAAGGAATTTCCGACTTGCTGATAAGGAGAATGGTTGTAGTACTTTATAAGGAGAGTCTTATGGGCAATATAACTGAAAATAATAACAAATGTGCCAAAATCTAAATTGTGACACCCGGCATATTTGGCTTAAACATTTTAGTAACATCTAAGTCTACCTTAGCGGGAAACGTTTATAAACGGACTTAACTGGGTTAGTTGAGTCGGGTCAAGTTAGGATTGTCCAGGGTTCAATGATCTGGAGGATCATTGGGAGTCATTTTGGGAATATACTAGTACCGGGTTCCGTTGTTGGTGACATTACATGAACTAATTAAGTATATGTGTAGATTATGGGTCGTGTGGTGGATTATATACATAGATGTGTTTAAATGATGTGTAAATGATTATCCGTGCTTAAATATGTTAAACATAGACTAAGGTTGCATGCTCATATGTTAAGGTATGTTAGAATGCGTTAAACACGACAAACTGGAAAACTAGATAAACATGAGTTCTGATTCGACCACTTCGAGTGGTCGAAGGAGAAATTTTGTGTTGGTTCGACCCTTTTGTAAATGGGTGAACCTGGGATTTGGAATTGAAAGAATTCCCTTCGACCAGGACAGGGCTCATTCGACCCTGTGGAAGGGTCGAAGGAGGCTACCTTCGACCACTTACAGGGGGCGAAGGAGGATCAGTATAAATACCAAACTTTGTCATTTTTCACCATTTCACAAACCCTAACCGTCTCAAAACACTCTCAAACGATTTTAATCACTAAGGAAGGAGTTTTTGCTCTTCTTTCGCATAATCTAACCTATCTACAACATCTAAACAAAAATCCAAGGTGTGTTCTTGATCCTAAACCTTTTTAAAGCATTTTAATTCGTCTTCATCTAACCCTAATTGTCCGGATCTGTTCTAAGGGTGTTTTCATGATTAAAAACCTTTTAAAACATCTTTCTAATCAAAACCTTATCATTTAAACATAGGTCTTCATGATGATGAACATATGTGAATTGTGTATTATATGGTGCTATGTGTTGACCAGTGATTTGCTACTGTATCTATGATAGAAACATGATATAGGATTGTTATTGATGCTAGGTTATTGTTGTTTAGGGTTAGGATTGGATAGATGGTGATATTATGGGTATTTTGGGGGTTTTAATGAATCTAGACTTGATAAATGATATTTATGATCAATAGAACTAATAAGGAGAAATCGAACACTCGATAAGTTGAGCATTTTAAGTTGAATATGGATTGATTTCAAAAGTTTCCAAATTGGGTAAAGAATCCATGCATGATTGTGACATTTTCATAATTCTTACCATTTTGGGAAAGGGCTGAAATGGACGTATTATCGGGAGAAATCGATGGGGTTTTGTAGGGATAAGTTATTCATGCTTGACTGCTGTGTTTGATGATGTTTCGAGTTGTTTTGAATGTGTTTGAAGCGTTTTTAGGAAAATTTGCACAACAGGGGTGAACCTGGACTCCTTCGACCGATCGAAGGTGCGAAGGAGACTTAATCTGACTGGTTCGACCGTTCTGATGCAGAAATGAGATTTTTGATACAAACTAAGTGTTTTATGCTTGAACCTTGTGTGTAATCTATGTGTACTTGATTAGTTAGGGTAATGGGTCACCAACAGGATGTCGGGTCAGTCTAGTGTGTCGGTTAAACATTTAAACACGCTTTAAAACATACTTGGTTACGATCTGCACAATCGGGGACTAGATAACCTTATGGTTATTAGTCGGAACACTTATGTGAACATTTTGATAGATCTCCGGTAGAGGGATTATCAAGGGCTTAGCACTTTTACTTGTAACCGAAGAACGCTATCTAAGGTGAGTTCACGGCCCCACTTTTACTGCTTTAACTTTTGGGGGAGAAAACATGCGCTAAACTATTTTGGTAACATATGTCATACTATGGTTAACCGAATATATCAGTTTGACCTTTTCTTAAAAAGGAAAAAACTAAACCAAAACTAGATTTTTTGTTTCCGTTTAGACATACAAGGAAAAAGAAATCTAATACCATGAAATGGAAAGGAAACAGACAACAAGATTCGCCACTAGCCTTTTCTATTTTTGTTATTTGGTTAACTACCGGTATGGTGTCATTTGCATGCCGTTTAAATAAACATGACCACATATTCATCTCAATATTTTTTTAATGATGTTAAATCAAACATTATATAATTTATATATAATTTATTGGGTAACATTATACTTTTTTATGATATTTTTCAAGTAACCCAAATTCATAGGAATTTGTAATACGTAATAAAAACTTGTATATTACAATATTTATAAAAAAACTTTCTTATTTGTCTCGGGATTGTACCGGGTGTACACCCGGGCTCTAACCTAGATACCATATACTATTATGAAGTTGGGATTGGAAACACATCAAAAACTTTGTGGTTCACTACTCCTAAAGTTTAGATCCACCATATCCTTTTAGCCTTATTGGTATTATGTTCTTGCATGTTTTGTACAAATTTATGGCAAAGATTTATTATCATTTCTTATAATAAACTAACTTTTTGGTTTGCTTGCAGTTGCCATATTTGACAAACAATGAGTTTATATATGATGAAATAACTAAAGTTCGAGAACCTGAAGTGGTATGCATTCTACACAAACATGCCGAACCAATAAAATGAGTTTTATGACATATGCACATTCATGCCCATGGAGGTCTTGGTTTTAAAATGCGCGCATCGATGCGATTCTGAAAACGCATCAAGTGTGGCGATGCGCTAAGATTCCCTGATGCAAGACTGATACGTCGAAAGAACATGATGCAACCCTTCACATGGTGCACTTTGTATGCGTGATAATCTCAACATTATTTATATTGATTTATCATTTATAGGGGAAGAAAACCCTTGGTACAAACCTTGAATGTGTGAAGATGTTAAATTGAGTGAAAGAGTCTAAAGAGATAAAATTTTGGATCATTAACGGATCACTGACATTTTGTCATTTGACTTGGGGATGCACCGTGTGTACACACGGGACTCTAACCTAGTATAGTATTTAATATGATTAATATGATTGACTCGAGTTACGGGAAAATTGTTGACTAAATTTCGAAAAAAAGTGGATTAATTTAAGATTAGAAATTGCTAAGTTAAGAAATTTAAGATTCGTTCAAAGCTAGCACATTAAATATGATTAATACCGTAGTTATTTTGAAATCCATTGCAATAAACTTTTAACCAAGGACGTATAACTATTAATACGAACAAAGCATTATATAATAAATAACATAACACAACAATATTCGTATCCAGAACAAATATATAGTTCTAAAGAACAAAGCATTAAAATAAAAAACCGAAAATCTTGCAGCAACTTTAAAACCAATATGTTCAAAACAAAAAACATTCGTCAAAACCAGAATGTTCAAAATATAGCTTGATAGAAATCAAAAAAATATTACAATAATATTATTTCGATAAACTTTCTCTAGCAATAACCTGGAATGCTTCAATTAAGTTCATTGTTATATCCATTACCTCTTGCTGCTGATACTTGCTAACAAACAACATATGATGAATTGCCGACCACTTGAATAGGTAAAGTTGGCCAATTGAAATACCTTCAACATCAATAAAATTACGCCATCCAATAACATTGAACCTATCGAGGTAATTTTATCGAAATAATGATGTTAGAATTTATAAAATAATTAGAAATGAACAAATGTGATTTCAAAATTATAGAAACAAACCTTGGAGTGCCATCAACAACTTCTATATTGATAGGAGCATTCCAAAGATTACCATTGATAAATTTGATCTTCAAGTTCATATTTTTGTTTACACCAATAAGTTCAACTATATTATTTGGAATAACCTATATAAATAAAAGAATTATGAACAAATTTATTTATAAACAAATGTACATCTACATATATTTATATAGACATACATAGAATATATATGTAAACATACCAGCTCGTTAGTAACATTGCAAGAAAACCCTGGTATTGCAGGATAGTAGTGGAAGTTACTCATTTCATAGGGTGATTTGTTATGTTCTTCATTATTGTCACAAGATAAAATTTTAATAACCTTCATTTGTCGGCCACTTTTGCTAAACGTTGTATCTTTGAATGTTAAATTATCCATTAAATCAAAGCATATAGCATCACCAACAGTTAAACGTAAGTCACTCATAAACTTCAACCAACCATCAGTAAAGCAGCCATTGCTACCAATGGTATGTAGTTGCACATTCCACTGAAACTCATCAGATACATACAGTACAAATGGAATAGAAGGGAGACCAATTGCAAAGTGATTATTAAGAAATGAAGTTGGTATAACCTGAAAGATTGATATACAAATATTATATAAAATTAATTAAAAGTTAATAACAATTAATTCTTAAAGATTAGTAGCAAATTAAGGAATAGAAAGCTTACAGGAGGGGTAGTTAACTCATGTTCGATGATTTTGAAAAAGGAATTTCCGACTTGCTGATAAGGAGAATGGTTGTAGTACTTTATAAGGAAAGTCTTATGGGCAATATAACTGAAAATAATAACAAATGTGCTAAAATCTAAATTGTGACACCCGTCATATTTGGCTTAAACATTTTAGTAACATCTAAGTCTCCTTAGCGGGAAACGTTTATAAACGGACTTAACTGGGTTAGTTGAGTCGGGTCAAGTTAGGATTGTCCAGGGTTCAATGATCTGGAGGATCATTGGGAGTCATTTTGGGAATATACTAGTACCGGGTTCCGTTGTTGGTGACATTACATGAACTAATTAAGTATATGTGTAGATTATGGGTCGTGTGGTGGATTATATACATAGATGTTTTTAAATGATGTGTAAATGATTATCCGTGCTTAAATATGTTAAACATAGACTAAGGTTGCATGCTCATATGTTAAGGTATGTTAGAATGCGTTAAACACGACAAACTTGAAAACTAGATAAACATGAGTTCTGATTCGACCACTTCGAGTGGTCGAAGGAGAAATTTTGTGTTGGTTCGACCCTTTTGTAAATGGGTGAACCTGGGATTTGGAATTGAAAGAATTCCCTTCGACCAGGACAGGGCTCATTCGACCCTGTGGAAGGGTCGAAGGAGGCTACCTTCGACCACTTACAGGGGGCGAAGGAGGATCAGTATAAATACCAAACTTTGTCATTTTTCACCATTTCACAAACCCTAACCGTCTCAAAACACTCTCAAACGATTTTAATCACTAAGGAAGGAGTTTTTGCTCTTCTTTCGCATAATCTAACCTATCTACAACATCTAAACAAAAATCCAAGGTGTGTTCTTGATCCTAAACCTTTTTAAAGCATTTTAATTCGTCTTCATCTAACCCTAATTGTCCGGATCTGTTCTAAGGGTGTTTTCATGATTAAAAACCTTTTAAAACATCTTTCTAATCAAAACCTTATCATTTAAACATAGGTCTTCATGATGATGAACATATGTGAATTGTGTATTATATGGTGCTATGTGTTGACCAGTGATTTGCTACTGTATCTATGATAGAAACATGATATAGGATTGTTATTGATGCTAGGTTATTGTTGTTTAGGGTTAGGATTGGATAGATGGTGATATTATGGGTATTTTGGGGGTTTTAATGAATCTAGACTTGATAAATGATATTTATGATCAATAGAACTAATAAGGAGAAATCGAACACTCGATAAGTTGAGCATTTTAAGTTGAATATGGATTGATTTCAAAAGTTTCCAAATTGGGTAAAGAATCCATGCATGATTGTGACATTTTCATAATTCTTACCATTTTGGGAAAGGGCTGAAATGGACGTATTATCGGGAGAAATCGATGGGGTTTTGTAGGGATAAGTTATTCATGCTTGACTGCTGTGTTTGATGATGTTTCGAGTTGTTTTGAATGTGTTTGAAGCGTTTTTAGGAAAATTTGCACAACAGGGGTGAACCTGGACTCCTTCGACCGATCGAAGGTGCGAAGGAGATAATCCAGGGTCGAACTTGGGTTATGTTTGGGCGAACGTGGTAAAATGGGCGAAGGAGACATCAAACGGTCGAACGGAACATAAAACGGTCGAAGGAGACTTAAAACGGGCGAAGGAGACTTAATCTGACTGGTTCGACCGTTCTGTTGCAGAAATGAGATTTTTGATACAAACTAAGTGTTTTATGCTTGAACCTTGTGTGTAATCTATGTGTACTTGATTAGTTAGGGTAATGGGTCACCAACAGGATGTCGGGTCAGTCTAGTGTGTCGGTTAAACATTTAAACACGCTTTAAAACATACTTGGTTACGATCTGGACAATTGGGGACTAGATAACCTTATGGTTATTAGTCGGAACACTTATGTGAACATTTTGATAGATCTCCGGTAGAGGGATTATCAAGGGCTTAGCACTTTTACTTGTAACCGAAGAACGCTATCTATGGTGAGTTCACGGCCCCACTTTTACTGCTTTAACTTTTGGGGGAGAAAACATGCGCTAAACTATTTTGGTAACATATGTCATACTATGGTTAACCGAATATATCAGTTTGACCTTTTCTTAAAAAGGAAAAAACTAAACCAAAACTAGATTTTTTGTTTCCGTTTAGACATACAAGGAAAAAGAAATCTAATACCATGAAATGGAAAGGAAACAGACAACAAGATTCGCCACTAGCCTTTTCTATTTTTGTTATTTGGTTAACTACCGGTATGGTGTCATTTGCATGCCGTTTAAATAAACATGACCACATATTCATCTCAATATTTTTTTAATGATGTTAAATCAAACATTATATAATTTATATATAATTTATTGGGTAACATTATACTTTTTTATGATATTTTTCAAGTAACCCAAATTCATAGGAATTTGTAATACGTAATAAAAACTTGTATATTACAATATTTATAAAATAACTTTCTTATTTGTCTCCGGATTGTACCGGGTGTACACCCGGGCTCTAACCTAGATACCATATACTATTATGAAGTTGGGATTGGAAACACATCAAAAACTTTGTGGTTCACTACTCCTAAAGTTTAGATCCACCATATCCTTTTAGCCTTATTGGTATTATGTTCTTGCATGTTTTGTACAAATTTATGGCAAAGATTTATTATCATTTCTTATAATAAACTAACTTTTTGGTTTGCTTGCAGTTGCCACATTTGACAAACAATGAGTTTATATATGATGAAATAACTAAAGTTCGAGAACCTGAAGTGGTATGCATTCTACACAAACATGCCGAACCAATAAAATGAGTTTTATGACATATGCAGATTCATGCCCATGGAGGTCTTGGTTTTAAAATGCGCGCATCGATGCGATTCTGAAAACGCATCAAGTGTGGCGATGCGCTAAGATTCCCTGATGCAAGACTGATACGTCGAAAGAACATGATGCAACCCTTCACATGGTGCACTTTGTATGCGTGATAATCTCAACATTATTTATATTGATTTATCATTTATAGGGGAAGAAAACCCTTGGTACAAACCTTGAATGTGTGAAGATGTTAAATTGAGTGAAAGATTCTAAAGAGATAAAATTTTGGATCATTAACGGATCACTGACATTTTGTCATTTGACTTGGGGATGCACCGTGTGTACACACGGGACTCTAACCTAGTATAGTATTTAATATGATTAATATGATTGACTCAAGTTACGGGAAAATTGTTGATTAAATTTCGAAAAAAAGTGGATTAATTTAAGATTAGAAATTGCTAAGTTGAGAAATTTAAGATTCGTTCAAAGCTAGCACATTAAATATGATTAATACCGTAGTTATTTTGAAATCCATTGCAATAAACTTTTAACCAAGGACGTATAACTATTAATACGAACAAAGCATTATATAATAAATAACATAACACAACAATATTCGTATCCAGAACAAATATATAGTTCTAAAGAACAAAGCATTAAAATAAAAAACCGAAAATCTTGCAGCAACTTTAAAACCAATATGTTCAAAACAAAAAACATTCGTCAAAACCAGAATGTTCAAAATATAGCTTGATAGAAATCAAAAAAATATTACAATAATATTATTTCGATAAACTTTCTCTAGCAATAACCTGGAATGCTTCAATTAAGTTCATTGTAATATCCATTACCTCTTGCTGCTGATACTTGCTAACAAACAACATATGATGAATTGCCGACCACTTGAATAGGTAAAGTTGGCCAATTGAAATACCTTCAACATCAATAAAATTACGCCATCCAATAAAATTGAACCTATCGAGGTAATTTTATCGAAATAATGATGTTAGAATTTATAAAATAATTAGAAATGAACAAATGTGATTTCAAAATTATAGAAACAAACCTTGGAGTGCCATCAACAACTTCTATATTGATAGGAGCATTCCAAAGATTACCATTGATAAATTTGATCTTCAAGTTCATATTTTTGTTTACACTAATAAGTTCAACTATATTGTTTGGAATAACCTATATAAATAAAAGAATTATGAACAAATTTATTTATAAACAAATGTACATCTACATATATTTATATAGACATACATAGAATATATATGTAAACATACCAGCTCGTTAGTAACATTGCAAGAAAACCCTGGTATTGCAGGATAGTAGTGGAAGTTACTCATTTCATAGGGTGATTTGTTATGTTCTTCATTATTGTCCGCAGATAAAATTTTAAAAACCTTTATTTGTCGGCCACTTTTGCTAAACATTGTAACTTTGAATGTTAAATTATCCATTAAATCAAAGCATATAGCATCACCAACAGTTAAACGTAAGTCACTCATAAACTTCAACCAACCATCAGTAAAGCAGCCATTGCTACCAATGGTATGTAGTTGCACATTCCACTGAAACTCATCAGATACATACAGTACAAATGGAATAGAAGGGAGACCAATTGCAAAGTGATTATTAAGAAATGAAGTTGGTATAACCTGAAAGATTGATATACAAATATTATATAAAATTAATTAAAAGTTAATAACAATTAATTCTTAAAGATTAGTAGCAAATTAAGGAATAGAAAGCTTACAGGAGGGGTAGTTAACTCATGTTCGATGATTTTGAAAAAGGAATTTCCGACTTGCTGATAAGGAGAATGGTTGTAGTACTTTATAAGGAAAGTCTTATGGGCAATATAACTGAAAATAATAACAAATGTGCCAAAATCTAAATTGTGACACCCGTCATATTTGGCTTAAACATTTTAGTAACATCTAAGTCTCCTTAGCGGGAAACGTTTATTAACGGACTTAACTGGGTTAGTTGAGTCGGGTCAAGTTAGGATTGTCCAGGGTTCAATGATCTGGAGGATCATTGGGAGTCATTTTGGGAATATACTAGTACCGGGTTCCGTTGTTGGTGACATTACATGAACTAATTAAGTATATGTGTAGATTATGGGTCGTGTGGTGGATTATATACATAGATGTGTTTAAATGATGTGTAAATGATTATCCGTGCTTAAATATGTTAAACATAGACTATGGTTGCATGCTCATATGTTAAGGTATGTTAGAATGCGTTAAACACGACAAACTGGAAAACTAGATAAACATGAGTTCTGATTCGACCACTTCGAGTGGTCGAAGGAGAAATTTTGTGTTGGTTCGACCCTTTTGTAAATGGGTGAATGTGACACCTGGCAAATTCGGGTTAACAACGTTGTCTAGATGAAAGTCTACCTTAGCGAGTCACGCGTATATTGTACTTAACTGGGTTAGTTAAGTCGGGTTATGGTTCGGGAACTATTGGTTAGTCTAGAAGATCATTGGATGTTGGTCTAGAGGTTCGTTAGATGTCAGTCCTTAACCAAGTGTACAAACGGTGACGATCGGTAGGATCGTCAGGGCATACGGAACATACGAGTCTCGAGTCCCGGGAATTGGTGAACGAGTGTGAATATGTGTATTTACTTGTGTTATGTGTTTACAATCATTATGTGACTTGTCGGTACATTAATATGTGTTAACATATGTTAAAACGGGGTTCATGTGGTGTGACTGGGAATCATGTGGTGTGACTGGGAATCATGTGGTGTGACTGGGGTTCATATGGTGTGACTGGGATTCATATGGTGCGACTGGGGCTAATCGCATGACTGTTCATGCGATTAGGCCCAATCGCGTTACTGTTCACGCGATTAGGATTCCTAATCGCGTATAAACCTGCACAATCGCATGGAACGGGCTGGACGACTAGAAACGCCTATAAATACCATACTTAACCTCCTAAACTCAATTAGACAAACCCTAGTCGTCCCATAACCGCCCCAAACACTTAAACAACCTCTGGAAGGCGATTTTGATCAAAAACACAAGGTTTCAAGGTCTAACCATCATCCTTTTACAATTCCAAGGTTTGATTCTCATCCATAACACTTTGTAAACGTTTTTAATAAATCCCTAATGGTCCAGACCTGTTCATAAACGAAAAAGCTTTCTGAAAATCGTCAATAATGGTTGTTAATCGGATTATAACTAATATACATGCGTTATGGGTATGTATGATTAGAAAGATAGGATTTTTATGATTCTTGATGATGATTTGATGTGTTATCATGCTAGGTCAGAATAAATATTGTTAGTATGGTGATAGAAATCTCAGTAATTGGATAATAGGGTTATGATTACATGCGTTAATTGAATGTTGCATGCTATGGGTATGTGTTTGGATTGCTTTGGTTGCATGCAGGACTGATTTTACGAGGATGAACGAAGGGTTTTGGGTTAAACATGTTTAGGATAGTGTTTGGGATGATATTGGGTAGTTACACACGCTCTGGATCTGATTTGGAGCGTTAAACGCGCGAAAAACCGGAACAGCATGGTTACAGGCGAGTAGCAATGCTAATCGCCTGTAACTCATGCGATTGGGGTGCTAATCGCCAATAATATCATGTGATTAGCCCCAATCGCCTATAACTTCATGTGATTAGCCCCAATTGCTAGTAAGTTCATGTGATTAGCCCCAATTGCTAGTAACTTCATGTGATTAGCCCTAATTGCTAGTTTTTACATGTGGTATAGCCCTAAATGCTAGTTTTACATGTGGTATAGCCCTAATTGCTAGTAGTTACATGTGGTATAGCCCTAAATGCTAGTAGTTACATGTGGTATAGCCCTAAATGCTAGTAATTCATGCGATTAGGATTCCTAATTGCTAGTTGACCAACCTAAATGCTAGTTGACTTTTCCTAATCGCGTGTTCTGCTGCTGTAAGTGTAAATTAGCATTCCGAGACCCGATTTGACATGTAGTAACATGCTAGGAACCTTGTAACATGTCTAATAACTTGGTAACATATATTTGGATGTATTTCGGTGATACGTGAACTATGTGCTATAACTTGTTGTGTGTTAACGTATGTTAAGTATACTTGCGTTATGGTATGTTTTGGAGCGTAAACATAACACGGGGAGTCTCGGGTCACCAATGGGATGTCGAGTCTTGTACTTTGGGTCAGTTAAACAGTCACGGTGTTTTTCAAACGAACTTGGTTATGGTCTGGACATCTAGGGACTAATTAACCTGCGGGTTATTAGTCTAAGTACTTGTAACTGTCGTATGTTAGGTCGCCACTGTACGGGACTAACATAGCAGCTGAGTTTACTCGGGATTAGGAGTAAAGCAACTTAAGGTGAGTTTACGGCCCCTCTTTTAAACTGGTTTTATACTTTCGGGGGAGAAAACATGTGTTAAAACGATTGTTTGGTAAATTCTGTCATACTATGGGTTCTAACGTATACTACACGATCTTTGGAAGTCCCGGGGGGAACCATGAATGTGCGGGTTTGCACAACGGGGAAATGTGAATAGCGCTATTGGGAGTGACCAACCCCGCTCGTCGGCTTGGAGGGCCGGGCGAGTGCATATTGTCTCAAACAGGAACAACAGGAACATTTGGAACTATTCGGGCACAAAACTGGTATTCGAGTTAGTAATGGTTTTCCAATCGTGGTAGTAGCAAAACGTACGCCTAGCTAGCGTATACTGGTTTTCTATTTGTTATAGTATGGACAGGTGGACTTGGTATTTGAACTGCAAACCTGTAAACTCACCAGCATTTTTGTGCTGACGTAAACTTTTACATGTTTTCTCAGGTCGCTAAGGTAGCACGAATGGACTAGGGCGCACGCGTCTGCACGGCGTCTAGATAGAGTTGCATGATTTCATAAACATTGAACTTTGGTTATTTATGTTGAACTTTATTTTGAATAAGCTTCCGCTGTAAACGGGATTTTAAAACTATGTTTTGGTATTGCATTAATTACATTTAGACTGGTTTATTGTGATCGTTGGTTTGGATCCTTGTTTGTCATGCGCCTCGCGGTAAAACTCCGCAAGTGGATTTTGAGGGTGTGACAGATTGGTATCAGAGCCAATGGTTATAGTGAACTAGGACTGCATGTAGAGTCTAGTCTATAGCCGAGTCGCACACACTAGACGATCACATGGTACTAAACGTTATAGTGGTTTACGTATGGTCTTGTCGGGGTGTCTCTAAATCGTTGGTCTTTCTGCGTTACATCATCCGTTCTATTTTAGGTTGGGTTACTTGCTTCCTAGGCAGTGTAGTCTATTGGGGTAACTCGTGTGCTCTTGAGATTTGTCCAAGGCTCGGACATCTCCCCTGTCGCACTCCAATAGAAACACTTGTCATGAACTACCGTAGTATTACGGTGTGTAGCTAAGAGTCTATGTTCGGTGATTTGAACTTTGAACTAGGAGAACACTTGGAGGACCATGTAGAGCGTTTTATCATTTTGGGTGCACACAAAATCATAAAACGAAATGCATGGAAGCACTAGTGAGCTCTGAGTTGAGGGGATAGTCCTGGATTGGATCTGGCTTTGATCTTGTGAACATTAGTGGTTATCTTTAACTGCGAAACTAAATTTTCTCGTTCTTTCTGCCAGAATCATGTCTGGAGTGCGTGGAGGACGAGGAGGTGGTCGCAATGGTGGACGCGGTGGTGGTCGTGGTGGTGCTGGTGGTCGTGGTGGAGGTATTAACCTGTCACAGGCTGATCTGAACAACTTGCTCCAGGCTGCCTTTCAGTTAGGGCACAACGGTGGTGGTAAGTTGTTTTATCTGTTTTCTTTGCCTCATTGGTGAACCTTGTGTACGTTATTCGTGATGTATCATACGTTTCATTTCAGGTGGTCCTGTTGACCCACCCCCACCCATGTGCACCTATAAGATGTTCCGGGACTGCAAAGCCCAGGAATTCTCTGGCACCGAGGGTGCGGTCAGTTTGCTTAGGTGGTTGGAGAAAGTGGAGTCGGTATTCCTAATGTGTAACTGTCTCCCAGAAGATCGGGTGAAGTATTCGGCTGCGTTATTTCAGGACGTGGCATTGACTTGGTGGAATGGTATCACCCAGAATATGGGTATTGGGGAGGCATATGCTATGCCATGGGAAAACTTTGTGCAGTTGCTGAAACGGGAGTATTGCCCGAGGGAAGAGGTACAGAAGCTGGAGCATGAGGTATGGAACCTCAAGATGACGGGATCGGAGATCGAGAAGTATACTGTGAGGAGGAATGAGTTGGCAGTGCTATGTCCCGATCTGCACGTGCCGGAGTATCGTAAGATTGAACATTATGTCTCAGGGTTAGTGCCGGAAATTGCAGGGTTAGTGGCTGCGGGGAATCATCCTACTTATGCGGAGGTAGTTCGATCTGCACATAGGATGACTAATTTAAAGGTGAATGAAGGGATTTTGCCGGCGAAAGGTTCGACTGCTAAGACTCCAGAGAACAATAAGCGCAAGTGGGAAAACGACGGGAAAGGGTCTGGGTCTGCACAGCAGGGTAAAAAGTTTGATAATGGGGGTTCATCGTCTTCGGGTAATAAGCAGGGTGGTTATGCAGGAAAACTGCCCAAATGCAACAAGTGTGGACGCCATCACCAAGGGAACTGCGACAGTAACCGTTGTCACCGCTGCCAGCGAACAGGCCACTATGCTAAAGATTGTCGGGTTACACTTCCATCGACTCAGGCTCCGACCAACAGTTCTGCTCCGACTACTCAGGGTACTACAGGGAAACAAGGGTGCTACAACTGCGGTGACACTGGGCATTACAAGAAGGATTGCCCAAAGCTGAAACAGGGTGGAAATAACGGGAATGGTAACAACGGGGGCGGCGGCAGAAATGCACGTGCCTTCGTCATTGGAGCTGCTGAGGCTAGGCAGGACCCTGATACAGTCACCGGTACGTTTCTTCTCAATAATCATTCTGTTAGCGTGTTATTTGATTCTGGTGCCGACAAGAGTTTTGTATCCATGGACGTTAGTCGACTGCTAGATGTAGTACCTGTACCATTAGAGACCAAGTATATTATTGAGTTGGCTGACGGGAAAACGATTGAAGCTACTAGTGTTCTTCGGGAGTGTCAGTTAGAGTTGTCGGGTTTATCGTTCCCCATCGACCTTATGCCGGTACCATTGGGTAGTTTTGACGTGGTAGTAGGAATGGATTGGTTATCTTTGTATCGCGCGGAGATCGTCTGTTACGATAAGGTTATTCGGATTCCTCTCCCTGATGGAGAATTTCTTTCTGTGTACGGTATCAAGGGTGGTGTTTCGCTAAACATCATCTCTAGCATGAAAGCCCTTAAGTGTCTTCGAAAGGGTTATCCAGCCGTATTGGCGCTTTTATCTGTTTCCTCCAGTGATGAGAAGAAGATTGACGACATTCCGGTGGTACGCGAATTTCTTGATGTTTTTCCCGATGATTTATCTGGTCTTCCTCCTCATCGTCAAGTCGAGTTCGGTATTGATCTCGTACCAGGGGCTGCTCCTATTGCTCGGGCCCCCTACCGTCTTGCACCTCCCGAGATGCAGGAATTGTCTAGCCAGTTGCAGGAACTCTTGGACAAGGGTTTCATCCGGCCAAGTTCTTCCCCTTGGGGAGCCCCGATTTTATTTGTCAAGAAGAAGGATGGGAGTTTCCGATTATGTGTAGACTACAGAGAGCTGAACAAGTTGACCGTCAAGAACCGTTATCCTCTTCCACGTATCGATGATCTATTCGACCAGCTTCAGGGTTCTAGTTATTATTCCAAGATCGACTTGAGGTCCGGTTATCACCAGCTGCGCGTCAGGGAGGCTGACGTTGCAAAGACTGCTTTTCGAACACGTTATGGCCATTTTGAATTCTTGGTCATGCCTTTCGGTCTCACGAACGCACCGGCGGTTTTCATGGACTTGATGAACCGCGTCTGTAAACCGTATCTGGACAAGTTTGTCATTGTGTTTATTGATGACATTCTGATCTACTCCAAGAACGAGACCGAACACGGGGAACATCTGCGGTTAGTCTTGGAACTTTTACGACGGGAGCAACTTTACGCCAAGTTCTCAAAGTGTGACTTTTGGTTACGCGAAGTTCAATTCCTAGGACATGTGGTTAATGAACTAGGAATTCATGTCGATCCCGCTAAAATCGAAGCAATCAAGGACTGGGGAGCACCTAAGACGCCAACTGAGGTGCGGCAATTCCTAGGCCTTGCGGGCTATTATCGTCGTTTCATTCAGGGGTTCTCGAAGATTGCTCAACCCCTCACCACTCTCACTCAGAAGGATAAGAAGTTCGACTGGGGTGAATCACAAGAGTCCGCGTTTGAAGAACTGAAGTCTAAACTGTGTTCTGCTCCTATTCTGTCTTTACCTGAGGGTCCTGATGATTTTGTCGTTTACTGTGATGCTTCCATTCATGGACTCGGTTGCGTGTTGATGCAACGCGAGAAAGTGATTGCGTATGCTTCTCGTCAACTCAAAGTGCACGAGAAGAACTACACAACTCATGACATGGAGTTGGGTGCCGTGGTATTCGCGTTGAAAATTTGGAGACATTACTTGTACGGTACCAAATGCACCATCTACACCGATCACAAGAGTCTCCAACACATTTTCGACCAACAACACTTGAACATACGGCAGCGTCGCTGGATTGAACTTTTGAACGATTATGATTGTGCTATTAAGTACCATCCTGGCAAGGCGAATGTTGTAGCAGACGCCTTGAGCAGGAAGGAATCTACTAAACCTCGTCGTGTTCGGGCGTTGCAGCTCACCATTCATTCGTCGTTACCTGATCAACTCCGTTCTGCCCAATTGGAAGCTTTGAAGGAGGAAAACCTTAAAGCTGAAACTATGCACGGTGCCGACAAGCACCTAGAGCGAAGGCCTGATGGCCTGCACTATTTCGCAGAACGCATATGGGTTCCTTTATTCGGGGGACTACGGGAGCTTGTTCTTGATGAGGCTCATAAGTCCCGATATTCTATTCATCCTGGTTCGGATAAGATGTACCAAGATCTGAAAGTGCTTTACTGGTGGCCAAACATGAGGTCGGACATAGCCTCATACGTGAGTAAATGCTTGACCTGTGCTAAGGTCAAGGTGGAATACCAGAAACCGTCGGGTCTCCTGCAACAACCTGAAATTCCGGAATGGAAATGGGAACGGATTACTATGGATTTTGTCACACAACTTCCTAAGTCACCAAGCGGGAACGACAAGATATGGGTGATTGTCGATCGGTTAACGAAATCAGCCCATTTTCTTGCTATTAAGGAGACCGACACTATGGATCGTTTGGCTCGCCTTTACTTGAAAGAAGTTGTTTCTAAGCACGGGGTACCAGTTTCTATTATTTCGGATCGCGATTCTCGCTTTACTTCTCACTTCTGGAAGTCTTTGCACAAGGCTTTGGGTACCCAACTAGACATGAGTACGGCTTACCATCCACAGACTGACGGTCAGAGTGAGCGTACGATTCAAACCTTAGAAGACATGCTGCGGGCGTGTGTGATCGATTTTGGGAAGGGTTGGGAAGCTCATCTGCCGTTGGTAGAATTCTCGTACAACAACAGTTATCACACGAGCATCAAGGCTGCTCCGTTCGAGGCACTGTACGGACGGAAATGCCGCTCTCCTCTTTGTTGGGCTGAGGTGGGTGAGAGTCAACTCACTGGGCCCGAACTAGTGTACGAAACTTCGGAAAAGATCGTACAGATTCGAAATCGGTTGGCGGCGGCACGGGACCGGCAAAAGAGTTATGCTGATCAGCGTCGCAAACCACTGGAGTTCCAAGTCAATGACAAGGTACTTCTAAAAGTCTCACCGTGGAAGGGCGTCATACGCTTTGGGAAGCGTGGCAAACTCAATCCACGATATGTCGGCCCATTTACGATCCTGGAACGGATTGGGCCGGTGGCATATCGACTTGATCTACCGACAGAGCTTGGTAACGTACATAACGTCTTTCACGTGTCAAACTTGAAGAAGTGTCTGGCTGACGAGTCTCTCATCGTTCCACTAGAAGAGATCAAGGTTGATGATCGTCTTCGGATTGTGGAAGAACCTGTGGAGATCCTTGATTACAAGATTCGTAGCCTACGTCACAGCAAGATTCGTATCGTTAAGGTTCGGTGGAACTCGAACCGGGGACCGGAATATACGTGGGAACGGGAGGATCAGATGAAGTCTAAGTATCCTCATCTCTTTCCTAAGGAAGCGTTCGAGTCGAGACATATCTCTTCGGCAGCTGAATGAATCTCGGGTCGAGATTCCTTTTAACGTGGGGATGATGTGACAACTCGGGGTAAATCTCTCTTTTGGTTTCTACCTTTTGCTTGTTTCCTTCGTTACTTCTTTTGTTCTTTCTGTACTTGTACAAATTTTCGGGACGAAAATTCTTTTAACGTGGGGATGATGTGACACCTGGCAAATTCGGGTTAACAACGTTGTCTAGATGAAAGTCTACCTTAGCGAGTCACGCGTATATTGTACTTAACTGGGTTAGTTAAGTCGGGTTATGGTTCGGGAACTATTGGTTAGTCTAGAAGATCATTGGATGTTGGTCTAGAGGTTCGTTAGATGTCAGTCCTTAACCAAGTGTACAAACGGTGACGATCGGTAGGATCGTCAGGGCATACGGAACATACGAGTCTCGAGTCCCGGGAATTGGTGAACGAGTGTGAATATGTGTATTTACTTGTGTTATGTGTTTACAATCATTATGTGACTTGTCGGTACATGAATATGTGTTAACATATGTTAAAACGGGGTTCATGTGGTGTGACTGGGAATCATGTGGTGTGACTGGGAATCATGTGGTGTGACTGGGGTTCATATGGTGTGACTGGGATTCATATGGTGCGACTGGGGCTAATCGCATGACTGTTCATGCGATTAGGCCCAATCGCGTTACTGTTCACGCGATTAGGATTCCTAATCGCGTATAAACCTGCACAATCGCATGGAACGGGCTGGACGACTAGAAACGCCTATAAATACCATACTTAACCTCCTAAACTCAATTAGACAAACCCTAGTCGTCCCATAACCGCCCCAAACACTTAAACAACCTCTGGAAGGCGATTTTGATCAAAAACACAAGGTTTCAAGGTCTAACCATCATCCTTTTACAATTCCAAGGTTTGATTCTCATCCATAACACTTTGTAAACGTTTTTAATAAATCCCTAATGGTCCAGACCTGTTCATAAACGAAAAAGCTTTCTGAAAATCGTCAATAATGGTTGTTAATCGGATTATAACTAATATACATGCGTTATGGGTATGTATGATTAGAAAGATAGGATTTTTATGATTCTTGATGATGATTTGATGTGTTATCATGCTAGGTCAGAATAAATATTGTTAGTATGGTGATAGAAATCTCAGTAATTGGATAATAGGGTTATGATTACATGCGTTAATTGAATGTTGCATGCTATGGGTATGTGTTTGGATTGCTTTGGTTGCATGCAGGACTGATTTTACGAGGATGAACGAAGGGTTTTGGGTTAAACATGTTTAGGATAGTGTTTGGGATGATATTGGGTAGTTACACACGCTCTGGATCTGATTTGGAGCGTTAAACGCGCGAAAAACCGGAACAGCATGGTTACAGGCGAGTAGCAATGCTAATCGCCTGTAACTCATGCGATTGGGGTGCTAATCGCCAATAATATCATGTGATTAGCCCCAATCGCCTATAACTTCATGTGATTAGCCCCAATTGCTAGTAAGTTCATGTGATTAGCCCCAATTGCTAGTAACTTCATGTGATTAGCCCTAATTGCTAGTTTTTACATGTGGTATAGCCCTAAATGCTAGTTTTACATGTGGTATAGCCCTAATTGCTAGTAGTTACATGTGGTATAGCCCTAAATGCTAGTAGTTACATGTGGTATAGCCCTAAATGCTAGTAATTCATGCGATTAGGATTCCTAATTGCTAGTTGACCAACCTAAATGCTAGTTGACTTTTCCTAATCGCGTGTTCTGCTGCTGTAAGTGTAAATTAGCATTCCGAGACCCGATTTGACATGTAGTAACATGCTAGGAACCTTGTAACATGTCTAATAACTTGGTAACATATATTTGGATGTATTTCGGTGATACGTGAACTATGTGCTATAACTTGTTGTGTGTTAACGTATGTTAAGTATACTTGCGTTATGGTATGTTTTGGAGCGTAAACATAACACGGGGAGTCTCGGGTCACCAATGGGATGTCGAGTCTTGTACTTTGGGTCAGTTAAACAGTCACGGTGTTTTTCAAACGAACTTGGTTATGGTCTGGACATCTAGGGACTAATTAACCTGCGGGTTATTAGTCTAAGTACTTGTAACTGTCGTATGTTAGGTCGCCACTGTACGGGACTAACATAGCAGCTGAGTTTACTCGGGATTAGGAGTAAAGCAACTTAAGGTGAGTTTACGGCCCCTCTTTTAAACTGGTTTTATACTTTCGGGGGAGAAAACATGTGTTAAAACGATTGTTTGGTAAATTCTGTCATACTATGGGTTCTAACGTATACTACACGATCTTTGGAAGTCCCGGGGGGAACCATGAATGTGCGGGTTTGCACAACGGGGAAATGTGAATAGCGCTATTGGGAGTGACCAACCCCGCTCGTCGGCTTGGAGGGCCGGGCGAGTGCATATTGTCTCAAACAGGAACAACAGGAACATTTGGAACTATTCGGGCACAAAACTGGTATTCGAGTTAGTAATGGTTTTCCAATCGTGGTAGTAGCAAAACGTACGCCTAGCTAGCGTATACTGGTTTTCTATTTGTTATAGTATGGACAGGTGGACTTGGTATTTGAACTGCAAACCTGTAAACTCACCAGCATTTTTGTGCTGACGTAAACTTTTACATGTTTTCTCAGGTCGCTAAGGTAGCACGAATGGACTAGGGCGCACGCGTCTGCACGGCGTCTAGATAGAGTTGCATGATTTCATAAACATTGAACTTTGGTTATTTATGTTGAACTTTATTTTGAATAAGCTTCCGCTGTAAACGGGATTTTAAAACTATGTTTTGGTATTGCATTAATTACATTTAGACTGGTTTATTGTGATCGTTGGTTTGGATCCTGGTTTGTCATGCGCCTCGCGGTAAAACTCCGCAAGTGGATTTTGAGGGTGTGACAGTGAACCTGGGATTTGGAATTGAAAGAATTCCCTTCGACCAGGACAGGGCTCATTCGACCCTATGGAAGGGTCGAAGGAGGCTACCTTCGACCACTTACAGGGGGCGAAGGAGGATCAGTATAAATACCAAACTTTGTCATTTTTCACCATTTCACAAACCCTAACCGTCTCAAAACACTCTCAAACGATTTTAATCACTAAGGAAGGAGTTTTTGCTCTTCTTTCGCATAATCTAACCTATCTACAACATCTAAACAAAAATCCAAGGTGTGTTCTTGATCCTAAACCTTTTTAAAGCATTTTAATTCGTCTTCATCTAACCCTAATTGTCCGGATCTGTTCTAAGGGTGTTTTCATGATTAAAAACCTTTTAAAACATCTTTCTAATCAAAACCTTATCATTTAAACATAGGTCTTCATGATGATGAACATATGTGAATTGTGTATTATATGGTGCTATGTGTTGACCAGTGATTTGCTACTGTATCTATGATAGAAACATGATATAGGATTGTTATTGATGCTAGGTTATTGTTGTTTAGGGTTAGGATTGGATAGATGGTGATATTATGGGTATTTTGGGGGTTTTAATGAATCTAGACTTGATAAATGATATTTATGATCAATAGAACTAATAAGGAGAAATCGAACACTCGATAAACTGGGCATTTTAAGTTGAATATGGATTGATTTCAAAAGTTTCCAAATTGGGTAAAGAATCCATGCATGATTATGACATTTTCATAATTCTTACCATTTTGGGAAAGGGCTGAAATGGACGTATTATCGGGAGAAATCGATGGGGTTTTGTAGGGATAAGTTATTCATGCTTGACTGCTGTGTTTGATGATGTTTCGAGTTGTTTTGAATGTGTTTGAAGCGTTTTTAGGAAAATTTGCACAACAGGGGTGAACCTGGACTCCTTCGACCGATCGAAGGTGCGAAGGAGATAATCCAGGGTCGAACTTGGGTTATGTTTGGGCGAACGTGGTAAAATGGGCGAAGGAGACATCAAACGGTCGAACGAAACATAAAACGGTCGAAGGAGACTTAAAACGGGCGAAGGAGACTTAATCTGACTGGTTCGACCGTTCTGATGCAGAAATGAGATTTTTGATACAAACTAAGTGTTTTATGCTTGAACCTTGTGTGTAATCTATGTGTACTTGATTAGTTAGGGTAATGGGTCACCAACAGGATGTCGGGTCAGTCTAGTGTGTCGGTTAAACATTTAAACACGCTTTAAAACATATTTGGTTACGATCTGGACAATCGGGGACTAGATAACCTTATGGTTATTAGTCGGAACACTTATGTGAACATTTTGATAGATCTCCGGTAGAGGGATTATCAAGGGCTTAGCACTTTTACTTGTAACCAAAGAACGCTATCTAAGGTGAGTTCACGGCCCCACTTTTACTGCTTTAACTTTTGGGGGAGAAAACATGCGCTAAACTATTTTGGTAACATATGTCATACTATGGTTTTAACTTTGCATTGCTATACGATCTTTTAAAGTCCCGGGGAAAACCATGAATGTGCGGGGATGCACAACGGGGGAAATGTGGATAGATCTATTTGGCTTGACAATGTAACATTCGCAAATTTTCTAATAAGTAAATTATAACTTTGGGGGATCTAATGTGACAATAATCCATAACTGAAAATCACATAAACCATATTTTTTGTAACATTTGGGGTAGTTTTGTAACACACTGAATTTTTAAATACTGATACGTTAACAATAGAATTACTAATAACATTTTTTTTATTTTTAAAAAAATAGCCATTAAAAAATATAAAAATTTTGTAGTAAAGTTTTGTTTGTTTAAACTAATTATTGTGGCTATTCAACATAAATATAGCATTAAATATAGAAATTAGTATTTAATTTATTTGTTATTACTATTTAAATCCATATGAGAACAACATTTCATGTTGGTATTTACTACAATACACTATATTGACTCCCCATTTGAAACCGTCAATACCATTGACTCTCATTTGATGGAATTTATGAGTATTAATCATGTTTTAATGGATGGATTTTATATAAATAGAGACACAAATGTGCCTTATTATCATAAAGAAAAAAAATCATCTGTTCACTGTATTCATGTCGCGGGTTTCATCAATTTCAATTTGCATCTATAATTATGTTTTGAGTTCCCAAATTTCTGAACAAGATTAGTAGTTATCCTACGCATTTAAGGTCCAAGCAAAATTCATTAGTTCTTGTTTTCTGACGAATTTGGAAGCTTAATCTTGAGTTTTATTTCGGTTTTATTTCTACAAATTGGACTAGCTATGTTACATTGTGAGTTTTCCAATTATTATTGCATGATACTTTATTCATATTTATAGATCAATAGCCCTCTATTTAATTTGACAATTACAGTCTCTAAGGGTTTCAATTGGATAATCTAGGGTTTAGGGTGTTCTAGATTATTTGGGGATTTTTATTTAAAAGTTTATAGAACTTTATAAATTCATAATTCACTCATTTCTTTTAAAAAAATTATGAAACTTGGTAGACTTGCTCATATAACTGATTAGAAGTTTTAGAAATTATTCCGGAATTTATTGAGGCTGTTTAGTATTTTTAATTATTTTTATGACGCTTTAATCATGTTTAATTCATATAAAATCGTATTTAATGTATTTTAACACAAAAATGGGTAGAAACATATTTCATTATTCTAGAATAATTTTCTTGCCATTTTCTCTTTATTTTGATACGATTATATATGTTATCTTATTTTATTTGTTAAATTAGTTTTAAAACAAGTAATATTCATGTTAAATAGGTTTATGACACAAAAACTCTATAAAATTTATTGTGAGCCTTTTTAAGTAAGTAGATTGAGTTTTCATAGAAACTTTTACCTTAAAGAGTGTTTTGTATTGTATTTTGAATTTATGTGGTTTTAATCATATTTAAATCATATAAAATCGAAATTTAATTATTTTAATATGAAAATTTGAGTAAAAATATTTCATCATGTTAGAATCATGTTCACATCAGTTTTCCTCTGTTTTATAATGTCTTTATATGATATCTCATTTTTATGGAGTAAATTAACATTTAAATATATAAACTTCATAATAAATCGATTTTAATTACAAAATTTCTATAAAAATTATTTTGAGACCTTCATGGTTAGTAGATAAATTTACCATAGAAAACCTTATTTTTAAAACCATTTTATAATTTATTTCAAATTTATGACCTTTATATTAAATATTTAGTTTGTAAACTCAAGTTATTCGTTATTTTTTTTCACACCTCATTAATAATCAATATAATTATTTATATTTAATATAATACATATAAATGATTATATTTTAAGATTATTAAATTTATTTCTTCATCATGACTTTTATTATATAACTTAGTTTATATTTCATAATATGAACCTAAGTTATACTCTCGATTTACTTCATGGATTCCTGTATTTTGATCCTTATAAACTATTTAATTGTTTTGGCGCATCATCCTTATATTAAACTTAAAACCCCCAAATTTAGACTAGACATCCTAGATGCCTTAGATTAGGAACTCTAGACTCTTTTAAGCTTAGACACTTATGTTGGAAACTTGAAACTTTAGGTTGAGACTTTGGGATTCGCCTCACATACATTCATAACGCTTAGAGGATAATTTAGCTTAGCGGATGTGAGTATATCTTTCCCCCTTTTCATGTTTTACTCTTTTGGGGCTATTCATGTACACTATAACTAAATGTTATTCTTTCACTAAATGCAATTCTCATGTGTGTTTGCTTTATGTTAATTTGTGTGTCTATGACTTGTCAAAATCATTAACCTTTGAGGGCCTGGCATTTCAATGAATAGTACTATGGTATATACCCTTGTGACTCTGTTGAGAGTCCTCGTCATTGCTATGTATTACATTACTACTAGCGCATACTATAAATATCTGCTTTTCTTTACATAGGGTTAAATTTGAACGGATATTACTTATTACATAATTGCAAATGGTACCGCACATGAATTGCTAAACACTTTTCCTACTATATTTATTCAAACAGGGTATGCTCACCAATACATTTTGTATTGACCAAATCATTTTCGTACATGTTTCAGGTTCTTATGAGATTACTTCCAAGCGTTTGGAACATAGACTTAGATTGAGATTACTGTATCTTAGTTTAGATTGCTAGTCATAATTGTTGTAGTTCTTTTAATGTAATAGATTATTCAATTCAATGTATTCAAATTTACATTTCTAGTCCATGAGCTATTGAGCAGTCGTCACTACGTGACACCTCGATGTTTCCGCCATCGGTTGGGGTGTTACAGATTGGTATCAGAGCCATGGTTATAGGGAATTAGGTTTTAGAATGCCTTTTAGCCTAGTCTATAACTAAGTTTACATTCACGAGTCCTCTCGTGTATATTTCTCTTTATTCTTATACTTTGTTTTAAGATATTTTTGCTATGATTCTTTCTCGATATTCTTTCGGTACTTGCTTCGAGAAGAAGACACTCGTACTTCACAAACGAAACGATATCATCAAGTTAGGAGTGACATCCATACCTTGGTGATTAGTTTCACTCCTTTATATGATATTTATCTTAGGAATATATCTTTGAGATAGGAGTGACATCCACACCTCAAAGAGTATTACCTTCAAAAATAAACTTAACCACTAAGCTGGGAGTGATATCCTTAACTTAGTGATTGGTTTCATTCCACAATAGTTATCAATTTTGAAATACTTCTTTGAGTTAGGAGTGAAATCCACATCTCAAGGATCTGTTTCTACATCTCGTTTTTAATCCCGCTAAAGTTTTGGAATTTACTAGTGATGGGGCACGTGCAATCTGGAAGGGTGAGCGCCTGTATCCTGAGTTTTCTGTCTAGGCCTGGCATTTCGCATAAATCCCAATCAGACGAGGGACCCGTATGCCGACATGGGAACTCTCAGGATGAGCATTCACTTATAGGCTAAAGTACGCCCCCACAAGTCACTAGAAAATTTCAAATACTTGAGTTAGTCAAAGTTTCCTATGGAAACAATTCCAATGTTTTACATCATTGATATTTATGTTTGTTTATCATTTGAAGACTCAAATGATAAATTGTGAATTTTCTTAAATATTGGGAATCTATTCGTAATACATACATTGATTTTATCATTCACGTCATTTTAAATCTTGGTCTTTTAAAACACATTAGATTTACACACATTTCATAAAATGGTTTCATTTTGCATTTTACAAACTTGTATTGCATATTTTAAAGGTCAAATGTAAACCTTTTGTTTTCATATGACATATCCAATATATGTTTCGGGAGAAATTTGCAACTAATAATAAGCCTTATAACATTTTTCAAACTCGACTTCTCGTAAACACATGAAAATGTGTATTTACGAAAAATTTTCAAATGAACCTATTTTGAATCTAAAACACACTTCGATTTATAAAAATTTATTCTCATACTAGTAGACTATACGTCTGTTCTGCGCACTTTCATTTACAGTAAATTCCATTATTTTTACACCATTCTATTTAGAGTTACGTTCGCACATTATCTTATTATTCTTTTATTGGTGGTTATTTTCACGCTTTATTCGCAACTATTCTCGCACTAGTTATTAGTAGTTATTCTTACAACACTGGTTTTGAGCATTAATTTTAGCTCGTTTACTTTCATTTTGTGCAAATTGTGCGATTTACTCGATTTACGTTATACTATTCTTCCAATCGAAATTTTATGCTATACTTATATACTTACATGAACGCATATTCGGTATGCATATTTTTTTCTTTCTCTGTTGTGAGCAAAACCCTGTTATACTTACATTATTTCGTTCATCATCATGGCCAATGAACATACTAGTTGATAACTCGTATGAGATCTAAGCCAGTGACCACGTACGACTCGGGTTAGAATATTCCAACCCGAGGGGAACGGTGAAATTCTCGGAGTTTATCAATATAGGTGTTTAGAACTCAATGATGTGAATAGAAATTTACCGGTTAAAGGTGAACCCGAAAGGGGAAAACCTCTAACCCTGTCTTATACTTACATGCTATTCTCATTACGGTTAAAGGGAAAACCCGGAAGGGAAGGAACTCTAACCATGTCATGATTGAACATTATTTCATTACAGTGGCTAATACATATTGGTTGCACGCATTTATTTCTTGTTAAGGTTATGGAAAAGCATAACACCTTAGTGTAAGGTAAATCGGTGATTACGGTCCGGATCGCAATCATGGGATTACAGGTACATGGGGGTGGTGTGTAATTCCATTTAGGTTGTTGGTAGACAACCAGTACGAGTCCAAAGTATCGGGAGTGTGGTGGGTTAGCTGCGGTACGCCCTATATATAAGCACGAGCGATACTGCGGGAGCGGACTAGGAGTCAGACCAAGAACATACCCCATTATTTTCTATTGCATATTGGGCTATTTAATAGCGTTGGGCCGACCTCTTTAATAGTTTGTTGACCAAAAGTTCCAAAATAGGTCGTTGACCAACGGCTATCATTTTCGATAAAAACATTTTACAAGCTTCAATTCGTCTTCTTGGAGTCTTTCTTTTGACCACCAACACACAAAAAAACTCAAACCTTGTATACTCTTACACCCTCGGGTATTTGGATTCTTGTTGCATACCTTAATAAAGTTTTGTCAGAAACCTTTCTAAAGTAGGGGAGACTGTTTCATCAGTACCTCTACCCTCACTAGTTACATACCTTCCCAAACATTTTCTCATTGTAGACTCTCAACCTCCTAACCTCGGGTGAAACATCAAAGATTTTGAAACCTTTGTTTTGGATATAAAACAACTACATTAAACTTTGTCAAATCAAGATTGATGCATTTCTTAAGACCTACTTGGCTTTTTACAACACTTTTTGTTTCATAGAAACCTCCACTTGAAAGATATTTCGGGACGAAATTTTCTAAAGTAGGGGAGATTGTAACATTCGCAAATTTTCTAATAAGTAAATTATAACTTTGGGGGATCTAAAGTGACAATAATCCATAACTGAAAATCACATAAACCATATTTTTTGTAACGTTTGGGTAGTGTTGTAACACACTGAATTTTTAAATACTGATACGTTAACAATAGAATTACTAATAACATTTATTTTATTTTTAAAAAAATAGCAATTAAAAACATATAAAAATTTTGTAGTAAAGTTTTGTTTGTTTAAACTAATTATTGTGGCTATTCAACATAAATATAGCATTAAATATAGAAATTAGTATTTAATTTATTTGTTATTACTATTTATATCCATATGAGAACAACATTTCATGTTGGTATTTACTACAATACACTATATTGACTCCCCATTTGAAACCGTCAATACCATTGACTCTCATTTGATGGAATTTATGAGTATTAATCATGTTTTAATGGATGGTTTTTATATAAATAGAGACACATATGTGCCTTATTTTCATAAAGAAAAAAAATCTATCTGTTCACTGTATTCATGTCGCGGGTTTCATCAATTTCAATTTGCATCTATAATTATGTTTTGAGTTCCTAAATTTATGATCAAGATTAGTAGTTATCCTACGCATTTAAGGTCCAAGCAAAATTCATTAGTTCTTGTTTTCTGACGAATTTGGAAGCTTAATCTTGAGTTTTATTTCGGTTTTATTTCTACAAATTGGACTAGCTACGTTACATTGTGAGTTTTTCCAATTATTTTTGCATGATACTTTATTCATATTTATAGATCAATAGCCCTCTATTTAATTTGACAATTACAGTCTCTAAGGGTTTCAATTAGATAATCTAGGGTTTAGGGAGTTCTAGATTATTTGGGGATTTTTATTTAAAAGTTTATAGAACTTTATAACTTGGTAGACTTGCTCCTATAACTGATTAGAAGTTTTAGAAATTATTCCGGAATTTATTGAGGCTGTTTAGTATTTTTAATTATTTTTATGACGCTTTAATCATGTTTAATTCATATAAAATCGTATTAAATGTATTTTAACACAAAAATGGGTAGAAAACATATTTCATTATTCTAGAATAATTTTCTTGCCATTTTCTCTTTATTTTGATACGATTATATATGTTATCTTATTTTATTTGTTAAATTAATTTTAAAACAAGTAATATTCATGTTAAATAGGTTTTTGTCACAAAAACTCTATAAAATTTATTGTGAGCCTTTTTAAGTAAGTAGATTGAGTTTTCATAGAAACTTTTACCTTAAAGAGTGTTTTGTATTTTATTTTGAATTTATGTGGTTTTAATCATATTTAAATCATATAAAATCGAAATTTAATTATTTTAATATGAAAATTTGAGTAAAAATATTTCATCATGTTAGAATCCTGTTCACATCAGTTTTCCTCTGTTTTATAATGTCTTTATATGATATCTCATTTTTATGGAGTAAATTAACATTTAAATATATAAACTTCATAATAAATCGATTTTAATTACAAAATTTCTATAAAAATTATTTTGAGACCTTCAAGGTTAGTAGATAAATTTACCATAGAAAACCTTATTTTTAAAACCATTTTATAATTTATTTCAAATTTATGACCTTTATATTAAATATTTAGTTTGTAAACTCAAGTTATTCGTTATTTTTTTTCACACCTCATTAATAATCAATATAATTATTTATATTTAATATAACAAATATAAATGATTATATTTTAAGATTATTAAATTTATTTCTTCATCATGACTTTTATTATATAACTTAGTTTATATTTCATAATATGAACCTAAGTTATACTCTCGATTTACTTCATGGATTCCTGTATTTTGATCCTTATAAACTATTTAATTGTTTTGGCGCATCATCCTTATATTAAACTTAAAACCCCCAAATTTACACTAGACATCCTAGATGCCTTAGATTAGGAACTCTAGACTCTTTTAAGCTTAGACACTTATGTTGGAAACTTGAAACTTTAGGTTGAGACTTTGGGATTCGCCTCACATACATTCATAACGCTTAGAGGATAATTTAGCTTAGCGGATGTGAGTATATCTTTCCCCCTTTTCATGTTTTACTCTTTTGGGGCTATTCATGTACACTATGACTAAATGTTATTCTTTCACTAAATGCAATTCTCATGTGTGTTTGCTTTATGTTAATTTGTGTGTCTATGACTTGTCAAAATCATTAACCTTTGAGGGCCTGGCATTTCAATGAATAGTACTATGGTATATACCCTTGTGACTCTGTTGAGAGTCCTCGTCATTGCTATGTATTACATTACTACTAGCGCATACTATAAATATCTGCTTTTCTTTACATAGGGTTAAATTTGAACGGATATTACTTATTACATAATTGCAAATGGTACCGCACATGAATTGCTAAACACTTTTCCTACTATATTTATTCAAACAGGGTATGCTCACCAATACATTTTGTATTGACCAAATCATTTTCGTACATGTTTCAGGTTCTTATGAGATTACTTCCAAGCGTTTGGAACATAGACTTACATTGAGATTACTGTATCTTAGTTTAGGTTGCTAGTCGTAATTGTTGTATTTCTTTTAATGTAATAGATTATTCAATTCAATGTATTCAAATTTACATTTCTAGTCCATGAGCTATTGAGCAATCGTCACTACGTGACACCTCGATTTTTCCGCCATCGGTTGGGGTGTTATAGACAAACCCCACTCGACGGCTTGGAGGGTCGGGCGGGTGCATATTGTCTCGAACTGGTAACACTCGTAGCGTGGCTACAACACATCGGGCTGAACACATGGTAACAGTCTAGTAATGGTTTTCCAATCGTAGTAGTAATAAAACATACGCCTAGCTAGTGTACTTGGTAACATTGATATAGTATGGACATGGTAACGTTTTGGTAACACTTGGTAACACATTGAACAAACCTGTGAACTCACCAGCATTATATGTTGACGTCTTTTTGGCATATTTTTCTCAGGTCGCTAAGGTAGCAACAAATGGAACTAGGCGCACGGGTCTGCATTGGCGTCTAGGTTTAGTTCATGTTTTGTAATAAACATTTGGTACTTTTGGGGTCTATGGTTTGTAACTTGTCTAATGCTTCCGCTACTGGTTTTGGGTTTATGAAAACTATGTCTTTTTGAATGTCATGTATCTTCATATAGAGTTGTTTATTGTGATCGTTGACTTGGATCCTGGTTTGTCATGCGCCTCGCGGTAAAACTCCGCAAGTGGAAATTTGAGGGTGTGACATAAATCTTTGACAACGTTTGACCATCCATCACTAAAGGCAAGTATATCTTCAATCAGCTGGACACGAACATACCATGATTTACACGTAACAGTTGTTACGGTCAGGAATTTGTTATTGAGTTTATTGATATAGAAAAACTTATTCATTGTTGGAGAGATTGTCTGAATATAATAAAATCATATTTATTTCAATTAGTGCCTTAATTTTTCTAAAACTTTTTAATAAATAATGTTATAGAAAAAACATCAAAAAACAAAACACGATAAAACATACCAAAACTGAAGCAGAAGGGTCATAGAGAACCATGAAAAACTGATTTCCATTGTGATACGACATCTTGGATATTCTGCATTTTTTCAAGTTTACGAAAGATCAATGATTTACCAAATGTTTTGTTTTTAATAATAAAGATATGAAGATAACGACCATAAAACAGAATTTGAACGAAGAGAATACTAATACTAATCGAAAATATGGATAATAGATGGAAAGGAATTAGAAAATCTATAATCCATATGTATAATCTAAAGCTATATAATGAAAATAAGGAAGTTGAAGGTCTTAGCGGAAATATTATTTTGAATATAGAATTAATAGCAATAATTAGGGAGATAATCACTATCTTTATATTCAAAATAATAATCCCGCTAAGAGAAGGTACCTTGTCTATACGAACAGATAAAAATGATTGAATTGTCACACCCTCAAAAATCCACTTGCGGAGTTTTACCGCAAGGCGCATGACAAACCAGGATCCAAGTCAACGATCACAATAAACAAATCTAAATGAACATATGCAATTTCAAAAACATAGTTTAAAATCCCCAAATACAGCGGAAGCTTATTCTCAAAACATAATCCAAAAGTAAACCAAAATATTCAACGTTCGAAAACCATGCAACCCTAACTAGACGCCGTGCAGACGCGTGCGCCCTAGTTCCATAATGCTACCTTAGCGACCTGAGAAAACATGTAAGCGTTACGTCAGCACAAATATGCTGGTGAGTTCACAGGTTTGTAATTAAAGTACCAAGTTCAACCTGTCCATACTATATCAATTTGCAAACCAAAGTACGCTAGCTAGGCGTATGTTTTGTTACTTCTACGATTGGAAAACCATTACTAACTCGCAAACCAGATGTCGTGCCCGAATAGTAAACCTGTTCCTGTTTGAGACAATATGCACTCGCCGACCCTCCAAGTCGACGAGCGGGGTTGGTCACTCCCAATAGATCTATTCACATTTCCCCGTTGTGCTAACCCGCACATTCATGGTTTCCCCCGGGACTTCCAATGATCGTATAGTAAACCATAGAAACCCATAGTATGACAGTTGTTACCAAAACATAAGTTTAACACATGTTTTCTCCCCCAAAAAGTGAAACCAGTTAAAAGAGGGGCCGTAAACTCACCTTAACGTGCAAGCAAGGAATCCGAACAGCAAGTAATATATGCTACCGACACCCTAATAACAGTGTCATTACGTGAGTATAGGCGTAATATCATTACACCATATAACTCGTTTGTCCAAGGCGTTTTAAATGTTCAAAAGCGTGTAAGTGACACCTAGTGATTCCACATGCATAAGTAAATCCTACGGACCCGTTGGTAAATACGTTGGTTACAATTAGTTTCTACATTCCGTATGTGTCTCAGACAAGTGTACTTCAGTTACATGTCAATTCCATACCACCTAAGACCTCAATTAATCACATAAGCACATAATACACAATCTGTGTTTTCAGGACAGATTGTGCGCCATCAAAACGAATTTATTTAAAATAGCAAATCAATGGGTTAACCTCCCAAACTTTTACTGAATTTTCTTTGGGATTCACATAACAATAACTATTTTTGTTTTGTCTTAAATCCAAACACAAAAATAATTAAAATTCGTCTAATACATCTATGTTCAGAAAACCTTTCTAACAGGTGTATTCATCCAAACGGGATGAATCCACTTGGAAAACTCATATTACTCCAATATTAACCATCTGTAAAAATTTCACAACCCAACTCTTTATAAAACTTGATTTATGATGTTTCAAAGTTGACTCAGTTTGATACCCGAAATTCTGACCTGACATACTTTAAATGAAAATTCCAAAAACATATCAAACGACATCCAAATCAGATGATTTTGCCCATTCTAAAAAGCTAAGACTATGTACAATCTATTCATGCAAAGAATCGATCAAACCAATTATTTTCAAGCCACGAAACAGGCCCTACAAGTCGACATTCAGAATCTGTCCAGATTCTAATCATGCAATATTATCAATTATATCAAACCCTAGTTGCATATTATCAATCAATAACACCTAATAATCATCATACAACATTAGTAAGAACCACATCTGATCAAAACCCTAATTATACATCACAAACATCATTATTCACAAACCCTAGAAGTCTAAAACATCAAGAACATGCATAATCATGCAAAACATATAACATTCATTATATAACAATGTGCTTGACCCTTTTAATCTTCGTAATCATCATGTTTTAACTTTTATAAAATACTTTCAGACCTGGACAAACAAGGTTTTGATGTTTTAAAACAATTTAAAGAAGATTAAAACATAAGGGAATGAAGATTATACCACAAACACTCCAAAACAACCAACCGAACGCTCTCCAAGCTTCCCGATTGATGTTCTTGAGCTTTAGCAGGTGGTTTAGGGTTAATAATTCGCGTGGGGCAGAAAGGGGGCGATTAGGGTTGAGTTTAGGGATTGCATGGGGGTTATGGATGCTTAAATAAGAGTTTAAGGAGGTTTAAACCCGTCAGACATGAGCGAGCGGCCGCTCGGGCCCTGTGAGCGGCCGCTCACAGGGCCGAGGCCCTCGTTCGTGTCTCGTTTCATCACCCTACGCGTTATCCTTTGACGTTTTCGTTATTTCGGACCGTAACAAGTGCAACCCCATGCGTTAAGACCCTAATCAACCTCATACTCCACTTTTAGTGATTTTTATTAACGTATTCGGTTTAGGTTCACATAATCACGTATGGTTTTCACATAAGTTCATCAACTATCACAGAGACACATAAGTTCGTTATTCACCAACGTCCGAGGTTCACTAATAATGTAATCACATATTAACTCATAACAATGCACGTATGTCCTATCTAGCTATCTAGCTAACCCTAGTTAAGTATAATATACGCGTGACTCGCTAAGGTAGACTTTAATCTAGACAAAGTTGTTAACCAGAATTTGTCGGGTGTCACATCATCCCCACGTTAAACAAATTTTCGTCCCGAAAATTGCACAAGTACCAAAAGGAATAACAAAAGAAACAGACAAAAGATAGAAACCAAGAGAGAGATTTACCCGAGTTGTCACATCATCCCCACGTTAAAAGGAATCTCGCCCCGAGATTCATTCAGCTGCAGTGGTAACATATCTCGATTCGAACGCTTCCTTAGGAAAGAGATGAGGATACTTAGACTTCATCTGATCCTCCCGTTCCCAAGTGTACTCTGGTCCCCGGTTCGAGTTCCAGCGAACCTTAACAATGTGAATCTTGCTATGACGTAGGCTACGAATCTTGTAATCAAGAATCTCAACAGGTTCCTCCACAATCCGAAGACGATCATCAACCTTGATCTCTTCCAGTGGAACAATAAGAGACTCGTCAGCCAGGCACTTCTTTAAGTTGGACACATGGAAGACGTTATGTACGTTGGCGAGCTCCGTCGGTAAATCATGACGATATGCCACCGGTCCAATCCATTCCAGGATTGTAAATGGGCCGACATACCGAGGGTTGAGTTTGCCACGCTTCCCAAAGCGTATGACGCCCTTCCACGGTGAAACTTTCAGAAGTACTTTGTCATCAACTTGGAATTCCAATGGCCTGCGACGCTGATCAGCATAACTCTTCTGCCGATCCCGTGCCGCTGCCAACCGGTTACGAATCTGTACGATCTTTTCCGAAGTTTCGTACACTAGCTCAGGCCCAGTGAGTTGACTCTCACACACCTCAGCCCAACAAAGACGAGACCGGCATTTCCGCCCGTACAGTGCCTCGAACGGAGCTGCCTTGATGCTCGTGTGGTAACTGTTGTTGTAAGAGAATTCTACTAACGGTAGGTGGGCTTCCCAACTTTTGCCAAAATCGATCGCACATGCCCGCAGAATGTCTTCTAAGGTTTGAATCGTGCGTTCACTCTGACCGTCAGTCTGTGGGTGATAAGCGATACTCATGTCTAGCTGGGTACCCAAAGCCTTGTGCAAAGACTTCCAGAAGTGAGAAGTAAAGTGGGAGTCACGATCCGAAATAATAGAAATCGGCACCCCGTGCTTAGAAACAACTTTTTTCAGATAAAGACGAGCCAAACGATCCATGGTGTCGGTCTCCTTAATAGCGAGAAAATGGGCTGATTTCGTCAACCGATCAACAATCACCCATATCTTATCATTCCCGCTCGGTGACTTAGGTAGTTGCGTGACAAAATCCATTGTAATCCGTTCCCATTTCCACTCCGGAATTTCAGGTTGTTGCAAGAGACCCGACGGTTTCTGGTATTCCACCTTGACTTTAGCACAGGTCAAGCATTTGCTCACGTGTGAGGCTATATCCGACCTCATGTTTGGCCACCAGTAAAGCACCTTTAGATCTTGGTACATCTTATCCGAACCAGGATGAATAGAATACCGGGACTTGTAAGCTTCATCTAAAACAAGCTCCCGAAGTCCCCCAAATAAAGGAACCCATATGCGTTCTGCGAAGTAGTGCAGGCCATCAGGCCTTCGCTCGAGGTGCTTGTCGGCACCATGCATAGTCTCAGCTTTAAGGTTTTCCTCCTTCAAAGCTTCTAACTGAGCAGAACAGAGTTGGTCAGGTAGAGAGGAATGAATGGTGAGCTGCAACGCCCGAACGCGACGAGGATTAATTGATTCCTTCCTGCTCAAGGCGTCTGCTACTACATTCGCCTTGCCAGGATGGTACTTAATGGCGCAATCATAGTCGTTCAGGAGTTCAATCCAACGACGCTGTCGTATGTTCAAATGTTGTTGGTCGAAAATATGTTGAAGACTCTTGTGATCGGTGTAGATGGTGCATTTGGTACCGTACAAGTAATGTCTCCAAATTTTCAACGCGAAAACCACTGCACCCAATTCCAAGTCATGGGTGGTGTAGTTCCTCTCGTGCACCTTGAGTTGCCGAGAAGCATACGCAATCACTTTCTCGCGTTGCATCAACACGCAACCGAGACCATGAATAGAAGCATCACAGTAAACAACGAAATCATCAGGGCCTTCAGGCAAGGACAAAATAGGAGCAGAACAAAGTTTAGACTTCAGTTCTTGAAATGCCGACTCTTGTGGTTCACCCCAGGCGAATTTCCTATCCTTCCGAGTAAGAGTGGTGAGGGGTTGAGCGATCTTCGAAAACCCCTTAATGAAACGACGATAATAGCCCGCAAGGCCTAGGAATTGCCGCACCTCGGTTGGCGTCTTTGATGCTTCCCAGTCCTTGATCGCTTCGATCTTAGCTGGATCGACATGAATTCCTAGTTCATTAACCACATGTCCTAGGAACTGAACTTCGCGTAACCAAAAGTCACACTTTGAGAACTTAGCGTAAAGTTGTTCCCATCGCAAAAGTTCCAAAACCAAGCGCAGGTGTTCCTCGTGTTCGGTCTTGTTCTTGGAGTAAATCAGGATGTCGTCAATAAACACAATGACGAACTTGTCATGATATGGTTTACAAACGCGGTTCATCTAATCCATGAAAACCGCCGGTGCGTTTGTGAGACTGAAAGGCATGACCAAGAAGTCAAAATGGCCATAACGTGTACGAAAGGCAGTCTTTGCAACGTCAGCTTCCCTTACGCGCAACTGGTGATAACCGGACCTCAAATCAATCTTAGAGTAGTAGCTAGAACCCTGGAGTTGGTCGAATAGATCATCAATACGTGGAAGAGGATAACGGTTCTTGATGGTCACTTTGTTCAATTCTCTGTAATCCACACACAATCGAAAACTTCCATCCTTCTTCTTAACGAACAGAATCGGGGCTCCCCAAGGGGAAGAACTTGGTCTAATGAAACCCTTGTCCAAGAGTTCCTGTAACTGACTGGACAATTCCTGCATCTCGGGAGGTGCAAGACGGTAGGGGGCCCGAGCAATAGGAGCAGCTCCCGGTACAAGATCAATACTGAACTCAACCTGACGATGGGGAGGAAGACCAGATAAATCATTGGGAAATACATCAGGAAACTCGCGTACAACAGGAATATCGTCGATCTTCTTCTCATCGGTAGAGGAAACAGATAAAAGTGTCAAAACGGCCGAATAACCCTTTCGAAGATACTTAAGGGCTTTCATGCTGGAGATGAGATTTAGCGGAGCACCGCCCTTGATACCGTACACAGAAAGGAATTCTGCATCAGGGAGGGGAATCCGAATAATCTTGTCGTAACAAACGATCTCAGCGCGATACAAAGACAACCAATCCATGCCAACAACAACGTCAAAACTACCCAAAGGTACCGGCATAAGGTCGATGGGGAACGACAAACCCGACAACTCTAGTTGACACTCCCGAAGGATACAAGTAGCTTCAATCTTTTTACCGTCAGCCAACTCAATTACATACTTAGCCTCTAATGGTACGGGTACTACATCTAGCAGTCGACTAACTTCCATAGATATAAAACTTTTATCGGCACCGGAATCAAATAAAACACTAACAGAGCGATTATTGAGAAGGAACGTACCGGTAACTGTGTCAGGATCCTGTCTAGCCTCAGCGGCTCCAATGACGAAGGCACATGCATTCCTGCCACCGCCCCCGTTGTTCCCGTTACCGTTTCTATCCCTCACGACCCCGCCCTGCTTCAGTTTCGGGCACTCCTTCTTGTAATGCCCAGTCTCCCCACAGTTGTAACAACCCTGTTTTCCCGTAGTTCCTTGAGCAGTAGGAGCCGGGGTAGTACTTGGGGCCTGGGTCGATGGAAGTGTCGCCCGACAATCTTTAGCAAAATGCCCAAGTCGCTGACAGCGATGGCAACGATTACGGTCGCAGTCCCCCTGATGATGACGCCCACATTTGTTGCACTTAGGTAATTTCCCCGCATAACCACCCGGTTTGGTACCAGAAGAAGAAGAAGAACCCCCGCTATCGAACCTCTTACCCTGTTGTGATGATGCTGGCACAGATCCTTTCCCCTCATTATCCCATTTACGCTTGTTATTCTCCGGGGCCTTGACAGTCGAACCCTTAGCAGGCAAGATACCCTCATTCACCTTCAAGTTTGTCATCCTGTGAGACGATCGGACCACCTCTGAGTATGTAGGAAGATTCCCCGCAGCCACCAATCCTGCGATCTCTTGTACTAGCCTCGAGACATAGTGTTCAATCCTCCTGTATTCTGGCACATGCAGATCAGGACACAGCACTGCCAACTCATTACGCCTTACCACCACCACCATTGTGCCCTAACTGAAAGGCAGCTTGCAGCAAGTTGTTCAGATCTTCTTGTGTTAGGTTTACACCTCCACGACCACGACCACCACGACCACCACCACGCCCACCAGCGCGGCCACCTCCACGTCCTCCTCGTACTCCAGACATGATTCAGACAAAAAGGACGAGAAAATTTAGTTTCACAGCTAATGGTAACCACTAGCGTTCACAAGATCAAAGCTAGATCCAACCCAGGACTATCCATTCAAACCCAGAGCTCACTAGGGCTTTCATGCATTTCGGTTTATGATTTTGTGTGCACCCAAAATGATAAACCGCTCTACATGGTCCTCCAAGTGTTCTCCTAGTTCAAAGTTCAAATCACCGAACATAGACTCTTAGCTATACACCGTAATGCTACGGTAGTTTATGGCAAGTGTTTCTATTGGAGTATGAAAGGGAGATGTCCGAGCCTTGGACAAATCTCAAGAGTACACGATTTACCCCAATATACCACACTGCCTAGAGAGCAAGTAACCCGACCTAAGATAGAACGGATGATGTAACATAGGAAGGTCAGATGATTTAGAGACACTCCGACAAGGCCATACGTAATCCACCATAATGTTTAGTACTATGTGATCGTCTAGTGTGTGCGACTCGGCTATAGACTAGACTCTACATGCAGTCCTAGTTCACTATAACCATTGGCTCTGATACCAATCTGTCACACCCTCAAAAATCCACATGCAGAGTTTTACCGCGAGGCGCATGACAAACCAGGATCCAAGTCAACAATCAGAATAAACAAATCTAAATGAACATATGCAATTTCAAAAACATAGTTTAAAATCCCCAAATACAGCGGAAGCTTATTCTCAAAACATAATCCAAAAGTAAACCAAAATATTCAACGTTCGAAAACCATGCAACCCTAACTAGACGCCATGCAGACGCGTGCGCCCTAGTTCCGTAATGCTACCTTAGCGACCTGAGAAAACATGTAAGAGTTACGTCAGCACAAATATGCTGGTGAGTTCACAGGTGTGTAATTAAAGTACCAAGTTCAACCTGTCCATACTATATCAATTTGCAAACCAAAGTACGCTAGCTAGGCGTATGTTTTGTTACTTCTACGATTGGAAAACCATTACTAACTCGCAAACCAGATGTCGTGCCCGAATAGTAAACCTGTTCCTGTTTGAGACAATATGCACTCGCCGACTCTCCAAGCCGACGAGCGGGGTTGGTCACTCCTAATAGATCTATTCACATTTCCCCGTTGTGCTAACCCGCACATTCATGGTATCCCCCGGGACTTCCAAAGATCGTATAGTAAACCATAGAAACCCATAGTATGACAGTTGTTACCAAAACATAAGTTTAACACATGTTTTCTCCCCCAAAAAGTGAAACCAGTTAAAAGAGGGGCCGTAAACTCACCTTAACGTGCAAGCAAGGAATCCGAACAGCAAGTAATATATGCTACCGACACCCTAATAACAGTGTCATTAAGTGAGTATCGGCGTAATATCATTACACCATATAACTCGTTTGTCCAAGGCGTTTTAAATGTTCAAAAGCGTGTAAGTGACACCTAGTGATTCTACATGCATAAGTAAATCCTACGGACCCGTTGGTGAATACGTTGGTTACAATTAGTTTCTACATTCCGTATGTGTCTCAGACAAGTGTACATCAGTTACATGTCAATTCCATACCACCTAAGACCTCAATTAATCACATATGCACATAATACACAATCTGTGTTTTCAGGACAGATTATGCGCCATCAAAACGAATTTATTTAAAATAGCAAATCAGTGAGTTAACCTCCCAAATGTTTACTGAATTTTCTTTGGGATTCACTTAACAATACCTATTTTTGTTTTGTCTTAAATCCAAACAAAAAAATAATTAAAATTTGTCTAATACATCTATGTTCAGAAAACCTTCCTAACAGGTCAGTTTGGTAGATAAATTCCCAGAAATTGTGTATTCATCCAAACGGGATGAATCCACTTGGAAAACTCATACTACTCCAATATTAACCTTCTGTAAAAATTTCACAACCCAACTCTTTATAAAACTTGATTTATGATGTTTTAAAGTTGACTCAGTTTGATACCCGAAATTCTGACCTGACCTACTTTAAATGAAAATTCCAAAAACATATCAAACGACATCCAAATCAGATGATTTTGCCCATTCTAAAAAGCTAAGACTATGTACAATCTATTCATGCAAAGAATCGATCAAACCAATTATTTTCAAGCCACGAAACAGGCCCTACAAGTCGACATTCAGAATCTGTCCAGATTCTAATCATGCAATATTATCAATTATGTCAAACCCTAGTTGCATATTATCAATCAATAACACCTAATAATCATCATACAACATTAGTAAGAACCACATCTGATCAAAACCCTAATTATACATCACAAACATCATTATTCACAAACCCTAGAAGTCTAAAACATCAAGAACATGCATAATCATGCAAAACATATAACATTCATTATATAACAATGTGCTTGACCCTTTTAATCTTCGTAATCATCATGTTTTAACATTTATAAAATACTTTCAGACCTGGACAAACAAGGTTTTGATGTTTTAAAACAATTTAAAGATGATTAAAACATAAGGGAATGAAGATTATACCACAAACACTCCAAAACAACAAACCGAACGCTCTCCAAGCTTCCCGATTGATGTTCTTGAGCTTTAGCAGGTGGTTTAGGGTTAATAATTCGTGTGGGGCAGAAAGGGGGCGATTAGGGTTGAGTTTAGGGGTTGCATGGGGGTTAAGGATGCTTAAATAAGAGTTTAAGGCAGTTTAAACCCGTCAGACATGAGCGAGCGGCCGCTCGGGCCCTGTGAGCGGCCGCTCACAGCCCGAGGCCCTCGTTCGTGTCTCGTTTCATCACCCTACGCGTTATCCTTTGACGTTTTCGTTATTTCGGACCGTAACAAGTGCAACCCCATGCGTTAAGACCCTAATCAACCTCATACTCCACTTTTAGTGATTTTTATTAACGTATTCGGTTTAGGTTCACATAATCACGTATGGTTTTCACATAAGTTCATCAACTATCACAGAGACACATAAGTTCGTTATTCACCAACGTCCGAGGTTCACTAATCATGTAATCACATATTAACTCATAACAATGCACGTAGGTCCTATCTAGCTATCTAGCTAACCCTAGTTAAGTATAATATACGCGTGACTCGCTAAGGTAGACTTTAATCTAGACAAAGTTGTTAACCAGAATTTGCCGGGTGTCACAATTATATAGTGTTTCGATACTGAGTTGGATTTTTAGAAAGATTATAAATATAATTAATGATACGTAAATATGATGTTAAATTAGCAAAATACATTAATTTACTAAATTTTAATGTTATTTTTAAAATAAATTCAATCTATATACACTAATTTAGGTAAACATGGTCTTCTAAAACAAAATAATCTTCTGGAATGAAAGTTTCATATTGTGTGATATAAAAAATAATTCATATTGAATAGTGAATACCTCATGTTGTGCAAACTTATCCATTCCAGAATTCGGAATCTCTAATCCTTGGGGCTAAATTTAAATCACTTCCATTCTATCATTCCATCATACCCGCAAATAATTAAATATCAAATCATCACATTCCTTATTGTATGCCACATAAAAAGGAAAGTAAATATCTCTTTTTTGAAAACATTATATCTCTTCCTTTTTGTAGTATTAATCAAACAGATCATTACAAAATCCGAACCAAAAAATCCACCTCCATCGTATCAAAAATAAAAAACAAACAGCAACATTTTGAATATCCAACATATAACTAATCCTTAAGAACACCATAAGAATAATGATGAACTTGCAGACCAACTTGAACAATGAGGATCATAATTCATCAATTTCAAACATAAACCTCTAAAAACAACAAACATCTCGGCCATATAATCATCAAAATAACTATTCCATCCAAACCACCCTACCAATCCCAAACGCATGAACACTTGATATTTTGAACCTTAACCGAACACAAAGTCTAATACATTGACTAAGGTTGTAGTTTGGTCTAATGCCGACATCGGCTACGGACCTCCAAATCTACATGAACAATGTACCTTTTACAGTTGATTAGTAACAAACTTAGATTGAATGGATATGGAAATTATATTAAAAACAACATTGAATAACAAAGATAGGAACATCAGCAACAACTTTGATACAAACAGTTTAGAGGTTTTTTTATTTAAATATGAAGGACATTTTTGTATACAACAAATCTGCATATGACTGAAAAAAAAAGCAGATTGGATATACATTATGAAGCAATAAGGCTAATTTCTGGTTATCAAAACCCAGATACGAAATACGAGAAAAGAAGATTAATGTTAAACATTATACTTACATATGATAGAGTAAAAAAGAATGATTGAAGATGATGAATGAGGAATTTAGGTTTGAATGATAAAACAAATGAGAAAATGAATGAGATATAAATGGGTTTAGGCAACAATTAGAAGTAAACGGGTGTATTTATACCCGGGTATTTGGATGCAAAATTTCGGAGCATGGATCGGATCTTTTTACCCGAACCCGAGTTAAATGGTTAGAATACTCAAAATCTAGAGGGGATGGCACACCAATAGTTAATCCTTTATTATATATATAGATTAGTTGATTGGTTAAAAACTCTGACCGGTATATGTAGATGTCAAAACAATGCATGAAGTTGCCATTAAAAAGTACATTATAATTGACCCAAACTAAAATATACTATTTATTAAGTATGATTTTGTTTATAAATCATGGTATTGCATGTTTGGAGGCCATTAAGTAGTGAGTATTCTTGTAAAATTCGATTGCACTTGTTTTTTTTGGCATCAATTATGTATTCTTATTATATCGGTGCGGGATCTAGTCTCGCAAAGTGAGCATTTAATGGAGTGGGTGTTCTCCCTAAAAACCAAATAAGAAGTCTTTCTTTGGTTGTAAGGCTATGAGGGATGATCCCCATTCTCCTATCTCCCTCCTCCAACTTAACGTCACCTCTCCTTCTCCTATCTCCCTCCCCCAACTTAACGTCACCTCTCCTTCCGCTTCCACTTCATCCACTCTCCTCCATCAAGGGGTATGGCCCGCTTCCTTCCCATTTCCCCTTTCCATTTTTATTATTTTTTTAATTCAATTTATTTAAATTTAATTTAATAAACTATAAAATAGAAAATAATCTAACAAATGGGAATACATAAGTGAAAAACATACAAATTAAAATGAAAAAAAAAATACAGATTGAAATGGAGTCGACCTTGCTGGGATAGAGATCGATATTAAAGTTATTACAAACATGGTCGATTAAATCTTCACGAAAGTTCAACTGAACATGAGTGCTATGCAACACCCACACATTTGACTCTTGTTGCCCCTCATCAATTAGCATAACATTCTCATTAATGTCATTTTGATCGTGTTAATATCACTCGACCCTTGTCTTCGATAATGATATTATGTAATAATGTACAAGCATACATAACATATATCAGCAAAATAGTCTGCCACTAAACGTTCATATGCACCTCTAAGGAATTAGATAAATTTTATTTTAATAGACTATCTTAAAAAATAAATAGCAAACAAATAATAAGTTAATAATAAGAATAAAATTACCATACCATCTTGATCTCTATTTAGTTATGCACTCCCTGTACTTGTTTACGGCCTTTCTTCGTTTTCTTGAACCCCCGAAGTTATTTGCGTCTCCTCCATAACCGCGTTAAAATAAAATGTACATGCATTTTGTGCGACTAATGCTTTGGATTACTATTAACATGTGTTTTTGTGTTCTGTCGAATGGGCAAAGGAAGATTGATATGGGCGAAGGAGTGTTTTTGTTTGGTCGAAGGAGACATAATGGTGCGAAGGAGAGAAGGAGGTCAAAGGTAGAATTAGTTGTTAATGTATAGCTTGGTTCGACCATGATAAATGGCCGAACCTGCACATTCGACCAAGCAAAGTGGGCGAATGTGCTGGCCTATAAATAGGTCAAGTTCATTTTGAATGTGAAGTTTTGGTCATTTTTTGTTTCCCTCCTGTTTGAGTCTCTCCCTAGGGTTTGGAGTCAACTTTATTCATGTCTGTATTTGATTATAAACATCATTTTAACGTGTAATTGAGCTTGATAATTAATGAAATGAATGTTTTGAAGATGATTTCTGTGTTTTGTTAGTATTATTATCATTTTGTGATTGATTCAGGGATTCCGCACCTGAATCAAACTTGTTTGATCACTATCTTTGTAGATTTAACGATCCTACGCGCATACAAAGTGGTATCAGAGCCATATGGATCAAACAACCACAAACTGATAATTTTACAGCTGATTTGGACCCTATTTTGATCAAAAACATTCTGTTTTCATTGATAAAACTGAATTGGTGATAATTTGATTGATTAGAGCTTGTTTTCATGGATAAAATGCATAATTCTCTTTGATAAACTTGTTCCAAATCAAATCCGAAGCAAAACCTGATTAGAATCATCAAATTCTTTCAACTTTTGAAAAATTTGATCAAAATTAACTGATTTTCAAAGAATAACCGTTTTTGAATGTGCAGGGTCGAACCTAGGGAGAATGCCGAACGTGTGTGTTAATTTGGTTGAACCAAGGGATTTTTGGTCGAAGGTGGTGTTTTAACAGGTCGAATCTAGAGTTTGTTAGAGTATTGTTTTTCATTCGATCAGAGTTGCCTCATTCGACCATTCGGACGGTCGAAGGTGAAATCAAACGGTCGAAAGAGGTTGTAAAGGGTCGAAAGTGATTTGTGTTTGTTGTATTTCTCATTCGTATCTTTTCAAACGGTCGAAGGAGAGCATTTTGACTCATTCGACCACTCGATATATACGAAGGTAGAGTCTGTTTATAAACTTTTCTAATCTTTTCGTGTTTAATCATTTTCAGATCAAGATGTGGAACTTTCCTACTACACCACGACCTAACACGACACCACAACAGCAGACAACCAGGGATCCTTGGTCAGTTGATGCCCAAAAGTCTAGTCAACCATCACAACCAATCAATTATATGGCTATGACTAGTACTATTCCTCAACACGTTGCGCAACCACAACAGCAACCGATTGGTGACTATTGGGGAGTGGCAGCAGCAGTGGTTCACTCACACACGACTAATGCCATATCAACTCTTATCCAAGACTTGTCTTCGGGGAGTGGAAACCGTCCACCTAAGCTTATGGATATGGTCGATTACAACACGTGGAAGACCAAATTCAAAATCCATCTGGAGGGTATGGGTTTAGAGGGAACTGAGGCGTGGCAAATGATTGCAAAGGGCTATGTTGCTCTGATCTTGGAGAACACGGGAGAGCCTATTCCATTGGATAATCTTGCAGACGATGAAAATAAGAAATTTGCTATTGAGAAGAAGGCGTTTTCTCAACTATCCCAGGCCATCAATACTGACTTGCTTCATCAGTTTGGGTCTTGTACAACTTCTGAACAGTTGTGGGATATGTTAAGGAACAGGCATGATGGAAATGAGAAGACTATGAAGCTAAGGATGGAAGAGCTTCGGAAAGAGTTTGAGAATTTTAGTTACATGGGTAACGAGACATTGAAAGAGTTGGTTCCCAGGTATTGCCACTTACTCACGGAGCTTTCAAGCTATGAGATAAGCATACCTATGTCTGAATTGGTGGATAAGTTTGCCGATGCATTGCCACCGTATTGGAACCAACATATTGAGGTGTTAAAAGAAAAGTATGCGTACCAGTATTGGACTATCAACGAGTTCATTCAGAAACTGGAAAACAAGGAGATGGAGGAAAAGAGGAAAGCTAAAAGGGCTTAAATTCCTCAGAATCCAGAATTGTATCTTAGTGGTACATCTTCTTCCCATTCTACTTCCAGTTCTACTTCAAATGTTGCTCCACACATCGCGTGCGTATCTAACATTGTTGAACCACCCAAAACACCAATCAATTACCTTGCTCAAACATCTTCATATACCTCACCATCATATCCAACAACTACTTACATTCCACCATTTTCACCCATGCAACAAGCAGCATGTTATTCTGCTAGCCAACCTCAACAACAACAACCATACAATCCTCAAATGAACCAGATGCAAATTACTCAAAGTCAAACTAACCAAAGTCCGATTATGTTGGAGACATCAAATCTAAACAATGTTACTGTTGAGATTGCTCAACAACATGTAGCATTAGTTTCAGCAATGGTAGCATCATACAATGGATTGGTTGCTAGTCAAATTAAATGGGATGTGTCTATTTATCTATCTCTTGACTCGAAATGGGAGCAGGTTTGAAGGGAACAACAACTTGACCAATGAGGACTACGCACAGATTGACAAGGAAGAAATGGAACTCATGGATATTCAGTGGGCTTTTGCAAGTATCATGAGAAGAGCTACTGATTTTATTCAAAAAACCGAGAGAACTGATCTTTCTACTTCTCCAAACACCACTTATGGCTTCAACAAAGCCAAAGTCACTTGTTTTAACTGTGGTGAGAAAGGTCATTTCAAAAGAGAGTGCACACAGCCAGCACAACAAGGTAATCGAAATCCATTCAACTCTACTTATCAAAACCGACAAAACCAAAATCAGGTATCATACCAAAGTTCCAACATTTCAAGCTTTCAACCTCAAAACAACTATCAAAACCGTCAAAATACCCAACAAAATAACAATGCTAGACAATCCACAACACAAAACCAAACACAACAAAATTCAAACCGAACAATTATTCCCATTTCTACACCAAACACACAAACCCAAACCGAGAATCCAAATCAAGCTTTGGTGATACAGAAGGATGAGGGTTTTGATTGGACCAGTATGCAGTTAGGTGTTGAAGAAATCACAACTGGTAATGTGGCTTGTGTGGCACAGCAAATGAATTTGGATGAGCCGGTGGAGGTTGAAGAAGAAATTATGACTGAGAAGATGACTGAGTTGAAGATTGAGGAGTTGAATGAAGGGATGGATGTTGTTTGTGAAGAAAAGAAGTCTGGAATGATTCTTGATTCAGTTGGTAATATTCCAGAGCAGTTTGATTCTACTTATTCTAATGAGGAGAGTGAGTCTGATTCTGAATCTAGTGTTAACTCACTGGATGATGACATTGACCAGTTGCTTGCTGAAGCTGACTTCTTGATGACCCGGAAATCATGCATAGTGGATGATGCTTGCACCAGAATTGATTATTCCAAGTTTTTCGTTGGGAAGGAAGCACACTTTGCATTGATGGCCATGACAGAATCTCCAAAACAGGTAAGTACTGAATCTGCTGTTAGTTCAAATTCAAATTGTGTTAAATCTTGCAAAGCTTGTGATAAATTGACTATTGAGAATAAGCAACTCAAGGTTCAACTTGAGAGTGCAAAAATTAACTGTCAATCCTATCAGAAAGAAGCTAAAGAATTTAACAATGTACTTGATGGTTATAAGAAAGACGTTTCAGAATTGAAAAAGACTTTGTCTTTAAAACAAATGGCCATAAACAACTATATAAATGATTTTGAAAACACAAAACTTAAAATGGCCACCATCAAGTGCTTTGCAGAAAAAGTAAACAAATAGCTTGAGAGTTATAAGCACATCGCATATGTTGTTGACCACATAATAGAAGAGCCTTCACAGTCTAGTAGTGCAAACTACAAAGCTGTCCCAACTCCGGTGTTGTTTGAAAACCATAATTTGCACTCAATAGCACTGGAGAGCTCAGTTAAATCTGACTCTACATCGGATGATGAGTCAAACACATCTAGTGTGGGAGACCCTTATTCTGATGTTAGACCTGTTCTGGGAAACAATGAGGGTGTTGTTGCGGCTGATGATTCTGATTTAGAGGATGAACAAACTGAGAAGGTTTCTGAAAAGATGTGTGATATTTCTGATGAAAATTACATCATCACTACTGAACCTGTTTCACCATCTTAGTATGTGCATCCCATGGCTAACTTTAATAGAAAGAATCAATCATCTAAGCCTGTTGAAATGAAAATTGAAAAGATAGTTGAAAAGAAAAATGAAAAGAAAATTGAAAATATAGATGAAAAGCAAAATGAATCGTGTGATAAACCTGTTAAAGTTTTCTATCGGATGCAAGGATCCGATAAGATCATTTCTGATGAAGAATATCCAATCCAATTTGCAAATTATTCAAAAATTAAAAAGATCTGGCAGGAAAGTACCATTTGGTTTCCGAAACATGAGCGGACAAATGATATACCTCCAGCAATCTTAAAGAAAATTCATTCGGATATTCCTAAAGAACCGAAGGTCAATGTCACACAATTTGTTAAACCAAAAGATAAGTCAAATGGTTTTCTTGAGCCGACTTACTCAAAGGACCCTGCTCCTGAGAGTTTAAGAAGAAGGTGTACGGATGATGAATATCCTATCGCAAGTTATTCTAAGTCGAACGTCAAGAATAATTTTGAAGAGTACCGTGCGTGTTTTAAGTGCGGGGAGAGAGGGCATTTACTTGCCGACTGCCCGTACGTAAGACACAAGAGGCACGAGGTGGAGATGAAGCAGAAGTATGAAGGTCCGATCGATAATCATTGTTATCCTCAGAGACGATTTGTCACTCAACCAGCACCTTTTTATAACCAAAGCAATTACTTAAAAACAAGGGAAAATCGTCCGAGGACATATGATCGCCGTAACCGGATAGCCACTGAGAAACCGTTTAAGAAACCAATGGTGAACTCAACTGTTGACAACAAAAAGGTTCCTGTTAAACCTAATGTCAAACCAACAGTTGGACCTGTCTCTGTTAAATCAGAGAAGGTAACCAAGAAAGTATCGTTCAAGGAAGAGGTAAAGAAACCGGCTGAGACCCCAAAATCTCAGATCCGGATCTTGAAACGGACTGAACAATCTTGGTCACCAAAGGGTTCTGAAGGTGCTTCAACTTCACAACAAAATGTGAAACTAGAGAATGAGAAAAGTTTGTGTGATCAGAAAAAGGTTGATAAAAATCAAGATGTTTGTGAGAAATCTGAATATTTGAAACAAACTGTTCAAAGACCCAAGACCAAACAGGCTTGGGTCCCCTGAAAAATCTAACTTCTTTACTTGATATGTGCAGGGAGCTTTAGCTAGCCCTGTGAGCAGTCTTTGGATTGTTGACAGTGGAGCTTCTGGTCACATGACATGGGATCTTTCGCTACTATTTGATATTAGAAAGATCAATGGAGGTTATGTAGCGTTTTTAGGAAACAAGGGAGGTTATATTACCATGGAGGGTAGTGTGAGCAATGGAATTGTGAGTTTTGAGAGAATTTCTTATGTGAAGCAAATAGATTACAATCTGCTCAGTGTCAGTCAGATATGTGACAAACAATTTTCTGTGTACTTTGACAACAAATCTTGCAATATACTCAAGCCGGGTTTTGAATTACCAAAAGAGTGGTTAATGTTAAAAGCGCCGAGATTGGACAACTTGTACATTCTCGATATGTCGAAAGCAATGACCACCTAAGGCCAAGTCACGTGTTTTCTCTCCAAGGCTACAGAAAAAGAATCAATTATGTGGCATAGGAGAATGGGACACATTCACCTAAGAAAAATGAATCAATTGGTGAAGAATGAACTTGTCAGAGGCGTGAACGTTAAACATTTTCACTTAAATGACAAGTGTGTGAGTTGTAAAAAAGGTAAACAACACAAACAATCCCATAGGCCAAAGAAAGTCAATTCCGTTGAACTGCCACTTGAACGTTTGCACATGGATCTGTTTGGACCAGTCAAGCGTAAGAGTCATGCTGGGGAAATGTACTGCCTTGTGGTGACTGATGATTTTTCAAGATTTTCATGGGTTATGTGCTTACACCGAAAGAGCGACACTTTTGATAAATTGAAAGTTCTGTTCACTCGACTAGAAAATATCTATGGTCTCAAGATCAAGAGGATTAGGAGTGATAATGGGACGGAGTTTAAGAATGCACCGATGGATGATCTTTGTGAAAATAAAGGCATTCATCATGAATACAGTGCTCCGTATACCCCACAACAGAACGGTGTCGCGGAACGCAAAAACAGGACTCTAATAGAAACGGCCAGAACAATGCTTGCGGACTCAAATCTTCCAGTAATGTTCTGGAACGAAGCAATTTACGCAGCTTGTTATACTCTTAATCGTGTTTTAATGGTGAAGAAGTTTGGCAAAACTTCTTATGAACTGTTGAATCGTCGAAAGCCGAATTTAGAGTATCTAGAACCGTTTGGAGCTCCTTGTACTATGCTTAATCCATCTGAGAAGTTCGCACCGAAGGCTGAGGAAGGATACTTTGTTGGATATGCAACCTCGCTCAAACGGGTATTCAACAAAAGGACTCGTCAGGTAGAGGAGTGGGCTAACGTTGAAGTGCAACGGTATACTCAAAATTTATAGGGAAGCGGTCCAGACTGGATGTTTGATTACAAAGATTTCTTTGAATCATTCAACCTAGATAGCTTGGTTGAAGAGGATGTATTACGTTTATATTACGAGGTCGAAAACGCAGTGAAATCACCGTTGGTGCGTCCGATCACCGTGAATCCCCAAGCAGCTTCTAATGATACCAATGTTCCTGTCGTTGAAGAAGAGGTATTTCAAGAAGCTTCCACAACTTTGAATTCATCAGAATCAGAAGATGACGACGATGATGTTACAAGTGAAGCTATCTTAGATCATGCTACAGTGACACCACCAGTGAACCCAACTACAAATGGTGCTTCATCATCGAATGTTGGTAATGACCTGGTGTCTGCAGAGAATTTAACTACTCAGACGGGAGTCCAAGTACCAGATTATCCGGAATCTTGGATACATCGAATTCACCCAATCGAGCAGGTTATTGGTGATCCTGGTAACAGTGTGACGACGAGAGGTCAATTGAGGAATGCTAACTCACCGGAAAACCTTGGCAATCTTGCTTTATATGCCAAAAATACAAAAATCAGGTTTTCAGAATGACTGGTCTTTTGCTTGTTATGTTTCGCAGGTTGAGCTGCGAACTTACAAGGATGCTCTTTTGGATGACGCTTGGGTGGAAGCAATGCAAGAGGAGTTGCTACAGTGTCAGAAACTTGGCGTTTGGACACTGACAGATTTGCCTCCAGGCCGAAAGAAGATTGGAACGAAATGGGTTTTCAAATGCAAAAAGGATGATAGAGGAGTGATCGTAAGGAACAAAGCTCGTTTGGTTGTACAAGGATTTCATCAGGTTGACGGAATCGATTACAACGAGATCTATGCACCAGTTGCACGCTTAGAGGCAATACGAATGTTTCCGGCGTTTGCATCATTCAAGAAATTTAAGGTGTATCAAATGGATGTCAAGAGCGTGTTTCTCTACGGTGTGGTCAAGGAGGAAGTATACGTAGGTCAACCACCAGGCTTTGAAGATCCTATTCACCGGGATAAGGTCTATGTTTTAAACAAAGCTCTCTACGGGTTGCACCAGGCTCCAAGACAATGGTATGAGGAGCTGAGCACGTATCTTCTTTCAAAAGGATTCAAGCGAGGTTTGGTGGATTGCACACTGTTCACTAAACGAACAAGCGATGATTTGCTTCTAGTCCAGATTTATGTTGACGATATTATATTTGGGTCTACTAACGAACTTCTTTGCAGAGAATTTGAACGTGTTATGCAGGAAAAGTTCGAGATGAGCGCAATGGGAGAGATGCAGTTTTTCCTAGGCTTGCAGGTGGAACAAAGACCAACGAGATCTTTATTCACCAGACGAAATACGTTTCAGAAGTCTTGAGCCAATTCCAGATGGATGATTCGAAGCCGATGGATACCCCAATACAACCTAATCACGGGATTGGTGTTGATGCTAAGGGGGAGCTAACTGATCCATTTACATACAGAGCAATCTTTCGGATCTCTGATGTATCTCTTCGCCTCCAGACCAGATATAATGTTTGCCACATGTCTCTGTGCACGTTATCAATCGAAGCCGAAATAGAGTCATCTTGCAGCTGTCAAACGTATCCTTAGATATCTGAAGGGTTTTCCGTCGAGAGGACTATGGTACCCTAATGATGATAATTTTGACCTAATCGCTTTTAGTGATGCAGATTGGGACGGCTGTGACAAAGACAACAAATCTACAACGGGGGGTGAATGTGACACCCCAGGAAAATCCCACATCGGCCGTGGCCAGGAGAGATCCTTGGTTCATAAGTAATATTCTGCCTCTTAAATCACCAACGCGTTTTGGGGCTTAATGTTAGTGGATGAGAGGAGAACTCCATAGTTAAGCGTGCTCAGGTGGGAGAATTTTCAGGATGGGTGACCTCCTGGGCAACCAAAAACAAATCCGTGAGCTCTGGATGGGCAAAGCGGACAATATTGGTGATGAGAGGGGCGGGGTGTTACAGATGGTATCAGAGCCACTCCTGTGCCGTTCGGGAAGGTGGATACATACCTCATCAGGGACGATGAGACTCTAACAGGGGGTGAATGTGACACCCTGGGAAAATCCCACATCGGCCGTGGCCAGGAGAGATCCTTGGTTCATAAGTAATGTCTTGCCTCTTAAATAACCAACGCGTTTTGGGGCTTAATGTTAGTGGATGAGAGGAGAACTCCACAGTTAAGCGTGCTCAAGTGGGAGAAATTCCAGGATGGGTGACCTGCTGGGAAGTCTCCACTTGGGCAACCAAAAACAAATCCGTGAGCTCGGGATGGGCAAAGCGGACAATATTGGTGGTGAGAGGGGCGGGGTGTTACAAGCATGCCTGTGACCTGGAAATGCAAGAAACAGACCGCAGTTGCATTATCCACATGTGAAGCAGAATGCGTTTCAGCATCGAGCTGCTGCTCACAGGTTCTTTGGATCCAACAACAGATGGTGGACTACGGTTTGCGATTTCTTAAAACCCCTATTTATTGTGATAATGAAGCCGCAATTGCATTAACAAAAGACTTAGTAAATCACTCAAAGGATAAACATATTCGGATCAAATACCATTGTATCCGTGATTGTTATGCTAAAGAGTTGATCGATAGGGTCAAAATCTACACTGACTATCAACGTGCAGACCTTTTTACCAAAGCTTTTGATAAATCAAGATTTGAATATCTTTTGAAAGCTAATGGTATTAAAGAAAAACAAGACTGATCACCACCTCAGTTTATCGATTTTTAGTTTAGTTTTTATTGCTTTTCAAAAAAATTCGAAAATCCAAAAACATTGAAAAATTTCAAAATCCATAAAATTAGAAAACTTTTGCTGACTGCTATGTCTTCTTCCCTTAGATTTATGCCGTCAGATTTTTGTGAACAAACGATATCTGGGCAGTCACATATTTGAAATGCTCCAGCTTATCCTTGGGAACAGTAAATTCAAAAATTTATAAAAATCAGAAAAATTTAAAATGATTTCCTGTAGAAAAAGGGAAAATGATAGTACATCAGTGGGGATCTGACAAATTCTAAAGAAATGTGATGTAATATAAGGCGTGTGTCTGAGTCTGTGTGATGTGCTGATAGGCTTCGTAGACCTATTACTGCGTGCCTGATACATACATATCAAACGAATTGTTGTGTGGATGAACTCCTCATGGGCATATGGTCGTAGTACCGTAATTTCGTTTGATAGGGTATTTGTTCAAAACTCGGAGGTTTTGGGTCGTTATGTAATTAGTTGTCTGGGGATAGCCTCTTTGATCTTCTGCTGTAAGTCATTACGGACCTAGATCAGATAGGGTGTCTTTATAAAAGAGCTTTAAGCCAAATCCTAAAGTTACCGAATTGACGAACTTTCCATGTATTAGGATAATCAATGATTATCTATTACATCGTATCCAATCATTGATGCAAATCATGATTGATATCAGCCCTCAGCCTGGTAGAGTGCACATGTTACTTTGCTGCATTAATTTGCTGACCTGTATACCTCTGTGCCTCATACCTTGTAAATTACAGACGACGAAAGCAAAATCACGCTTTACAATGAGTCTTTGTGCATTTACTTCTTGATACGGGAGTATGTCGTGTGCATGGGAACCACAGACAATTACGTTTATACTATAGATAATCGTATTAGTATGAAGCACTGCACAAAAGTCTGCATGTGAGTTTATGTGGATCACAATATAAGCAGTTGCCAGATCACACATTGTCTTTAATGATAATAACTCAAAAAGATCAACGGTGTGATCAGATTTCTCAATAACTGATATGATCCCTTTACCGGAAATCCCAAAACATTTACTGCTTTGTTTTTACATTTCTGCATTTTATATTTCTCGTCAAAAATTGCAAAACTTTAAAAAAAAAATAGGTGTGTTTTAGCATAAACTTTAGAAAATCCAAAAAGATTTTACATTTCTATCTTATTTTTTATAGCTGATGGTGGTTGATGACGTTTTTCTAAAACTTAATGAACCATTTGAGCTTTGTAATCTTTAAATTGAGAAATAATGAATGTCGGATGCTTAAAAGTTGGAAAATATTTTGAACGGGACTCGATTTTGTGATTTGGTAAAATTTTCCAAAATTCTAGTTTACTTCGCCCCTTCGTTGGGTCGAAGGAGGAATTTTTTGTTCATTCGTACGTTTAGATTTGGGCGAATGTGAGAGTTCTTAAGACAAGTTCACTTTCGAACCCTTATGTCTCATTCGAACCTTTAATTAGGGTCGAAGGAGACAAAAGCTTCACATTCGACCGGTATAAACGGGCGAAGGAACAGCCTATATATACTCTTATCTCCTCATTCGACCAGATTCAAAAAAAATTTCAAAATTTCTGTGCTAAGTCCACTTGTTGCTCGTTACTTTTAGATTGTTTCATTGTGTTCGTCTACCTGTTCTGATCATTTTGCCTTTATCCTTACAGGTTTTCATCAACTTTACAGTGTTTAGTCAATGATTTTGTGTTCGAGCCTTAACTGATATCGAACAAGGTTTTTAACATGTTAATACGACTGGTTTTTGTTCAGGAATCATTGATTGAGTGTTTTAGGGGGACATTATTAAAAAACATACGGTGTTAATTCATCAGAATGAACAATTGATTATTAAACCTGTTCGAACCCTAGTTTTTATATGAAAACACTGAATAAATGAATGTTTGTTAAAATTGATTGTTAGGAAAGCTTAATCGGAGGTTTTAGCTTATGAACTGACACCTTCGCCCATTGACGAACGGTCGAACGTGCAAATTTGGGCGAAGGAGAAAGTTTATTTGGGCGAATGAAGTTAAACGGTCGAATGAAACAATTTTTCAAAACTTTTCACATTCGAACCTTTGAAACTTCACATTCGCACCCAAAATCTCTCATTCGAACCTTTAAGTGGGCGAATGTAGAAATTCAAAATTCAAATTTTCAATTTTTTGTTTATTTTGTTTGTTTCTAACGTGTTTATTTGATTTGTTTTGCAGTTTTAACCATGTCTGAACAGGAAGATACGAGTGTTCCTGCTTGATCATCCTCACAGGCTGCCGAGACAGCGAAGACTGATATTCTACCGTTTGGGAATGCACACAACTGCTGTGCATATCTTGTAGATGTGAAGAAGCACACAAAGTTTACTGGGATAATAGAGTTTCTGAAGAGGAGCCGGGTGATCGACGCGATTGCTACACCCACTATCATTTACAGAGACTTGTTACAGGAGTTCTGGACAAACGCTAAAATGGACTTCTGGTATGGTGAATCTTCTCTGGTTAGCAAGATTCAAGGAGAGCTGATTATTGTGTCAGAGAATGATATTAGGGAAGTGTTGAAACTTGAAGATGTCAAGACAGATCCCAGAGAACTCAGCTGGACTGAACAAAGGAAGTGCTTTCTCAGAATGAAGTATAACGGACCGATTACTGATGGATCGTTACACAAAGGAAAGCTCTGTCCTCAGTTCAAGTACTTAGCACATGTGATGATACATGTCTTCGGGTCAGCGGCTGGTGGTTATGATCTGATGAGGAAAAGCATAAGCTCTTTGATGGTAGTACTTATATTGAACAAACCGTTCAATGTATCAGGAATGCTTATGGAACACTTATTGGAACCAGTGAGAGGTACAAGGACTAGGAAGTTTCTGTTATATCCTAGATTCCTTCAGATGATTTTCGATTTAAAGTATAAGAAATTGAAGAGAGATCCAAAGCAGATTATTGTTCAGGAGCATATGAACATTAATACTCTTGCCAGAATGAAGGCGTATAAAGGTTTGTCTGTGAATGAAAGACCACCAGTGTGACGTTTATTTGGTCACTTAGTCAAGATTGATTATGAAGATCCTGGTCAAGATAAGGTGAGACATGCTGACAGTGCATCTGACGAAGACAATCCGTTACATCCAGTTGATCCTGAGGCAAAACAAAAGCGTCAGGTAGTGAATGTAGGAGCAAAGAGTGGTAAAGGTAAAGAAAAAGAAACTAAAGCAGAAGCTGAACCAGCTAAGAAGAAAGTTTCAAGACGACACAAGAGTATGGCGAAGAAGGGATTGCATTTGGTGGATGAAGCGTCTGTTGATTCAGAGGAGACGCAAGAAGATGAAAGATGGGATTCTAATGTAGAGACTGTAAAGAGCACCACGCCCAAGGCCACTGTGGCTGGTGAGTCTGCTAGTCTGAATAGATCTTTGGAAGAACAGAGAAACAAGAGCCCTATTCGTTTAGATGAAGCTGATGAGGGTCTTAGTTTTGGAGCTGAAGATTTTCATGGATCACCAGAACAGGGGGAGAAACAGAAAAAGCCCTAGTTTAAAAAGAAAGAGAAGGTATTAAAGCCCATGGAAAAGAGAGCTAGAGAGATTGAATCACTAATTGCTGGAAAGAAACTTCCACCAGCATCTAGCTCGAAATCACCGGTTGCTAGTCCAGTTGCGAAGAAGCAGAAGACGACATCAGGTACTGAGAAAGAGACTGATCTACCTGTTGATAAATTCAATGATGCACTAGATAGAGTGCTAAAGAAGATTAAGAAAGGTAAGTTGCCTGCTATTGCTGAAGCTTCTACTCCAAAGGTCACAGTTGATAGTGATGTGATGAACGCTGTGAACCGGAAGCTAGCTGACATGATGAAGATAATTAATCAGCAGCAAGCAGAAATTGAGAAATTGAAAAATAACAATCAGAAGATGTTAGACGTTGTTGAGACATCTCATGACAATCAGGAAGCACTTGAAGCAGAGATTAAACGACTTCGCAAAGAAAACAAGAAGTTGTTAAAACATGAATAGAGGAACACCAGACGATACATAGCTTTGAAAGAAGACAACAAAAGGCTGAAAGTGAGTAACAAGACAATGGATAGTTTGATTAAAGACTTGTACTCTCGAGCTCCTCAACTAAAAGAAGGTAAAGAAGACAAAGAACAAGATGAGGAGCAGGTTGATTTTGAACCGTCAGATAATGAAGAAAAGGAAGATGAGGATCCAGATGAAGATGCTGGAAATGCTCCTCAAAAGAAGAAAAAGAGAGATGATGGAGATGATGATGGTTCGGATGGTGAATCTAGTGAAGGACACAGCTCTGCAAGTTTTGATAGTAATGACGATGATGATGATGATGATAATATTGATAAGTATAAATGTGAGAAACGAGGATCTGGAAAAGGAGGTGAATCCAGTTCTAAAGCTCCTGGAGGATCTGATGATGATGATACAATCTTCTGGAATGAGAAGCTGAGGTCATTGTCAGAGGATGATAAACTGATGTATCGCCAGATGTTAACTGATCGAGTCTGGACGATAGACATGACCAGTAGATTTTCTGAGATCTTTGAATCTAGTGACAGGATGCTTGAGTTGGAATATAATGATCCAGATCTGGAGGATGGTGAAGTTTCTGCGGCTATGTCAAGAGATATTCTTGAAGGTTTAGCAAAGCAGGTTAAGAAAACATTGGAAGAACTATTGGCTGATAACCAGATTCCCAATCTACCTGAAAAGGAAGCCGGTAATCATTCTGATGACCGTGATGTACCTGCATTTGAGAAGATTGAAATTGAAGATATAACCAGTGAAGAGTATCTAGAATATTTCAAGAAAGATAAAGATTCTGGATTTGCTTAGTTCACTGAAGAGTTATTGAAAGAAGCCGAGAAACTTGCTAAAGAAAAGAGTGGGAAGTTTGTTGAAGAAGTTTTCAAGGGGCATGATAAACCGAATATTGAACAATCAGATAGTTTGAAGGAGTTACTAAGGAAACTGAAAGAGAAAGAAGCAAATCGTCCCAAAGCAGAGATCCAGGGAAGTTTTTATAAGCTACACAACGAGATGTTTAAAGGAAGAGCGTTGGGATGGAAGTTTATAAAATAATTGAAATGTGTTGCTGTTAAGTGGGAGAAGGGGATACTTTATTTTGAGAGATTCCACGATTTGAAGACTCTTCCATACTGGGCGATTCGAGATATATGTAGACATATTGCTTTATTTGAACCTCAGTATCCGAAGCGAATTGTTCACAAGAAAGATATTGATACTATTACCGGTTTGCCCAAGGTGACTTTGATGTACAAACCACCAAAAGTGTTGAAACATATTCCGTTATTGCAGATTCCACAACACTTTGCGAAAGATTTTATCTGGTGGAATTATGATTGGAAGATTGCAGAGGCTGTGATTGTTTTGAAGGATGGAGAAAAAAATTTCAAGAAGATACACATATTTGATCCTATGTGGTTGGTTAATTGTTCACATGAGGATATCATTATGTTGTATTACAATCCGATATACAGTGAGGTGAAGGATGCTGAACAAGCAAGTAAATACCAGCGTGTGGTATTTCTGTGCTTTGCTTATGATATAAATGCTGGATGCGATTTTGATAAGAAGCTTGGTAAGTTCGTGAAGATTCAAGATGTTCCTGATGTCAAGAAGAAAAAGCCTAAACAAGTTTTTGAACCGGTGATGACTTTAGAACAGAAGAAACAACTGCACATAAAGCTCATGAACAAGATGATGGATCAACAATGTAAACAATCCAAGCAATAGTCGAGGGGGAGTTTGTAGATGCATTTTTTGCGACTAATGCTTTGGATTACTATTAACATATGTTTTTGTGTTATGTCGAATGGGCGAAGGAAGATTGATATGGGCGAAGGAGTGTTTTTGTTTGGTTGAAGGAGACATAATGGTGCGAAGGAGAGAAGGAGGTCGAAGGTAGAATTAGTTGTTAATATATAGCTTGGTTCGACCATGATGAATGGGCGAACCTGCACATTCGACCAAGCAATGTGGACGAATGTGCAGGCCTATAAATAGGTCAAGTTCATTTTGAATGTGAAGTTTTGGTCATTTTTGTTTCCCTCCTGTTTGAGTCTCTCCCTAGGGTTTTGAGTCAACTTTATTCACGTCTGTATTTGATTATAAACATCATTTTAACGTGTGATTGAGTTTGATAATTAATGAAATGAATGTTTTGAAGATGATTTCTGTGTTTTGTTAGTATTATTATCATTTTGTGATTGATTCAGGGATTCCGCACTTGAATCAAACTTGTTTGATCACTATCTTTGTAGATTTAACGATCCTACGCGCATACATAAAAGTATACAATTTTGCCATAACATGATGAAGAACTCACGATACACACAACAAATAAACCAGATTGTAATTGTTGGAGGGAATTGAGAATTGTTCAAGAATTGTTAATTGTTAGAATAGAATTGGGAATTCTATGTTTAATGTAGGTTATAAAATTTAATTTTAAGTTAGTTTTTTTTAAAGTCGATTGCTTGAAACATTCAAATTTGATCAATAAACCAAATTTAGGCTTGGCGAGGAGGGGGAATTCTTACTGTTGGCGCCGATCACCAACCCTCAAGGGAGTTGAGCGTAACCTTAGCTCGTTCGAGTTCGTTGTAGCGTTCGATTCTTGAGCAAAATAATCATCCATGTTCTAAACATCCTTACCTGGGTTTAAAAATAAACCGTAAACCCAAAAAGAGTCAAGATAATCGACTAAAACCATGCACGCCCAAACAACAGTTTGGATTCAAAAGCCCGTCGTAGGCTACGGTTCATGAAACGTAGCCTACGGTTCATTGGCTTAAAAAATATGACTCGCCGTAAGCTACGGTCATAGAACCGTAGCCTACGGTCTGTGCCTACTAATTGTTTTGCTTTTACTGGACCGTAGCCTATGGTTCTGAACTGTAAGCTACGGCTGAACGTGTTGTTTGGCTGCAATAAGAATCCCAATTTGCCCTGCACTAAGTCATAACATATATGCAACCTCCATATCATTTTCGGGTGATCACTTAAGCCTATAATTTAGGTTCAATACAAGACTTATAACGTGTATAATCATTTCTAGATCTTTTATACGGATCAATCAACATACCTTATGCTAAATACCATCCAAATTGACCCGTTAAGGTTTATTCATTGCTGCACATCTGTGCTAAAGGTCAAAATGTCTACATCCTAACCTTGTGAGATATCATGACTTCTTCCTAAGTTTCAATTTTCCATCTATTGTGAGAACGGACATTCTAATGATTGGGAATGCTAACTCAAAATACAATTCAATCATGAAACCTAACAATGACATGATCAACATGAGATCCTATGATTCCCATTCCTTGTATCGGACAATCCTTAACTATACGCATACTGAATGGATGATATATATATAGTAATATGATTATTCTACCGTTGTGGTGATGCCTCGTGTCCATGGCCACATGTACCACTTCTCTCGGTCTTATTCGCTTGGTCCGAACATTAAATATCAAAGTTTCATTCATCTATGTGATATCCATTACATTAAATGTAAATCCACCACAACACACTTTCTATTCAACTAATCATTAGCATGATTAACATTGTGTGTTTGTAGGAGTCATAGTATAACTTACCTAACCTCCAAATGACCCGATTGGCCTTGATGATGTTATTCTTACCTTGAAACTAAGGATATGCAAGGACAATGCTCAAGTTTAGTTTGGATTATCGACATAGGTTTCTGAGCAATAAAAATCTAGCATATGTATACAGATGGATATAACAAGTTTAAGTCATCGGGTGGCTTACCTTATGCGCGCTTCCTCTTTACTTCAATTCAAGACTTCTTCACCATCTGAAGCCTCTTATACTCACACCTAGATATGTATGCCATATTGGTGATTAACTACATGGGCTTAGACATCATTCATTTAACTACACAAGTTTGCATCAAATTTAAACCATGAGTTTTCACCCCCTAAATACAGTTGCAAGGTTCTTGACATAATCATTTTACATCAAAACTATAAATTTTCATAATTCATGCTTTCAAGTATAAGCATTATTACTATAGCTCTTAGGTTTTATATAACATTACAAAACCAATTAGGTCTACATCATAACTTTATGAGTTTGATCGTCTAGGGTTGCATTAACATGGTTTTTACTGAAAATTATCACATCCCAAGGTTCCCTTATACTAGAAATACCTTTCCCAATCAATGATTTCAACAAAACACAAACCCTAGAATTTCACCTATCATCACATAAGCTGTAATACACCAAATTAGAGGAAATAAAAGGTATCTAAATGATTGTCTTACCTTGATGATTCGTTTTTAGGTTAATGCAATCGATGCGCCTTCGATTTTGCTTGAGTTTGAGCTTGATTTAGGGATTATTGAACTAGTGTGTGAATATGTGTGTGATTTTGGTGTGTTTGGTGACATATCTGAGAACTTCAATCCCTTGAGTTATTATTCTTTGTACACTTGGTTTGCAACTAACCAGGTTAGTTTATTTAGATATTTGGATTGTTCTAAGCTAGAATTATTTAACAGGTTTAACCCATGTTTGTGTTTCTAATTTATTCGGTTTTACCATAGACTTCGAATCATAAATTTTTTTGATGAGTTTTAACGTATTATACAAATATTGGGGCGTTACAACTCTACCCCTCTTAAAGAGGATTTCTTCTGCGAAACTGGACACTTAACGAATAAATAGGTTATTCTACCCTCTCGACTCTACAGAGCCTAGCCTAATGGTTGAAATCTAAATGGATTATGACTCGCGATTGGGTCTCGTGTTTCATCCCCTCTGCTACTAGGTGCTATCTATCTGACATGAATTATTCATTTTGGTTTTGTCCATACAGTTAATTATTCTAGTTTAGACACTCGTAAGTGTTACAGTTTTTCAGGAATCATCGCTTAACTCCCTTGCGCATTTGGAATCTTTAATTCCTCACGAGCTTAGTGTATACATTTTATTATTCACTCTTTTAGAATCATATCCATGCACCGTGTTGCATATTGGATTTTGTTTTTATTACGATTTCCCCAAGAGCCGTCTCCCACGCCCAACGTGGGTTTAGTTCCTATCTGATTCTTGGCTCAAGGCCTCCTTTAACACTATGATTTTATCCGAAAGCATCCAGTCTGTTCCGTACCCTGCTTTTCTTTATTCTAGACATCGAGTGTCGCCTTTTATAGTGTATTTGCCTAATATCAGACTTAGTTAGATTTACGTGTCCTTTCGGGTCTAAGTGGCAACGACTTTGACACTCTACCCATTTGAACTTGTTTTTAGTTTGCCTAACTATCACTAGATTAGTTACGGGTTTGCATTCGCTTTATTGCTATCCGATTGATAGTTTTGCAAATAACTCACTCACAAGATTTTTTGGTTGAAACTGGACTTAAGTTTCTTAAGTCGCATGCTTTAGTTAGTAATTCAACCCAATGACTACGACTTCTGATGTGTTTCTACATACCGTTAACCAAGATTTTAGGTTTTGGTTTGTTATACTGTCTAAAAGTCCACTTCTTTCTAACATATGTATGTTTTCTAGCTTAGATAATGACCCAAACCTGGGCTAGTTTTTGCATTCCCACGATACATATCGTTCAAAATGCATAATCGATTTACTAATAGATTTTAGGCCGCTTTTTCAATGTAGAGCGTGTTTTACTCTCATTACTCTTCAATTCTCATTTCTAAGGCAAGGATCGTGGTCTTTTCGATTCAAGCCACTATCGTTCCTAAATTTCAGTCTATTATGAAGTTTTCACGTCAGGATTGGTATTATCACTTATCGCACGCATCGGATTTTGTGGCAGTACTTCTGTATGACTATATTCTATCTATTGATAGTTTTCTAAGTCTAAGCATTGTACCCCTTTCTAACTGACTTTAATTACCCTCTTTTTTTGTTACGCTTTCGCTCTTAGGAGCGTATCATTCGTGTTCTAACTCGAATCTTCCAACTCTTTCTTGTACTTAGATTTATTTTGGGCCTAACATCTGTTCCGAGTTATCTTCTTATTTATTTTCCCATGGAACACTTTGTCCCTCAAAACCATTCCTTTAAAGTTCGACCCTTTTTTAGTCTGATTTCTAGTGCTACGCCTAGTTTTGTTTACTTATGTCCCTTAGGATTTATTGATCCTCAAATTATATATATGTATTTCAAAAAAATTCTCACCCCACTTCACCTCTTGGTGTTACATTTCTATGTTTAATTTCATAAGTACGCTTACTAAGCTTTTCTTAATTTAGCACTGACATACATAGTGGTCCTGTAGACCATATTCGTTTTATGATTAAAGGGTTATTCTTGTTCCCATGACTCTCGGTCATTTATATGTTGGTCCTTTACTTTTTGGTTCCTCTATCATGTACCAATGGCCCATGAAGGTTCAATTTGCTTTATTTATTCTATCATGCCTCCAAATAGGTCACATTATTTGTCGTTGTTCTTATGCTATCAATGCTCGAGGCAATGATTGTTTTTCTTGCGAGGTTCCACCACTAGTTTTGGGGTCTTCTTCGATTCCCCTATCGGTACAGTGTTTTCTTCCTTACTTTATTTAACATGTTGAATTATGATTTACTAACATGATTTTAGTTCAATTTCGTGTGATTCATAGATCTCGCTTACCTCGTGGGATTCTATTCCCGTTTATATTTCTATTTAGTGTAAAGCGTAGTCCACATCTGCCCACAGGCTTTCACGTATTCTTTATGATTTAAAGTGAGGCATAACTCACCTTTGCCCTTTTTACAATTTTCATATTGGATTTCTCATGGCTATCCTACGATGAGCCAATTTTGTTATACCTAGTATTTGTCTGGTTAAACCAAGGTCATGGTTTGTGTTTGTTTCAATCCTCCAAAAGAACTCTAGTCTAAGTATAATGCAACTTCCTATTAAGGTTCAAATTTACGTGTATTTAACTTTTGAACAAGGTTCTTATCTTATCTTTGTTTTACCTCTCAAGGAGGTTCATGTTGGGGTACGAGTTAAAACTTCGAGTATGATTTGAATTAGTTTAGTGTTTGTCCTTAGATAAGGCTCAAATTCGTTTGTGATTTTACCTTCCGTCAAGGTTTAACTTTATTGTTTTTAATCCCCCGTCTAGGCTCTAGCCTGATTTGCAATTTCACTCTTATTTAAGACTCGGATTGCTACGGTTTGACCTTCATTTAAGGTCCGATATTGATTTACTCACGATATATGCTATAGTCAGAACTCGTATGTTTTATGACTTAACCTTTGATTAAGGTTCAAGTCTGTTTATGGATTAACCTTCTATTAAGGTTTGAGTTTATATATGTTGATGCACTTTATGTGGACGTCACTGTCGAATAGACTAGGGTTGAGTCGTGTATTGTATTACATGAGATTGTGGTGATCCATAAGGGCATTTTATGGATCTGACATATTTGTTTAAGGTAGACCTGATTGGTTTGAACCAGCGTGAGGTCGAACCTAAAATTAAGAGGCCGAACATGTTCCTTCGACCCTTACGGGAGGTCGAAGGAGCTGGCCGATATATAGCAATCTAATGTGTATTCTTCATTTAAGATTTTGAGTTTGTGCTTTGAATGATCTCAAGGGGGAGGTCATGCCCGACCTCCCCCAGCCCCGAGATAGATGTTTATCCTACTGATGACAGTGTCTGTAACCGTTTCTGATGCAATACGAATCTATGATGACATTGTTTTTGTTTATTTCTGTCTCGTCTCATATCTTCTGTCTGAAACCGAGCTATATTCGTTTATTCGATCCATGGATTTAGTTTTTACCGGATTCTCAATATATGACTTAAACTTTGATTAAGATTCAAGTCTGGTTATAGATCAACCTTTGAAGAAGGTTCGAGTTTCATCTTGGTCTGCATAACCGTTGTGGTATTACCTTTGGTGCTACGGCCCCATGAGTTATTTATGCATCAGTTTTATATACCTGGTCTACCCGGCCTCTTGAATCGTTTGACATCCTTTGATGGTCCGTGTAACCGTTGTGGTAATACCTTTGGCTCTACGGCCCCATGGGTCGTTTATGCATTGGTTTTACATACCCGATCTACCCGGCCTCTTTAATCCTTTGACATCCTTTGATTGGTCCATGTAACCGTTGTGGTAATACCTTTGGCTCTAGGGCCCCGTGGGTCGTTTATGCATTAGCTTTACATACCTGGTCTACCCGACCTCTTAAATCGGTTGACAATACCTCCTTGTTATGTAACTTCATGAGGTATATTCTTGGAGGTGTACGTTAATATGCCTTTTTCCCCTGACTCGATCCTTGTTACGTGGAAGGTAGACGTGTAGATCACGAGTAGCCCAACAGACCATGTGTTTGACAGTTGCCTGGCTAGGGTAAGCAATCCGCACATGACATGGTGATCATATCACAATCGCAACAATACTCTCCATGTAGGAAAATTCCTGATTATGCATTTATTTATAAGAACTTTCTTATCTTAATTATGACGCTTAGGTTTTCTTTACACCCGTGTATTCTTTCGAATCATTATAGGATTTCATCTTTTACGATTTGCGCAACATGTCCACATGTGACAATTGCTTATTTATATTATTGATGCAAAGCATGTTTTATTTGATTTGGAAGAGTCTTTGTCCACCTTGTCTGTTCGTTCAATGTATTTTTATATATACCTACATTATTTTGTTGATTTCGTTTTATTGGATTGCATTATCTTGCAAATGTAATCATGTTTTCCAAGTTCCGGTTAGACTTAGCCTTGTCCCACCATGACCATGTAATTGGTGTATTTCTGAGTTTTGAAGTGTTTAGTGCACTTTTCTCATGTTTTATTCTTGAGTGATTTCATGTTCATATATGATATATAACATTTATAGTTAAAATAGTCCCTACTAGATTAAAATGACTTTGAAAATGAATTTTCTTACCGGATTGATGATCAAGGTTGAACCGAATGCCCTTCACATTTTGAGCACACAATTTGATTTGAAGCATCCTATCCGACACTTGAATCCCTCAAATCACGGCTCTGATACCACTTGTAAGACCCTCTCCGTAATTGTAAATTAATTATCCAAAGATTTAGAATAAACACGGTTTTAACGACTAGAATCTTTTATGACATTTGGTTAACAAACTTAGTACATGTCCGACTTGTGATTTTGTGCAGATTTTAAAAAAGCATATACATTAATCGCCAACAAGCTCCAAATACTTCAGATTTTAAGTTATCAAAAGACGGAAGCATTTGAGTTTGTTTTAGCATTCGATTCTTGAGCAAAATCATCATCCGTGTTCCAAACGCCCTTACCAGGGTTTAAACATAAACCATAAACCCGAAATGAGTCAAGATAATCGATTAAAACCATGCATGACCAAACAAAAGTTTGGATTTAAATGCTCATTGTAGTATATGATTCATGAATCATAGCGTACGGTTCATTGGGTTAAAGAAATATGACTCGCCGTAGGCTATGATCATCAAACCGTAGCCTACGGTCTATGCCTACTGATTGTTTTACTTCTACTGGACCGTAGCCTAAGGTTCTAAACCTTAAGCTACGGCTAAATATGTTATTTGGTTACAATAAGAATCCCAATTTGCCCTGCAACAAGTCATAACATATATGCAACCTCCATGTCATTTCTGGGTCACTTAAGCCCATAACTTAGGTTTGACACAAGACCCTATAATGTGTATAACCATTTATAAATCTTTTATACAGATCAATCAACATACCTCATGCTAAATACCATCCAAATTGACCCATTAAGGTTTATTCATGGCTAAACTTTTGTGCTAAAGGTCAAAATGTCAACATCTCAACCTTGTGAGATATCATGACTTATTCTTAAGTTTCAATTCACCATTTATTGTGAGAACGGACATTCTAATGATTGGGAATGCTAACTCAAAATAAAATTCTATCATGAACCCCAACAATGACATGATCACCATGAGTTCCTAAGACTCCCATTCCTTGTGTTTGACAATCCTTAACTATACGCATACTGAATGGATGATATGTATAGTAATATTGATTGTTCTACCGTTGTGGCGATGCCTCGTGTCCATGGCCACATGTGCCACTTCTCTCATTCTTACTCACCTGGTATGAATATTAAATTTCAAAGTTTCATTCATCATGTGATATCTAATACATTAAATGAAAATCCACCACATCATACCTTCTATTCAACTAATCCTTAGCATGATTAACATTGTGTGATTGTAGGCCACATCAGAATGTTGCATTTAGTAGGAGCCCAAGCATCCCATCGAAAATCGATCTCGTCCACCTGTCCAGATTTGACAACTTCAAGCTCCTTTCGGATAGATTTGACTGAGAATTCAGCCCCTTCAGTGTTGTCCCAATGCCAAACATCACAGTCACCATCAACTTTAAAACGACTGAGGAGCCTAAGTAACTCCCCATACCTGCGCCATGTAATATTATTGAAAGAGCTCACCTTCCACTTCCAAGCCCACTGATATCCACTCCCCACAGGAACCAAACATTCAGCAACAGAACAATCCTTAATGGCAGTCATACGATAAATTTCGGGGAAAACCGATTGAAGCGGCTCCTCCAAAAGCCACAGGTCCTTCCAAAATCGCGTTTTAGTTCCATCCCCAACTTTAACTTTCAGCTTCTCATTAATCCGAATCCCGATCTTGTGCAACACTTCCTCAACCCCACTTATGTCCTTCCAAACACCGGTAATCGTCTTCTTAACCAGAATGAGTTTTTTTGCATGATTCCAATTTGTGTATAGCTGTCACGACCTTAGCCCAAAGCTGATTTGGGTCCCTCCTGTATCGCCACCAGTATTTTGAGCACATTGCCACATTAAAATCTTTTATACTTCCCAATCCAAGGCCCCCATGATCTTTGTGTTTCATCATCTTTGTCCACTTGATCCATCTCACCTTGCCACTTCTCCTAGAAATACCCCAAACAAAGTCCCTTGTCATCCCTTCAAGCTTATTAATGATAGCTTTCGGGGCTGATTTATCGACATATAATACGATGGAAGGCTACCCAAAACGGCTTTCGCCAATGTCACCCGACCCGCCATAGAAAGTTTCCTGGCTTTCCAGGCGGACATTTTTTTGGTAAACCTGTCAATAACCGGCTCCCAGTAGCGAGCTCGCTTCATGTTAGCCCCTATGGGTATCTCCAAATGCATAAAGGGAAGGTTACCCGTTTTGCATTTCAACATATTAGCCAAGCGGTTAACCTCAACGTCCTCCACTCCCACACTGTACAAAGTACATTTTTGGTGATTAATTTGCAGCCCAGTGACTAAGTGAACCCATCTAAGGAACCAGCATAGACTTTGAGCATTATCCGAGGACCATTCCCCTATAAAAATCACGTCGTCAGCGTAGCAAAGGTGCGAAATTAGGGGTCCGTTATTTTAAATTAATTATTATTTTTTTTGTAACCCCCTCTAAACTAGTTTAATAAACGAACCTCATAATTCATTTTAAAATATATTCTTTCGAATTAAATCTTATTAGAGTGAAGGATAATTTCGTCATGTGTAGGATATATGTAGGATGAATTTTTACAAGTGTAGGATAAACATATGATAATCTCGATATGTGTAGGATAAACATATAATAATTTTGATATATGTAGGATGATTTTTTATTTGTGTAGGACAAATTTTGATAATGTGTAGGATAAAACGTTAACAACTAATTAATTAGATAGATGATAGTGAATACAAACGGAGTTAAACTATTTAACATTTAATCATTTTGTAACTTCTTCTTTTTGTTCACACATGAAGTTCTCATTTGATCCTCCCTATCTCTCTCTCTCTCTCTCTCTCTCTCTCTTTATATATATATATATATATATATATATATGTCTTTCCTCTTTCTTTATTCTTCATAATAACCTTATCTTAATGTTTAATCTATAAAATATAATATCCTTTTGTTAATAGTATGCTAATCTTGTCACCAAGTGGTTCTCAATTTTAGCATCCACTAAACACGAAAACTTACTTCTATGATTTAATTGGTTGAAAACTATAACTAGTAGATATTTAAGCCTTAAAATGGTTTAACTAAAGTGATCACCAAACAAAAGGCCGACCAATCCATCTTTACTAAATATTTTTAATGTGATGAGGTATGTTATACATTACTATAATCCTATACACAGACATTCGTGGCTTTGATGCTTCGTCCTAACTTAAGACCTTTTTTAGAACTACCACAAATAGCGTTAAACCACCAAATTAACCCTAATGTGGTCTCAAGTGCTAGCCAGTGGTTTAACGTGTCATCTCGTGAAAATACCAAGCAAAAAGTATACCACGCTTAAGTCCTTGTGATAATTTGGTGCGTTTGATGTTCCGAAACTACTATGATTAGCCGAGACATATCCACAACTTTAGATTTTAGAATTTTATTATGCATATGAAACGACGTTTAAATTACTTTTGCCTTTTGGTTTCCTTTTGTTGATTATACAATTTTAGTATTATTATTTTTGGTATACGATTCGACCCTATCCGGACCACCTGATTAATAAACGACCCAAGGGTTTAGATTCCGCACCGTATGAAAAAAAAATTCCTAGGTCGCCAGCTCTTGTAATATATTGTGTATTTAGGTTCTTGCTTCTACAAAATCGTGGTTTGTTTGTTTGGGTGGTTTTTAGGTTTCATCATGTTTATGGTTAATGCGTCTTTCTTTAATCCTCACTCAGCTCTTTCCCGCCATGCTTTTTTAATCGTGTATATATATATATTTCTTTCAATTCGTATCCACTACACAAAAAAAGTTACATGTTATTTCCTTTTGTATAATACAAAATACTTATTGGTTAAAAACTAAAACTAGTAGATATCGCTCGGTGTGACCCAAAATGTAATATATACTGATTAATGGGAATGATCTTTTTTGTTTTGTGTTTTTTCTTTTGTCTTAAATCATGGTACAGGGTGTTTTGGCGGCAGAGATTATGGGGTCGAGTTCATTATTTTATGCTAAGCTAGCCTTGTTGTATAAATAGTGGTCATGCATCTTTATGTAGGGTTTATTTTTTATAGAGTTGAAGTTCGTCGGTCATATATCACCATTTTCAACTTTTCGTCACTAGTTACAATAATATTAAATGTCGGAAAACACGCATCATGTATGATTCCTTTTGATATTGGAAAACACGCATACGTGTGAATATTAATTTGAAATATTTAATAATAACTAGTATTGTGTCCATCCGTTACGACGGGTTTCTGAAATTTACAACATTTACACTATATGTATATTGAAGATATCAATAACGTTTTACCCAATTGAAATTAGTAGGCGCAGAAGTTAATTAATTCTCTTCAACCAAACAAGGTTTTTCATTGGGCATGAGCTTTTTTCTTAAAAGCTTGAAGCTCTTAAAAGCTTCTTGCCAAACATATCCTCTATCTATCTATATTAATAAAAGAGTAGATTTGGGTTGAATGGGGCCTTTTTAAAGTGTCCACCTATGCTCCATTTGAATATGGAGCTCCATGTTAAATCCAATATCTATCATATAAAAACCTATTTTTTTACCCAAAAACTATCTCCCCTATAGTTATCTTCCTCTTCCTGCTTTCTGATTACGAATACTCTCCTCCTCCTGATTCTGATCTTAATAAGGAATGCGCCTCCTCCGTCTGCTTCAAGCTTGTGCGTCATCTTCATTGTTATTCAATCAGGTAACCCACACCCTATTTCTATTGTTCGTATTTTCAATCTACATATAATATATATATATATATGTTTAATCATTCTTTAATACTATATATCCTTGATAATATGGAATCTAGATTCATAGGCGCTTTTTTATCAATTGTTTTACTAGACCCTTGAATCAGATCGAGTTTTTATTGTGTTTTTAATATTTTTTTTGTTTGCCGTGGTACCTGGTATTAGATATGTGAAATCTAGAGTTTAATAATTTTTTTGTTTGCATATTCTTGGTTGTCGAGGGTCTTTGTTGTGTTCTTTACGTTTTTTATTATGTTGGGATTGAATACGTGTTGTGGATATATTCATGGCTGATTGTTTTTTTTCAAGTTTGAGGGATTGGTTGATGATTGTTTAAAATTGGATTATGGGTTGAGTTGATTTTTTGGCCGAATGATTCATCTTCATCTTGGTTTTACGTGTTATGGTTGATTTGAAGATTCATGTGTTGTTTCTAGCCGTGGATCAACCTCCATGATTAATCATCGTTTTGGTTAACTCAAGGTTAGTCATCATAATATGAATATTATAGTTTGGCCGAGTAGTAGATTGTTTGCAAGTAGGTGTTCTTATGTTGTTCATGGTGTTCTTATCATGTTCTTGAGAATTTTTTTATAAGTTAGTTCTTCATAAGATTGATTAGTGTTGGTTGGATGGAGGTGTTAGATATATAGTATGTCCGATGTAATTAAAAGTCGAGGACAACGTAACCTGACCCGGTACGATCTGAAGAGTTACATGTTGGTACACGAATCAGATAAGTTCATGAGTCGGTGGATTATTATTTATGAAATTATAATATTTTAAACTTGAGGGACTTGATATTAATTAGATTAATATTAAGGAATATTATGATATTTAACAAGGGGGCTTACTGTAAGTTGTTATTTTATAAAAGGAGGGTTAGGGTGTAAACCCTAGAGGCAACTTTTCCTAGCAAAACAACTCCCTTGCTCCCCAAGAAAAGAAATTGCGGCCGCCACACAAAGAGGAAGGGCCGCTGCCCTTGTTGCTTTGTTTCGGCCAAACCACCACAAGTCGTCTCCATCCCTTCTTGCAAAGTGTTGCTTCCTGGTTGGTTCGTGCTCAGTTGTGAACTTCCTACTAGCAAGGATTCGTTGTAACCCGCGTGTTACAATTCCGGTGTAGTCGTCAAAGGTTGATTACCAAACCCTCTATGGTTGTTTCTTATTTATTTGCTTATACGCGTTTAACTGAGATCCTGATTGGGAATATTTTATTAATCAGATTAATAAAATTAAACGTAAAATTAATTAAATATTTATATATATAAATCGACCAACATTATATATTATATATAATCGATTTTTACTAATAAATATTAACCGCTTCCGCTTCGTATATGATACCATAATTCCCAACAGTGGTATCAGAGCCATGGTTACGCGCGTATAGATGGTAAACTTATAATTTTGATCTAAGTTTTATTTGTCAAAAAATGTTTTTTTTGACAATAGATTAAAAACTTTTAGTTGTTCATGGATTGTGATGTGAATCGAGCCCTAGGTATTTGACCCTTGTCATGGTTGTGTTTGTGATAGTTTTTTTTTTTTTTATTGATTTGTATTTTATTACGGATATTGGATCCGGTGTAATAGATAGGATTAGAATAGATTTGATTTTATTGTATTTTCAAATTTATTGTCGTAATCCTTCAAGTACAAGATCAAGACGAAGATAAAAAGGCGAACATGTTCCATGAAGATAGACCTCTTGGGTCAAGTGGGAGTTATCAAAATAGTTTTGAAACCCTTTTTGACTAGTTCGTTTCGTTTCTGGCTAAAACGAAACGGGCGACCTATTAGGGGCTCGATTCATTTATTTTATTATTATGTTTTGTGGTTGTGTTTTATTTATTGTAAATAATCGAGATAACCCAAAATAAATGAAATTTTTCACAATCATGGCAACGGTTTTATTAAAACAAGTTTTATAAAACCGAAAAGCATATTAAATAAACGAGTTTTATTAATATTAAACCAAGTCCATTCGCAATAAAACGACCAACATAGTTTAAATAGGGTATTTAAAACTATACCATGTCGAGTGTTGAAATGAGTTTCAATTATCACGAAATATATAAAATTGGATTTTATAAACTATTGTGTAACTCACATCATGCGACGAGTTATTAAAAATATTTATGGTAAATATTAATATAAATACCAATTTTAAATTGATGTTTTATGCCACCCTTAACGAGTTAACACTTCATTCTAAATCGAACCCAAATGTTAGTGCTGAACCTTGCATCTGGGCATTGATCATGAGTGAAGGTAATCATCGCGTTTCCTATGTAACATAGGCCGGTGTTATAGTTAACAGTAAAGGACCAAACATCGCTTGTTTTACAAGTGGGCATAGTTGGGGTTAAACATACTGTAGATGCATTTTGTGCGACTAATGCTTTGGATTACAAATTAACATATGTTGGTGTGTTTTGTCATTTGGTTGAAGGAAGAAGAATATGGGTGAATGAGAGTTTTTGTTTGGGCGAAGGAGACTGAAATTGCGAAGGAGGTTGAAGGTAGAATTAGTTGTTAATGTATAGCTTGGTTCGACCATAGTGTTTGGGCGAACCTGCACATTCGACCAAACAAAGTGGGCGAATGTGCAGGCCTATAAATAGGTTAAGTTCATTTTGAAAGTAAGTTTTTGGTCATTTTTGTTTCCCTCCTGTTTGAGTCTCTCCCTAGGGTTTTGTGTAAACTTAATTCACGTCTTGTTTTGATTGTAAAGCTTATTATAACGTGTAATTGAGTTTGTTTATCAATGAAATGAAGCTTTTAAAGATAATTTCTGTGTTTTGTTAGTATTATTATCATTTTGTGATTGATTCAGGGACTCCGCACCTGAATCAAACTTGTTTGATCATTATCTTTGTAGATTTGACGATCCTACGCGCATACAAAGTGGTATTAGAGCCATATGGATCAAACAACCACAAACTGATAATTTTACAGCTAATTTTGACCCTATTTTGATCAAAAACTTTCTGTTTTCATTGATAAAACTGAATTGGTGATAATTTGATTGATTAGAGCTTGTTTTCATGGATAAAATGCATACTTCTCTTTGATAAACTTGTTCCAAATCAAATCCGAAGCAAAACCTGATTAGAATCATCAAATTCTATCAACTTTTGAAAAATTTGATCAAAATTAACTGATTTTCAAAGAATAACCGTTTTTGAACGTGTAGGGTCGAACCTAGGGAGAATGGTCGAACGTGTGTGTTAATTTGGTTGAACCAAGGGATTTTTGGTCGAAGGTGGTGTTTTAACTGGTCGAATCTAGAGTTTGTTAGAGTATTGTTGTTCATTCGATCAGAGTTGTCTCATTCAACCATTCGGACGGTCGAAGGTGAAATCAAACGGTCGAAAGAGGGTTTAAAGGGTCGAAAGTGATTTGTGTTTGTTGTATTTCTCATTCGTATCTTTTCAAACGGTCGAAGGAGAACATTTTTGTTCATTCGACTACTCGCTACATACGAAGGTAGAGTCTGTTTATAAATTTTTCTAATCTTTTCGTGTTTAATCATTTTCAGATCAAGATGTGGAACTTTCCTACTACACCACGACCTAATCCAACACCACAACAGCAGACAACCAGGGATCCTTGGTCGGTTGCTGCCCAAAAGTCTAGTCAACCATCACAACCTATCAATTACATGGCGATGACTAGTACTATTCCTCAACACGTTGCCCAACCACAACCGCAACCGATTGGTGACTATTGGGGAGTAGCAGCAGATGCGGTTCACTCACAGACGACTAATGCCATATCAACTCTTATCCAAGACTTGTCTTCGGGGAGTGGAAACCATCCACCTAAGCTTATGGAGATGGTCGATTACAACACGTGGAAGACCAAATTCAAAATCCATCTGGAGGGTATGGGTTTAGAGGTAACTGAGGCGTGGCAGATGATTGCGAAGGGCTATGTTGCTCCGATCTTGAAGAACATGGGAGAGCCTATTCCATTGGAAAATCTTGCAGATGATGAAAAGAAGAAATTTGCTATTGAGAATAAGGCGTTTTCTCAATTGTCTCAAGCTATCAATACTGATTTGCTTCATCAGTTTGGTTCTTGCACAAATTCTAAACAGTTGTGGGACATGTTGAAGAATAGGCATGATGGAAATGAGAAGACTAGGAAGCTAAGGATGGAAGAGCTTTGTAAAGAGTTTGAGAATTTAGTTACATGGGTAACGAGACGTTGAAAGAGTTGGTCCCAAGGTATTGCCACTTACTCATAGAGCTTTCAAGCTATGAGATAAGCATACCTATGTCTGAATTGGTGGACAAGTTTGCCGATGCATTGCCACCGTATTGGAACCAACATATTGAGGTGTTAAAAGAAAAGGATGCGTACCAGTATTGAACTATAAATGAGTTCATTCCGAAACTGGAAAACAAGGAGATGGAGGAAAAGAGGAAAACTAAAAGAGCTCAAATTCCACAAAATCCGGAATTGTATCTTGGTGGTACATCTTCTTCCCATTCTACTTCCAGTTCTACTTCTAATGTTGCTCCACACATCGCGTGCGTATCTAACATTGTTGAACCACCCAAATCACAACCAATCAATTACCTTGCTCAAACATCTTCATATACCTCACCATCATATCCAACAACTACTTACATTCCACCATTTTCACCCATGCAACAAGCAGCATGTTACTCTGCTAGCCAACCTCAACAACAACCATACAATCCTCAAATGAACCAGATGCAAATTACACAAAGCCAAACTACCCAAAGCCCGATTGTGTTGGAGACATCAAATCTAAATAATGTTACTGTTGAGATTGCTCAACAGCATGTAGCATTAGTTTCAGCAATGGTAGCATCGTACAATGGATTGGTTGCTAGTCAATTTGGGAACATATGGATATTCAGTGGGCCTTTACAAGTATCATGAGAAGAGCCACTGATTTTATTCAAAAGACCGGGAGAACTGATCTTTCTACTTCTCCTAACACCACTTATGGCTTCAACAAAGCCAAAGTCACTTGTTTCAACTGTGGTGAGAAAGGTCGTTTCAAAAAAGAGTGCACACAGCCAGCACAACAACGTAATAGAAATCCATTCAACTCTAACTACCAAAACCGTCAAACCCAAAATCAAGTGTTATACCAAAGTCCCAACATTTCAAGCTTTCAACCTCAAAACAACTATCAAAACCGTCAAAATACCCAACAAAATAACAATGCTAGACAATCCACAACACAAAACCAAACACAACAAAATTCAAACCGAACAATCATTCCCATTTCTACACCAAACACACAAACCCAAACCGAGAATCCAAATCAAGCTTTGGTGATACAGAAGGATGAGGGTTTTGATTGGACCGATATGCAGTTAGGTGTTAAAGAAATCACAACTGGTAATGTGGCTTGTGTGGCACAACAAATGAATTTGGATGAGCCAGTGGAGGTTGAAGAAGAAATTGTGACTGAGAAGATGACTGAGTTAAAGATTGAGGAGTTGAATGAAGAGATGGATGTTGATTGTGAAGAAAAGAAGTCCGGGATGATTCTGGATACGGTTGCTAATATTCCAGAGCAGTTTGATTCTACTTATTCTGATGAGGAGAGTGAGTCGGATTCTGAATCTAGTGTTAACTCACTGGATGATGACATTGACCAGTTGCTTGCTGAAGCTGACTTCTTGATGACCCGGAAATCATGCATAGTGGATGATGCTTGCACCAGAATTGATTATTCCAAGTTTTTCGCGGGGAAGGGAGCACACTTTGCATTGATGGCCATGACAGAATCTCCGAAACAGGTAAGTACTGAATCTGCTGTTAGTTCAAATTCAAATTGTGTTAAACATTGTAAAGCTTGTGATAAATTGACAGATGAGAATAAGCAACTCAAAGTTCAATTTGAGAGTGCAAAAATCAACTGTCAATCCTATCGGAAAGAAGCTAAAGAGTTTAACAAAGTACTTGATGGTTATAAGAAAGACGCTTCAGAATTGAAAATGACTTTGTCTTTAAAACAAATGGCCATAAACAACTATATAAATGATTTAGAAAACACAAAACTTGAAATGGCCACCATCAAGTGCTTTGCAGAAAAAGTAAACAAAAAACTTGAGAGTTATAAGCATATCGCTTATGTTGTTGACCACATAATCAAAGAGCCTTCACAGTCTAGTAGTGCAAACTACAAAGCTGTCCCAGCTTCGGTGTTGTTTGAAAACCATAATTTGCATTCAATAGCACCGGAGAGCTCAGTTAAATCTGACTCTACATCGGATGACAATTCAAACACATCTAGTGTGGGAGACCCGTATTCTGATGTTAGACCTGTACTAGGAAATGATGAAGAGGTAGTTGCTGCTGATAATTCTGATGAAGAGGATGAACAAACTAAGAAGGTTTCTGAAAAGATGTGTGATATTTCTGATGAAAATTACATCATCACTACTGAACCTGTTTCACCATCTCAGTATGTGCATCCCATGGCTAACTTTAATAGAAAGAATCAATCATCTAAGTCTGTTGAAAAGAAAATTGAAAATATAGATGAAAAGCAAAATGAATCGTGTGATAAACCTGTTAAAGTTTTCTATCGGATGCAAGGATCCGATAAGATAATTTCTGATGAAGAATATCCAATCCAATTTGCAAATTATTCAAAAATTGAAAAGATCTGGCAGGAAAGTACCATTTGGTTCCCAAAACATGAGCGAACAAATGATATACCTCCAGCAATTTTAAAGAAAATTCATTCGGATATTCCTAAAGAACCAAAGTTCAATGTCACACAATATATTAAACCAAAAGATAAGTCAAATGGTTTTCTTGAGCCGACTTACTCAAAGGACCCAGCTCCTAAGAGTTTGAGAAGAAGGTGTATGGATGATCAATATCCTATCACTAGTTATTCTAAGTCGAACGTCAAGAATATTTTTGAAGAATACCGTGCGTGTTTTAAGTGCGGGGAGAGAGGGCATTTACTTGCCGACTGCCCGTACGCAAGACACAAGAGGCACGAGGTGGAGATGAAGCAGAAGTATGAATGTCCGGTCGATAATCATTGTTATCCACAGAGACGATTTGTCCCTCAACCAGCACCTTTTTATAACCAAAGCAATTATTTCAAAAGGAGGGAAAATCGTCCGATGACATATGATCGCCGCAACCGGATAGCCACTAAGAAACCGTTTAAGAAACCAATGGTGAACGCAACTGTTGACAACAAAAAGGTTCCTGTTAAACCTAATGTCAAACCAACAGTTGGACCTGTCTCTGTTAAATCAGAGAAGGTAACCAAGAAAGTATTGTTTAAGGAAGAAGTAAAGAAACCGGCTGGGACCCCAAAATCTCAGATCCGGATCTTGAAACGGTCTGAACAATCTTGGTCACCAAAGGGTTCTGAAGGTGCTTCAACTTCACAGCATCATGTGAAATCAGAGAATGGAAAGGATTTGAGTGATCAGAAAAAGATCGACTCAAATCAAAATGTTTGTGAGAAATCTTAAAAGTCTTTGAAACAAACTGTTCAAAGGCCCAAGACCAAACAGGCTTGGGTCCCTCGAAAATTCTAACTTCTTTACTTGATATGTGCAAGGAGCTTCAGCTGGCCCTGTGAGCAGTCTTTGGATTGTTGACAGTGGAGCTTCTGGTCACATGACAGGGGATCTTTCGCTACTATTCGATATTAGAAACATCAATGGAGGTTATGTAGCGTTTGTAGGAAACAAGGGACGTTATATTACCATGGAGGGGAGTGTGAGAAATGGAATAGTGAACTTCGAGAAAATATCTTATGTGAAGCAGATAGATTACAATTTGCTCAGTGTCAGTCAGATATGTGACAAACAATTTTCTGTGTACTTTGACGACAAATCTTGCTATATACTCAAGCCGGGTTTTGAATTACCGAAAGAGTGGGTGATGTTAAAGGCGCCGAGAGTGAATAACTTGTACATTCTCGATATGTTGAAAGCAATGACCACCCAAGGGTAAGTCACGTATTTTCTCTCCAAGGCTACAGAAAAAGATCAATTATGTGGCATAGGAGAATGGGACACATTCACCTAAGAAAGATGAATCAATTGGGGAAGAATGAACTTGTCACAGGCGTGAATGTTAAACATTTTCACTTAAATGACAAGTGTGTGAGTTGTAAAAAGGGTAAGCAGCACAAACAATCCCACAGGCCAAAGAAAGTCAATTCCATTGAACTTCCACTTGAACGTTTGCACATGGATCTGTTCGGACCGGTCAAGCGTTAGAGTCATGCTGGGGAATTGTACTGTCTTGTGGTGACTGATGATTTTTCAAGATTTTCATGGGTTATGTACTTACACCGAAAGAGCGACAATTTTGATATTTTGAAAGTTCTGTTCACTCGACTAGAAAATATCTATGGTCTCAAGATCAAGAGGATTAGGAGTGATAATGGGACGGAGTTTAAGAATGCACAGATGGACGATCTTTGTGAAAATAAAGGCATTCATCATGAATACAGTGCTCCGTAAACCCCACAACAGAACGGTGTCGCCGAACGCAAAAACAGGACTCTAATAGAAACGGCGAGAACATTACTTGCGGAGTCAAATCTTCCAGTAATGTTCTGGAACAAAGCAATTTACGCAACTTGTTATACTCTTAATCCTGTTTTAACGGTGAAGAAGTTTGGCAAAACTTCTTATGAGCTGTTGAATCATCGAAAGTCGAATTTAGAGTATCTAGAACCGATTGGAGCTCCTTGTACTATGCTTAATCCATCTGAGAAGTTCGCACCGAAGGCTGAGGAAGGATATTTTGTTGGATATGCAACCCCGCTCAAATGGGTATTCAACAAAAGGACTCGTCAGGTAGAGGAGTGGGCTAACGTTGAAGTGCAACGATATACTCAGAATTTACAGGGAAGCGGTCCAGACTGGATGTTTGATTACAAAGATTTCTTTGAATCATTCAACCTAGATAACTTGGTTGAAGAGGCTGTATTACGTTTATATTACGAGGTCAAAAATGCAGTGACATCACCGTTGGTGCGTCCGATCACCGTGAATCCCCAAGCAGCTTCTAATGATACCAATGTTCCTGTCGTTGAAGAAGAGGTATTCCTTGAAGCTTCCACGACTTTGAATTCATCAGAATCAGAAGATGACGACGATGATGTTACAAGTGAAACTATCTTAGATCATGCTACAGTGACCCCACCAGTGAACCCAAATACAAATGGTGCTTCATCATCGAATGTCGGTAATGATCTAGTTTCTGCAGAGAATTTAACCACTCAGACGGGAGTCCAAGTACCAGATTATCCGAAATCTCGGATACATCAAATTCACCCGATCGAGCAGGTTATTGGTGATCCTGGTAGCAGTGTGATGACGAGAGGTCAATTGAGGAATGCTAACACACCGGAAAACCTTGGCAATCTTGCTTTATATGCCAAAATACAAAAATCAGGTTTTCAGAATGACTGGTCTTTTGCTTGTTATGTTTCGTAGGTTGAGCCGCGAACTTACAAGGATGCTCTTTTGGATGACGCTTGGGTGGAAGCAATGCAAGAGGAGTTGTTGCAGTTCCAGAAACTTAGCGTTTGGACACTGACAGGTTTGCCCCCGGGAAGAAAGATGATTGGAACGAAATGGGTTTTCAAATTCAAAAAGGATGATAGAGGAGTGATCATAAGGAACAAAGCTCGTTTGGGTGTACAAGGATTTCATCAGGTTGAGGGAATCGATTACAACGAGATCTATGCACCAGTTGCACGCTTAGAGGCAATTCGAATGTTTCCGGCGTTTGCATCATTCAAGAAATTTAAGGTGTATCAAGTGGATTTCAAGAGCGCGTTTCTCTATGGTGTGGTCAAGGAGGAAGTATACGTAGCTCAACCACCAGGCTTTGAAGATCCTATTCACCGGGATAAGGTCTACGTTTTAAACAAAGCTCTATATGGGTTGCACCAGGCTCCAAGACAATGGTATGAGGAGCTGAGCACGTATCTTCTTTCAAAAGGATTCAAGCGAGGTTTGGTAGATTGCACACTATTCACTAAACAAACAGGCGATGACATGCTTCTAGTCCAGATTTATGTTGACGTTATTATATTTGGGTCTACTAACGAACTTCTTTGCAGAGAATTTGAACGTGCTATGCAGGAAAAGTTCGAGATGAGTGCAATGGGAGATATGCAGTTTTTCCTAGGCTTGCAGGTGGAACAAAGACCAACAGGGATCTTTATTCACCAGACGAAATACGTTTCTGAAGTCTTGAGCCAATTCTAGATGGATGATTCGAAGCCGATGGATACCCCAATACAACCTAATCACGGGATTGGTGTTGACACTAAGGGGAGCTAACTGATCCATTTACATACAGAGCAATCGTCGGATCTCTGATGTATCTCACCGCCTCTAGACCAGATATAATGTTTGTCACATGTCTCTGTGCACGTTATCAGTCGAAGCCAAAACAGAGTCATCTTGCAGCTGTCAAACGTATCCTTAGATATCTGAAGGGTTGTCCGTCGAGAGGACTATGGTACCCTAATGATGATAATTTTGACCTAATCGCTTTTAGTGATGCAGATTGGGGTGGCTGTGACAATGACAGCAAATCCACAACGGCTGGATGCCAGTTTATGGGGAGCAGGCTCGTGACCTGGCAATGCAAGAAACAGACTGTAGTTGCATTATCCACATGTGAAGCAGAATACGTTTCAGCATCGAGCTGCTGCTCACAGGTTCTTTGGATACAACAACAGATGGTGGACTACGGTTTGCAATTTCTTAAAACCCCTATTTACTGTGATAATGAAGCCGTAATTACATTAACAAAAGACTTAGTAAATCACTCAAAGGCTAAACATATCCTGATCAAGTACCATTTTATTCGTGATTGCTATGCTAAAGTGTGGATCGATATGGTCAAAATTCACACTGACTATCAACGTGCAGACCTTTTTACCAAAGCTTTTGATAAATCAAGATTTGAATATCTTTTGAAAGCTAACGGTATTAAAGAAAAACAAGACTGATCACCACCTCAGTTTATCGCTTTTTAGTTTAGTTTTATTTCTTTTCAGCAAAAATCGAAAATCCAAAAACATTGAAAAATTTCAAAATCCATAAAAAATTAGAAAATTTATTTGCTGACTGCTATATCTTCTTCCCTTAGATTAATGCCGTCAGATTTCTGAGAACAAACGATATCTGGGCAGTCACATATTTGAAATGCTCCAGCTTATCCTTGGGAACAGTACACTCAAAAATTTATAAAAATCAGAAAAACCCAAAATGATTTCCTGGAGAAAAAGGGGAAATGATAGCACATCAGTGGGGATCTGACACATTCTAAAGAAATGTAATGTAATATAGGGCATGTGTCTGAGTCTGTGTGATGTGCTGATAGGCTTCGTAGACCTATTACTGGGTACCTGATACATACATATCAAACGAATTGTTGTGTGGATAAACTCCTCATGGGCATATGGTCTTAGTAGCGTAATTTCGTTTGATAGGGTATTTGTACAAAACTCGGAGGTTTTGGGTCGTTATGTTATTAGTTGTCTGGGGATAGCCTCTCTGATCTTCTGCTGTAAGTCATTACGGACCTAGATCAGATAGGGTGTCTTTATAAAAGAGCTTTAAGCCAAATCCGAAAGTTACCGAATTGAGGAACTTTCTATGTTTTATGATAATCAAAGATTATCTATTACATCATATCGATCACTGATGCAAATCATGATTGATATCAGTCCTCAACCTGGTAGAGTGCACATGTTACTTTGCTGCATTAATTTGCTGACCTGTATACCTCTGTGCCTCATACCTTGTAAATTACAGATGACGAAAGCATAATCACGCTTTACAATGAGTCTTTGTACATTTACTTCTTGATACGGGAGTATGTCGTGTGCGTGGGAACCACAGACAATTACGTTTATACTATACATAATCGTATCAGTCTAAAGCACTACACAAAAGTCTGCATGAGAGTTTATGTGGATCACAATATCAGCAGTTGCTAGATCACACATTGTCTTTAATGATAATAAATCAAAAAGATCAACGATGTGATCTGATTTCTCAATAACTAATATGATCCCTTTACCGGAAATCCCAAAACATTTACTGCTTTATCTTTACTTTTCCGCATTTTATATTTCTCGTCAAAAATTACAAAACTCAAAAAGATTTTAGGTGTGTTTTAACATAAACTTTAGAAAATCCAAAAAGGTTTTACATTTCTATCTTATTTTTGATAGCTGATGGTGGTTGATTATGATTTTCTAAAACTTGATGGACCATTTGAGCTTTGTAATCTTTAAAATGAGAAAATATGACTGTCGGATGCTTAAAAGTTGGAAAATATTTTGAACGGGACTCGATTTTGAGATTTGGTAAAATTTTCAAAAATTCCAGTTTACTTTCGCCCCTTCGTTGGGTCGAAGGAGGAATTTTTTGTTCATTCGTACGTTTAGATTTGGGCGAATGTGAGAGTTCTTGAGACAAGTTCACTTTCGAACCCTTATGTCTCATTCGAACCTTTAATTAGGGTCGAAGGAGACAAAAGCTTCATATTCGACTGGTATGAACGGGCGAAGGAGCACTCTATATATGCACTTTTTTGCTCATTCGAACCCATTCCAAATTTTTTCAAAATTTCTGACCTTATGTTCACTTATTGCTCTTTGATTTTAGACCATACCATTGTGTTCGTGTATTGTTACTGATCATTTTGCCTCTACATTTACAGGTTTTTATCCAATATTGATTGTTTGATCGTCATTTTTCAGACCGAGCCCTAACCAACTTCAAACAGGGATTTAAACATGATAATTGGACTTGAGTTTGATAGGGAATCATTGTTTCAGTGTTTTAGGGGGAGATTATCCAAAAACTTAGGGTTTTAAATTCACCAGTTTGATCAACTGATTCTTAAACATTTTCGAACCCTAGTTTTTATAAGAAAACACTGAAAGAGATGAACTGTCACTTTCGTCCTTTTACGAACGGTCGAACGTACAAAAACGGGGGAAGGAGAAGGTTTATCTGGTCGAATGAAGTTAAACGGTCGAATGAAACAATTTTCAAAAACATTTACATTCGAACCTCTGAAACTTTACATTCGCACCCAAAATTTCTCATTTGAACCTTCAATTGGGCGAATGTAGAAATTAAAATCCAAATTTTCAGTTTTTGTTTTCTTTTGTTTCTTTCTAACGTGTTTACTTGATTTGTTTTGCAGTATTAACCAAGTCTGAACAGGAAGATACGAGTGTTCCTGCTGGATCATCCTCAAAAGCTGCCGAGGCAGAGAAGACTGATATTCTACCGTTTGAGAATGCACACAACTGTTATGCATACTTAGGCGACGTGAAGAAACACACGGAGTTTATAGGGATTATAGAGTTTTTGAAAAGACGTCGGGTGATTGACGCAATTGCTACACCCGCTATCATTTACCAAGATCTGTTACAGGAGTTCTGGACAAATGCGAAGATGGACTACTGGGATGGCGAATCTTCATTGGTTAGTAAGATTCAGGGGGAGCTTATAATCGTTTCAAAGAATGATATTAGAGAGGCGTTGAAGCTTGAAGATGCCAAGACGGATCCCAGAGAACTCAGCTGGACTGAACAACGGAAGTGCTTTCTTAGAATGAAGTATAACGGACCGATTACTGATGGTTCGTTACATAAGGGAAAGCTCAGTCCCCAGTTCAAATATTTAGCTCACGTGATGATACATGTTTTCGGGTCAGCAGCTGGTGGTTATGATTTGATGAGGAAAAGCATTAGCTCATTGATGGTGGCACTCATATTGAACAAACCGTTCAATGTGTCTGGAATGCTAATGAAACACTTATTGGAACCAGTGAGAGGTACAAGGACTAGGAAATTTCTATTATATCCTAGATTCCTTCAGATGATTTTTGACTTAATGTTTAAGAAATTGAAGAGAGATCCAAAGCAGATTATTGTTCAGGAGCATATGAACATTAATACTCTTGCTAGAATGAAGGCGTATAAAGGTGTGCCTGTGAATGAACGAACACCAGTGAGACGTCTATTTGGTCACCTGATCAAGATAGATTATGTAGACCCTGGTAAAGATAAGGTGAGGCATGCTGACAGTGCATCTGACGACGACAATCCTTTATTTCCAGTTAACCCTAAGGCAAAAAGAAAGCGTCAGGTGGTGAATGTGGGAGCAAAGAGTGGAAAAGGTAAAAGAAAAGAGACTGAAACAAAACCTGAACCAGCTAAGAAGAAAGTTTCAAGAAGACACAAGAGTATGGCGAAGAAGGGATTGCATTTGGTGGATGAAGCGCCTGTTGATTCAGAGGAGATGCAAGAAGATGAAAGATGGGATTCTGATACAGAGACTGTTAAGAGCACCACGCCCAAGGCCACTGTGGCTGGTGAGTCTGCTAGTCTTAACAGATCATTGGAGGAACAGAGAACTAAAAGCCCAATTCACTTAGATGAAGATGATGAGGGATTAGGCTTGGGATCAGGAGATTTTCCTGGATCGTCAATGCAAGGGGAGAAACAGAAGAAACCCCAATTCAAGAAGAAGGAAAAAATATTGAAGCCCATGGAGAAGAGAGATAGAGAGATTGAATCACTGATTACTGGAAAGAAACTTCCACTAGCATCTAGCTCGAAATCACCGGTTGCTAGTCCAGTTGCAAAGAAGCAGAAGACGACATCAGGTACTGAGAAAGAGACTGATTTACCTGTTGATGAATTTAATAGTGCACTGGATAGAGTGATAAAGAAGATTAAGAAAGGAAAGTTGCCTGCTGTTGCTGAAGCTTCCACACCAAAGGTCACAGTTGATAGTGATGTGATGAACGCTGTGAACCGGAAGCTAGCTGATATGATGAAGATAATCAATCAGCAGCAAGCAGATATTGAGCAATTGAAAAACAACGACAAGAAGATGCTAGACGTTGTTGAAACATCTCATGACAATCAGGAAGCACTTGAAGCTGAGATTAAACGACTTCGCAAAGAAAACAAGAAGTTGTTAAAACACGAACAAAGGAACACCATATTAAAGAGATGTTTCAACAAGAAGCTAAAAGAGAGTAACAAGAACATGGACAATCTGATAAAAGATTTGTACTCTCGAGCTCCTCAACTAAAAGAAGGTGAAGAGGACAGAGAACAAGATGAAGAGCAGGTTGATTTTGAACCGTCAGATAATGAGGAGGAGGAAGATGAGGATCTAGATGAAGATGCTGGAAATGCTCCTCGAAAGAAGAAAAAGAAAGATGATGGAGATGATGATGGTTCGGATGGTGAATCTGGTGAAGGACACAGCTCTGCAAGTTTTGATAGTGATGACGATGATGATGATAATACTGATAAGTATAAATGTGAGAAACGTGGATCTGGAAAAGGAGGTGAATCCAGTTCTAAAGCTCCTGGAGGATCTGTTGATGATGATACGATCTTTTGGAATGAGAAGCTGAGGTCATTGTCTGAAGATGATAAACGGATGTATCGCCATATGTTAACTGATCGAGTCTGGACGATAGACATGACCAGTAATTTTTCTGAGATTTTTGAATCTAGTGACAGGATGCTTGAATTGGATTATAACGATCCAGATTTGGAGGATGGAGAAGTTTCGGCGGCGATGTCAAAGGAGATTTTAGAAGGTTTGGCGAAACAGTTTGGGAAGATGTTGGAAGAACTATTGGCTCATAACCAAATTCCCAATCTACCTGAAAAGGAAGCTGGTAATCATTCTGATGATCGTGATGTACATGCATTTGAGGAGATTGAAATTGAAGATATAACCAGTGAAGAGTATCCAGAATATTTCAAGAAAGATAAAGATTCTGGATTTGCTGAGTTCACTGAAGAGTTATTGAAAGAAGCCGAGAAACTTGCTAAAGAAAAGAATGAGAAGTTTGTTGAAGAAGTTTTCAAGGGGCATGATAAACCGAACATTGAACAATCAGACAATTTGAAGGAGTTACTGAGGAAATTAAAAGAGAAAGAAGCAAATAGTCCAAAAGCAGAGATTCAGGGAAGTTTTTATAAGCTACACAACGAGATGTTTAAAGGAAGAGCGTTGGGATGGAAGTTTATAAAACAGTTGAAATGTGTTGTTGTTAAGTGGGAGAAGGGGATACTTTATTTTGAAAGATTCCACGATTTGAAGACTCTTCCATACTAGGCGATTCAAGATATATGTAGACATCAGTTGACTGGATCTTCTAATGATCATATTGCTTATTTTGCTGATCGAATTGCGAGGGAAAGCAGGACGAGAGGGAATTTATTTGAACCTCAGTATCCGAAGCGAATTGTTCACAAGAAAGATATTGATTCTATTACTGGTTTGCCCAAGGTGACTTTGAAGTACAAACCACCGAAAGTGTTGAAGCACATTCCGTTATTGCAGATTCCACAACACTTTGCGAAAGATTTTATCTGGTGGTGTTATGATTGGAAGATTGTAGAGGCTGTGATTGTTTTGAAGGATGGAGAAAAGAATTTCAAGAAGATACACATATTTGATCCTATGTAGTTGGTTAATTGTTCACATGAGGATATCATTATGTTGTATTACAATCCGATATACAGTGAGGTGAAGGATGCTGAACAAGCAAGTAAATACCAGCGTGTGGTATTTCTATGCTTTGCTTATGACATTAATGTTGTATGCGATTTTGACAAGAAGCTTGGTAAGTTCGTGAAGATTCAAGATGTTCCTAATGTCAAGAAGAAAAAGCCGAAACAAGTTTTTGAACCGGTGATGACCAAAGAACAAAAGACGTTACTACACGTAAAGCTCATGAACAAGATAATGGACCAACAACGTAAACAATCCAAGCAATAGTCGAGGGGGAGTTTGTAGATGCATTTTGTGCGACTAATGCTTTGGATTGCAAATTAACATATGTTAGTGTGTTTTGTCATTTGGTCGAAGGAAGAAGAATATGGGCGAATGTGAGTTTTTGTTTGGGCGAAGGAGACTAAAGGGGCGAAGGAGAGAAGGAGGTCGAAGGTAGAATTAGTTGTTAATGTATAGCTTGGTTCGACCATAGTATTTGGGCGAACCTGCACATTCTACCAGGCAAAGTGGGCGAATGTGCAGGCCTATAAATAGGTCAAGTTCATTTTGAAAGTAAGTTTTTGGTCATTTTTGTTTCCCTCCTGTTTGAGTCTCTCCCTAGGGTTTTGTGTAAACTTAATTCACGTCTTGTTTTGATTGTAAAGCTTATTATAACGTGTAATTGAGTTTGTTTATCAATGAAATGAAGCTTTTAAAGATGATTTCTGTGTTTAGTTAGTATTATTAACATTTTGTGATTGATTCAGGGATTTCGCACCTGAGTCAAACTTGTTTGATCATTATCTTTGTAGATTTGACGATCCTACGCGCATACACATACATCGCTCTTAGCGATAACCCCAAATGGAGAGTTGTGTAGTGGACACAATTAACAATCGTTGTTTACCTACCTATTCGTATCAATGGACAGTGCTAAGCCAATTCACAGTGTATTGATCAATCGGGGTCTTATCCTAATTAATTTTGCCTTTTGGGTCATAAAATAATTAGGATATTTAAAACATAAAATACTAATAAGTTAATCTTGAACTTTGTAGATGTGAATTGAAAACAATTCCGCCTCCCAATTCTCTCTCAAGTCCATCTTAGAGAAGGACAAACTGAACCACTCCAACTTCATGGACTGGCACCGCAACTTGAAAATTTTTCACATGGAGGAGAACAAGTTGGATGTTCTTGAAACACCAGTTAGTACTCAAGTGCTAAAAATGAAGGCATATGTTGATCACTTGGCTCGTCTGGAATTCCCCTTGAGCAATGAGTTAGCTCGGGATATTATCCTAAACTCATTGCCCAAGTCATATGACCAGTTCATTATGAACTACAATATTAACGGGATGGAAAAGACACTTGCAAAACTGCATCAGATACTCAAAACTGCTGAGGTGTACATACCTAGCAAGACTACACCAGTGCTAGTTATCAAGGAGAGTCAAGTTAAGAAACCTAACACCAAGAAAATGGGCAATCAGGGCAAAGGGAAGGGCAAAGGCAAATCTGTTGCCAATAAGAAACCTCGTAAAGATGCCAAGTGTTTTCATTGTGATGAAACTGGGCACTGGAAGAGGAACTGTGCTAACTATTTAGCTGAACTGAAGCAAGCCAAGGCTTCTGGAGGAGAGTCCTCAGGTAAATATGTTATTGAAATCTTTGCTTTTTCTAGCAAAACATGGGTGTTTGACACAGGATGTGGTTTCCACATATGTAATGTTTTGTAAGGACTAAGGTGCTGTTTGTTTTTTTTGCTCAGAAGCACTTCTGACCTCTTTTGTCTGCGTCACGCAGATGCGCGCAGATGTTTGGGGTCTGCAGATTGTTTGTTTTTTGGAAGACCTTTCACTCAAAAAAGTCTTCATGGTGCAGACTTGTTCGAAAGTCTTCTAAGGTCTTCAAAGGTCTTCTCCACTTCTCTTCTCCTCAGCCACCACCACCACCACCACCGTCCACCACCACCAAGGTTGACCACCACGGTCCACCACCACCCACCACCACTGTAACATCGCGTGATTTTGTTATTTTTACATATATTTTAAATTCTATGTTTAACAAATTCCAAGTTTGCCTTTATCCGCTTCTTTTATGTTACACCTACCAATTTTTGACGAGTCGTCAATATAATTTATCCTAAACAATTTAGAAATTCATTTAGTTAAGATCTTAATATATATTTATGTTTTAAATAAAACATATATATATTCTTTTAACTTAATACTTTCAATTAAAAAAAAAGAAAAAAATGAAAAATGAAAAATGAAAAATGAAAAAAAAAAACATGACTTAAATGTCAAAACCACAACAACAATATTGTGTTGTTATATTATGTCGTTCATTTTTTTTTTACTTTTATTATTTTTTTTTATTTTCTTTTGAACATATAACCCCCATATAACTCACTCTCAACCACTTCTTAACTCTCTTAATTACCCAACCACTTTACCCCAACTATAAATACACCACTCCCTACCCATTCTAACACTTGCTCAATCCTAAATCATCTCTAAACCTCCCAATTCTTCAAGGAAATCCTAAGTGTGGAAGTCCACTTCTAAGTGAGTTTTCTCATAAACTCCAACTTTATTCTTCTTTCTTCACTTTTTTTCTTCTTCCAACCCCTTGGAGAAACCTCTAGGACCTAACTCTTGTTTGCTATGGCAAATGAATACGAGTAGGACACCAAAATGAGGTCTCAAAAGTGGTTCATCTTCTATTGTTTTTATGCACTAGAAGGTTAGTTGAAGTGATACCAACCAAGTTCACCAACAACTTAATGTTGGATGGACTTGTGCTATGGTTAATGGTTGACAAAGGAAAGCCAAGGCTCTTCCAAACTAAGTCACCATACACTACTTTAACACTATAGTTATATTATGTAAATACTATTAACTTGGATGGTTTGTGGATACATCCCTACCTTACCAATACTTGACTCTCTTGACCATCCGAATCACCTTTATGGTGGTTTGTGTTTTGGTTAGCCTTAAAGGCACTACTTGACTCTCATGACCATCCGAATCACCATTATGGTGGTCTGTGTTTTGGTTCGCCTTAAAGGCTATGCTTGACTTCCTTGTACTCTTGAATAATCCTCCGAATCTAAATCCATTTTTTTTCTTTTCTTAACTCTAGTCTAACCGGAGCTAAAATCCTCATTTCTCAAGACTCGTTTTTGAGAACTTAACAAACGCACCCTAAGGTGAGTTCATACTTGTCCCATTTTTACTCTTTAACACTTTTGGGGCTCAACATGTATCCTATGCAAACATACACTAAACACTATCATACTCACATGCTTATAAACTATGCCTTGCTAGAATTTAGACTTTACATACAAATGCCGCTTAGCATACAACCCCCTTAACATGTATAGCGCTATAGGAGTAGCACCCCGCCCCCTAACCAGGTCATGTTAAGTTTTACCAGCCTATCACTTCGGTGTTTGGTCAAGCAGTGCAAACATGTGTTGATTATGCCTTTTTTATGATTCTACGTGTGAAAAGCTATAGCATGACGATTTGAGTAAAATCTTTTAATACTATGTACGTAAACCAAAACTAGTATGCTCACCAATACTTTATGTGTTGACGGATATTTTATACATCTTGTAGGAAATATTTGATGCGATGTCTCAAGAAATCTTGTAGGGATGGACTTAGAAACGCACCAATTTTATTATCATTATGTTGTTTGTTGTATTTCCTTTTCTTGAACAATTTGTATTTCCAATTTTGAATGCTATGAAATGAAATTTCCTTAAATCAATTTGTCACAATTCTAGTATCATGAAGTCTAGATTGTTCACCGAAATGACAAGGTTATAATATGCATAAAAGATAAATAATGCAAGCGTAATTAGACTAGTAAACTATAACATAAACGGTATCGCAAAAGATAAATAACGTAAGTGTTGGTCAAAATTTAAACTCGACACCCAAAACTTCTCATGGCACGAATAACTTTACTTTTGGTAGTATGACAGGACATTTATGTATAGGATGTACCGGCGGCGTAACCACCATGCCGTTATCATACCTCATCCATGTTGTTATTCAAGTCATGATAGGTTACACACACTAGGACTTGTTATGTTTTCCATGCGCCCTTTTTTTGTAATTACATGTGCACCCGTAATTAGTCCAATTGTCATATGGTCCACATAATTTGTCTTAGTTATGTGTGGGTTGCTAGTGGACACAAAATACTTATACACAAAGGAGAAGACATTAGGCTAAGGCATTAGACAGTTTTGATGTTGTAAACATAGCAAATAACATGACATGCAAACACATAATGTGAAAAAGGCATTAAGCAAGTTTTTAATGTTGTTAACCGTACGCGTTTTTGGCATGGATGTATGGTTTCATGACATAATCGTGCAGACTTGTGCATATGTGGTTACGTTCAGATGTATAAAATCTAAAAGAAGAATAGACAGTTAGATTCTTAATGAAAACGTTTACACCTAAAATGTTTTGACTGAGGGTAAAATAAAATTTGAGTTTATTGAGTTTTATGGGTACGCGAGCAATTTTAGTTTTTCCAGACTAAGGGTCAAGTTTGATGGTAGAAGAATTTAGTCCGTTGGACGTTAAAGGAAATGGATTTAATTGAAGTGGGAAAATTTTAGTGTATAACTCTTACCGAAGATGGACGTTTGATTTATGAAAAAAAATCCATTTTATTAAGCGAAGAAAATAGTTTATTGAGAATTTTAGTTTGGCGTTGGTGAATAATTTGACTCGTAATACGATTTCAAGAGGAAAGGTTTTGGGATTATAAAGAAGTAGGTTGTCTGATTTAGCGTGTCTTTTGCTCACAAGTCCTGTTTACAAAAGATTTTTTTAAACACTTTTACCATTTAAAATCTTGTTTGTCATACAGACTCGACACATATTTGTTAGTGGTTTGAAGGTTGAAAGTGAGGATTTTATAGAAGAATAGGCATCCTCTTAGGAATAGTAGGAAGAATTTTGTTCAAAAATTTGAAAAAGATTGCACGCGAGGAGAAAAGGGTTTTACGATGTTTGAATTTTTCCGATAAATTATTATTGTAACCTAAGATAACGATGGTATTTCATAATTCATAAAAGAAAATTTCACATCCCAACAATTTCTTGAAAACATTACATAAAGATATTCTCATTTTTTTTTAAAAGAGAGGAAAAATCAATCTTCTTTAGTGTGGTGAGTGGGTCTTCCAGCATCGTAGATCACCAAGGCAAGTCTTTGACATTGGTTGCGTACATGGGTTGGGTCGTTGCGCTCGGAGCATATCCATCCATTGGCTTTAGTGAATAAGGTAGTGCTAGAAGGTTTTCCGGGTCGTGGTTTAGTGGTGTGGCAACATGTTTTGGCTAAATGACCATATGCACCACAGTTGGCGCATATGCGGCATTGTGTGTGAGTGGGATGGTGATATTTACAACTGTCGCATAGCGGAAAGGTTCCACGATACTGCTTTTTGTTAGAGTTCGGAGTCTTAGGAGTTGTCGAAGTGTGGTTTTGTTTGAGGTTTTTACGTTTTCGGTTACCCTTTTCCGTTTGTTTGGTAGGGGTATGGATAGTAGGTTTAGTATCTACATGGTTTGTGCTGTCTTGGATGGTATTGCCGGGGTTCAGAATTGGGTTTGTTGGCATCTCTAGGTTAGGGAGAATCTTGACTAATTCTTGGGCAATAAGGTTCGCCAGTTGGTTGAGATCGATGCTGTTGAGACGGGAAGACATCTACGAGAATCATAAGAAAATTTGCATAAGCATTTTTAAACAATGTGACTTTTGAATTTAGGAAATAAGTTACTAGAATTTTGGTTAACAATGAAAAGCTTGTTGGTAAGATTAGATCGGTGAAATTGATGCAAATTTAGATAAACAAAATACATAAGCTCAAGTTCATCTCATAGATTTAGTATGCAAGTTCAAGTTACACGTATAGGATGCGAGTTTCACATTGTTCAAATAGCGTAACACCTATGTATAAGCCAGTATAGTGCACTTAGTTAACATAGAGGAGTTTTGATTTATGTTGGTTGCGATTATTAGTATTGTTTAGAGATCGATAGAGTAGCTTGAGATGCGAGTCTTGAGTGCAAGCGTGTGTATAATAAATCAAATATATATAGTGAAAACATAGCATGAAAACAACATTGAAAGTAATATCGACATAAAATGAGCGGCTTGTTTTAAACAAGCAATTGGAGTGTTCCGGAACGGAACTAAGACTAACCAAAGTGGTTCGAATTTACCTTTGAGTTTGAAAACATGATTTGGCCTAATAGGTGGAAATACTCTCACTGAAAATTTCGGTTAACGGTATTCACCCTTCCGGTTACTACATGTTTCTTGTCATTAGTAAATTTGAGACTTTGGCAAGATTTAAAAGAAAATATCAAGGATTGAAACTAGTCGCTAAGTTGCGGATTTCACTCCTAACTTAGCGAGGTCGTTTCTTTGAGGGTGGTTTGTACACTTTGTCCAACGTCCAAATTACGCTTGCATTATTTATCTTTTATGCATATTATAACCTTGTCATTTCGGTGAACAATTTATACTTGTAATCTCCATCAACTTCATTCCTTCCCTTTTGCCGTTCCTTGCTTAATCAGCAATCCTCCCATTATCAAGAATCTAGTTCTAAGTCCCATAAACTTTGGCCTTAACCTCTAAGAGCATTTATACATTTAAAACAAGATTTGCCTCTCAATTTCTTATATTTCTTGACTACTTATTTACCGGATTTCAAAACTAAATAAATACTATTTATATCACCAAAAAGCTGTTTTCAAATAGTCCAATTTCTTGTTAATTTTAGTCGCCTTTTAAAAAAAATCTGGTAAAATTTTCGACCTTGTGAAAACCAAATATCTAGCTATTTCTAAATACTACTCATTCCCACATCTAGTCACTCATTATGCTCACATTTTTACTATTCCCCCCAATTACCCAAAGACACCTCTTTTACAAGCCAACAAATTCTACTATTTCATATATGATATACCGTATAACTACTTATTTTCCCAAAATTTCTATATGTTATACAAATATACTTACCTACCTCCAATTTTCACTATTTCATACCGTATAAATACTTACTTTCCTAAAATTCTTACTATTTCTTATACACAGTATATTTACCTAACCTTCACAAGATTTTTTTTATACTATTTCATCTATGTTATACTGTACATTTACTTACTTTTCCAAAACTTGATGCATCAACTCCATATACAAACCTATTTATACGTACCCCTTATTTCACTATTTTCAAAATGCTTATGTCGGTTAAGTTCTCAAATTTCTACGTACAACCTTGGGTAATTTTTAAAAAATACTTCTCTTACGAGCATAATTATCGTACAAGTGAGTAGATACCGCATTCGCTTTAAACATAATAAACTAAGAAGCTTTTTTCTCATATCAAACCACTTACCTATTTTTCAAAAGGTTGACTCTTATTTAAATTTCGAGACGAAATTTTCTAAAGTAGGGGAGACTGTAACATCGCGTGATTTTGTTATTTTTACATATATTTTAAATTCTATGTTTAACAAATTCCAAGTTTGCCTTTATCCGCATCTTTTATGTCACTCCTACCAATTCTTGACTAGTCGTCAATATAATTTATCCTAATCAATTTAGAAACTCATTTAGTTAAGATCTTAATATATATTTATGTTTTAAATAAAACATATATATATTTTTTTAACTTAATACTTTCAATTAGAAAAAGAAAAAAATTAAAAATGAAAAAAAACATGACTTAAATGTCAAAACCACAACAACAATATTGTGTTGCTATACTATGGCGTTCATTTTTTTTTTTTACTTTTATTATTTTTTTTATTTTCTTTTGATGATATAACCCCCATATAACTCACTCTCAACTACCTCTTAACTCTCTTAATTACCCAACCACTTTACCCCAACTATAAATACACCACTCCCTACCCATTCTAACACTTGCTCAATCCAAATTCTCTCTAAACCTCCCAATTCTTCAAGGAAATCCCAAGTGTGGAAGTCCACTTCTAAGTGAGTTTCTCATAAACTCCAACTTTATTCTTCTTTTTTACACTTTTTTTCTTCTTCTAACCCCATGGAGAAACCTCTAGGACCTAACTCTTGTTTGCTATGGCAAATGAATACGAGTAGGACACCAAAATGAGGTCTCAAAAGTGGTTCATCTTCTATTGTTTTTATGCACTAGAAGGTTAGTTGAAGTGATACCAACCAACTTCACCAACGACTTAATGTTGGATGGACTTGTGCTATGGTTAATGGTTGACAAAGGAAAGCCAAGGCTCTTCCAAACTAAGTCACCATACACTACTTTAACACTATAGTTATATTATGTAAATACTAAATTCTATACTTTCAAAACTCTATTAATCTATTAACTTGGAAGGTTTGTGGATACATCCCTACCTTACCAATACTTGACTCTCTTGACCATCCGAATCACCTTTATGGTGGTTAGTGTTTTGGTTAGCCTTAAAGGCACTACTTGACTCTCATGACCATCCGAATCACCTTTATGGTGTTTTGTGTTTTGGTTCGCCTTAAAGGCAATGCTTGACTTCCTTGTACTCTTGAATATTCCTCCGAATCTAAATCCATTTTTTTTCTTTTCTTAACTCTAATCTAACCGGAGCTAAAATCCTCATTTCTCAAGACTCGTTTTTGAGAACTTAACAAACGCAGCCTAAGGTGAGTTCATACTTGTCCCCTTTTTACTCTTTAACACTTTTGGGGCTCAACATGTATCCTATGCAAACATACACTAAACACTTTCATACTCACATGCTTATAAACTATGCCATGCTAGAATTTAGACTTTACATACAAATGTCGCTTAGCATACAACCCCCTTAACATGTATAGCGCTATAGGAGTAGCACCCCACCCCCTAACTGGGTCATGTTAAGTATTACCGGCCTATCACTTCGGTGTTAGGTCAAGCAGTGCAAACATGTGTTGATTATGCCTTTTGTATGATTCTACGTGTGAAAAGCTATAGCATGACGATTTGAGTAAAATCTTTTAATACTATGTACGTAAACCAAAACTAGTATGCTCAGCAATACTTTATGTGTTGACGGATATTTTATACATGTTGCAGGAAATATTTGATGCGATGTCTCAAGAAATCTTGTAGGGATGGACTTAGAAACGCACCAATTTTATTATCATTATGTTGTTTGTTGTATTACCTGTTCTTGAACAATTTGTATTTCCAACTTTGAATGCTATGAAATGAAATTTCCTTAAATCAATTTGTCACAATTCTAGTATCATGAAGTCTTTGAACAATCTATCACAAGTCGCGCCTCGATGTATTCCACCATTGGTTGGGGTGTGACAACCACCACCACCGTCTACCACCACCACGGTCCACCACCACCACCAACCACGGTCCACCACCACCCACCACCACCACCGTCCACCACCACCGTCTACCACCACGGTCCACCACCACCATCGTCCACCACAACCTACCACCGTCCACCACCTACCACGGTCCACCACCACCCACCACCACCACTGTTCACCACCACCCACCACCACCGTCCACCACCACCACCGTCCACCACCACCACCACGGTCCACCACCACCACCGTCTACCACCAGACTGTTGTAAAAAATCAGTTTTTTTAAATTTTAGTTTATTTCAGCAGCCTGCACACATTAACAAACAAACAGTTTTCTTCTTGCAGACTGCAGACCTTTAGTCCACCTCTTCTCCTGCAGATGTCTACAGATGTGGTCCACAGACTGTAGACCTTTTCTTGCAGAATAAACAAAGAGCACCTAAGAAAGATTAGAAAGCTGGAACAAGGCGACTTGGAGGTCCATGTTGGCAATGGACAGAGAGTTGTTGTGAAGGCGATACGGGAATGTGTTCTCTTACATCCTTCTGGTTTAGAACTTGTTTTGAACAATGTTTATTACATTCCTAGTGTGACTAAAAATATTGTTTCAGTTTCGGCTTTGCGTGGACAAGGTTTTAATTATCGTTTTAATGGTGAATTTATTTATGCTTATTTTAGCGATATGTTTTACTTTGATGCAAAACCCAACAATGGGATCTATGAGATAGAAATCCAAAAAGATAACATATTATACAACGTCTCTCATAAACGTAATAAGTTGGACATTAATGATACGTATATATGGCATTGTAGACTTGGTCACATTAGCGAGAATCGTCTTAAACAACTCAAGACCGCAGGAATCCTGGAATCCAAGGGTTTAAAGTCGTTTGGAAAATGCGAATTATGCTTGAGTGGAAAGTAACAAAAGCACCTTTTTTCAAATGTTGGAGAAAGAGCTAATGATCTGCTAAGACTTGTACATATAGATGTATGTGGTCCATTTAGAACAATGTCAAGACATGGAGAAAGGTACTTTGTTACATTTACTGACGATTTCAGTAGATATGGTTATGTTTATCTTATGAAGCATAAACACGAAACTCTTGAAAAGTTCAAGGAGTACCAAAACGAAGTAGAAAATCATCTGAATAGAACTATTAAGATGCTTCAATCAGATCGAGGTGGTTAATATCTTAGTCAGGTGTTCATTGACCATCTAAAGGATTGTGGAATAGTTTTACAACTCACTCCACGTGGAACACCACAACATAATGGTGTGTCTAAGCGGAGAAATCAAACTCTATTAGATATGATTCGATCAATGATGTGTCGAACAAACCTTCCAAAATCCTTTTGGAGTTATGCTCTGGAAACTGCCGCAAGACTTCTGAATATAGCTCCAACAAAGAAGGTTGACAAAACGCCTTATGAGATATGGCATGGAAAGAAACCTCATGTATTCTATCTTAAAGTCTGGGGATGTAATGCTTATGTCACTCTGGAATCTTCGGATAAACTAGATCCCAGAGACGAAAAAGTGGTTTTCGTCGGATACGCTAAAAAGATCGGTTACTTATTCTACCACCCCACTGAAAATAGGATTTTCACTAAACGCAGAGGCACTTTCTTGGAGGAAGAGCTTCTGGCACGAGGGATTGGAGATAACCATGTGGATCTTGAAGAAATTCGAGAATCACAAATGACTGAACCAGTTGTTCAGACAGAACCGGAAGTAACTGATCCAGTTGTTAAAATTGAGCCTGAGAGGACTCAAGAAACAACAGAAACACCAAGTGTTCGAAGAAGTATTAGGGATCGTCGTGCACCTGAAAGGTGTGACGATATTTTCATGACTGATGAAGCTGAGCCTACTATTTACAAAGCTTCAATCTTGGATTCTGAATCTAAGAAATGGCAAGAAGCCATGAATGCAGAGATGCAATCCATGTATGATAACCAAGTCTGGGATTTGGTTGATCTTCCTGCCGAATGTCGAACTGTAGGAAACAAATGGATCTTCAAGAAGAAGACCGACATGGATGGGAATGTGCAAACCTACAAAGCAAGGCTTGTAGCGAAAGTTTTTACTCAGACTCAAGGAATTGATTATGAGGAAACTTTCTCGCTAGTAGCCATGCTTAAGTCTATTAGAATTCTGCTTGCCATTGCTGCATATTATGACTATGAGATATGGCAAATGGATGTCAAAACCACATTCCTTAATGGACACTTACTGGAAGATGTCTATATGGTTCAGCCGGAAGGTTTTGTCGATCCAAAGAATCCTAATAAGGTGTGCAAGCTGAATAAATCCATCTATGGATTAAAGTAAGCGTCTCGCAGCTGGAATCTTCGTTTTGATCAGAAAATAAAAGAGTTTGGTTTTATCAAGAACGAAGATGAACCATGTGTTTACAAGAAATCTAGTGGGAGCTATATCACTTTTCTTATACTATATGTAGATGACATACTAATCATTGGAAACAATATCCCTATGCTTAAAGATGTTAATACCTGGTTGGGTAAATGTTTCGCAATGAAAGATCTTGGTGAAGTCGCTTATATTATGGGAATAAAGATTTATAGAGATAGATCAAAGCGGTTATTGGGTTTGAGTCAAAGAACATATATTGATAAGGTCATACGACGCTTCTCAATGCAAGACTCAAAAAGGGGGCTCTTGCCCATGGCATATGGAACCATTCTTAATAACAAGCAGTGTGCAAACACTGAAGAGGAAAAGAAGAAAATGGAAAGAGTTCCATATGCTTCTGCAATTGGTTCTATCATGTATGCCGTGTTATGTACTAGACCTGATGTCTCGTATGCTCTTAGCATGACGAGTAGATATCAACAAACCCCAGGAGAGAGTCACTGGGCTGCAGTGAAGAACATTATTAAGTACTTGAGAAGGACTAAGGACATGTTCTTAATATATGGGGGACTGGATGAGGAGCTGTTAGTTAAGTGTTATACTGATGCAAGCTTCCAGACTAATCATGATGATTCAAGGTCACAAACGGGATATGTTTTCATTCTGAATGGTAGGGCTGTAACTTGGAACAGCTCTAAGAAAAGTGTGGTTACTTAATCCACCTGTGAATCAGAACACAATGCTGCATCGGATGCTGCAAAGGAGGTTGTCTGGATGAAGTAGTTCATTGGTGATCTCGATGTTATGCCTAGCATAAAGAAACCAATCGAGATAATGTGTGACAACACTGGTGCCATTGCTGTTACAAAGGAACCAAGGTCACATCAGACCACAAGGCATATACTCAGGAAATTCCACTATATTAGAGAGATAATAGGACGTGGAGACATCGTAATAAACAAAGTTCATACAGATCTAAATCTGCCTGACCTCTTTACTAAGCTTTTACCTCAAGCTAAACATAAGGAGCATGCTGGAAAGATAGGGCTTAGAATTGCCAGACGGTGGGCATGATCTGTAGTTAGTATTGGTGTTTTATTTTGAACTCTAACAGTTACATTGAATATTTATTTGATTTAATAGGTTAAATGCAAATTTTAATATTTTGTGACTGTGTTCATTATTTGTATGTTGAAATCCTTGAATAAGAGTATTCTAAATATCCGTAGTCGATCACATTACATGGGAATAAATTTGAATGTAAGACTATTGTGAATTGAGATGATTGTATTCATGAGATGAATAACTCAAGGGTTTGAGAATCATAATTCACAGATATCATTAGGGAATGATATTGGATGTAACTCGCTTCAAAACGATCTCCATGAATCTGTGTCATGAAATGTTTTGATATTGATATTGATATGTTCAATCTGTGCTTTTTCCTAAGGCACATATTAAACTACATTGATCAAGGACTATCTTTGATGTTATCTAGCACTATCCTAAAACATGGGTAGCAATCCGGATAGCATTGGTTGAAATCCAAGATTAAGTGGGAGTTTTATGACGCTGATGGAATTCTGTACTTCTATAGGATTAGAAGTCTAGACATTATGGCGCCCTCGTTAACTCAAACTGGTATAAACACGTGGCCACGCTCGAACTAAGGTAGTTCGTTAGACCACTTTGAATTAGAGACGAGAATAGAGAATAGTTGATCACTATATAAGAATGAATGATCCATGTCTTATGATCAACGGATGTCTATGCAGAAGAGACTTATTGATATAATTATCAGGGCTATAGTATTTGGTTAAGTAAAGTGTTACTTGAACTCAAAGAACTAGTTGACGACTATAAAGTGTCATACTGGTTTGGGTGCAATGCGATGCAGCTAGGCGTCCAACTATGCACACGTTGACTCATTTAATTAAAATCATCCAAGTGGGAGATTGTTAGATATATAGTATGTCCGATGTAATTAAAAGTCAAGCAAAACGTAACCCGACCCGGTACGATCCGTGTGTTACAATTCCGGTGTAGTCGTCAAAGGTTTGTTTGAGGATCGTTTTGTCAAAAACAAATAGTTTGATCAAACAAGTCTACCAATTCAGGTGTGGAATCCCTGAATCAGTTACGAAATGATAACAATATCAACAAAACACACAAATCACCTTTAAAACTCCATTTCATTCATAAACACACTTGATTAAACTTACAAAACCTTGTTTACAATGATATAATCAATATTCAGACTCAACTAGAACCCTAGGGAGAAAACCAGATCGAAGGATGGAAACAAATGACAAAAGGTTACTTGAAAATGAAAATCAAACAATATATAGGCCTGCATATTCGCCCCCCGTAAGGGTCGAATGTGGAGGTTCGCCCCTTTGTATGGGCGAATCAGCACATAGCCCTACAAAATTCTTCCTTCGACCTGTATGTTCCACTTTCGACCCTACGTATTTGCCAAAACATAATTGAATGTGCAATCCAATATAACTAGTCGCAAAACGTGTATCAACAAACTCCCCCTCGACTATTGCTTGGATTGCCTTCGCGCTTCGTCCATCTGCTTATTCATCAACTTGATGCACAATAAGGTCTTCTGCTCTTTCGTCATGACTGGTTCAAAAGTTTGTTTTGGTTTCTTCTTTTCTTTCGTAATCTTCACAAACTTTCCCAGTTTCTTTTCATAATCGCATCCCGCATTAACATCCCAAGCGAAACACAAATACCACCCGTTGGTATTTCAGAGCATGCTTGTTATCCTTCTCTTCACAGTAGATTGGGTTGTAATACAGCATAATAATGTCTTCGTGTGAATAGTTTATCAACCACATTGGATCAAATAAATGTATCTTCTTGAATTCATCTCTCCCATCTTTCAGCAAGATAACAGCTTCTGCGGTCTTCCAGTCATAGTACCAGCACATGAAATCTTTTGTAAAAGGTTGTGGAATAGGCATCAAAGGGATATGTTTCAGTACAGTCGATGGTTTATACTTCAAAGTCACCTTGTTCAACCCCATAATCTGATCTTTGATCTTCTTATGAACAATCCTCTTCGGATACTGTGGGGTGAACACGTCCCATTTTGTTCTGCTCTCTCTAGCCATGCGATCTGCAAAGTAGCCAACTGCATCATTGTTCACAGTTGCACCTGACAAAGTATGTCAGCAGATATCGCGTACAGCTCAATAAGGTAGTGTTTTGATGTCATGGAATCTGTTGAAATACAGAATTCCCTTCTCCCACTTCACTGCAACACACCTTAGCTGTCTTAGATATTTCCACCTGAGAGCTCTTCCCTTGAATAGTTCGTTGTGAAATTTATAAAAGCCTCCCTGAATTTCAGTCTTCGATCGGTTGGCTTCTTTTTCTTTCAATTCTCTCAACAAGCTTTTCAAATCGTCGGATTGTTCAACATTCGGTTTCTGACTTTCTGAGTTCTTAAATACTTCATCAACGAACGTCTTACTCTTTTCACGTGCAAGTTTCTCAGCTTGCCTTAACATTTCTTCAGAAAATTCAGGAAATGCAGAATCCTGTGTGTCTTTGAAATATTCTGGATATTCCTCACTATTAATATCCTCCATCTTAACATCTTCAAACACTGGAGTATCTCTATCATCAGAGTGATTTCCTGCTTCTTTCTCAGGAATGTTAGGAATCTGGTTCTCACTTATCAACTCTTCAAGAGATTTCCCAACTTGTTTAGCCAATCCTTCAAGTATTTCTTTAGAAATTGCTGCAGAAACTTCACCATCTTCAAGATCAGGATCGATATACTCAAGCTCGAATCTCATATCATCTGATTTAAATATTTCTGGAAACTTTCCTGTCAGCTCAATCGTCCAGACTTTCTTTGTCAACATTTGACGATATAACTTTTTATCCTCATCAGATACAGATCTGATCTTTTCATTCCAGAAAATATCATCATCATCAGTGTTACCACCAGGAGCTTTCAAACTTCATTCTTCTGCATCTTTTCCAGCATCTCTCTTTTCACACTTATACATATCAGTATCATCATCATCGTCATCATCATCGTCATCTGCAGAACTGTTATCAAAATCATCTCTAGAACCATCTTTGTCATCATCATCTTTCTTCTCAGGAGCATCACCGAGATCCTGTTCTAATTCCTCATCATCTTCTTCTTCCTCTAATTCAGATGGTTCAAAGTCAACAAGCTCTTCTTCACGCTCTTTATCTTCATCTCCTTCTTTCAACTGGGGAGCTTTCTCATAAAGATCGTCAATTAGCTTCCTTAAGCTCTTATTGTCTGTCTTTCTTCACTTGCTTATTCTCGAGTCTTAAAGAAATGTATCTTCTCATATTTCTCTGTTCATGCTTTAACAACTTCTGATTTTTCATCCTGAAGTTGTTTAATCTTTGCTTCCTAAACTTCCTGACTCTCTTGTGAAGACTCAAAAATATCCAGCATCTTCCTATCATTATTTCTCAACTGCTCAATCTCTTGCTGTTGCTAGTTAATGATCTTGTAATTGACCTAGATTGTTGATCATTCTCCCCCTAAAACTATCTATAACTAAAACCTAATCATCTATTGCATCTATAACACCCTAAAAATGGTCCAACAGTCATAAACTAGGGTTCCAATACAATAATCAACAATCTGCCTTCATTCCATGATGATTACCTGTGTATTTGATGTTAAAATGATCAGAAAAGTGTAAGGATCAATGTTATAAGGTCGAGAAAAATCAAACAACAAGGATGTGTTATATGAGAAATTTGAAATTTTTTTTGAATGAGGGTTCGAACGTGCAGACTTGTATATATAGGCTCCACATTCGACCGTTTTATCAGGGCAAAGGAGAAAATATTTCCACATTCGACCCTACTGAAAGGCTCGAAAGTAGAAACAGGGTTCGAATGTACGAAATACACATGAACACTCACATTCGACCGTTTTAAAAGGCTCGAATGTAAAGGAAAATTTCACATTCGACCCATCGAAGGGGCGAATGGAGATTGGAATTTTTGAACATTTTACCAAATCTCAAAATCGAATCCCGTTCAATCTTTTTCTCATCTTTTAAGTATCCAACATTCATCATTTCACATATAAAAGTCACAAAACTCAAATGGTTCATCAAGTTTCAGAATACGACCATCATTCACCATCTGTTATCAAAAATAACACAAAAATGTAAAATCTTTTTGGTTTTTCTGAAATTTATGTTAAAACACACCTAAAATCCTTTTGAGTTTTTGTAAATTTTAAACAAATATAAAATGCATAAATGTAAATATAAAGCAGTAAATGTTTTGTGATTTTCGGTAAGAGGATCATATCAGTTTTTGAGAAATCTGATCATTAAAGTCAATGTGTGATCTAGCAATTGCTGATATTGTTATCCACATAAGCTCTCATATAGACTTTTATGCAGTGTTTGATACGATTATCTATAGTATAAACAAAATTGTTTGTGGTTCCCACACACACGACATACTCCCGTATCAAGGAATAATTGCACAAAGACTCATTGTAACGCGTGATTATGCTTTCGCTATCTGTAATATTACAAGGTATTGAGGCAAAGAGGTGTACAGGTCAGCAAATCAATGCTGCAAAGTAACGTGTGCACTCTACCAGGTTGAGGGCTAATATCAATCATGATTTGCATGAATGATTGGATACGATGCATTTAGACAATCTTTGATTATCGTCATACATGGAAAGTTCCTCAATTCGGTAACTTTAGGTTTTGGCAGTAAAGATCTTTTAGCAAGATACCATGTCTGATCTAGGCCCGTAAAACCTTACGACAAAAGATCAGAAAGGCTATCCCTAGATAACAAGTAACATAACGACCCGAAACCTCCGAGTCTTGTACAAATACCCTATCAAACGAAATTACGGTACTAAGACCATATGCCAATGAGGAGTTCATCCACATTACAATTCGTTTGATATGTGTGTATCTAACACGCAGTAATAGGTCTACGAAGCCTACCAGCACATCACATAGACTCAACACACGGCTTATATAACATTTCAAATCTTTAGCATGTCTCAGATCCCTACTGATGTACTATAATGTTTTTGGGTTTTCTGAAGCTGATGCATATTCTGATTTTTAGGGCTTTTTGGATTTTTCAATGTTTTTGGGTTTTCTGAAAATCTAAAACTCCCCCTAAAATGTAAAACATATTTTTGGATTTTTGGATTTTTGAAAAACAGTAAAACTAAAAACTAAGAATGATAAACAGAGGTGATGATCAGTCCTGTTTCTCTTTTATACCGTTAGCTTTTAATAAAAATTCAAATCTAGATCTATCGAAAGCTTTGGTAAAAAGATCTGCACGTTGGTAATCAGTGTGGATTTTGACCATGTCAATCAACTCTTTGGCATAACAATCTCGGATAAAGTGATAATCCGAATATCTTTAGCTTTTGAGTGATTGACCGTGTCTTTAGTAAATGCAATTGCGGCTTCATTGTCACAGTGAATAGGGGTTTTAAGAAATTTCAAACCGTAATCGACCATCTGTTGTTGAATCTGTAACACCCCAACCGATGGCGGAAACATCGAGGTGTCACGAATGAATGATTGTTCAGTAGCTCATGGTAATACATATGTTTAAATAATCCTTTATTTCATTACAAAATTGAATTACATTAAAGTCTACATCAAATAATCAAACAAAGCTTAAAACTTCAAACATCGCCTCATGCTAGCTCTAGACTTCAAGCATCAATATTTCCTGTTGAGTTTGGAAAAATGGGGGGGTCAACTAGAAGTTGGTGAGAATACATAAGCCATGTCAAACAAATAGTTTAAGTATAAAAGTTTAGCAATTCATATGTCTATCGTAAGTTTAAGTCTACATGAATAAACATGATATGTTGAATCGACATAATCAAACCTCCGACTAGTTTAGGTCCATCCCGTCATCCACGGTTCACCTTAATATGTTGGAACGATAACAATCACCCACGCTACCTATGTAGGAGGTACACGTATCCGGGTGGGATTGTCAATCCAATAGATCTATTATTGAGTATCGCCGGCTTGACCATAGCTAATGATTATGTAATGTTGAAACTCGTTGAAACTCGTTGAAACTGTTGTTGTTGTCTAAATCATGATAAAGTTTACAACTAGACATGTATGTAGAATTGCTTAAGTGTAATGTTGCAAGTATAAAGAATTGCATAAACATGGTTACGTAAACTCACCTTAGTATAGTATTAAGTCTTGAGAAATAGAATATGTGTAGCCCCAAAGTTGCCAATTACAAGAGCTTATAATCAAAGCTTCAATTGTAGAAGTAATAGACTATAGAAGAAAGGTATGATGGAAAGTTTAATCGGATTGAAACAATCGATTTAGAGGTGCAAAGTATAATGGGTCATAGGTGGGTTTTTATACTAGTTTTGGATTCAATTAGCCATTAAAATTGGTCAACTCCATAAAGTAAGGTTTTATGATGAATTGACTATTTGACTAAGACTTTGACTGTTTGACTAGGACTTTGACTATTTGACTCAAGGCTTTATTTAAAAAAAAAAATCTTGTATGTGAAAAAAAAAAGAATTTAGAATCATATTATTATTATTAATATTATATTTATATACATTTATGTATGTATATAAGTTGTGAGTTAGGATAAATAAAGACTTAGGCACATTTGTATAATATTAATGATAAAGGTGTAATAAAAAAAAATATATATATATATAAGGGCTTTTTATGTATTAAAATTTTGGGGAAAATTTTGCGATGTTACAGTCTCCCCTACTTTTGGAAACTTCGTCCCGAAGTTTATTGAAAACACAGGGTTGAAGGTGATTGGGTAGAAATTAGGACAAGGGTGGTTTGGGAAGTTTCAAGTTAAGGCATGACATAAATTTATAGGTAATAGAATAAACTGTTTCGAATAATTTGGGTAAGAGTTTTGATATGTGTGAGTTTTAAGGGTTGGATTAGCTTCATCTGAAATAGCAAGGAGAATAAGAATCTTAAGTTTTAGGAGTCCTAAAAGGAATGAGTTGATGGACTATTGAAAGACTAAATGAACTACCAGATAACTAAGGTTTATAATTGGTCAACTACCGAAAACCTTGATAGAATTTCACACTACCTTAACGTACCTGTAAATTCATGATTACGTTCCGGACCGCAATCACCAATTTACCTTACATTAGGGTGTTGTGTCCTTCTATAACTCTAGACACACATGTAAAATAATATGATTAACCATGTATCCAAAAATGAGTCCAACTATTGAGCAAGAAAAAGACTTCTACCAGTCAGTGAGTAGGAACCTCTACCGATTGTTGAGCAGGTATGATAGCCTCTACCAGTCGTTGAGCAGGTTGTAGGGCCTCTACCGACTGTTGAGAAGGCATGATGACCTCTACCAATCGTTGAGTAGGTTATTTTGTACTCTACTAACTGTTGAGCAAGTACTTCATCCTCTATCAGTTGTTTGATTAAGTGTACCAATTATTACACACATGAATTGCAAATTGATAATATGTACATGTAAGCAATCAAGTATCAAGTATAGCATACGAGTTGTAATAGAGTTGCCCTAGATAAGGTTAATGACTCTAGGTGTGTCTATAGTAAATAGTTTATATTCCATGAATTCTAGTTTCAAATGTTCAAATAAGGCAAATAGTCGAATCCACATGTATAACTAAGGATTATGTTTGATGCAACACACAATCAAGTTTCAATAGTTTGGTTATCATGGGTAACTAGCTCATGTGTGAGAAGGTGAAGGATATGAATTTAGTTCTTGAGAGGATGATGAAAAATCTTGAAGCAGAATCAAGGTTGTGAGAGATAGTGAATGTGAAGATAGTTTATAAAGAGTTTATTTTATAGTAAGGAGATTATGTAGCAGTGTAAATTTTGGGGTTTGGATCAAAGGTTATAATCAAGTGTATAAGAAAACATGATTGTGATATATGCCAAATATTGTAAAAATTTGAACAAGTTGAAAATCAGTGAGTGTCAATGGAGAATTTAGAGACTAGATATTATTCCTATGGATAAAAAAAATCTTATTTTCAAAATTGGTTTTATACATAAAGCAAAAGTTGTTAAATAGTACAAGCTAAGTGGGCTTTGATTAAAATATTCCCGTTAGTTGGAGATTTCAAACATGACATTAGGTTTTGAAGATCAAGGTTCTATTAGTGATTTTTAATAGTTTAAAGCATTATATAGAAAATCGTTTGTTACGTCAATAAATAAAAAAAATTGAATTTAAGTTCGAGGACATCCTTTGACAAAGAAAATATGTACTTTGTAAAGTTACTAGGTAATGAAAATACAACAAGATTTAGAAATCTTTAGTTTGTGCTAAGGTATGAGGTTATAGTTTTTTTTTTAAAAAAAAAATAAGTAACATGTGGAGAAATGAAATAATATGATTTGGGTAGGGTGTTGAATATTTAAAAAGTGGCTAAGATGGTAAGGTGAAGTGTGATTGTGAAATCCATAGATGGTTGTGAAATGAGATTGATTTAAGCTGTAAAATTTTGAGATTTTAGAACTTAGTTTAAGGAAAGTGAGTGTAATCATTTATTCATTAATTAAAACGAATAAACGAAAACGTTGACTTATCAAAACTTCTAGATTCTAATAACATAGTGAAGACATGCTTTAGCCTATAAGTGAACACTCATCCCGAGAATTCCCAGGTAGGCATCCGGGTCCCTCGTCTGATTGGGATATATGCGCAATGCCAGTCCTAGACAGAAAACTCAGAATACAGGCGTTCACCCTTCCAGATTGCACGTGTTCGTTATTAAAATCTAGAACTTCGACGAGATCTCAAGGTGGTTCAGGCTAAACCTGAGGATTGTCCTATTAGTCTAAGAGTAGATCTTGTGATGGAGAGCAATCTTCTTGTAGGGGTTGAAGTAGGGATAAGAAGTAGGAGTTAGATCGAGAATAGCAAGTAAAAGGAGCAAATACTGGTTATAGACTAGATTATTTTTTTTTTCTAATAACCTAATTCCCTATAACCAAGGCTCTGATACCAACCTGTAACACCCCAACCGATGGCGGAAACATCGAGGTGTCACGAATGAATGATTGTTCAGTAGCTCATGGTAATACATATGTTTAAATAATCCTTTATTTCATTACAAAATTGAATTACATTAAAGTCTACATCAAATAATCAAACAAAGCTTAAAACTTCAAACATCGCCTCATGCTAGCTCTAGACTTCAAGCATCAATATTTCCTGTTGAGTTTGGAAAAATGGGGGGGTCAACTAGAAGTTGGTGAGAATACATAAGTCATGTCAAACAAATAGTTTAAGTATAAAAGTTTAGCAATTCATATGTCTATCGTAAGTTTAAGTCTACATGAATAAACATGATATGTTGAATCGACATAATCAAACCTCCGACTAGTTTAGGTCCATCCCGTCATCCACGGTTCACCTTAATATGTTGGAACGATAACAATCACCCACGCTACCTATGTAGGAGGTACACGTATCCGGGTGGGATTGTCAATCCAATAGATCTATTATTGAGTATCGCCGGCTTGGCCATAGCTAATGATTATGTAATGTTGAAACTCGTTGAAACTCGTTGAAACTGTTGTTGTTGTCTAAATCATGATAAAGTTTACAACTAGACATGTATGTAGAATTGCTTAAGTGTAATGTTGCAAGTATAAAGAATTGCATAAACATGGTTACGTAAACTCACCTTAGTATAGTATTAAGTCTTGAGAAATAGAATATGTGTAGCCCCAAAGTTGCCAATTACAAGAGCTTATAATCAAAGCTTCAATTGTAGAAGTAATAGACTATAGAAGAAAGGTATGATGGAAAGTTTAATCGGATTGAAACAATCGATTTAGAGGTGCAAAGTATAATGGGTCATAGGTGGGTTTTTATACTAGTTTTGGATTCAATTAGCCATTAAAATTGGTCAACTCCATAAAGTAAGGTTTAATGATGAATTGACTATTTGACTAAGACTTTGACTGTTTGACTAAGACTTTGACTAGGACTTTGACTATTTGACTCAAGGCTTTATTTAAAAAAAAAAAATCTTGTATGTGAAAAAAAAAAAAGAATTTAGAATCATATTATTATTATTAATATTATATTTATATACATTTATGTATGTATATAAGTTGTGAGTTAGGATAAATAAAGACTTAGGCACATTTGTATAATATTAATGATAAAGGTGTAATAAAAAAAATATATATATATAAGGGCTTTTTATGTATTAAAATTTTGGGGAAAATTTTGCGATGTTACAGAATCCACAGAATCTGTGAGCAGCAACTTGAAGCTGACACATATTTTGCTTCACATGTGGATAGTGCGACTGCCGTCTGCTTCTTACACTACCAAGTCATGAGCCTGCTCCCCAAAAATTGACATCCAGCCGTTGCGGATTTGCTGTCTTTGTCACAACCGCCCCAATCTGCATCACTAAAAGCAATTAGCTCAAAATTATCATTATTAGGGTACCATAGTCCTCTCGACGCACAACCCTTCAGATATCGTAGGATCCGTTTGACAGCTGCAAGATGACTCTGTTTTGGCTTTGACTGATATCGTGCGCAGAGACATGTGGCAAACATTATGTCTCGTCTAGATGCGGTGAGATACATCAGAGATCCGATGATTGCTCTGTATGTAAAAGGATCAGTCAGCTCCCCCTTAGCATCAACTCCAATCCCGTGATTAGGTTGGATCGGGGTCTCCATCGGCTTTGAATCTTCCATCTGGAATCGGCTCAAGACTTCATAAACGTATTTCGTCTGGTGAATAAAGATCCCTGTTGGTCTTTGTTCCTCCTGCAGGCCGAGGAAAAACTGCATTTCTCCCATCGCACTCATTTCGAACTTTTCCTGCATCACTTTTTCAAATTCTCTGCACAAAAGTTCGTTAGTAGATCCAAAAATAATGTCATCAACATAAATCTGGACTAGATTCAAGTCATCCCCTGTTCTTTTGGTGAATAGAGTGCAATCTACCAAACCGCGTTTGAATCCTTTGGATAGAAGATACGTGCTCAGCTCCTCATACCATTGGCATGGAGCTTGGTGCAACCCGTATAATACTTTGTTCAGAACATAGACATTATTCTGGTGGATAGGATCTTCAAAGCCTGGAGGTTGACCGACGTATACCTCTTCCTTGACCACACCGTAAAGAAACGCACTTTTAACATCCATTTGACACACCTTGAATTTCTTGTATGAGGCAAACGCCAGAAACATGCGAATAGCTTCTAAACGTGCCACGGGTGCATAAATCTCGTTGTAGTCGATTCCTTCCACTTGATGAAAACCTTGAACTACCAGTCAAGCTTTGTTTCTCACGATTACGCCTCTGTCATCCTTTTTGCACTTGAAAACCCATTTGGTTCCAATTTTCTTTCTGCATGGAGGTAAATCTATTAGTGTCCACACTCCCAGTTTCTGAAACTGCAACAACTCATCTTGCATCGCCTCTACCCAAGCGTCATACAAAAGAGCATCCTTGTAAGTTCGCGGCTCAACCTGCGAAACATAACAAGCAAAAGACCAATCATTCTGGCAACCAGATTTCTGAATTTTCGCATATAAAGCTAGAGCGCCAAGATTTTCTGGTGAATTTGCATTCCGAAGTTGTCCTCTAGTCATAACACTGCTACCAGGATCACCAATTACTTGCTCGAGCGGGTGAATACGATGAATCCGAGATTCCGGATGATCAGGTACTTGAACTCCCGTTTGAGTAGTCAAATTCTCCGTCGAATCCAGATCATTACCCAAGTTAGATGATGAAGCAACATTTGGATTTGGGTTCACTGGAGGTGTCTCTGTAGCAAAATCTAGAATAGCTTCACTTGTGACATCATCATCATCTTCCGATTCTGATGAATTAAGAGTTGTGGAAGCTTCTTGGAAAACTTCTTCTTCTGCTGCAGGAACATTGGCATCATTAGAAGCTATTGGAGGAGTTACGGTGATCGGACGTACCAACGGTGATGTTACTGCGTTTTCACACTCGTAATGAAGTCTTAATACAACCTCTTCAACCAAGCTATCTATATTGAATGATTCAAAGAAATCTTTGTAACCAAACATCCAATATGCATCGCTACAATGTATGTTCTGAGTATACCGTTGAACTTCAACGTTGGCCCACTCCTCTATCTGACGAGTTCGTTTGTTGAATACCCGTTTGAGCGGGGTTGCATATCCAACAAAGAATCCCTCTTCAGCTATCGGTGCAAACTTCTCAGATGGATTAAGCATAGTACACGGTGCTCCAAATGGTTCTAGATACTCCAAATTCGGCTTTCGTCTGTTCAACAGTTCATAAGAAGTTTTGCCAAACTTCTTCACTGTTAACACACGATTCAGTGTATAACATGCTGCGTATATGGCTTCATTCTAGAACATTACTCGAAGGTTAGAATCCGTAAGCATTGTTCTCGCCGCCTCAATTAGCGTCCTGTTTTTCCTTTTGCGACACCGTTCTGTTGAGGGGTATACGGAGCACTGTATTCATGATGAATTCCGGAATTCATTTTTGAACTCCGTCCCATTATCACTCCGAATTCTTTTGATCTTCAAACCATAAATATTCTCTACTCGAGTGAACAGAACTTTCAGATTGTTAAACGTGTCGCTTTTATGATGCAAGCACATTACCCACAAGAATCTAGAATAATCGTCTATAACAACAAGACAGGTTCGAATAGGTCCATGTTCAAATGCTTAAGTGGCATTTCAACAGAGTTTACTTTCTTTGGTTTGTGGGATTGTTTGTGCTGCTTTCCCTTCTTGCAACTCACACACTTATCATTTAGATGAAAATGTTTGACATTACCGCCTTCGACAAGCCCATTCTTCACCAGATGATTCATTTTTCTGAGGTGAATGTGTCCCATCCTCCTATGCCACATAATAGATTCTTTTTTTGTAGCCTTGGAGAGGAAACACGTTACTTGGCCCTGAGGTGTCATTGCCTTTGACATGTCAAGAATGTAAAGATTATTCACTCTCGGTGCTTTCAACATGACCCACTCTTTTGGAAGTACAAAGCCCGGTTTGAGTATGTAGCAAGATTTGTCAACAAAGAATATAGAAAACTATTTATTGCAGATTTGGCAGACACTAAGCAGATTATAATCGATCTGTTTCACATACAAGATCTTCTCAAAACTCACTATACCATTACTCACACTTCCCTCCATAGTAATGTAACCTCCTTTATTTCCAGCAAATGCTACATAACCGCCATTGATATTTCTAATGTCAAACAGCAGCGACAAATCCCCCGTCATGTGACTAGAAGCTCCACTGTCAACAATCCAAAGACTGCTAACAGGGCCAGCTGAAGCTCCCTGCACATATCAAGTAAAAAATTAGTTCTTTCGGGGACCCAAGCCTGCTTGGTCTTGGGTCTTTGAACATTCAGTTTCCAAGATTCTTTATCACAAACAATTGAATTTGAATTAACCTTTTTCTGATCAATCGAATTCTTTTCACTTTCAGATTTTTCATTTGCTTTTGAAGTAGAAGCACCTTGAGAACTCACCGGTGACCAGAATTGTTCCGAACGTTTCAAGATTCTGATCTGAGATTTTGGAGTCTTAGTTGGTTTCTTTACTTCGTTCTTAAAGGAAACTTTCATAGTTACCTTCTCTGATTTAACAGAGACAGGTCTAACCGTTGATTTAACAGCAGATTTTGTTGGAACCTTCTATTTATCAACACTTGTGTTTACCACTGGTTTCTTTAAAGGTTTTTCTAAAGCTATCCGGTTACAACGATCAAATGCAATCTAACGATTATCCCTCTTTTGAAAATAACGGCTTTGATTATAAAACGGGCAGTGAGCAAGTAAATGCCCTCTCTCCCCGCACTTAAAGCATGCACGGTATTCTTCAAACACGTTCTTAGCATTCGACTTTGCATATGAAGTGATAGGATATTGTTCATCCACACACCTTCGTTTTAAACTCTCAGGAGCTGGGTCCTTTGAGTAAGTCGGCTCAAGAAAACTGTTAGCCTTTTCCTTTGGCTTGATAAACTCAGTGACATGAACCTTGGTTCTTTAGAAACATCTAGATAAATTTTCTTTAAGATTTATGGAGGTACATCATTGGTTCTCTCATGTTTGGGAAACCAAATTGTACTCTCCTGCCAAATTTTCTCAATCTTTGAGTAATTGGCAAACTTTATTGGATATTCCTCGTCAGAAATATTCTAATCGGATCCTTCCATCCGATAAAATACTTTGACAGGTTTGTCACTTGGTTCATTTTTCTCAACATTCTTAACTGACTGATTCACTCGATAAGTGTTTGCCATCAGATGTATAATCTGAGAAGGTGATACCGGTTCATTGGTGATAATGTGATTTTCAATGGGAATATCAGTCACTTTCTCAATTTTCTCATCTTCTGAATCAGAATCACCAGTCACAGCTATCACACCCTCATTATTCAATCCCAGAATTGGTCTAATATCGGAATTTGGATCCCCAACACTAGAAGTGTTAGATTCATCATCCGATGTAGAATCAAATTTGATTGAACTCTCCTGTGTTATTGAATGTAAAGTGTGATTTTCAAATAACACGAGAGATGGAACAGCCTTGTAGTTTCCACTACTTGGTTGTGAGGGTTCTTCAATAATATCGTCAAAAACATAAGCTATATGTTTGTAACTTTCTAGCTTCTTGTTGACCTTTTCAGCAAAGCACTTGATGGTTGCCATTTCAAGTTTTGTTTCTTCCAATTCATTGATATAACTGTTTATGGCCAATTGTTTTAAAGAAAGTGTTTTATTCAAATCAGAAATATATTTTTTGTAACCATCAAGCACTTTATTGAATTCATGTGCTTCTTTGCGATAAGATTGACAGTTGAGTCTAGCACTCTCAAGTTGTACCCTTAGTTGCTTATTCTCTTCTATCAATCTATCACAAGTTCCACAATATTTTTCACTATTCATATCTATGGTGGAATCAGAACTTACCTGTTTCGGAGGCTCTGTCATCGCCATCAAAGCAAAGTGCGCTTCCTTTCCAGCAAAGAATTTGGAGTAATCAATTCTGGTGAAAGCATCATCCACTATGCACGACTTTCAAGTCATAAGAAAATCAGCTTCAGCTAGAAGTTGATCAATATCATCATCTAGTGAATTAACACTAGCTTCAGAATCTGGCTCGCTCTCCGAATCAGAATATACAGAGTCACGCTCTTCAGGAATATTAGTGACTGAATCGAGAATCAATCCTGGAGTGTTCTCAACAGGAATATCAGCTTCTTCCACCATTTCCTCAATCCTTAATTCAGATCTCTTCTCATTCTCCAAAACTTCTTCAACTAACACCGGCTCCTCCAAATCAATCTTCTGAGCAACACAAGTCACATTACCAGCTGTAATCTCTTCAACACCTAGTTGCATCCCAGTCCAGTCAAATCCTTCATCCATTTGAATTACCAAAGCCTGATTTTGGTTATCTGTTGGTGTTTGGCTATTTGGTGTGGAAATAGGAATGATGGTTCTGGTTGGATTATGTGGTGTTTGATTTTGGGTCTGGTTTGGTGTAGTAGTTTGTCTAATAGAATTGTTTGGTGAGGTGTTCTGTCGGTTTTGGTAATTATTTTGTGGTTGATAGTTGTTATTTTGGCTTTGATAAGATACCTGATTCTGAGATTGTTGGTTCTGGTAATTGGTGTTGAATGGATTCTTGTTTCCTAGTTGAGCTGGCTGTGTGCACTCTCTCTTAAAATGACCTTTACCACCACAGTTGAAACATGTGACTTTGGCTTTGTTGAAGCCATATGTTGTGTTAGGTGATGTAGATAGATCAGTACGACCCGTCTTCTCTATGAACTCGGTTGCTCGTCTCATAACACTAGCAAATGCCCACTGTATGTCAATGAGCTCCATCTCCTCCTTATCAATTTGAGCATAGTCTTCACTGGTTAGATTGTTGTTACCAATTTGACTAGCTACCAAACCATTATAAGAAGCTACCATAGCAGATACCAAAGCTACATGTTGCTGAGCAACTATAACTGTGACATTGTTCAAATTATATGTCTCCAACACTATTGGGCTTTGACTTGGTTGACTTGGGTTCATTTGAGGAATGTATGGTTGTTGTTGAGGTTGATTCATGCTTGCTGAATAGCATGCTGCTTGTTGCATTGGTGAAAAAGGTGGAATGTAAGTAGTAGGATATGATGGTGGTGTGTAAGATGAGGTTTGAGCTAGATAGTTTATCGGGGTTTTGGTTGGTTCAATAACACTTGAAACACAAGCAATGTGTGGAGCACAGAACTACTAGTATACTTGAACTAGTCAGAGTAGAAGATGTACCACCATGATATAACTCCGGATTTTGAGGAACTTGTGCTCTTTTTGCTTTCCTCTTCTCTTCCATCTCTTTTTTCTCCAACTTTTGAATAAACTCATTGATGGTCCAATATTGATAGGCATCTTTCTCCTTTAGGACCTCAATGTGTTGATTCCAGTATGGTGGTAATGCATCAGCAAACTTATCCACCAATTCTAACATAGGAATATTAATCTCATAACTTGACAATTCAGTCAACAGATGGCAATATCTAGGAATCAACTCCTTCAAAGTCTCATTCCCCATGTAACTAAAATTCTCAAATTCCTTTCTTAACTCTTCCATCCTCAACTTCCTAGTTTTCTCGTTCCCATCATGACGATTTATCAACATATCCCACAGCTGCTTTAAAGTTGTGCAAGAACCAAACTGATATAGAAGATCAATGTTGATAGCCTGAGATAGTTGGAAGAATGCCTTCTTCTCCACCGCAAACTTTTTCTTCTCATCCTCAGCTAAGCTTTCCAGTGAAATTGGTTCACCTGTGTTCTCCAAAACCGGTGCTACATAACCTTTAGCTATCATTTTCCATGCCTCGGTGCCTTCCATTCCCATTCCCTCCAAATGAATCTTGAACTTGGTATTCCATTTATTGTAATCCACCATCTCCATCAGCTTTGGTGGACGACTCCCGCTACCTGAAGATAAATCATGAATTAGAGTAGAAATAGCATTGGTAGTTTGAGAGTGTACCGCGGCTGCTGCAACTCCCCAATAATCATTCATGGGTTGTTGTGGTGGTTGAGCAACTGTCTGTGGCATCGAACTAGTCATTGCTAAGTAATTGATTGGCTGAGATGGTTGACTAGTCGTTTTCTATGCAGCTACAGTCCAAGGATCCATAGTCACTTGCTGTTGTTGTGTAGTATTAGGCCTTTGTTGGAAAGTTCCACATATTGTCTACGAAGTCCGGAACACGAAACACTAAGAAAATTTTTTGATCAGATTCTACGTTCGCCCCTTTTTCACTAAACGTGGGCTCGAAGGTGGAAATGTTCCAGGTTCGACCCTTTCTGATGACCCGAATGTAGAATATAACAAACAATCTCACTTTCGACCAAAATAATCTCACTTTCGACCTCACGTAAGGTCGAATGTACAAACTATGGTCGAATGTACAACAACACACTCACAATATCTAGGTTCGTCCTAAAAATAACCACGTTCGACTTAAAAATCTTAGATTCGACCTAAAACACACACGTTCGACCTTTCTCTCCTAGGTTCGACCCTGTTCATTTGAAAAACGGTTATTCTTTGAAAACCAGTTAATTTGAGCTCAATTTTTCAAAAGTTGATGAATTTTGATGATGTTTTGCAGGTTTTGATTCGGAATTGATTTGGAACAAGTTTAATAAAGATAATTCTAGATTTTATCCATGAAAACTAGTCCGAATCAATCAATTTTCATCAAAAACCATTGTTCTTTCAAAATAGAAAAATTTTGATCAAAAATGGGTCCAAATCAGCTCAATTATTATCAATTCGTAGTTGTTTGATCTTTATGGCTCTGATACCACTTTGTTTGAGGATCGTTTTGTCAAAAACAAATAGTTTGATCAAACAAGTCTACCAATTCAGGTGCGGAATCCCTGAATCAGTTACGAAATGATAATAATATCAACAAAACACACAAATCACCTTTAAAACTCCATTTCATTCATAAACACACTTGATTAAACTTACAAAACCTTGTTTACAATGATATAATCAATATTCAGACTCAACTAGAACCCTAGGGAGAAAACCAGGTCGAAGGAGGGAAACAAATGACAAAAGATTACTTGAAAATGAAAATCAAACAATATATAGGCCTGCACATTCGCCCCCCGTAAGGGTCGAATGTGCAGGTTCGCCCCTTTGTATGGGCGAATCAGCACATAGTCCTACAAAATTCTTCCTTCGACTTGTATGTTCCACTTTCGACCCTACGTATTTGCCAAAATAGAATTGAATGCGCAATCCAATAGCACTAGTCGCAAAACGTGTATCAACAGGTTGATTACCGAACCCTCTATGGTTGTTTCTTATTTATTTGTTTATACGCTTTTAACTGAGATCCTGACTGGGAATATTTTATTAATCAGATTAATAAAATTAAACATAAAATTAATTAAATATTTATATATATAAATCGGCCAACATTATATATTATATATAATCTATTTTTATTAATAAATATTAACCGCTTCCGCTTCGTATATGATACCATGATTCCCAACAGGAGGATGGTTGTATCCGTTTATGTTTTCACCGGGTTATGGAATATGGTTTCATTGGATCCGAATTTTGAATTGGAAAATTAAGGATAATCATTCCAGAGATTGTGCCAACATATTAGGAGAGGTTGTTGATGACATTGATTACATTTAAGATATGGATTGTGCAGAACTTGGGCGCTAAGTTTCTTTTTAAAAAATTTGGATCCGGGTTTTTAAGATTGAGTTTGGAATAACTTGGATTGATTATATTACGATCAAGTAAATTTAGTTTGTTTTTATTTACTGATACATCAGTAATAATTTCAATGTTAGTATCACGCTTAAATGCCCTCCATTTAGAGTTTAGACAAAGGCTTATACAAATTTTATATAAAATTTGCTTCGAGTAACAACACGTTCTAGGTTGTTGAATATTCTTCTTTAGATTAAAATTTGATATAATAAATTTGCTTAAAAATCCATAAATTAAAACTACCTTATGAATAATGTCCACCGATGATGTTGGCGATATCCATCATTAACATTGCATTTGATTATGAGGTTAGTTGTTTTATATGTTGCCCTTTTCATCAATAAACGTATTGACACTAATCATACGTTGTTTTATCGTGAGTTTTTTGCATTATGGAGTGTTGGTTACATAGAGAAAAAACAAGTAGGTCGTGTTTTTCTATTATTGTGTTTTATTTTTTTCGTTTTTTTATCGATTATTTGTTAGTCTTATGAAATGCAATTTATGTGAACCATATTTGTTTTCTGATCTAGATACAAAGGGATTACAATGGTGGTCAACCTAACTTAAGCTGTTAAGATTGTAAGGTTTTTGCACAATAGGTAATTTATAAATTCAAATTTTTAAAAATTATTTTTATATGGAAATATGATTATTGAGATTAAATTGTTGTTTTTTTTATATTTCGGATATTAATAACTAATTTAATGATTCTAACAATTTATATGTTATGTATTAAGTTTTGCAAAGGCTTTGGCCCCGCTTACGGCTGTGCACATATAATGTATATATGTGTGGCCCTCGGAAGGGCAAAAATAAAGTTGCACTAATTTTAACGTTATTTTACTAATTTCGTGAAAATAACGTTAAAAATGACAGACGGTTTAATCATGCATCAGATGGTGACGTTGATAGCCAAAAGACAAGGGGGTACATGCACCAATCGGGTTTGTCCTGGTTGCTAAGTGTTATGTGCCTTATGTCCAAGGTTTGATACGAAACCACTATCGAGCCGGGGGTCTCAATGGACGCAACCTCTCTATTTCCACGGGGTAGAGGTAAGGCTGTCTACATCTTACCCACCTCAGACCCTACCTTAGCTTTTGCTATCGGTGGGATTAACTGAGTATGATGATGATGATGATGATGATGATTTATTAAGTTTTGCAAAGAATTTTTAATATGGAAACATGGTAATTGATATTTAATGATTGCCTAATTTACATTTCCAGAAATAATTCTCAATCAAGCATACTCCAAATCGGTCAAATGTTATGTATCCACTTTGAAAACTATTTTGTTTTACAAATTAATAGGCAATCAATAGTGATTATTTACGAAACGACTTTTCTTTCACTATGACCTGCAATTAATTTTCAATCAATTATACTCCAAATCGATTATCAATCGTGAAATAATTGTGCACATTTTATATTTCGCAAATTAATAACTAATTTGATGATTATAACAGTTTGAATCTTATGTATTAAGTTTTGTAAAGAGTTTTTTAATATGGAAACATGGTAATTGATATTTAATGATTGCCTAAATTACATTTTTAGAAATAATTCTCAATAAAGCATACTCCAAATCGATAAATGTTATTTATCCACTTTTGGATACTATTTTGATATACAAATTAACAGGCAGTCGATAGTGATTATCTTAAGAAATGACTTTTCTTTCACTATGACCTACAGTTAATTCTCAATCAATCATACTCCAAATCAATCATCAATTATGACATAATTGTGCACATTTTATATTTCGGAAATTAATAACTAGTTTAATGATTCTAACAATTTGAATGTTATGTATTAAGTTTTGTAAATATTTTTTTAATATGGAAACATTGTACATATTTAATGATTGCCTAATTTATATTTTCGGAAATAATTCTCAATCAAGCATACTCCAAATCGATCAAATGTTATGTATCCACTTTTGAAAACTATTTTGATTTACAAATTAGCAGGCAGTCAATAGTAAATATTTTAAGAAATGACTTTTCTTTCACTATGACCTGGAATTAATTCTCAATGAATCATACTCCAAATCGATCATCAATAGTAACATAATTATGCACATTTCACGCGTTTAGTTCAACCTACTGTCAAAGAGCAATTCTTTATTTTCATGTTAGACTCTGTAAATATAATACCCAAAAGTGGATACAACCTACCCCAAGATTGAGAAAGACCGGGGTTTTGTTTACATAACTGAAGGATGGGATTATATCATGGAAAAGATTTCAATCACTAGGGAACATCTCATTGTTTTTAGATGATTAACAAGACTACATATGATATGTCACTATTTCTGAAAAACCAAGTTACACCTCTTCCTAAACTATGGGTTTATGTTGTGAAAAAAGGAATCTAATGAATTTTTTATATGGATGAAGACATCATTATTCTTGCTGATGAAAATTCTAATGATGACAACAATGAGCATGATAAAACAAATGATATGAATGTTGATCATCGGAATGAAGATGTTGTTGAGTATGATTTAGGTGTGCCGGTTGTTTTTCGAGTCAACAAACATTTCGTTAGTCCAAGTTCTTATTTCCATGTTTCTAATACTTTACTTTTTTTAGATTAAAATTGACCATGTTCAAGTGAACTATGTACTTTTTTTTTATTTTGTAGCATATGAAGAAGATTTGGGCTATTGAGAATGGTTTGAACAGAATGAAGAAGTTAAAAGTTACTGATGTTCGATGGTGGCAGTTGGTCTATAGCTGTTGGTGTGGAGCATTCAAATGCAAACGAACGTTACTATATTCAAGGGATGATATCTGTGGTTGCAGCTAAGGAACTGGATGCGGATGCTGGTGATGAAACGCATTTCCTATTCTTTAAGAAAAAGGTTTGTTCATGCTGTCTAATGCTGCTAGAGGAGGGGTAATTAGTTTAGTTTATTTGGTTTTTCTTTTTGGATTTGGACAATAGTTGGTGGTTTAACTTTTGAAGATGATGAAAAGTTATAAATTAAGTACTGATGTACAATTACTGTTAATGTAGTATTTTGTGGTCTTTTGTTTTGCTATGGTTATGCTTATCACTTTATTGTATATACCTATTATATTATGATAGTGCAAGAAATTGTTAAATCATTCCAAATGTGTTATGAAATATTTGAAGCAGAAGTGTTAAATCATTGAAAGTAAAATTTACATGTATGTAATTGAAACGGCTATGAATCTATTTAAACAAATACAAGTAATTGTTGAATTATTTTTGGGTTACTTATGAACCTAAATGAAAACAATACTAAAGATGTTGGCTTTTAGCCCATTTTGTTTTCCACTTTTGAATCCTTTGTTAGAACTATAAGGGTCTATTTCGTATGAGGTAATGGAATGGATGAGGGAATGGAATGGACGAGGTAATGGAATGGACAAGGTAATGGAATGGATCGTTACCATTCCATGTCTTGTTTCGTCCATGTAGGAATGAAACAAAACATTACTTTGTGTTGTTGGATAGGCAGGAAAAGACGAACGAATAAAATCTGCCGTGAGTGGCGGTGGTGGGTGGTGGTTAGTGGCGGTGATGGCGGGTGGTGGTGGCATCGGTGGTAGGCGACGATGTTGGTGGTGGGTCGTGTTAAATGGTGGCGGTGGTGGGTGGGTGACGGTGGTGGGCGGTGGCGGCGACATTGGGTGGTGTTGGATTGTGACGGTGGTGGGTGGGTGACGGCTGTGGTGAGTGGGTAGAGGTAGTGGGTGGCGGTGGTTGGTGACAGTGACGGTGGTGGGTGGTGACAGCGGTGGTGGGTGGTAGTGGCATCGGTGGTAAGCGACGATGTTGGTGGTGGGTGGTGAAGGTAGTGGGTGGCAGTGGTTGGTGGCGGCGACGGTGGTGGGTGGTGACGACGGTGGTAGGTGGTAGTGGCATCGTTGGTACGCGATGGTGTTGGAGGTGACGGTGGTGGAGGGTGGTGGTGGCAGTGCTGGTGGGTGGTGACGATGGTGGTGGGTGGTGGTGATGGTGGTTGGTGGTTAGTGGTTAGTGTTGGGGTGGTGGATGGTGGCTTATGGTGTTGTTAATGAAGATTGAATGAGAGATGGAATGAAAAAAAGCATGGGGGTGGATGGAATGATTTTGAGGGAATGGAATGCCTTGTGGAATGAGTGATTTTCATTCCTTTGACTAACCAAACACGCTATTTTTCATTACCTCGTAATAACCCATTCCATTTCCCCTTCCATTCCATCATACAAACACTACCTAAGCTTATTATATATTGGTTTTTTTAAACTATAATACAATCTTTATAGAAATTCTCTTACATTTGACTTTGGCATTTACCATGTGTACACACAAGACTTTAACCTAGTACTCAATAAGTCTGAAATGGTGTACCCTAAAAAGCGGCTGAATATAAGGGGAAACCCATAATTTTGTCCAACCTTCATCTTCAATCCTGCATATAGTTAACTATATAAGAATCTATCCCATGAAAAGGTGTGGTATCATGGACCTAATGTGGCATCATGGAGTACGATGGAACACCACTCCCACCCTCTTGAGTCGTGATGATAGTGGAGATTCCCTTGGCCCTCGCGATCCATTTAAACGTTAAAAGAGTCATTGTGCTCCACTAAAAAATATTAATTAATAATTTTTTTAATTATAATTCACATTTTACATTTTACATTTTTTTTCACGCACACTGTGCTCTTTCTCTCTACAAATCTCCAATCTTTTAAGAATATACAAAAACTTTGTTATTTTTTTAAATCATGGTTTCCTCATTCAGTCATTCCCTTCCGATAAAATCGTAATGTTTTATGTGAATGTGGTAATGGAAACGGCGTAAATTCTGATTTAGTTTTTTAATTAGGTATTTTTACTTTTATTTACGAAGAATACTTGTAAACAAAAGCAAAATATGCAACTTACTTGTATTTAAATTCTTAAATAGTTGACCATGAAAAGTCGAAATTCTCTCCCGTTAAAACTGGTGATGGTGAATTGCTATAATAATGCAAATAACGATTAAAAATTTCAACATATGATTCCGATATTTTTAGTATAGAAATAAACTTTATAGTGATTAATATAATTATAATTAGGAGTTTTTTCCTGTACTAGTTGCGATGAAGAAAATATTTACAAAATTAGTGTTCCTAGACAACTATTTGCCAAAATGGAGTTTTGTTTATTTATTTTGCATTTCCTTTTATTTTTAAAACAACACATTAACTTTCGTTTTTGTTTTCCTTGTTGAACTAACTAATTATCTATTTCTTTATTCTTATATTATTTTTTCTTACGTTTTTAGTCAATCAATCCTGATTTTTTTATTCCTTTAACGATACAAGCTTTGATCCCTTGTTCTTCTTCACCATTTAAGTACTTCAGGGTAAATCCAATTTTTTTTAATTTGTTATTATAAGTTGATTTGAACCAACAAACGATATTACGCTTAATAGCACAATGTTGGCTTTTTGAATTTGGGTTTTTAAAAGGAAAAAAAAAATAGAAATATGCTTTTGTAGTTGTAGTGGATACTTGTTCTAGCATTTTTTCTGAATTTTTATTTATGGGTGATTTTGTTGTTCACTTTATAAAAATGTATTAGAGCTAGTAAATAGTCTCAATGAATTGATATTATTTACAAATATTACATTTTTGTGATGATATGTGAAAACAATATGAAAAGACTTTAAAAAATAAAGTTAACACCTCCATAATGAAATTAAAACGAGAGTAAAAAAGGAGTTGAGAAATAAAATTTGTGATGAAAGTGCTAAGTGGCAATTTATTTCTGTAAGTTTGTTTAAATGAACGTAAATGAATAAAAAAAATAAGCTAGCTAATATAAATGAACGAACAAATAATAAAAATCAAAACGGGCTGATTAGAGAAACCAAAGAATTAAAATTAAAATCGGATTGATTGAAAAACAAATAGATATTAAATTAAGTGAATAGAAATATATAGTAAATAATAATATGCTTGTTAAAAAAACAAAAAGGCAAATAAATAGTAAACAAAAAAATACCATTTTGAGCAATAGTTTTCAATGAACACTGTTTTAGTAAAAAAAATTTTCACACCAACACTAATATTAGGAAAAAACTCTTATAGAGAAATATAAGACTTAATAGATCCTAAACCAAGTTTCATTAATTCAAAAACTAAATTCTAGATACATAACTGCCTCTTGTAATTAAAGACGATAAGAGTGGAGAAAAATAAGGAGAGTAGGGTAAAAACTGTCTCTCGTATAACAACTCTACTAAAGTAAGGGTTAAGTTATCCTACACAGTGTAATAAAAATGAGAAGGGTGAGAAGGATACAAAAAACACAATAGATCACGAAATATGACACAATAAGCCACAAAATATAACACAATGCAAAAGAAAAAAGACAAAACAAATTGCAAAAATAACAAAATGATGGAATTAAGAAAAAGACACAATGCTACATAAAAGACACAATGATATAACGTATATTCTAAAAACCACAAGCTAAAAATCTAAAAAAGCAAAGACCTAAAAATTAACATTGTAGGGTTCGATGAGACGGTTCCAGTGCCGTTTGAATGAGTTCAATCGGAGCCCTTTTAATACCTTTCCTACGACTTCCTATTTTTCTTTCATTGTATTTGATCATAACCCTAATTACTAAAGTAATAATCATCTATTTTTTGTAACAACCACATAGTTATTACAGATCATATTTAATCTCATAAACAACCGCTTCGGTCAAACTGTTAAGATTAATCTTTGTAGCGGTTTTAAGTGACAAATTCGGCAGTTGACGCACGGTGAATAATATTATAATAATTAGAGATTGAATAGAGTTGTGGTTGAGTTTTATAGGTTAGAAGATGATAAAAGTGGAGAGAAGGGGAGGAGAGTGGTGTAGAACCTCTCTCTCGTAAAAATTGTTCTACAAAAAAAAAAAAAAATGACCGCCAAAGTTTTTTAAATACCACCTAGTTATTACGGCCAAGATTTATTCTCCGAAATAACTCCTTGGATCAAACGGACAAGATTAATCTTTATAGCGATTGAAAGTGCCAAATTCGGAGGTTGATGAGCGGGGAACAATATTAAAACAATTAGAGATTGAATAAGTGGTGTGTGAGTTTTATAGGTGAGCAAACGCTAAAAGTGGAGAAATAAGAGGAGATTGGTGTAAAAACTGCCTCTCGTAATAACCGCTTAGATCAAACAGCTAAGATAAATATTGTAGCGGTTGAAATTGCCAAATTCGCCGGTTGACGAGCGGTGAACAATATTATACCAATTAGAGATTGACTAGAGTGGTTGTAAGTTTTATATGTGAGAAGACGATATAAGTGGAGAAAAAAGAGGAGAGTAGCGGAGAAACTTTCTTGTAATAATTGTTCTACTAAAAAAGGTCAATTTTTTTTTTTTTTGTAATTACCACCTACGGCTAAGATTTAGTCTCAGAAGTAACCACTTAAATCAAACGGCCAAGATTAATCTTTGTAGCAGTTGAAAGTGCCAAATTTGGCGCTTGACGAGCGGTGAACAATATTATAATAATTAGATATTGAATAAAGTGGTAGCTAGCTTAGTGAGTTTTACACGTGATGAGACGATAAAAGTGAAGAAAATGGTGGACACTGGTGTAAAAATATTAGTTTAACGGAAGCAAAGGCATCAAAATATTAGTTAAACGAAAGTCTTCCTCTAAATGGGAATAGTAATTACGTAGTTCGATCTCTGACGAAAGAAAGTGGGCCAAATGAAACTGTAGTACTACCGAACTTATTCAATAGGGTTGTATATCACATTAGTGATGGAGTGAATGGTTTGTTTGAGAGTGTAAAGGGATGAGGTGAAATGTGAAATGCTGTGATTGGTTGATTTTTGTGATTAGTGGGAATGATTTTTGTGATGCAATGTGATGGGTGTTACAAGTGTTATAAGCGAAATGCTAATACATTTTGTTGTTTTAATAGTAATTATCATCATCATCATCAGTTAATAGTAATTATGTTGTTCTTTAATACTCTAAGCAACTTTTTTGGAAAGTTTGCGTTCAATATTTCCATAAGGAAGAAAGAGATCTTGGGGATCAACGAAGAGCTAGAAACCCATACTGGAATTCTCAATGCGATTGTGTCTTTCTTTGCAAAGGTTATCCATTATCATCATCGAGGCGCTGAAATTTGTTAGACGACAATTTAGGGGACGGGGCCAAAACAAAGATTACACGGCTGCTGGAAGTCATCTATTAATATTTAGTATCAGAAAAAGAAGAAGGGAATTATAGTAGTTATGCAATTTTTGTGTATGCCTATGTGTTGAATAGAGCAGAGGCATCAAATGGATGAGCTAAATATACCACTAACGTTCATAACTAAAGACATCACTTACCTAAATAGGGTATTATATATTTGTGAAATAAGAAGAAGAGAAAAACATACAGAAAGAATTGATAACTTAAAATCCAACAGGTTAGCCTTAAAATAGTTAAATTAAGTAGACACCAAACGAATGGCCAACTATGCATAACCATCTTTGCCAAATCACTTTAATGTGATGAGGTGTACACTATACATTCATGGCTCTAATGCTTCGTCATAATTTAAATGCTGCCATTCTAATTTTATATATAAGAAACCCACTAACGGCAAAATAGTGCTTAAACCACCATGTTAACCACAGAGTGTTTACAAATGCTTGCTAGTGGTTTAATGGGTCCAATTAAAAGTAGCATTTTGGCTATAAATACCAAGGCAACAACTATAGCACTCTTCATCTAATTATCATAATTATCAACAACACATTATATACACATATATCATATTTAGTTTATCAACAATGTCATCCATCGGTTTCAATTTTGCCCACATTAACGCTCAACAAGAGCGTATTAGGGAGAAAAATAATCAAAGGGAGGTGAAAAACGTCCAAGGTGGTGAGAAAAGGAACATGGGGGTCAAATATGGTGGGAACAAGAAAGTTCATCCTGGGGGTTCACCCTCAATGGATATGGTTGGAAACTCCAAAAGTAATTGAACTGGCATTGTCCAAATTATGAATTTGAATGTGTAGATTAAGACCACCTTCAACAGGCATGTGTATTCTAGTTTTATGCTTCAAAATTAGGGTTTGTTAGGTGCAGTGGTTCTTTTGTTTTCATCTTGTTTATGGTACATGTGTTTTTCTTTCTTTTGTTCCCACTCTTGTTCAATCATACTTTCTTAATCAAATACTATATTGCTTACGCTTAGCATCCTGCATCCGCTACAAACAACATGGTTGTTATCTACAAGTGTAGATGGCAAAACAATACATGAAGGTGCCACACATAAAACCGACATTAAAAGTATATTATATATAACTGACCCAAACAATAATCTATATTATATTATATTATCTATATTATTATCTTATTAAGGAGGAATGATGTACAATATGGTAATTTGCATTTCTATACAACTTAACAAGCAACATATACAACTTATTTAAGCAAAAAAATTAAGTGTATTATTGGCATAGTTGTGACAATTAAGACACTTAGGAGTGTAAATTAGTAAATTTAACATAATCTAATACCTCAATCCTAAAATCTTATCCCAATTATGTCCTTATGTCCAACTTTTAAAACACAAAATACAACCTAACTTATGATGCATTTTAAATGTGAGACCTTTCAACCCCTCATCTATATTATTATATATACTTCATTGTAATCAATTTCTTGAATGCTTATAGTCTTTTCATAACCCCAAACAAAATCTTAGAGCTAATTTCATACTTTGAAACAATGTTTTGTCCAAAAAATTTATGTCTTCATTAGATGAGAAGCGAAAAAAATCAATGAGAAGTTAAAACGCTTGCAAGATACGGTTCTCAGATGCTACAAGGTATAAAGATATGAGTTAATCTTTATATACATATATACATCTTTTCTACTTGTTCATATGTTCTTTGACAATTACAACAATTTATCTTCATAATATATCATTGTTTTGCTCCATTCAAATTTAGTTATATGCTATAGACAATGGGAATGCCAGTGATGTTTGATGTAATAATCAACTATGTTGGATCGTTGGAGAATAAAATTGAGGTAATTTAATTGTGCAACTAACAATTAAAACAATAAAAAAAACAATATTCAGAATTATTGATGAGAAAATATCTTTCAAAATTAATTAGTATATTTTTTCTCTTCTTTGTGAATTTTTAGTTTTTCTCCATGAAGCTTTCAGAAGCCAGCATGTTCTATGACCTATTGACCTCAACTCTACTGAATTGGATGATATGGCCCCTATGAAAGTACGCTCACGCTAATGAATCAACTCGAATCTTTATCTTCTATACTATATTATAAAGCATCAGTGAAGGATACCCGCAAAATTTAAGTAAATACAACCTTTATTGCTTATATAGTACAATGCTTATTGAAGTCATTTAAGGGGTAAAATTGTCTTTCTACCTAAATATATTAAATTGTTGAAGAAATTAATTTAAACATAATTATAAAATTGATGAGGAAATTAACAATAATGTGGTGACTCTTTACATTCATAACCTCCATGTCTTTATTATGTTTGTATCAATGTTATAGTCTTATAAATAGTGGTCATGTATTTGATATATAAATAATGTGGTGACTCTTTACATACATGAGAGAGGCTATTGTACAAAGCCTCCTTAAAATACAAAGTGTAAGAAGACATCCTGACCATCCATCTGCGTTTTAATCAAGATCACCGTACATTAATTACAATCGCGTGTTTTTAATGGCAGTTAACAAGAGGAGGGCAAATTAGACAAATTGTCACTATAATAATTGTGCCAGTTAATTCTAAAACCCTAAAAAAACGAACCGGGTGAAGGAAGAGAACGAAGAAGCAAACTGAATCATGACAGGCCTTCGAAAGGGAACTAATACAGGTATGGTTTAGATCTGTTTTATGAAATTAGTAAAGGCGTTTTTGAAGTTTTGAATGATGAACATCACGATTTAATGATTTTTTTGATGAAATTAGTAAATGCGTTTTAGATGTTTTGATGAAAGTTCTAAAGGCATTTTAATGATTCTAATGATTAATAAGAATTTGTAAGTGCGTTTGTGGTAAATAATAAAGGCGTTTTATAGATTTTAATGATGAATTAGATGATTTGTTTATAATAAATTTGTTTATAATAAATTTGTTTATAAAACTCAGTGTAAAATATAGTAAAACGCATGCATAATGAGTAAAACGCATGTTATGTTTTCTGCAGGTTTGGATGAAAAAATGGACAAAAACATTAAGATATCTACATATACAGGAGAAAATGGATGAAAATGGTTTGCTCATCAGAAGTTAGGCCATCAGTGGTTTGCTCATCAGGAAAAAGTGAAACGCATGTGTATCAATGTTCAAAAAAAGTAAAACGCATTTGTAAACCTATAAAACGCATGTGTATCAATGTTCATGAGTAGTTTGCTCATCAGAAGTTTGGCCATCAGTGGTTTGATTCAGCAGTAGTTATTAACTTCTTCTTCAGTAGTTACAAACACTTCATCAGAAGTTATCAATCAACAGTAATCAGTAGTTTCATTAATCAGATAAAACACATTTGTTATACTTAAAACACATTTGTTTATCCACAAAACGCGTTTGTTAATACTTAAAACGCATGTATTTATTTTTTGACAGTGTGTAAATGTCGAAGATGCTACATCAAACATACTTGATAAGGATGTTGCTGGGGACAATGTTATTAATGAAATTGTTGGAGACAATACATCAAATAGGGTTGACGAGAATGTTGCAGGGGATATATCAAGGTTGGTAAAGATGATGGAAAATGCTTACACGAAGGTGCTAAAGCGAGTAGATAATATGAGCTGATAAGTTTGTTAATTTTGCATCTTTACATTGTTGAATGTTACAGTGTTAGACCTGAATGCCTCTTTTGGTATTAAAAATGCATGTTTCATTTGATGTTTTGTATGAATCATATTAAAACGCATTCAATAAATACTAAAACGCATTTGATATATGGAAATCTATTTAACTGGTGATATAAAACCAATACATAAAACGCATTTAATATCACATAAAACGCACGTACATTATTATTCATGCCACATTTTTACATCATGAAAAACAAACAACACAAACACTACATAAAACAAAATGATAATAAAGTAGCATAGAACATAGACACCAAAGACATTATGAAGGCTAGAAGGTTTAAAGTGATTTGAGAAACTTAATCTTCATTTCCATTGAGCACCTTAAAAGAGCTATGGATTTAGTAAGCTCTTCAACAAGATTCATATCTCTTTGTTTTGAATCAATCATGAACATCAATGCCAATTCATGAAGACTAGAATCTGGCATCGTCTTGAGAATGTTACAAACTTCATCTTTTCTAGATATGCCTTCGTGGGCATTGTTTAAATCATTCATCAAAACACTTTCCTAAGAATGATCCTTGATGATTTGTTCCTCAATCTTCTTAATAAAAAGAGATCTTGCAGATGATGATGATGATGGAGAAGACGTTGTTAGTGTAAATTATGTTTGTGGTGTAAAATAAGAATGTACATATTGATGATAATATAGGAAAAATAATATACCACATGACAAAATAGAATCACATGTGTTACTATACAAGCAGTTGTTTTATTTTTTAAAAGAAAGCAGTAAAACGCATCATATAATAGGATAAAACGCATGTGTTAATATCAAATAATCATTGGTTGGGACAAACACTAAATGACATTACAGATTCACATGTTTTACTGTTTTTAGCATTTTTAATAATAAAAAATTAAATTTTGGGCAAAGAAATAAAAAAAAAAAGTATGAAGACATTGTAAAAAGTAGAAAATTATTGTCAAAAAGGTGAAATTATGTCAGAACTCTGTATAATTCGGGAATCTCAGGTTTTTGTAGAAGACCAGACGACTTCTGATATTCCACCTTAACCTTCGCATAGGTCAAGCGTTTTCTTACATATGAATCTATGCTAGTCTTCATGTTTGGCCACCAATAAAGTATCTTCAAATCCTGATACATCTTATCGGAGCCGGGATGAACAGAATATCGGGACTTATGAGCCTCATCCAAGACAAGCTCACGCAGGCCGCCGAATAACGGAATCCAAATACGCTCAGCAAAATAATGTAGGTCATCGGGCCTACGTTCCAGATGCCTGTCGGCACCGTGCATAGTCTCAGCCTTAAGGTTCTCCACCTTCAAGGCGTCCTGCTGAGCAGAGCGAATCCAGTCAGGCATACCAGAATGGATAGTGAGCTGTGAAGCTCGAACATGACGGAGCTTAGCAGATTCCTTCCTGCTTAAGGCGTCTGCTGCTACATTCGCCCATCTGGAAATTATCTAATAACACTTAAATATTGGGGTAGCTTGCATTTGAAAATAGAAGATTTGGCATGACAGATACGGGATTAATGGATGTGATTTTGAAAGTACAAATCACACAAACCCATAATGGACTTGTTATAAGTCAGTCATATTATGTGGATAAAGTTATTGAGAAGTTCAATGGAAATGACTCTAATGTGGCTAGAACTCTCATTGACACGAGTCAACATCCAGCTAAGATTTGAGGTGAGCCTGTTAACCAAATAGAGTACTCAAGAATTATTGGTAGCTAGATGTATCTGATGAGTTGTACCAAACCAGACTTAGCAACAAGCTAAGTAGATACACGAGCAACCCAAGTTCAAGTCATTGGAGTTGTGTGACACATGTGCTTCAGTACTTAAGATACATACGAGACTACGGGCTGCAATATAAAAGATATCTAGCCGTCATTTAAGGTTACTGTGATGCGAATTGGATATCTGAAACGAATGCTTCCGAGGCAACGAGTGGGTATGTGTTCACATTTGAGGTGACGCGATAACGAGGAAATCTTCTAAGGAAACAGTTATTGTTAGATCCATGATGGAATCACAATTCATTGCTTTATATAAAGAGGATGAATAGGCAGAATGGCTACGTAAATTTGTTAAGGATATACCTAGGTGGCCGATGCCGGCATCGGCCTAATGCATACATTGTGATAGCCAATCGGCAATTCACAGAGCTCATACCACAATGTGTATCAGTAAGAATAGGTATATAAGACGTAGGCATAATACGGTACAACAACTAATCTCTAAAGGATTTATCACTGTTGACTATGTGAAGTCAAAGGCTAACATCGCGGATCCACTAACAAAAGGCTTAAGCAGAGAGTTAGTTAAGAAGTCGTCTATGGGAATGGGACTAAAGCCCTTGAAAAATTAAGTTCATGCGAAGGAAACCTAACTCAGCTGACTGGAGATCCCAAGATCTGAGTTCAATAGGACAACCTAATTGTATGAACATGTGAGGTCAATGTGGGGGAAGAGTTGTTGGAAACCCCACGCTTTGAAAAGGGGAGTTTTCCATAGGAATTTGGTAAAACTTCATAGTCCATTCTTAAAAGTGACAATTTTGAGGCTAAGTCTATGGCTTTTAATGATTTGAATGAGGTAACAAGTCCTAGTGAAATCACTTATGTGAGAGAGAAGTGGGGTCGCTTCGAAGGGTATTGTTGGGGCAAAATACTTAAGAGCTCTTGCAGAACCAGGCACGTGTCCATGACCATAACAAACACAACTATGAGGACTTGACGTTGTCTAAGAGAGTCTTGTGTGAAGTGTAATGCTGTCTGCATAAACGACAGACGAGTTCAATGACATCGTTGTCTACTCAGAGCCAGTGGACTAAGTAAGTTTCATGAGAGAAGGTTTAAAGGGTCACGCCCACCTATCGTAGATTTTTGTGATTAGTGGGAATGATTTTTGTGATGCAATGTGGTGGGTGTTGCAAGTGTTATGAGCGAAATGTTAAACCATTTTGTTGTTTTAATAGTAATTATGTTCTTTTATACCCTAAGCAATTTTTTTGGAAAGTTTGCGATCAATATTTCCAGAAGGAAGAAAGAGATCGCCAGGGTCAACGAAGAGCTAGAAACCGATACTGGAATTCTCAATGTGATTGTGTCTTTCTTTACAAAAGGTTATCCATTATCATCATCGAGGCGCTGAAATTTTTGAGACGAAAATTTAGAGACGCCCTAGCGGTTGCCTCCATTTTTCAATATAGAGTTGGCCATGAAGCCACTCTAAGTTTAAATGTATGTATACTAGCCAATGATGTTGTAGCCTAGTGGTTGCAACGGAGGTGAGAAGGTTTACCTACTTTGTGGGGTTCCTGCCCTGGGAGGTCACAGATTCGAATCCCACTCAGAGTGGGGTTATTCTGAAATGAGAGGCTGGACCTTAGGGGGGCCAGGGACCGGACCTGAAAAGTGCGGGGCTTTGTTATGGGTGTGTACCGTTGGCCGTTCAAAAAAATGTATGTATACTAATGTTTATTTGTAGTATATATTTTGAGATTTTTTGTTAATTTCCGAAGTGATATTAAGGGAGACAATGGGACACATTTAATTACTTAAATGGTCTTTTAGTAGATGTGAACGGGGCCAAACAAAGATTATAGGCTGCTGGAAGTAATCTATTAATATTAAGTTAGTATCAAAAAATATAATACGTATTTGTTAATTTTTTAACATATCGAGTCAAGGTTATTAGGTAATTTCTTAGTCACGAACAAAATTATAGGGGTCTGTTTGGTATGGGTAATGGAATGAGAAAGGGAATGGAATGAAAGAGGTAATGGAATAGAGATAGTAATGGAATGGATCATTACCATTCCATGTCATGTTTGGTTATCATGTGAGAATGAAATGAATGATTATTTTGTATGTGGGAATCGAATGAATGATTACTTTGTGTTATTTGATATGTAAGAAAAAACGAAAATATAAAATCGATGGTGAGTGGTATTGGGTGGTGGCAGTGACGGTGGTGGTGGGTGGCGGCGGCGACGACGGTGGCGGTGGCAGTGGGCGATGGCGGTGACGATGGTGGGTGGACGACGACGACAGTGGTGGGTTGTAGTGGTGAAGGTGGGTGGTGGTGGCGATGACAATGGTGGAGGCAGTGGGTGGCAGTGACAATTGTGGTGGTGGTTGGATGGTGGTGACAATGGTGGGTTACGACGATGGCAACAATGGTTGTGGGTGGCGGCAATAGGCAGTGGTGGTTGAGTGATGACAACGATGGTGGGTTGTTATATAATAATAATAATAAAAAAATATTTGTTAACCAAACATGTTTCATTTCCTTCAAGGAATGAAAAAAAACACCACATTACCAAGGAATGAAAATTCTTAAAATGGAAGGAATCACATTCCTTATGGAATGAACCATTCCATTACTACTTGGTAACCAAACATGTTTAATTTCATTCCATGGGAATGATCTATTCCATTCCACCTTTGATTCCTTCATACCAAACGCTACCTAGTAGTTATACAATTTTTGTGTATGCCTATGTAGGGCTGCAAATGAAACGAACGAACACGAACAAGGTCTTTTTTGTGTTCGTTTGTTAAGGAAATTATGAGTTCACGAATAGTTCATGAACACTTACTGAACAAGATCTTCTGTTTGTGTTCGTTTGTTAAGAAAACACTCATGTTCGTGTTCGCTTGTGTTCGTTTGTTAATTTTGTTCATGAACGCACACGAACACAAATAAACATTAATGAACACAAAGAAGTTTTCATGAAAGCCCCGCTTACAGCTGTGCGCATATAATGTATGGCCCTCAGGGGCAAAAGTAAAATTGCACTAATTTTAACGTTATTTTACTAATTTCGTGAAAATAACGCTAAAAATGACGGACGATTAATCATGCATCATGTGGTGACGTTGATAGCCAAAAGACAAAGGGGCACGTGCACCAATCGGGTTTGTCCCGACTGCTAAGTGTTATGTGCCTTATGTTTAAGGCTTGATAGAAAACCACTATTGAGCCGGGGGTCTCACTGGAAGCAACCAGCTTATTCTCACAGAAAAGAGGTAAGGTTGTCTACATCTTACCCTCCTCAGACCCTACCTTAGCTTTTGCTATTGCAAGAATTAACTGAGTATGATGATGAGGATGGTGAAAGAAGTGTTTCATAAACGGAACAGACACAAAGGGACATATATTAACTTTCGAATAAGATCGAATTGACATATATTAAGAACTTAACTAGATACTCCGAAATTATAATCTAGTTGTACAAACATACTTAGTACTTAACATAATATTGGTAAACATAATAAACTATTGTCTAAAAAACTAATAAACATTAGGAGATTTCTTTTATCGGTTTGCAAGAATCTATGTCTACTAATGTTAAGTCTGGTTTGATTTCTAATTATTGGGGAGGTCCGAGTTCGGATTTTGAGTTTGTTAATGCTACTGGAAATTCGGGAAGTATTGTGAGCATATGGGATCTGAAGATTTTTTCTATAGATCGGGTGGTTAAAGATATTAATTTTCTATGTGTTTCGGGGTTTTTAATGGATAATTCGGCCTTTTTAAATGTGCTTAATGTGTATGCGCCTCAAAATAATGCGGAGAAAAGAAATCTTTGGGGCAGAATTCTTCAGCTTATGCAGTCATTAAGAGGGTGGTGAATAGTTGTTGGGGACTTTACTGCTGTCAGGGATCGGGAGGAGAGGAAGAATTCTAGTTTTGACCCGGTTTGCGCTAGGGATTTTAATGATTTTATAGAAGAAGCAGGTTTGCGAGAGTACCTTTTGAAAGGTATGAAGTATACTTGTATGTCGATAAGAAGGGGCCAATGTAAATTGAGCAGAATTGATAGGTTATTTGTTTATGCTAATATCTTTAATAAATGGTCGACTGTATGTGTTAGAACGCTGAATAAAAATATCTCGGATCACTCGCCTATCGTTTTTTCTATGGTTGATACTAATTTTGGTGCGAAGCCTTTTAGGTGGTTTGATTCGTGGCTGGATAGACCGGGATGCGAAGAGGTTGTCAACTCAGTTTCATTAGGTTGGTGTGGTGATAGGCCTCATGATTTGAATTTGCTAAAAAAACTAAAGAGGCATCGAGGGTGCTTAACAAATTGGTATAAACAATGTAGTAGTGCTGAAATGGAGGAAGAATACAGACTACAGAAAGAGAAAGAAGACTTGGAACTTATTATGGAACAAAAAGAGTTAGATGAATCTGAAGTGTGGGTGTGGTCGGAATGTTCGAATACTTTACAAGAAATTCAGTTGCATAGAACTCGGGATCTGAAACAGAAATCTCGGGTGAAGTGGGCTTCATTGGGGGATGAGAATTCTAGCTTTTTTTTATAATTTTGTGAATGGTAGAAAGGCTAGGAACGAGATTCCCGGGTTGTTAATTAATGGGGGTTGAGTTACCAAACCGACTTTTGTAAAGAAAGAAGTCATGGGTTTTTTTCGCAATCATTTTAAAGAAGAGGTTAAAGTTAGACCAGTTCTGATATTGTCACACCCTCAAATTACCACTTGCGGGGTTTTACCGCGAGGCGCATGACAAACCAGGATCCAAGTCAACGATCACAATAAACGACACTATATGAAGTACGTAAACCCAAAAACATAAATTTCATAAGCGGAAGCATTTAAAGAATTTAATCTCTACAAAACAGTGTTCCCAAGTATCCAAGACACTTATTACAAAACGTGCACTAAAATCTAGACGCCAATGCAGACCCGTGCGCCTAGTTCCGTTCATTGCTACCTTAGCGACCTGAGAAAAACATGCCAAAAAGATGTCAATTGTAACACCCCAACCGATGGCGGAAACATCGGGATATCACGTATTGATGATTGTTCAGTAGCTCATGATAATACATATGTTTAAATAATCCTTTATTACATTACAATATTGAATTACATTAAAGTCTACATCAAATAATCAAACAAAGCTTAAAACTTCAAATATCTCCTCATGCTAGCTCTAGACTTCATGCATCAGTATTTCCTGTTGAGTTTGGAAAAATGGGGGGGTCAACTAGAAGTTGGTGAGAATACATAATCCATGTTAAGCATATAGTTTAAGTATAAAAGTTTAGCAATTCGTATGTCTATCGTAAATTTAAGTCTACATGAATAGTATAATATGTTGACATAATCAAACCTCCGACTAGTTTAGGTCCATCCCGTCATCTACGGTTCACCTTAGTAATATGTTGAACGATAACAATCACCCACGTTACCTATGTAGGAGGTACACGTATCCGGGTGGGGTTGTCAATCCAATAGATCTATTATTGAGTATCGCCGGCTTGGCCATAGCTAATGATTATGTAAATGTTGAAACTCGTTGAAACTCGTTGAAACTGTTGACTAATTCATGAGGCTATAAAGTTTACTACTAGACATGCATGTTGAATTGCTTAAATAATTGTTGCAAGTATAAAGAATCGCATAAACATGGTTACGTAAACTCACCTTAGCAAAGTGTTATGTCTCGTAAAAAAAATAGAATAATGTGTTGTGAATGTATGCGAGGCGAATCCCAAAGACTCAACAACGTAGCTAGTCCAAATTGAAGAAAACGAAAAAGAAAGAATGTCAAGCTTCCAATTCGCCAATTACAAGAGCTTATAATCAAAGCTTCAATTGTAGAAGTAATAGACTATTGAAGAAAGGTATGAGGGAAAGTTTAATCGGATTGAAACAATCGATTTAGAGGTGTAAAGTATAATGGGTCATAGGTGGGTTTTTATACTAGTTTTGGAGTCAATTAGCCATTAAAATTGGTCAACACCATAAAGTAAGGTGTTATGATGAATTGACTATTTGACTAAGACTTTGACTGTTTGACTAATACTTTGACTAGGACTTTGACTATTTGACTCAAGGCTTTATTTAAAAAAAAAAAATCTTCTATGTGAAAAAAAAAGAATTTAGAATCATATTATTATTATTATTATTATTATTATTATTATTATTATTATTTATATACATTTATGTATGTATATAAGTCGTGAGTTAGGATAAATAAAGACTTAGGCACATTTGTATAATATTAATGATAAAGGTGTAATATATATATATATATAAGGGCTTTTTATGTATTAAAATTTTGGGGAAAATTTTGCGATGTTACAGTCTCCCCTACTTTTGGAAACTTCGTCCCGAGGTTTATAGAAAACACAGGGTTGAAGGTGATTGGGTAGAAATTAGGACAAGGGTGGTTTGGGAAGTTTCGAGTTAAGGCATGACATAAATTTATAGGTAACAGAATAAACTGTTTCGAATAATTTGGGTAAGAGTTTTGATATGTGTGAGTTTTAAGGGTTGGATTAGGTTCATCTGAAATAGCAAGGAGAATAAGAATCTTAAGTTTTAGGAGTCCTAAAAGGAATGAGTTGATGGACTATTGAAAGACTAAATGAACTACCAGATAACTAAGGTTTATAATTGGTCAACTACCGAAAACCTTGATAGAATTTCACACTACCTTAACGTACCTGTAAATTCATGATTACGTTCCGGACCGCAATCACCAATTTACCTTACATTAGGGTTTTGTGTCCTTCTATAACTCTAGACACACATGTAAAATAATATGATTAACCATGTATCCAAAAATGAGTCCAACTGTTGAGCAGGAAAAAGACTTCTACCAGTCAGTGAGTAGGAACCTCTACCGATTGTTGAGCAGGTATGATAGCCTCTACCAGTCGTTGAGCAGGTTGTAGGGCCTCTACCGACTGTTGAGCAGGCATGATGACCTCTACCAATCGTTGAGTAGGTTATTTTGTACTCTACTAACTGTTGAGCAAGTACTTCATCCTCTATCAGTTGTTTGATTAAGTGTACCAATTATTACACACATGAATTGCAAATTGATAATATGTACATGTAAGCAATCAAGTATCAAGTATAGCATACGAGTTGTAATAGAGTTGCCCTAGATAAGGTTAATGACTCTAGGTGTGTCTATAGTAAATAGTTTATATTCCATGAATTCTAGTTTCAAATGTTCAAATAAGGCAAATAGTCGAATCCTCATGTATAACTAAGGATTATGTTTGATGCAACACACAATCAAGTTTCAATAGTTTGGTTATCATGGGTAACTAGCTCATGTGTGAGAAGGTGAAGGATATGAATTTAGTTCTTGAGAGGATGATGAAAAATTCTTGAAGCAGAATCAAAGTTGTGAGAGATAGTGAATGTGAAGATAGTTGATAAGAGTTTATTTTATAGTATGGAGATTATATGATTTGGGTAGGGTGTTGAATATTTAAAAAGTGGCTAAGATGGTAAGGTGAAGTGTGATTGTGAAATCCATGGATGGTTATGAAATGAGATTGATTTAAGCTGTAAAATTTTGAGATTTTTGAGCTTAGTTTAAGGAAGGTGAGTGTAATCATTTATTCATTAATTAAAACGAATAAACGAAAACGTTGACATATCAAAACTTCTAGATTCTAATAACATAGTGAAGACATGCTTTAGCCTATAAGTGAACACTCATCCCGAGAATTCCTAGGTAGGCATCCGGGTCCCTCGTCTGATTGGGATATATGCGCAATGCCAGTCCTAGACAGAAAACTCAGAATACAGGCGTTCACCCTTCCAGATTGCACGTGTTCGTTATTAAAATCTAAAACTTCGACGAGATCTCAAGGTGGTTCAAGCTAAACCTGAGGATTGTCCTATTAGTCTAAGAGTAGATCTTGTGATGGGGAGCAATCTTCTTGTAGGGGTTGAAGTAGGGATAAGAAGTAGGAGTGAGATAGAGGATAGCAAGTAAAAGGAGCAAATACTGGTTATATTCCTATGGTTATAGACTAGATTATTTTTTTTTCTAATAACCTAATTCCCTATAACCAAGGCTCTGATACCAATCTGTAACACCCCAACCGATGGCGGAAACATCGGGATGTCACGTATTGATGATTGTTCAGTAGCTCATGATAATACATATGTTTAAATAATCCTTTATTACATTACAATATTGAATTACATTAAAGTCTACATCAAATAATCAAACAAAGCTTAAAACTTCAAATATCTCCTCATGCTAGCTCTAGACTTCATGCATCAGTATTTCCTGTAGAGTTTGGAAAAATGGGGGGGGGGGGGTCAACTAGAAGTTGGTGAGAATACATAATCCATGTTAAGCATATAGTTTAAGTATAAAAGTTTAGCAATTCGTATGTCTATCGTAAATTTAAGTCTACATGAATAGTATAATATGTTGACATAATCAAACCTCCGACTAGTTTAGGTCCATCCCGTCATCTACGGTTCACCTTAGTAATATGTTGAACGATAACAATCACCCACGTTACCTATGTAGGAGGTACACGTATCCGGGTGGGGTTGTCAATCCAATAGATCTATTATTGAGTATCGCCGGCTTGGCCATAGCTAATGATTATGTAAATGTTGAAACTCGTTGAAACTCGTTGAAACTGTTGACTAATTCATGAGGCAATAAAGTTTACTACTAGACATGCATGTTGAATTGCTTAAATAATTGTTGCAAGTATAAAGAATCGCATAAACATGGTTACGTAAACTCACCTTAGCAAAGTGTTATGTCTCGTAAAAAAAATAGAATAATGTGTTGTGAATGTATGCGAGGCGAATCCCAAAGACTCAACAACGTAGCTAGTCCAAATTGAAGAAAACGAAAAAGAAAGAATGTCAAGCTTCCAATTCGCCAATTACAAGAGCTTATAATCAAAGCTTCAATTGTAGAAGTAATAGACTATAGAAGAAAGGTATGAGGGAAAGTTTAATCGGATTGAAACAATCGATTTAGAGGTGCAAAGTATAATGGGTCATAGGTGGGTTTTTATACTAGTTTTGGAGTCAATTAGCCATTAAAATTGGTCAACACCATAAAGTAAGGTGTTATGATGAATTGACTATTTGACTAAGACTTTGACTGTTTGACTAATACTTAGACTAGGACTTTGACTATTTGACTCAAGGCTTTATTTAAAAAAAAATCTTGTATGTGAAAAAAAAAAAGAATTTAGAATCATATTATTATTATTATTATTATTTATATACATTTATGTATGTATATAAGTCGTGAGTTAGGATAAATAAAGACTTAGGCACATTTGTATAATATTAATGATAAAGGTGTAATATATATATATATATAAGGGCTTTTTATGTATTAAAATTTTGGGGAAAATTTTGCGATGTTACATCAACATATAATGCTGGTGAGTTCACAGGTTTGTTCAAAATGTTACCAATGTGTTACCATGTCCATACTATATCAATGTTACCAAGTACGCTAGCTAGGCGTATGTTTCATTACTACTACGATTGGAAACCATTACTAGACACGTTTAGCAATGTTCAGCATGTTTAAGCAGCCCGTATGTTCAGCATGATACCAATGTACCTGTTCGAGACAATATGCACCCGCCCGGCCCTCCAAGCCGACGAGTGGGGCAGGTCACGCCCAATAGATCTATCCACATTTCCCCTGTTGTGCAAACCCGCACATTCATGGTTTCCCCCCGGGACTTTCCAAAAGATCGTATAGCAATATAAAGTTAAAACCATAGTATGACATATATTACCAAAACCGTTTAGCGCATGTTTTCTCCCCCAAAAGTTAAAGCAGTAAAAGTGGGGCCGTGAACTCACCTTAAGTTGCGTTCTTCAAATATAAGTAAAGATGTTTAGCCCTTGATAATCCCTCTACCGGAGATCTATCAAAATGTTCACATAAGTGTTCCGACTAATAACCATAAGTATGTTTTAAAACGTGTTTAAATGTTTAACCGACACACTAGACCGACCCGACATCCCGTTGGTGACCCATTACCCTAACTAATCAAGTACATATAGATTAAACACAAGTTTCAAGCATAAAACACTTAGTTTGTATCAAAAATCTCATTTCTGCATCAGAACGGTCGAACCAGTCAGTTTTAAGTCTCCTTCGCACCTTTTTGTCTCCTTCGCACCATTTACAGTACGTTCGACCGTTTGATGCTTCCTTCGCCCGTTTATTCACATTCGTCCAATAAAATCCCAGGTTCGACCCTGGATCCCTCCTTCGCACCATCGACTGGTCGAAGGAGGCCAGGTTCGCCCCTGTTGTATTATTTTTCCAAAAAACGCTTCAAACACATTCAAAACGACCCGAAACATCATCAAACACAGCAGTCAAGCATGAATAACTTATCCCTACAAAACCCCATCGATTTCCCCCGATAATACGTCCGTTTCAGCCCTTTCCCAAAATGGTAAAGATTATGGAAACATCTCATGCATGAATTATTTACCCAATTTGGAAACTTTTGAAATCGATTCATGTTTAGCTTAAAATACTCAGTTTGTCGATTATCCAATCTTTTTCATTCATTCTATTGATCATAAATATTCATGCATCTAGTGTTAATCCAATAAAACCCCCAAATATCAATATATCCAATCCTAACCCTAGACAACCATAATCCAAACATTAACAACAATCCTATATCATGTTTCTATCATAGATATAGCAGCAAATCAGTGAGCAACACATAACACTACATAACACACAACTAACACATGTTATTCATTATGAAAACCTATGTTAAATGATCATGTTTTGATTTAGAAAGATGTTTAAAAGGTTTTTAATCATAAAAACACCCTTAGAACAGATTTGGACAATTTGGGTTAGATGAAAACGAATTAAAATGCTTTTAAAAGATTTAGGATTATGAACACACCTTGGATTCTTGTTTAGATGTTGTAGATGGGTTAGATTATGAAAAAGAAGAGCAAAAACTCCTTCCTTGGTGTTTAAGATCGTTTGAGAGCGTTTTGGGACGGTTAGGGTTTGTGAAATGATGAAAAATGACAAAGGTTGGTATTTATACTAGTCTTCCTTCGCACCAACTCATTGGTCGAATGTAGGCTCCTTCGCCCCTTTCACAGGGTCGAATGAGCCCTGTTTGGTCGAAGGAAATTTCTCAATTTCCACTTCCCTGGTTCGCCCACTTGCATGGGTCGAACCAGACATTTTTATTCTCCTTCGACCACTCGAAGTGGTCGAACCAAGACTTCTTTTAAACTAGTTTTCCAGTTTGTCGTGTTTAACGCATTCTAACACATCCTAACACATAAGCATGCATCCTTCGTCCATATTTAACACATTTAGGCACAGATAATCATTTATACCTCATATAAACATATCTATGTATATAATCCACCATACAACCCATAATCTACACATATACTTAATTAGTTCATGTAATGTCACCAACAACGGAACCCGGTACTAGTGTATTACCAAAACGACTCCCAATGATCCTCCAGATCATTGTACCCTGGACAATCCTAACTTGACCCGACTCAACTAACCCAGTTAAGTTTATTTATAAACGTTTCTCGCTAAGGTAGACTTAGATGTTACTAATATGTTTAAGCCGAACATGCCGGGTGTCACATCATCCCCACGTTGAAAGAATTTTCGTCCCGAAAATTGCGCAAAGTCCAACGGGAAGGAAACGAAAAGAACAGAATGAAAAGAAACTTACCGGATGTCATATCATCCCCACGTTGAAAGGAATCTCGACCCGAGATTCATTCCGCTTCAGCAGTAACATGCCTCGATTCAAACGCGCGCTTCGGAAAGAGATGAGGATACTTAGATTTCATCTGATCCTCTCGTTCCCATGTGAACTCAGGTCCACGGTTCGAGTTCCAACGGACTTTAACGATGCGGATTTTACTCCGACGAAGGCTACGAATCTTGTAGTCGAGAATCTCGACAGGTTCCACCACAATGCGAAGACGATCATCAACCTTGATCTCTTCCAGTACGGGTACTACATCTAGCAGTCGACTAACTTCCATGGATACAAAACTCTTGTCGGCACCAGAATCAAATAACACACTAACAGAACGATTATTGAGAAGGAACGTACCGGTAACTATGTCAGTATCCTGTCTAGCCTCAGCGGCTCCAATGACGAAGGCACGTGCATTTCTGCCGCCGCCCCCGTTGTTCCCGTTACCGTTGTTCCCGCCCTGCTTCAGTTTTGGGCAATCCTTCTTGTAATGCCCAGTCTCACCACAGTTGTAACATCCTTGTCTTCCTGTAGTCCCTTGAGTAGTAGGAGCTGAGTTATTAGTCGGGGCCTGGGTCGATGGAAGTGTAACCCGACAATCTTTAGCATAATGCCCTGTTCGCTGGCAGCGATGACAACGGTTACTGTCGCAGTTCCCTTGATGATGACGTCCACACTTGTTACATTTAGGCAGTTTCCCCGCATAACCACCCTGTTTGTTACCCGAAGAAGAAGAACCCCCATTATCAAACCTCTTACCCTGCTGTGTTGGCCCAGATCCTTTCCCGTCATTTTCCCACTTGCGCTTGTTGTTCTCTGGGGCCTTAATAGTCGAACCCTTAGCAGGCAAAATACCCTCATTCACCTTCAAGTTGGTCATCCTGTGAGCTGATCGGACCACCTCTGAGTATGTAGGATGATTTCCAGCAGCCACTAACCCTGCGATCTCAGGTACTAACCCCGAGATATAATGCTCAATCCTCCTGTATTCTGGCACATGCAGATCGGGACACAGCACTGCCAACGCATTCCGCCTCACAGTATACTTCTCAATTTCCGACCCAGTCATCTTGAGGTTCCACACCTCGTGCTCTAACTTCTGCACCTCTTCCCTCGGACAGTACTCACGTTTCAGCAGCTGCACAAAATTCTCCCAAGGCATAGCATACGCCTCCCCAATACCCATATTCTAGGTGATGTTATTCCACCAAGTCAATGCAACATCCTGGAATAACGCAGCAGCATACTTAACCCGATCTTCTGGGAGACAGTTACACATCAGAAACACTGACTCCACTTTCTCCAGCCACCTAAGCAAGCTCACCGCACCCTCAGTGCCAGAGAATTCCTGGGGCTTACAGTCCCTAAACATCTTATAGGTACACATGGGTGGGGGTGGGTTAACAGGGCCACCTGAAATGAAACGCATGAGAAACCACGAAGAATGTGAACAAGGTTCACCAATGAGGCAAAGAAAATGGATAAATCAACTTACCACCACCGTTGTGCCCTAACTGGAAGGCAGCTTGGAGCAAGTTGTTCAGATCATCCTGCGATAGGTTAATACCTCCACGACCACCAGCACCACCGCGACCACCACCACGTCCACCATTGCGACCACCTCCACGTCCTCCTCGTACTCCAGACATGATTCTGGCAGAAAGAACGAGAAAATTTAGTTTCGCAGATAAAGATAACCACTAATGTTCACAAGATCAAAGCTAGATCCAATCCAGGACTATCCCTTCAAACCCAGAGCTCACCAGGGCTTCCATGCATTTCGGTTTATGATTTTGTGTGCACCCAAAATGATAAACCGCTCTACATGGTCCTCCAAGTGTTCTCCTAGCTCAAAGTTCGAATCACCGAACTTAGACTCTTAGCTATACACCGTAATACTACGGTAGTTTATGGCAAGTGTTTCTATGGGAGTATGAAAGGGAGATGTCCGAGCCTTGGACAAATCTCAAGAGTATACGAGTTACCCCAATATACTACACTGCCTAGAAAGTAAGTAACCCAACCTAAGATAGAACGGATGATGTAACGTAGAAAGACCAACGATTTAGAGACACCCCGACATGACCATACGTAAACCACCTTAATGTTTAGTACCATGTGATCGTCTAGTGTGTGCGACTCGGCTATAGACTAGACTCTACATGCAGTCCTAGTTCACTATAACCATTGGCTCTGATACCAATCTGTCACACCCTCAAAATCCACTTGCGGAGTTTTACCGCGAGGCGCATGACAAACCAGGATCCAAACCAACGATCACAATAAATAAGTCTAAATGAATATAAATGCAATTTCAAAACATAGTTTAAAATCCCCGTTTACAGGGGAAGCTTATTCAAAACAGTATCTCAAAAGTAAATCAATTGTTCAACATATGAAAACCATGCGACTCTAACTAGACGCCGTGCAGACGCGTGCGCCCTAGTCCAGTAGTGCTACCTTAGCGACCTGAGAAAACATGTAAAAGTTTACGTCAGCACAAAAATGCTGGTGAGTTTACAGGTTTTGTAATCCAAGTACCAAGTCCACCTGTCCATACTATAACAAATCGAAAACCAGTGTACGCTAGCTAGGCGTATGTTTTGTTACTACCACGATTGGAAAACCATTACTAACACGCATACCAGTTGTTGTGCCCGAAAAGTAAACCAGTTGTTCCTGTTGTTCCTGTTTGAGACAATATGCACTCGCCCAGCCCTCCAAGCCGACGAGCGGGGTTGGTCACTCCCAATAGCGCTATTCACATTTCCCCGTTGTGCAAACCCGCACATTCATGGTTCCCCCCGGGACTTCCAAAGATCGTGTAGTACACAATAGAAACCCATAGTATGACAGTAGTTACCACATAATCGTTTTAACACATGTTTTCTCCCCCGAAAATGTAAAACCAGTTTAAAAGAGGGGCCGTAAACTCACCTTAAGTTGCGTTACTCCTTAACCCGAGTAAACTCAGCTGCTATGCTAGTCCCGTAAAGCGGCGACCTAACATATGACAGTTACAAGTACTTAGACTAATAACCCGCAGGTTAATTAGTCCCTAGATGTCCAGACCATAACCAAGTTCGTTTGAAAACACCGTGACTGTTTAACTGACCCAAAGTACAAGACTCGACATCCCATTGGTGACCCGAGACTCCCCGTGTTATGTTTACGCTCTCAAACATGCAATCATGCCATCACACTTAACATACGTTAACGCACAACAAGTTATAGCACATAGTTCACGTATCACCGAATTTCATCCAAACATATGTTACCAAGTTATTAGATATGTTACGGGGTTCCTAGCATGTTACTACATGTCAAATCGGGTCTCGGAATGCTAATTTACACTTACAGCAGCAGTACACGCGATTAGGAAAAGTCAACTAGCATTTAGGTTGGTCAACTAGCATTTAGGAACCCTAATCGCCTCTATTATAGGCGATTAGAAGCTATACCATATGAAATTACTAGCATTTAGGCTATACCACATGTAACTACTAGCATTTAGGCTATACCACATGTAACTACTAGCATTTAGGCCTCTACTCGCATGAACATACTAGCATTTAGCCCTAATCGCATGAATTATGGGCGATTAGCATCCTACTCGTCTCTAACATAGGCGATTAGGAATGCTACTCGCCTGTAACCTTGCTGTTCCGGTTTTTCGCGCGTTTAACGCTCCAAATCAGATCCAGAACGTGTGTAACTACCCAATATCATCCCAAACACTACCCTAAACATGTTTCAACTAAAACCCTTCGTTTTGCCTCGTATTATCAGCCCTGCATGCAAATCACGTAATCCAAACACCATTCACATAGCATGCAACATCATACGAACACGCGTAACCATAACCCTAATAATCAGTTACTGAGATTTTATCATCATAATATCAATATTAATCTGATCTAACATAATAACATGTCATTCATACATCTTGAATCATAAAAAACCTATCTTTCTAATCATAAACACACATAACATATGTATTCTAGTTAAAATCCGATTAACAACACTTATTAACGATTTTCAGAAAGTTTTTTTTCGTTTTAGAACAGGTCTGGACCATTAGGGATTGATTAAAAACATTTATAAAGATTCATGGATGGAAACCAAACCTTAGGATTGTGAAAGAATGATGGATTAAGCTTGAAACCTTGTGTTTTGATCAAAAATCGCGTTCCAGAGGTTGTGTGTGTGTTGGGGCGGGTTATGGGACGACTAGGGTTTGTATAATGAAGTTTAGGAGGTTAAGTATGGTATTTATAGTCGTTTTTAGTCGTCCAGACCGTAACTAGCGATTGTGCAGCCAGTACACGCGATTAGGGATGCTAATCGCATGAATGTTCACACGATTAGGCCTAATCGCCTCTACAGTCACACGAGTAGCCACCCAATCGCCCCATATGTTGCCTACTCGCCTCCCCTATGGGCGATTGGGCTTCCTAATCGCCTATAGGGGCTAGTTTCGTGTGTTTTGCGCGTTAAACCCCGTTTTAACATATGTTAACACATATTAACATACCGACAAGTCACATAATGATTGTAAACACATAACACATGTAAATACACATATTCACACTCGTTCACCAATTCCCAAGACTCGAGACTTGTATGTTCCGTATGCCCTGACGATCCTACAAATCGTCATCGTTTGTACACTTGGTTAAGGACTGACATCTAACGAACCTCTAGACCAACATCCAATGATCTTCTAGACTAAACCAATAGTTCCCGAACCATAACCCGACTTAACTAACCCAGTTAAGTAAAATATACGCGTGACTCGCTAAGGTAGACTTTCATCTAGACAACGTTGTTAACCAGAATTTGCCGGGTGTCACATCATCCCCACGTTAAAAGAATTTTCGTCCCGAAAATTGCACAAGTACCCAAAAGAACAAAAGAAATAACGGAGGGAACAAACAAAAGATAGAAACCAAAAGAGAGATTTACCCGAGTTGTCACATCATCCCCACGTTAAAAGGAATCTCGCCCCGAGATTCATTCAGCTGCAGAAGAGACATATCTCGACTCGAACGCTTCCTTAGGAAAGAGGTGAGGATATTTAGACTTCATCTGATCCTCCCGTTCCCACGTATACTCTGGTCCCCGGTTCGAGTTCCACCGAACCTTAACGATACAAATCTTGCTATGACGTAGGCTACGAATCTTCTAATCCAGAATCTCCACAGGTTCTTCCACAATCCGAAGACGATCATCAACCTTGATCTCTTCCAGTGGAACAATGAGAGACTCGTCAGCCAGACACTTCTTCAAGTTGGACACATGGAAGACGTCATGTACGTTACCGAGCTCCGTCGGTAAATCAAGACGATATGCCACCGGCCCAATCCGTTCCAGGATCGTAAATGGACCGACATACCGCGGATTGAGTTTACCACGCTTCCCAAAGCGTATGACGCCCTTCCACGGTGAGACTTTTAGAAGTACTTTGTCATTAACTTGGAATTCCAATGGTTTGCGACGTTGATCGGCATAACTCTTTTGCCGGTCCCGTGCCGCTGCCAACCGATTACGAATCTGTACGATCTTTTCCGAAGTTTCGTACACTAGCTCAGGCCCAGTGAGTTGACTCTCACCCACTTCAGCCCAACAAAGAGAAGAACGGCATTTCCGTCCGTACAGTGCCTCGAACGGAGCCGCCTTGATGCTCGTGTGATAACTGTTGTTGTACGAGAATTCTACTAACGGTAGATGAGCTTCCCAACCCTTGCCAAAATCGATCACACATGCCCGCAGCATGTCTTCTAAAGTTTGAATCGTGCGCTCACTCTGACCGTCAGTCTGTGGATGATAAGCCGTACTCATGTCCAGTTGAGTACCCAAAGCCTTGTGCAAAGACTTCCAGAAGTGAGAAGTAAAATGGGAGTCACGATCCGAAATAATAGAAACTGGCACCCCGTGCTTAGAAACAACTTCCTTCAAATAAAGGCGAGCCAAACGATCCATGGTGTCGGTCTCCTTTATAGCAAGAAAATGGGCTGATTTCGTCAACCGATCGACAATCACCCATATCTTGTCATTACCACTTGGTGATTTAGGAAGTTGCGTGACAAAATCCATGGTAATCCGTTCCCATTTCCATTCCGGAATTTCAGGTTGTTGCAAGAGACCCGACGGTTTCTGGTATTCCACCATGACCTTAGCACAGGTCAAGCATTTGCTCACGTATGAGGCTATATCCGACCTCATGTTTGGCCACCAGTAAAGCACCTTCAGATCTTGGTACATTTTATCCGAACCAGGATGAATAGAATACCGGGACTTATGAGCCTCATCAAGGACAAGCTCCCGTAGTCCCCCGAATAAAGGAACCCATATGCGTTCTGCGAAGTAGTGCAGGCCATCAGGCCTTCGCTCGAGGTGCTTGTCGGCACCGTGCATAGTTTCAGCTTTAAGGTTTTCCTCCTTCAAAGCTTCTAACTGGGCAGAACGGAGTTGATCAGGTAGAGATGAATGAATGGTGAGCTGCAACGCCCAAACGCGACGAGGTTTAGTTGATTCCTTCCTGCTGAAGGCGTCTGCTACAACATTCGCCTTGCCAGGATGGTACTTAATAGCACAATCATAGTCGTTCAGAAGTTCAATCCAACGACGCTGCCGTATGTTCAAATGTTGTTGGTCAAAAATATGTTGGAGACTCTTGTGATCGGTGTAGATGGTGCATTTGGTACCATACAAGTAATGTCTCCAAATTTTCAACGCGAATACCACGGCACCCAACTCCAAGTCATGGGTGGTGTAGTTCTTCTCGTGCACCTTGAGTTGACGAGAAGCATACGCAATCACCTTCTCGCGTTGCATCAACACACAACCGAGACCATGAATAGAAGCATCACAGTAAACAACGAAATCATCAGGGCCTTCAGGTAAGGACAAAATAGGAGCAGAACACAGTTTAGACTTCAGTTCTTCAAACGCTGACTCTTGTGGTTCACCCCAGTCGAATTTCCTATCCTTCTGAGTAAGAGTGGTGAGGGGTTGAGCGATCTTCGAGAAACCCTGAATGAAACGACAATAGTAGCCCGCAAGGCCTAGGAATTGCCGCACCTCAGTTGGCGTCTTTGGTGCTCCCCAGTCCTTGACCGCTTCGATCTTAGCTGGATCAACATGAATCCCTAGTTCATTAACCACATGTCCTAGGAATTGAACTTCGCGTAACCAAAAGTCACACTTTGAGAACTTGGCGTAAAGTTGTTCCCGTCGCAAGAGTTCCAAAACTAACCGCAGATGTTCCTCGTGTTCGGTCTCGCTCTTGGAGTAGATTAGAATGTCATCAATAAACACAATGACGAACTTGTCCAGATATGGTTTGCAAACGCGGTTCATCAAATCCATGAAAACCGCCGGTGCGTTCGTGAGACCGAAAGGCATGACCAAGAATTCGAAATGGCCATAACGTGTTCGAAAGGCAGTCTTTGCAACGTCAGCCTCCCTGACGCGCAACTGGTGATAACCGGACCTCAAGTCAATCTTGGAATAATAACTAGAACCCTGGAGCTGGTCGAATAGATCATCAATACGTGGAAGAGGATAACGGTTCTTGACGGTCAATTTGTTCAGTTCTCTGTAGTCCACACACAATCGGAAACTTCCATCCTTCTTCTTAACAAATAGAATCGGGGCTCCCCAAGGGGAAGAACTTGGCCTGATGAAACCCTTGTCCAAGAGTTCCTGTAACTGACTAGACAATTCCTGCATCTCGGGAGGTGCAAGACGGTAGGGGGCCCAAGCAATAGGAGCAGCCCCCGGTACAAGGTCAATACCGAACTCGACTTGACGATGGGGAGGAAGACCAGATAAATCATTGGGAAAAACATCAGGAAACTCGCGTACAACTGGAATATCGTCGATCTTCTTCTCATCACCAGAGGAAACAGATAAAAGCGGCAAAACGGCTGGATAACCCTTTCGAAGACACTTAAGGGCTTTCATGCTAGAGATGATGTTTAGCGGAACACCACCCTTGATACCGTACACAGAAAGGAATTCTCCATCAGGGAGAGGAATCCGAATAATCTTGTCGTAACAGATAATCTCCGCGCGATACAGGGACAACCAATCCATGCCTAAAACAACGTCAAAACTACCCAAAGGTACCGGCATAAGGTCGATGGGGAACGATAAACCCGACAACTCTAATTGACACCCCCGAAGGATACTAGTAGCCTCAATCTTTTTCCCGTCAGCCAACTCAATAATATACTTAGTCTCTAATGGTACGGGTACTACATCTAGCAGTCGACTAACTTCCATGGATACAAAACTCTTGTCGGCACCAGAATCAAATAACACACTAACAGAACGATTATTGAGAAGGAACGTACCGGTAACTGTGTCAGGATCCTGTCTAGCCTCAGCGGCTCCAATGACGAAGGCACGTGCATTTCTGCCGCCGCCCCCGTTGTTCCCGTTACCGTTGTTCCCGTTACCGTTGTTCCCGCCCTGCTTCAGTTTTGGGCAATCCTTCTTGTAATGCCCAGTCTCACCACAGTTGTAACATCCTTGTCTTCCTGTAGTCCCTTGAGTAGTAGGAGCTGAGTTATTAGTCGGGGCCTGGGTCGATGGAAGTGTAACCCGACAATCTTTAGCATAATGCCCTGTTCGCTGGCAGCGATGACAACGGTTACTGTCGCAGTTCCCTTGATGATGACGTCCACACTTGTTACATTTAGGCAGTTTCCCCGCATAACCACCGTGTTTGTTACCCGAAGAAGAAGAACCCCCATTATCAAACCTCTTACCCTGCTGTGTTGGCCCAGATCCTTTCCCGTCATTTTCCCACTTGCGCTTGTTGTTCTCTGGGGCCTTAACAGTCGAACCCTTAGCAGGCAAAATACCCTCATTCACCTTCAAGTTGGTCATCCTATGAGCTGATCGGACCACCTCTGAGTATGTAGGATGATTTCCTGCAGCCACTAACCCTGCGATCTCAGGTACTAACCCCGAGATATAATGCTCAATCCTCCTGTATTCTGGCACATGCAGATCGGGACACAGCACTGCCAACTCATTCCGCCTCACAGTATACTTCTCAATTTCCGAACCAGTCATCTTGAGGTTCCACACCTCGTGCTCTAACTTCTGCACCTCTTTCCTCGGACAGTACTCACGTTTCAGCAGCTGCACAAAAGTCTCCCAAGGCATAGCATACGCCTCCCCAATACCCATATTCTGGGTGATGTTATTCCACCAAGTCAATGCACCATCCTGGAATAACGCAGCAGCATACTTAACCCGATCTTCTGGGAGACAGTTACACATCAGAAACACTGACTCCACTTTCTCCAGCCACCTAAGCAAGCTCACCGCACCCTCAGTGCCAGAGAATTCCTGGGGCTTACAGTCCCGAAACATCTTATAGGTACACATGGGTGGGGGTGGGTTAACAGGGCCACCTGAAATGAAACGCATGAGAAACCACGAAGAATGTGAACAAGGTTCACCAATGAGGCAAAGAAAATGGATAAATCAACTTACCACCACCGTTGTGCCCTAACTGGAAGGCAGCTGGGAGCAAGTTGTTCAGATCATCCTGAGATAGGTTAATACCTCCACGACCACCAGCACCACCGCGACCACCACCACGTCCACCATTGCGACCACCTCCATGTCCTCCTCGTACTCCAGACATGATTCTGGCAGAAAGAACGAGAAAACTTAGTTTCGCAGATAAAGATAACCACTAATGTTCACAAGATCAAAGCTAGATCCAATCCAGGACTATCCCTTCAAACCCAGAGCTCACCAGGGCTTCCATGCATTTCGGTTTATGATTTTGTGTGCACCCAAAATGATAAACCGCTCTACATGGTCCTCCAAGTGTTCTCCTAGCTCAAAGTTTGAATCACCGAACTTAGACTCTTAGCTATACACCGTAATACTACGGTAGTTTATGGCAAGTGTTTCTATGGGAGTATGAAAGGGAGATGTCCGAGCCTTGGACAAATCTCAAGAGTATACGAGTTACCCCAATATACTACACTGCCTAGAAAGTAAGTAACCCAACCTAAGATAGAACGGATGATGTAACGTAGAAAGACCAACGATTTAGAGACACCCCGACAAGACCATACGTAAACCACCTTAATGTTTAGTACCATGTGATCGTCTAGTGTGTGCGACTCGGCTATAGACTAGACTCTACATGCAGTCCTAGTTCACTATAACCATTGGCTCTGATACCAATCTGTCACACCCTCAAAATCCACTTGCGGAGTTTTACCGCGAGGCGCATGACAAACTAGGATCCAAACCAACGATCACAATAAACATATAAATGAATATAAATGCAACCCTAGTTAGACGCCGTGCAGACGCGTGCGCCCTAGTCCAGTAGTGCTACCTTAGCGACCTGAGAAAACATGTAAAAGATTACGTCAGCACAAAAATGCTGGTGAGTTTACAGGTTTTGTAATCCAAGTACCAAGTCCATCTGTCCATACTATAACAAATCGAAAACCAGTGTACGCTAGCTAGGCATATGTTTTGTTACTACCACGATTGGAAAACCATTACTAACATGCATACCAGTTGTTGTGCCCGAAAAGTAAACCAGTTGTTCCTGTTGTTCCTGTTTGAGACAATATGCACTCGCCCGGCCCTCCAAGCCGACGAGCGGGATTGGTCACTCCCAATAGCGCTATTCACATTTCCCCGTTGTGCAAACCCGCACATTCATGGTTCCCCCCGGGACTTCCAAAGATCGTGTAGTACACAATAGAAACCCATAGTATGACAGTAGTTACCACATAATCGTTTTAACACATGTTTTCTCCCCCGAAAATGTAAAACCAGTTTAAAAGAGGGGCCGTAAACTCACCTTAAGTTGCGTTACTCCTTAACCCGAGTAAACTCAGCTGCTATGCTAGTCCCGTAAAGCGGCGACCTAACATATGACAGTTACAAGTACTTAGACTAATAACCCGCAGGTTAATTAGTCCCTAGATGTCCAGACCATAACCAAGTTCGTTTGAAAACACCGTGACTGTTTAACTGACCCAAAGTACAAGACTCGACATCCCATTGGTGACCCGAGACTCCCCGTGTTATGTTTACGCTCTCAAACATGCAATCATGCCATCACACTTAACATACGTTAACGCACAACAAGTTATAGCACATAGTTCACGTATCACCGAATTTCATCCAAACATATGTTACCAAGTTATTAGATATGTTACGGGGTTCCTAGCATGTTACTACATGTCAAATCGGGTCTCGGAATGCTAATTTACACTTACAGCAGCAGTACACGCGATTAGGAAAAGTCAACTAGCATTTAGGTTGGTCAACTAGCATTTAGGAACCCTAATCGCCTCTATTATAGGCGATTAGAAGCTATACCATATGAAATTACTAGCATTTAGGCTATACCACATGTAACTACTAGCATTTAGGCTATACCACATGTAACTACTAGCATTTAGGCCTCTACTCGCATGAACATACTAGCATTTAGCCCTAATCGCATGAATTATGGGCGATTAGCATCCTACTCGCCTCTAACATAGGCGATTAGGAATGCTACTCGCCTGTAACCTTGTTGTTCCGGTTTTTCGCGTGTTTAACGCTCCAAATCAGATCCAGAACGTGTGTAACTACCCAATATCATCCCAAACACTACCCTAAACATGTTTCAACTAAAACCCTTCGTTTTGCCTCGTATTATCAGCCCTGCATGCAAATCACGTAATCCAAACACCATTCACATAGCATGAAACATCATACGAACACGCGTAACCATAACCCTAATAATCAGTTACTGAGATTTTATCATCATAATATCAATATTAATCTGATCTAACATAATAACATGTCATTCATACATCTTGAATCATAAAAACCCTATCTTTCTAATCATAAACACACATTACATATGTATTCTAGTTAAAATCCGATTAACAACACTTATTAACGATTTTCAGAAAGTTTTTTTTCGTTTTAGAACAGGTCTGGACCATTAGGGATTGATTAAAAACGTTTATAAAGATTCATGGATGGAAACCAAACCTTAGGATTGTGAAAGAATGATGGATTAAGCTTGAAACCTTGTGTTTTGATCAAAAATCGCGTTCCAGAGGTTGTGTGTGTGTTGGGGCGGGTTATGGGACGACTAGGGTTTGTATAATGAAGTTTAGGAGGTTAAGTATGGTATTTATAGTCGTTTTTAGTCGTCCAGCCCGTAACTAGCGATTGTGCAGCCAGTACACGCGATTAGGGATGCTAATCGCATGAATGTTCACACGATTAGGCCTAATCGCCTCTACAGTCACACGAGTAGCCACCCAATCGCCCCATATGTTGCCTACTCGCCTCCCCTATGGGCGATTGGGCTTCCTAATCGCCTATAGGGGCTAGTTTCGTGTGTTTTGCGCGTTAAACCCCGTTTTAACATATGTTAACACATATTAACATACCGACAAGTCACATAATGATTGTAAACACATAACACATGTAAATACACATATTCACACTCGTTCACCATTTCCCGGGACTCGAGACTTGTATGTTCCGTATGCCCTGACGATCCTACAAATCGTCATCGTTTGTACACTTGGTTAAGGACTGACATCTAACGAACCTCTAGACCAACATCCAATGATCTTCTAGACTAAACCAATAGTTCCCGAACCATAACCCGACTTAACTAACCCAGTTAAGTACAATATACGCGTGACTCGCTAAGGTAGACTTTCATCTAGACAACGTTGTTAACCAGAATTTGTCGGGTGTCACAGTTAAGCTTGCCACGCTTTCCAAAGCGTATGACACCCTTCCATGGTGAAACTTTCAGAAGTACCTTGTCCCCAACCTGGAACTCTAAAGGTTTTCGACGGCGATCGGCATAGCTCTTCTGACGATCCCGTGCAGCAGCCAAACGTTGACGGATCTGTACGATTTTCTCCGAAGTTTCGTACACGAGTTCCGGACCAGTGAGCTGGCTCTCGCCCACCTCGGCCCAACAAAGTGGTGATCGACATTTCCGTCCGTAAAGGGCCTCGAACGGAGCTGCCTTGATGCTAGAGTGATAGCTGTTGTTGTAGGCGAACTCCACTAACGGCAGGTGGATCTCCCAACTTTTGCCAAAATCGATAACACATGCCCGAAGCATGTCTTCCAAGGATTGAATCGTTCGCTCAGTCTGTCCGTCGGTTTGCGGATGATAAGTCGTACTCATATCCAGCTGAGTACCCAAAGCTTTGTGCAGAGCCTTCCAGAAACGCGAAGCGAAACGAGAATCACGATCAGAGATAATAGAAACAGGCACCCCGTGCCGAGCAACCACCTCCTTAAGGTAAAGTCGAGCTAACCGCTCGAGTCCATCGGTTTCCTTAATAGGTATAAAACGTGCCGATTTCGTCAGCCGGTCAACAATCACCCAAATCATATCATAACCACTAGGTGACCTTGGCAGCTTGGAGACAAAATCCATCGTGATTCGTTCCCACTTCCATTCTGGAACCTTTGGTTGTTGCAGGAGACCAGACGGCCTCTGATACTCCACCTTGACTTTAGCACAAGTCAAACATTTGCTGACATAAGAGGCTATATCAGCTTTCATATTCGGCCACCAATAAAGTATCTTCAAATCCTGATACATCTTATCGGAGCCAGGGTGAATAGAATACCGGGATTTGTGAGCTACATCCAAAACAAGCTCGCGCAATCCCCCGAACAATGGGACCCAAACACGTCCCGCAAAATAGTGTAAGCCATCAGTCCTGAGCTCAAGATGCTTGTCAGCACTGTGCATAGTCTCAGCCTTAAGGTTTTCCTCCTTCAAGGCTTCTAACTGTGCAGAACGGATCCGGTCAGGCAATGACGAATGAATGGTGAGCTGTAAGGCTCGAACACGGCGAGGGTTCGCAGACTCCTTCCTGCTCAAGGCGTCCGCCACAACGTTCGCCTTGCCAGGATGGTATTTGATGGCACAGTCATAATCGTTCAGGAGTTCAACCCAGCGACGCTGCCGCATGCTCAACACCTTCTGGTCGAAAATATGCTGAAGACTCTTGTGATCGGTATATACTTCGCACTTGGTACCGTACAAGTAATGTCTCCAGATTTTCAACGCAAAGACCACTGCTCCCAGTTCCAAGTCATGAGTAGCGTAGTTCTTCTCATGAACTTTGAGTTGTCGAGAAGCATAAGCAATAACCTTCCCGCGCTGCATCAACACGCAACCGAGACCACGAATAGAAGCATCACAGTACACAACGAAATCATCAGTGCCTTCCGGCAAGGATAAAATAGGTGCAGAGCAAAGTTTAAGCTTCAGCATTTGAAATGCTGATTATTGTGGTTCATCCCAGTCGAACTTTCGATCCTTCTGGGTAAGAGCAGTGAGGGTTTGAGCGATCTTCGAAAATCCCTCGATGAAACGACGATAATAACCCGCAAGACCTAGGAATTGCCGCACCTCAGATGGCGTTTTTGGTGCTTCCCAGTCTTTAATAGCTTCGATCTTAGCCGGATCGACATGAATTCCCAGTTCATTCACCACATGTCCTAGGAATTGAACTTCACGCAACCAAAAATCACACTTCGAGAACTTAGCATACAACTGCTCCTGTCTCAAAAGTTCCAAGACCAACCGCAGGTGTTCCTCATGATCCGCCTTGTTCTTGGAATAGATCAGAATGTCGTCAATAAACACGATGACGAACTTATCAAGGTAAGGCTTGCAAACGCGGTTCATCAAATCCATGAACACCGCCGGTGCGTTAGTGAGACCGAAAGGCATGACCAAGAACTCAAAATGGCCATAACGAGTGCGAAAAGCAGTCTTCTGAATGTCAGCTTCCCTGACGCGCAACTGGTGATAACCGGACCGCAAATCAATCTTCGAATAATAACTGGAGCCCTGAAGCTGATCAAAGAGATCATCAATGCGAGGAAGAGGATAACGATTCTTGATGGTCACTTTGTTCAGCTCACGATAATCAATACACATACGAAGACTTCCGTCCTTCTTCTTCACAAACAAGATAGGAGCTCCCCACGGGGAAGAACTCGGTCGAATGAAACCCTTTTCCAAGTGTTCCTGTAACTGGCTGGACAACTCTTGCATCTTGGGAAGTGCAAGACGATATGGAGCTCGGGCAATAGGAGCTGCGCCCGGAGTGAGATCAATACCAAACTCAACCTGATGATGGGGAGGAAGACCAGGTAAATCATCAGGAAACACATCAGAAAAGTCACGAACCACCGGAATATCCTCGATCTTCTTCTCATCATCAGAAGAAACGTTAACAAGTGCCAGAATGGCCGAACAGCCCTTCCGAAGATACTTACGGGCTTTCATGCTAGAAATGATACTCAGCGGAGCACCGCTTTTCTCGCCACGAACCGAAAGAATCTCTCCATCAGGGAGAGGGATCCGAATAACCTTGTCAAAACAAACGATCTCCGCGCGATACAACGATAACCAATCCATGCCAACCACGACATCAAAACTACCCAGAGGTACCGGCATAAGGTCAATGGGGAAAGACAAACCCGACAGTTCCAAACGACATTCCCTAAGGGTGTGTGTCGCTTCGATTTTCATACCATCAGCCAATTCTATTAAGTACTTAGCCTCTAAAGGTGTGGGTACTATATCTAGCAATCGACTAATATCCAAAGATACAAAACTCTTATCGGCACCAGAATCAAACAAGACAGAAACATAGTGATCATTAAGAAGGAACGTACCGGTAACTGTGTCTGGATCCTGCCTAGCCTCTGCAGATCCAATGACGAAAGCACGTGCAGTCCTGCCTCCGCCGCCATTGTTCCCGTTACCATTCCCGCCCCTCCCATTATCGCCCTGCTTCAGTTTGGGACAATCACGCTTGAAATGTCCCGTGTCGCCACAGTTATAACACCCCTGCCTCCCCTGAGTCCCCTGAGCAGCAGGAGCAGGAGCAGCCACAGGAGTCTGAGTTGGGGTGAGCGTCACCTTGCAATCCTTAGCATGGTGCCCCAACTGATGGCACCGATGACAACGAGCCCTATCACAATTCCCAGAGTGATGAAAACCACACTTGTTGCACTTGGGATGCTTCCCAGCATACCCACCCATCTTCGACCCAGAAGAAGACCCAGATGTATCAAACTTCTTCGCCGGCTGAGCTGGCACCACACTCTTCCCCACACTCTCCCACTTCCTCTTGTTTCCCTCAGCAGTCTTCACAGCAGCACCCTTGGGAGGCAAAACGCCTTCCGCCACCTTCAGGTTAGTCATCCGATGAGCTGATCGAACAACTTCAGCAATAGTGGGAAGATTCCCAGCAGCCACCAACCCAGCAATCTCGGGCACTAATCCAGACACATAGTGCTCGATCCTCCTGTACTCGGGTGTGTGTAAATCGGGACACAACACCGCCAGCTCGTTCCTCCTCACAGTGTACTCCTCAATCTCCGACCCAACCATCTTGAAACTCCAGACCTCATGCTCCAACTTCTGTATCTCCTCCCTTGGACAATACTCACCTCTAAAAAGCTGCACAAACTCTGCCCAAGGCATAGCGATAGCCTCCCCCAATCCTACGTTCTGAGTAGTAGCATTCCACCACGACAATGCAGGCCCCTCATATGTCGCAGTAGCATACTTCACCCGGTCCCCAGCAGGACAGTTACACATGACAAACACAGATTCCACCTTCTCCAGCCATCGGAGCAGTCCCACCGCTCCCTCAGTTCCAGCGAAGTTATGGGGCTGACAGTCCCTAAACTTCTTATAAGAGCACTGAGGTGGGGGTGGATTGGCACCAACACCTGTAACACGGTACACGAGTAAAACACAAACGAAAGGACACGAAACCCAAAATGAGGCAAGGTCGACAGAAATCAACTCACCACCCATGGCATTAATCCCGGCCTGAAAATTAGCCATAGCCATGTTCACTTGCTGCTGGAGCAAGTTGTTCTGTTCAGCTTGGGTCATGTTGATGTTCCCACGACCACCGCCTCCGGCACGACCACCGCCGCCAGCACGGCCACCGCCTCCACCACGACGTCCACCACCGCGAGCACCAGACATGATCTAACAAACCAAGAAATCGAGAGATTCAGATTCACTCCCAGTGTCAACCACTAGAAATTTATAAGAGTTAACCTAGGGACAAATTCAGGACTATACATCCAAACTCGAAGTCCATCGGGATCTTCATGCATTCCAGTTTATTATTTCGTGTGCACCCGAAATGATAAACTGCTCTACATGGTCCTCCAGATGTACCCCTAATTTAGACCCTAGTCACCAAACATTGTCGCCTATGTGGCAATAGGTGCAGGTGTAAGAAGGCATGTGTGTGCTAGAACCAACAAATCAACCCCTCCTCCTTCAATCTAGAAGAAGAAGACAAGAGTAGGTAAGAATCCAAATAAAAACGGATGATGTAACGGAGAAGCATGATGATGATGTAAGGACACCCCGACAACGTTAGTACATATCCCACTAATAGACCCAAAGAATGTGACCGTCTAGTGTGTGCGACTCGGCTATAGACCAGACTCTACATGCAGTCCTAGTTCACTATAATCATTGGCTCTGATACCAATCTGTCACACCCTCAAATTACCACTTGCGGGGTTTTACCGCGAGGCGCATGACAAACCAGGATCCAAGTCAACGATCACAATAAACGACACTATATGAAGTACGTAAACCCAAAAACATAAATTTCATAAGCGGAAGCATTTAAAGAATTTAATCTCTACAAAACAGTGTTCCCAAGTATCCAAGACACTTATTACAAAACGTGCACTAAAATCTAGACGCCAATGCAGACCCGTGCGCCTAGTTCCGTTCATTGCTACCTTAGCGACCTGAGAAAAACATGCCAAAAAGATGTCAACATATAATGCTGGTGAGTTCACAGGTTTGTTCAAAATGTTACCAAAGTGTTACCATGTCCATACTATATCAATGTTACCAAGTACGCTAGCTAGGCGTATGTTTCATTACTACTACGATTGGAAACCATTACTAGACACGTTTAGCAATGTTCAGCATGTTTAAGCAGCCCGTATGTTCAGCATGATACCAATGTACCTGTTCGAGACAATATGCACCCGCCCGGCCCTCCAAGCCGACGAGTGGGGCAAGTCACGCCCAATAGATCTATCCACATTTCCCCCGTTGTGCAAACCCGCACATTCATGGTTTCCCCCGGGACTTTCCAAAAGATCGTATAGCAATATAAAGTTAAAACCATAGTATAACATATATTACCAAAACCGTTTAGCGCATGTTTTCTCCCCCAAAAGTTAAAGCAGTAAAAGTGGGGCCGTGAACTCACCTTAAGTTGCGTTCTTCAAATATAAGTAAAGATGTTTAGCCCTTGATAATCCCTCTACCGGAGATCTATCAAAATGTTCACATAAGTGTTCCGACTAATAACCATAAGGTCATCTAGTCCCTGATTGTCCAGATCGTAACCAAGTATGTTTTAAAACGTGTTTAAATGTTTAACCGACACACTAGACCGACCCGACATCCCGTTGGTGACCCATTACCCTAACTAATCAAGTACATATAGATTAAACACAAGTTTCAAGCATAAAACACTTAGTTTGTATCAAAAATCTCATTTCTGCATCAGAACGGTCGAACCAGTCAGTTTAAAGTCTCCTTCGCACCTTTTTGTCTCCTTCGCACCATTTACAGTACGTTCGACCGTTTGATGCTTCCTTCGCCCGTTTATTCACATTCGTCCAATAAAATCCCAGGTTCGACCCTGGATCCCTCCTTCGCACCATCGACTGGTCGAAGGAGGCCAGGTTCGCCCCTGTTGTATTATTTTTCCTAAAAACGCTTCAAACACATTCAAAACGACCCGAAACATCATCAAACACAGCAGTCAAGCATGAATAACTTATCCCTACAAAACCCCCCATCGATTTCCCCCGATAATACGTCCGTTTCAGCCCTTTCCCAAAATGGTAAAGATTATGGAAACATCACTTTCATGCATGAATTATTTACCCAATTTGGAAACTTTTGAAATCGATTCATGTTTAGCTTAAAATACTTAGTTTGTTGATTATCCAATCTTTTTCATTCATTCTATTGATCATAAATATTCATGCATCTAGTGTTAATCCAATAAAACCCCCAAATATCAATATATCCAATCCTAACCCTAGACAACCATAATCCAATCATTAACAACAATCCTATATCATGTTTCTATCATAGATATAGCAGCAAATCAGTGAGCAACACATAACACTACATAACACACAACTAACACATGTTATTCATTATGAAAACCTATGTTAAATGATCATGTTTTGATTTAGAAAGATGTTTAAAAGGTTTTTAATCATAAAAACACCCTTAGAACAGATCTGGACAATTTGGGTTAGATGAAAACGAATTAAAATGCTTTTAAAAGATTTAGGATTATGAACACACCTTGGATTCTTGTTTAGATGTTGTAGATGGGTTAGATTATGAAAAAGAAGAGCAAAAACTCCTTCCTTGGTGTTTAAGATCGTTTGAGAGCGTTTTGGGACGGTTAGGGTTTGTGAAATGATGAAAAATGACAAAGGTTGTTATTTATACTAGTCTTCCTTCGCACCAACTCATTGGTCGAATGTAGGCTCCTTCGCCCCTTTCACAGGGTCGAATGAGCCCTGTTTGGTCGAAGGAAATTTCTCAATTTCCACTTCCCTGGTTCGCCCACTTGCATGGGTCGAACCAGACATTATTATTCTCCTTCGACCACTCGAAGTGGTCGAACCAAGACTTCTTTTAAACTAGTTTTCCAGTTTGTCGTGTTTAACGCATTCTAACACATCCTAACACATAAGCATGCATCCTTCGTCCATATTTAACACATTTAGGCACAGATAATCATTTATACATCATATAAACATATCTATGTATATAATCCACCATACAACCCATAATCTACACATATACTTAATTAGTTCATGTAATGTCACCAACAACGGAACCCGGTACTAGTGTATTACCAAAACGACTCCCAATGATCCTCCAGATCATTGTACCCTGGACAATCCTAACTTGACCCGACTCAACTAACCCAGTTAAGTTTGTTTATAAACGTTTCTCGCTAAGGTAGACTTAGATGTTACTAATATGTTTAAGCCGAACATGTCGGGTGTCACAGATATGCCCCAGAGTGAAGAAGATAAGTGAGTCTGATGCTTATCTGTTGGTGTCTTCGTTTTCTAAACAAGAGATAAAAGAGGCGGTTTTTGAATGTGGTTCTAATAAGGCGCCCGAGCTAGATGGTTTTAATTTTCGACTTGTTAAACGGTTTTGGAGTTTGCTCGAAGAGGATTTTGGTCGCATTTTGGAGGATTTCCATGAGACTAATTTCATTAATCCGGGTTGTGCTTCGTCGTTTATTACTTTGATTCTCAAGGTGAAAACGCCTTTGGGCCTCAAAGATTATAGACCTGTAACTCTTATTGGGATGATAAGCAAGGTTATATCTAAAATCCTTGCGAATCACCTCAAAAAGGTTATGGGTCAGCTTATCTCTGACAATCATTCGGCGTTTCTTTTTGACCGTTTTATTTTAGACGGCCCCTTAACGATGAATGAAGTGTTAGAGTGGTTGAAGAAAAAGCGTAGAAAGGCATTTCTATTAAAAATTGACTTTGAGAAGGCTTATGATAACGTTCATTGGAATTTCTTGTTGTCTATTTTAAACCAAATGGGTTTCCCCCTACTTGGTGTGTTTGGATAAAAGGTATTCTCACTTCTGCTAGAGCCGCGGTTCTAGTAAACAACTCTCCGACTTTTGAGTTTAAGTGTGAGAAGGGTCTCCGGCAAGGTGATCCCATTTCACCTTTTTTATTTCTTTTGGTTATGGAGGCGTTATCTTGTCTACTTAAGAAGGCAAATGATATCGGAGAGGTGAAGGGCATTTGTTTTTCTGGTAATGATGAGAGTTTCAACCACCTTTTTTACGTGGATGACACATTAATTATGGGGGAGTGGTCCATGGAGAACATTCAAAACACGGCCCGGGTTCTGCGCATTTTCCACTTATGCACAGGTTTGCGTATTAATATTTTCAGTTCTAATCTGTATGGGGTTGGTACAGAAGACGTGGAGGTGGACAATATGTTGGATGTTTTGGGTTGTCGAAAAGGAACATTGCCTTTTGTGTATCTAGGCATAAAATTCGGCGCTAATATGTCCCGCGTTAGTAATTGGAACTCGGTTATTGAAGTGATTTAAAATAGACTTGCCTCGTGGAAAGCTAGAACTTTATCTATTGGTGGGCGCTTAATCCTTATAAAGTCGGTTCTAGAAAGTTTGCCTATCTATTATTTATCGCTTTATAAAGCTCCCAAAGCTGTGATCGATGTTATTGAGTCTATGATGAGACAATTTCTGTGGGCTGGAAATAACGTTGAAAAGAAGATTTCATGGGTTGCATGGGATGTTATTACAACCTCTAAAAAGGATGGTGGGCTTGGGGTGTCAAAATTGCAAATGGTGAATGACGCTCTCCTTCTTAAATGGACATGGCGCTTCAAAAAAGAAGAGAATGGCCTGTGGAAAAAATTATATTGGGGTGTAACGGGTTGGCCAGAACATGGGCTATGCTGCCGTGTTCTTCTTCTACTAGTGGATGTTGGAAAAATATAGCTAAGTTCGGTGAGAAAAAGCTGCCAAATGGGAATGCTCTCAATTCTTACTTTGTTGGGTCAATCGACAATGGGACTGGAACTACTTTTTGGGGAGGCACTTGGCGGCATGATTTCCCTCTTCGCATTATTTATCCAAATCTATTTAAACTAGAGAAAAATAAGTGGGCCATTGTGTCGGATCGTTTGGGAGTTGTAAATGGTGTTAAAACGCTGAAATGGGATTAGAGAACAGCTCCTACTTCGGGTGTGGCTGCAGCGGAATTGTTTCAGCTGCTAGAAGATATATTTGATTTTCAGTGGATAGGGGATCGTGATAATTGGAGCTGGAAGGCTGATTCTTCTGGTATGTTTACGATCAAGTTAGCCAAACAGCTTATTTATGAGTCAAATGTACGGCCAGGTATGTTGAATATTAAGTGGAAAGGATATTGGGTTCCGCTCAAATGCAAAATTATGGTTTGGAGGGCAGTCCGAGATCGACTACCAACTCGGGTGGAGTTAGTGAAACGTGGTATTAATTTACAAGATGATGAGTGTGTTTTATGCCAAACGGGTCAAGAAACGGCGCTTCATTTGTTCACCGGGTGTGCTTTTTCTACCGAGGTTTGGAACAGAATTCATGGTTGGTGTCGTTTAGGTCCTTTTTTCCGCTTTTGATGTGTTAGATGTTTTGAAGGCTGCCGATTTGCAACCCTTGCAGAAACAGCAAAGATACATCATGAGAGGTATCGTCTATACTACCTTTTGGATGATGTGGAACGAAAGGAATGATCGTATTTTCAAAAACAAGTCTCGAAGACCGATTGAAGTTGTGGACAGTATTAAGTCGACGTCGTTTTTTTTATTCGGCATAAATCTAGATTAAAAGGTTTCGATTGGAAAAAGTGGTGTAATTATCCTTTGGATTTGATGTAATCGTTGATGGCTCGGGGGTCCTTAATTTGAGGACCGCTTGTGGCTCTTTTGAATGAAATTAAATTTACAAAAAAAAAAAGGTAGCATCTTAAACTTGAAGTCTTCATTAACTATTTATTTGATGATTATAGTAAAGTAGGATTTATTGATCTCATATAGCCATTAACTTACATCACACAAAATTATTTATTTATTTGAGTAAAATAATAAAAAATTAAAGAATGTAAAAAACATTATAAAAATACAAACCCTATTTAACTATCGTACATAAAAGAACACATTACCGAATGTTCACAAACATGAACGAACGAACGCGACATCAGTTCATGTTCGTTCATTTAACTAAACGAATAAAACCTTTTGTTCGTGTTCGTTCATTTATTAAACGAACGAACACAAACGAACTTTCCGCCGAACGGTTCATGAACGTTCGCTGAAAGTTCAGTTCATTTGAAGCCCTATGCCTACGTGTTGAATAGAGCAGAGGCATCAAATGGATGAACTAAATATACCACTAACGTTCATAACTAAAGACATCACTTACCTAAATAGGGTATCATATATTTGTGAAATATAAGATGTGTTGTATATAGCAGAGGCATCAAATGGATTAGCTAAATATACCACTAACGTTCATAACTAAAGGCATCCCTTACCTAAATAGGGTATCATATATTTGGGAAATATAAGAAAAAGATGGGAAAAACATACAGAAAGAATTGATAACTTAAAATCCAACAGGTTAGCCTTAAAATAGTTAAATTAAGTAGTCACCAAACGAATGGCCAACTATACATAACCATCTTTGCTAAATCACTTTAATGTGATGAGGTGTACACTATACATTCATGGCTTTAATGCTTCGTCATAATTTAAATGCTGTCATTCTAATTTTATATATAAGAAACCCACTAACGGCAAAATAGTGCTTAAACCACCATGTTAACCACAGAGTGTTTACAAATGCTTGCTAGTGGTTTAATGGGTCCAATTAAAAGTAGCATTTTGGCTATAAATACCAAGGCAACAACTATAGCACTCTTCATCTAATCATCATTATCAACAACACATTATATACACATATATCATATTTTATTTATCAAGAATGTCATCCATCGGTTTCAATTTTGCCCACATTAACGCTCAACAAGAGCGTATTAGGGAGAAAAATAATCAAAGGGAAGTGAAAAACATTCAAGGTGGTGAGAAAAGGAACATGGGGGTCAAATATGGTGGGAACAAGAAAGTTCATCCTGGGGGTTCACCCTCAATGGATATGGTTGGAAACTCCAAAAGTAATTGAACTGGCATTGTCCAAATTATGAATTTGAATGTGTAGATTAAGACCACCTTCAACAGGCATGTGTATTCTAGTTTTATGCTTCAAAATTAGGGTTTGTTGGGTGCAGTGGTTCTTTTGTTTTCATCTTGTTTATGGTACATGTGTTTTTCTTTCTATTGTTCCCACTCTTGTTCAATCATACTTTCTTAATCAAATACTATATTGCTTACACTTAGCATCCTGCATCCACTACAAACAACATGTTTGTTATCTACCATTATATTATATAGTACAAACAGATTGAATTCGTTGAAACTATAACTGGTAGATGTAGATGGCAAAACAATGCATGAAGTTGCCACACATAAAACCGACATTAAAAGTATATTATATATAACTGACCCAAACTATAATATTGATTAATGAGTATCTTTCTTTTTGTAATCATGGTTTTGAGTATTTGGTGGTGAATTGGTTGAGTGGGCATTAAGGTATAAAATCGATAGCCTCTTGTTTTGTGACATCACTTGTTTATTCTCATCAAACTAGCTAGTGTGGGTTATAGTCCATAAAGTGAGTATTATATGGATTTTAGAAATGTCGTCCGAAAAAGGAAATTATCGTGTAACTATTTTTCATGAATCGCTATGTAAGGAGAACATAAATATCAAACTGTACTTAGGACTAAGGGACTATTTAATTTGATTAAGTGCTAAATCATTAAAATGGTCTAAATGGTTAAAAGGCTCTGAATGGTTAAGAGCTGAATCATTCATCATTTTTTATTAACTTAATAGTTAATCACTTAATCATTCCTTTCAGATGCGGAAACAAACATTCTAAATGCTGAATGATTCAGACCTGAATAGTTATGAGGCTGATTAAAAGGCTACCAAACACCCCTAAGTGAATTTCTTTTTGATGAGTAGTTTTTTAAGTGAATTAAATATTAATTAAACAAAAGGCGGGGTTATTATGTCGCTTAGTTGGTCTAAGCCACTAGTTGAATATTAGGGATGGCAAAAGAACCCGAACTTCACGGGTATACCTGAAACCCGAAATATTTGGGATGGGTATACCTGATACCTGATGGGTACGGATCCGGGTTTGGGTATAAAATTTTATGGATATCCGATTACCCACAAAAATACCCGACCCGATTACCCGATATATGGATATCCGATTCCCGCAAAAATACCCGATATAATTTATTTATAATATATAATTTTTTTATACATTTAATATATGTTTGTCTCTTTATATTTCTAAAATATCATTTCCTTATATATTTATTGTTTCCAAACTTCCCCCAATCCTATTAATTTTTGTTATAAAGAATTAAACGTCAAATTTTTTGGGTATTTTCTACTACAAATCCCAACGCGTATTTTTTAACAAAATAACGGGTATACCCGATACCTGTGGGTATACCCAATATCCGATAGGTAATTACCCAACAATACCCGATGGGTATCGAGTCAGGTTTGGTATACAGTTTTATAAACGGGTACGGGTTTGATATTATCAATACCCTACCCGAACTCGACCCATTGTCATCCCTATTTAATATACATTTATGGTTTCAGGTTAATGAAAAAAAAGATAAAAATTTGAGAAGTTCATTAAAAGATAACTTATTACATACTATTAATAAACAAACTAATTGAACAGTAACATAAGTGAATAGTAATTATATTAATATTTTATTTATATTATTATTTTATTTAAAAACTTTATTATATTATATACTATTAATATATTATAATATATACTATTAATATATTATATTATATACTATTAATATATTATACCGATCCCGTATCGATACCGACAATATCGAAACCGAAAATCCATAAATATGGGTACCGATACCGATCCCGAAACCACTCGGTTCGGTACGGTATCGTGATTGGGACGGGATAGGATCGGTATTCGGCCTTGTATGCTCATTCCTAATTAATATATTATATACTATTATTTTATTCAAAAACTTTACGGTATCGGTACGGTACCAGTTTGGTATCGGTATTTTACCTTAAAATACCGATACCATACCGATACCGATAATACCAAAACCGAAAATCCATAAATATGGGTACCGATACCGATCCCGAAACCACTCGGTTCGGTATCGGTTCGGTATTGCCGCCACAACGAATTGATTGACGCCGCCGCAACGCGCGGCAGATTAAACACCTAGTTTGATTATATATCTTTATAGTGCTAATAAATGAATAGTAACTTTAATAATTTTTTATTCAACCACTTTTTCTTTTTTTAGTTCAAACATTTTTTTTACTAATATATATATATGGTTATAAATGAATAGTAACTTTAATAATTTTTTATTCAACCACTTTTTCTTTTTTTTAGTTCAAACATTTTTTTACTAATATATATATATATATATATATATATATATATATATATATATATATATATATATATGGTTTCCTAATAAATCGAAAATGGCTTGGTGGTGGCGTGGTTTGTGATGCATTTGTGTTATTTGAGGTCTTAGGTTAGAATCCTAAGATTTTTGTTTTTTTTTTTTTTTTACAAACATTTTTTTATTAATAAATATATATGATTTCATAATAAGTGACAACATGGACTGGTGGTGGAGTGGTTTGTGGTGCATTTGTATAGTTTGAGGTCTTAGGTTCCAAACATGTGAAGGACAAGTTTTTTTCCTTTTTTTTAAGGAGTAATGGATTTAAATTATAATCCCAACTATTGACTATTGGTCAATAACGGTCCCAACTACGAAAATAACCACTAGTGGTACCAACTTTCAGACAATTTGCTATCAATGGACCCCCCCCCCCCCCCCCGTTAACTCACACTAACGCCGTTAGCTGAAACTCATAATTCTAGGCAATTATTCATGAGATTTGAAAGAGGGAATCGAGACGATGATACAGGTATGTTCAATTGCAGAAATAAGCATGGTTCGTCGGTTGTAAGTTGATGTTATCCTCGGATGGGATGACCGGAACCGACGACTAAATCATCAAACCATGCTCATTAAAGCAATTGAACACACCAATATCATCGTCTTGATTCCCTCTTTCTAACCCGGTGAAAAATCACCTAGAACTGTGAGTTTTAGCTAACGGCGTTAGTGTGAGTTAACGGGGGGTCCATTGAGAGCAAAATCTCTGAAGGTTGAGACCGCTAGTGGTTATTTTCGTAGTTGGGAATATTATTTGCCAATAGTCAATAGTTTGGATTATTTAAATCCATTACTTCTTTTTTTTAAAGGTCCATACACTTTTTTAGTAATAATTATATAATATTTCACAATAGATAACAACATGGCTTGGTGGTGGAGTGGTTTTTTGTGCATTTCTATTGTTTTAGGTCTTAGGTTCGAAACATGGGAAGGGCAGGGGGTGACACTTTTTTTTTTCCATTCACAACATGTAATTAAGTAATAAATATAAATATACCCATGTTTGTGTGATCAGATGTCGTTTTTAAATTATGATATGAAAATTGGTAGTTACTTTGTTGATAATAGCTTTTTAGTGTTTTGGATACGACGAGATTGTAAGGCGTGCAAAGCGCGCCTTAAAACACACCTGTTGATTTAAATAGGCTTGTATTAATAGTACACCTTAAATAATAATTGGGACATGCTCTCACTAGTTCATAAAAGATAACTTCGGACTCTCTCTCTCTCTCTCTATATATATATATATATATACACTAGTGGGTTAGCCCGCGCGATGCGGCGGGTGTCACCGAGTCTCCTTAGGAAAGCGCAATCTAACCCGATCTGTCGTAAACACTGATTAAATTTGGTATTACTTTTGGATAGCGCAATACTTATTTCTCAAGTTCTTATAGTATTATCAAGTTTACAAAACTTTAACTTTTATAAAGTAGCTAATTTTATATAAAAGATTATAACAAAGCATGAATCATTATGAATTGTTTTTTATATAGTTTCTATTTAATGTGTTGAACTTCAAAGTAATTGTAGAGTTAAATGTTATGAGCTCTCATAAACATTTCTTGACTTTTGATTTCTTAAGGATTAAATATGGTGTTTAAAGACAAATTTGCCCATCAAAAGTATTTATTATATGCATTGTAAGTTGTATTATAAGCAATTAAACATGTACCTCTTAACTTTTAAGAAGTCCTTGTCAAATGCTTTATAATATACTAGTGGGAAACCCGCGCGTTGCGACGGGACCGCTAAGCCGAACAAAAAATAAGCGAAATAACACTTAGTCAAACACACGCGTGGTGGCGAGTCAAGTCGTCATATTAAAAAAAAAAGTTCAAAATTATGTTAGAAAAAAAACTAAATCAAAACCGTATCATAACAACATAAAAAAGAAAAAAAAAACTAAAAAAACCTTCATGACTCGTTCACCTTTGATTAGAAGAATTGTATATTATGGTACACAATTATGTTTTAAACGAAACTTATATTCAAACGTATATAGAAATAATAACCAATATATTACTTCTCCTTTTTCCTTCTTTTAAACACAAGATAATGTTATAAAAAACAATAAGTTTGACCTATTTGTTATAAAAAAAAAAAAATCAAGGATATGAGACAAATTTTCTCCATAATATAAATTTCCAATTTAAATCCTCTATCCCTAGAGTATTAGGAATACACAATTTTATAATAATAATTTTTATAACACAAATAATGAATTAATATTTATCTAGCAAACTCCAAAGTTTTCTTTATTAACAATCATTCAACAAGTTTACAATATATTAAAATCATCATAAAATTCAATACTGGGTTTTTGTATATTACAATATGTCATATACCTTTTGTAGAAAAAAATTCACTTCTATATAATTTAATCATGATCAATTGACCATAATTACGTGAAAATGTATTTGAAATTAATTAAAAACAAATATTTTCTTCTCCGGTCATAGAAACAAGTTACATATAGTTTAGATAAGGTTAGGCATGTTTAGGTGTATCAATATAACGTAATATTTAAAAAGCAAATCGTTACCTCACGATTAAAAACACGGTTTTCATTATTGATTTCTCGCTTTCTTATAATACTATCAAGTTTATAAAACTTTAACTTTTATAAAGTACCAAATTTGTATTAAAAAAAGTAGAACAAAATATGTGTAGCATTATAAATTATCTTTTATATGTTTTATATTTAATGTGTTTCAAGTAATATAGAATTAAATGTCATGAGTTCTCATAAACACCAATTAACTCTTGACATAATTTTGATTAAATATGGTGTTCAAAAGAAAAAATTGACCCTAAAAAGTAGTTATTATATGCATAGGGTGTTGTATCATAAGCAACTAAACTTGTACCTCTTAAAATTTAAGAAGTCCTTATCAAATGCTTTATAATATGTATATGTATATGTATATGTATATGTATATGTATATATATTTGTACATATATAGGGTATCTCAATATTAACACCTTTTGTCATTCCCCGTTAAGATGGAAATACGAGTATGTGATTTGCAGGGCCGGCCCTGAGCGTGGGCCAGGTGGTCACTGGCTCAGGGCCCGACCCTCAAATGGGCCCTAACGTTTTTTTAATCCACACACACACACACACATATATATATATATATATATATATGTCCATGCGTGTGTGTATAAGGGTAGGGATCCAATATGTAGTCACAATCACATATAAACTTATATGGTTATATAGATATAAGTTGTTTAACTTATCATTCATGTGGGAAATGATATGGGGTCGTGTATATGGTTATGTGTAGGTGGCCGATTATATGTACAAATATACAAGATTTTTATGAGCTAGTTATCTTGATTAAATTGTTGTGTATATGTGTATACATATGTGTGTGTATATATATGTGTTTTTTTTGGAAAAAATATATATGTGGTCGAATGTCCATAGGTATGGGTGGGTATATGAGGTGTTATTGATATTCATAAGTTATCTATACAAATATATCTTTGAATGTTAACATATGTATGCGATCCAATGTGCCAATAATATGTATAATTGTAATAATAATATTATTGATCTATACATCTGTTACTAGTGGATGAACATATGTTGTTGAATATAATGTTAATTCATGTTAACACATGCTTGTTCCTTGGCAGTGTTTCATGATTTTGTGTGTGTTAATTGTCAAAAAAAACATATTGGGAATTGTTCGGTTTTCAGTGGAATTACGTAATTTCCCACATTGGTATTGTCACGTGTGTTGTTGTTTTGCCCGTACGTAGTATTTGGTTACCCGGTTTCTCTTTTGAGCGTGTAATTTGCTTGATTGTTCAACGCCAATTGTCTTGGATAATTCGGGTGTTGTATGCCTAAACGGATAACGTATTGAATTTTTACAACAGTTCGGACTTTCTAGACTAGGTATGGTATAGTAAGTGTTAAAAATGTCTAATATGCATATGAAATGACACAGTTAAGTAAAATGTGTACGGACTATTGGCCAATAACAGTCTTAACTTTCAACATATTGGAGTATAATGGACCCAAACTAACGGATTTGTTGACGGGTGTCACGGCAGCTGTAACATTTCGCAATTATACTTGTACGTTACGATCATTATTAATAAAAACGTCAAGTTCTAGTATTTTTGTTCGCATTTAATTATTTTTGTCGTATTTTTGAAACCCTAATACTATAGATATCATATATATATATATATATATGGATATATCATGGACACTTGTTAAAAAAAAATAGGTGCTTGGGCCGGGAATCGAACCCGCGCCCAAGCCGGCCCAACACACAACAACGGTTTAACCAACTGCTCTAGCTACCATGTTTGTTTCAAACCCTGCCTTATTTCCTTTTAACCCGTCAAAGGTCTGTTCACAGTTGACATGGAAAGTCAACTGTGACAGCCTATTCCCATAATTATCATACATAAACTCGTGATTGATTTGTAATTGGCATTCTTACATGATTACCGGCCTATTATGACTAGGATACACGATTATTAACATCCAATTGTTACCATATTAACCAATTACGTGTATAACATTCAATTGATGGTCAACTCTTACCAATTCGATCACCCAGGCCATAATACTATAAATTGATCATTGTAGGACAATCACAACTCGCCAATACATCTCTCTCAACCTCCATTTCTTCATAATTATACACTGTTCTTGATAATACAATCGCGTTTTGACTATTTGGTTTGACCGTCCAATCGTAATCATAACAGCTTTGTAAGTATAAATTATTCAGTGGGTTTTGATCATCGGCATCCACACATCAATAGCCCTAAGGTTAATTGGGCTATTGATGTGTGAATCAAACTATTGGAAAATTAGGGCTCGTGGGTTTGAAATTGGGGATAAACATGATTCAGCTTGTAATATTTATTTTTAATCAAACGAAAATAATCACAACCACTGGTCTGGACCAAGTGGTTGTGTCTGGTGCTCACAAGCCAAGCCACCAGGGTTCGAGTCCCGGCTGTGGCACACTCTTTTTCCTTCTTTCTTTTTAAACAAATCAATGATTATATATAATACATATAATTTTATAAATTCATTTTAATTATTAAAACTCTTTTATAAATTCTAAAAAAAATTATTTTTAGATAATCTGATGTAAAAGTTTCACCCACAATTTTTAGTTTTCAAAACTTAATTTATTTAATATATATAATAATTAAATTAATTTTATTCTATTATATTTATAAAATTTCATTAAAATATCAAAACAATTTTATAAATTTCCACAAAAATTATTCTGAGTTTGTATAATGATAAACTTTTCTGAAATGATTTTTAATTCTGAAAAATAATTTATTTAATATTTTTAATCAATTTTTGTAAGTTTTAATCATAATTAAATCATAATAAATTCAATTTTTATTATTTTTGCACCAAAATTTTATTCAAATTATTTCTGAATATTTAGAACAGAAATATAAATTTTAAACTAAAAATTCTTTAATTTTAGTATTTTTAAATATTAAAGTTAAATCTTGATAATTTGTAATAAATAGATTTAATATTCTATTTTAAAGAAAATAGTTTTATAAAAATTATTTTTATACATCAAACACATTATTGTGAACATCCTAAATTCAAACTTTATAAAAAGACTTTCATTTATTTAATTATCAAATTTCCCTTTATTTATTAAAACATTTTATTATAAATTCAACAAATGGTTATCCCCAAGTCGAAACCCTAGAATATACTTGTAGACTAGATAGACTTAGACTTATTTGTTGCCTTATACATAGGGTAATACTTGGCAATCTATTGGGCTACACTCATACTATTCCTCAAGACCTAATACTATACTAAGGTGAGTTTACGTAACCATGTTTATGCGATGCTTTATACTTGCAACATTTTATTTAACCTCATGAATTAGTCAACAACAGTTTCAACGAGTTTCAACATTACATAATCATTAGCTATGGCCAAGCCGGCGATACTCAATAATAGATCTATTGGATTGACAACCCCACCCGGATACGTGTACCTCCTACATAGGTAGCGTGGGTGATTGTTATCGTTCCAACATATTACTAAGGTGAACCGTAGATGACGGGATGGACCTAAACTAGTCGGAGGTTTGATTATGTCGATTCAACATATTATGCTTATTCATGTAGACTTAAACATACGATAGACATATGAATTGCTATACTTTTATATTTAAACTATTTGCTTAACATGGATTATGTATTCTCACCAACTTCTAGTTGACCCCCCCCCCCCCATTTTTACAACTCAACAGGAAATAATGATGTATGAAGGCTAGAGTATTTTCATGAGAAGACAATTTGAAGTCTATGCTTGCTTGATCTTTGTGATGTATTAGAATTCCACATTAAAACTCATTATGTATTTCTATTTTTGGATATTTGCACTTTAAATTTATTTCAATTAAAATTTGGTTACCATGTGCTACTGTATACTCATTCTTACGTGACACCTCGATGTTTCCGCCATCGGTTGGGGTGTTACAGATTGGTATCAGAGCCTTGGTTATAGGGAATTAGGTTATTAGAAAATAATCTAGACTATAACCTTAGGGACTTAAACAGTACTTGCTCCTCTTACTTGTAACCCTAATTGCTTCCCTAATCCTATCCTTATCCTATACCTTATATAACCCTAAGCCTACATGTGACTACTCTTATTCGTCTGCTGCAATCCTGATCCACCATTAGATTAATAGGACAAAATCCTCAGGTTTAACCTGAACCCCCTTGAGATCTCGTCGAAGTTCTAGATTTTAATAACGAACACGTGCAATCTGGAAGGGTGAACGCCTGTATTCTGAGTCTTCTGTCTAGGCTGGCATTGCGCATATATCCCAATCAGACGAGGGACCCGGATGCCTACCTGGGAATTCTCGGGATGAGTGTTCACTTATAGGCTAAAGCATGTCTTCATATGTTATTAGAATTTAGAATCTTTGATAAGTCAACGTTTTCGTTTATTCATTTTAATTAATGAATAAATGATTACATTCCTTATATAATCTCATTCATTTCATTGTGTCTATTACAGATCATGCCTCCACGTCGCAGCACTCGCAACAGCAATGGTGAGAACCACGATGAAGGTGGTGACAACCATAACCATAACCACGGTCCTAACCACAACAACAATGGTGTCGATGCCCAACTGGCTGCGATCATTTCTCAACAAATGGCGCAGCAAATCGCGACTCTGGTCCCCAATTTACTAGCACAGGTCATCCAAATGAATGGCAACGGGAACGGTAACGGCAACGGGAACGGAAATGGTAATGGAAATGGAAACCACAACGGGAATGGAAATGGTCTCCTAGCCTGCACCCTTAAGCATTTCAATTCTTGTAACCCTCTAAAGTTTAGTGGTGAAGAAGGAGCTACAGGACTCCTCCAATGGTTTGAGGGTATTGAGAATACCTTCATCAACAGTGAATGCCCCGACAACTTCAAGGTTCGTTACGCCATGAGTGTTCTCCACAAACGAGCACTCACTTGGTGGAATGAAGAAAAGCGCACTCGTGGGACCGAAGTTGCTCTTGCTATGACATGGGACCAAGTCAAGGAGGTTATGAAGGAAGAGTTTTGTCCTCGCAACGAAGTTAAGAAGCTTGAAGATGAGTTCCACACCCTAGCTCAAGATAGTGGGGAAAACCTTGCCTACAACACCCGCTTTCACGAGCTTAGCTTATTGTTGCCTCACAAAGTCACTCCCCTGCCGGTAGCCATCGAGAAGTACATCGGTGGTCTGCCCATGCAAATCCAGGACACCGTTTGGGGAAGGAATCCTGCAACTTTGGAAGAGGCCAAACGTCTAGCGGCCACTCTTACTGATAATCACGTGAAGAACGGTACTCTTTCCGCAAGGGCACTAAGAAGACGGTTGCCAAAGACACTCCCCAGCCCGCGATTGAAGTCAAGCCTGAGACCTCAAGCAACAAAAAGCGCAAGGCTAGGAACTACATGGTTGCTACCACTCCACCTGCTGCCCAAAACCCAGCCAAGAAGCCATATGGCGGGAGTCACCCTCTCTGCAACACTTGTCAATACCATCATCTTCCTGGTAGACCTTGCCGCCAGTGTAATAACTGTAAGCGGTATGGACACTACACCAACGCTTGTCAAGCCCCTGCTGCCCAAAACAACCAAAACAACCCAGCCAGAAACAACCCAGCTCCCAACCAACAAAACAACAGGCCTGCTCGTGGTCAATGCTACGAGTGTGGCAGCCCTGATCACTATATCAACAATTGCCCCAATCGTAACCAAAACCAGAACCAGAACCAAAACCGCAACAACCAAAACTGCAACCAGAACCAAGGTGCTCGAGGCCGCGCCTACAATCTCAATGCTAACCAGGCTCGTGACAACAACGAAGTGGTGAATGGTACGTTCCTCATTAATAACCACTATGCATCCATATTGTTTGATTCGGGAGCTGATAAGTCATTTGTATCACTGAAGTTTGAACCTTTACTTAACTTACCCCAAACTAATCTAGAGGAACCTTTAGTGGTAGAGGTTGCTAATGGGAAGTCTATTTCGATCGACTCTATTATTCGTAACTGTGTGTTGAACCTCGACGATCATACCTTCTCTATCGATCTCATCCCCATGCACCTTGGAAGTTTTGACGTTATACTAGGCATGGACTGGTTGTCAACCCATCGTGCTGAAATTCTGTGCTTTGAGAAAGTCATACGCATTCCTCTCGAATCTGGTGATATTTTGAAGAACTATGGTGAGAAACCCTGTGGCGAGCTTAAGCTCATGTCTTGTACTACTGCCCAAAAGTACTTACGAAAGGGGTATACGGCCTTCTTAGCTAACGTGATAGAGAAGAAGGACAAAGGCAAAAGTATCCAAGACATTCCAATTATTTGAGACTATCCTGAAGTCTTCCCAGAAGATTTACCTGGTTTGCCTCCTGCTCGACAAGTGGAATTTAGAATTGATCTTGTTCCTGGTGCTAATCCTGTCGCCAAAGCTCCTTATCGTCTTGCACCCTCTGAGATGCAAGAACTTGCCAGTCAATTACAGGAACTTTCTGATAAAGGGTTCATTCGCCCTAGTTCTTCTCCCTGGGGAGCCCCTGTCTTGTTCGTTAAAAAGAAGGATGGTTCTCTTAGAATGTATATTGATTACCGTGAACTCAACAAACTCACCATCAAGAATCGTTATCCACTGCCTAGGATTGACGATCTCTTCGATCAACTTCAAGGAGCAACCCACTTCTCGAAGATTGATCTTCGTTCTGGTTATCATCAGCTTAGAGTCCACGATGAAGATATTCCCAAGACAGCTTTTCGCACGTGTTATGGTCACTATGAATTCATGGTTATGCCTTTTGGATTGACCAATGCTCCCGCAGTGTTTATGGATTTAATGAATCGGGTTTGTAGACCCTACCTCGACAAATTCGTGATCGTTTTCATCGATGATATTTTGATTTACTCTAAATCAAAATCCGATCACGAGCAACATCTTCACTCCATCTTGGGTCTCCTAAAGAAAGAACAACTGTATGCCAAGTTCTCAAAATGTGAATTTTGGCTTAAGGAAGTTCAATTTTTGGGACATGTCATTGATATGAACGGGATTCATGTTGATCCTGCAAAGATCGAAGCTGTGAAGAACTGGAGTGTTCCTAAAACTCCAACCGAAGTTCGTTCTTTCCTTGGTTTAGCTGGTTATTATCGTCGATTCATCGCCAACTTCTCCAAGATCGCTGTTCCTCTCACTACCTTAACTCACAAGGGTAAACCCTATGAGTGGGGACCAAAGCAAGAGGAAGCATTTGAAACTCTTAAGCTGAAACTCTGTGAAGCTCCTATCTTGTCTCTACCTGATGGTAATGATGATTTCGTGGTCTATTGTGATGCATCAAACCAAGGTCTTGGCTGTGTTCTCATGCAACGAGGAAAGGTTATTGCTTATGCGTCTAGACAGCTCAAGACTCACGAAAAGAATTATACCACCCATGATCTTGAATTGGGCGCTGTTGTCTTTGCTCTCAAGATTTGGAGACATTATCTTTATGGGACCAAATGTGTGGTGTTCACGGACCACAAAAGTCTCCAACATGTCTTCGACCAGAAAAATCTTAACATGAGGCAACGACGTTGGGTTGAGTTACTTAACGACTATGATTGCGAAATTCGCTACCATCCTGGCAAGGCGAATGTTGTGGCTGACGCACTTAGTCGTAAAGAGCGTATCAAACTTCAATGTGCGAGAGTTCGTACTGATCTTCAGGATCGCATTCTTCAGGCTCAACATACATCAGTCACCCAAGGTAACATGTACGATGAAATGTCTTGTGGTGCTGAAACTCAACTTGAAACCAAACCTGATGGTCTTCTCTATTTTCTTAATCGACTGTGGATTCCCGACCGTGATGATCTTCGTACTTTTCTCATGAACGAGGCTCATAAGTCTCGTTATTCTATTCATCCTGGAGCTGACAAGATGTACCAAGATCTTCGTTATTCTTATTGGTGGCCTGGTATGAAGAAAGACATTGCTCTTTTCGTTGCAAAATGCCTCACTTGTTCAAAGGTCAAGGCTGAACATCAACGACCATCTGGTATGCTTGAACAACCAGAGATTCCTGTATGGAAATGGGAGAGCATAGCTATGGACTTCATCACCAAACTCCCTCGTACACCCAAAGTTTTTGACAGTATTTGGGTAATCGTCGATCGTTTGACCAAGTCAGCCCACTTCTTACCTCTTCGTGAGAAGTATTCTGTAGAAAGGTTGGCAAAGATATACGTAAGTGAAATCGTATGTCGTCATGGTATACCTTTGGACATTATCTCTGATCGTGATGGTCGTTTCACCTCTCACTTTTGGGATTCTCTGCAAGATGCTTTGGGTACCAAGTTGAACTTGAGTACTGCTTATCACCCTCAAACAGATGGTCAGACTGAACGGACCATCCAGACACTTGAGGATATGCTCAGGGCATGTATCATCGATTTTGGTGGCGCATGGGATTCTCATCTTCCTTTGGTTGAGTTCTCATACAACAACAGTTATCATGCCAGCATTAACATGGCTCCTTTCGAGGCACTCTATGGTCGTAAATGTCGTTCACCTGTCTGTTGGACTGAGGTTGGTGAAGCTCGTATCACTGGACCCGAACTAATCCAGGAAACCACAGACAAAATTCAACTTATTCAGGATAATCTTCTCAAGGCTAGAAGTCGTCAGAAGAGTTATGCTGATAAACGTCATAGACCCTTGGAATTTCAAGTTGGGGACCTTGTACTACTTAAGGTATCCCCTTGGAAACGAGTAATTCGTTTCGGTAGAAAGGGAAAACTAGCTCCTCGATACGTAGGCCCCTTCAAAATTCTTGACAGAGTTGGAAAAGTGGCTTACAAACTTGATCTTCCACCTGAGCTAAGCAATGTTCACCCGACCTTCCATGTTTCGAATCTCAAGAAATGCTTAGCAGATGAGAACCTTCATGTTCCTCTTGAGGATGTGCAAATTGATGAAACTATGCACATTATCGAGAAACCCGTCAAGATTGTTGATACAGGAGTCAAGAAACTCAAGCGTAGTCGCATTCCGATCGTTAAGGTTCGTTGGGAATCTAAACGAGGCCCAGAGTTCACTTGGGAACGTAAAGACCAGATGAAGTCGAAGTATCCACATCTTTTTCCACCAGACTCTCCAACTCCAACTTCGGGACGAAGTTCCTAAAAGTAGGGGAGACTGTAACATTTCGCAATTATACTTGTACGTTACGATCATTATTAATAAAAACGTCAAGTTCTAGTATTTTTGTTCGCATTTAATTATTTTTGTCGCATTTTTGAAACCCTAATACTATAGATATCATATATATATATGGATATATCATGGACACTTGTTAAAAAAAATAGGTGCTTGGGCCGGGAATCGAACCCGCGCCCAAGCCGGCCCAACACACAACAACGGTTTAACCAACTGCTCTAGCTACCATGTTTGTTTCAAACCCTGCCTTATTTCCTTTTAACCCGTCAAAGGTCTGTTCACAGTTGACATGGAAAGTCAACTGTGACAGCCTATACCCATAATTATCATACATAAACTCGTGATTGATTTGTAATTGGCATTCCTACATGATTACCGGCCTATTATGACTAGGATACACGATTATTAACATCCAATTGTTACCATATTAACCAATTACGCGTATAACATTCAATGGATGGTCAACTCTTACCAATTCGATCACCTAGGCCATAACACTATAAATTGATCATTGTAGGACAATCACAACTCGCCAATACATCTCTCTCAACCTCCATTTCTTCATAATTATACACTGTTCTTGATAATACAATCGCGTTTTGACTATTTGGTTTGACCGTCCAATCGTAATCATAACAGCTTTGTAAGTATAAATTTTTCAGTGGGTTTTGATCATCGGCATCCACACATCAATAGCCCTAAGGTTAATTGGGCTATTGATGTGTGAATCAAACTATTGGAAAAATTAGGGCTCGTGGGTTTGAAATTGGGGATAAACATGATTCAGCTTGTAATATTTATTTTTAATCAAACGAAAATAATCACAACCACTGGTCTGGACCAAGTGGTTGTGTCTGGTGCTCACAAGCCAAGCCACCCGGGTTCGAGTCCCGGCTGTGGCGCACTCTTTTTCCTTCTTTCTTTTTAAACAAATCAATGATTATATATAATACATATAATTTTATAAATTCATTTTAATTATTAAAACTCTTTTATGAATTCTAAAAAAAAAATATTTTTAGATAATCTGATGTTAAAGTTTCACCCACAATTTTTAGTTTTCAAAACTTAATTTATTTAATATATATAATAATTAAATCAATTTTATTCTATTATATTTATAAAATTCCATTAAAATATCAAAACAATTTTATAAATTTCCACAAAAATTATTCTGAGTTTGTATAATGATAAACTTTTCTGAAATGATTTTTAATTCTGAAAAATCATTTATTTAATATTTTTAATCAATTTTTGTTAGCTTTAATCATAATTAAATCATAATAAATTCAATTTTTAATATTTTTGCACCAAAATTTTATACAAATTATTTCTGAATATTTAGAACAGAAATATAAATTTTAAACTAAAAATTCTTTAATTTTAGTATTTTTAAATATTAAAGTTAAATCTTGATAATTTGTAATAAATAGATTTAATATTCTATTTTAAAGAAAATAATTTTATAAAAATTATTTTTATACTTCAAACACATTATTGTGAACATCCTAAATTCAAACTTTATAAAATGACTTTCATTTATTTAATTATCAAATTTCCCTTTATTTATTAAAACATTTTATTATAAATTCAACAAATGGTTATCCCCAAGTCGAAACCCTAGAATATACTTGTAGACTAGATAGACTTAGACTTATTTGTTGCCTTATACATAGGGTAATACTTGGCAATCAATTGGGCTACACTCATACTATTCTCAAGACCTAATACTATACTAAGGTGAGTTTACGTAACCATGTTTATGTGATGCTTTATACTTGCAACATTTTATTTAAGCAATTCAACATGCATGTCTAGTTATAAACTTTATTGCCTCATGAATTAGTCAACAACAGTTTCAACGAGTTTCAACATTACATAATCATTAGCTATGGCCAAGCCGGCGATACTCAATAATAGATCTATTGGATTGACAACCCCACCCGGATACGTGTACCTCCTACATAGGTAGCGTGGGTGATTATTATCGTTCCAACATATTACTAAGGTGAACCGTAGATGACGGGATGGACCTAAACTAGTCGGAGGTTTGATTATGTCGATTCAACATATTATGCTTATTCATGTAGACTTAAACTTACGATAGACATATGAATTGCTAAACTTTTATACTTAAACTATTTGCTTAACATGGATTATGTATTCTCACCAACTTCTAGTTGACCCCCCCCCCCCCATTTTTACAACTCAACAGGAAATAATGATGCATGAAGGCTAGAGTATTTTCATGAGAAGACAATTTGAAGTCTATGCTTGCTTGATCTTTGTGATGTATTAGAATTCCACATTAAAACTCATTATGTATTTCTATTTTTGGATATTTGCACTTTAAATTTATTTCAATTAAAATTTGGTTACCATGTGCTACTGTATACTCATTCTTACGTGACACCTCGATGTTTCCGCCATCGGTTGGGGTGTTACAGCAGCCCCCTGTTCCCACCATGCCGCACTGTTCAGCTTTGCGTTAGACATCACATCAGACGCCTTCTAGAAGAACAGACTGACGCTGTCAGAAGAAGATCTGCTTGCAGCCACTCCTATCGCGCTACGTGGACAATTGGTAGGGCGGTACATTTTTTCTCTCTCTTCAGCATTAATTACACTCAGTCTTATCTTAATTACTTGGTCCAATCCTAACTAATTAGGCCGAAAGGAGGTAGGCCCATAACCCGGGCCCAGGCCCATCGTCGAGGTTATAGGTTAGTGATGTTTGGCCCACTCATGCACTATATAAAGGAGCTCTCCCCTCCTCGTATATGCATGCAACATTGCACTAAGAAAGCTAACACCACTTTGTGTTTGTACGTTGGAATCTTACGATTACCTAGCAGTCGCCTCCTTTCGTATGGCCCACTTCACTCTTTCTTTTCAGGTATTGGTTCGAGCCACGAGTGTGAGCAAATGATTATACCCTACAGCGACCACGGGTTAAACACAATACGCACATCGGTCGAGGTAAGTATAGCTCGTTGTTTCTTCACTTAATTAGTTACCAACCGTGTGAGCATCAGAAACAGTCTTTGGTATGTACACTTGTGAATATATTTCGGTTTTTTTCCCAATAATAAAATACATAAGTTTTGGGAGGTGTTTGGATATGAGATTTTGACATGACTATTATATATGTAATATCTAGGCTGTTGTTTTTATACAAGACTATATGATGGCAACTGTTCATTTTAATATTTATAAACCTTATTTAGAAGTTGTACTTAGCATTTACCAATGCATCTTTAGTGGTTAATGCTAGATGATATAAACTGAATGATTTGTATAATGTGTTCATTGTTTTTCCAATTCCATCAGGGACGCTTATTCTAATGGAACACCTTTAGGAAAAATAGAGCTTGAATCCATGGTTGAAGATGATAAATGGTCGTCTCGCTTTCATTATACAACTACAAGTGCAAATGGCTTCATTATTAGCTTGTTTCGTTATTAAATGAGTGATCTGGTTATATCCTGAGTCATTGTTCTCAGTTGGTGCTGATTATATTTTAGGGAATGTAAATAGTTTGTCAAGTTACTAACATGTAATTACAGGTGACAGTTACTGGAATATAATTGATAGGATATAGTGATGATGGTGGTAAGGGGTAGTGAGATCTTGATTATCTGTTATAGGTCCGATTAGTTTATTTCTTGATAGGAGATATTCAAGTTTCATTTCTAAGTTCTGACTGTATACTTTGACATTCACAGTCAATGAGCATGGTTTTTCTTAGTGTTGTTGGGCTTAAATTGTCTGGAAAACTTTGTGTGGTGTAACAACTACTGAATTTCATGGTAGGTAAACTTCAAGAGATGAGTCATGGACCCTGGCATACCTACCCATGAAATTTTCTAATCCCATTCTTTTTCTTTGTTTTTCCTTGTTTTTTCATTACTAAATTCCCACTATTTATAGTTCAAGACATGTAAAAACGGCTAATTAGAAACTGTTGGCAGAGTCATACAAGCCTCTTTTACCTTTGGTGTTGCTTGCTGTTGTAAATGCCAAGCCCATTATAGAGAATATGATGAAGGTAAGCTTTATGTTATTTCTATAATTGGATTTTAGTATTGTCTTAAATTATTATATGAACAATCAATATTATTACTAACATTATCCAAATTTCATTTTCGGCTAGCCACTTCTAATGTGCCGGTAATCTTCTATTTTCATCTTTCTTATTAAAACCGTATAGTTGCATTCATGATTTAGTTTTCTACAAAGGCACTTAAAAGGTACATTCCTTTTAATAATTCAGTATTTCAGTTCCTTCAGGTGTTGCAGTTGCTGCAGCAGCGGGTGGTGGTGTTGCACCTGTAACCGCCACTACTATTAAGTCAAAGAAAGAAAGGGTTGAAGAGAAAGAAAAGTCAGATGATCAGTGATGTTGGTAAGTTACTTTGGGCACGTAAAAATGGTAAATTAGGAACTGTTTTGTCACTTTACATAATTGTTACTGGCCTACATATAAACATTTATATCTACTTCACACGATCATTGATATGTATGGAAAGAAAATCTACATAGGTTATTAGAATAGTTGGCCACTAATAGATCTCTTTGATTAAAGTTGAACCGGCTTAATTTTTTTTAGGGTTTGAAATCATTTAAATCTTTGCAATTTAAGACCAAATTCGTTTGAATCATGTTGATTGCAATATACTATAAAATATGATTGCATTACTTTATGGAGGTGACGAAAAGAACGGGTCAATCAAGTTGGGTATTGGGTTAAAGGAGTCATTTTTGTTCAAGTCAAGTTTGCATCATGACCGGGAACACATTTTCTCTATATTTTTCTTTATAAATTAATGATATCACACAAGAAGTTATACTATTTCAATAATAGTGTAAATTAAACATAAAAAAAAGCTTTGGGTGATATTTTGACCCATTTCGAATGTCTTTATAGCATTTTTATTAGACTTGTATGAAACATAACCCAAACCACGTTGACACAGGTTAAAGAAGAAAACAACTATGCAGGGAATACCATAAATGACTGTTTCAATAAGGACCCGGAGCTTGATAGAATGGCATACAATACTTCCATAAAAGCAATGTTGGATGTGGTTTTGCTTCACGTTCTTAAGTCACTTTTTACTTCTACTTTAACTTTGAGAAAACACATGCAAACCAACTTTTGAATGGTGCAGATGGATTGAGGTTTGCTGCAAACATCTATGAGAGGATGCTTACAAATGGTTTTGCTCTTTTAGTTCAAACATTCAATGCCATGTTACGTAAGAACACATTTACTATTTGAAGGTTTCACACAAGAAACAAGAGTTCCCATCTTTTTGTATGTTAAGACTATATCACGTAAGAACACATTTATTGTTTGAAAGTGTCACACAAGAAACAATAGTTCCCTTAATCTTTTCTTGTGTTAAGCCTGTTGACATATGCATTGCAGTGTGTATGGGTAACCTTAGGGTTTAAATCTTTCTTTTGCAAAGCACCACACCAGTCTTAGTAGAGGCATCAATTGTTAGGTAGTCTTTGATGCGAACGATGATTAGCAATACACGTATAATGTATTGTTTAAAAAAAAACATTCGTTTGAATGGACTGAAATGTTTAGAAACTCGAATGGTTGTCTTATGTAATAAACAAAATTGAACCTGATTTCATTCGGGACACCCGTCGCAACGGGCAGACATTCTCACTAGTTTATATAAAAAATCACGTTGCTTTGGAGATAAAGCAGTTATTACTTTTATTTTTTAGCCGTTTAAGAGCATTCACTGTAGAATCTTCTTCTCCATCTATATAATTACACTAAAAACCATCATTCTCCAAATTTATTTATCACTTTATGAAAGTCTCTCACATCATATTCTCTATTCTTATCTCTATATTCTTTTTTAGTACTTTTACTCTTTCTTCCATTTACAATATCAACTACCAACTATTTTATCTTATTATAATTTTTTTCTTTTTTTTTTTTTTTAAATTCATTATTTCATTAAAACAAAATACGAAAGTTACATCATAATAGCAGGTAGACGGGCAACACGCTGCGCCGCCACCCCTTTTTGAATTGTTTGAAGAATATGTTTGAAGAATATCCCGAGACAACCAAAATAACTAGGTGTTTTGTCGGTCGTGCGTTGCACGATTGCAAGCTGGTTTATAATTGCACGCGAAGTGTGGCTGTTGATGTTCGCATTGTCAAAATGATGTTTACGCTAGTAGAAGTTTTCATGGATTATCCAATTTGCTTGAAGTATCAAAAGTTGCATGTTTAGTAGAATCCATCAACAAAAGAGCTAAAACACTACTGCCACATTATATGAAGGAAAATGTCATGTTTGTTGCCTCACTGTAAGTATTCTTAAAAGACATAAAATCCTCAAAAATATTAAAATAATCCACTCCAACACAGATATACAAAGGGTTGATGCTAAATCTGGCAATTTCAACCCATCAAGTTAAGTTTGGGTTGTTTTGGGTTTAAAATTTGACCTTGTGGGTTAAAATGGGTTTAGTATAATTTTCAAGGGGGTTAGGATGGGTAATTTTAATTGTAGGGAAACATGTAAGTGGGTCAGGATGGGTATGTCAAAAAAACAAATGGGTCAGGATGGGTATTTTTAGATAACCATATACAAATCTGAATTAAAACTCAACCAACACCAAAAGCGTTGTTGCCTAAAAGAAATCAATGTCATTAAAAACAAAAAATTGTATCTTTTGCATTTGTTGATCACCCCAGTCGGTTCGAAACCGTTCGGGTCGTTAACGGGCGGCGATGTCAAAACAAGACGGGTCGTTAACGAGACCGATCTCATCGAAACGGGACGGGTCAGGTTGAAACGGTCTGGGTCGTTACCGGGCCCGGTTGTGTCGAAACGGTCCGGGTCGAAACAGTCCGGGTCGCTACCGGACGGGTCAGGTTGAAACGGTCCGTGTTACCAACGGGATCGGTCAGGCCGAAACGGTCCGGGTCGCTAACGGGCACTGTCGGGTCGAAACATTACGGGTCTCTACGGGACGGGTCAGGTTGAAATGGTCTGGGTCGTTACCGGGCCCGGTCGGGTCGAAACGGTCAGGGTCGCTATTGGGCCCGGCCGGGTCGAAACGGTCCGGGTCGCTACGGGACGGGTCAGGTTGAAATGGTTTGGGTCATTATTGGGCCCGGTCGGGTCGAAGCAGTCCGGGTTTCTAGCGGGCCGGGCTGGGTCGAAACAATCCGGGTCGCTACAGAACGGGTCAGGTTGAAACGGTCTGAGTCGTTACCGAGCCCGGTTAGGTCGAAACGATCCGGGTCGCTAGCGGGTCCGGACGGGTCGAAACAGTCCGGATCGCTATGGGTAGGGTCAGGTTGAAACGGTCTGGGTCGTTACCCGGCCGGCTCGAAACAGTACGGGTCGCTACGGGACGGGTCAGGTTGAAACGGTCTGGGTCGTTACCGGGCCAGGTCGTATCGAAACGGTCCGGGTCGCTACCGGGCCCGGCCGGGTCGAAACGGTCCGGGTCACTACGGGACGGGTCAGGTTGAAACGGTCTGGGTCGTTATCGGGCCCGGTCGGGTCGAAACAGTCTGGGTCCCTAGCGGGACGGGTCAGGTCGAAACAGTCGGGGTCGCTACGAGACGGATCGGGTTGAAACGGTCCGGGTCGCTACCGGGCCCGGCCGGGTCGAAACGGCCCGGGTCGCTATGGGACGGGTCAGGTTGAAACGGTCTGGGTCGTTACCGGGCCCGGTCGAGTCGAAACAAATTTAATTTTAAATTTGTTTTTTTCCTTTTTTTTTTTTTTTACTTTTTAATTTTTTTACTTTTTATCATTATTTTAATTTTTTTAAAATTTTAATCTATTTTGATGTGAACCTATCCTAATCCAAACCATCTAGACCCAAACCCATCTTAATCTATTTTTTTAATTAACCATCTTGACCCAAACCCATCTTAACCCAAACCCATCCTAACCCATCAACCAAACCAACTCAACCTACCCATTTTGCCACCTCTAGTTGATGCAACCACCATTTCAAAATTGACCCGCAACAATCAAGTTTGGGAAAAAAGACATGTCAAATATGTAGTTTGACCATCACCTGCCTATTCTAATTCCAAACACCAATAGCACCAATCCTATCCTAATTCCATACATAATAACTACAACAAACAGATGATGTGCCAATAAAAACAGTCGCATCCAAAATACCAATCATTCGGTATGTTTTCAAGAAGTAGTAGCCTCATGAGGTTAGTATCAAGTAAATTGATTGCGCTTCCTCATGATTTCCATCTGAAGCCTCTCAAAATACTATCGCTGCATTTCTGGCATGATACTCACATCCATCATCATTATTCGCTGCTCTGATTCCTGCTTTGCAAGTTCCATTTTTCAGCCTCCAACTTCCGCTTTTCCTCTGATTCCAGCTTTGCAAGCTCCGTTTTCTCAGCCTTCAATCTCAATCTTTCGTCTTCTTGACGAATTTTACATTGCTCTTTCTCCCTGTCATACTCCAACTTCTCAGCTTTAAGGCGATACAATTCTTTCTCTTGAGCTCGTGACTCCTCTAAAAAAGTAATCTTCATCTTTCTATGTTGGATGATTTCCTCGGTGTGCCTACCTTGAGCCTTTCGTTTTTCTTTTTCGGCTTTCTTACCAATTGGTCGGTCTAGTTCGACAACTTCATTCTCAATTACATTCGTCGTCTCGACGTTAATAGATGTCATCATTCGCTTAGATGTCATCTTTTTCTTTATGTCATCCTTTGAGATATGCAAAAGCCACTTAGGTTGGTCTTTTAGCAGGCTCCAACAATGCTCAAACTGGATGTTACATTTTTCTTGTGAATGATACATAATCTTTGCTTTCTCAAATTATGACTCAAAAGAATAAAATACATGTTAAAAATTAAGAGTCTTAAATGATAAGAATGTTAAAAAATAATAGTTGTTCTAAATACTGAAAAATCTAGAAGAACAAACTACCCTATCATGCTCGGTCGCGCCACTTTGATTCACCCTTTCAACTTGAGCTAGACACGAACAATATTTATTTATGGCCCTTTGAATAAATGACCATCGTAGTGATAATGACTTCAATGTTCGCTCAATTATGTATTCCTTAAATTGTTGAAAGTACTCGTATATCTTTTCCCATAGTTGGGTGTGTTTCTGATCTGTTCCTTGAACGGCATCAAGGCTGCAATTTAGCCATGCGGAGACGAGCAATTTGTCTTCTTCAAGACTGAAGTTTGCACCCCTGGAGGATTTCATAACACCGGTTGCATTGTTTAGGGTTAATGGAGAGGAGTCGTCAAACGCCATCGAAGAAGTGAGATCGAGTTGATGATCTTGGTTAAGAAGGTTGGTGAAGTACATACTTTCGTCTTGTGAAGTCATATTTTGTGAACAAACAACTGTTGATATTGATTAACAAAACATAGATTCCATTAACATAAACATAAACAACTAAACATATAGAAACCATAAACCTAAACCAGATCTAAAACATTTCACAAGACGTGAACATATATCAACCAGCAACAACAAATCACAAAAACAAAATTGATAACTGAAGTCAAACATCATATTACCCATGTTGAACTGTAAAACCTACACGCAACACAAAATAAATAGTGGAATAATGATGAAAACTACTTGAAGATCGACTTGTTGGAAATAAACACAAAGAAACCTAAACTCGATTGAAAGCACAAATACCAAACATGGCTACTCTGATTTCTTTCAATTGCAGGTACGGTCTCAAGTTTATGAGTGGCGGGTGTTTTGGGAGGGAAGGGATACGAGAGGGATAGATGAAGGAGGGAAAAAGAAGAGGGAAAAGGATGGATGGTTGATATGCAGGTGAACAATGAGGGAGTAAATATTGAGATGCCCTGTTCCTCTCTACTACATATTTTGTAGATAGAGAAGAAAATGAAGAGACTGATGTAGATATAAAAAAAGAGACAAAACATATAATTCTTTATATTTAATAGATAGAGGTAGGTATGGAGAGTTTACTGTGAATGCTCTAAGTTAACATAAAAAAATGTTAACATTTTAAAAGGTGTATCCTAATTATGTGGTAAAAAAATGAGCGGGAAAATGCAGAAAGTAATGCTTTAGGAATATGAGACATGTAGCCATAATTATTACAATAGAAGATATCATCAACAAGCTGAAGAAAACGTGAATAAAAAAGTTACAGTTTGGACGAATGAGCAGGGATTAGAACCGGGAATCAGTTGGTTAAAATGTGGTGTCTCAATCAGTAAACAATTTATAGATTTCGTTATGAGTTATTTCAATATCTATACTATATTATAAATCATTTGACAAACGCTTCTTAAAATTTAAGAAGTACAAGTTAATTTGCTTATGGTATAACATACAATGCACATAATAACTACATTTTAGGGGCAAATCGGTCTTTCAAACACCATATTTAATTTAAATGAATTCAAGAGTCAATAGATGTTTATGATAGCTCATGACATTTATTTCTACAATTACTTTGAACATATGAAATAGAAAACATATAAAAAAACAATTTATAATGCTATATGTTTTGTTATAATATTTTATATAGAGTTAGATACTTTATAAAACTTTTAATAATTTGATATCATGAGAGCGTACCCTATTAAAGAACGTAACGTTGCATTATTTATAGAATAACGTGCTTTTATATTTTTCTTTGAATCCTTTTATATGACATAGGTCAAACTTATTGTTTTTATATTATTATCTTGTCTTTAGAAGAAAAAGAAATAAAAAGTTCCATGATTGGTTCTATTTTTATATATCTTTTAATGTAAGCTTTGTTTAAAATAGAGTTGTGTGTGATAACGTACAAGTCATCTAAGCATAGGCGAACAAGTCATGAAAAGTTTTCTTAGTTTGTTATTTCCTTTTTATATGTGGGACTTAGTTTTTTCTATGATAATTTTTAACTTTTTGTAATATGGCGAGTATACTTGCTACCATTTGTGTGCGCAATTCAACGTTTTTTATCTATTTTTTGTTCGGTTTAACAGACCCGCCGCAACGCGCGGGTTTCTCACTAGTTTATTTATGGTTCCTTCCAGATTTTCTATATAGAAGAAGACTAAACATTCCAAACCAAGTGGGTTTCTAGCCGCTGGCGAAGGATAATGGGGGCCAGGGGGTGCCCGGCCCCCACAGTCTTTTTGGCTAAGTGGTGGAAGTTAGCGATTTTCGTTTGTAATTTTTATATGAATTGAGTCTGGCCTCCACCGATTTGATCTTCTGACCCACACCGATAGGAAAACAATTAGGTATTGTGATTTTCGTCCCACCACTGTTTTTTTTTTTTTCAAGCTTCGTCACTGGTTTCGAGAACCCACTCGTTAAACATAAATCTGCCCCTGCTTTCATGAATGATACAACATAATATTCGTTATTTTATATGATGCAAACATCACTCATAAATATACTAAATCAGATTTGATCTCTTCACAAACATATCAAATAACGTTAGAGCATGTGGTCCAGATTCCGGATAGCCCCCATCTACATATTATTTGAGTTTAATAACAAATTGGCCTTGGTTTGGAGACAAGTTCCCATTCAAAGTACGGTGTGTTCTTTTTTTGTGAATCAATGGATGAAGATGTTACCCACCTGTTTACAGGTTGTGTCTTTTCCTTCGGGGTTTGGTCTGGTATAGAGAGATGGTGTAAAATTCCTCCGATTATGGCGTTCGACTTCGAAGTCTTACTTAGCGTACAAGATAATGTGGCTGCCTGGAAATGGGTCAAATGGATTACGCACGGGATCATCATGACTACGTGTTGGGCTTTATGGAAGCGTAGGAATGACAAAATCTTTAAAGGAACTAGTCCTAAGGTTATTGAAATTATTGCTATTGTCAAATCTTGGACGTTTTGTGGTTGAAAAATAGGGCTAGATTCTCCTCCATTCAATAGAAGGATTGGGTGGTTTACCCTTTGTATATGTTGTAACGTTTCGGTTGGACGGTCCTCGTTTTGAGGACTTGTTCTTTTCTTAATGAAGTTTACTATTAAAAAAATAACAATAGCTTTTTGTTTATTTAATTTAAAAAAAAAACCTTAAACCTAATTAAATTTAAAACAAAATACGTAAATCAGATTAAATAAACATTACATAAACCTAATTAACTATTTACACAAACCTAATTATAATATTACACAACCTAAATTATATATTTTTTTTGAACTTTGACTTTCATAAAAAAAAACTGGAAAAGTCCTCAAAATGACGCCCGCCGAACCAAACAACCAATTACAACATATACATGGGGATGTCACCCAATCATTCCACTCTAAACTTTTGAAACTACTTCTATGCTTGGCCCAAAAAAAAAAAACGACAGAGACTTAATATTCGAGACCACCTCTCGCACCTTCGGAACCTTATTATTGAATGTCTTCTTATTACGAGCGCTCCATAACTCCCAGAGGTAACTATGACAATGCCTTGAATCATCTTCCTACATCTCTTGTCTCCTTTATAATGTTTATACATCTCCAACAGATCCCGAGTGTCGAAGGCGAACATATTGTTAAGACCACACCACTTAGCAATTGCACACCACACACCATATGAAAACCCGCAACAAGTGAACAAATGACTCAACGACTCGATATCAAAATTACAAAGAGAGCAGATGTCACACCCTCAAAATCCACTTGCGGAGTTTTACCGCGAGGCGCATGACAAACCAGGATCCAAACCAACGATCACAATAAACAAGTCTAAATGAATATAAATGCAATTTCAAAACATAGTTTAAAATCCCGTTTACAGCGGAAGCTTATTTAAAAACAGTATCTCAACAATGAAATAATAGTTCAACGTTCAAATGACCATGCAACCCTAGTTAGACGCCGTGCAGACGCGTGCGCCCTAGTCCAGTCGTGCTACCTTAGCGACCTGAGAAAACATGTAAAAGTTTACGTCAGCACAAAAATGCTGGTGAGTTTACAGGTTTTGTATCCAAGTACCAAGTCCACCTGTCCATACTATAATAATCGAAAACCAGTATACGCTAGCTAGGCGTACGTTTTGTTACTACCACGATTGGAAAACCATTACTAACGCGAATACCAAAAGTATGCCCGATGTAGTTCCTGTTGTTCCTGTTGTTCCTGTTTGAGACAATATGCACCCGCCGACCCTCCAAGTCGACGAGTGGGGTTGGTCACTCCCAATAGCGCTATTCACATTTCCCCGTTGTGCAAACCCGCACATTCATGGTTCCCCCCGGGACTTCCAAAGATCGTGTAGTACACAATAGAAACCCATAGTATGACAGTAGTTACCAAATAATCGTTTTAACACATGTTTTCTCCCCCGAAAGTATAAAACCAGTTTAAAAGAGGGGCCGTAAACTCACCTTAAGTTGCGTTACTCCTTAACCCGAGTAAACCCAGCTGCTATGCTAGTCCCGTAAGCGGCGACCTAACATACGACAGTTACAAGTACTTAGACTAATAACCCGCCGGTTAATTAGTCCCTAGATGTCCAGACCATAACCAAGTTCGTTTGAAAACACCGTGACTGTTTAACCGACCCAAAGTACAAGACTCGACATCCCATTGGTGACCCGAGACTCCCCGTGTTATGTTTACGCTCCAAAACATACAATAACGCAAGTACACTTAACATACGTTAACGCACAACAAGTTATAGCACATAGTTCACGTATCACCGGAATACATCCAAATATATGTTACCAAGTTATTAGACATGTTACGGGGTTCCTAGCATGTTACTACATGTTAAATCGGGTCTCGGAATGCTAATTTACACTTACAGCAGCAGTACACGCGATTAGGAAAAGTCAACTAGCAATTAGGTTGGTCAACTAGCAATTAGAAACCCTACTCGCCTCTATTATAGGCGATTAGGAGCTACTCCCCTGAACTTACTAGCAATTAGGGCTATTCACATGAACTTATAGGCAATTAGGGCTATTCACATGAACTTATAGGCAATTAGGGCTAATCACCTGATCTTACACAAGAGTAGACCTCTACTCGTCTATATTATGGGCGATTAGCACCCTACTCGCCTATAACATAGGCGATTAGGAATGCTACTCGCCTGTAACCTTGCTGTTCCGGTTTTTCGCGCGTTTAACGCTCCAAATCAGATCCAGAACGTGTGTAACCACCCAATATCATCCCAAACACTATCCTAAACATGTTTAACCCAAAATCCTTCGTTTAACCTCGTATAATCAGTCCTGCATGCAACCAAGTAATCCAAACACCATACACATAGCATGCAACATCATAATAACACGCGTAATCATAACCCTAATATCCAATTACTGAGATTTCTATCATCATACTATCAATATCAATACTGATCTATCATAATAACATATCAAATCATCATCATGAATCGTAAAAACCCTAGCTTTCTAATCATACACACCCATAATGCATGCATATTAGTTATAATCCGATTAACAACCCTTATTGACGATTTTCAGAAAGCTTTTTCGTTTAAGAACAGGTCTGGACCATTAGGGATTGATTAAAAACGTTTATAAAGAGTTATGGATGAAAATCAAACCTTAGGATTATAAAAATATGATGATTCAAGCTTGAAACCTTGAGTTTTGATCAAAAATCGCCTTCCAGAGGTTGTTTATGTGTTGGGGCGGGTTATGGGACGACTAGGGTTGGTATAATGAAGTTTAGAAGGTTAAGTATGGTATTTATAGTCGTTTTTAGTCGTCCAGCCCGTTACTAGCGAGTATGCAGCAGTTTCAGGCGATTAGGAATCCTAATCGCCTGATTGTTCAGGCAATTGGGGCCTACTCGCCCTTAGTTATACACGAGTAGGGCCCTAATCGCCCTTAGGGTCCCCTACTCGCCTCCCCTATAGGTGATTAGGCCTCCTACTCGCCTATAGGGGTTGGTTTTGTGCGTTTTGCGCGTTAAACCCCATTTTAACATATGTTAATGCATATTCACGTACCGACAAGTCATATAATGATTGTAAACACATAACACAAGTAAATACACATATTTACACTCGTTCACCAATTCCCGGGACTCGAGACTCGTACGTTCCGTATGCCCTGACGATCCTACAAATCGTCACCGTTTGTACACTTGGTTAAGGACTGACATCTAACGAACCTCTAGACCAACATCCAATGATCTTCTAGACTAACCAATAGTTCCCGAACCATAACCCGACTTAACTAACCCAGTTAAGTACAATATACGCGTGACTCGCTAAGGTAGACTTTCATCTAGACAACGTTGTTAACCAGAATTTGCCGGGTGTCACATCATCCCCACGTTAAAAGAATTTTCGTCCCGAAAATTGCACAAGTACCAAAAGGACAAAAGAAATAACGAAGGAACAAACAAAAAGATAGAAACCAAAAGAGAGATTTACCCGAGTTGTCACATCATCCCCACGTTAAAAGGAATCTCGACCCGAGATTCATTCAGCTGCCGAAGAGACATGTCTCGACTCGAACGCTTCCTTAGGAAAAAGATGAGGATACTTAGACTTCATCTGATCCTCCCGTTCCCATGTATATTCCGGTCCCCGGTCCGAGTTCCATCGAACCTTAACGATACGAATCTTGCTGTGACGCAGGCTACGAATCTTGTAATCAAGGATCTCCACAGGTTCTTCCACAATCCGAAGACGATCATCAACCTTGATCTCTTCTAGTGGAACGATGAGAGACTCGTCAGCCAGACACTTCTTCAAGTTTGACACGTGAAAGACGTTATGTACGTTACCGAGCTCCGTCGGTAAATCAAGACGATATGCCACCGGCCCAATCCGTTCCAGGATCGTAAATGGGCCGACATACCGCGGATTGAGTTTGCCACGCTTCCCAAAGCGTATGACGCCCTTCCACGTCGAGACTTTTAGAAGTACCTTGTCATTGACTTGGAATTCCAGTGGTTTGCGACGCTGATCGGCATAGCTCTTTTGCCGGTCCCGTGCCGCCGCCAACCGATTTCGAATCTGTACGATCTTTTCCGAAGTTTCGTACACTAGTTCAGGCCCAGTGAGTTGACTCTCACCCACTTCACCCAACAAAGAGGAGAACGGCATTTCCGTCCGTACAGTGCTTCGAACGGAGCAGCCTTTATGCTCGTGTGATAACTGTTATTATACGAGAATTCTACTAACGGTAGATGAGCTTCCAAACCCTTGCCAAAATCGATCACACACGCTCGCAGCATGTCTTCTAAAGTTTGAATCGTGCGCTCACTCTGACCGTCAGTCTGTGGATGATAAGCCGTACTCATGTCTAGTTGGGTACCCAAAGCCTTGTGCAAAGACTTCCAGAAGTGAGAAGTAAAATGGGAGTCACGATCCGAGATAATAGAAACTGGTACCCCCGTGCTTAGAAACAACTTCTTTCAAGTAAAGGCGAGCCAAACGATCCATGGTGTCGGTCTCCTTAATAGCAAGAAAATGAGCTGATTTCGTCAACCGATCGACAATCACCCATATCTTGTCATTCCCGCTTGGTGATTTAGGAAGTTGTGTGACAAAATCCATAGTAATCCGTTCCCATTTCCATTCCGGAATTTCAGGTTGTTGCAGGAGACCCGACGGTTTCTGGTATTCCAACTTGACCTTAGCACAGGTCAAGCATTTGCTCACGTATGAGGCTATGTCCGACCTCATGTTTGGCCACCAGTAAAGCACCTTCAGATCTTGGTACATCTTATCCGAACCAGGATGAATAGAATACCGGGACTTATGAGCCTCATCAAGGACAAGCTCCCGTAGTCCCCCGAACAAAGGAACCCATATACGTTCTGCGAAATAGTGCAGGCCATCAGACCTTCGCTCTAGGTGCTTGTCGGCACCGTGCATAGTTTCAGCTTTAAGGTTTTCCTCCTTCAAAGCTTCTAATTGGGCAGAACGGAGTTGATCAGGTAACGATGAATGAATGGTGAGCTGCAACGCCCGAACGCGACGAGGTTTAGTAGATTCCTTCCTACTCAAGGCGTCTGCCACAACATTCGCCTTGCCAGGATGGTACTTTATGGCACAATCGTAGTCGTTCAAAAGTTCAATCCAACGACGCTGCCGTATGTTCAAGTGTTGTTGGTCGAAAATGTGTTGGAGACTCTTGTGATCGGTGTAGATGGTGCATTTGGTACCGTACAAGTAATGTCTCCAAATTTTCAACGCAAAAACCACTGCACCCAACTCCAAGTCATGGGTTGTGTAGTTCTTCTCGTGCACTTTGAGTTGACGAGAAGCATACGCAATTACTTTCTCGCGTTGCATCAACACGCAACCGAGTCCCTGAATGGAAGCATCACAGTAAACAACGAAATCATCAGGACCCTCAGGTAAAGACAAAATAGGAGCAGAACACAGTTTAGACTTCAGTTCTTCAAACGCTGACTCTTGTGGTTCACCCCAGTCGAATTTCCTATCCTTCTGAGTGAGAATGGTGAGGGGTTGAGCAATCTTCGAGAACCCCTGAATGAAACGACGATAGTAGCCCGCAAGGCCTAGGAATTGCCGCACCTCAGTTGGCGTCTTTGGTGCTCCCCAGTCCTTGATCGCTTCGATTTTAGCGGGATCGACATGAATCCCTAGTTCATTAACCACATGTCCTAGGAATTGAACTTCGCGTAACCAAAAGTCACACTTTGAGAACATGGCGTAAAGTTGCTCCCGTCGCAAAAGTTCCAAAACTAACCGCAGATGTTCCCCGTGTTCGGTCTCGTTCTTGGAGTAGATCAGAATGTCATCAATAAACACAATGACGAACTTATCCAGATATGGTTTACAGACGCGGTTCATCAAGTCCATGAAAACCGCCGGTGCGTTCGTGAGACCGAAAGGCATGACCAAGAATTCGAAATGGCCATAACGTGTTCGAAAAGCAGTCTTTGCAACGTCAGCCTCCCTGACGCGCAGCTGGTGATAACCGGACCTCAAATCGATCTTGGAATAGTAACTAGAACCCTGAAGCTGGTCGAATAGATCATCAATACGTGGAAGAGGATAACGGTTCTTGACGGTCAATTTGTTCAGTTCTCTGTAGTCCACACACAATCGGAAACTCCCATCCTTCTTCTTAACAAATAGAATCGGGGCTCCCCAAGGGGAAGAACTTGGCCGGATGAAACCCTTGTCCAAGAGTTCCTGTAACTGACTAGACAATTCCTGCATCTCGGGAGGTGCAAGACGGTAGGGGGCCCGAGCAATAGGAGCAGCCCCTGGTACAAGATCAATACCAAACTCGACTTGACGATGAGGAGGAAGACCAGATAAATCATCGGGAAAAACATCAGGAAACTCGCGTACCACCGGAATATCGTCGATCTTCTTCTCATCAACAGAGGAAACAGATAAAAGCGCCAAAACAGCTGGATAACCCTTTCGAAGACACTTAAGGGCTTTCATGCTAGAGATGATGTTTAGCGGAACACCACCCTTGATACCGTACACAGAAAGGAATTCTCCATCAGGGAGAGGAATCCGAATAACCTTATCGTAACAGACAATCTCCGCGCGATACAAAGATAACCAATCCATTCCTACCACAACGTCAAAACTACTCAAAGGTACCGGCATAAGGTCGATGGGAAACGATAAACCCGACAACTCTAATTGACACTCCCGAAGAACACTAGTAGCTTCAATCGTTTTACCGTCGGCCAACTCAATAACATACTTGGTTTCTAATGGTACGGGTACTACATCTAGCAGTCGACTAACATCCATGGATACAAAACTCTTGTCGGCACCAGAATCAAATAACACGCTAACAGAACGATTATTGAGAAGAAACGTACCGGTGACTGTGTCAGGGTCCTGCCTAGCCTCAGCAGCTCCAATGACGAAGGCACGTGCATTTCTGCCGCCGCCCCCGTTGTTCCCATTCCCGTTGTTCCCACCCTGCTTCAGTTTTGGGCAATCCTTCTTGTAATGCCCAGTGTCGCCACAGTTGTAGCATCCTTGTTTTCCTGTAGTCCCTTGAGTAGTCGGAGCTGAGCTGTTAGTCGGAGCCTGAGTCGATGGAAGTGTAGCCCGACAATCCTTAGCATAGTGGCCTGTTCGCTGGCAGCGGTGACAACGGTTACTGTCGCAGTTCCCTTGGTGATGGCGTCCACACTTGATGCATTTGGGCAGTTTTCCCGCATAACCACCCTGCTTGTTACCCGAAGAAGATGAACCCCCATTATCAAACCTTTTACCCTGCTGTGCAGACCCAGATCCTTTCCCGTCATTTTCCCACTTGCGCTTGTTGTTCTCTGGAGCCTTAACAGTCGAACCTTTCACAGGCAAAATCCCCTCATTCACCTTTAAGTTAGTCATCCAATGGGCCGATCGAACTACCTCTGCATACGTAGGATGATTTCCAGCAGCCACTAACCCTGCAATTTCCGGCACTAACCCTGAGACATAATGTTCAATCATACGATACTCTGGCACGTGCAGATCGGGACACAGCACTGCCAACTCATTCCTCCTCACAGTATACTTCTCGATTTCTGATCCAGTCATCTTGAGGTTCCACACCTCATGCTCCAGCTTCTGTACCTCTTCCCTCGGACAATACTCACGCTTCAGCAACTGCACAAAATTCTCCCATAGCATAGCATATGCCTCCCCAATACCCATGTTCTGGGTGATGCCATTCCACCAAGTCAATGCCACGTCCTGAAATAACGCAGCCGAATACTTTACCCGATCTTCTGGGAGACAGTTACACATCAGAAATACCGACTCCACTTTGTCCAACCACCTAAGCAAGCTAACCGCACCCTCAGTGCCAGAGAATTCCTGAGGCTTGCAGTCCCGGAACATCTTGTAGGTGCACATGGGTGGGGGTGGGTCAACAGGACCACCTGAAACGAAACGTATGAGAAACCACGAAATACGTACACAAGGTTCACCAATGAGGCAAAAGGAAAATGGATAAATCAACTTACCACCACCGTTGTGCCCTAACTGAAAGGCAGCTTGGAGCAAGTTGTTCAGATCAGCCTGCGATAGGTTAATACCTCCACCACGACCACCAGCACCACCGCGACCACCACCACGTCCACCATTGCGACCACCTCCACGTCCTCCACTCACTCCAGACATGATTCTGGCAGAAAGAACGAGAAAATTTAGTTTCGCAGTTAAAGATAACCACTAATGTTCACAAGATCAAAGCCAGATCCAATCCAGGACTATCCCCACAAACCCAGAGCTCACTAGGGCTTCCATGCATTTTGGTTTATGATTTTGTGTGCACCAAAAATGATAAACCGCTCTACATGGTCCTCCCAGTGTTCTCCTAGTTCAAAGTTCAAATCACCGAACATAGACTCTTAGCTACACACCGTAATACTACGGTAGTTTATGACAAGTGTTTCTATTGGAGTACGAAAGGGAGATGTCCGAGCCTTGGACAAATCTCAAGAGCACACGAGTTACCCCAATAGACTACATTGCCTGGAAAACAAGTAACTCAGCCTAAGATAGAACGGATGATGTAACGTAGAAAGACCAACGATTTAGAGACACCCCGACAAGACCATACGTAAACCACTATAACGTTTTAGTACCATGTGATCGTCTAGTGTGTGCGACTCGGCTATAGACTAGACTCTACATGCAGTCCTAGTTCACTATAACCATTGGCTCTGATACCAATCTGTCACACCCTCAAAATCCACTTGCGGAGTTTTACCGCGAGGCGCATGACAAACCCGGATCCAAACCAACGATCATAATAAACAAGTCTAAATGAATATAAATGCAATTTCAAAACATAGTTTAAAATCCCGTTTACAGCGGAAGCTTATTTAAAAACAGTATCTCAACAATGAAATAATAGTTCAACGTTCAAATGACCATGCAACCCTAGTTAGACGCCGTGCAGACGCGTGCGCCCTAGTCCAGTCGTGCTACCTTAGCGACCTGAGAAAACATGTAAAAGTTTACGTCAGCACAAAAATGCTGGTGAGTTTACAGGTTTTGTATCCATGTACCAAGTCCACCTGTCCATACTATAATAATCGAAAACCAGTATACGCTAGCTAGGCGTACGTTTTATTACTACCACGATTGGAAAACCATTACTAACGCGAATACCAAAAGTATGCCCGATGTAGTTCCTGTTGTTCCTGTTGTTCCTGTTTGAGACAATATGCACCCGCCGACCCTCCAAGTCGACGAGTGGGGTTGGTCACTCCCAATAGCGCTATTCACATTTCCCCGTTGTGCAAACCCGCACATTCATGGTTCCCCCCGGGACTTCCAAAGATCGTGTAGTACACAATAGAAACCCATAGTATGACAGTAGTTACCAAATAATCGTTTTAACACATGTTTTCTCCCCCGAAAGTATAAAACCAGTTTAAAAGAGGGGCCGTAAACTCACCTTAAGTTGCGTTACTCCTTAACCCGAGTAAACCCAGCTGCTATGCTAGTCCCGTAAGCGGCGACCTAACATACGACAGTTACAAGTACTTAGACTACCATGGATCCTTGGTCGGTAGCTGCTCAAAAAGTCTAGTCAACCATCTCAACCGATTAACTACATGGCGATGACTAGTTCTTTGCCCCAACAAGTTGCACAACCACAACTACAACCGATGGCTGATTATTGGGGAGTAGCAGCAGCGGCGGTTCTCTCTCACACTACTAACGCGATCTCGACTCTTATTCAAGACTTATCGTCGAGTAGTGGAAGCCGTCCACCAAAGTTGATGGAAATGGTAGACTAAAACACATGGAAGACCAAGTTCAAGATACATCTTGAGGGAGTGGGATTAGAAGGAACGGAAGCTTGCCAAATGATTGCTAAGGGCTATGTTGCTCCGATCTTGGAGAACACGGGTGAGCCAATTCCGTTGGAAAATCTTGCTGAGGATGAGAAAAAGAAATTTGCTATTGAGAAGAAGGCGTTTTCTCAACTGTCCCAGGCCATTAATACTGATCTCTTACATCAGTTTGGGTCTTGCACTACATCTAAACAATTGTGGGACATGTTAAGAAATCGTCATGATGGGAATGAGAAGATGAGGAAGTTGAGGATGGAGGAACTAAGGAAAGAGTTTGAGAACTTCAGTTATATGGGGAATGAGACGCTGAAGGAGTTGATTCCGAGGTATTGTCATTTACTGACCGAGCTTTCAAGCTATGAGATTAACATACCGATGTCAAAGCTGGTGGACAAGTTTGCTGATGCGTTGCCACCATACTGGAATTAACACATCGAGGTACTGAAGGAAAAGGATGCGTACCAATACTGGACCATCAATGAGTTTATCCAGAAGCTTGAGAATAAGGAGATGGAAGAAAAGAGGAAGGCAAAAGGAGCTCAAGTTCCTCAGAATCCGGATTTATATCATGGTAATGCATCTTCATCTCTTGCTGGTTCAAGTTCTAGTTCAAATGTTGCTCCACACATTGCGTGCGTTTCTAGCCATGTTGAACCATCCAAAACACCTATCAATTATCTTGCTCAAACTTCATCTTATACCCCACCATCATATCCTATACAACTTTCATACCACCATTTTCACCTATGCAACAAGAAGCTTGTTATTCTGCTAATCTAAACCAACCTCAACAACAATCCTATATTCCTCAAGTGAATCAAAACCAGATGAACCAAACCCAACCTACTCAGAGTTCAATTGTGCTGGAAACCTCGAACTTGAATAATGTTACTGTGAATTTTTCCCAAAAGGGTGTTGATAAAAAAAGTATTTACCAAAATGGGTGGTTTAAAAAATAATTACCAAAATGGGTGTTTTTTCTATTTATCTCTTTAACATTTGTTTCTCTCTCCTAATATCATTAGATACAAATTGTAGATTAATAAACTATCATTAATAATTAGATTAAAAAATCTCTCCTAATGAATCTGTAAAAGAAATACATTTTTTTTTCGTATCAAGATATTCATAAACGGCTTTTCTTTAATGTTTTTTTTTATTTCCTCTCTGTATGTTTTCGTGATTTATTTAGAGACTTTTTAATAGACGAACTGAACTGTTAGTTTTCTTTAAATATATTTTTTTAATTTTTTTAACAAAATATATTTTAAGTTGTTTAGAAAAATTTAATAAGAAAGAGTGTTTTAATAAAATATACAAAAAGCATTTATAAATGTTTTACAAAGTATCCTACGGTTGTAAAAACAAGCCGAGCCGGGCCCGAGCTCGGCTCATCATGCTTTTATGAAGCTCGAGCTCGGCTCGGTTCGAGCCTAATACTTTGATCTCGAACTCGGCTCGAAATTAAAACCCAAGGGCTCGAGCTCGACTCGGCTCGAAATAATTATAGAAAATTTTAAAATGGAGCTAAAAGCTCAGCTCGAGCTCGACTCGCCAATGTTAAATACTATATATATATATATATACATATATATATATAATATAATATAAAATTTATTTGTGTTCGTTTAGGCTCGCGAGCCTAAACGGTCTTTGTATGAAAAGCTCGGGCTCGATAACTAAACGAGTCATCTTTCAAGCTCGAGCTCGGGTTCGTTAAGACTCGGCTCGTTCGAGCTTTTTACCGATCTGATCCGAATAACTCTCGAGCCGTTGCGCATCATTTACACCCCTAGAGCTACCCAATTATTTACATCTAAACACTAAACCACTAAAAAGTAAAAATTGATCCTAAAATAGTAAAACTATGTTTGGTGAGAAGCTTTAGAACTTAATGACATTTTTTTCACAAACTAATTTACATAAAATTAAGTAGAATTGTTTGACGAGTTAAGTTGTAAAGCTTAAAGCTCCAAAAAAAAAAAAAAAATTTAATCAAACTAACTCTTCTAGTTGAAGCGTAACCGTAAACAAATTTATTCATAAAAGCTAAACAATTCAGGCAACATTTTTTTTTTCGAATGGTAGGCTATAATAACTTTATTAAGCTTATTAATCTTCAATTTTATTATAATTTTTCAAATCTACAATTTGTATTTAATGATATTAGGAGAGAGAAAGAATAGTTTTTTTTTGAACGGCATACAACAATCTTTATTCATATCACCCCAAAAAAAACATACAATCAATAGCCTAGCAAGACACTAGACCAAAGATTAATCACCAATTACATCTCAGATACACCATACATTATGTTACTGAAAAATTAAAACTACGCCAATTCTCCCACGTCCAGTTGTTTCTTCTCGACTTGTGTTTCGCCCATAGATAGACCATAGCTTGAGCCTCCCCAAATATTGCATCTAGATTCGTCCTTTTTCCGGAGAAAATCGCTCCGTTACGAGCTTTCCAAATAGCCCAGCACATGCCAATGATCACCATTCTCACCCATTTTCGTTTACTATTCTCCACGCCCACAGTCTTGTATACATTTAGAAGGTCTCTCACGTTAAAAGCATAAACCGGAGGGATCTTGCACCAGGTACTAACCTTTTGCCAAAGTACAGACGCAATAAAACAACCCGTGAAAAGATGATCCGCATCTTCATCATGCTGACCACAGAGTTTACATGCCGCGGACCCAGCCAGAATTCTTCTCTTTTTTAGACCCAGCATGGTAGGGAGCCGATTTTGTTCAGCTCTCCAACCAAAAATGTTCACCTTTTTTGGGGCTCCACTGATCCATTCGAAAGGGTAGTAAGGGACAACATGTTGGCTCAGTAGCTGCTTACAAGATGCGACCGAAAACGACGTATCTGATCCCCCCTTCCAGTTCCATTTGCCCGCTGTTACAGCAGCCTGCACATTGATCAATATTTGTGACAGCTGCTCAAGTTCCTGCACCTCCATAGCAGTTAGCGGTTCACGTTTCCACTCCCACATCACCCTTCTTTCGCAAACCTTTGCCTCTTTATTGCTTTCCAAACAAAACAGGCTTGGAAACTTACACATTAATGACTCTTCCCCAACCCAGAAGTCCACCCAGAATCGGATAGATTCTCCATCACCCAGTACCCCTTTAATCAGATTTCGTATGCTGATACTTCGTTCCAACAGATCCTTATCGATTTTTTGGATACTTTCCCACACACCAGAAATACCCGGTTTTATAGGTAAGTAAGACCATCCCCCTGATTGATAGTGTATAGCCGAGAGAGAAAGAATAGTTAAGGAAGGAAGAGAAAATATACCCATTTTGGTAAATAGTTTTTAAACCACCTATTTTGGTAAATAATTTTTCTATCTACACTCTTTAAGGAAAAAACTCATCTTGAGATTGCATAGCAACATGTAGCATTGGTGTCAGCTATGGTAGCTTCTTATAACGGGCTGGTTGCGAGTCAAATTGGTAACAACAACTTGACCAGTGAAGACTACGCACAGATTGACAAAGAAGAAATGGAGCTCATTGATATCCAGTGGGCATTTGCTAGCGTTATGAGGAGAGCTTCCGAATTCATTGAGAAGACCGTAAGAACTGATCTTTCTACTTCCCCAAACACCACATATGGCTTCAACAAAGCCAAAGTGACATGTTTCAGTTGTGGTGGGAAAGGTCACTTCAAGAGGGAATGCACACAGCCAGCACAACAGGGGAACAGAAATCCTTTCAACACCAACTACCAAAACCGTCAAACCCAAAATCAGGTATCTTACCAAAGCCCTAATATTTCAAGCTTTCAACCACAAAATACCTACTAGAATCGCCAAAATACCTCACAAAACAACATTGCTAGACCAACCACAATACAAAACCAGAACCAAAACCAAACACCACAAAATCCAAACCGAACAATCATTCCTATTTCTACACCAAACACACAAACCCAATCAGATAATCAAAACCAAGCCTTGGTGATATAGAAGGACGAGGGAATTGATTGGACGGGTATGCAGTTGGGTGTTGAGGAGATTACCACTGGTAATGTGGCATGTGTTGCACAAAAGATGGATCTGGATGAGCCGGTATGTGTTGAAGAAGAGATAGTGACTGAGAAGATATCTGAAGTGAAAATCGAAGAGTTGAGTGAAGAAAGTGATGATTGTGGAGAGAAGAAATCTGGTTTGATTCTTGATTCGGTTACTGATGTGCCAGAACAGTATGATTCAGCTTATTCTGATGTGGAGAGTGATTCGGATTCTGAAGCTAGTGTTAACTCACTAGATGATGATATCGATCAATTGCTTGCTGAAGCTGATTTTCTGATGACCCGCAAATCAAGCATGGTGGATGATGCTTGTACCAGAATTGATTATTCAAAGTTTTTCGCTGGGAAGGAAGCACACTTTGCACTGATGGCGATGACAGAGCCTTCAAAGCAGGTAAGTACTAAATCTACAACAAAATCAATTTGTGATAAACATTGTGATGCTTGTGATAAATTGACAGAGGATAATAAGCAACTTAAGGTTCAGCTTGAGAGTGCTAAGATCAACTGTCAATCATATCAAAAAGAAGCACGAGAGTTTAACAGAGTACTTGATGGTTATAAGAAAGATATTTCAGAACTGAAAAAGACTTTATCTTTGAAACAACTAGCCATAAACAATTACATCAATGATTTTGAAAATACAAAACTTGAAATGGCTACCATCAAGTGCTTTGTAGAAAAAGTGAATAAGAAACTTGAGAGTTATAAGCATATTGCTTATGTTGTTGATCATATCATAGAGGAGCCTTCACAGTCTAGTAGTGCAAACTACAAGGCCGTCCCATCTCCAGTGTTATTTGAAAACCATACTCTACATTCAATAACATCGGAGAGCTCAGTTAAGTCTGACTCGACATCAGATGATGAGTCAAACACTTCTGGTGTGGGAGACCCAAATTCTGATGTTCGACCAGTTTTGGGACTAAAAAATGAAGGTGTAGTTGCTGTAACTGATGATTCTGATTCTGAGGATGATCAATCTGAGAAGGTATCTGAGAAGGTGTGTGATATTCCTGATGAAAATCACATAATCACAAACGAACCTGTGTCACCATCTCAGATTGTGCATCCCATGGCTAACACTCATAGAAAGAATCAATCAGTTAAGCCTGTTGAAAAGAAAAATGAATCCTGTGACAAACCCGTCAAGATTTTCTATCGGATGATTGGATCCGATAAGATAATGTCTGACGAGGAATATCTAATCAAATTTGCCAACTATTCAATGATTGAAAAGATCTGGCAGGAGAGTACCATTTGCTTCTCAAAGCATGAGCAAACAAATGATGTACCTCCAGAGGTTTTAGAAAGAATTTACTTGGATATTCCTAAAGAACCGAAGATTCATGTCACAGAATTCATCAAGCCAAAGAATAAGGCTAACAGTTTTCTTGAGCCGACTTACTCTTTGGATCCAGCTCCTGAGAGTCTTAGAAGGAAATGTGTGGAGGATCAATATCCTATCACTGCATAATCTAAGTCGAACGCCAAGAATAACTATGAGGAATACCGTGCGTGTTATAAATGCGGGGAGAGAGGGCATTTACTTGCTCACTGCTTGTATGTTAGGCACAAAAGGCACGAGGTGGAAGTGAAGCAAAATCATCAACGTCCAGTCGATAATCAATGTTATCCACAACAACGTGTTGTCCCTCAACAAGCGCATTTTTACAACCAAAATCATTTTTATCAAAGAAGGGATAATCGTTCGATGACATATGATCGTTGTAACCGGATAGCAACTGAAAAATCCCTTAAGAAACCAATGGTGAACACAACTGTTGACAAGAAAAAGGTTCCTGTAAAACCTGCTGTCAAACCAACAGTTGGACCTGTCTTTGTTAAATCAGAGAAGGTAACCAAGAAAGTTTCGTTTAAAGACGAAGTAAAGAAACCGGTTGAGACCCCAAAATCTCAAATCCGGATCTTGAAACGTTCGGAACAGTATTGGTCACCTAAGGGTTCTCAAGGTGCTTCATCTTCAAAAGAGAATGAGAATGTGAAAACTGAAACCGAAAAAGATTCAATTGATCAGAAAAAGATTAATTCAAATCAATCTGATTGTAAGAAAGAATCTTTGAAACTCAAAGTTCAAAGACCCAAGACCAAGCAGGCTTGGGTCCCCCAAAAAATCTAATCTTTTACTTGATATATGCAGGGAGCTTCAGCTGGCCCTGTGAGCAGTCTTTGGATTGTTGACAGTGGAGCTTCTTGTCACATGACAGGGGATCTATCGCTACTATTCGATATCAGAAATATTAATGGAGGTTATGTAGCGTTTGATGGTAACAAGGGTGGATACATTACCATGGAGAGTAGTGTAAGTAATGGAATAGTGAGTTTTGAGAAGATCTCGTATGTGAAGCAAATCGATTATAATCTGCTTAGTGTCACTCAGATTTGTGATAAGCAGTTTTCAGTATACTTTGATGACAAATCTTGCTATATACTCAAGCCGGGATTCGTTTTACCAAAAGAGTGGGTGATGTTAAAGGCACCGAGAGTGAACAATTTGTACATTCTCGACATGTCAAAAGCGATGACTACACAAGGCCAAGTCACGTGTTTCCTCTCCAAGGCTACTGAAAAAGAATCAATCATGTGGCATAGGAAGATGAGACACATTCACCTTCGAAAGATGAATCATTTGGTGAAGAATGAACTTGTCACAAGCGTGAATGTTAAACATTTTCATTTAAATGACACGTGTGTGAGTTGTAAGAAAGGTAAGCAGCATAAGCAATCCCATAAGCCAAAGAAAGTCAATTCCATTGAACTGCCACTTGAACATTTGCACGTGGATCTGTTCGGACCGGCCAAGCGTAAAAGTCATGCTGGTGAATTGTACTGTCTTGTGGTTACCGATGACTATTCCAGATTTTCATGGGTTATGTGCTTGCATCATAAGAGCGACACATTTGATAATTTGAAAGTTCTGTTCACTCGATTGGAAAATATCTATGGTCTCAAGATCAAGAGAATTAGGAGTGATAATGGGACGGAGTTTAAGAATGCACAGATGGAAGCTCTTTGTGAAAAAAAAGGTATTCATCATGAATATAGTGCTCCGTATACCCCACAACAGAACGGTGTCGCAGAATGAAAAAACAGGACTCTAATTGAAACGGCAAGAACAATGCTCGCGGACTCAAATCTTCCAGTAATGTTCTGGAACGAAGCAATTTACGCAGCTTGTTATACTCTTAATCGTGTTTTAACGGTGAAGAAGTTTGGCAAAACTTCTTATGAGCTGTTGAATCAACGAAAGCCGAACTTAGAGTATCTAGAACCGTTTGGAGCTCCATGTACAATGCTTAATCCATCTGAGAAGTTCGCACCGAAGGATGAAGAAGGATTCTTTGTTGGATATGCAACCCCGCTCAAATGGTTTTTCAACAAACGAACTCGTCAGGTCGAGGAGTGGGCTAATGTTGAAGTTCAAAGATATACTCAGAATGTACAGGGTAGCGGTCCAGACTGGATGTTTGATTACAAGGATTTCTTTGAATCATTCAATCTAGATAGCTTGGTTGAAGAGGTTGTATTACGATTATATTATGAGGTCGAAAACGCAGTGACATCACCGTTGATACGTCCGATCACCGTAAACCCCCAAGCAGCTTCTAATGATACCAATGCTCCTGCAGCTGAAGAAGAGGTATTTCAGGAAGCTTCCACAACTCTTAATTCATCGGAATCTGAAGATGACGATGATGTTACAAGTGAAGCTGTTCAAGATGTTGCTACAGAGACACCACTAGTGAACCCAAATCCACATGGTGCTTCATCATCGCACGTGGGTAATGATCTGGATTACAAAGAGAACTTAACTACTCAGACGGGAGCGTAAGTACTTGATTATCCGGAATCTCGGATACATCGGATTCACCCGATCGAGCAGGTTATTGGTGATCCTGGTAGCGGTGTGATGACGAGAGGTCAACTGAGGAATGCAAACTCACCAGAAAACCTTGGCGCTCTTGCTTTATATGCCAAAATTCAAAAATCAGGTTTTCAAAATGACTGGTCTTTTGCTTGTTATGTTTCACAGGTTGAGCCGCGGACATACAAGGACGCTCTTTTGGATGACGCTTGGGTAGAGGCTATGCAGGAGGAGTTATTACAGTTTCAGAAACTTGGAGTGTGGACACTGACAGATTTACCCCCATGACGGAAAAAGATAGGAACGAAATGGGTGTTTAAGTGTAAGAAAGATGACAGAGGAGTGATTGTCCGGAACAAAGCTCGATTGGTCGTACAAGGCTTTCATCAAGTTAAAGGAATCGATTACAACAAGATTTATGCACCGGTTGCACGCTTAGAAGCTATCCGAATGTTTCTAGCGTTTGCATCTTATAAGAAATTCAAGGTGTATCAAATGGACGTTAAAAGCGCGTTTCTTTATGGTGTGGTCAAGGAGGAAGTTTACGTAGGTCAACCACCAGGCTTTGAGGATCCTATTCACCGGGATAAGGTCTACGTCCTAAACAAAGCTCTTTATGGCTTGCACCAGGCTCCAAGGCAATGGTATGAGGAGCTGAGCACGTATCTTCTGTCCAAAGGATTTAAACGAGGTTTAGTAGATTGCACACTGTTCACAAAACGAACAGGGGATGACTTGCTTCTAGTGCAGATTTATGTTGATGACATTATTTTTGGTTCTACTAACGAACTTCTGTGCAGAGAATTTGAACGTGTTATGCAGGAAAAGTTCGAAATGAGTGCGATGGGAGAGATGCAGTTTTTCCTTGGCTTGCAGGTGGACCAAAGATCGACGGGGATCTTTATTCACCAGACGAAATATGTTTCTGAAGTCTTGAGCCGATTCCAGATGGATAATTCAAAGCCGATGGATACCCCGATACAACCTAATCACGGAATTGGTGTTGACGCTAATTGGGAGCTAACTGATCCTTTTACATACAGGGCAATCGTCGGATCTCTGATGTACCTCACCGCCTCCAGACCAGATATAATGTTTGCCCCATGTCTCTGTGCACGTTATCAGTCGAAGCCAAAACAGAGTCATCTTGCAGCTGTCAAACGTATCCTTAGATATCTGAAGGGTTGTCCGTCGAGAGGACTATGGTACCCTAATGATGATAATTTTGACCTAATCGCTTTTAGTGATGCAGATTGGGGTGGCTGTGATAAAGACAGCAAATCCACAACGGCTGGATGCCAGTTTATGGGGGCAGGCTCGTGACCTGGCAATGCAAGAAACAGACCGCAGTTGCCTTATCCACATGTGAAGCAGAATACGTCTCAGCATCAAGCTGCTGCTCACAGATTCTTTGGATACAACAACAGATGGTGGACTACGGTTTGCAATTTCTTAAAACCCCTATTTACTCTGATAATGAAGCCGCAATTGCATTAACAAAAGACTTAGTAAATCACTCGAAAGCTAAACATATTCGGATTAAATATCGTTTTATCCGTGATTGTTATGCAAAAGAGTTGATCGATATGGTCAAAATCCACACTGACTATCAACGTGCAGATCTTTTTACCAAAGCTTTTGATAAATCAAGATTTGAATATCTTTTAAAAGCTAATGGTATTAAAGAAAAACAGGACTGATCACCACCTCAGTTTATCTCTTTTTAGTTTAGTTTTTATTGCTTTTCAGAAAAATACAAAAATCCAAAAATATGTTTTACAGTTTTAGGTAGAATTTATTTTCGGAAAGACCAAAAACATTGAAAAACTCAAAAACCCATAAAAATTAGAAAAACCCAAAAATGATTTCTGGGAGAAAAAGGGGAAATGATAGTACATCAGTGGGAATCTGACACATGCTAAAGATGTGTAATGCAATATAAGACATTGCTGACTGCTATATCTTCTTCCCTTAGATTAATGCCGTCAGATTTCTGTGAACAAACGATATCTTGGGCAGTCACATATTTGAAATGCTTCAGCTTATCCTTGGGAACAGTAAACTCAAAAAATTTATAAAAATCAGAAAAACCCAAAATGAATTCCTGGAGAAAATGGGGAAATGATAGTACATCAGTGGGGATCTGACACATTCTAAAGAAATGTAATGCAATATAGGGCGTGTGTCTGAGTCTGTGTGATGTGCTGATAGGTTTCGTAGACCTATTACTGCGTGCCTAATACATACATATCAAACGAATTGTTGTGTGGATGAACTCCTCATGGGCATATGGTCTTAGTACCGTAATTTCGTTTGATAGGGTATTTGTACAAATTTCGGAGGTTTCGGGTCGTTATGTTATTAGTTGTCTGGGGATAGCCTCTCTGATCTTCTGCTGTAAGTCATTACGAACCTAGATCAGACAGGGTGTCTTTATAAAAGAGCTTTAAAGCCAAATCCTAAAGTTACCGAATTGAGGAACTTTCCATGTATGACGGTAATCAAAGATTATCTATTACATCGTATTCAATCACTGATGCAAATCATGATTGATATTAGCCCTCAACCTGGTAGAGTGCACATGTTACTTTGTTGCATTGATTTGCTAACCTGTATACCTCTGTGCCTCATACCTTGTAAATTACAGATGACGAAAGCATAATCACGCGTTACAATGAGTCTTTGTACATTTACTTCTTGATACGGGAGTATGTCGTGTGCGTGGGAACCACAGACAATTGAGTTTATACTATAAATAATAGTATCAATCTAAAGCACTGCACAACAGTCTGCATGTGAGTTTATGTGGATCACAATATCAGCAGTTGCTAGATCACACATTGTCTTTAATGATAATAAATCAAAAGATCAACGGTGTGATCAGATTTCTCAATAACTGATATGATCCCTTTACCGGAAATCACAAAACATTTACTTCTTTATCTTTACATTTATGCATTTTACATTTCTCGTCAAAAATACAAAACTCAAAAGGATTTTAGATGTGTTTTAATAAAAAGTTTAGAAAATCCAAAAAGATTTTACATTTCTATCTTATTTTTGATAGCTGATGGTGGTTGATGATGATTTTCTAAAACTTGATGGATCATTTGAGTTTTGTTATCTTTAAATGAGAAATAATGAATGTTGGATGCTTAAAAGTTGAAAAATATTTTGAACGGGACTCGATTTTGAGATTTGGTAAAATTTTAAAAAATTCCAGTTTTCATTCGCCCCTTCGTTGGATCGAAGGTGGAATTTTATCTGCTCATTCGTACCTTTTAAACGGTCGAATGTGAGTGTTCATGTGACATTTTCACATTCGAACCCTTTTTCTACATTCGAACCTTTCAATAGGGTCGAAGGTGTAAAAAGTTTCACATTCGCCCTAGTCAAACGGTCGAATGTGGAGTCTATATATATCAGATTTGCACATTCGACCCTCACTTTCAAAAATTTTCAAAATTCTAAGCTTAAGTGATCTTGTTGCCCGTGTATTAAAAATCATACCATTATGTTCGTCTTGATTCACTGATCATTTTGCCATATCATTTGCAGGTTATCATCAACTGAACAGTTCTTAATCACTGATTTTGTGTCTGAACCCTAACTGACTTCAAACCTCAATTATAAACTGATAATTGCCATAAATTTTGATAAGGATTCATTGCTTATGTGTTTTAGGGGGAGAATAAACAAAAACTTAGGTTTAAACTCAATCAGATTGGTCAATTGATGTTTCAAAACATTTGAACCCTAGTTTTTATTAAATAACACATAATCAATGGATAATAATTGAAATTGTTCATTGGAAATGATTAATCAGTCATGTTAGAAAGTATTCAAATCAAAATGGCATGATAAAACAAACCAAATCAAAATTTGATGCTTAAGAAGATGAACAGTCTCCTTCGCCCAAATTCAAACGGTCGAATGTGATTGCTTGGGCGAATGTAGATGTTCAAACGGTCGAACCTGGAAACAAATGGTCGAATGTACACTTTTACAAAATGTTTTTCACATTCAAACCTTTAATTCCACTTTCGAACCTTTCTGATTTCACATTCGAACCTTCGAACGGTCGAATGTAGATTCTGAAAATCAAAAATTTCAAGTTTTGTTTATTTTGTCCGTTTTTAACATGTTTTCTTGATTTGTTTTGCAGTCTGATAATGTCTGAACAGGAAAGTGCTGATATTCCCGCTGGATCTTCTGAAAAGGCAACCGGAAAGGAATAGATGGAAGAACTACCATTTGAACCGGCGCACAACTGTTGTGTATTCATGGGCGATTTGAAGAAACATCAAGAGTTCACCGGCATCATAGATTTCTTGAAGAGAAGCCGAGTGATTGTTGCACTTGCTACCCCCGCCATCATTTATAAGGATCATCAACAGGAGTTCTGGAAGAATGCAAGGATGGACTACTGGAACAACGAATCTGCTGTGGTTAGTACGATTCAGGGGGAGCTTGTAATCATTTCTGAAGATGACATCCGTGAGGCATTGAAGTTGCATGATGAGAAGAAGACAGATCCTAGAGAACTTTCATGGATAGAACTGAGAAAGTGCTTCCCACAAATGAAGTACAACGGACCGATAACTGATGGTTCGTTCACTAAGGGAAGCTATGCCCCCAGTTCAAGTATCTCGCTCACGTTATGTTGAACGTTTTTGGATATGTGAGTGGAGGGTATGACGTTATGAGAAAGAGCATCAGTTCTTTGATGGTGGCTCTTATATTGAACAAGCCGTTCAATGTAGCTGGTATGATACTGGAACACATGTTAGAACCACTTAGAGGCTTGAAGAACAAGAAGTTTTTGCTTTATCCGAGGTTCATACAGATGATACTTCATGATAAGAATAAGAAGTTGATAAGAGATCCTACCCAGATTGTTGTACAGGATCATATGAACCTGAATACACTTGTTAGAATGAAGGGTTATAAGGGTGTGCCGTTGAATGAAAGACCACCTCATAAGAACCTGTTCGGTCATCTGATCAACCCAGGGTATGTAGATCCAGGCAAGAATGAGGTTAGACATGATAACAGTGATTCAGATCCAGATAATCCTGATGCAAAGAGAAAGCGTCAAGTTGTAAACGTTGGTGCAAAAACAGGGAAAGGTAAAGAGAAACAAGATGATACTGAACCCGCTCAGAAGAAGGTGTCTAGAAGGAAAAAGAGTGTTGCCAAGAAAGGTCTACATCTGGTTGACGAAGTGTCTGTTGATTCAGAAGAGACACAGGAAGATGAGAGATGGGATTCTGAAAAAGAGACTGTAAAGAGCACCACGCCCAAGGCCACTGTGGCTGGTGAGTCTGAGAGTCTAAATAAGTTTGTTGAGGAGCAAAGGACAAAAAGTCCTATTGCATTGGATGAGACAGATGAAGGTTTAGGATTGGGATCCGAAGACTTTGTAGGATCGCCAAAGACAGGTGAGAAACCGAAGAAGCCACAATACAAGAAGAAAGAGAAAGTATTGAAGCCAATGCAAAAGAGAGCTAGAGATATTGAGCATTTGGTTGCTGGAAAGAAATTGCCTCCAGCATCTAGCTCTAAATCACCAATCACATCCCCAGCAGCGAAGAAACAAAAGACATCATCTGCTGCTGAACAGACCGAGTTACCAACTGATGAGTTCAATGATGCACTGAATAGAGTGTTAAAGAAGTTAAGGAAAGGAAAGATTCTTGTTGCTGAAGCTTCGACACCTAAGGTAACTGTAGACAGTGATGTGATGACTGCAGTTAACCAGAAGCTTGCTGACATGATGAAGATTATAAATCAGCAACAAGCAGAGATTGAACAGTTGAGAAACAATGAAAAAAAGATGTTAGATGTTGTTGAAACATCACATGATAATCATGAAGCTCTGGAAGCTAAGAATAAACAACTTCAGAAAGAAAACAAGAAGTTGTTGAAGCATGAACAAGGAAACACTGGGAGATATATTGCTATAAAAGAGGAGAACAAGAAGTTGAAAGAAAGTAACAAGAATATGGATAATCTGATCAAAGACTTATACTCTAAAGCTCCTCAATTACAAGCTGGTGAAGAAGATAAGGAGCGTGATGAAGAAGAAGTTGATTTTGAACCATCCGATGAAGAGGAAAAAGAAGATGATGAGTTGGATGAGGATGCTGGTAAATCTCCTAAGAAGAAGAAAGATGATGGTGATGATGATGGTTCAGGAGACGATTCAGGTGAAGGTAATAGCTCTGCTAGTTCTGACAGTGATGATGATGATGACACTGACAAATATAAGTGTGAGAAGAGAGGATCGGGAAAAGATACAGGAGGATCAAGTTCGAAAGCTCCTGGTAGTACTGTTGACGATGATAGTATCTTTTGGAATGAGAAGATCAGATCTTTATCTGATGATGACAAGAACATGTATCGCCAGATGTTGACTGACAGAGTCTGGACGATCGAGATGACAGGCAGATTTCCTGAGATATTTGAGTCTAATGATATGAGATTCGAGTTGGAGTACAATGATCCTGACTTAGAAGATGGAGAGGTTTCTGCAGCCATGTCTAAGGAGATTTTGGAAGGACTAGCGAAACATGTCGGTAAAACTCTGGAGGAGTTGATGATTGATAATCAGATACCAAACATGCTTGAGAAAGAAGCAGGTAATCACTCCGATGACAGAGACGTACCATTTTTTGAAGAAGTAGAGATTGAGGATATCACGAGTGAGGAATATCCAGAATATTTCAAGAATAACAAAGATTCTGGATTTCCTGAATTCACTGATGAGATGTTAAGCCAGGCTGAGAAACTTGCTCATGAAAAGAGTAAGTTTGTTGAAGAAGTGTTTTCAGATTGTAATAAGCTAAACACTGAACAATCTGACGCTTTGAAAGAACTTTTGAGGAAGCTTATAGAGAAAGAGACTAGCCGTCCAAAGAGAGAAGTTCAAGGTAGCTTTTACAAGTTTCACAATGACTTGTTTAAAGGGAAAGCTCTTGGATGGAAGTTCGTGAAACAGTTGAAGTGTGTAGCTGTAAAATGGGAAAAAGGAATTCTGTACTTTGACAGATTCCATGACTTGAAGACACTACCATACTGGGCTATTCGTGACATTTGTAGACATGAGATGACAGGTTCTGTAAATAATCATGTTGCTTACTTTGCAGATCGTATGTCGAGAGAAAGCAGAACGAAGTGGAACTGTTTACTCCACAGTATCCAAAAAGGATAGTTCATAAGAAAGAGAAGGGTGATATTACTGGGATGCCTAAGGTGACGTTAAAGTATAAACCACCTAAAGTGTTGAAACATATTCCATTGATGCAGATCCCACAACACTTTTCTAAAGACTTCATGTGGTGGTACTACGATTGGAAGACTGCAGAGGCTATTGTCGTGTTGAAGGATGGTGCAAAGGATTTCAAGAAGATTCACATCTTTGATCCTATGTGGTTGATCAACTGTTCGCATGAGGATATTATAATGCTCTATTATAATCCGATTTACTGCGAAGCTAAGGATAGTGAACAGGCAAGCAAATACCAACGTGTGGTATTCTTATGCTTTACATGGGATGTGAATGCTGGATGTGACTTTGACAAGAAACTGGGGAAGTTTGTGAAAGTTCAGGAAGTTCAGGAAGTTAAAAAGAAGAAACCAAAACAAACTTTTGAACCAGTGATGACTAAGGAACAAAAGACGTTATTGCGCATCAAGCTTATGAACAAGACGATGGACCAAGAACGTAAACTCAATCAATCCAAGCAATAGTCGAGGGGGAGTTTGTAGATGCATATATTGCGACTAATGCTATTAGATTGCGGATTACAAAGTGTTTTGTCAAATGTCTAAGGGTCGAATGAAGAATTATGAACAGTCGAAGGTGGATCAGTAGGGGCGAAGGTACACAGGGAGGTCGAAGGAAGAAATTAGATTATGTATGTCTTGGTTCGACCATGTCGAATGGTCGAACCTGCACATTCGACCAACTCAAATGGGCGAATGTGCAGGCCTATATAAGGTCAAGTCAGTTTTTGAATTGTAACTTTTGACATTTTGTTTTCCCTCCCTGTGTGTGTTCTCCCTAGGTTTATTATTGAGTCTGTAAAAGTGTTTTAATCATTATAAACTACAATTTCAAGTGTAATTGATTATCAAAGTGAATGAATTAAATATGTTTATGATGATTTCTACGTTTTGCTAGTTTAATTATCATTTTGTGATCAATTCAAGGATTCCGCACCTGAATTGAACTTGTTTGATCATTATCTTTGTTGTTTAGACGATCCTACGCGCATACACTTCTAAACTTAACAAATGAGGGAACTTAGCGCCATCTATAATCCAATGATCCAGCCAGAGCCTGTTCGTTTTCCCATCACCACATTTTCGCTTGAAACAATTTTTGAAATATATCTCCCCAAACCTTAATTTTTCCACCATACGAACGATAGTTTCCCACGAACCACTTGACACGCTTGAAATCGGAACAAAGACCATCTTTTTCTACAAGGATGACACGCCACAACCACCCTTTTTCAAAGGTTGTTCTGCTCATTCTTAAATCACCAAAACCATTTGGAAACAAGAGCTTCATTAGTATCTTTAAGCTTGGTTAAACCCAGCCCTCCCACCTTCTTTGGAGCCGTGAGTAAAGAGAAAAATAACACACCGGAAGAGACTCAAGGACCGACTTGATCAAAATGACTCGCCCCCCAATAGATAATAACATTGCATTCCATAAAGATAGCCTGCTTTAAAATATCACGATCACCTTTCGCCAATTAATACATCGATTCATGTTGGCTCCTATTTTAATACCCAAGTAGTCAAATGGTGCTTCTCTAATGCGACAACCTAAAAAAGATGCCATATTTTGAACTTTCTCAATCAGTACTCCCATACCAAACAAACTAGACTTGTGAATATTTATTTTAAAACCTGAACAAATATAGAAGATATGGAGAATTCTAGCCAATCTCTTTAATGTTAGAACAAGACCATTCCCCAAAGATGAGAGCGTCATCCGGGTAAAAGAAATGAGATATCATAAGTCCTTCTTTCCCACCTTCAAACCACTGAATAACTCCTCGGCCAACGCCTTATTTATAAGACATGACAAAACTTCCATTACAATAAAAAAAGAAATGGAGATAGCGGGTCCCCCTGCCTTAATCCCTTATCGCACTGAAATTCAAATGTAGGGGCCCCGTTAACAAGGACTATTGATCTAGCCGACTTCAATATCCCTTCAATCCACAAGCACCATCTATCCGGAAACCCCATTTGTTGAAAAACAGAAAGCAAAAATGTCCAACTCACGTTATCATAGGCCTTTTCGAAATCTATTTTTAACAAAAACGCTTTCAGTCCTTTTCTTTTAATCCAAGACCAAACTTCATTCACCATAAGAGGTCCGTCTAAAATGTTCCTATTTTTCAAGAAACCCGTTTGGTCTTCAGAAATCACCATACCAATAACTTTTTTGAGACGAGCCGCAAGAACCTTCGAAATCACCTAGCTAATCACTCCCACCAAAGTGATAGGTCTATAATCTTTTAATCCCAAAAGATTTTTAATCTTTGGAATTAAAGTTATAAACGAGGAACCACACCCCCTACTAATATCACCTGAGGAGTGAAAGGAGGATAGAATATTAACAAAGTCATCTTCTATAACATCCCAAAATTGTCTTACGAAACGGAAGTTGAAACTGTCTGGACTCGGAGCTTTATCAATACCACAATCGAAAACTGCATCTTTAATCTCATCACGCGCAAAAGGAGCAGTAAGACCATTAACCATGTTCAACGACACCTTCTTCAGGTTCCCACTTCTAAGAGAAGGTCTAATGACAACCTTTTCTGAGAAATGGGACCTAAAGAACTTTAAAATTTCTCGTTTAACCCAAGATGGTTTAGATACCTGATTTATTGTAAAATACATATATTTCCAGTGTAAAGTTTGTGTAGTTTTCGAGTCGTTTAGATAGTGTTTTTATTAATTTTAGGCTTGTACCTCACTATTTTATTTAGTATAGGTTTCTATAGATTTTTATTAGTTTTGGGTTCTTTTTAGTATTTATCTATTTTATTTTATATTTTGGTAAGTGTTCATGGACGTTGGAGCGTAAATGAGCAACTTTTGTCAACTCAAGAACACCCGAGCTAAGAGCACGGAGCTAGAATGCTATATATAATAATAGTATATTAGAAATAATAATAATAATAATAATAATAATAATAATAATAATAATAATAATAATAATAATAATAATAATAATAATAATAATAATAATATAAAAAAACATAACCGTGACATAAGTCACGAATTCAAGGCCCAAAAACCCAAGGGAAGAATTAGAGTGACCTATTATTTCTTGGAGAAGAAGCAGGGGGCCGCATATATTACTTCTAAGGAGGGAACATTATAAAGGGTGGAGAGACACATCGTGACAAAAAGGTCAGCAACAGCGGAGAGCAATATTAATTTTAGGACAGCAGCAAATTCACGGAGGGCAGCATCAAATATTATTAGAGAGGCAAGCCAAAGATCAAAGGTTCTAAGCTAGGGAGCGAGTATTCGGGTGTCAATCATTCGGTTTTTTCGTTCCTATATTATCTTTGTTCTAGACCATGATTGCTGAATTTTTTTTTTGTCTTTGTTTCTTTTTTCAAGATGATTTGTGGTTAAAACTTTTATAGCTACTTAGACTAAGACAAATAACTATGTTTTGATTTGTGTTTTCTATGGTTTTTGGAACTTGTTTTGGATTTATGATTCAGTAAAGATTTTGATTTCTCTAGATCTGGTGTATATGCGTATTTATTATTTTCTTATTGTCACTTATTCACTCCACTTGCACTTTTGTGAATGTCTTTCATGTATGAGTGCTAGTTAGGTTGCAGACTTTGTGTAGCAACTAGTTTATGGTCAATAGTCACGAGTTTACCATATGAGTGATATTCGGTGGTTAGAAGATTTTAGGTATTCTTCCAAGTTCAATAGCTATGAGGTGAGGGCTTGTTAGTATGTCTAGGTTGTTAGATTGCTAGGTTAGAAGCTTTGTGAGAAGATCTGCCTAGTTTCCCTTTCAACTCTTGCATATCAAGTTAGATCTAGGCTTCAATAATTACCCCTTGCACCTAGTGTAGTGAGGCTTTCGCGCTCTGAGGTAGATTGTCTAGCGGGTACTCGATCATAAGAGTTAGATAACCTGTGAGGGTTTGTACACCAACCGGTAGTTTAAAAGCACAAAAATATTCTAGGGTTTTCCCTTGAGAAGGGTCGAGGGTGTCTAGTTTATTCTTGATTTTTGTTATTTTAAGATCCCGGTTCCAATTCAGTTCCATAACCATAGAAGCTTATAAGGCATAGTTAGGAGTCTGGTCTAGGTAGTGTGTCTTGTCATCATCTAAATTCAGCTAAGCCAAGTTCGTGTTTTTAGTTCACTTTAGCTCGTCTTAGATAACCTTTACTTTATTGCAATTCATTTTTCAGTAAAACCCCCCTTTAAAATAATAAATTAATTTGATCAGTTTTAGGATAAGTAATCGAGTCTAGTTTTCGTTTTCCACTAGAGTCTCGTGGGTTCGATATCCGGACTTACTTTAGCTATACTAGAGTTGATAGGTTCACTTTCCTGTCAGTAGTTTAGTTTTAGGGAGTCTAGAGTATTACTAGGTGTCTAGTTTTAGGTTTAATTTAGTTATTTTTATTATACTACTTTTAGCACATCAAGTTTTTGGCGCCGTTGCTGGGGACTCTTTGCGATTGCGTTTACTAGCTTTGATTACACTTATCTGCCATATCTGTGCTACTTGTGTTTTGTTTGTAGTCTGTCTTTTTGTAAAATGAGCCGTAGGAGTCTAATTTTATGTGTCTTTTGTTTGTTTTGAGTCTGTAAATATGTGTGAGATTTGTGGAGGACCCCAATTTACCATTTTATGTCCACAATATGAGGGGTCCTCTGCACATTATTGTACTAATTCCTTTGTGCGGCCGTAGCCATATTATTCACAGGATTGTCATAAATATTATTATGATGACTCGTATCAGCAGCCACATTTTAATCAGTATCCTGATCAATTTTCTGGAAGCAATTCTCATGAGGATAGTGGTAATGATTGGAGTGAAATAAAGAGTCTGTTGACATTACTAGTTGCTAAGGATGCCAATACCCAGAACATGTTAGCAGAGTAGGACACCCTCCTAAAAAACCACGACATCCTCATAAAAGACCGACAGGCTGCTCTTTTAGATCTTCAACGAACAGTAGCAGACATTGCTAGGAGATTGAAGGAAGAAGAAGAAAAAGTTCAGCAAGAGCAGCTGCCTAAAGTTGGTTATACATATGATGAGGAGGGCAACTACCTCGGTTACATGAATGCTCTGGGGGAGTTGTTCCCAACGTTTCCAGAAGAAGGGAAAGAGCCGATCATGAAATACGCAGATGAGTCAGATGAAAAGATCATCCCAATCACGGAGACGAAAATGGACATTGAAGTCCCACCTTCGGTGCCACAGGTTACTATATATGATTTTGGGTGTGACTCTGATGAAGAGGACGACGAAGAAGAATGGGCGGCGTATCAGAGGTTTTTAGTGAAGAGTGAAGGGATTGAAGAAGTGGAATTGCGAGATTCCGTTGGTATGATGTTTGGTGCAGAGGAAGACAATGATATGGGTGAGAAGTCATTGTCTGAAGAGGATGAGTTTTTAGATATGGAGTTAGAGGGTTTGCCTGTTTATGAAGATTTAGGGGAGTCTGATCCCGATGGGGATATAGCATACCTGTATGCCCTACTCAAAGGTGAACAGAAAGACATGACCAAACCCGCACCAGATGAAAGAAATAAGTGTGGTGATCATCCCATGGAAATGGTGGTAGAAGAAGTGCACCACAGCTGGCCCGTGGTATTAGTGATAAATGGAATTGCAAAATCAACAGCACCACGGGAGAGGGCAAAGAAGAGAAAATGAAAAGATCGGAACCGGAAGAGGATCAACAGTTGGAACGATGTGGAGAAGAAAAAGTCAGTGAAGGTCAAGCACAATCAGTCTTCGTGATACATGCCACGCATCCGGTTTATTCCAGGTAAGTTTAAATTTTGGTGGCTTGACCCGTTATGCATGGTTAAGTTATTTTTCAATTCCACTAATAAATATTCAATTGTTAATAAGAACTGGGTGGAATTAAATGGGTTAGATCGGGTCCAGATAAAAGAGAAGCCCCCTGATTAAGTTTAAGTGTGGGGAGGTTGTGTAGAGTTTGTATTAGTTGCGATTGGTCCGTCCTTCGGTATTGGTTCATATGATTTTATCTTTCTATTTTATCTTTGTTTTTGTGTCTTTGAGTCTGTTTGCAGGTTTCTGTGTTTCCTTGGGTAGAGGAAATTTCACCATGAGCGGATCCCATGTATTATCTTTATATATATTTTTTATGATTGGGAGTTTTGGTAGAGGTTTGGGTTATAAAAAAGTTTTTCTAAAAAAATATATAAATAATTAACTTTCTGTGAAAAAAGACTTTTCATGTAATGTGAGGAGTCTGGGCTGACCTGTTCGCCTCATGCGACCAGCTATTACCCCAGAAAGTTATATTTTGTTTCGCTTGCAATGCGTGTTGTGATCACCAGTGTCCTTCACATTGAGCGAGAACCAGTTTTTTTTCTTTTTACCCATTTGGTTCTACCACCATTCACCGCTATTTTGCCAAGCAGGTATGTCTTCTTGCTTGTTGTTATATTATGAGTCTAAGTTAGTAGTTTGAGTCTTTTTATTTTTGTATGGTTCGGTATTATGCTCGGGTTTTGTTTGTTTCGTTTTGTGCAGGTTTAGATTGCACCGTCCGTACTCAATCTCCATTCGGGTGATTCCGGAGCTGTTATCATTTATCAAAGCAAGCCTAGAGCTTACCATTGTGTCAGAGCCGCTCGCGAATGAAATGCTATACGATCGAGCTGGACTGGACTAGAGTTTTGGAGCTTACGCGTTATTTAACCAGCCGAGTCCTTTCCAATTTGCCCTTATCTTTTTAGTTGTATTCGGAATTTATTTTTAGTTTTGAGTCGTTTGCTATTCCTACATTGAGGGCAATGTAGAGTTTAAGTGTGGGGATGGGAAACTGTCGTTTAGTCTGTGTCGTTTAGTCTGTATACAGAGTCATTTTGAGTCAAAAAAATTGAAAAAAAAAAAAAACAAAAACAAAAATTGAAAAAGAAAAAAAAAGTCCCTGATTTTAAATTTTGCATTATAAAATATGGAAAATGATAGGTAAAATCAAGTGTCTGGTTTTCAAATATTATATGTATTAGAAGAATAAATAATCAAAAGCGTGTTGACTTGGGATGTGTGGGTAGGCCCAGCCGGTAGAAAAGTTTCCTTTAAGCTAATACACTAAATATATTAGGATACCTTGTGGGTTCTCATCTATGAAAGAATGGGAAAACTGAAACCGCCAATAATAGTGAGATGAAAATGAAAAAAAAACAAATGATTTTAAATTCTCTCGGTTTTCTACATTAAACGGTTAGGAATAGTCAATTAGTTGTTCCTTTTGTTTCATAAGCTTGAGGCGGGATTAGGTGAAACTGTGACTTCTTTAGTGTGAGACCCTAGGTAGACTAAATGAACATAAAATTAAACTAACATGATAAGGGGCATAGAAACTGGCGGTTGGGTTTAAGAGGACAAGTATACCTGCAATCGCAGTTGGCACGTAATTAGATTTTTAAAATTAAAGTAACCTATGTTTTGAGGTTAGATTATTTGATTGTGATTTCATAGCATAATTCTTTTTCAGGGACGAAAAAGAGATAAGTGTGGGGATATTTGATGTATTGTAAAATACATCTATTTCCAGTGTTTATCACAGTTAGACAACTCATAAATATGTTATTATGATTGAATTTAGATGCAAAATACCAAAAAAAAAATGAATTTTGGCTGATTTGGCGTATCCTACGCCAGTTTTGGCGTATCCTACGCTATTGGTGTAGGGAGAGGGCATCTGGTGGCGTAGGACAGCAGAAATTAGCTCGGGCAACCTGACATTGGTGTATCCTACGCCAAAATTGGCGTATCCTACGCCATTGGCGTAGGCAACTCCAAAAGTGGCGTATCCTACACCAAATCCTGACAAGGTACGAAATGTTTCAGCACCAAGCTGCCCCTTTTGGGTCCGTCTAGAACTGCTCCCGGGGCTTCCAGGGACACGTTTAAGGGTTTTTGTGCGTAATACAAACATGATTAGATGTATATTTGAATTCCTTGTTCGGTTTCTAACCCAAGAACCCTGAATTATATGTCCATTAATATGTTGACCCGTTAACTTTTGCATACAGCCAAGTTTTTAAGATTTTATGATTTCCAAGGCCTAGTAATGATTTTTCTATGCTTATCAAGCCTCAACTTGACTAGGTGACCTCCGCCCAAGTCATTTATACCGGGTTTGCGATGCCTAGTGTCCATGGCCACATGTGCCATTTCTCTCGATCTTGTTCGCTTGGTCTCTATGACTTGCAACGGGTTCTAAACACGATGTTTTTTATGACCCTTGGAAATCACAATCTCATCTCATCTAAAGAAATACCCACGATTTATACACCCAACGTGAGCATATATGTATATATATATATATATATCCTACAAAGTCATAGATATGACTTACCTTGGCTCGCGCCCTTTTTGCTTCTAGACTAGCTTGAGGTAGATAACATTAAGCCTATGAATACACTCAAGCAACTAGCACAAATTCGTTACCGGCTTAAGGTTAACTCTTAGCCTAAGCTATTGTCTATCTAGCATTATACCCAATTGAGATATTAACATCCTTCATCTATGGCCATTTTCTATGAATCGTGTATCGTATTTATGCTTCTTTTTGTGACATTACAATGTCTAATTCCCCAAATGCATATACAAAGGTATAATTAAGCTTATAAACATACTAGAGACATATTAAGATTAAGTCATCGAGTGACTTACCTTTGTGCATGCTCCTACCCGCGCATTTCCTTCGATTCTAGGCCTTCCGAAGCCAAGCCTCTCTTTTTACTACCTAGTATATTGTAATCCACCTAGGTTGTTAGGATCATAATTAACAACATGGTTGGTTACACATGATCAATCAACCTTTTACTAGTTTTTACCATGTTCAACACATTTATTGAGTTTGAGTCCAAATTCATTCATTTGGACATTTTAACAAACACTTGGTGGGCATGAATTATCAAGACTATAATTTTGGGTGTTTTGTGAGCCATTTGCCTATCAATCAAGTATTCAGCCTTGATTCATCATAATATGACAATTTGACAACCCAAGTGCACATTCTTAGTTTTAAAACATTGATTTTTGGCTTATGAGCACATATGTTGCTCATACCCATCAATACCCACCATGTTACGTTAAGGATTTCACCCAAATTGATAGACTAGCATGAATTCAACAAAATGTGTTGGGATTAAGGTTTCCTTGGACTAGAGACACCTTCCCCAACACCCAATTCGACTTTTTGTAAAAACCCTAGATTATCAACTTGTCATGTAAGCTATAATACATCAAATATGATGAAACAAAAGTTACCTACTCGTTACATGAGGTATGTAGGTCTGATTTCTTGCTATCCCAAGCAAAATCCCCTTGAATTGAGCTTGATTCAAGCTTGTTTATGAGTTTTTAAGGTTTGGTTTGATAGAGGGTGTTTGGGTCGTGAGTTTTGTGCAAGGGAAAAGCATTCCCTGCATTTTGTCCAAGTTATAAAGCCAAGTTTCATCACTTGGCAGGTTCAATCCCTCCAAGTGTGATTTTGGTTAACTTCCACTCACCCGGTTAGTTTTATAAAGCCTTTTATATTGTTATTCACCTAACGTGAGTAACGAGGTTAGTTCCCAACTATTGTTAATCCGAGATTATTTAGTAATATAAATTGGGATTTTAAGCCGGTTATTACCCTTATTAGCATAAACGCTAATTATCAAATTTTGGGGTGTTACAGTGACATCGAGACCAAATCCATTCCTCTTCTTCCTCAAGCTCCATGTTTTCAGCTTTTCTTTCAACAGACGCTAGCTCTTCTTTTAAATCAATCATCTCTTCCTTTTCTTTTACATACAAATTCGTTTTCCATTTCACCAACACGGCTTTAAGATTCTTCAGCTTATTAAGTAACACCAAATCGGGAGGTCCTGTCATCTTAAAATTACTTAAACAATTAATAACAAGATCTTAACACCCTCCCCTATCACTCCACGAATTAAACCAGTGAAAAGGGCGAGGACCATAATTTTCATTATCTGTAGACAATACTAAGGAACTATGATCAGAAAGATATCTAGGCAAAGCGCGAAGGCAAGCCTCAGGCCAAGACTCCAAAAGTTCGGTGGAAACTAAACAACGGTCAATTTTGCTCATCTTTAGACCCGCGCCTTGATACGGATTCGTACAAGCGGAAGCTAGATATCCCTAGCTTGATTAAAAACCCTTTTCGGCCAACCGAATAAGGAGGATTCGAACCAAAGACATATTCGATAAAGAGGAGCTGTGTCACACCCTCAAACTTCCACATGCGGGGTTTTACCGCGAGGCGCGTGACACACCAGGATCTAAGTCAACCGTCACAATAAACGACATCTATATGACAAGAAAACAACGTAAACTACCATTGCGTTTCAAAAGCGTTCTAACACAGTGGAAGCAAAATGTATTATTACAACTTAAAAGTAAAACTCAAAGTCTGAAATGTTTAACAAAACATGCATATGATCCCTAGACTCCGTGAGACTCCGTGCGCCTATACTCAATGCTGCTACCTTAGCGACCTGAGAAAACATGCCAAAAAGACGTCAACATATAATGCTGGTGAGTTCACAGGTTTTAAGTTCACTAAGCGTTTCAAGCGTAAAGAGTTTCATCTCAAAAGTACCAAGTATGCAAAACCTTAAGTAAATAACAAGCGTTTCCTTACTACTACGACTGTGTTGCCGAAACCATTACTGACAAGCGTTGCGTGTGTTGCCGCCCGTGTTTGAGTTGCCGAAAATAGAGACAATATGCACCCGCCCGGCTCCCAGCCGTCGAGTGGGGTTCGTCAAGCCTAATAGATCTATCCACATTTCCCCCATTGTGCCCCGCACATTCATGGTTTTTGTTAGGGACTTAGCGTTACGTTTTCGTCGTATAGTAATTTAAAACAAGTGTTGCGTTTCCAAAAGCGTTGCGTTTCCAATAGCGTTGTGTTTCAAAAGCGTTGCGTTTCATAAGCGTTGTGTTTCAAAAGCGTTGCGTTTCATAAGCGTTGTGTTTCAAAAGCGTTGCTTTTCATAAGCGTTGTGTTTCAAAAGCGTTGCGTTTCAAAAGTATTGCGTTCTAAAACATAAGCGTTGTATTTGTTAAAACGTGTGGCATGCTTCTCCCCCGAGAAAAAGTGTATAAAAGAGGGGCCGTGAAACTTACCTTAGAGTGCGTCTTCTGATAACTAGAATTCCAACACGTGTATGATAATCCCAACTAATGACAACCTATCAATGAGTTTACATAAGTGTGATGACTATTAACCCGAAGGCTAACTAGTCCCCGATTGTCCAGATCTTGACTACGTGTGTTAAAAAGTGTGTTTAAATGTTAACCGGACATCCCAGACCGACCCGACATCCCGTTGGTGACCTATTACATCAATTAGTCATGCACATAAGTTTAACACATAAGTTTCAAGCATAAAACACTTAGTTTGCATCAAAAATCTCATTCCAGACATCAGATGGTCGAATGTGGTTTTTCCCATTTCCACATTCGCCCGTTTGAGCCACGTTCGCCCGTTTGAGCCACGTCTTGTTCCACGTTCGCCCGTTTGAGCCACGTCTTGTTCCACGTTCGCCCGTTTGAGCCACGTTTTGTTCCACGTTCGCCCGTTTGATCCACGTTCGCTCGTTTGAGCCACGTTTTGTTCCACGTTCGCCCATTCGAACCAATTTTATTCCACGTTCGCCCGTTTTCATCAGCATTTTATAAAACGCACCAAAACGCATCTAAACGGTCCGAAAACATCACGAAACATCACCAATCACAGCAGTCAACTATCATTAACATATTCCTACAAAACCCTACCAATTTTATCCCGAAATCCGTCCGTTTTACAAGTTACCCGAAATAGCAAATTATGGAGATGTCACATCAAACGCATGCAATCTTTACCCAATTAGGAAACTTTCTGAAATCAATCAATAATCAACTTAATATACTCAGATTATCATGAACAATAAACCCACAATCATATCCTTATCACTATCATCATGAACAAGCCCTAGATCTAACCCAAAATCCCCAAAATGAACAAAACATCATCAATAATCAATTGTAACCTATCTCAATCCTAAATCATCATCAATAACAGTCCTAGATCATTGTTATAACATCTATACAATAATCAATCATCAAACAATACATAACACCACATAGAACACCATTAACTCATGTTAATTTGTATGAAAACTCAATTGAAATGCTTTAAAAATGATTTAGAATGAAGAACACACCTTAGATCTTTGTGTAGAAGATGTTTGTAGGTTAGATTATAGAAAACAAGGGCAAAAACTCCTTCCCTGTAACACCCCAACCGATGGCGGAAACATCGGGATGTCACGTATTGATGATTGTTTCAGTAGCACATGGTATAAATTGAATTTTAAATAATTTATTCAAAACATAAATATCCAAAATAAAGTGATGTCTGTTGATGCATTTTGCGACTAAGGATTGGATATACTATAATTAACATGTGTTAGTAGATAGCCGAAGGTGAATATAACTGGGCGAATGTAGATAATCTGGGCGAAGGTGAATCAAGAATGGGCGAAGGTAGATGTGATCTGGACGAATGAAGAATGGACATGGACTGAAGAACACATTCGACCACTTGCAGTGGGCGAATGTGGAAAAACCTCACATTCGACCATCTGTAAGGGGCGAATGTGCAGAGTCTATAAATAGTTTTTGAGTTTTTGATTATGTAAGAGTGCTGTCATTTCTGTCCAGGTTCAGTTCAGGTTTAGGAGAGTTTTTGAGAGATTGTCTTTGTGATTCTAGATTAACATAAACAGTTGTAAATGCTTATTGATTGAAGTTAATCTATGAAAAAGATATTGAAAATGATCTTGATTGTGTCGTGATTTGTATCTTATCAATTTGTTCAGATCTAGGGTTTCCGCACCTAGATTTGTGACTTGTATGATCATATAATCCTGTTTTAGCTAAAATCCAGCGCTCACAAAGTGGTATCAGAGCATAGAGGATCATACAACAACAAGTTTGATAAGATCAGAGTTGATTTGGACATGCTTTAGACAAATTATCATCTGTTTTTACAAAAACTTTTAAAAACATTGTTTTTGATCGATTTAAAGGTGAATTTGTAGTCGAATTCAAGTTTTCCAAGACTTAAAGTTGTTCCAAATCAAATCCGAAACATAACCTGATTAAGATCATTGAAATCCATGAACTTTTAAAAATCTGAGATCAAAATAACCGTTTTTCAAACAATAACCGTTTTTCCAAAATGAGATCTGCTGTTTTTGGGCGAACCTGGAACCTGGACTGAGTGTTGTGGGCGAATCTGACTAAAAGTGGGCGAACCTGAAGATAAAGTGGTCGAACCTGAAACTTTGTCTAGAAACTTTTCACATTCGGGTATAAAGTTCCACATTCGACCGTTTTGGTTCGGGCGAAAGTGGAAAGTGTGTTGGTTTGATTTACATTCTGGTCATTTTCACCTTCGGTTGATACTGTTTGGACGAAAGTGAGATAAAAGGGACGAGAGTGTGACAGTTTGGACGAACCTAGAAAAATTTGGACGAAAGTACTATTTTTTTGGGCGAACCTAAGATTTTTTGCTGAAAAATTTTTCTAAGTGTTGAGATTTTCAGATTGTGATCATGTGGCGTTTTCAAACTACTTCGGGATCAGCACCAACACAACCACAACAGCAGACAATGGACCCATGGACAGTGGCAGCTCAAAAGACGAACACGCAATCCTCACAACCACATAACTACATGACAACAACGAGCACGATGCCTCAGAATGTAGCACATCCGGCATTACAATCAGATTACTGGGGAGTAGCTGCAGCGGCGGTAAATACGCAAACCACTAACGCTATCTCTACCTTGATTAAGGATTTGTCTACAGGTAGTGGGACTCGGCCACCGAAGCTCATGGATATGCAAGAGTACAACCAGTGGCACACCATGTTCAAGATCCATCTGGAGGGCATGGGAGTTGAAGGAGCTGAGGCATGGAGCATGATCGTCAAAGGATATACAGCACCGATTCTGGAGAATACCGGTGAGTTGATTCCTCTGGAGAGCTTGACTGAGGATGAAAAGAAGAAATACGTGGTGGAGAAGAAGGCGTTCTCTCAACTGACACAGGCGATCACAAGTGACCTGTTGCATCAGTTTGGGACATGTACTACGTCAAAGCAGCTTTGGGATAAGCTAAAGAGGAAGCATGATGGAAATGAGAAGACCAGGAGTCTGAGAATGGAGGAATTAGTCAAAGAGTTTGATAATTTTTCTTTTATTAATAATGAAACTTTGAAAGAACTAACTCCAAGATATATGCATTTATTGTCTGAATTGTCTAGCTATGGTGTACAAATTCCAATGACTAAGCAGGTGGATAAGTTTGCAGATGCTTTACCACCACAATGGGATCAGCATGTGGAGGTACTCAGAGAGAAGGATGCTTATCAATTCTGGACCATTTCAGAGTTTATTGAGAAGCTGGAGAACAAAGAGCTGGAGGATAGGAGGAAAGCTAGGAGGTCACAGATTCCTCAGAATCCAAGTCTGTATTTTGGAGGTACTTCAGTTTCAGCTGGAAACTCGAGCTCTGGAAATGTTGCACCACATGTTGCATGTATTTCCAATGTCATGGATTCATCAAAACCAACCACCAATTACACACCACCACAATACAATTCCTACTCACAACCATCATACACACCACCACAATATAGTTCATACATTTCACCAATCTCTCCAATGCAACAAGCTAGTTTTTACACTGCTAACCAAACACAACAACCATCAAACCAAGTTACACAACATAAACAACCGGTGGTTTTGGATACATCCAACTTAGGAAATGTGACTGTGGAGGTTGCTCAGCAGCACATTGCATTAGTCTCTGCAATGGTTTCATCCTACAATGGGTTGGTTGCTAGTCAGATTGGGAACAATAACTTGACCAACGAAGACTACGCACAAATAGACAAGGAAGAGATGGAACTCATTGACATTCAATGGGCTTTTGCGAGTATAATGAGGAGAGCAACAGAGTTCATAGAGAAAACTGGAAGGACTGACTTGGCAACTTCTCCCAACACAACCTATGGTTTCAACAAGGAGAAGGTTACATGTTTTAATTGTGGAGAGAAAGGACACTTCAAAAGGGAATGCACCCAGCCACCTAAACAAGGTAATCGAAACCCTTTCAATGCAAATTACCAGAACCGTCAACAGAACCAAGTTTCTTACCAAAACAACAACAACTACCAGAACCGAAACTTTAACAACCAAAACAGACAACCAAACACTCAACACCAGATTCAAAACCAATCTCCTAATCACCCAAACCGAACAGTTGTACCTATCACCACACCTACTGAGACTCAACAGAATGCGAGTCAGAACCAAGCTTTGGTGACTCAACAGGATGAGAGGTTTGACTGGTCGGGTATGCAAATAGGAGTTGAGGAAGTGACTACTGGTGGAAATGTGGCTTGTGTTGCTTATCAGGTTGATTTAGAAGAGTCGGTGGCAGTTGATGAGAAGAAAGAAACTGAGGAGAGTGAAAGTGATGATTCTGAGACTGAGATGGAAGTGGAGAGTGAACCTGTTGAGGTTAAGGCTGAGGAGAAGAGTTCTGGGATGGTGATTGATTCAGTTTCTGATGCTCCCGAGGAGTGTAAATCAGTCTATTCAGATTCTGAGAGCGAATCAGACACAGAGGGAAGTGTTGATTCTTTGGATGATGATATTGACCAGTTGCTGGCAGAAGCTGACTTTTTGATGACGAGGAAGTCATGCATAGCTGATGATGCTTTCACCAAGATCGACTACTCAAAGTTTTTCACTGGAAAGGAAGCTCATTTTGCTTTGATGGCCATGACCGAACCGCCAAAACCTGTAAGTTCTGAATCTAGCACTGATGTCATGAGTGATAAATACTGTGGGACTTGTGATAGGTTGACAGAGGAGAATAAACAACTCCGAATTTCACGTGATAGTGCTATTCAAAACTGTCAATCTACTCGCAAAGAGTTAAATGCTTTTAACAAAGTATTAGATGGCTATAAAAAGGACATTTCCGACTTGAAAAATACTTTGTCATTGAAACAATTGGCCATAAATAACTATATTAATGAAATTGAAAACACCAAGTTGGAAATGGCTGCCATAAAATGCTTTGCTGAAAAAGTTAACAAGAAACTGGAAAGTTATAAAAATGTTGCTTATGTCGTGGATCATATCATTGATGATAACACCACCAACTACAAGTCTGTACCATCTCCGGTTCTTTTTGAGAACCATAACTATCATCAAGTTATACCGGAGAGTTTGGTAAAATCAGACTCATCGTCAGAAATGGAATCTAATACTTCAAGTATTGGTGATCCATATTCCGATGTGAGACCGATTTTGGGCTTGAACAATGAGGGTGTTTATGCTGAGAGTGATAGTTCAGACTCAGATAATGATGATACTGGTAGTGATAAATCTGTTAATGAATGTGAGATTCCAAAAGAAAATCACATCATTACTACTGAACCAGTGTCACCATCTGATCATATTCATCCGATGGCAAAAGCTATTCGTGATAAGAAGTCTGAAAAGATTGATGTTAAGAAAAAGAATGATGTTAAGAATGTGATTGAAAAGAATGAGATGAATGAACCAAGTGACAAACCTGTAAAGGTGTTTTATCGGATGGAAGGATCCGATAAAATCATTGCTGATGAGGAATTTCCGATTAAAAACGTTAACTATTCTAAACTTGATAAAATCTGGTAAGAAAGCACAATATGGTTTCCAAAACATGAAAGAACCAATGAAATTCCACCAGAAATCTTAAAGAAACTGTTTTCAGAAGTTCCTCAAGAGCCAAAAATTCATGTCACTGAGTTTATTCGACCTGATGATAAAGCAAATGGTTTTCATGAACCTTCTTACTCGAAAGGACCACTTTCTGAGAGTTTAAGAAATCAACAATATAATGATCAATTTCCTGTAAGATCATTTGCTTCACCAAATGCTCATTATGTGTTTGAGGAATATAGAAAATGCTTTAAATGTGGAGAACGTGGGCATTTACTTGCTCAGTGTCCATATGTAAGGCACAAGAGACATGAAGTTGAGGTTAAGAATTCCGTGAAAAAGCCGATCGATCATTATGTCCCACCGCATAGACGGATTGTTCCTCAACAACAACATTTTCATAATCAAAACAATTTTCAAATGAGGAACAACCGTCCATTTCATTATGATCGAAGGAATCGGATTGCAATGGAACAATCTTGGAGAAAACCAGTGGTGAACACAACAGCTGATAGACAAAAGGTTCCACAAAAACCAATTGTCAAGTCAAATGTTGGACCTAAGTCTGTTAATTCAGATAAGGTTGCTAAGAAAGTTACTTTTAGTAACAATGTTCAGAAACCAATTGAGAAACCAAAATCTCAAATTCGTATTCTCAAAAGGTCTGAACAATCTTGGACACCTAATGGTTCTCCAGGAGCCTCTACGTCAAAGGTGAGTGATAAAAATGAAACTGTTTTGAAAAATCAGAAAACGATTGATTCAAAACAGAAAGTTGTTGAAAAAGTCAATGAGAATGATTCTTTGAAAGCCAAAGTTCAAAGGCCCAAGACTCAGGCTTGGGTCCCCCGAAAGAACTAATTGTTTACTTTTTGTGTGCAGGGAGCTTCAGTTGGCCCTATTAGCAGTCTCTGGATTGTTGATAGTGGAGCTTCAGGCCACATGACGGGGGATTTGGCGTTGTTGTTTGATGTGAAGAATATTAATGGAGGATATGTTGCGTTCGCGGGTAATAAAGGAGGTTATATAACGATGGAAGGAAGCGTGAGTAACGGGATTGTGACTTTCGAGCGGATTTCTTATGTAAAACAGATAGACTATAATCTGTTGAGCGTCAGTCAAATATGCGATAAACAATTTTCTGTGCATTTTGATGACAAATCCTGCTACATCCTTAAACCGGGCTTCAAGATTCCAAAGGAGTGGGTTATGTTGATGGCACCTCGAGTCAACAATCTTTATATTCTTGATATGTCCAAGGCGATGACACCACAGGGACAGATAACATGCTTTCTATCCAAGGCGACCGAAAAAGAATCGATAATGTGGCACCGAAGAATGGGGCACATTCATCTGAGGAAAATGAATCAGTTAGTGAGAAATGGACTTGTCGATGGAGTAAACGTGAAACATTTCCATCTGAACGACAAGTGTGTGAGCTGCATGAAAGGCAAACAACACAAACAATCCCATAAAGTGAAGAAGGTTAACTCTGTTGAGATGCCGCTTGAGCGATTGCACATGGACCTATTTGGACCGGTCAAGCGCAAAAGTCATCTTGGAGAGCTTTATTGTTTAGTCGTCACTGATGACTATTCACGATTCTCATGGGTGATGTGTTTGAAGAACAAAAGCGACACCTTTACCAACTTACAAGTTCTGTTCACTCGGCTGGAGAATATCTACAACTTGAAGATAAAAAGAATCAGGAGTGACAACGGGACGGAGTTTAAAAACGCAAAGATGGATGAACTTTGTGAAAGCAAAGGGATACATCATGAATATTCAGCTCCGTATACCCCGCAACAGAACGGTGTTGCTGAAAGAAAGAATAGGACTCTGATTGAGGCTGCAAGAACGATGCTCGCTGACTCAAATCTTCCAGTAATGTTCTGGAATGAGGCGATTTATGCAGCAAATTACACTTTAAATCGGGTTTTGACAGTGAAGAAGTTTGGAAAAACATCTTATGAGCTGTTACACCGACGAAAGCCCAATTTAGAGTATCTAGAACCATTTGGGGCGCCATGCACGATGTTGAATCCAAGCGAGAAGTTTAGTCCTAAAGCTGAAGAGGGATATTTTGTTGGATATGCAACCCCGCTCAAACGGGTATTCAACAAGAGAACTCGTCAAGTGGAGGATTGGGCTAACGTGGAAGTTCAACGTTACACACAAAATCTGCAAGGCACGGGCCCTGATTGGATGTTTGATTACAAAGATTTCTTTGAATCATTCAACCTAGATAGCTTGGTTGAAGAAGCTGTGATCAGATTACTTTACGAGTGTGAAAACGCGGCAACTTCACCATTGATGCGTCCAATCACCGTAAACCCCCCACCAGCTTCTAGTGATACCAGTGCTCCTACACAAGAAGAAGAGTTGTTTCAAGAAGCTTCAACTTCATTAGACACTTCAGAATCTGAAGATGAACAATTTGAAGAACCTGTTCTTGAAAATGCAGAAGATTTAGAAGAGCAAACTGTGAACCCAACTCCAAATACAGATGTTGCTTCATCATCTAACACGGGTCATGATCAGGATGCTGTAGAGAACTTGACTGCTCAGACGGGAGTGATTGTACCTGTTAATCCGGAATCTCGGATTCATCGTATTCACCCGCTGGAGCAAGTAATCGGAGATCCTGGTAGTGGAGTGATGACCAGAGGGCAGCTTAAAAGCGTTAATTCGCCAGAGAGTTTTGGGGCTTTAGCATTGTATGCCAAAATTCAGAAATCTGGTGACCAAAATGATTGGTCGTTTGCATGTTATGTGTCGCAGGTAGAGCCAAGGACATACAAAGACGCTTTGCAAGAAGATGCCTGGGTTGAGGCAATGCAGGAAGAGTTATTGCAATTCCAGAAATTAGGAGTCTGGACGCTCACAGATTTGCCGCCGGGACGAAAGAAAATAGGCACTAAGTGGGTGTTTAAGTGCAAAAAGGATGACCGTGGAGTTATTGTAAGGAACAAAGCCAGATTGGTTGTGCAGGGTTTCCATCAAATCGAAGGAATTGATTACAACGAAATCTATGCACCAGTAGCACGAATCGAAGCTATTCGGATGTTCCTTGCGTTTGCTTCGTATAAGAAATTCAAAGTCTATCAAATGGACGTCAAGAGCGCATTTTTGTACGGTAAAGTCAAGGAGGAGGTTTATGTCGGGCAACCACCGGGCTTTGAGGACCCAATCCACCGGGACAAGGTCTACGTGCTGAACAAAGCTTTATACGGTTTGCACCAGGCTCCAAGACAGTGGTACGAGGAGCTAAGTACATACCTCATCTCCAAAGGATTCAAGCGCGGCCTCGTCGATTGCACCCTCTTTACGAAGAAGACGGGAGTTGACTTGCTTCTAGTACAGATTTACGTTGATGATATTATATTTGGTTCAACTAACGAACTCTTGTGCAGGGAATTTGAAACTGTTATGCAGGAGAAGTTCGAAATGAGCGCTATGGGAGAAATGCAGTTTTTCCTCGGCTTACAGGTGGATCAAAGACCAGACGGGATCTTCATTCACCAGACGAAATACGTAGCCGACATCTTGAGCCGATTCCAGATGGAGGACTCTAAGCCGATGGATACCCCGATTCAACCCAATCACGGGATTGGAGTGGACGCTAAGGGGGAGCTGACAGACCCGTTTACATATAGAGCAATCATCGGATCTCTGATGTATTTGACAGCGTCTCGACCAGATATTATGTATGCAACGTGTCTCTGTGCGCGTTATCAATCGAAGCCGAAACAAAGTCATCTGACGGCGGTCAAGCGTATCCTTCGATATCTGAAGGGTTGTCCATCAAAAGGACTTTGGTACCCTAATGATGATGATTTTGATTTTATTGCTTTTAGTGATGCAGATTGGGGCGGCTGTGACAAAGACAGCAAATCAACAATAGCCGGTTGCCAGTTTTTAGGGAGCAGGTTAATTACCTGGCAATGCAAGAAACAGACTTCCGTCGCACTGTCTACATGTGAAGCCGAGTACATTTCAGCCTCGAGTTGCTGTTCGCAAGTGCTCTGGATCCAACAACAGATGGTCGATTACGGTTTGCAGTTTCTTAAAACTCCTATACACTGTGACAACGAAGCCGCAATTGCATTAACTAAAAATACTGAAAATCATTCTAAAGCTAAACATATCCGGATTAAATATCATTTTATCCGTGACTGTTATGCTAAGGAATTGATTGACATGGTCAAAATCCATACTGACTACCAACGTGCAGATTTGTTTACAAAAGCTTTTGACAGATCCCGCTTTGAATATCTTTTGAAAGTAAACAATATAAAGGAAAAACAGGACTAATCGGCTCCTCGGTTTATCATTTTTCGTTTTTAGTTTTAGTTTTAAATTTTTGCTAATTGGGAATTTCTCTTTGCTAATTGGGAATTTCTCTTTACTATCATAATCCTCAAAGAAGTTGATGCTTTCGAGGGGGTTGTTTAATCCTCAAAGAAGTTGATGCTTTCAAGTGGATTGTTTCTTTCAAATTTTGTTTTGTTTTGTTTTTCAGAAAAAAATTAAAAACCCAAAAATATGTTCTTTATTTTAGGGGGAGTTATTTTATCAGAAAAACCAAACACATTAAAAAAAAAATTTCAAAATACCTAAAAATTAGAAAAACCCAAAATGATTTCCTGGATAAAAAGAGGAAATGATAGTACATCAGTGGGGATCTGACACAGGCTAAAGAATTGTATAGTTTTAATGAGACGTATGTTGATTACGTGTGATATGCTGATAGGCTTCGTAGACTTTATATTGCATGCATTAGTGATACAAACATAACAAACTACGCGTTTGTGGATGAACACCTCATGGGCATATGGTCTTAGTACCGTAATTTCGTTTGATAGGGTGTTTGTACTAAACTCGGAGGTTTAGGGTCGTTATGTTATTAGTTGTCTGGGGATAGCCTATCTGATCTTCTGCTGTAAGTCATTACGGACCTAGATCAGACAGGATGTCTTTATAAAAGAGCGTTATGCCAAAACCTAAAGTTACCGAATTGAGGAACTTTCCATGTTATATGATGATCAAAGATTATCTATAATATCGTATTGATCATTGATGCAAATCATGATTAATATCAGTCCTCAACCTGGTATGATGCATATGTTACTTTGCTGCATTAATTTGCTGACCTGTATACCTCTATGCATTATATCTTGTACAATTACAGACGACGAAAGCATAATCACGCTTTACAATGAGTCTTTGTGCAGATTACTTCTTGATACGGGAGTATGTCGTGTGTGTGGGAAACACAATGTGTTAGTCTAATACATCTAATTCGTATCATTTTAAAGCATTGCGTAATTGTCTGCCTGTGAGCTTATGTGGACAACAATATCAGCAATTGCCGTGTCACATATTGTTTCTAATGATAATATTAAAAATAGATCAACGCTGTGTTCAGATTTCTCAGAAAACTGATATGATCCTCTTACCGGAAATCACAAAATGTTTACTGCTTTCATTTACTTTGATACATTTTACTTTGTTGCATTTTACTTTTATTGTCAAAAAGTTACAAAATCCAAAAAGATTTTAGGTGTGTTTTGATAAAAATTTCAGAAAATCCAAAAGATTTGCATTTCTGCTTTATTTTTGATATCCGGGGATGCTTGATGGTCAATTTCTGAGATTTGATAACACCATCTGGACTTTGTAATATTCAAAATGTGAAAATTTGAATTTTGGAAGTTTAACGGATTGAAAAATGTTGAACGGGTTTCGAATTCGTGATTTGGCGAAATTTTCAGATTTTTCCATTTCACATTCGCCCCTTAATTGGGTCGAATGTGGAAAAATTATCTCTTTCGGCCGTTTTTGTTTTGGGCGAAGGTGGATATTTCCACTTCCGAGTGAAAATTCCACTTCCGGGTATAAGGTTTCACCTTCGGGTCTTCAAAAGGGGCGAAGGTGGCCTGCTTCTACATTCGTGTCTTTAACTAGGGGCGAATGTGGATTTAACCTACTTTCGTCCATTTCAACCGGGCGAATGTGGATCCCTATATATACGTCTGTCACCTTCGAACCCTTCATTCTGAAATTTTTCAAAAATTCTGTCATACCAAGACCTTGTTGCTTTTGTTTTTATTAACTCACTGATTTGTTCCCTGATCACTACTCATCATTTTAAGACTCATCTTGCAGGTAATGGACATCAAATCAGACCAGAACTGATTGTTTTAAGAACACGACCTAGGGTTTTCAGTTTTGGGATTTTTGATGATGTTTGATGCTTGTTTTTGATAGCCGATCATTTAACATAGGTTTTAGGGGTAGATTGTGAAAGGAATTAGGATTAAAACATGTTTAGATGATGGTTTTGATCGATTGAACACATAGAACCCTAATTCCACTTGAAAACCTATGTAAAATGATTATTTGTTAAAATTGGTAATAGATGAATGTTAGTCGGACATGTTAGTACATTTTAGGATCAAAATTGCAAGTTAAAACAGAAAATGGCAAAATTTCAAATTTTGGGGGAAAACATTTCACATTCGGGTGTTATAAAACGGGCGAATGTGAAGTTGGATGGGCGAACGTACTTTCAAACCGGACGAATGTGATTTTAATCAGAAACTTTTTCATATTCGTCCATATATGTTCACATTCGACCATTTATTCTCACATTCGACCAGTTTAAAATGGGCGAATGTGCAGGATATTTTTGACCAAAATTTTTATAATTTGTCGTTTTTGTATTTTGACGCATTTTATTGATTTTCATGTGCAGATGGCTGAACAACCCGAGAATATTGAATCACCAGCAGTGAATGTTGAGACTCCAGCTGAGATCACAGTTCAAGATCCAGTCCCCGTAGCTGAAACATCTACTCCGAGCAGTTGGCCTTTCGAACGATCACACAACTGTTGTGCGTATCTAGGAGACGTGGAGAAGAATACGGAGTTTACTGGGATTATTGATTTTCTGAAGAGGAGCAGGATTGTACATGCTCTAGCCACACCAACCATCATTTACAAGGACATAATTGAAGATTTTTACCAGAACGCTAAGTATGACTACTGGGAGAATCAGACTATCATCAAGAGCAAGATTCAGGAGATGGAGATGTTCTTGACTGAAGCTGACATTCGGGAGGCGTTACAGATTAAGTTCGAAGATAGTGAGGATCCCAGGGAGTTATCTTGGACAGAACAGAAGGCGTGCTTCTTAAGGATGAAATACAAAGGTCCTATTACTGACGGATCGATGTATAAGGGGAAGCTGGGAGTGCAGTACAAGTACTTTGCACATGTTCTGATTCATGTCTTTGGATGTGTTAGTGGTGGTTATGACGTGATGAGAAGGAGTTTGAGCTCATTAATGGTTGCGTTAACATTAAACAAACCATTTAATGTTTCTGGGATGATTCTTGACCACATGCTGGAGATGCTGAAGGGTATAAAGTTTAAGAAGTTCATGTTGTATCCGAGGTTTCTAATGATGATCTTTGATTACAAGTATCCAATGTTGAAAAAGGATCCGACAATGATCCTAGGTCAAGATCACATGAATATTAGAACCTTGATGAGGATGAAAGGATACAAAGGTGTAGCTGATAATGAGAAGCCACCTAACAGGAGATTGTTTGGAGCTTTGGCTCGTCCGGATTACACTGATCCTGGCAAGAACAAAGCAAGACATGATGATAGTGACTCAGACAATGATGATCCCTTAGTGTATGTTGATTCAAGCACTAAGCGGAAGCGTCAAGTAGTCAATCCTGGAGACAAAGGGAAGGGCAAGGGAAAGGCTATTGATCAGGGGAGCACCAAGCAACAGGTTGCTAGAAAGAAATCGACGGCAAAGAAAGGATCGGGTTTGGTGGATGAAGAGTCTGTAGATTCGGAAGAGACTGAGGTTGATGAACAGTGGGATTCTGATGACGAGAACGTGAGGACCACCAAACGTAAGGCCACTATGGTTGGTGAGTCTGAATCCTTGAATCAGTCGATTGAAGAGTCTGAGAGAAGAAGGAAATCAGTTGAAGATGAAGGTTTGGGAGTTGATCTAGCTGAATTGAGTGTTGGAGATACAGTAGTTGTGAATTTGCCAAAGAAGACAAAGAAACAAAAGACTATGGCAAAGAAGTCTAGTGTGAAAGAACTGAGAGAGAAGGAGTTAGCTCAGTTGTTGAAAGGAAAAAGATTACCTGATGCTGGAACACCTTCTAAGCTATCTTCACCAGTTGCCAAGAAACAGAAGAAAGTGAAAGAGGCAGAGACTTTACCAATCGATCAGTTCAATATCGATATGGATAAAGTGCTCGATATGTTTAGGAAGCCTCAAAAAGAGAAAGCTGTTGAAGTTGAGCCCTCCAGATCAAAGTCAAAGAAAGTGACTGTTGATGACGATGTTATGAAACAAGTCAATAAGAAGATGGAGGACATGATGAAGATGCTGATTGCTCAACAAGCTGAAATTACTAAGTTCAAGCAGAATGAGGAGAAGATGCTCCAGATTGTAGTTGCTTCAAAATCAAATCAGGATGAGATAAATGATAAGATTCAGATGTTGGAAGCTAAGAATGAGAAGCTTGAGAGGAGATGTGATAGAAACAAGAACAAGATCAAACTGATCAAGGCTGATAACAAAGAGTTAAAGAAGGAAAACAAACGTCTTTGTGGTTTGATTGAAGAGTTGTATAGTAGAGCACCCCAGTTGAAAGAGGGTGAAGAAGATGAAGAAGATGAAGAAGAAGATGAACAGAAGGTTGATTATGAGTATTCTGATTCTGATAAAGAAGATGATGATGAAGAGGATGATGATGGATCGGATAAAAGTGATGATGACAACAATGATGATGATGATGATGGTGCTGAAGGTACAGGAAAGAAGAAAGGTGATGAGTTTAGCAGTGGAAGTGATCATGATGGAGGAGATGATACTTCTAAATATAGTTATGAGAAGAGAACACCGCAGAAGAAGAAAGATACTGGAGAATCGAGTTCCAAGAAGAAAGGAGGGAATGTAGATTCGGATGAAAGTATCTTTTGGAACGAAAAGGTGAGATCTCTGTCTGATGATGCTAAACAGATATACAAGAATATGTTGGAGAAGAGAGAGTGGACCATTGAGTTCACTGGATGCTTCGCTGAAATATTCCAGACTGATGATCTGAGATATGAGCTGGAATATGAAGATCCAGATCTTGAAGAAGGGGAACTACCTGCATCTGTGGCGAAAGAAATTTTAGATGGTCTCGCACAGAGGGTAGGTAAGACATTTGAGGAGTTTATGATGGATGAATCGATTCCTGATATTCCTGAAAAGGATATGGGAAATCATTCAGATGATGTGCAGACTCCAGAAAACAATGAAGTTGAGATTGAAGATATTACTCATGAAGAGTTTCCCCAGTATTTCAGAAAAGAAGATGAGAATGAAGTATTTCCTGACTTCACAGAGATACCAAATAAGTCAGCAAAACAGAAAGCAAAGAAAAAAAGCGAAGAGTTTGTTGAGAAGGTGTTTGGAGATGAAAAGAAAGATTCTTCTAACCAGTCTGATGAGTTGAAGAATTATCTAAAGAAGTTGAAGGAGATGGATGAAAACCGACCCAAACCTGAAGCTCAAGGTAACTTTTATCGATTTCATAATGCCAAGTTCAAAGGCAGAGCTCTTGGGTGGACTTATCTAGGCAGACTGAAGTGTATTGCTGCGAAATGGGAAACCGGAATTCTGTACTTCAACAGATTCTGTGATTTGCTTACTCTACCGTACTGGGCGGTAAGAGATTTATGCAGATTCCCAATGTCAGGTGCCGAGGTAAATGGATCGCATGTCGGTTGGTGCGCAGACAAATTGGTTTGGGAGAGTCGTACAAGATGGAACAGGTTTAAGCCTCAATATCCCCGTAGAAAAGTTCATAGGGATATTGATCCTCAAACCAATATGAAGCGTGTGACGTTGATATATAAAGCACCAAATGTGATGAGGAAGATACCATTGATGCCAATGCCACAACATTTCAGTGCTGATTTCATATTCTGGTATTACGATTGGAGGAAGGCAGAAGCAGTGATTGTGTTGAGGGATGGAAAGGACAAATACAAGCATGTTCATGTATTTGATCCTATGTGGCTGATAAACTGCACTTTCGAAGACATCATCATGTTGTTTTATAATCCGATCTACTATGAACCCAACGACTTTGCTCAAGCGAGAAAGTATACACAAGTTGTGGGAGTTTGTTTTGCATACGATATAAATGCAGGAAGCAACTTGGAGGGTAAACTTGGCAAGACTGTGAAGATCGCTAATGTGTCAAAGCCTGTGAAGAAAACATTCGAGCCGCCAATGACTTCTGAGCAGAAGAAGCAGCTCAGAATCAAGCTGATGAACAAGACGATGGACTATCAAAGAAAACTATCCAATCAATAGTCGAGGGGGAGTTTGTTGATGCATTTTGCGACTAAGGATTGGATATACTATAATTAACATGTGTTAGTAGATAGCCGAAGGTGAATATAACTGGGCGAATGTAGATAATCTGGGCGAAGGTGAATCAAGAATGGGCGAAGGTAGATGTGATCTGGACGAATGAAGAATGGACATGGACTGAAGAACACATTCGACCACTTGCAGTGGGCGAATGTGGAAAAACCTCACATTCGACCATCTGTAAGGGGCGAATGTGCAGAGTCTATAAATAGTTTTTGAGTTTTTGATTATGTAAGAGTGCTGTCATTTGTGTCCAGGTTCAGTTCAGGTTTAGGAGAGTTTTTGAGAGATTGTCTTTGTGATTCTAGATTAACATAAACAGTTGTAAATGCTTATTGATTGAAGTTAATCTATGAAAAAGATATTGAAAATGATCTTGATTGTGTCGTGATTTGTATCTTATCAATTTGTTCAGATCTAGGGTTTCCGCACCTAGATTTGTGACTTGTATGATCATATAATCCTGTTTTAGCTAAAATCCAGCGCTCACAATGTCTAGAAATTCAAATACATGATATCAAATAAGCAACAACTTCAAATAACTTCAAACAATAACTTCATGATAAATCCTCATGCAAACTCAAGCCTCAGCTTCATTGTTACCCGAAACATGTTAATTTTGAAAATATTTTTGGGTCAACAAAAGTTGGTGAGAATTACATAGATTTTGATAATCGAATAAAAATGTTGTACAATTCAAGTGTCATGGCAAGTCTAGTCCATATGTGAAAACATACTAGAAGTAAATCGAGTGCATAATCAACCCTTGTGATTGTTATAATGTGGTACATCCCATACGCTCATGGTTCACTCGAATATGTTATGCGATAACAATCACCCACGCTACCTTTGTAGGAGGCACGTATCCGGGTGGGATTGTCAGTCCAATAGATCTATCATTGTATACCGTCGGCTGATCAATGTTAATGATTATGCTAGAATTGTGCTTACCCTAGTCATGTTCAAGACATAATGCAACATAGAAAAACACATAGACACTTTGATGATTGAATTGCATATAGAATGTTGTAACATGTTTCACCCCAAAAACGGTGATAAATAGAAAAGGGGCTATGTAAAACTCACCTTAGCAAAATGTTATATCTCTTGAAAAGTAGAATAGTGTGTTGCCCAACAATGCCAAGTATTACCCTATAAATAAGGTAATAAATATGTCTAAGTCTATCTAGTCTACAAATATATATATTCTAGGGCTTCGAATTTGGAGATAAGTGCTTGTTTGATTAATAATTAAAATGTTTGATAATTGAGAGAAATTTGATAATTAAATAGAAAAAAAGTCTTTTTGTAAATTTTTAAATTAAAGATGTTCACAATAATAAGTTTAAAGCATGAAAATAATTTTTATAAAATTATTTTCTTAAATATAGAATATTAAATCTATTTATTACAAATTGTAAAAATATACTGTAATATTTAAAATATTAAAATTAAAGAATTATTAGATTAAAAAGTATATTTCTGTTCCAAATAATTAGAAATAATTTATGTAAAATTTTGGTGCAAAAATATTGAAAAATGAATTTATTATGATTTATTTATGATTAAAGCTAACAATAATTGATCAAAAATATTAAATAAATGATTTTTCAGAAATAAAAATTATTCCAGAAAAGTTTATTGTTATACAAAGTTAGAATAATTTTTGTGGAAATTTATAAAATTGTTTTGATATTTTTATAGAATTTTATAAATAAAATAGAATAAACTCGATTTATTTATTATATATATTAAATAAATAAATTTTTGAAAAATAAAAATTGTATGTTAAACTTTTTCACTAGATTAACATAATATAATTTTTGTAGAATTTATAAAAGAGTTTTGGTAATGGTTTTCCAATCGTAGTAGTTATAAAACATACGCCTAGCTAGCGTACTTGGTAACATTGGTATAGTATGGACATGATAACGCTTTGGTAACTCTTGGTAACATATTGAACAAACCTGTGAACTCACCAGCATTATATATGTTGACGTCTTTTTGGCATGTTTTTCTCAGGTCGCTAAGGTAGCATCGGTTGGACTAGGTGCACGGGTCTGCATTTGCGTCTAGGCTTAGTGGCATATTTTAAATAAGTGTCTTGAATATTTTGGAACACAGTTTTGTTGTTGATTAAATCTTTAAATGCTTCCGCTATGTTTTAATGGTTTGATAACCAAGTTTTGAGTTTACGTATTTCATATAGTGTTGTTTGCTGTGACCGTTGACTTGGATCCTGGTTTATCATGTGCCTCGCGGTAAAACCCCGCAAGTGGAATTTGAGGGTGTGACAGATTGGTATCAGAGCCAATGGTTATAGTGAACGAGGACTGCATGTAGAGTCTGGTCTATAGCCGAGTCACACACACTAGACGGTCACATACTTTGAGTCTCTTAGTGGGATACGTACTAACTTTGTCGAGGTGTCCTTACATCATCATCATACTTCTTTGTTACATCATCCGCTTTTACTTGGGTTCTTACCTACTCTTGTGTTCTTCTTCGGCATTAAAGAGGAAGAGGTTGATTTGTTGACTCTGGCACACACATGCTTTCTTACACTTGCACCTATCGTAACACGTTACTAGGCGACGATATTCGGTGACCGGAGTCTGGACTAGGAGTACATTTGGAGGACCATGTAGAGCAGTCTATCATTTCGGGTGCACACGAAATAATAAACTGAAATGCATGAAAATCCCGGTGGACTTTGAGTTTAGATGTACAGTCCTGAATTTGTCCCTAAGTTAACTCTTGTAAATTTTTAGTGGTTGACACTAGAGGTGAATCTGAATCCCTCGATTTCTTGATTGTTAGATCATGTCTGGTGCTCGTGGTGGTGGACGTCGTGGTGGCGGCGGCGGCCGTGGTGGCGGCGGTGGCCGTGCGGGCGGCGGTGGTCGTGGTAACATCAACATGACCCAAGCTGAACTAAATAACTTGTTACAACAGCAAGTGAACATGGCTATGGCTAATTTCCAGGCTGGGATTAATGCCATGGGTGGTGAGTTGATTTCTGTCAGCTTTGCCTCATTCTTGGTTGTCATGTTCTTTCGTTTGTATTTTATTCGTGTATCATGTTTCAGGTATCGCTGTTGTAACACCCCAACCGATGGCGGAAACATCGGGATGTCACGTATTGATGATTGTTCAGTAGCTCATGGTGAATAATAAATTCCATTAATTGATTTAAATGAATTACATACAATTGTTCTAGAATTTGTACATCAAATTGAGTAAAACTATACACATATCTTCAAGCATCAATTCAAATCTTCAAGCAAATAGAACCTGAAACATGTTAAGTTGAAAATGTTTTTGGGTCAACAAAAGTTGGTGAGAATTACATAGGTTTTGATAATAGAATAAAATTGTTGTGCAATTCATGTGTCATGGCAATCTAGTCCATATGCGAAAACATACTAGAAGTAAATCGAGTGCATAATCAACCTTGTTGACTGTTGTAATTGTGGTACATCCCATACGCTCATGGTTCACTCGTTTATATTGTAGTAACAAACATCCACGTAACCTTTGTAGGAGGCACGTATCCGGGTGGGATTGTCAGTCCAATAGATCTATCAATGTACACCGTTTGGCTGATGAATGTTTATGCTAGAATTGTGCTTACCCTAGTCATGTTCAAGACATAATGCAACATAGAAATACACATAGACACATTGATGATTGAATTGCATAAATATTGTTGTAACATGTTTCACCCCAAAAATGGTGATAAATAGAAAAGGGGCTATGTAAAACTCACCTTAGCAAAATGTTATCTCTTGAAAAATGGAATAGTGTGTTGCCCAAATGTGTCAAGTATCACCCTATAATAAGGTAATAAATATGTCTAAGTCTATCTAGTCTACAATTGTATAAGTTCTAGGGCTTCGAATTTGGGGATAAATGCTCGTTTGATTAATATCAAAATGTTTGATAATTGAGAGAAATTTAGTAAATAAATAACCAAAAATCTTTTTATGAAATTCAAATTTAAGATGGTCACAATAATGTGTTTAAAGTATAAAAATAATTTTTTTACGAAATTATTTTCTTTAAAATAGAATATTAATTCTATTTATAACAAATTGTCAAATTTTAACTTTAATATTTAAAAATATTAAAATTAAAGAATTATTAGCTTAAAAATTATATTTCTGTTCTAAATATTCAGAAATAATTTGTATAAAATTTTGGTGCAAAAATATTAAAAATTAGATTTATTATGATTTAATTATGATTAAAACTAACAAAAACTGATTAAAAATATTAAATAAATGATTTTTCTGAAATAAAAATCATTTCAGAAAAGTTTATTGTTATATAAACTTAGAGTAATTTTTGTGGAAATTAATAAGATCGTTTTGATATTTTAATAGATTTTTATAAATAAAATAGAATAAACTTGATTTATTTATTATATATATTAAATAAATAAATTTTTGAAAACTAAAAATTGTGAGTTAAACCTTTTTATCAGTTTTAACTAAAAATAATTTTTGTAGAGTTTTTAAAAGAGTTTTAGTATTTTAAAACTAATTTAAAAATACTAGTAGTTATATATATATAATAGAGTTTGAATGTTCCAAAAAAAAACGTTGCTGATGCCAGGGGTCGAACCCGTGACCTTTCATTGCAAGACAGCAGCCTGAACCAGCTGCTCTGTATCACATTTGTGTTTATAGTTGATTTCAAAAGATATTTGAACAAAGCATCAGTAAGTCATCTTCCCCAATTTATATCATAAGAACCCTAGAATTTTCAATACACTAATTCGACAATTAATAACCCCTGTAAGGTTGGGGTTAATGCTCTTTCATGGCCGATTAAGCTACAGAAAACAAGAATAAGATTCATACCTATAACAAAAGCTCCAAATCACGAGTCAAAGCAAAAGTCAAAAGTGTGTGATTCCGGCTAGGGACGAATGATTTGTAAGAATTAGAGGTAGGGTTTTTACGTTTTGGCGTGTTTAGGCTTTGAAGAATGCTTCAATTTATACTATAACATATGATTCGTATATATGGATGATTAGGAAAGTTTGACCCGCACCTTGAATACGAACGCGTGATTTGTGTAAGAATTGAATTTGCCTTGACCGTATAATACGTGAAATCAGTTGTCGAATTAAATCGTGAGTCAAATCAGTTAATGTTCACCTTGATTCTAGCTTGGTGTTGACTTTCCTGTTATTCTTCTTGTTCACGCATCGACCAGCATAGAAGGAGAAGGAAAGAGATAAGGTTTGTAATGTGGGTTCAAATATAATTTGAATTGGGATAACATCAGATGTGATGGTGTAGTCCGGTTGGTTGTGGCGTGTGGGTGAGCCGGCTTCTGCTCGGGTTCGAGTCCCGGCAGGACCAGGTTTTATTATTTTTTTTTTTTGTTAAGCTGGTAAGAGGAGGTGTTGGGCTGGACAAGTGGGCCGGCACTATGTTGTTGGATATGGGCTCAGTTTGGGCTGGTAGTGGGCTCATGTTTTAAGGGTTTGATTGGGTTGGGTTTAAGAGTGGTGTTTCAAGTGAGTGGCTATTTATAATCTGAATATATATATATATATATTTTTATAAAATATTATTATTATTATTATTACTATTAGAAACCTATATATATATATATATATATATATATATATATATATATATATAAGTTGTGTGGTAAGAAGAAAACTTAGGCACATAATAAAATAAAAAATATAATATGTGTATTAGGATTTGGTAAAAATTTTGCGATGTTACAGTGTCCCTACTTTTAGGAACTTCATCCCGAAGTTAAGAGAAAACCAGGGTTACAATTGGTTAACTACCGGAAACCTTGATAAAATTTTACACTACCTTAACGTACCTGTAAATTCATGATTACGTTCCGGACCGTAATTATCAATTTACCTTACATTAGGGTTTTGCGTCCTTTTATGACTTTACCGATTGTTAAGCAGGTCTGATAGTCCCCACCAGTCGTTGAGCAGGTGGTAGGGCCTCTCCCGACTGTTGGAAAGACATGATGACCTCTACCAATCGTTAAGTAGGTTGTTTGGTAGTCAACTAATTGTTGTACAAGTAAGCAAGTATAATTATAGACATAGCAATTAGTTCACATTCAAACAAGCATGCACTCAGATGTTATGAAAATACTTGAATTTATTACTTGAATCAAAAAGTGTCAATACATAGAATTTAAGAGAAAATAGACATCATTCAAATGGTAGAGTTTGTTGTTAAGTAGCTGGAGGGTCTCAAGCGAGGTTATTTGGAGCATCAAGAGCGTTTGTAGCAGGGATTCGACAAGCATCTGCAAGATGCCCATACCTTTGACAATTGGTGCACTGTCGGCAGGGGACTTGAGTTGGGTGGTGATACTGGCAGGTGTCACACTTAGGTAGCTTCCCGTTGTATTGCTTCTTGTTGGGTGGGGCAGTGGTATCCATTGCAAAATTCCTGACCTTGCTCTTTCCGTTGGTTGAGGCCTCAGTTTTGATTTCAACGGCAGGTTGGGAGTATCCTTTTTCTTTTCCCCTTTACGAGTCAGGGTTCCTGTCTTCACATGGTTATCTGTTAGGGTGGCAGCCAAACGCTTTGCTTCCTCCAAAGTAGCAGGGTTCCTTCCCCACACTGTGTCTTGAATCTGCATCGGTAAACCACCAATGTATTTTTCGATCGCAATGGGTAAGGGGGTGACTTTGTGGGGTAGCAGTAGGCTAAGTTCGTGAAAACGAGTGTTGTAGGCAAGGTTTTCCCCACTGTCTTGAGCAAGATCATGAAATTCATCTTCCAGTTTCTTGATTTCATTACGAGGACAGAACTCTGCCTTCATAATGTCTTTAGCTTGATCCCAAGTTAAGGCTAGTGCAGCTTCAGCTCCGCGAGTGCGTTTTTCTTCATTCCACCAAGTGAGTGCTCGTTTGTGAAGAACACTCATGGCATAACGGACTTTAGAGTTGTCGGGGCATTCACTGTTGATGAAGGTATTCTCAATACCCTCAAACCATTGTAGGAGTCCCGTAGCTCCTTCTTCACCACTAAACTTTGGGGGATTACAGGAATTAAAGTGTTTAAGGGTACAGGCTGGAAGACCATTCCCATTCCCGTTGTGGTTTCCATTTCCATTTCCATTGCCGTTGCCGTTCCCGTTGCTGTTTAACTGGATGACTTGAGCTAGTAAGTTGGGAACCAGAGTTGCGATTTGCTGCGCCATTTGTTGAGAAATGATTGCAGCCAGTTGGGCATCAACACCATTGTTGTTGTTGTTGTTGTTATTGTGGTTAGTGTCATGGTTGTGATTGCTACTTCCTTCATCATGATTGTCACCACTGTTAAGACGAGCACTGCGACGTGGAGGCATGATCTGTAAGAGACACAATGAAATGAATGAGGTTATATAAGGAGTGTAATCATTTATTCATTAATTAAAACGAATAAACGAAAACGTTGACTTATCAAAGATTCTAAATTCTAATAACATATGAAGACATGCTTTAGCCTATAAGTGAACACTCATCCCGAGAATTCCCAGGTAGGCATCCGGGTCCCTCGTCTGATTGGGATATATGCGCAATGCCAGCCTAGACAGAAGACTCAGAATACAGGCGTTCACCCTTCCAGATTGCACGTGTTCGTTATTAAAATCTAGAACTTCGACGAGATCTCAAGGTGGTTCAGGTTAAACCTGAGGATTTTGTCCTATTAGTCTGAGAGTAGATCCAGTGATGGAGAGCAACCTTCTTGTAAGGATGAAAGTAGGGATAAGAAGTAGGAGGGAGATAGAGAATAGCAAGTAAAAGAAGCAAGTACTGGTTAAATCCTATGGTTATAGACTAGATTATTTTTCTAATAACCTAATTCCCTATAACCATGGCTCTGATACCAATCTGTAACACCCCAACCGATGGCAGAAACATCGGGATGTCACGTATTGATGATTGTTCAGTAGCTCATGGTGAATAATAAATTCCATTAATTGACTTAAATGAATTACATACAATTGTTCTAGAATTTGTACATCAAATTGAGTAAAACTATACACATATCTTCAAGCATCAATTCAAATCTTCAAGCAAATAGAACCTGAAACATGTTAAATTGAAAATGTTTTTGGGTCAACAAAAGTTGGTGAGAATTACATAGGTTTTGATAATAGAATAAAATTGTTGTGCAATTCATGTGTCATGGCAATCTAGTCCGTATGCGAAAACATACTAGAAGTAAATCGAGTGCATAATCAACCTTGTTGACTGTTGTAATTGTGGTACATCCCATACGCTCATGGTTCACTCGTTTATATTGCAGTAACAAACACCCACGTAACCTTTGTAGGAGGCACGTATCCGGGTGGGATTGTCAGTTCAATAGATCTATCAATGTATACCGTTTGGCTGATGAATGTTTATGCTAGAATTGTGCTTACCCTAGTCATGTTCAAGACATAATGCAACATAGAAATACACATAGACACATTGATGATTGAATTGCATAAATATTGTTGTAACATGTTTCACCCCAAAAATGGTGATAAATAGAAAAGGTGCTATGTAAAACTCACCTTAGCAAAATGTTATCTCTTGAAAACTGGAATAGTGTGTTGCCCAAATGTGTCAAGTATCACCCTATAATAAGGTAATACACATAGACACATTGATTAATATCAAAATGTTTGATAATTGAGAGAAATTTAGTGAATAAATAACCAAAAATCTTTTTATGAAATTTAAATTTAAGATGGTCACAATAATATGTTTAAAGTATAAAAATAATTTTTTTACGAAATTATTTTCTTTAAAATAGAATATTAATTCTATTTATAACAAATTGTCCAATTTTAACTTTAATATTTAAAAATATTAAAATTAAAGAATTATTAGCTTAAAAATTATATTTCTGTTCTAAATATTCAGAAATAATTTGTATAAAATTTTGGTGCAAAAATATTAAAAATTGGATTTATTATGATTTAATTATGATTAAACTAACAAAAACTGATTAAAAATATTAAATAAATGATTTTTCTGAAATAAAAATCATTTCAGAAAAGTTTATTGTTATATAAACTTAGAGTAATTTTTGTGGAAATTAATAAGATCGTTTTGATATTTTAATAGATTTTTATAAATAAAATAGAATAAACTTGATTTATTTATTATATATATTAAATAAATAAATTTTTGAAAACTAAAAATTGTGAGTTAAACCTTTTTATCAGTTTTAACTATAAATAAATTTTGTAGAGTTTTTAAAAGAGTTTTAGTATTTTAAAACTAATTTAAAAATACTAGTAGTTATATATATATAATAGAGTTTGAATGTTCCAAAAAAAAACGTTGCTGATGCCAGGGGTCGAACCCGTGACCTTTCATTGCAAGACAGCAGCCTGAACCAGCTGCTCTGTATCACATTTGTGTTTATAGTTGATTTCAAAAGATATTTGAACAAAGCATCAGTAAGTCATCTTCCCCAATTTATATCATAAGAACCCTAGAATTTTCAATACACTAATTCGACAATTAATAACCCCTGTAAGGTTGGGGTTAATGCTCTTTCATGGCCGATTAAGCTACAGAAAACAAGAATAAGATTCATACCTATAACAAAAGCTCCAAATCACGAGTCAAAGCAAAAGTCAAAAGTGTGTGATTCCGGCTAGGGACGAATGATTTGTAAGAATTAGAGGTAGGGTTTTTACGTTTTGGCGTGTTTAGGCTTTGAAGAATGCTTCAATTTATACTATAACATATGATTCGTATATATGGATGATTAGGAAAGTTTGACCCGCACCTTGAATACGAACGCGTGATTTGTGTAAGAATTGAATTTGCCTTGACCGTATAATACGTGAAATCAGTTGTCGAATTAAATCGTGGGTCAAATCAGTTAATGTTCACCTTGATTCTAGCTTGTTGTTGACTTTCCTGTTATTCTTCTTGTTCACGCATCGACCAGCAGAGAAGGAGAAGGAAAGAGATAAGGTTTGTAATGTGGGTTCAAATATAATTAGAATTGGGATAACATCAGATGTGATGGTGTAGTCCGGTTGGTTGTGGCGTGTGGGTGAGTCGGCTTCTGCTCGGGTTTGAGTCCTGGCAGGAGCAGGTTTTATTATTTTTTTTTTTTTTGTTAAGCTAGTAAGAGGAGGTGTTGGGCTGGACAAGTGGGCCGACACTATGTTGTTGGATCTGGGCTCAGTTTAGGCTGGTAGTGGGCTCATGTTTTAAGGGTTTGATTGGGTTGGGTTTAAGAATTGTGTTTCAAGTGAGTGGCTATTTATAATCTGAATATATATATATATATATATATATATATATATATATATATATATATATTTTATAAAATATTATTATTATTATTATTATTAGAAACCTATATATATATATATATAAGTTGTGTGGTAGGAAGAAAACTTAGGCACATAATAAAATAAAAAATATAATATGTGTATTAGGATTTGGTAAAATTTTTGCGATGTTACAGCTGTCAATCCACCTCCACCTCAGTGCTCTTATAAGATGTTTCGGGACTATCAGCCCCATAACTTCGCTGGGATTGAGGGAGCGGTGGGACTGCTCCGATGGCTGGAGAAAGTAGAATCTGTGTTCGTTATGTGTAACTATCCCGCTGGGGACCGAGTTAAGTATGTTACTGCGACATTCGAGGGGCTTGCATTGTCGTGGTGGAATGCTACTGCCCAAATCAAGGGATTGGGGGAGGCTATTGCCATGCCTTGGGCGGATTTCGTGCATCTGTTAAGGAGTGAGTATTGTCCGAGGGAGGAGGTACAGAAGTTGGAACATGAGGTCTGGAGTTACAAGATGGTCGGGTCCGAGATTGAGGAGTACACTGTGAGGAGGAACGAGCTGGTGGTGTTGTGCCCTGATTTGCACACACCCAAGTATAGGAGGATTGAGCACTATGTATCTGGGTTAGTGCCGGAGATTGCCGGGTTGGTGGCTGCTGGGAATCTTCCCACTCTTGCTGAAGTTGTTCGATCAGCTCATCGGATGACTAACTTGAAGGTGGCAGAAGGTGTTTTGCCTCCTAAAGGTACTACTGTGAAGGGTTCGGAAGGGAACAAGAGGAAGTGGGATAATGTGGGGAAGAGTGTCGTGCCAGCACCATCGCAACCAGTGAAGAAGTTCGATTCGTCTGGGTCTTCTTTGGGGCAGAAGTCGGGTGGGTATGTTGGGAAGCATCCCAAGTGCAACAAGTGTGGTTATCACCACTCTGGGAATTGTGATCGGACTCGCTATTATCGGTGCCATAAGTTGGGGCATCTTGCTAAGGATTGCAGGGTGACACTTACCTCAGCTCAGACTCCTGCTGCTACTCCTACTCCTGCTGCTCAGGGGACTCCAGGAAAGCAAGGGTGCTATAACTGTGGTGACACGGGACATTTCAAGCGTGAATGTCCCAAGCTGAAGCAGGGTGATAATGGGAGGGGTGGGAACGGTAACGGGAACAACGGGGGCGGAGGCAGGACTGCGCGTGCTTTCGTCATTGGATCTGCAGAGGCTAGGCAGGATCCAGACACAGTTACCGGTACGTTCCTTCTTAATGATCGCTATGTTTCTGTCTTGTTTGATTCTGGTGCCAATAAGAGTTTCGTATCTATGGACATTAGTCTATTGCTAGATATAGTACCCACACCTTTAGAGGCTAAGTACTTAATAGAGTTAGCTGATGGTAAGAAAATCGAAGCGACGCACACTCTTAGGGAATGTTGCTTAGAACTGTCGGGTTTGTCTTTCCCCATTGACCTTACGCCGGTACCCCTGGGTAGTTTTGATGTCGTTGTTGGCATTGTTTGGTTATCATTGTATCGTGCGGAGATCGTTTGTTTCGATAAGATTATTCGGATCCCTCTCCCCGACGAAGACACTTTCGGTTCATGGTGAGAAAAGCGGTGCTTCGCTGAGTATCATTTCTAGCATGAAAGCCCGTAAGTATCTTCGGAAGGGTTGTTCGGCCATTCTGCCACTTGTTAATGTTTCGACTGACGATGAGAAGAAGATCGAGGATATTCCGGTGGTTCGTGATTTTCCCGATGTGTTTCCTGATGATTTACCTGGTCTCCCTTCCCATCGTCAGGTCGAGTTTGGCATTGATCTTACTCCGGGTGCAGCTCCTATTGCCCGGGCTCCGTATCATCTTGCACCTCCCGAGATGCAAGAGTTGTCCAATCAGTTGCAGGAACTCTTGGAAAAGGGTTTCATCCGACCGAGTTCTTCCCCGTGGGGAGCTCCTATTTTGTTTGTGAAGAAGAAGGACGGAAGTCTTCGCATGTGTATTGATTATCGTGAGTTGAACAAATTGACCATCAAGAATCGTTATCCTCTCCCTCGCATTGATGATCTCTTTGACCAACTCCAGGGCTCTAGTTACTACTCGAAGATTGATTTGCGGTCCGGTTATCACCAATTGCGCGTCCAGGAAGCCGACATCCAGAAGACTGCTTTTCTCACTCGTTATGGCCATTTTGAGTTCTTGGTCATGCCTTTTGGTCTCACTAATGCACCGGCGGTGTTCATGGACTTGATGAACCGCGTTTGCAAACCTTACCTTGATAAGTTCGTCATCGTGTTTATTGACGATATTCTGGTTTATTCTAAGAACAAGACGGATCATGAGGAACACTTACGGTTGGTCTTGGAACTTTTGAGACAGGAGCAGTTGTATGCTAAGTTCTCAAAGTGTGATTTTTGGTTACGTGAAGTTCAATTCCTAGGGCATGTGGTTAATGAACTGGGAATTCATGTCGATCCGGCTAAGATCGAAGCTATTAAAGACTGGGAAGCACCAAAGACGCCATCTGAGGTGCGGAAATTCCTAGGTCTTGCGGGTTACTATCGTCGTTTCATTGAGGGATTTTCGAAGATCGCTCAACCCCTCACCACTCTTACCCAGAAAGACCGAAAGTTTGACTGGGGTGAACCACAGGAATCAGCATTTCAGATGCTGAAACTTAAACTTTGTTCTGCACCTATCTTGTCTTTACCTGAGGGTACGGATGACTTTGTTGTGTACTGTGACGCTTCTATTCGTGGTCTCGGTTGTGTGTTAATGCAACGCGGGAAGGTTATTGCCTATGCTTCTCGTCAACTAAAGGTTCATGAGAAGAACTACACCACTCATGACTTGGAATTGGGTGCGGTGATCTTTGCATTGAAAATCTGGAGACATTACTTGTACGGTACCAAGTGTGAAGTATACACCGATCACAAGAGTCTTCAGCATATTTTCCACCAGAAGGTGTTAAACATGCGGCAGCGTCACTGGGTTGAACTCCTGAACGATTATGACTGTGCTATCAAGTATCATCCTGGCAGGGCGAACGTTGTGACGGATGCCTTGAGCAGGAAGGAGTCAGTGAAATCTCGTCGTGTTCGAGCCTTACAGCTCACCATTCATTCCTCATTGCCTGACCGAATCCGTTCTGCACAATTGGAAGCTTTGAAGGAGGGAAACCTTCAAGCTGAAACAATGCACAGTGCTGACAAGCATCTTGAACCCAGGACCGATGACTTACACTATTTCACGGGACGTGTTTGGGTTCCCTTGTTCGGGGGATTACGCGAGCTTGTCTTGGATGAAGCTCACAAATTCCGGTATTCTATTCACCCTGGCTCCGATAAGATGTATCAGGATTTGAAGATACTTTATTGGTGGCCAAACATGAAGGCTGATATAGCTTCTTATGTCAGCAAATGCTTGACTTGTGCTAAGGTCAAGGTGGAGTATCAGAGGCCGTCTGGTCTCCTGCAACAACCAGAGGTTCCAGAATGGAAGTGGGAGCGAATCACGATGGATTTTGTCACCAAGTTACCAAGGTCACCAAGCGGCTATGATTTGATCTGGGTGATCGTTGACAGGTTGACAAAATCGGCACGTTTCATACCTATTAAGGAAACCGATGGACTCGAGCGGTTGGCTCGACTTTACCTTAAGGAAGTGGTTGATCGGCACGGGGTGCCTGTTTCTATTATCTCTGATCGTGATTCTCGTTTTGCTTCGCGTTTTTGGAAGGCTCTGCAGAAGGCTTTGGGTACTCAGTTGGATATGAGTACGGCTTATCATCCGCAAACTGATGGACAGAGCGAGCGGACGATTCAAACATTGGAAGACATGCTTCAGGCATGTGTTATCGATTTTGGCAAAAGTTGGGAGATTCACCTACTGTTGGTGGAGTTCTCCTACAACAACAGCTATCACTCTAGTATCAAGGTAGCTCCGTTTGAAGCTCTATACGGACGGAATCGTCGATCACCTCTTTGTTGGGCCGAGGTGGGCGAGAGCCAGCTCACTGGTCCGGAACTGGTGTACGAAACTTCGGAGAAAATCGTACAAATTCGTAACCGTTTGGCTGCCGCGCAGGATCATCAGAAGAGCTATGCCGATCGCCGTCGCAAACCTTTGGAGTTCCAGGTTGGGGACAAGGTACTTCTGACAGTTTCACCATGGAAGGGCGTCATACGCTTTGGAAAGCGTGGCAAGCTTAACCCTCGTTATGTCGGACCGTTCGCAATCCTGGAACGGATTGGGCCGGTGGCATACAGACTTGACTTACCGGCGGAGCTCGGTAGTGTTCACAACGTCTTCCATGTGTCTAACTTAAAGAAGTGTTTGGCTGATGAATCTCTCATTGTACCATTGGAAGAGATCAAGGTTGATGATCGTCTTCGCATTGTGGAGGAACCTGTCGAGATCCTCGACTACAAGATTCGTAGCCTTCGTCGGAGTAAAATCCGCATCGTCAAAGTTCGTTGGAACACGAATCGTGGACCGGAGTTCACGTGGGATCGGGAGGATCAGATGAAAGCTAAACATCCTCATCTTTTTCCCAAACGCGCATTCGAATCTAGGCATGTTACGGCTGAAGCTGAATGAATCTCGGTTCGAGATTCCTTTCAACGTGGGGATGATGTGACATCCGGTAATTTTCTTTTCGTTTCATTCTTTCCGTCTCTTTCATTTTTGGGCTTCGTGCAATTTTCGAGACGAAAATTCTTTCAACGTGGGGATGATGTGACACCCGGCATATTTGGCTTAAACATTTTAGTAACACCTAAGTCTACCTTAGCGAGAAACATTTATAAACGGACTTAACTAGGTTAGTTGAGTCGGGTCAAGATAGGATTGTCCAGGGTTCAATGATCTGGAGGATCATTGGGAGTCGTTTTGGGAATACACTAGTACTGGGTCCCGTTGTTAGTGAAATTACATAAACTAATTAAGTGTTATGTGTAGATCAATTGTTATATGGTAGATTGTATGCAAAGACGTGTTTAAACGATGTGTAGATAATCATCCATGCTTAAATATGTTAAACATAGACTAAGGTTGCATGTTCATGTGTTAGGATGCATTAAAATGCGTTAAACACGACAAACTAGAAAACTAGAAAAACATAGTTCCAGGTTCGACCACATCGTGGGGGCAAACCTGGAAAATACTCTTGGTTCGACCCTTACTAAAGGGGCGAACCTGGAATGTTGAAATGAAAGAATTTCATTCGACCAAAACAAGGCACATTCGACCCTGTGGAAGGGGCGAATGTGGGTACATTCGCCCAGGTGAAAGGGGCGAATGTGGACTAGTATAAATACCAAACTTTGTCATTTTTCACCTTTTCACAAACCCTAGCCATCTCAAAACACTCTCAAACGATTTTAATCACTAAGGAAGGAGTTTTTGCTCTTATTTTTCATAATCTAACCAATCAACATCTAATCAAGAATCCAAGGTGTTTTCTTAATTCTAAACCTTATTCAAGTATTTTAATTCGTTTTTATCTAACCCTAAATGTCCAGATCTGTTCTAAGGATGTTTTTGTTAATAAAAACCTTTTAAACATCTTTTTAAACCTAAACCCTGTCATTAAACATAGGTTTTCATATCAATAAACATATGTTAATTATGTGTTATGTGATATTATGTGTTGTTTAATGATTTGCTACTGTGCGTTAAACACGACAAACTGGAAAACTAGAAAAACATAGTTCCAGGTTCGACCACATCGTGGGGGCAAACCTGGAAAATACTCTTGGTTCGACCCTTACTAAAGGGGCGAACCTGGAATGTTGAAATGAAAGAATTTCATTCGACCAGAACAAGGCACATTCGACCCTGTGGAAGGGGCGAATGTGGGTACATTCACCCAGGTGAAAGGGGCGAATGTGGACTAGTATAAATACCAAACTTTGTCATTTTTCACCTTTTAACACACCCTAACCGTCTCAAAACACTCTCAAACGATTTTAATCACTAAGGAAGGAGTTTTTGCTCTTATTTTTCATAATCTAACCTATCAACAACATCTAATCAAGAATCCAAGGTGTGTTCTTAATTCTAAACCTTATTCAAGTATTTTAATTCATTTTTATCTAACCCTAAATGTCCAGATCTGTTCTAAGGATGTTTTTGTTAATAAAAACCTTTTAAACATCTTTCTAAACCTAAACCCTATCATTAAACATAGGTTTTCATATCAATAAACATATGTTAATTATGTGTTATGTGATATTATGTGTTGTTTAATGATTTGCTACTGTGCTAATGCTAGAAACATGATTTAGGGCTGTTATTGATGATAGTTTAGGATTATCAAAGGTTATAATTAGATAGATGATAATATCAAGTCTAATTGGGAATTTTATTGAATCCAGGGCTTGTTGCATGTTAGTATTATCAAAAAAACAATTGGGGGTTTTCGATTACATGATAAACTGAGCATTTTAAGATGATTATGGATTGATTTTGAAAAGTTTCCAAATTGGGTAAAGATTACATGCATGATGTGACACTTCCATAATCTTTGCCATTTTGGGAAAGGGCTAAAACGAATAGGTTTTGGGGCAAAATTGGTGGGGTTTTGTAGGGATAAGTTATCCATGCTTGACTGCAGTGTTTGATAATGTTTCGGGATGTTTTCGGATGTTTTTGAAGCGCTTTTGGGAAAAGTAATTTGTCAGGGTCGAACCTAGGCACATTCGACCAGTCGAGTGGTCGAATGTGGAATCCCAGGGTCGAACCTGGACAGTTTGGTCGAATCTGTTAAAAACGGTCGAAGGTGGCTTTCCAAAGGGTCGAAAGTGGGTTAAAAACGGGCGATGGTGGAGTAATGTTCTTGGTTCGACCCTATTGATTCAAAAATGAGATTTTTGAAACATACTAAGTGTTTTATGCTTGAACCTTGTGTGTAATCTATGTGTACTTGATTAGTTAGGGTAATAAGTCACCAACGGGATGTCGGGTCGGTCTAGTGTGTCGGTTGAAAACTTAAACACTTTTTAAAACATACTTGATCACGATCTGGAAAATCGGGGACTCGATAACCTTATGGTTATTAGTCGGAACACTTATGTGAACATTTTGATAGATCTCCGGTAGTGGGATTATCAAGGGCTTGGCATTTTATTATTTATGGAAGAACGCAATCTAAGGTGAGTTCACGACCCCACTTTTACAGCTTTAACTTTTGGGGGAGAAAACATGCTCTAAACTATTTTGGTAACATATGTCATACTATGGTTTTGACTTTGCATGCTATACGATCTTTTAATGTCCCGGGGAAAACCATGAATGTGCGGGGATGCACAACGGGGGAAGTGTGGATAGATCTATTGGGCGTGACCTGCCCCACTCGTCGGCTTGGAGGGTCGGGCGGGTGCATATTGTCTCGAACTAGTAACATTGGTAACATGCTGAACATTCGGGCTGAGCATTGCTAAACATTGCTAAACGTGTCTAGTAATGGTTTTCCAATCGTAGTAGTAATAAAACATACGCCTAGCTAGCGTACTTGGTAACATTGGTATAGTATGGACATGATAACGCTTTGGTAACTCTTGGTAACATATTGAACAAACCTGTGAACTCACCAGCATTATATATGTTGACGTCTTTTTGGCATGTTTTTCTCAGGTCGCTAAGGTAGCATCGGTTGGACTAGGCGCACGGGTCTGCATTGGCGTCTAGGCTTAGTGGCATATTTTAAATAAGTGTCTTGAATATTTTGGAACACAGTTTTGTTGTTGATTAAATCTTTAAATGCTTTCGCTATGTTTTAATGGTTTGATAACCAAGTTTGGAGTTTACGTATTTCATATAGTGTTGTTTGTTGTGACCGTTGACTTGGATCCTGGTTTGTCATGCGCCTCGCTGTAAAACCCCGCAAGTGGAATTTGAGGGTGTGACACCATGGGGTCGAACCTAGCTCTCTGTTGGTCGAATGTGCCTCTGTTAGGTCAAACGAACTTGATTTAGGTCGAATTAACACATGTTAAGGTCGAATGAACATGTGTTAAGGACGAATGAACTTGTATTAGGTTGTATGAACTTGTGTATAGGTCGAATGGGCCATAAGGGGGTCGAACAAAGGCCATTAGGGTCGAACCTGGTCCTGTGTTATGCTGATTCGACCTCACAACTCCATATGTGCGATTTTTTATTCAAACTAAGTGTTATATGCTTGAAACTTACGTGTTAATCATATGTACTTGATTAATTGATATAATGGGTCACCAACGGGATGTCAAGCCAGTCTGGTATGTCCGGTTAACACTCAAACACATTTCTAAACACACATAGTCAAGATCTGGACAATCGGGGACTAGTTAACCTTTGGGTTAGTAGCCAATACGCTTACTTAAACTTATTGATAGGTCGCCAATAGTCAGCGCTATCACACACGTGTCGGATTTCTATTTAACTGAAGAAGCACTCTAAGGTGAGTTTCACGGCCCCACTCTTTACTGGTTTTACATTTTCGGGGGAGAAAACATGTTATATTCTTTAAACGTGTGTCAACTATGTTTTCATAAAAGATGTGTCAACTATGTTTTGGTATTCATGTATTCATTATGTTTTAGAGTATTCATTGAGTTACTATGCGATGTTTGGAAGTCTCGAGGAGAACCATGAATGTGCAGGGATGCACAACGGGGGAAATGTGGATAGATCTATTTGGGCTAGGCCGGCCCCACTTGTTCAATTAGAGGTTGGACGAGTGCATGTTGTCTCTTAGGTATTCAATATTCAGTATTCATTCGGGCATTATTCATGCAGTCACAGTATTCGAGTCCAGTAATGGTTTTCCAATCGCAGTAGTGACAGGTATTCATATGATTTGCATGCATGTGGCCTGGTTTGGCCAAGGGTATTCGTTGAAACCTTTGGAGTCGGTCTTCAGGAAAAACCTGTGAACTCACCGGCATTATTTGCTGACATTTTTAGCATGTTTGTCTCAGGTCGCTAAGGTAGCAGCTATCGGTAGGCGCACGGAGTCTCACGGCGTCTAGGATTCATATGCATGTTCATTAAATGTTTTCAGACTTTATGCTTTTAGTTTTGGATTGTAATAACATTTTATGCTTCCGCTGTGTTGGATGGATTTTGAAAACTTAATGGGCAGTTTACGTTGTTTTTACTATCATATAGTTGTCGTTTATTGTGACCGTTGACTTGGATCCTGGTTTGTCACGCGCCTCGCAGTAAAACTCCGCAAGTGGGAATTTGAGGGTGTGACAGATTGGTATCGGAGCCAATGGTTATAGTGAACTAGGACCGCATTTAGAGTCTAGTCTATAGCCGAGTCTCACACACATTAGACAGTCATACATATTTACATGTCGTGTCATTTGATAAACATACTAACCTTGTAGGGGTGTCGGTATCCTCATCACACAGTATCATATTATCTATCCTTGGTTATTTCTACCCTTACTCTATCTTCTTCTTCGGATTTGAAGATGAAGAGGCTTATCGCTTATACTTGACAGTAATGTACATTGGGGTGGCTTAGGCACATTGTTAAGATTTGTCTGGGATTTAGATATCTCCCCTCTATGCCCTAATGGACACACTTGCCTACACACACACTATCATGCACTAGCACTTGTTATAGTGCACCTCTGAGTGATTGTTCACTTTGGGGTCCTTGTGCGATAAAAGTTTCTTTAAAGAATGCGGGTATCAGGTGACTTGAATTTCTAGCTAGGAGCACGCCTAGAGGACCATGTAGAGCGATTTATCATTTCGGGTGCACACGAAATCATAAATCGAAATGCATGAAAATCTTGGTGGACTTCGTGTTTGGACAGATGGTCATGCTAGAACCCCGCTCTGAATTCCTTTGGTCACTAGTAGTTTGATCTAGTAGTGACACTGAGTATCTTGTCTCGTGTTTTAGTAGAACATGTCTGGTCGTACTGGTGGACATACTGAGGGACGCCGTGGTGGCGGCGGTGGTCGCATAGGCGGTGGACGAGGTGGTGGGAACATCACCATGATACAGGCGGAGTTGGAAAGCATGATGCAGCAGCAGTTGAACATTGCATTGGCTGCCTTCCAGGCTGCTCAGCAGACTCTGAGAAATGCTAATCAGGTGCAGTCTGGAAGCACCTACAAGAAGTTCAAGGACTGTAAGCCCCATAACTTCAGTAGGACTGAAGGGGCGGTGGGACTACTCCGGTGGTTCGAGAAGATTGAGTCAGTATTCGCTATGTGCAACTGTCCTGACACTGATCATGTTAAGTATGCTTCTGCTACTCTAGAGGGACATGCCCTGAACTGGTGGAACTCTACCACTACGAACCTTGGCCTGGGTAAGGCCAATGCCATGCAGTGGTCCGAGTTTATTCAGATGCTGCGAGTGGAGTATTGCAAGAGGGATGAGATCATGAGGTTGGAGCATGAGTTCTGGAATCTGAAGATGGTTGGGTCGGAGATCGAGGACTTTACTGCTAGGCACAATGAGTTGGTTGTGATGTGCCCCGGTTTGGCTACACCTGAGTACTGGAGGATTGAGCACTACATTGCTGGGCATATTGCTGCTGCTGACCACACTACTATGTTGGCTACTATTCGGGCAGCTCACAAACTGACCAACATGAAGGTTGCTGAGGGTGTTTTACCTCCGACGGGTGCTGCTGTGAAAGCCCCTGCGGATAACAAGAGGGAGTGGGAGAGTGCTGGGTAGAACGCTGGGTCGTCCCAGCAGCAGGTGAAGAACAAGATGTTTTGGGAGTGTCATCTGAGCAAAAGTCTGGGGGGTATACTGGGAAGCTCCCGAAGTGTGGTGAGTGTGGGTTTCATCATACGGATGATTGTGAGAAGTTTCGCTGTAAACAACCGACAAAAATATAAATTATTCATTAGCCTCTATATAATTTCTTGTAAAAAAAATTATCTTCATTTAAAACTTTTTTCAAACTTTTCAAAATATATATTCCATACCATGATTGGTACCTTTTAGATTGCAGATACAACGAAACAAACAAATCTAAAGTAATAAGAGTAGTGATGTTTTGGCTAAGATATAAAAAAATTAATTTAAAAGTACATCCTCATCTGTTAAAATCATCTCAATCAGGTATTAATCATTTTGGCACTTGACATTAGGTTTCTTCCAAAGCCTAAATATTTTAAACATTGAGTGTATAATCATTTAATACGGAAGTAACTAAACATATTGAATTTGGTGTTAAATCAAATATTAAATCTAATTTGGATTGATTTATTTTATTTTTTCAAGAAAATATGAAAGTGTAACAAAACTTTAACTAATTACATTGTGTTACTACTAAGTTGTTTATTTTGACTTTTAAACTAATGTTAACATCTAAAATTAATTTATATTGTTGAGCATATTTAACATCTATAAATAATAACCAAAATCAGTAATAATAAAACTTAATAATCATTTATCAAATATTGTAACAAATATAGTTTTTTAAACTTAGAATGAAGTACCAAATTATTATAATAGCTTAATTTAAGGTACACGATTTAAATTCAAATTAATAACATATAAATATGTTATTTAAAAAGAATCAATAATTACTTTAATAATGTTTACTTTGTTTAGTTAATAAACATTTTCAAGTTATATTCAATAATTTATTTTTAATTTTGTATTAACATATAATTATATTAGTTGATTTATAAAACATAGTAAAAATATATTAATATTCATAGTTGTAACTGAAATTATTAAAAATGAAATGAATTATGTTATTAAATAAAGAAAAAAATGAAAATAATGTTATTGTTTTGCATATAAATGAGAGAATTTATGAGGGAGTGCCATGTGTCCCTTATGTGTTTTATTTTATTAATATAGATAGAAAATATGGTTGTTTTAATTTGTGTTTAATGTATCTGTTATACAAATAACGTAAATAAGAATTTAATATTTTATTTAAATATTATGCTATTACATCAAGATTGTAGATGCAAAAGTGCGACTAATGCTTCGGATTGAACAATACAAATGTTTTGGTGAATGTCGTTGGTGCGAAGGAGGAATTCAGTAAGTGCGAAGGAGACAATTTGTAGGTGCGAAGGAAGATAAAAGGTGCGAAGGTAGAAGACACTGTGGACGAATGTGAATATACTTTATTGTAGAACTTGGTTCGACCAGATGATTTGGGCGAACCTGCACATTCGCACAATCAATTTGGGCGAATGTGCAGTCTATAAATAGACAAGTTAGATTTTTGAATGTAACTTTTGGTCATTATTATTCCCTCCACTTTCAGAAACTCTCTCTAGTGTTTTGTTTAACTCGTTTATCGTTCATACCTTGATTGTAATCATATTTCAACGTGTAATCGAGTTGTTAATTAATAAAAACATTTGAAAATGATGATCTGTGTGTTTTAATCTGTTTGACTATTATTTTGTGATAGTTTTAGGGTTTCCGCACCTAAAACTAACTTGTTTGATCATTCTTTGTTGTTATACGATCCTTTCACAAAATATGTGGGCGAATGAAACTTTTATTCAAAATTCATACATTCGCACCATCTATGATTCACATTCGCACCATGTTAAATCTCTTTCGTACCCCCGTTTGGGCGAAAGAGAAGGTTTGTTACCAAAAATTTTTAAGTTTGAAATTTTGTCGATTCTTAACATGTGTTTTTGTTTGTTTTGCAGATTTAACGATGTCTGAACAAGAGAAGACGACAGAACAAGCTGGATCATCATCACAACCTGGCAAACAGTTAGATTTTGAAAATGCGCATAACTGCTGTGCGTATCTCGGAGACGTAAAGAAGCATACAGAGTTCGTTGGCATTATTGATCTTCTGAAGAGATGCAGGGTGATAGATGCTATTGCTACCCCGACGGTTATATACAGGGATATGATACAAGAATTTTGGTCAAATGCCAAGCTTGACTTCTGGAAGTGCGAATCGTGTTTGATGAGCAAGATTCAAGGACAGAGAGTCATTGTTTGTGAAGAGGATCTGAGAGAAGCATTGAACTTGAATGATGAGCCGACAGATCCAAAGGAGTTTACTTTTATGGATCAGCGAAAGTGCTTCCTCAGAATGAAATACAATGGACCAATCACTGATGGTTCATTACATAAAGGAAAACTGTGCCCACAATTCAAATATCTGGCACACGTTTTGATTCATGTATTCGGATCTGCAGCTGGAGGATATGACTTGATGAGGAAGAGCATCAGTTCTATGATGGTTGCTTTAGTATTGAACAAACCGTTCAATGTCTCAGGCATGCTGATGTCTCATTTACTAGAGCCTGTGAACGGCACGAGGAATCTTAAGTTTCTACTTTATCCTCGTTTCCTCCAAATGATATTTGATCACAAGTATAAGGAGTTGAAAAGAGATCCTAAGCACATTGTTGTTTAGGAACATATGTCGCTGAATACACTCGCTAGGATGAAAGCGTATATGGGATTGTCAGTTGATGAACGTCCTCCAGTAAGACGTTTATTTGGACACCTAGCTAGAGTCGATTATACAGATCCGGGTGAAGGGCTTGTGAGGAATGTAAACAGTGATTCTAATCCTGATAATCCGTTACATCATGTTGATCCTGATGCAAAACGCAAAAGACAAGTTGTGAATGTGGGCGCAAAGAGTGGAAAGACAAAGAAAAAGGAGATAAGGTTAGAGGTTACTGAGCCTGAAAAGAAGAAAAGCACGCAAAGAAGAAACAAGACGATGGCGAAGAAGGGTTTACATATAGTTGATGAGGCGTCTGTTGATTCAGAAGAGACGCAGGAAAATGAACGTTGGAATTCAGATGCTGAGACGGTAGAGACCACCACGCCCAAGGCCACTGAGGCTGGTGCATCTGCTAGCCAGAATGTAGAAGATCAAGGGAACAAAAGTCCTATTCCTGTTGATGAAGATGAGTTGATTATAGACGTAGATGAGACTTTTATTGGTTCTTAGTGCAAGCTGCCAGGAAAGAAAAGAAGAAACAGGAGAAGCCAACTATCAAGAGAAAGAAAGAGATTGAATCATTGATAGCTGGAAAGAAACTACCACCGGCTACAAGTTCTAAATCACCGGTTATTGCACCAGGTCAAAAGAAGCAAAAGACTGCGACAACATCGAGCACACCACAGACTGAAGAAATGCCTATGGATGAGGTTAATGAGGCATTGGATAACGTGCTTAAGAAGATCAGAAAAGGCAAACTGCCTGATGTTGTTGAACCACCAAAGAAGACGAAAGTTTCGGTGGACAGTGACATTATGAGTGCTGTGAATCAGAGATTGTCAGAGATGATGAATCTTATCAACAAACAACAAACTGAGATTGAGCAGTTAAAGTCTAATGATAAGAAGATGTTGGAGGTCGTAGTCACATCAGCAGATGATAATGAAGCTTTGAAGAAAACGATCAAGAGATTAAAGAGAGAAAATAAGAAGTTGCTGAAGCACGAGCAACGAAATACCATGAGAATCATTGTTTTGAAGGAGGAGAATAAACAGTTGAAGAAGAGTAACAAGCATATGGATGATCTGATCAAGAACTTGTACTCTCAAGATCCTCAACTTCAAGCTGGTGAAGTAGAAAAGGAAAGAGAAGAAGAACAGGTTGATTACGAACTATCTGATAAAGAAGAAGATGATGAACTTGATGAAGATGCAGGAAACGATACAAAGAAGAAGAAGAAAGATGATAAGGATGATGGAGGTTCAGATGATGGTTCAAGTGATGGAAACGGCTCTTCTTTTGATGATAGTAGTGATGATGATGATGATGACCCTGACAAGTTTACATATGAGAAGCGTGACTCAGATAAGGGTGGTGAATCGAGATCTAAGACTCCTGGAGAGAATGTTGATGATGATATATTCTGGAACGAGAAATTGCAGTCATTGTCTGAAGACGATAAGAACAAGTATCGCCAGATGCTCACTGATCGAGTCTGGACGATCGACATGACTAGCAGATTTCCAGAGATATTTGAATCGAACAATAAACTATTCGAGTTGGAGTTTGATGACCCTGATCTTGAAGATGGGGAAGTTTCTGCGGCAATTTCAAAAGAGATACTTGAAGGTTTAGCAAAGCAAGTAGGAATGACTTTGGAAGAATTACTTGCTGACAACTTCATTCCTAAGATACCTGAGAAGGAAGCCGGGAATCATTCTGATGATCGTGACGTTCCTGCGTTCGAGGAAGATGAAATGGAAGACATTACAAGCGAGGAGTATCCACAATACTTCAAGACTAATCAAGATTGTGGATTTTCCTTCTCAGATGAACTTCTAAACCATGCCGAGAAACTAGCGAAAGAGAAGAGCAAAGCGTTTGAAGACGAAATCTTTAAAGGGCATGACAAACCACGGTTCGAGCAGTCTGAGAGTTTGAAAGAATTCTTGAAGAAGTTAAAAGAAAAAGAAAACAATCGTCCGAAAGCTGATATTCAAGGAAGCTTTACAAACTTCATAATGGTATTTTCAAAGGTCGTGCATTGGCCTGGAAGTTTGTTAAAGATTTGAGATGCTTCGCAGTAAAGTGGGAGAAGGGAATCTTGTATTTTGACAAGTTTCATCACTTGAAGACTCTTCCTTATTGGGCAATCCGTGATATTTGTCGTCACCGTTTAACGGGAGCGTCAAATAGTCAGATTACCTACTTTGTTGAGAAAATGACTAGAGAAAGCCGAACCAAGTGGGACTTGTTTAAACCACAATATCCTAAGCGAATTGTTCACAAGAAGGATATTGATCAGATTACTGGTATGCCCAAGGTGACTTTAAAGTACAAACCACCGCGAGTGTTGAAAAACATTCCTTTTTTGCCTATCCCACAACACTTCGCCAAAGACTTCATCTGGTGGTATTATGATTGGAAGATTGCAGAGGACGTGATTGTGTTGAAAGACGGAGAGACGAACTACAAGAAAGTACACATCTTTGATCCCATGTGGTTAATAAACTGTTCACATGAGGATATTATCATGTTGTTCTACAATCCGATCTATTCAGATGCAAAAGATGCTGAGCAAGCAGGAAAGTACCAACGTGTGGTATTTCTGTGCTTTGCATATGATATCAATGCTGGATGTGACTATGGCGAGAAGCTGGGAAAGTTTGTTGAAAAGCAAAAGGTGCCTGAACTGAAAACGAAGAAGCAAAAGCAATTTCAGGAACCGGTGATGACAAAAGAACAGAAGATTCAACGACACATCAGACTCATGAACATTAGAATGGACGAAGAACGACGACAACAATCCAAGCAATAGTCGAGGGGTAGTTTGTAGATGCAAAAGTGCGACTAATGCTTCGGATTGAACATTACAAATGTTTTGGTGAATGTCGTTGGTGCGAAGGAGGAATTCAGTAAGTGCGAAGGAGACAATTTGTAGGTGCAAAGGAAGATAAAAGGTGCGAAGGTAGAAGACACTGTGGACGAATGTGAATATACTTTATTGTAGAACTTGGTTCGACCAGATGATTTGGGCGAACCTGCACATTCGCACAATCAATTTGGGCGAATGTGCAGTCTATAAATAGACAAGTTTGATTTTTGAATGTAACTTTTGGTCATTATTATTCCCTCCACTTTCAGAAACTCTCTCTAGTGTTTTGTTTAACTCGTTTATCGTTCATACCTTGATTGTAATCATATTTCAACGTGTAATCGAGTTGTTAATTAATGAAAAACATTTGAAAATGATGATCTGTGTGTTTTAATCTGTTTGACTATTATTTTGTGATAGTTTTAGGGTTTCCGCACCTAAAACTAACTTGTTTGATCATTCTTTGTTGTTATACGATCCTTTCACGCACATACAAAGATGTTGAGAATCCGGTTAAAAACCGAATTCATGGATCGATTACGCGAAAACAACTCGGTTTCAGACGGGAGATTCGAGACAAGACAGAAATATACGATAACAACGTCATCACAGATTCTTATTAATTCAGAAACGGTTACAGACACTGTCATCAGTAGGATAAATATCTATCTCGGGGCCGGGGGAGGTTGGGCATGACCTCCCCCTTGAGAGCATTCAAAGCATAAACTCAAATCTACAAATGAAAACCAACACATGAGACTGTTATTTATAGTCCAAAACCATAAGCCACCTTCGCCCATTTATGGAGGTCGAATGTGGAGCTTTTCCACATTCGCACCATCACAAACGGTCGAATTTGGACTTAGGTTTTGGTCTATATTTACAAATGCATCAGATCCATAAAATGCCCTTATGGATCACCACAATCTCATGTAATACAATACAAAGACTCAACCCTAGTCTATTCGACAGTGACGTCCACAGAAAATGCATCAACAATTATTGTTGATGTAACAATGTGTCTGATACTTCAACAATAACTGACTGAAGTTACCATAACAATAGATAAAACTGAAGACAATTTTTATAGAAATAAAAAATCTTTAAAAAAATCAGTATTATTAAAATGTGTAATAATAATTTTTATTCACAATGTATTATGTATTATGTTTTAAATTATTAGTATGAATATTATCATTAGTTTCATTTTCATAGTAATAAGCTTTCGTATTGAAACCTATTCTAAATTCAAAGCTATAGAAAATTTTATGACTTGCCAACAGATATTTTCAAAAAACTGTGATCCATTACAATTTTCAACTGAAGAATGATGTAACCAGATTTTTAAAACAGAGTTTGTAAAACCTAACTTGTAATGAATATCATACGAAATAACTATAAATTTAAATCACTTCAGTCTTTTCAAATTCATAATTACAAACAGTTTACACAGCCCTAAAAGAGTTTGATGGCCACTGTATAGATGAAGGATCTAGTGGAAAGTTACCATAAATTTACACATTATTCTTTTTGTCTTAACTAAAGAATTAAAACTATTATTCTTACAAATGATTTTAAGTCTTTTTATTGTTCCTATAAATTTAAAAAATGAATATATATTTTATACCAATAAAAATTCTACAAAAATATTAGCAGGTATAAAATACGTAATTATAGTTTTTATTGACAACTTATTATATTTTAAATAAATAATATTTCCATGACAAATTTTTTTAAGAAATGACATGAAATATACTGACTATAACTAATATTTTAAAGAAACTAAAATGAATATTTACATATAAGTCACTTAAGTTATTATAACTATCTGTTTAATACTGTTTATCAGCATCTATAGCATTGTAAACAGATATTGAAATTCAATAAAAGTCTATGATGGCCACTGTACAGATAAAAGTTTTGTAAATAGAACGAAACAATACGGATATTTACCCTAGATGAAATCATTTTCAGTATTAAGAAACAACTAAATAATGTTAGCGTAACAAAAGATATTATTAATGTAAAACGTATGTTTATAGCAATAAAAATACTTAAAAAATCAGTATTATTAAAAATTATAATAATAGTTTTTAATCACAATGTATTATGTTTTAAATTATTAATATTGAAACCTATTCTAAACCTATTCTAATTTCAATGGATTATGTTTTAAATTATTAGTATTGAAAACTATTATTTACAATGAATAGGTTTTAATATTATTTACATGAAATATACTGACTGTAACTATTATTAAAAATTGTAATAATAGTTTTTATTCACAATGGATTTCAATGTCCTGAAATTAAACTTTCGTTTTGAAACCTATTCTAATTTTAAGGTATACAATATTTGATTACTTTTCAACAGATGTTATAAAACAACTGTCATCCATTACAATTTTCAACTAAAGGATGAAGTAACCAGAGTTTTAAAACAGATTTTGTAAAACTTAACTTGTAATCAATATCTAACGAAATAACAATAAATTTAAATTACATCAGTCTTTTCGAATTAATAATTACAAAGAGTCGCCACAGCTCTAACAGTCTTTAATGGCCACTGTACAGATGAAGGATCTAGATGGAAATATGCTATAAATTTAAGCATTATTCTTTTTATATTAATTAAACAATTAAAACTATTGTTCTTACAAATGATTTGAAGTCTTTTATTCTACAAAAATATTAGCATCTATAAGATATGAAATTATAGTTTTATTGACGACTTATTATATTTTAAATAAATAATATTTCCATGATAAGCTTTTTTAAGAAATGGCATGAAATATATTGACTGTAACTAATATTTTAAAGAAACTAAACTGAATATTTACATATAAGTCACTTAACTTATTATAACCATCTGCTTAATATTGTTTATCAACATCTATAACATTGCCAACACATATTGAAATTCAATAAAAGTCTATGATGGCCACTATAAAGATAAAAGTTTTGTAAATACAAATTTACGAAACAATGTGGCTATTTATAGTAGATGAAATCATTTTCAGTATTAAGAAACAACTAAATAATGTTACAGTATCAAAAGAAATTATTAACGTAACACATATGTTTATATCAATAAAAATACTTAAAAGAAAAATCAGTATTATTAAAAATGGTAATAACAGTTTTTATTCACAATGTATTATGTTTTAAATTATTAGTATGAATATTATCATTAGTTTCAATGTCCTAACAATAAACTTTCGTATTGAAAACTATTCTAAGGTCAAGGTATACAATATTTGATGACTTGTCAACAGATATTGCGAAACAATGGTGATCCATTGCAATTTTTAACTGAAGGATGATGTAACCAGACTATTAAAACAAACTTTGTAAAACTTAACATGTAATCAATATCTAACGAAATAACTATAAATTTAAATTACATAAGTCTTTTCAAATTCAGAATTACCTATAGTCGCCACAGCCCTAAAAGTCTTTGATGGCCACTGTATAGATGAAGGATCTTGATGGAAAGATGTGACACCCGGCAAACTCAGGTTAGTAACGTTGACTAAACTAGTAAGTCTACCATAGCGAGTCATACTTATTACATACTTAACTAGATCAGTCGGGTCGTTATGATGATTCTAGGGAGTCATCGGGAGTCGTTACGATGATCCGCGGGATCATCGGGAGTCGGTCCATAACCATGTGTACAAGGATTGGTGATTCGTGGAATCACCGGGTTTAGCACACACACTCAAGTCTCGAGTCCCGGGAATTGGTGAACGAGTGTGAACGTGTTTGTTTTCATGTATTATGTGTTTATAATCATTATGTGACTTATCGGTATGTGTATACGTGTTTACATACATTAAAACGATGATTACACGCAATTGCATGACATTATAGGTGATTAGCCCTAATTGCATGATATTAGGAGGTGATTAGCCCTAATTGCATGCTGATAGGAGGTGATTAGCCCTAATTGCATGCTGATAGGATGTGATTAGCCCTAATTGCATGCTGATAGGAGGTGATTAGCCCTAATCGCCTATAGGGTAGGCGATTAGGAGGTTTGGGTAGGCAATTAGAGCCCTAATCGCCAATAGGGTAGGCGATTAGCAGCCCTAATCGCCTGATAATGCTGCACAATCGCCTGACGTGTTTTAAACGACTAGAAACACCTATAAATAGAACCCTTAACTCCCCAAACACCCTTAGAGCAACCCTAACTGATCCTAAGCCACCCACACACCCTAGAACACCTCTGGAACTTGTTTTGCTACAAAAATCACCATTTCCAAGCTTACACACCTTTCTTTGATAAAATCCAAGGTGTGTTCTTCATCCCTAACCTTTGTAAAGTTGTTGTTTTGGTTTTCCAAAAGTCCAGACCTTGTTTTGCTAAGTTTGTGTCTTTAAAACCCTTTGAAAAGAGTTCTAAAACAAGTCTACACCATAATACTTGCTATATGTGAAGTTTACATGCATATGTTGATCTTCTTGGTGTTTATAACATGAATGTTTCCATGAAATGGTTGTACTTCTGTTATGTAGGGGTTATTAGGATGATTATCTAAGAGTTTGAGCTATTGTTGTTGTGTTTTGATGAAAATGTGTATTTTGACCCATTTGAACGATTCTTGGAGATCTAGGATGATTATGGTATGATTAATGATGGAATGTTGTTAGGATTTACACTAGAGAGGTGTTAAAATAGAGAAATGTTGATTTGCAAACTTGTAGGAGATGAAACTGATTGTTTCCATTTAAGGAAAGATAAGGTTAGTTAATGAAACCTAGTATTTTGCCGTTTTTGGAAATAATCGCACCGAGCCCGTTAGAGCAGAGATAAATTGGGGGTTTTTGCTTGGAGAGGGTTGGTTAATAGTTTAGTTTTGATTTTGGGTGTTTACACATGTTTCGGATCTGAATTGGAGGGTTAAACGCGTGAAATTGCGTCGCGCAGCAGCTGCAGGCGATTAGCCTCCTTAGCAGGCCATTAGCTTTCCTAATCGCATGCTAGGGTAGGCGATTAGCCCTCTTAGCATGCGATTAGCCCCTCAATCGCATGCTAAAGTAGGCGATTAGCCTCACAATTGCCTGTTGACCATCCCCAATCACATGTTGACTTTTCCTAATTGCATGCTAAGTTCCTAATCGCGTGTACTGCTGTCATAAACGCATTTTGACATCTCGGAACATGATTTGACACCTAGGAACATGATAGGAACCCCAGGATACACCCAATGACTTAGTAACACGTGTTCGGACCTGTTTATGCGTTAATTGTAGATTGTGCTAGACCAGGCGAACTCTTGCACGTATTAAGTGTTTAATTGCATATGTTGCATGATGTCTTGTATTTCCTAACACGTGGGATGTCGGGTCACCAATGGGATGTCGGGTCTTGTCTGGTATGGTCAGTTTAACAGTCAAATGTGTTTTCAAACGTTTATGGTTATGGTCTCGACATTCGGGGACTAGTTAACCTGCGGGTTATTAGTCCGGGTACTTACATACATCTTATGATAGGTCGCCGCTATTTGGGACTATTATAACATAATTACGTAACTGTTTTCAAGTAACGCAACCTAAGGTGAGATTCACAGCCCCACTTTTACTGTTTTGCTTTCGGGGGGAGAAACATGCTTCGTACGAACTATTTAAAGGTCATGTTATACTATGGGTACTTTATGTTACTATACGGCTTTTATGGAAAGTCCCTGGGGGAAACCATGAATGTGCTGGAACGCACAACGAGGGAAATGTGGATAGATCTATTGGGCCTCACAAACCCCACTCGACGGCGGGGCCGGGCGGGTGCATATTGTCTCTACCTATCGGGTTACCGAGGCATCGGTAGCCCAGTCATCTGGGCTGGTATCATCTTTTGGTTCATGTTTAGTAATGGGTTCCCAACCGTAGTAGTAAAAACACTTAACGTCTAGCTAACGTTCTTATGACATAGTATTAACGGGAATGATCTTTGTGAACTTGTGACAACACTTTTATAAAAGAAAACCTATGAACTCACCAGCATTATATGTTGACATTTTTGGCATGTTTTCTCAGGTCGCTAAGGTAGCAGTCAATGGACTAGGCGCACGGAGTCATGCACAGCGTCTAATATTTTGAAGCATATTAAACAATGTTTTGTAAACAATGATATGTCTTTTGGTTGTAAACAAGAAATGCTTCCGCTGCTGGTTTCCAGCTCAAAGCATGATATTTTGGTTTTAAATATATTTATGAATGCATGTTTGTTGTATGTTTATTGTGATCGTTGACTGAGATCCTGGTGTGTCACGCGCCTCGCGGTAAAGCCCCGCATGTGGAATTTGAGGGTGTGACAGATTGGTATCAGAGCCAACGGTTAAAGTGAACTAGGACTGCATGTAGAGTCTAGTCTATAACTGAGTCGCACACACTAGACGGTCACAGATAGTCGAGTCGTAACATGTGGGTAACAATATGACTTGTCGAGGGTGTCGGTGTCATCATCTTCTACGCTACATCATTTGCTTACTCTTTATCATTCTATCTCTTGACCTATCTTTACCATGATTCGACGGCGAACGATATACTATTGAACTTTCTTGACGGCGGCGTACATTGGGGCAGTTCCGGCATACTTCCGAGATTTATCCGAGGATTCGGACATCTCCTTTCTATGCCCTAATGGACACGCTCGTTTCTATGCGTACTATCTTATACTTATGATAATACCATGATTGGGCGCTAGTGTTCGGTGACTTGAACTTCAGACTTAAAGCACGCTTGGAGGACCATGTAGAACAGTTTATCATGTCGGGTGCACACGAGATTATAAAGTGTGATGCATGGGATCCCTAGCGGACTTTGTGTTTGAACGGATGGACCCAGACTGGGCTTGGTCTAGTTCCTTAAAATTCCTAATGGGTTATACCATGGGCAAGCCTAAATCTTTTGTTTCATGTTGTGACAGAAGATGTCGGGAGCTCGTGGAGGTTGCAAAGGCGGCCGTGCTGGCGGCCGTGGTGGCGGCGGTGGCCGTGGGAACATTAATATGACCCAAGCGGAGTTGGATAACCTGATGCAGCAGCATGTGAATATTGCTTTGGCTGCATTCCAAGCCGCTCATAATGCTATGGGTGGTACGTCAATCCTCACCTATCCTATCTTGTTCTTGGGTACTGTACCTTTTCTTGGTTTTCACCTGTGTGTCTGTTCCAGGTGGTGCTGTCAATCCCCCTCCACCCCAATGCTCTTACAAAAAGTTTATGGATTGCAAGCCCCATAACTTTAGTGGAACTGAAGGGGCAGTGGGACTGCTCCGCTGGTTGGAGAAAATTGAATCGGTTTTCTCAATGTGCAGCTGCCCGGAAGGCGACCGGGTGAAATATGCTTCTGCGACCCTGGAGGGTCAAGCTTTGACATGGTGCAACTCCACCACCCAGACCATGGGTATTGGGGAAGCTCACGCTATGCCCTGGACAGAGTTCGTTCAGTTGTTGAAAAACGAGTACTGTCCGAGGGATGAGATCCAGAAACTTGAGCACGAAGTCTGGAATCATAAGATGGTGGGGTCTGAGATTGAAGCTTACACTGCTAGGCACAATGAGTTGATGGTGTTGTGCCCTGATTTGCACGCACCAGAGTACCGAAGAATTGAACACTATGTCGTTGGGTTGGTGCCGGAGATTGCGGGATTGGTAGCGGCGGGTAATCTCACTGTGTATTCTGAGGTGGTTCGGTCGGCTCACAGGCTGACCAATATGAAGGTGGCTGAAGGGGTCTTGCCTCCTCGAGGCGCTACTGTGAAGGCCCCTGAGAATAACAAGCGTAAGTGGGAAGTTGTGGGTAAAGGCTCGAGTTCGGCTCAGCCTCAACAGGTGAGGAAGTCTGATGTTGGGGGACCGTCGACTGAACAGAAACCGGGGGGTTATACTGGGAAACTGCCGAAATGTGACCTGTGTGGATTTCACCACAACGGTCGTTGCGAGGACCGGAACCGCTGCCACAGGTGCCATAAGCTTGGGCACCAGGCAAAGGATTGCAGGGTTAATCTCCAGGGTAACTGGAACCCACCTGCTACACCTACTCCGGCTCCTCATGTTGCCGCTCCCCAGGGTAACCAGGGAAAACAGGGGTGCTTTAATTGTGGTGAGCTTGGTCACTACAAGCGTGAATGCCCCAAGTTGAAGCAGGGCGAGGCTGGGAAGAACGGGTCGGGTAATGGAAACAATGGGGGCGGAGGCAGGAATGCTCGCGCCTTCATGATTGGTTCGAGTGGGGCTCGGCAGGATCCTGACACTGTTACTGGTATGTTTCTTCTCGATAATCGCTATGCTACGGTTTTATTCGATTCCGGTGCCGATAAGAGTTTTATATCTCTTGGGTTTAGTCAATTGCTTGATAGGGTACCTACACCTTTAGAGGCTAAGTACTTGATAGAATTGGCTGATGGTAAGAAAGTCGAAACGACGCACGTCCTTAGGGAGTGTCGCCTTGAGTTGTCGGGTTATTCCTTCCCTATTGACCTTATGCCGATGTCTTTGGGTAGTTTCGATGTTGTTGTGGGTATGGATTGGTTGTCTTTGTATCATGCTGAGATCGTTTGTTTTGATAAAGTCATTCGACTTCCTCTCCCTGATGGAGAAATTCTGTTGGTGCACGGTGAGAAGAGCGGGGTCCCGTTGAGTATCATTTCGTGTATGAAAGCCTATAAGTATCTTCGGAAGGGGTACTCTGCCATTCTGGCACTTGTTTCGGTTTCGTCTGAGGAAGAGAAGAAGATCGAAGATATTCCTGTCGTCCGCGATTTTCCTGATGTATTTCCTGAGGATTTACCTGGCCTCCCGCCTTATCGTCAAGTCGAATTCGGTATTGAACTTGCTCCAGGTGCGGCCCTTATTGCCCGAGCCCCATATCGTCTTGCACCTCCCGAGATGCAGGAGTTGTCTAACCAGTTGCAGGAGCTGTTAGAGAAGGGTTTCATCCGACTTAGTTCGTCCCCGTGAGGAGCCCCTATTTTGTTTGTCAAGAAGAAGGACGGAAGCCTACGGATGTGTATCGACTACCAGGAATTGAACAAGGTTACCATCAAGAATCGTTATCCTCTTCCTCGCATCGATGACTTATTCAACCAACTTCAGGGTTCTAGTTTCTACTCGAAGATCGATTTGAGATCGGGGGTACCATCAGTTGAGGGTTCAAGAAGCTGACATTCCGAAGACCGCCTTTCGAACTCGCTATGGCCATTTCGAATTCTTGGTCATGCCTTTTGGTCTCACCAATGCACCCGCCATTTTTATGGATTTGATGAACCGTGTTTGCAAGCCTTATCTTGATATGTTCGTGATTGTCTTCATTGATGATATTCTAGTCTATTCCAAGAACGAAGTGGACCACCAGGAACACTTGCGTCTTGTTTTGGAACTCCTGAGGCGGGAACAGTTGTACGCCAAGTTTTCTAAGTGTAGCTTCTGGTTGCGTGAAGTCTAGTTCCTTGGTCATGTAGTTAATGAAAAAGGAATTCACGTTGACCCAGCTAAGATTGAAGCCATCAAAGACTGGGAAGCACCAAAGACGCCATCTGAGGTGCGGCAATTCCTGGGTCTTGCAGGTTACTATCGTCGTTTTATCGAGGGATTTTCGAAGATCGCTCAACCCCTCACCTCGCTTACCCAGAAGGACAGGAAGTTCGACTGGGGTGATTCGCAAGAGTCAGCCTTCCAGATGTTAAAGGCTAAACTCTGTTCTGCTCCTATCTTGTCCTTGCCTGAAGGCACGGACGATTTTGTGGTTTATTGTGACGCTTCTATCCGGGGTCTCGGTTGTGTACTGATGCAGCGCGAGAAGGTCATCGCCTATGCTTCTCGTCAGCTCAAAGTTCATGAGAAAAACTACCCCACCCATGATCTGGAATTGGGTGTTGTAGTCTTTGCTTTAAAGAATTGGAGGCATTACTTGTATGGTACCAAGTGCACTATCTACACCGATCACAAGAGCCTCCAGCATATCTTTGATCAGAAGGTGTTGAATATTAGACAGCGTCGCTGGGTCGAGCTTCTTAATGATTACGAGTGCGCTATTAAATACCATCCTGGCAAGGCGAATGTGGTCGCAGACGCCTTGAGCAGGAAGGAAACGGCTAAACCTCGTCGTGTTCGAGCTCTTCAGCTCACCATCCATTCCGGCTTACCTGATCGAATCCGTTCGGCGCAGCAAGAAGCTTTGAAGGAGGAAAACCTTAAAGCTGAAACCATGCACGGTTCTGATAACCACCTTGAACTCAGGTCCGATGGCCTACACTATTTCGCTGAACGTATTTGGGTTCCTTTATTTGGGGGCTTGCGGGGGCTCGTTCTTGATGAAGCTCACAAGTCTCGGTACTCTATTCACCCTGGCTCCGATAAGATGTATCAAGACCTAAAGATACTTTATTGGAGGCCGAACATGAAGGCGGACGTGGCTTCGTACGTGAGCAAGTGCTTGACATGTGCCAAGGTCAAGATTGAATATCAAAAGCCGTTCGGCCTTCTGCAACAGCCTGAAATTCCCGAGTGGAAATGGGAGCGGATTACGATGGACTTTGTGACCAAACTCCCGAAATCGCCCAGTGGTTGTGACATGATCTGGGTGATTGTTGATAGGTTGACAAAGTCTGCGCACTTCCTCGCTATCAAAGAAACCGATGGCCTCGAGCGTCTGGCACGGTTATATCTTAAGGAAGTGGTCTCTCGGCACGGGGTGCCTGTCTCTATTATTTCTGATCGTGATTCTCGGTTCGCCTCTAACTTCTGGAAATCCTTGCATAAGGCTCTGGGTACTCAGTTAGACATGAGCACAGCCTATCATCCACAAACTGACGGTCAAAGTGAGCGGACAATCCAAACACTAGAAGACATGCTCCGGGAATGTGTGATCGATTTTGGCAAGGGGTGGGAGAGTCATCTACCGTTGGTGGAATTCTCCTACAACAATAGTTACCATTCTAGCATCAAGGCAGCTCCGTTCGAGGCTCTTTACGGGCGGAAATGCCGGTCTCCTCTTTGTTGGGCCAAGGTGGGTGAGAGTCAACTCACCGGCCCGGAACTTGTGTACGAGACTTCCGAGAAGATCGTACAAATCCGTAACCGCATGGCAGCAGCTCGGGACCGTCAAAAAAGCTATGCCGATCGTCGTCGCAAGCCTTTGGAGTTTGAGGTTGGCGACAGGGTTTTGTTGAAGGTATCTCCGTGGAAGGGCGTTATACGTTTTGGGAAGCGGGGCAAATTGAATCCTCGGTATGTGGGACCGTTCGCAATTCTGGAACGGATTGGACCGGTAGCATACAGGCTTGATCTGCCAGCTGAACTCAGTAATGTTCATAATGTCTTCCATGTCTCTAATCTCAAGAAGTGTCTGGCAGATGAATCTTTGGTTGTTCCTCTCGAAGAGATCAAGGTTGATGATCGTCTGCGTATTGTAGAGGAACCAGTTGTAATTCTTGACTATAACATCCGTAGCCTTCGTCGGAGTAAAATCCGCATTGTTAAAGTCCGTTGGAACTCAAATCGTGGACCGGAGTTCATGTGGGAACGGGAAGATCAGATGAAGGCTAAGTATCCCCACTTATTTCCTAAACGCGTGTTCGAATCAAGGCATGTCTCTTCTGAAGCTGAATGAATCTCGGGTCGAGATTCCTTTCAACAGGGGGATGATGTGGCAACCGGAAAAAATTTTCTTCTCTTTCGTCTCTTCCTATTCGGCCGTGGGCAATTTTCGGGACGAAAATTCTAAGGGGAATGATGTATCACCCGGCAAACTCAGGTTAGTAACGTTGACTAAACTAGTAAGTCTACCTTAGCGAGTCATACTTATTACATACTTAACTAGATTAGTCGGGTCGTTATGATGATTCTAGGGAGTCATCGGGATTCGTTATGATGATCCGCGGGATCATCGGGAGTCGGTCCATAACCATGTGTACAAGGATTGGTGATTCGTGGAATCACCGGGTTTAGCACACACACGCAAGTCTCGAGTCCTGGGAATTGGTGAACGTGTGTGAACGTGTTTGTTTTCATGTATTATGTGTTTATAATCATTATGTGACTTATCGGTATGTGTATACGTGTTTACATACATTAAAACGATGATTACACGCAATTGCATGACATTATAGGTGATTAGCCCTAATTGCATGATATTAGGAGGTGATTAGCCCTAATTTGTAACACCCCAACCGATGGCGGAAACATCGGGGTGCCACGCATTGATGATTGTTTCAGTAGCACATGGTATAAATTGAATTTTAAATAATTTATTCAAAACATAATATCCAATATAAAATGATGTCTAGAAATTCAATACAAAATATCAAATAACAAAACTTCAATAGCTTCAAATAATACTTCATGTTAAATCCTCATGCTAACTCAAGCCTCAGCTTCATTGTTACCAGAAACATGTTAATTTTGAAAATATTTTTGGGTCAACAAAAGTTGGTGAGAATTACATAGCTTTTTGATAATTGAATAAAAAAAATGTTGTGCAATTCATGTGTCATGTCAATCTAGTCCATATGTGAGAACATACTAGAAATAAATCGAGTGCATAACCAACCCTGGTGACTGTTATAATATGATACATCCCATACGCTCATGGTTCACTTGAATATGTTATACGATAACAAACACCCACGCTACCTTTGTAGGAGGCACGTATCCGGGTGGGATTGTCAGTCCAATAGATCTATCAATGTATACCGTCGGCTTGTACGGAGTTAATGATCATGCTAGAATGGTGCTTACTCTAATCATGCTCAACACATAATGCAACATAAACACATAGACACATTGATGATTGAATTGCAATAATGATGTTATAACATGTTTCACCCCAAAAATGGTGATAAATAAAAGGGGCTATGTAAAACTCACCTTAGTAAATGTTATACTTCTTGAAAAGATGGAATAATAGTGTTGCCCAAACAATGCCAAATATCACCCTATAATAAGGTAATAAATAAGTCTATCTAGTCTACAAATGTATACACCCTAGGGCTTCGAATTTGGAGATATCCAATTGTTGAATTTATAATAAATGTCTAAGTAAATAAAAGGAAATTTGATAATTAAATAAATGAAATTCTTTTTATAAAGTTTTAATTTGGGATATTCACAATAATGTTTTTGAAGTATAAAAATAATTTTTATAAAATTATTTTCTTTAAAATAGATTATTAAATCTATTTATTAAAAGTTGCCAATATTTAACTTTAATATTTAAAAAATATTAAAATTAAAGAATTATTATTTTAAAAATCATATTTCTGTTCTAAATATTTAGAAATAATTTGTATAAAATTTTGGTGCAAAAATAATAAAAATTGAATTTATTATGATTTAATTATGATTAAAACTAACAAAAATTGATTAAAAATATAAAATAAATGATTTTTCAGAATTAAAAATCATTTTAGTAAAGTTTATCTCTATACAAACTCAGGATAATTTTTGTGGAAATTTACAAAATCGTTTTGATATTTTTATGGATTTTTATAAATATAATAGTATAAATTTGATTTAATTATTATAAATATTAAATAAATGAATTTCAGAAAAATAAAAATTGTAAATAAAACTTTGACATCTGTTTTGTTAAAGATAATTTTTTTAGAATTTATAAGAAAGTTTTAATAATTAAAAATGAATTTACAAATTTAAATGTAATATATATATATAATTTGGTTTTAAAAAAAAAGAAATTAAAAGAAGTGGAAAAAGGGACGCCCAAGCTGGGATTCGAACCCGGGTGCCCTCGTTCACCAACAACGATCACAACCACTTGGCCTAGGCCTGTGGTTGTGATTAACCTCTGTTTAAATAATATTAGTATACTGTATCGATTTAGTTTATCCCCAAATCCATATTACGAGCCCTCGCTTTTCCAATCAAGCAATCCACACATCTTTAACCCGATTATTGTTAGGGTTTTCGTTGTATGGACGCCGATTAACAAAACCCTCAAAAAAAATTGGACTTACAGTGTTGTTTCGATACTCGATTGGACAGTCAACCTCAAAAGTCAAACTGCGATCGGAATTCGAGTTCAGACGATGTTTCAGAGAAATTGGAGGTTAAGGAAGATGTATGAGCGAGTTGTGAAGGATCGCAGAAGGTCAATTTATAGTGCTAAGCACTGGTTCGTGGTTATGGTAAGTATTGACCGCATAATAATGAGGGACGCGTCTTTGGGTTCAAATTTGGCAACGATTAACTGTTGATAATCATGATGCCGAGTCATAATAGGCCGAAGATCATGTAAGGGTTCCAATAATAGATCAATCACAAGTTAATGTGATTGATTTCAGCATCTCGCGTCTAGACAGTTGACTTTCTCAAGTCAACTGTAAGGGGTTCAAATGTGTATAAAATTATTGTGCATCAGCTTTGATCAGATGTGTGGTGCTAGCCCAGCTGGTTCGTGTGTTGATGTGGTTTGGGCATGGGCGCGGGTTCGAACCCCGGCTCAAGCAGTTTTGTTTTTTTTTTTATAATTATTCAAGTTTATCATTATGTTCCCATATATAAAGTATTAGGGTTTCGAAAGTGCGACAAAAATAATTAATTGTGAATACAAATGATAAAACTTGACGTTTTATTAATAACGATCGTGTAACGTACAAGTTTAAATGCGTAATGTTACATAATTGCATGCTGATAGGAGGTGATTAGCCCTAATTGCATGCTGATAGGAGGTGATTAGCCCTAATTGCATGCTGATAGGAGGTGATTAGCCCTAATTGCCTATAGGGTAGACGATTAGGAGGTTTGGGTAGGCGATTAGAGCCCTAATCGCTAATAGGGTAGGCGATTAGCAGCCCTAATCGCCTGCTAATGCTGCACAATCGCCTGACGTGTTTTAAACGACTAGAAACACCTATAAATAGAACCCTTAACTCCCCAAACACCCTTAGAGCAACCCTAACTGATCCTAAGCCACCCACACACCCTAGAACACCTCTGGAACTTGTTTTGCTACAAAAATCACCATTTCCAAGCTTACACACCTTTCTTTGATAAAATCCAAGGTGTGTTCTTCATCCCTAACCTTTGTAAAGTTGTTGTTTTGGTTCCCCAAAAGTCCAGACCTTGTTTTGCTAAGTTTGTGTCTTTAAAACCCTTTGAAAAGAGTTCTAAAACAAGTCTACACCATAATACTTGCTATATGTGAAGTTTACATGCATATGTTGATCTTCTTGGTGTTTATAACATGAATGTTTCCATGAAATGGTTGTACTTCTGTTATGTAGGGGTTATTAGGATGATTATCTAAGAGTTTGAGCTATTGTTGTTGTGTTTTGATGAAAATGTGTATTTTGACCCATTTGAACGATTCTTGGAGATCTAGGATGATTATGGTATGATTAATGATGGAATGTTGTTAGGATTTACACTAGAGAGGTGTTAAAATAGAGAAATGTTGATTTGCAAACTTGTAGGAGATGAAATCTGATTGTTTCCATTTAAGGAAAGATAAGGTTAGTTAATGAAACCTAGTATTTTGCCGTTTTTGGAAATAATCGCACCGAGCCCGTTAGAGCAGAGATAAATTGGGGGTTTTTGCTTGGAGAGGGTTGGTTAATAGTTTAGTTTTGATTTTGGGTGTTTACACATGTTTCGGATCTGAATTGGAGGGTTAAACGCGCGAAATTGCGTCGCGCAGCAGCTGCAGGCGATTAGCCTCCTTAGCAGGCCATTAGCTTTCCTAATCGCATGCTAAGGTAGGCGATTAGCCCTCTTAGCATGCGATTAGCCCCTCAATCGCATGCTAAGGTAGGCGATTAGCCTCACAATTGCCTGTTGACCATCCCCAATCACATGTTGACTTTTCCTAATTGCATGCTAAGTTCCTAATCGCGTGTACTGCTGTCATAAACGCATTTTGACATCCCGGAACATGATTTGACACCTAGGAACATGATAGGAACCCCGGGATACACCCAATGACTTAGTAACATGTGTTCAAACCTGTTTATGCGTTAATTGTACATTGTGCTAGACCAGGCGAACTCTTGCACGTATTAAGTGTTTAATTGCATATGTTGCATGATGTCTTGTATTTCCTAACACGTGGGATATCGGGTCACCAATGGGATGTCGGGTCTTGTCTGGTATGGTCGGTTTAACAGTCAAAGGTGTTTTCAAACGTTTATGGTTATGGTCTGGACATTCGGGGACTAGTTAACCTGCGGGATATTAGTCCGGGTACTTACATACATCTTATGATAGGTCGCCGCTATTTGGGACTATAATAACATAATTACGTAACTGTTTTCAAGTAACGCAACCTAAGGTGAGTTTCACAGCCCCACTTTTACTGTTTTGCTTTCGGGGGGAGAAACATGCTTCGTACGAACTATTTAAAGGTCATGTTATACTATGGGTACTTTATGTTACTATACGGCTTTTATGGAAAGTCCCAGGGGGAAACCATGAATGTGCTGGAACGCACAACGAGGGAAATGTGGATAGATCTATTGGGCCTCACAAACCCCACTCGACGGCGGGGCTGGGCGGGTGCATATTGTCTCTACCTATCGGGTTACCGAGGCATCGGTAGCCCAGTCATCTGGGCTGGTATCATCTTTTGGTTCATGTTTAGTAATGGGTTCCCAACCGTAGTAGTAAAAACACTTAACGTCTAGCTAACGTTCTTATGACATAGTATTAACGGGAATGATCTTTGTGAACTTGTGACAACACTTTTATAAAAGAAAACCTGTGAACTCACCAGCATTATATGTTGACATTTTTGGCATGTTTTCTCAGGTCGCTAAGGTAGCAGTCAATGGACTAGGCGCACGGAGTCATGCACAGCGTCTAATATTTTGAAGCATATTAAACAATGTTTTGTAAACAATGACATGTCTTTTTGTTGTAAACAAGAAATGGTTCCGCTGCTGGTTTACGGCTCAAAGCATGATATTTTGGTTTTAAATATATTTATGAATGCATGTTTGTTGTATGTTTATTGTGATCGTTGACTTAGATCCTGGTGTGTCACGCGCCTCGCGGTAAAACCCCGCACGTGGAATTTGAGGGTGTGACAAAAGATACCATTAATTTAAACATTATTCTTTTTATATTAATTAAAAAATTAAAACTATTGTTCTTACAAATGATTTGAAGTCTTTTATTCTACAAAAAAAATGGCATCTATAACATATGTAATTATAGTTTTTATTGGCGACTTATTATAATTTAAAGAAATAATATTTCCATGACAAACTTTTTTATGAAATGGCATGACTTATACTCACTATAACTAATAATTTAAAGAAACTAAACTGAATATTTACATATAAGTCACTTAACCTATTATAACAATCTGTTTAATAATGTTTATCAACATCTATAGCATTGTCAACAGATATTGAAATTCAATAAAAGTCTATGATGGCGACTGATGTGCCGAGAAATTAACATGTTTTACATACTTAATTATCTCCCTTTTTGTACCTTTTTATGCTTTATCTTTCATAAAACATTGTTAAATCGTTCCTTTGAGATAAATGCAGGTTATTGAAAGGAAAATGCAAAAAGAAAGGAAAAATGCACATTTTGAGTGGAGAACAAGCTTCTAGGAGAAAAAAGGGTACAAGGTACAACAACCGTGTCTCTCACATGCAAGTTTTGAAGACCAAGAAGGAAAACGACACCAAAGACTAGGAACTAAAGACTTTTGAAGTTGTTTCAGATACAGCACGGTCGCTCTCTGATCGTGCACGGCCGTGCAACTGTTCCAAGTCAACAGGAGTTAAATCTGAGGTTTTCAGATGTGCACGGGCGTGCTCCAGTGTATGGCACGGTCGTGCTTTACTCCAGCGTGTTCTCCAAGGCAAAAACGGACCAAAACTAACAAGAAGAGTGTAGATTATGCTGAGCACGGGCGTGCCAGTCTCACTGGCACGGGCGTGCCAACAACCTCAAGGGACAATTCTGCACAAAGGACTCTGCAGCAGTACGCGTTATCGAGCATGGGCATGCTAGAACTTTGTCGAGGGCGTGCTTAAGCTGTTTTGCCTATAAATAGAGGCCTCCACCCCTCATTTTGAACCATCCCTTCATCCATCCAAACTAACACTTCTCCAAGAAGTTTCAGCCATCTTAGGGGTCTTGCAAGTCACCTTTGGAGCATGGGATCACTCCATAAAGACTTGGAGATTGACAGTAGAGAGAGAGATCACTAAAACTCATCCAAACCACCCTTTTTAATCCATATCACACTCACCAACATGTAGCCCTCATCCATCATTGCTTGTGTGATAGTTGTAGAGCCGATGTTGGGCTAGATTACTTGAGTGTTGCTAGGGTGAAGACTTATCTTGGTATGAATTATATAGTAGTTTTTATTTGATTAGTGGTGTTGTGTTCTTGTTAAATTCTTTTACTTAAAGTCTTGTTTGATTAACTAAATAACTAATGAACTAGTCTTTGGTCTTGTGGGTGTCTTGATAGGAAATGGGAAGGACTCATGAGTGTACCCATGGTGTGTAAAAACCCATGCACTTGTGAACTTAAACCCATAAGTAGTGATTAGTCCATTTGTGGGTAGAAATACACACACTTTGAGACTTAATCCTCTACTATCAAGATCTCGCTTAGGGTCGGTACGGTCTTTATATTCGGTCCTAGCGATAAGTCAAGTCTTAGTTGTACGACTTAGCTTCATCGTCTATGTGAAAGCTTTGGCGCAAACTATGGTTTGATGAACCCGCGTTGAGAGAGAACGGTCTTTATTTTCTCTCATCTTTATACTGCCGCATAGTTATTGATAGACCACTCACTTTTTAAAATAGTTATCTGGGTCAAGTAAAGGATGCACATGTGTCGGTAGGTCACGAATCCTTAATGATATCAAGTGGCTTCTTGGTAGGTCACGACTCCTTTATGATATCAAGTGCCAGGTCAGGAGACCCTCATTTTTGTCACACCCTCAATTTTCCACTGCAGGGTTTTACCGTGAGGAGCATGACAAACCAGGATTCAAGTCAACGGTCACAATAAACGACACTATATGAAGTATGTAACCAAAAACATAGATTTCATAAGCGGAAGAATTTAAAGTATTTAATCTCTAAAAAACCGTGTTCCCAAGTATCCAAGACACTTATTACAAAACATGCTACTAATCCTAGACGCCAATGCAGACTCGTGCGCATAGTCCAACCGGTGCTACCTTAGCGACCTGAGAAAAACATGCCAAAAAGACGTCATCGTATAATGCTGGTGAGTTCACAGGTTTGTTCAATATGTTACCAAGAGTTACCAAAGCGTTACCATGTCCATACTATACCAATGTTACCAAGTACGCTAGCTAGGCGTATGTTTTATTACTACTACGATTGGAAAACCATTACTAGACACGTTTAGCAATGCTTAGCAATGTTCCGCCCGAATGTTCAGCATGTTACCAATGTTACCAGTTCGATACAATATGCACCCGCCCGGCCCTCCAAGCCGACGAGTGGGGCAGGTCACGCCCAATAGATCTATCCACATTTCCCCCGTTGTGCATCCCCGCACATTCATGGTTTTCCCCGGGACTTTAAAAGATCGTATAGCAATGCAAAGTTAAAACCATAGTAAGACATATGTTACCAAAATAGTTTAGCGCAAGTTTTCTCCCCCAAAAGTTAAAGCTGTAAAAGTGGGGCCGTGAACTCACCTTAGATTGCGTTCTTCAATAAATAACCCACCTTCACCCCTTTTAACCAACCTTCGATCCTTTGGAAAGCCACCTTCGACCGTTTTAAACAGATTCGACCAAACTGTCCAGGTTCGACCCTGGGATTTCACATTCGACCACTCGATCGGTCGAATGTGCCCAGGTTCGACCCTGACAGATTACTTTTCCCAAAAACGCTTCAAAAACATCCGAAAACATCCCGAAACATTATCAAACACTACAGTTGAGCATGAATAACTTATCCCTACAAAACCCCACCAATTTTGCCCCAAAACCTATTCGTTTTAGCCCTTTCCCAAAATGGCAAAGATTATGGAAGTGTCACATCATGCATGTAATCTTTACCCAATTTGGAAACTTTTCGAAATCAATCCATAATCATCTTAAAATGCTTAGTTTATCATGTAATTGAAAACCCCCAATAGTTCTATTTGTAAGCGAAAGAATTTTACTAAAACAGGATTATATGATCATACAAGTTACAAAACCAGGTGCGGAAACCCTAGTTCTGAACAAACTGATAAAACTCTAATCAAAACACAATCAATATCATTTTCAAAGCTTTTTCATAGATTAACTTTCTCAAATATTCAATTACAATCACACACACGTTAATCTAGATCAAATACAGACTTTCACAAAATGACCTGGAACCTGACCTGAACACACACACAACTGACAACTCTATTTCATTCACAAAAACACAAAATCTATATATAGACTCTGCACGTTCGCCCAGTTAATATGGTCGAATGTGGAGTTCTTCCACATTCGCCCACTTCAATGGTACGAATGTGATCTTTGTCAGCTTCCAGTCTACCTTCGTCCAAATGCTTTCTACCTTCGCCCACTTTATATCTACCTTCGGCCATATTTAACTACCTTCGCCCACTTCTAACAAAACTTAACATGTGTTAATATCCAATCATTAGTCGCAAAACGCATCTACAAACTCCCCCTCGACTATTGATTGGATTGTCTTCTCTTTTCATCCATTGCTTTGTTCATCAACTTAATTCTGAGCTGTTTCTTCTGCTCAGTAGTCATTGGAGGCTCAAATGTTCTCTTCACTGGTTTCGACACATTTGCCATCTTCACCTTCTTGCCAAGTTTATTCTCCAAATTGCTTCCCGCATTAATGTCATAAGCAAAACACACTCCAACCACTTGAGTATATTTCCTTGCTTGAGCAGCGTCTTTCGGTTCAAAGTAAATCGGATTGTAGAAAAGCATGATGATGTCTTCAAAAGTGCAATTAATCAACCACATAGGATCAAATACATGAACATGCTTGTATTTATCCTTCCCGTCTCTCAGCACAATCACCGCTTCAGCCTTTCTCCAATCATAATACCAGAAAATAAAATCAGCACTGAAATGTTGTGGCATAGGCATCAAAGGTATTTTTCTCATCACTTCAGGTGCTTTGTATATCAAAGTAACCCGTTTCATATTGGTTTGAGGATCAATATCCCTATGAACTTTCCTTCGAGGATATTGAGGCTGGAATCTTTTCCATCTCGTTCTACTCTCCCAAACCAACTTGTCTGCACACCAACCGAAATGTGTACCACTAACTGAAGCACCAGACATAGGAAATCTGCATAGATCTCTGACCGCCCAGTACGGTAGAGTTAGCAAGTCAATAAATCTGTTAAAATACAAGATTCCTGTTTCCCATTTAGCAGCTATGCACTTCAGCCTGCCCAAATATGTCCACCCGAGAGCTCTGCCTTTAAACTTGGCGTTGTGAAATCTATAAAAGTTTCCTTGAGCTTCAGGCTTCGGTCGGTTCTCATCCATTTCTCTCAACTTCTTCAAATAACTCTTCTATTCATCAGATTGATTTGAAGATTCTTGCTTATCAGCACCAAATACCTTCTCCACAAACTCTGCACTCCTTTGCTGTGCTTTCTGCTTTGCTGAATTATTCGGTGTCTCAGTGAAATCAGGAAATATTTCATCTTCATCTGTTTCTCTGAAATACTGAGGAAACTCTTCATGAGTTATATCTTCAACCTCCACTTCATCAAGCTCAGGAGTATTTATATCATCTGAGTGACTTCCAACATCTTTTTCAGAAATGTCTGGAATCGACTCATCTACAATAAACTCCTCAAATGTTTTCCCTACTCTCTGTGCAAGTCCATCCAAAATCTCCTTTGCCACAGAAGCAGGTACTTCTCCTTCTTCAAGATCAGGATCTTCATATTCCAATTCATATCTCAAATCATCAGTTTGGAATATCTCAGCGAAACATCCTGTGAACTCAATGGTCCATTCTCTCTTTTCCAACATGTCTTTATACACTTGTTTAGCATCATCTGATAAAGACCTCACCTTCTCATTCCAGAAGATACTTTCATCTGAATCAACGTTCTCACCTTTCTTCTTCTTTGAACTTGATTCTCCAGTACTCTTCTTTTTAGATGTTCTTTCTTCAAATGTAAACTTTGAAGTATCATCACCTCCATCATCATCATCATCACTCTCACTATCATCCTCTTTCTGTCTCCCAGACCCTTCAGCATCATCATCATCATCATTATCATCCTCATCATCATCTTTTTCTTCATCCGATTCAGAATCTTCATAATCAACTTTCTCTTCTTCATCTTCTTTATCTTCTTCACCCTCCTTCAACTTGGGTGCAGTATTATATAAATCATCAATCAAATCACTAAGGCGTTTGTTCTCAGCCCTTAGTTCTTTGTTGTCTGCTTTAATCAACTTAATCCTGCTCTTGTTTCTTGCACACTTTCCTTCAAGCTTTTCATTCTTTGCTTCAAGCATTTTAACCTTCTCATTAATCTCATCATGATTAGATTTAGAAGCAACCACAATCTGAAGCATTTTCTCTTCATTTTGCTTAAATTTGGCTATCTCAGCTTGTTGAGCTACAATCATTTTCATCATATCATCCATTTTCCTGTTCACCTGCTTCATCACATCATCATCCACAGTGACTTTCTTGGATTTGGATCTGGATGGCTCAACTTCCTTTTCTTTCTGAGGCTTTCTGAACATGTCAAGTACATTGTCCAGTGCAACATTAAGTTGATCAGCTGATATTGGTTCTGCCTCTTTGGATTTCTTTTGCTTCTTGGTGACAGGTGAAGATAGCTTTGATGATGTACCAGCATCGGGCACTCTTTTCCCTTTCAACAGTTGTGCTAACTCTTTCTCTCTCAACTGTTTAGTGCTAGTCTTCTTGGACATAGTCTTGTGCTTGGCTTTGGGCAAGTTTACAACCACAGTCTCTCCAACATTCAACTCTTCCAAGTCAACACCTAAACCTTCATCTTCAACATTCACTGACTTCTTTCTTTTCTCAGCTTCCTCAATGGATTTGTTCAAAGATTCAGACTCACCAACCATAGTGGCCTTACGTTTGGTGGTCCTAACATTCTCAGTATCAGAATCCCATCTTTCTTCTACCTCAGTCTCCTCTGAATCCACTGATTCTTCATCAATCAAACCAGTACCTTTCTTTGCAGTTGATTTCTTCCTCACCACCTGTTGCTTAGAGCTTTCTTGATCAGTCTTTCCCTTACCCTTCCCTTTGGCTCCGGGATTGACTACCTGTCTTTTCCTCTTAGTGCTTGCATCAGCATACACTAAAGGATCATCATTATCAGAATCACTGTCATCATGTCTTGCTCTGTTCTTGCCAGGATCAGTGTAATCCTGACTAGCCAAAGCTCCAAAAAGTCTCCTGTGAGGTGGTTTTTCATAGTCTGGCACACCATTGTATCCTTTCATTCTCACCAAAGTACGAATGTTCATGTGATCTTGACCTAGGATCATAGTCGGATCCTTCTTCAATTCTGGATACTTGTGGTCAAAGATCATCATGAGAAATCTCGGATATAGCATGAATTGCTTCTTCTTTACACCCTTTAACATCTCAAGCATATGATCCAATATCATCCCAGACACGTTGAATGGTTTGTTGAGAGTCAACGCAACCATCATCGAACTCAAACTTTTCCTCATAACATCATATCCTCCACTCACACATCCAAAAACATGTATAATGACATGTGCAAAGTACTTGAACTGCACACTCAGCTTCCCTTTATACATAGATCCATCAGTGATCGGACCTTTGTACTTCATTCTTAAGAAACAAGCCTTCTGTTCAGTCCACGACAATTCTCTGGGATCTTCACTCACTTCAAACTTGATCTGAAGCGCTTCTCTGATATCAGACTCTGTAATAAACATCTCCATGTCTTGGATTTTGCTCTTTATGATGGTCTGATCATCCCAGAAATCATACTTCGCATTCTTGTAAAAATCTTCAGTTATGTCTTTGTAGATGATAGTAGGAGTAGCTAAAGCATAGACAACTCTGCTCCTCCTCAAGAATTCAATGATTCGTGTAAACTCGACATTCTTTTCTACATCGCCCAGGTAAGCACAACAGTTATGCGTTTTCTCGAACAACCAACTGCTTGTACTTGACGATTCTCCTTCCTGAACGTTCTCTGGAACTGGTTCTGAAATTATATTCTCTGCTGGAGTCTCAACATTCCCAATCTGATCAGCCATCTGCACATCAAAAACAGAAACAAACGTCAAAATACAAAAACGACAAAAAGTTAAAAAATTTTAAGGTTTAAAGGTTCTACATTCGCCCCTTTTTATCTGGACGAAAGTGAGTATTTTTGGTCGAATGTAAAATATTCTGGACGAAAGTGAAAAATTTTGAATTAAAAAAAAAACACATTCGCCCGATTTCAATCTTCATTCGTCCACAAAATGCACCTTCGCCCGTTTTGATGGACCCGAAGGTAGACCTGTTCATCCCCAAAATTTAAAAATTTGCCAAAATTGTTTTTAACATGTAATTTTGATTTAAAAGTATCCTAATATGGCTGATTTACCTTCGTCTATCATCAATTGTCCATAAATTTCAATTTACATCGGTTTTTAATGACGAATTAGGTTAAACCTGTTCATTCAATCAATTAATCATCCAAACAATGTTAAAAACCTAATTCATTCATACATCTCCCCCTAAAACTGATGTAGATTGAAATGCAATCAAAAACAAACAAAAACAAACATCCTAAGACCCTATAATTGAAAACCCTAGGTCCGAAGACAAAAACGATGATTCTGAACTGGATAGTGCTCCAATACCTGTGAAATTAGTCTCAAAATAATCAGTAGATGATAGGGAAACAATCGTACAAGAACAAGAAATCAAAGCAACAAGGTGACAGATCAAAGAAAATTTTGAAAATTTTTGTGAATGAGGCTCGAACCTGGAAATGGCTTATATATAGAAGCTACCTTCGCCCGTTTATGTGGTCGAAAGTGGGCTGAGTCCACATTCGCCCCAAACTAATGACCCGAATGTGAACTTTATACCCGGAGGTGAAAAGTGTAATTGAATATCCCACATTCGTCCAAAACAAAACGGTCGAGAGTAAAGATTTTTCCACATTCGACCCAATTAAGGGGCGAATGTGAAATGGAAAAATCTGAAAATTTTGCCAAATCACGAATTCGAATCCCGTTCAACATTTTTCAATCTGTTAAACTTCCAAAACTCAAATTTTCACTTTTTGAATGATACAAAGCCCAGATGGTGTTATCAAATCTCAGAAATTGACCATCAAGCATCCCCGGTTATCAAAAATAAAGCAGAAATGCAAAAATTTTGGGTTTTCTGAAATTTTATCAAAACACACCTAAAATCTTTTTGGATTTTGTATCTTTTTGACAATAAAAGTAAAAAGCAACAAAGTAAAATGCATCAAAGTAAATGAAAGCAGTAAACATTTTGTGATATCCGGTAAGAGGATCATATCAGTTGAGAAATCTGAGCACAGCGTTGATCTGTTTTAATATTATCATTAGAAACAATATGTGGCACGGCAATTGCTGATATTGTGGTCCACTTAAGCTCACATGCAGACAATTACGCAATGCTTTAAAATGATACGAGTTAGGTGTATTAGACTAACACATTGTGGTTCCCACACACACGACATATTCCCGTATCAAGTAATTGCACAAAGTTCCATCGTAACGCGTGATTATGCCAGAGTTATCCGTAAAATTTACAAAGTATATAGCACAGAGGTGTACAGGTCAGCAAATGAATGCAGCAAAGTAACATGTGCGTATACACTAGGTTGAGGCTGATATTAACCATTGATTTGCATCAGAAAGTCAATACGATGTAATAATGATCTTTGATCAATAAAACATAAAGTTCCTCAATTCGGTAACTTTCGGTTTTGGCAATATGCTCTTTTTGCAAATATTCTGATGAAACTAGGTCCGTAAATCAATACGACAGAAGTTTAATCAGAATATCCCGGATAACAATAACATAACGACCCGAAACCTCAGATTTTGGCAATCCTATCAAACGAAATTACGGTACTAAGACCATATGCCCATGAGGTGTTCAGCCACGAACGCGTAGTTTGTTATGTTTGTATCACTAATGCACGCAATATTTAGTCTACGAAGCCTATCAGCATATCACACGTAATCAACATATGTCTCATTATACTATACAATTCTTTAGCCTGTGTCAGATCCCCACTGATGTACTATCATTTCCTCTTTTTATCCAGGAAATCATTTTGGTTTTTCTAATTTTTAGGTCTTTTGAAATTTTTCAATGTTTTTGGTTTTTCTGATAAAATGACTCCCCCTAAAATAAAGAACATATTTTTGGGTTTTTAATTTTTCTGAAAAACAAAACAAAAATTTGAAAGAAACAATCCATTTGAAAGCATCAACTTCTTTGAGGATTAAACAATCCCCTCGAAAGCATCAACTTCTTTGAGGATTATGATAGTAAAGAGAAATTCCCAATTTGCAAAGAGAAATTCCCAATTAGCAAAAATTTAAAACTAAAACTAAAACTAAAAACGATAAACCGAGGTGTCGATTAGTCCTGTTTTTCCTTTATATTGTTTACTTTTAAAAGATATTCAAAGCGGGATCTGTCAAAAGCTTTTGTAAACAAATCTGCACGTTGGTAGTCAGTATGGATTTTGACCATATCTATCAATTCCTTAGCGTAACAATCACGGATAAAATGATATTTAATCCGGATATGTTTCGCTTTAGAATGATTTTCAGTATTTTTAGTTAATGCAATTGCGGCTTCATTGTCACAGTGTATAGGGGTTTTAAGAAACTGCAAACCGTAATCCACCATCTGTTGTTGGATCCAGAGTACTTGCGAACAGCAACTTGAGGCTGCAATGTACTCAGCTTCACAGGTAGACAGCGCCACGGAAGTCTGTTTCTTGCATTGCCAGGTAATTAACCTGCTCCCTAAAAACTGGCAACCAGCTGTAGTAGATTTGCTGTCCTTATCACAGCCGCCCCAATCTGCATCACTAAAAGCAATAAAATCAAAATCATCATCATTAGGGTACCAAAGTCCTTTTGATGGACAACCCTTCAGATATCGAAGGATACGCTTGACCGCCGTCAGATGACTTTGTTTCGGCTTCGATTGATAGCGAGCACAGAGACACGTTGCATACATAATATCTGGTCGAGACGCCGTCAAATACATCAGAGATCCGATGATTGCTCTGTATGTAAATGGGTCTGTCAGCTCCCCCTTAGCGTCCACTCCAATCCCGTGATTGGGTTGAATCGGGGTATCCATCGGCTTAGAGTCCTCCATCTGGAATCGGCTCAAGATGTCGGATACGTATTTCGTCTGGTGAATGAAGATCCCGTCGGGTCTTTGGTCCACCTGCAAGCCGAGGAAAAACTGCATCTCCCCCATTGCGCTCATTTCGAACTTTTCTTGCATGACAGTTTCGAATTCCCTGCATAAAAGTTCGTTAGTTGAACCAAATATAATATCATCAACGTAAATCTGTACTAGAAGCAAATCATCTCCAGTCTTTTTCGTGAAGAGGGTGCAATCGACGAGGCCGCGCTTGAATCCTTTGGAGATGAGATATGTACTTAGCTCCTCGTACCACTGTCTTGGAGCCTGGTGCAAACCATATAAGGCTTTGTTCAGCACGTAGACCTTATCCCGGTGGATTGGGTCCTCAAAGCCTGGTGGCTGCCCGACATAAACCTCTTCCTTGACTTTCCCGTACAAAAATGCGCTCTTGACGTCCATTTGATAAACTTTGAAATTCTTGTATGAAGCAAACGCGAGGAACATCCGAATAGCTTCAATCCGTGCTACTGGTGCATAGATTTCGTTGTAATCAATTCCTTCGATTTGATGGAAACCCTGCACGACCAATCTGGCTTTGTTACGAACAATAACCCCACGATCATCCTTTTTGCACTTAAACACCCATTTATTGCCTATTTTCTTCCTTCCCGGCGGCAAATCCGTGAGCGTCCAAACTCCCAATTTCTGGAATTGCAATAACTCCTCCTGCATTGCCTCAACCCAGGCATCTTCATTCAAAGCATCCTTGTATGTCCTTGGCTCTACCTGCGACACATAACACGCAAACGACCAATCATTTTGACTACCAGATTTTTGAATTTTGGCATATAATGCTAAAGCACCAAAACTCTCTGGCGAGTTAACGCTTTTCAGCTGCCCTCTGGTCATAACACCACTTCCAGGATCACCGATAACTTGCTCCAGCGGGTGAATACGATGAATCCGAGATTCCGGATAAACAGGTACAATAACTCCCGTCTGAGCAGTCAAGTTTTCTACAGCATCCAGATCATGACCCGTGTTTGATGATGAAGCAACTTCTGGTGTTGGAGTTAGGTTCACTGGCATTGCCTCAGGTTCTTCTGCATGTTCAAGAATGACTTCTTCAAATTGTTCAACTTCAGATTCTGAAGAGTCTAATGAAGTTGAAGCCTCTTGAAACACATCTTCCTCTTGTATAGGAGCATTGGTATCATCAGAAGCTGGTAGGGGGTTCACGGTGATTGGACGCACCAACGATGAAGTCGACGCATTTTCACACTCGTAAAGTAATCTGATAACAGCTTCTTCAACCAAGCTATCTAGGTTGAGTGATTCAAAGAAGTCTTTGTAATCAAACATCCAATCAGGACCCGTGCCTTGCAAATTTTGAGTATATCGTTGAACTTCCACGTTAGCCCAATCCTCCACTTGACGAGTTCGCTTGTTGAATACCCGTTTGAGCGGGGTTGCATATCCAACAAAATATCCCTCCTCAGCTTTAGGACTAAACTTCTCACCTGGATTCAACATCGTGCATGGCGCCCCAAAAGGTTCTAGATACTCTAAGTTGGGCTTTCGTCGGTGTAACAGTTCATAAGATGTTTTTCCAAACTTCTTCACTGTTAGAACCCGATTTAGTGTATAATTTGCTGCATAAATCGCCTCATTCCAGAACATTACCGGAAGATTTGAATCAGCGAGCATTGTTCTAGCCGCTTCAATTAGAGTCCTATTCTTTCGTTCAGCAACACCATTCTGCTGTGGGGTGTACGGAGCCGAATATTCATGATGTATCCCTTTGCTTTCACAAAGTTCAACCATCTTGGCATTTTTGAATTCCGTCCCATTATCACTCCGAATTCTCTTTATCTTCACATTGTAGAGATTCTCCAGTCGAGTGAACAGAACTTTTAAGTTGTTAAAGGTGTCGCTTTTGTTTTGCAAACACATCACCCATGAAAATCGTGAATAGTCATCAGTGACAACTAAACAATAAAGCTCTCCAAGATGACTTTTACGCTTGACCGGTCCAAATAGGTCCATATGCAGTCGCTCAAGTGGCATCTCAACAGAGTTGACTTTCTTCACTTTGTGGGCCTGTTTGTGTTGCTTCCCCTTCTTACAGCATACACACTTGTCATTCAGATGGAAATGTTTCACGTTTACTCCATCGACAAGCCCATTTTTCACAAGTTGATTCATTTTCCTCAGATGAATGTGCCCCATTCTTCGGTGCCACATTATTGATTCTTTCTCAGTCGCTTTGGATAGAAAACATGTTATTTGCCCTTGTGATGTCATCGCCTTGGACATGTCAAGAATATAGAGATTGTTGACGCGAGGTGCCATCAACATTATCCACTCCTTTGGAATTTTGAAGCCCGGTTTGAGAATATAGCAGGATTTGTCATCAAAATGCACAGAAAATTGTTTATCACATATTTGACTGACACTCAGCAGATTATAATCTATCTGCTTCACATAAGATATCCGCTCAAAGCTCACTATCCCATTACTCACGCTCCCCTCCATTGTGATATATCCACCTTTATTACCAGCGAATGCTACATACCCTCCATTGATGTTTTTCACGTCGAACAGCAATGCGAGATCCCCTGTCATGTGGCCTGAAGCTCCACTATCAACAATCCATAGACTGCTAATAGGGCCAGCTGAAGCTCCCTGCACACAAAAAGTAAATCATTTAGTTCTTTCGGGGGACCCAAGCCTGACTCTTGGGCCTTTGAACATCAGCTTTCAAAGAAACATTTTCATTTACATTTTCAACAACTTTTTGTTTTGGATCAATCTTTTTCTGATTGTTCAAAACAGTTTCCTTTTTCTCATTGACCTTAGAAGTAGAAGCTCCTGGAGTACCATTGGGTGACCAAGATTGTTCAGATCTTTTAAGAATACGAATCTGAGATTATGGTTTCTCAGTCGGTTTCTGAACATTGTTAGCAAAAGTAACTTTCTTGGTTACCTTATCTGAGTTAACAGACTTAGGTCCAACATTTGATTTGACAATCGGTTTTTGTGGAACCTTTTGCCTATCATTTGTTGTGTTCACCACAGGCTTCCTCCATGATTTTTCCATAGCAATCCGATTTCTTTGATCATATTGAATTGGACGATTGTTCCTCATTTGATGAAAATTGTTTTGGTTTTGATTATAAAACTGTTGTTGTTGAGGAACAACTCGTCTGTGTGGTGGAACATAATGATCAATCGGTTTTCTCATGGAATTTCTCACTTCAACCTCATGTCTTTTATGCCTTACATATGGACACTGAGCAAGCAAATGCCCACGTTCCCCACATTTAAAGCATTTTCGATACTCTTCAAAAACATATTGAGCATTTGGTTGAGCAAATGATCTAACAGGATATTGATCATTATACTGTTGATTCCTCAAACTCTCAGGAAGTGGTCCTTTTGAGTAAGTGGGCTCATGAAAACCATTAGCTCTGTCATTTGGTCGAATAAACTCTGTGACATGGACCTTTGGTTCTTGAGGAACATCCAAAAACAATTTCTTTAAAATTTCTGGTGGAATCTCATTTGTTCTCTCATGTTTTGGGAACCAAATAGTGCTTTCTTGCCAAATCTTTTCTATTTTAGCATAGTTAGCATTTTTGATTGGAAATTCCTCATCAGAGATGATTTTATTGGATCCTTCCATCCGATAAAACACCTTGACAGGTTTGTCACATGGTTCATTCTCAAGGTCCTTTCTAATCTCATTCTTTTCAGACTTTTTCTCACGATGAGCATTTGCCATCGGATGCACATGTTGAGATGGTGAAACTGGTTCAGTAGTAATGATGTGATTTTCTTTTGGAATTTCACATGCATTAACAGTTTGGTCATTACCAGTTTCATCATTCTCTGAGTCTGAATCCACACTTTCAGCATAAACACCCTCATCATTCAAGCCTAAAATCGGTCTCACATCGGAATGAGGATCACCAATACTCGAGGTATTAGATTCCATTTCCGATGATGAGTCTGATTTTACCGAGCTCTCCGGTATAACTTGGTGATAGTTATGATTTTCAAAAAGAACCGGAGATGGCACAGACTTGTAATTAGTGGTGTTATCATCTATGATGTGGTCTACCACATAAGCAATGTGCTTATAACTTTCTAACTTTTTGTTTACTTTCTCAGCAAAGCATTTTATGGCTGCCATTTCCAACTTGGTATTTTCAATTTCATTGATATAGTTGTTAATTGCCAATTGTTTCAATGATAAAGTGTTTTTCAAGTCGGAAATGTCCTTTTTATAGCCATCTAATACCTTGTTGAAAGCATTCAACTCTTTGCGAGTAGATTGACTGTTTATGATAGCACTATCACGTTGAATTCGGAGTTGTTTATTCTCCTCAGTCAATCTATCACATGTTCCACAATATTTATCACTTCTAATATCAGTGCTAGATTCAGAACTTACAGGTTTTGGCGGTTCAGTCATGGCCATTAACGCGAAATGAGCTTCCTTTCCAGTAAAGAATTTGGAATAGTCAATCTTGGTGAAAGCGTCATCAGCAATGCACGACTTCCTTGTCATCAGAAAATCCGCTTCTGCTAACAACTGATCTATGTCATCATCTAGTGATGTAACACTTGCTTCCGTATCAGATTCACTGTCTGAATCAGAATAAACCGATTCACACTCCTCAGGAACATCAGAAACAGTATCAATCACCACTCCAGAATTAGTTTCTTCAACTTTAACCTCAACAGGTTCATTCTCCACATCCATCTCAGCCTCAGACTCATCACTTTCACACTCAGTTTCTTTCTTTTCATCTACCATCACCGACTCTTCAACATCAACCTTGCAAGCAACACAAGCCACATTGCCACCAGTAGTGATTTCCTCCACTCCTATTTGCAATCCCGACCAATCAAACCTTTCATCTTGTTGAGTCATAAGTGCTTGATTCTGACTCGTGTTCTGTTGTGTCTCATTCGGTGTAGTGATCGGTATAACTGTTCGGTTAGTGTTGTTAGGAGATTGGTTTTGGATCTGGTTTGATGTGTTAGGTTGTCTGTTTTGGTTGTTGTAGAGTTGTTTTGACGGTTTTGGTAATTGTTGTTGTTTTGGTAAGAAACTCGGTTTTGGTTTTGTTGTTGACGATTCTGGTAGCTTGCATTGAATGGATTTCTATTACCTTGTTTTGGTGGCTGGGTGCATTCACGTTTAAAGTGACCTCTTTCTCCACAGTTAAAACAAGTAACTTTCTCCTTGTTGAACCCGTAGGTTGTGTTAGGAGAAGTTCCCAAATCTGTTCTACCTGTCTTTTCTATAAACTCTGTTGCTCTTCTCATGATGCTTGCAAAAGCCCATTGGATATCAATTAGTTCCATCTCTTCCTTGTCGATCTGTGCATAGTCCTCATTGGTTAAGTTGTTATTCCCAATTTGACTAGCAACAAGTCCATTGTAAGATGAAACCATTGCTGAGACTAGTGCAATATGTTGTTGAGCAATTTCCACTGTCACATTGCCCAAGTTAGAAGTCTCCAAAACCACTTGTTGTTGATTTGGTTGAGTAACTTGGTTCATTGGTTGTTGAGATTGGCTAGCAGTATAGAAAGATGCTTGTTGCATTGGGGAGAATGGTGAAATGTAGGAATTGTTGTATTGTTGTTGTGATGGTGGTTGTGTGTATGATGGTTGTGAGTAAGATGAAGTTTGTGCCATGTAATTGATGGTATGTTTTGGTGATTCCATAACATTGGAAATGCACGCAACATGTGGTGCCACTATCCCTCCTGAACTTGAGTTACTCACAGGAACTGGAGTACCTCCAAAGTATAAGCTAGGATTCTGAGGAACCTGTGCTCTTCTAGCTTTCCTCTTCTCTTCCATTTCCTTGTTTTCCAGCTTCTGTATGAACTCTTGAATAGTCCAATATTGATATGCATCCTTCTCCCTGAGAACTTCCACATGCTGATCCCAGTAAGGTGGTAGAGCATCTGCAAACTTATCCACCAAATTCTTCATAGGAATCTGTATACCATAACTAGACAATTCAGTTAGCAAATGACTGTATCTAGGAGTTAATTCTTTTAAAGTTTCATTTCCAATATAAGAAAAATTCTCAAACTCCTTTCTCAATTCATCCATCCTCAAACTTCTTGTTTTCTCATTCCCATCATGCCTCCTCTTAAGCACATCCCACAATTGCTTAGAGGTTGTACAAGTCCCAAATTGATGTAGCAGATCATTTGTGATTGCCTGAGTCAATTGGGAAAAGGCTTTCTTTTCCACCACATATTTCTTCTTCTCATCCTCAGTTAAGCTTTCCAAAGGAATCATTTCACCTGTATTCTCCAAAATCGGTGCTGTGTAACCTTTAGCAATCATACTCCATGCCTCTGCTCCTTCCACTCCCATGCCTTCCAAGTGAATCTTGAATTTGTTCTGCCACTGATTGTATTCTGATATGTCCATGAGCTTCGGTGGCCTATTCCCGCTACCTGAAGACAAATCGTTAATCAATGTAGAAATAGCATTTGTAGTTTGAGTGTTTACCTCCGCCGCTGCTACTCCCCAGTAGTCAGGTTGTGGTGCTGGAGGTGCTACACTTTGAGGCATCGAGCTCGTCATCGCCATGTAGTTTATCGGTTGCGAAGGCTGTGTGCTCGTCTTTTGTGCTGCCACTGTCCATGGGTCCATCACTTGCTGTTGTGGTTGTGTCGTTGCTGGTCTCGGAGTAGTCGGAAAATTCCACATGATCACGAACTTCGAAAAATCCAACACTTAGAAAATTTTCCAAAAACTAAGCCTAGGTTCGCCCAAAAAGTTTCACGTTCGTCCCTTTCTGATTCAAGTTCGTCCAAACAGTACCACTCGAAAGTAAAAACTCACCAGAATGTAAAAACACACTAACGCTTTTCACGTTCGTCCAGAAAAATTCTAGGTTCGCCCAGTATGGATCTAGGTTCGCCCGTTTTATCAACCGAAGGTGAAAATTGTGACCCGAAAGTGAAAAATTTACCCAACAAATTCCAGGTTCGCCCAAATTAACCTAGGTTCGACCAAAACACAACTCACATTCGCTCATTGGTTCCAGGTTCGCCCATTTTTCAGAAATTTTCAGATTTGAAAAACGGTAACACTTTGAAAAACGGTTATTTTGATCTCTGATTTTCAAATGTTTGTGGATTTGAATGATCTTGATCAGGTTATGATTCGGAATTGATTTGGAGCAACTTTAATACTTGGAATTTTGAATTTTAACCACAAAATCAACTTCAAATCAATCAAAAACACTCAAAAACCATTTTCATGCAAAACAGATGTATTTTGATCAAAAACATGTCCAAATCAGCTCTGAGTTTATCAAATTTGTTGTTGTATGATCCGTATGGCTCTGATACCACTTTGTAAGCGAAAGAATTTTACTAAAACAGGATTATATGATCATACAAGTTACAAAACCAGGTGCGGAAACCCTAGTTCTGAACAAACTGATAAAACTCTAATCAAAACACAATCAATATCATTTTCAAAGCTTTTTCATAGATTAACTTTCTCAAATATTCAATTACAATCACACACACGTTAATCTAGATCAAATACAGACTTTCACAAAATGACCTGGAACCTGACCTGAACACACACACAACTGACAACTCTATTTCATTCACAAAAACACAAAATCTATATATAGACTCTGCACGTTCGCCCAGTTAATATGGTCGAATGTGGAGTTCTTCCACATTCGCCCACTTCAATGGTACGAATGTGATCTTTGTCAGCTTCCAGTCTACCTTCGTCCAAATGCTTTCTACCTTCGCCCACTTTATATCTACCTTCGCCCATATTTAACTACCTTCGCCCACTTCTAACAAAACTTAACATGTGTTAATATCCAATCATTAGTCGCAAAACGCATCTACACTATTGATAATACTAAAATGCAACAAGCCCTAGATTCAATAAAATCCCCAATTTAGACTTGATATCATCATCTATCTAATTATAACCTTCAATAATCCTAAACTATCATCAATAGCAGCCCTAGATCATGTTTCTAGCATTAGCACAGCAGCAAATCATTAAACAACACATAATATCACATAACACATAATTAACATATGTTTATTGATATGTAAACCTATGTCTAATGATAGGGTTTAGGTTTAGAAAGAAGTTTAAAAGGTTTTATTAACAAAAACATCCTTAGAACAGATCTGGACATATAGGGTTAGATAAAAACGAATTAAAATACTTGAACAAGGTTTAGAATTAAGAACACACCTTGGATTCTTGATTAGATGTTGTTGATAGGTTAGATTATGAAAAATAAGAGCAAAAACTCCTTCCTTAGTGATTAAAATCGTTTGAGAGTGTTTTGAGACGGTTAGGGTTTGTGAAATGGTGAAAAATGACAAAGTTTGTTATTTATACTAGTCCACATTCGCCCCTTTCACCTGGGCGAATGTACCCACATTCGCCCCTTTCACAGGGTCGAATGTGCCTTGTTCTGGTCGAATGAAATTCTTTCATTTCCACATTCCAGGTTCGCCCCTTCAGTAAGGGTCGAACCAAGAGTATTTTCCAGGTTCGCCCCCACGATGTGGTCGAACCTAGACCTATGTTTTTCTAGTTTTCCAATTTGTCGTGTTAAACGCATTTTAACGCACCTTAACACATGGACATGCAACCTTTGTCTATGTTTAACATATTTAAGCATGGATGATTATCTACACGTCGTTTAAACACATCTTTGCATATAATCCACCATATAACAATTAAGCTACACATACACTTAATTAGTTTATGTAATTTCACCAACAACGGAGCCCGGTACTAGTGTATTCCCAAAACGACTCCCAATGATCCTCCAGATCATTGAACCCTGGACAATCCTATCTTGACCCGACTTAACTAACCTAGTTAAGTCCGTTTATAAATGTTTCCCGCTAAGGTAGACTTAGGTGTTACTAAAATGTTTAAGCCAAATATGCCGGGTGTCACGTCATCCCCACGTTGAAAGAATTTTCGTCCCGAAAATTGCGCAATGCCCAAAATGAAAGAGACGGAAAGAATGAAACGAAAAGAAAATTTACCGGATGTCACATCATCCCCACGTTGAAAGGAATCTCAACCCGAGATTCATTCAGCTTCAGCAGTAACATGCCTAGATTCGAATGCGCGTTTCGGAAAAAGATGAGGATGTTTAGCTTTCATCTAATCCTCCCGTTCCCACGTGAACTCCGGTCCACGATTCGAGTTCCAACGAACTTTGATGATGCGGATTTTACTCCGACGAAGGCTACGAATCTTGTAGTCGAGAATCTCGACAGGTTCCTCCACAATGCGAAGATGATCATCAACCTTGATCTCTTCCAGTGGTACAATGAGAGATTCATCAGCCAAACACTTCTTTAAGTTCGACACATGGAAGACGTTGTGAACACTACCGAGCTCCGCCGGTAAGTCAAGTCTGTATGCCACCGGTCCAATCCGTTCCAGGATTGCGAACGGTCCGACATAACGAGGGTTAAGCTTGCCACGCTTTCCAATGCATATGACGCCCTTCCATGGTGAAACTTTCAGAAGTACCCTGTCCCCAACCTGGAACTCCAAAGGTTTGCGACGACGATCGGCATACCTCTTCTGACGATCCCGCGCAGCAGCCAAACGGTTACGAATTTGTACGATTTTCTCCGAAGTTTCGTACACCAGTTCCGGACTAGTGAGCTGGCTCTCGCCCACCTCGGCCCAACAAAGAGGTGATCGACATTTCCGTCCGTAGAGAGCTTCGAACGGAGCTGCCTTGATACTAGAGTGATAGCAGTTGTTGTAGGAGAACTCCACCAACGGTAGGTGAATCTCCCAACTTTTGCCAAAATCGATAACACATGCCCGAAGCATGTCTTCCAAGGTTTGAATCGTCCGCTTACTCTGTCCATCAGTTTGCGGATGATAAGCCGTACTCATATCCAACTGAGTACCCAAAGCCTTGTGCAGAGCCTTCTAGAAACGCGAAGCAAAACGAGAATCATGATCAGAGATAATAGAAACAGGCACCCCGTGCCGAGCAACCACCTCCTTAAGGTAAAGTCGAGCCAACCGCTCGAGTCCATCGGTTTCCTTAATAGGTATGAAACGTGCCGATTTTGTCAACCTGTCAACGATCACCCAGATCATATCATAACTACTTGGTGACCTTGGGAGCTTGGTGACAAAATCCATCGTGATCCGTTCCCACTTCCATTCTGGAACCTCTGTTTGTTGCAGGAGACCAGGCGGCCTCTGATACTCCACCTTGACTTTAGCACAAGTCAAGCTGAAACTATGCACAGAAATCCTCCTTCAAAGCTTACAATTGTGCAAAACGGATTCGGTCAGGCAATGAGGAATGAATGGTGAGCTTTAAGGCTCGAACACGACGAGGATTCACAGACTCCTTCCTGCTCAAGGCGTCCGCCACAACGTTCGCCTTGCCAGGATGGTATTTGATAGCATAGTGACAATCGTTCAGGAGTTCAACCCAGCGACGTTGCCGCATGTTTAACACCTTCTGGTCGAAAATATGTTGGAGACTCTTGTAATCGGTGTATACTTCACACTTGGTACCGTACAAGTAATGTCTCCAGATTTTCAACGCAAAGATTACCGCACCCAATTCCAAGTCATGAGTAGTGTAGTTCTTCTCATGAACTTTGACTTGATGAGAAGCGTAGGCAATAACCTTCCCGCGTTGCATTAACTCACAACAGAGACCACGAATAGAAGCGTCACAGTACACAATGAAATCATCCGTACCCTCAGGTAAAGATAAGATAGGTGCAGAACAAAGTTTAAGCGTCAGCATCTAAAATGCTGATTCCTGTGGTTCACCCCAGTCAAACTTTCGGTCTTTCTAGGTAAGAGTGGTGAGGGGTTGAGTGATCTTCGAAAATCCCTCAATGAAACGACGATAGTAACCCGCAAGACCTAGGAATCGCCGCACCTTAGATGGCGTCTTTGGTGCTTCCCAGTCTTTAATAGCTTCGATCTTAGCTGGATCGACATGAATTCCCAGTTTATTAACCACATGCCCTAGGAATTGAACTTTACGTAACCAGAAATCACACTTTGAGAACTTAGCATACAACTGCTCCTGTCTCAAAAGTTCCAAGACCAACCGTAAGTGTTCCTCATGATTCGTCTTGTTCTTAGAATAAACCAGAATATCGTCAATAAACACGATGATGAACTTATCAAGGTAAGGTTTGCAAATGCGATTCATCAAGTCCATGAACACCGCCGGTGCGTTAGTGAGACCAAAAGGCATGACCAAGAACTCAAAATGGCCATAGCGAGTGCGAAAAGCAGTCTTCTGGATGTCGGCTTCCTAGACGCGCAACTGGTGATAACCGGACCGCAAATCAATATTCGAGTAGTGACTAGAGCCTTGGAGCTGGTCAAAGAGATCATCAATGCGAGGGAGAGGATAACGATTCTTGATGGTCACTTTGTTCAGCTCACGATAATCTATACACATGCGAAGACTTCCGTCCTTCTTCTTCACAAACAAAATAGGAGCTCCCCACAGGGAAGAACTCGGTCGGATGAAACCCTTTTCCAAAAGTTCCTGTAACTGGTTGGACAACTCTTGCATCTCGGGAGGTGCAAGACGATACGGAGCCCGGGCAATAGGAGCTGCACCCGGAGTAAGATCAATGCCAAACTCAACCTGACGATGGGGAGGGAGACCAGGTAAATCATCAGGAAACACATCGGGAAAATCACGAACCACCGGAATATCCTCGATCTTCGTCTCATCGTCAGTCGAAACGTTAACAAGTGCCAGAATGGCCGAACAACCCTTCCGAAGATACTTACGGGCTTTCATGCTAGAAATGATACTCAGCGGAGCACCGCCCTTCTCGCCATGAACCGAAAGAGTCTCTCCATCAGGGAGAGGGATCCGAATAACCTTATTGAAACAAACGATCTTCGCACGATACAACGATAACCAATCCATGCCAACAACGACATCAAAACTACCCAGGGGTACCGGCATAAGGTCAATGGGGAAAGACAAACCCGACAGTTCCAAGCGACACTCCCTAACGGTGTGTGTTGCTTCAATTTTATTACCATCAGCCAATTCTATTAAGTACTTAGCCTCTAAAGGTGTGGGTACTATATCTAGCTAGGCGTATGTTTTATTACTACTACGATTGATGAGTTCACAGGTTTGTTCAATATGTTACCAAGAGTTACCAAAGCGTTACCATGTCCGTACTATACCAATGTTACCAAGTACGCTAGCTAGGCGTATGTTTTCTTACTACTACGATTGGAAAACCATTACTAGACACGTTTAGCAATGTTTAGCCCGAATGTTCAGCATGTTACCAATGTTACCAGTTCGAGACAATATGCACCCGCCCAGCCCTCCAAGCCGACGAGTGGGGCAGGTCACGCCCAATAGATCTATCCACATTTCCCCCGTTGTGCATCCCCGCACATTCATGGTTTTCCCCGGGACTTTAAAAGATCGTATAGCAATGCAAAGTTAAAACCATAGTATGACATATGTTACCAAAATAGTTTAGCGCATGTTTTCTCCCCCAAAAGTTAAAGCTGTAAAAGTGGGGCCGTGAACTCACCTTAGGTTGCGTTCTTCAGTAAATAATAGAAAGCCAAGCCCTTGATAATACCACTACCGGAGATCTATCAAAATGTTCACATAAGTGTTCCGACTAATAACCATAAGGTTATCTAGTCCCCGATTGTCCAGATCGTGACCAAGTATGTTTTAAAACGTGTTTAAGTGTTCAACCGACACACTAGACCGACCCGACATCCCGTTGGTGACTCATTTCCCTAACTAATCAAGTACACGTAGATTACACACAAGGTTCAAGCATAAAAAACTTAGTTTGTATCAAAAATCTCATTTTTGAATCAATAGGGTCGAACCAGGAAGATTAACCCACCTTCGACCCTTTGGAAAGCCACCTTCGACCGTTTTTAAACAGATTCGACCAAACTATCCAGGTTCGACCCTGGGATTTCACATTCGACCACTCAATCGGTCGAATGTGCCCAGGTTCGACCCTGACAGATTACTTTTCCCAAAAACGCTTCAAAAACATCCGAAAACATCCCAAAACATTATCAAACACTACAGTTGAGCATGAATAACTTATCCCTACAAAACCCCACCAATTTTGCCCCAAAACCTATTCGTTTTAGCCCTTTCCCAAAATGGCAAAGATTATGGAAGTGTCACATCATGCAAGTAATCTTTACCCAATTTGGAAACTTTTCGAAATCAATCCATAATCATCTTAAAATGCTTAGTTTATCATGTAATTGAAAACCCCCAATAGTTCTATTGATAATACTAAAATGCAACAAGCCCTAGATTCAATAAAATCCCCAATTTAGACTTGATATCATCATCTATCTAATTATAACCTTCAAAATCCTAAACTATCATCAATAACAGCCCTATATCATGTTTCTAGCATTAGCATAGCAGCAAATCATTAAACAACACATAATATCACATAACACATAATTAACATATGTTTATTGATATGTAAACCTATGTCTAATGATAGGGTTTAGGTTTAGAAAGATGTTTAAAAGGTTTTTATTAACAAAAACATCCTTAGAACAGATCTGGACATTTAGGGTTATATAAAAACGAATTAAAATACTTGAACAAGGTTTAGAATTAAGAACACACCTTGGATTCTTGATTAGATGTTGTTGATAGGTTAAATTATGAAAAATAAGAGCAAAAACTCCTTCCTTAGTGATTAAAATCGTTTGAGAGTGTTTTGAGACGGTTAGGGTTTGTGAAATGGTGAAAAATGACAAAGTTTGGTATTTATACTAGTCCACATTCGCCCCTTTCACCTGGGCGAATGTACCCACATTCGCCCCTTTCACAGGGTCGAATGTGCCTTGTTCTGGTCGAATGAAATTCTTTCATTTCCACATTCCAGGTTCGCCCCTTCAGTAAGGGTCGAACCAAGAGTATTTTCCAGGTTCGCCCCCACGATGTGGTCGAACCTGGACCTATGTTTTTCTAGTTTTCCAATTTGTCGTGTTTAACGCATTTTAACGCACCTTAATACATGGACATGCATCCTTAGTCTATTTTTAACATATTTAAGCATGGATGATTATCTACACGTCGTTTAAACACATCTTTGCATATAATCCACCATATAACAATTAATCTACACATACACTTAATTAGTTTATGTAATTTCACCAACAACGGGGCCCGGTACTAGTGTATTCCCAAAACGACTCCCAATGATCCTCCAGATCATTGAACCCTAGACAATCCTATCTTGACCCGACTCAACTAACCTAGTTAAGTCCGTTTATAAATGTTTCCCGCTAAGGTAGACTTAGGTGTTACTAAAATGTTTAAGCCAAATATGCCGGGTGTCTCAATTTTAAAACAAGAACACGGCTCGTATTCCAAAAACAGACACCACTGGAGAATGATGTAGCAACTCCAAGATTAGCAAAAGTGTGCACTTGTTTACACCACTTAATTAAATAACTACTATTAATCCAACCCAAGATAAAGTCGGATCCCGAAGCAGCACTTTGTTTGGTATTGATTTTTATTCTGATCACCCTCATTCTCTTTCTTTATTTTATCTTTATTCATATTAAAGCAACTTAGGGCTGAGTAGGGGAAGTCGTGTCTTTGGGTTCGATACTCGGTACTTGCTGGAAATCTATACTACACTCGATAGGTACACTTGCCTATCGTGTGGGTTTAGAATAATTCACAAAAACCGTTTTAGTTTATAAATTTAAAACTTGAATAGTGTTTTAACTTAAAGCTTTGACTTAAACCCTTTTGGATCAAGTGTTTGGCGCATCCGTCGGGGACTTGTTTCCATTAAAATAAAAAGTTAATTTAAATCATAAAAACCTTTAATCCACACGACATCAGCGACTCTACAGATAAAAGTTTTGTAAATTGAAATTAAAGAAACAATACGGCTATTTACGGTAGATGAAATGATTTTCAGTATTAAGAAAAAACTAAATAATGTAACCGTAACAAAAGATATTATTAACATAACACATATGTTAATAGCAATAAAAATACTTAAAAAATCAGTATTATTAAATATTGTAATAATAGTTTTTATTCACAATGTATTATGTTTTAAATTATTAGTATGAATATTATCATTAGTTTCAATGTCCTAACAATAAACTTTCCTATTGAAACCTATTCTAAGGTCAAGGTATACAATATTTGATGACTTGTCAACAGATGTTGTCCAACAACTGTGATCCATTAGAATTTTCAATTGAAGGATGATGTAACTAGAGTTTTAAAACAAACTTTGTAAAACTTAACTTGTAATCAATATCTAACGAAATAACTATAAATTTAAATTACATCAGTGTTTTGAAATTCAAAATTACAAACAGTCGACACAGCCCTAAAAGTCTTTATGGCCACTGTACAGATGAAGGATCTAGATGGAAAGATACCATAAATTTAAACATTATTGTTTTTATATTAATTAAACTTTTAAAACTATTGTTCTTACAAATTATTTGAACTCTTTTATTGTTCTTATAACTTTAAAAAATGAACATATATTTTATAAAAATAAAAAAAAATGACGTAAAATTTACGCATTGTAACTAATTTTTTAAAGAAACGAAACTAAATATTTACATATAACTGACTTAAGTTACTATAACCATATGTTACATACTGTTTATCAACATCTATTAAATTGGCCCTATAACTATTAACAAATTTAATATTCAACTACTATAAAATACTCGAGACACTATTGTATGAACAGATATTGGATAACAGAAGTTCAAACAGATGAAATTAAAATAACATAACATCCACTGCAACAACAGATGTTAACCAAACTATAAATTTAAATTACATCAATCTTTTGAAATTCAAAATTACAAACAGTCGACACAGCCCTATAAGTCTTTGATGGCCACTGTACAGATGAATGATCTAGATGGAAAGATACCATAAATTTAAACATTATTCTTTTTATATTAATTAAACAATTAAAACTATTGTTCTTACAAATGATTTGAACTCTATTATTGTTTCTATATATTTAAAAAATGAACATATATTTTATAACAATAAAAAAATGACGTGAAATTTACGCATTGTAACTAATATTTTAAAGAAACTAAACTGAATATTTACATATAAGTGACTTAAGTTACTATAACCATCTGTTTCATACTGTTTATCAACATCTACTAAATTGGCCCTATTACCATTAAAAAATTTAATATTCAACTACTATAAAATACTCGAGACACTATTGTATGAACAGATATTGGATATCAGAAGTTCAAACAGATGAAATTAAAATAACATAACATCCACTGCAACAACAGATGTTAACCAACAGCTGTTAACTAAAATATATTCATCCCAGATTGTTAAACTAGTCTGTACAAAATTAACATACATAACTTTGGACTTCAAAGATGCTAACAAAAATTTACAACTGAAAACACTAAACAAACATAAGAATATATTAATAATAAGTTCCTAACTTTTCAATCTAGTTGTCTTCTTCTTCAATCTCTTGCTTGTAGAAGTTTGCTCACCAACATTTACATTACCAAAATCTTCAACACTTCTTTTTCCATTGGGACTTGTGATAGTATCCACAACGGCATCAACACATACAACATCCTTCAAACAAAACACGAAACAGCTAATAAAACGTTAGATAACAATACAAGCTGTAGAAACAACGGAGTGATGCCCGCGCGCGTAAGCGGTAAAAGCGGTAATCGTTCCATGTTTCCTTATTTATTGCTATATCTTAACTACTTTACTAATATAATCCTTGGGTAGTGGAGACAACCCTAATCGGGCCTGGCCCATTACGATTAGGGTTTTGGGTAATGGTGGCATACGTCCACCTCTATATAAGGGATCATCTCCCTAATAGAGAGGACACTTTGGGCTAACCCTAAGAGCTATCAAACTTGATAGTATCCCCATTCACCCCCGTTTTTGTTATAAACTACTACCTTGTGTAGTCGTCTCCCTACCCACTTGATCTTTATTGCAGGTTACTCTAATCCAGGAAGTGCTAGTGAAGGATCAATCCTGTGGTTACATCTAGACTATCATCCCTACAAGGAGGTTAGGCTATTTGTTTCTTCATTGGCGCCATCCCTTACGGTCTACCAATCTTTCAAACTAGTGCAAATGGATTCTGGAACCGAACAACGTGCCGATCCCACCAATGTTGAAGATGGGGTCCAAGCAAATCAAGACACAGTAGCACCAACGACGGTGACTAAGAACGTGAATCAGAGACAGGCTACCACGAACTTTCCAATGTTTGCACCAAGAAAGTCGGCGGTAGCAGCACAAAAGAAAGCGACAGAAGAGCCTGTCGAAGATCTGGAAGAATGGTTGGCTCAAGAAAATGCTAAGACTATAGCAAAGTACCAGAAGAGACTGATAGCAAAAGCTAGGTTGGAAGCAAGAAAAACCTTGAATTTTGACGCTGAAGACAACTCTCAAAACGAAGAACAACCTGCTTTTCGTCATACAGCTAAGCCCCGCCAGGCGGTACGTGGTGGAGAACGTGGTAAGATTACTCACGTTCAGGACCACGTCAACCTGACCGGGGAACCTGATGGTTATGAATCTGAGAATGAGATCAATTCCGACCCAACTTGGAAGCCGCGTAATAAGTCTGTGGCTAGATCCAAATTTGCGGAAAGATCCAAATTCTGTGCAAGAATTGCGCTGGCACCTATGCCAGTTGAATGTAAGCTGCCAAACACGATCGGCAAATATGATGGTTTGCGTGATCCGGATGATCATCTACACGCATTCGATTGCGCAGGAAGTTCTAAACCATGGCCGGTTCAAGCTTGGTGCCATCTGTTTGTTCAAACCTTAACAGGTGCGGCAAGGGTATGGTATGAAAGTTTACCGGTCGGAAGTCTTGTCGATTTTGATGATCTGATAAAGAAATTCAAGAATCACTTCTCCCACCTGAGGAAACACAAGAAAGACAAGGCTCAGATTCTGTTATGCTCCCGGAAAGATAGCGAGAGTCTGGAAGATTATATCATCCGATACAATAAGGAAGCCCTACAATTGGGGTGTGGTGAAGAACTTACCAGGGCCGCATTTATCCATGGAGTACGACACGATGATCTCATGAGATGCTTGACTGGGAAAGATGGTGTGCCTGAAGCATGGGATGAGCTGATAGAGGCAGCAAAGACATACGCGTCGTCGGAACGCTCGTTTACACGCTCGAAAAATTTTTATCATAACAACAATCAGGGTACGAGCATGCATGATAGAGGCAAGGGAAAACAATCGGTGTGGTCAAGAATTTCGGGTTCCGCGGACGAAGGGAAATACTCTTCGGGGCAAGACGCGCGACAAATCCTCAATAGCAAGCACTCACGCGATTCGAAACCGCCAAGCAAGAAGAATTACGACTGGACCCCACTGTCCAAAACACCTTCAGAAGTGTTGAAAATCGAGCAAGTTCAGTTCCCTAAGCCTAGGGAACTAAGTCAAGATCGGAAGAACGTGGACACGTCAAAGTATTGCGAGTATCACGAAGACTACGGCCATCTGACGGACAATTGTTATAGTCTAAAGATGGAGATTGAGAAGGCAATCAAGTCGGGCCAACTCTCACATTTAGTAAAGAATGTGAGGAAAAAGCCCAGAGACCCGCAAGGAGATGCGGATGCTAGTAACAAGAAGATAAAGAACCTCAACGCGCATTACGCACAGCGCTCGGGTCGTCATAACTGCTACATGACTCATCACAGGGGTCAGAAGAAAAGATCTTACTCGACCGCACATGATGATTCCTGGAAAGAGGCACCGGTCGTCATGCCACGCGTTAAAGGAGGAGCATCTGCCACAACACCATTGATCATCACGGGAATCATCGGACATTATCGAAAAAGATATATGTTCCTCGATAATGGCAGCAGTACTGACATCATGTACCGGCAGTGTTTCGATCAGTTAGATGCCGAAGACAAAGAGAAGCTCGTTCCAACCACAGAGCCAATATCCGGATTCATCCATGAGGTGATCATTCCGTTGGGTATACTCACACTTCCTGTCACATGGACAGACGGACAACTCTCCCGCACGGAGACTTCATGGTATTGCCAGTGACTTCATCACATGACGTTCTCATAGGGAGAGAAGGATTGGCTAAGTTCAATTGCAATGCGTCCACACCACACCAGATGGTCGGCTTTCCGACGCGGGGAGGGGTGGCTTTCATACGCGGAAACAAAAATTGCCACGCAACAGACACATGCAAACCTCCCAAGATAATGAAGCCAGCAGACCGTACTGATCCGGAAAAATGGGTTATTAACCCCAAATTCCCAGATTAGACGGTTGTCATAGGCCCAGTAATCTCTGACACCATACGTGCGCACTTGAAGCAACTACTAATTAAAAATATGGACGTCTTTGCATTTCAACCCGCGGACATGGTGGGCGTTCCGCGACACATAGCGGAGCACAGGCTTAACGTCTATAAGTCCGTTGAACCAGTCGTCCAGAAGAAGCGCAGTATGGGGCCAGAGAAAACAAAGGCCATGAATGAGCAAGTGGAAGAGCTATTAGCTGCAGGCATCCTGCGGAAGACAAGGTACCAAACCTGGGTCGCCAACCCAGTCATGGTCGGAAAGTCAAATGGAGGCTGGCGGATGTGTGTGGACTACAAAGACTTAAACAAGGCATGTCCAAAAGACTGCTACCCGCTCCCTGAGATTGACTTAAAGGTGGACTCCCTGGCACCGTTCAGGTTCAAGTGTTTTCTGGACGCGTATAAAGGGTATCATCAAATCCAGATGGCTAAGGAGGACGAGGACAAAACGTCTTTCCGCACAGATACAGGAACTTATTGCTATACCAAAATGCCGTTTGGATTGAAGAACGCGGGAGCCACGTATCAGCGTTTAATGGACAATGCGTTCAACAAACAAATAGGGGTCAATCTCGAAGTTTACGTGGATGATTTGGTCATAAAAAGTACAGAGGAGGACCAAATGTTGTTGGACATCCAGAAGACCTTTGATCAGCTCCGCGCAGTGCGAATGAAGCTCAATCCGAGCAAGTGTTCTTTCGGAATGGAGGAGGGCAAGTTCCTGGGAGTGATTGTAACCAAAGATGGTTTCCGCGCGAACCCAGACAAAGTGCAAGCAATCGAGCGTATGCCGTCTCCATCTTCTATCCGGGAAGTCCAGACACTCATGGGACGCTTAGTGGCTTTAAACCGTTTCCTCTCAAACTATGCGTCCAAGTCATTCCCTTTCGTAAGTACACTGAAAAGCTGCCTCAAGAAGTCCAACTTTAAGTGGACCAACGAGGCCGAGGCCGCATTTAAAGAAATGAAAGAATGCTTGAGTCATTTGCCTGTTCTCACAGCTCCACTCCCGAAAGAGCCATTGACACTGTATTTATCCGTAACGGAAAAGGCAATTGGTGCTGTTCTCTTAGTTGATCGAAAAGGCGTCCAAACACCAGTATATTGCGTCAGCAGAACTCTGCTCGACCCAGAGACTCGATACTCAATGATGGAAAAGCTGGTGCTGGCATTGGTGCACGCGTCAAGGAGATTGCGAAGATACTTCCAAGGACACCCCATCATTGTCCTAACAGACTTTCGCATAAATGACATCTTGCGCAAGCCAGAGTTGTCGGGACGATTGGCTAAGTGGGCCATTGAGCTTGGAGAGCACACGATCGAGTATAAGTCAAGAACATCCTTCAAAGGGAAGATCCTCGCGGACTTCGCCGCGGAAGTCCCTTCCGAAAGCATCACTGAGTGCCAACAGGCACATATCACAACTCCCAATTCAGAACCAGCGGAGAAATGGGAATTATACACCGATGGAGCATGCAATGATGATGGCGCTGGAGCAGGCTTGCGCTTAGTTACACCAGAAGGGAAGGATTTCACGTATGCAATCCGCCTCAATTTCCCAACAACAAACAACGAAGCGGAATACGAGGCATTGCTCGCGGGATTGCGCATTGCGAAAAAAATGGGTGTGCAACACTTAGACGCCCACGTCGACTCTCAGCTCGTAGCTAATCATATCGACGGTTCTTATGAAGCACGTGAAGCATCCATGATTCTGTATTTGGAGCAAGCCAAAGCCCTCATGCGTGACTTTGCATACTGCAAGGTCCACCACATCAAGAGGAGTGAAAACAAACCAGCGGACGCGTTAAGCAAGATGGCATCCACGGTTTTTGATCATCTAGCAAAAGATGTGCGAGTGGAAGTCCTGGTGTAACACCCCAACCGATGGCGGAAACATCGGGATGTCACGTATTGATGATTGTTCAGTAGCTCATGGTAAATAATAAATTTCATTAAATAATTTAAGTAAGTTACATACAATTGTTCTACAATAATTCATACATCAAATTGAATAAAACTATGCACACATCTTCAACCATCAATTCAAACCTTCAAGCAAGTAGAACCTGAAACATGTTAAGTTGAAAATATTTTGGGTCAACAAAAGTTGGTGAGAATTACATAGGTTTTGATAATCGAATAAAATTGTTGTGCAATTCATGTGTCATGGCAATCTAGTCCATATGCGAAAACATACTAGAAGTAAATCGAGTGCATAATCAACCTTGTGACTGTTGTATTGTGGTACATCCCATACGCTCATGGTTCACTCGTTTATATTGCAGTAACAAACACCCACGTAACCTTTGTAGGAGGCACGTATCCGGGTGGGATTGTCAGTCCAATAGATCTATCAATGTATACCGTTTGGTTGATGAATGTTTATGCTAGAATTGTGCTTACCCTAGTCATGTTCAAGACATAATGCAACATAGAAATACACAAAGACACATTGATGATTGAATTGCATAAATGATGTTGTAACATGTTTCACCCCAAAAATGGTGATAAATAGAAAAGGGGCTATGTAAAACTCACCTTAGCAAAATGTTATGTCTCGTAAAAAATAGAATAATGTGTTGTGAATGTATGCGAGGCGAATCCCAAAGACTCAACAACGTAGCTAGTCCAAATTGAAGAAAACGAAAAAGAAAGAATATCAAGCTTCCAATTCGCCAATTACAAGAGCTTATAATCAAAGCTTCAATTGTAGAAGTAATAGACTATAGAAGAAAGGTATGAGGGAAAGTTTAATCGGATTGAAACAATCAATTTAGAGGTGCAAAGTATGATGGGTCATAGGTGGGTTTTTATACTAGTTTTGAAGTCAATTAGCCATTAAAATTGGTCAACACCATAAAGTAAGGTTTTATGAAGAATTGACTATTTGACTAAGACTTTGACTGTTTGACTAAGACTTTGACTAGGACTTTGACTATTTGACTCAAGGCTTTATTTAAAAAAAAATCTTGTATGTGAATAAAAAAGAATTTAGAATCATATTATTATTATTATTATTATTATTATTATTATTATTATTATTATTTATATACATTTATGTATGTATATAAGTTGTGAGTTAGGATAAATAAAGACTTAGGCACATTTGTATAATATTAATGATAAAGGTGTAATAAAAATATATATATATATATAAGGGCTTTTTATGTATTAAAATTTTGGGGAAAATTTTGCGATGTTACAGTCTCCCCTACTTTTAGGAACTTCGTCCCGAAGTTAAAAGAAAAACACCAGGTATACAATTGGTCGACTACCGAAAACCTTGATAAAATTTCTCACTACCTTAATGTACCTGTAAATTCATGATTACGTTCCGGACCGTAATTATCAATTTACCTTACATTAGGGTTTTGCGTCCTTTTATGACTCTACCGATTGTTGAGCAGGTTCGATAGTCTCCACCAGTCGTTGAGCAGGTTGTAGGGTCTCTCCCGACTGTTGGAAAGACATGATGACCTCTACCAATCGTTGAGTAGGTTGTTTGGTAGTCAACTAATTGTTGTACAAGTAAGCAAGTATGATTATAGATATAGCAATTAGTTCACATTCAAACAAGCATGCACATAGATGTTATGATAATACTTGAATTTATTACTTGAATCAAAAAGTGTCAATACATAGAATTAAAAAGTAGACATCATTCAAATGGTGGGGTTTGCTGTTAAGTAGCTGGAGGGTCTTGATCTCGATTTAGTTTAGGGCATCGGTTACAGAAATGATTTGGGTTTCCACATTCATAGCATTGACCATAGTTGTATTTACCAGGACGATCAAGATTAGCAACCTGAGCAGGGTTGGTTGGTTGGTTGGTATTAGGGTTTGGGGTCTCACGACATGTGTTGACCAGATGGCCATACCTACCACAATTGGTGCACAGGCGATACATTGAAACAGTGGGGTGATGTCGATTGCATGTGTTACACAATGGAAAGTTTCTTGTATAGGGTTTCTTGTTAGAAGCTTGTGTAGTGAGGTTTACATTAGGATCCCTGGTCTTGCGCTTCTGGTTCTCGGTAGTTACCGCGGCCACAAAACTTGTTTTCTCGCCTTCCCGAACTAAGGTCCCGTTCTTTATGTGATTTCCATCGCCATTTCCATTTCCATTGCCGTTCCCATTCATTGGGATGACTTGAGCCAACAAGTTAGAAACCAGAGTTGTGATTTGTTGCGCCATTTGTTGGGAAATAATCGCAGCCAGTTGGGCATCAACACCTTTGTTGTTTTTGTTGTTGTTGTGGTTGGTGTTGTGGTTGTTGTTACTTTCCTCTTGGTTTTCACCACTGTTATTGCGAGTGCTGCGACGTGGAGACATGATCTATAAGGGACACAATGAAGGTTCAATGTGGCATGAAATGAATGAGGTGATATAAGGAATGTAATCATTTATTCATTAATTAAAACGAATAAACGAAAACGTTGACTTATCAAAGATTCCAGATTTTAATAACATATGAAGACATGCTTTAGCCTATAAGTGAACACTCATCCCGAGAATTCCCAGGTAGGCATCCGGGTCCCTCGTCTGATTGGGATATATGCGCAATGCCAGCCTAGACAGAAGACTCAGAATACAGGCGTTCACCCTTCCAGATTGCACGTGTTCGTTATTAAAATCTAGAACATCGACGAGATCTCAAGGGGGTTCAGGTTAAACCTGAGGATTTTGTCCTATTAGTCTAAGAGTAGATCCACTGATGGAGAGCAACCATCTTGTAGGGATGAAGGTAGGGATAAGAAGTAGGAGGGAGATAGAGTATAGCAAGTAAAAGAAGCAAGTACTGGTTAAATCATATGGTTATAGACTAGATTGTTTTTCTAATAACCTAATTCCCTATAACCATGGCTCTGATACCAATCTGTAACACCCCAACCGATGGCGGAAACATCGGGATGTCACGTATTGATGATTGTTCAGTAGCTCATGGTAAATAATAAATTTCATTAAATAATTTAAGTAAGTTACATACAATTGTTCTACAATAATTCATACATCAAATTGAATAAAACTATGCACACATCTTCAACCATCAATTCAAACCTTCAAGCAAGTAGAACCTGAAACATGTTAAGTTGAAAATATTTTGGGTCAACAAAAGTTGGTGAGAATTACATAGGTTTTGATAATCGAATAAAATTGTTGTGCAATTCATGTGTCATGGCAATCTAGTCCATATGCGAAAACATACTAGAAGTAAATCGAGTGCATAATCAACCTTGTGACTGTTGTATTGTGGTACATCCCATACGCTCATGGTTCACTCGTTTATATTGCAGTAACAAACACCCACGTAACCTTTGTAGGAGGCACATATCCGGGTGGGATTGTCAGTCCAATAGATCTATCAATGTATACCGTTTGGTTGATGAATGTTTATGCTAGAATTGTGCTTACCCTAGTCATGTTCAAGACATAATGCAACATAGAAATACACAAAGACACATTGATGATTGAATTGCATAAATGATGTTGTAACATGTTTCACCCCAAAAATGGTGATAAATAGAAAAGGGGCTATGTAAAACTCACCTTAGCAAAATGTTATGTCTCGTAAAAAAATAGAATAATGTGTTGTGAATGTATGCGAGGCGAATCCCAAAGACTCAACAACGTAGCTAGTCCAAATTGAAGAAAACGAAAAAGAAAGAATATCAAGCTTCCAATTCGCCAATTACAAGAGCTTATAATCAAAGCTTCAATTGTAGAAGTAATAGACTATAGAAGAAAGGTATGAGGGAAAGTTTAATCGGATTGAAACAATCGATTTAGAGGTGCAAAGTATGATGGGTCATAGGTGGGTTTTTATACTAGTTTTGGAGTCAATTAGCCATTAAAATTGGTCAACACCATAAAGTAAGGTTTTATGAAGAATTGACTATTTGACTAAGACTTTGACTGTTTGACTAAGACTTTGACTAGGACTTTGACTATTTGACTCAAGGCTTTATTTAAAAAAAAAATCTTGTATGTGAAAAAAAAAAGAATTTAGAATCATATTATTATTATTTTTATTATTATTATTATTATTATTTATATACATTTATGTATGTATATAAGTTGTGAGTTAGGATAAATAAAGACTTAGGCACATTTGTATAATATTAATGATAAAGGTGTAATAAAAATATATATATATATATATATATATAAGGGCTTTTTATGTATTAAAATTTTGGGGAAAATTTTGCGATGTTACACCTGGATAACCCGTCCGTGTCTCAAAAACAGGTTAACGTTATCCAAGTTGGAAGAACATCTTGGATAACTCCTATTCGGGCTTATCTCACAAACGGGACACTCCCAGACAACAAGGCAGAAGCTCGTAAGCTCCAAAACAAGGCACTGCATTACCAAGTCATTGATGGCATATTCCGCAGAAGCTACTTACCTTATCAAAGACATACATGAGGGGTCGTGCGGACTGCACGCTGGCCCTAGGATGGTGGTAGCAAAGTTAATGAACGCGGGGTATTATTGGCCCGGAATGCATAGGGACGCTGAGACGGAATTGCGTAAATGCAAGTCTTGTCAACGTCATGCTCCAGGAACGCTGCGCCCAAAGAACAATCTGATACCTGTAACCGCGGCATGGCCTTTTCAAAAGTGGGCCATCGACCTCGTGGGTCCATTTCCCACAGCTCCAGGAAACGTCAAGTATCTGGTGGTCGCAATTGATTACTTCACCAAATGGGTGGAAGCCAAGCCTTTGGCCTCCATCGATGGAAAGAGCATTAAAAAATTCATTTGGGAATTTATCATATGTCGTTTCGGTTTACCCATGGAAATTGTAAGTGACAACGGTACGCAATTCGCAGACCAACACTTACAAGAATGGTTATCCTCCATGAAGGTTAAGCAGATATTCACCTCGGTGGCACATCCGCAAGGTAATGGGCAGGTCGAACGCGCGAACAGAAGCGTGGTAGAAGGCATCAAGACTAGACTTGGAACGAAACGCACGGGTTGGGTGGACGAGCTCCCTCATGTTTTATGGGCTCACCGCACATTATCCAAGACAAGTAATGGAGAAACCCCGTTTAGCCTTACGTACGGAACAGAGGCTGTCATTCCTGCGGAAATGTATTGTGCGTCTCCAAGAATCCTACTGGCAAACCATCAGGTTAACGATACGGAGCTAAAGCTCAATCTAGACCTACTAGATGAGCGCAGAGACATGGCCGCTGTCAGAGAAGCCAACTACAAAAAACAGCTTGAAAGATACTACAATGCAAAGGTGAAGGCAGAGGCTTTTCGCGCAGGAGATTACGTTCTCCGCAACAACGAGGCATCCAACGCAGAAAAGCCAGGCAAGTTGGCACCAAACTGGGAAGGGCCATAGAAAATTCAAGAAGTATTGGGGAAGGGTGCTTATGCCCTGGAGCACTTAGATGGCACCCCTGTCCCACGCACATGGAACGCGGCCCAACTGCGCATGTGTTACTTATGAAGTATTTTATTCAGTTTGTAATAAACAATGGCTATGACCATTTCGATTTCAATAAAAGAACTTTCAGTTTATTTTGTTTTCTTTGGTCTACATGCAATGACAACTACGGTCAAGAAACATATTTCATTAAACAAAACATTGGCGTACTTACATATTATCACCAGATTCAAAAGAAACATACAAAAGAGGTGATTAAGCCAACACAATACATGCACCTAAGGCTATGTAGCAAAAAAGCAACAAAAAGAAAAAAGACATCAAGTGGCATGCTGCCAACCGGTGGAAGTTCGACGAAGCCTTAACATGGGAATCTTGGGATGATCCTGGAGCTCACCTAGCCGCTTCATCTTCACAGGAGCACCAAGCGATTCACGCTTTACTGGTTGGTCCACTTGTTGATCTTCAGTCAATAAAAGATAACCACAATAAGTGGCTAGTTGATGCATGGGAGTGGGAGGTACCTTGATTACAGGGGGATGGTCAGATAGTGACAACATCCCTTGCAAGGCTTCAACTTCAGCTTTGGTAATTTTCAACGGAGAGGCCATGGAAGCAATTGATAGAAAATAAAGAGTTAATGGGAAAATGTTAATCCATGGTTAACCTTTTATAGAAAAGACAAGGAAGGCCATTAATTACCATTAATGGTTAATACTCAAGTGTGGACGTCAACCGTCACATCAGTCAGCTGCAGCGCCGCCAAAACTGTCAGATGACATCAGCAGGACAAGTGGCACCCCCTTTTCCAAGGCTGACGTCATCCAATCATCATGGCAGTTCAACAGTTATGTTAAGCACAAAAATTAATTAACTAGACTTGAAATAACAAGGCATAAGGAAGCATGCAATTGTTCAGTTACAAAAAACACAAGGAAAAGGAGGATGACAAATTACAACGAAAGTCAATTATAGTCTATAAGATCTATGTAAGCGTCATCGTCCGCCCCTTCGTTCTGCGTGCCAGACCCTGCACCCGCATTGGACGATTCGCCTCCTCCTTGTGCAGTGGCTTTCCGCATTTCTTCTTCTCTCCGCTCGTTCTCTTCGAGCTCTGCGCCAAGACGATCGGATTCTTCAAAGTACTCGCGCAGCTAACCTATTGGATCATCCGTCTTCAGGCAATGGTCAACCACGTCGAAGACATCAAAGGTGAGAGTCTCAAACTCCTGCTGCGCAGCAACGGCTTCATCTTCATATGGTTTCCCAAAATGCTCTCCATCTTCAAGGGCTAAGCCAGCCGCATGGTGATGATAGCCCTCCACAAACCCTTCCTGTAGGCCACTCCGCATGGAAGATGCACCGATCTTCGCCACCGCATCGCCAAACTTCGGCTCGTTCCATATGCGTTTAAAAACCTATGGATCAAACATGAACAAGATAAGGCAATAAAGTATATAGCAACATATAAATACTCAAACAAAGGTTAAGGGAATTCGAACCCCTTGAAGACCGTGCTGCATCATCCAAGTTAAACGCTCCCGAGCAGCCTGCGAGGTTTGCACAACAGTACGGAGCTCATTTTGTGTTTGTTGGAGGCTTACTTCCAGCTGAACACGAGAGGAATCCAATAAGGCATTTGTTTCACCCAGTTGTGCCTTTTCCTCCTCAAGACTCTTCACCTGTGCTTCTAACTCCGAAACCCGCGTGGTGGCAGTCACTAAGCTCTCATGTTGCTCTTTCAGCTTAATGACCGTGTCAGACAGTTCAGCTTGTTTCGCATCCAGAAGTTTCTGTTTCTCTTCTGCCTCGCGAACCACACGGGCAACCTCATTCTTCAACTTCTCAATAGTTTTCCGACCACGCTCTAGTTCTAAGTTGGTGCGCTCACAAGAATCTTTCCACCCCTTGGCAGCTTCAGCTTTCTCTTTCTTCATTTTTTGAATCTCACCCTCAGCAGACCGAAGTTGACCCCTCAATTGCTCAACTTCAGAATGAGCATCTGCACGGAATCGTTGGAATTCTTCCTCCCGTTCCCTTTGTGCTTCTTCCGCACTCCTGAGAGCCTGCCAAGAACGTTGGAATTCCTCCTCTCGTCGCAGCATCGACCCGAAGTTACTAAAGCTTAATGCTAGATTCAAGCTCATGTCAGAAAACAATGAGCGACGGTCAATACTATCTTGATAATCGCGCTCGCTGGGCGGAACAGCATAGGAGATAAACTCCTCTGCACTCAACGGATTGGTAAAGCGGGTCATCTGCCTTATATCCCATCGAGGCTGATAAGGTCTGTTCGGATCAAAATCACGAGGAGCTACCCTCATTCCGCTTCCACTCGCTTTTCCAGAACCCCGAGCAGTTTTGGTTATATCCCCCTTAGGAGTCGAGGAGGTCAGCATACCTTCCGTGGATACCTTATCCGCATGAACACCCGTGGGCGCAGATTTATCCGTTTTAGAAGGTGGATCCGGCTGACTACCTTTTTCTCCTCGGGAGGCATCTGCCTCCACGATTGTTGGATCAACATTCATAGGGGACGACTCAACCAAAGGGCTTTTCCCAGCGTCTTCACTTGCCTTCGGAGACATCACGATCCCTTCCACTTTAGAAGGTCTCCGGGTCTCCAACTCAGATGGATTTGGGCCCTGAACATCTTCAGGGACAGGCTCACTCACTTTCTCCACGATCGAAATGGGTTTCTTCAGTGCCCCTTGTGGAGCAGAACTTTTACCTGAGAATACCAAGGAGAAGATAATCACTTTGTGTTCCATATGCAGAAATTGAACACAAGATCTGCAACAGTAACTTACCAGGGATCTGCTTGACAGATTTGACTAACACAGGCTTCCGTTTAGGTGGAGGCTTCACAATTATCTTCGGGCCAGCAGGCTTGACATTTGTCCCTTCATTAAGGGTCAACTCCTCAACCACATTGGAAGAAGTTGGTTTCGCGACCTCCGTAGATGGCCTTGAGATTTGAACCTGCTTTTGGGCAAGATCTTCAAGACGTTTCTGATATAGCTCATTAGATATCTCAACGGCATCATCAACGGGTGTAGGTCCGCGTGTACGCTGACGTTTAGCGTCATCATCTGATTCCGTTGCCTCGTCATCGTCCCTAGAAACAGCAGAGCTGGAGGCCACCTTCTTCCCTTTCTGAGATTCTTTCCGCTGACGTTTTGGACCAGCACCTACGGATAGGCATAAAACAGGGTTCAAGCTTCATAAATACTATGATAACACATGACATGATTTACCTGAACATGACATCTTCTTACGACCCGGGGAAGTCTCACCCGGGTCAACCCCGGTCTTCTTCGCTGGGCAAATCCCTGCGCCTGAAACAAAGGGCACGCGGGATCAGAGTCTGCAAGGCGCGGAACACGACGCACCCTTTTTCGGCGCAGGAATCCTCCTCAGTAAAAACAAGGAAAACTATATTGAATATCGAGAGGTAGTATAGGATGTAACCTGTACGCGTGTAATGCTGCGGGGCATCCTTGAGTTGTGGCATCAAGAAATTGCGGGCCATCCGCTCAATCACTGTGGGAGTTCCTTGGGGCAAAGCAATATACTTCAGCTTAGCGGCCCCTCGGGCATCGAAAAGATCGAACTTTGTCATTCCTGCAAGGATAATGACATAATGAGAAAACACAAAAATAAAATGAAGAAACAGTGAAGAAGAAATACACGTGTACTTACTGGCATCAGCAGCGGTGGGCTCCTGACCCTCCGGGTTACCCAAACGGCTGAGCCCTAGCATCACAAGCACGCCCTCTGGGCACTTCTCCATAGACAGTGGAGTAGAATGAGCACACAGGGTATCATACCACGGTTGGTTTTTGTAATCCTTCATGGGCGGGAACTCCGCAATCCTTTCCTTCACTCCAATGCTCATCCACTGCAGGGCAGCAGGAATCACCCCTCGGTGGATGTAGAAAAATTTCTCCTTCCAATCATACATCGATTTAGGACTCTCTGAGACAATCTGAGTCCGACTCCTCCGGGGAGCTACACTGTACCACCCGGGCCCACCGCGGGCCTCTTCAAGAACGTAAAAAACATTCAACATATCAAAGGTCGGCTCTAGGTCGAGAGACCGACAGGTTGCTTCAAAATGCACGAGTCTAGACAGCCCAAACGGAGTCATTTGGGTAGGGTACACCCCATATTTCATAAGGGTGCTCACCAGGAACTTCGTAATGGGAAGACGAAAGCAACATCGGGAAAAGAACGCTTCATATAGAGTGATTTTACCAGGAGAAGCGTCCAACGCCGTCTTACCAGCAGCAGGAAGTTCAGGCTCCCAATCAGTCTCAATTCCATATTGATCGAGGAATGAGGAAAAAGAAGAGGCATCCCACTTAATAACGGTTGTGGTAATGCCCTTCTCCGTTTTCTCAGTCGTCTTTGTAAGATCAACAGCACCAGATATTTCTTGAGACATTTTTGATGATTGAGTAAAGGCAACGGTTAATCAGAGTGAGAGAGAAAAGAGAAGTTGGAAGGTTTGCAACTAAAGGTGTAAGAACGGTGAAGTTTGAAATATTTTGAAATCTTTTTATAATGGGGGCTATAACTGCCAATGACGCCAGCCTGGGTAAGTGGAAACGGTTTTCCAAACGACACGTGGCTGTGAACAGCTAATTCGGCGGCACACGCGCGCACCACGCGCTAAGCACGCGCCTGAGACAGCTGTCTGCCATAACCGATGGGATGCTCACTGACACAAGTATAGCTTGTGACAGACGCTACCCACCATCCTTTGCTCATTACCCGACAGCTGTCCTTCGCCAAAGTGACACGCAACACAACACGGAGATTCAACGTCAAATTCAAGTACCGTTCTCCGCTCTCCGTATGACAAACACTCCGCTCTCCGTATGACAAACACTCCGAGTCTTCATTAATTTGCAACAACAATCCACTGATTACCATGTTTTCACCACCAAGGAAGGCTGAGCTATCATCCAGGGGCCATCACTTTTTTTAAGTCCACCATCCACCCTCTTCCCTCATACACTCGAGAAAAGGGTACACGCTGGACTGGGGGGACTTGATGGGATTGGGTGCTCATAACTGCGCAGAGCATACCCAAACCCGGAATTCAGCCCCGCGGAGGAGCTTCCCGCGCACAAAAGAGGTTACTCCGTATATTAAAGCATTAACTACTTTCCTACCATTACGGAGTGATATCAGCAAAGTAGCAACGACCTTCCTACAATCACGGAGTGATGCCCGCGCGCGTAAGCGGTAAAAGCGGTAATCGTTCCATGTTTCCTTATTTATTGCTATATCTTAACTACTTTACTAATATAATCCTTGGGTAGTGGAGACAACCCTAATCGGGCCTGGCCCATTACGATTAGGGTTTTGGGTAATGGTGGCATACGTCCACCTCTATATAAGGGATCATCTCCCTAATAGAGAGGACACTTTGGGCTAACCCTAAGAGCTATCAAACTTGATAGTATCCCCATTCACCCCCGTTTTTGTTATAAACTACTACCTTGTGTAGTCGTCTCCCTACCCACTTGATCTTTATTGCAGGTTACTCTAATCCAGGAAGTGCTAGTGAAGGATCAATCCTGTGGTTACATCTAGACTATCATCCCTACAAGGAGGTTAGGCTATTTGTTTCTTCAGTGACTTAAGTTACTATAACCATCTGTTTCATACTGTTTATCAACATCTACTAAATTGGCCCTATTACCATTAAAAAATTTAATATTCAACTACTATAAAATACTTGAGACACTATTGTATGAACAGATATTGGATATCAGAAGTTCAAACAGATGAAATTAAAATAACATAACATCCACTGCAACAACAGATGTTAACCAACAGCTGTTAACTAAAATATATTCATCCCAGATTGTTAAACTAGTCTGTACAAAATTAACATACATAACTTTGGACTTCAAAGATGCTAACAAAAATTTACAACTGAAAACACTAAACAAACATAAGAATATATTAATAATAAGTTCCTAACTTTTCAATCTAGTTGTCTTCTTCTTCAATCTCTTGCTTGTAGAAGTTTGCTCACCAACATTTACATTACCAAAATCTTCAACACTTCTTTTTCCATTGGGACTTGTGATAGTATCCACAACGGCATCAACACATACAACATCCTTCAAACAAAACACGAAACAGCTAATAAAACGTTAGATAACAATACAAGCTGTAGAAACAACTTACACATACTTGCACAAAGGCATAAATACCTTAGAAGTAACTTGAAACCCAAGTTGCGAAGATTCTGAAAGGTTAACAGATTTGTCTTGGCAAACTTCCTGAGTGATCTAAAAATGCTAATATACAAATAAACATAACAGATTTGAACGTCTACTGAAAATAAATGCTTATTACAAAACAATTAGAATAAATACCTCGCCAGAATTATCGTGTACATTCTCATATCCGTCAACCAACTCTTCAATTATAACAGGATCATCACAAATCTTCACCACAGTGTACACATGGTACTCATTTGTAAGATTGAAATCAGAAACATCAATCATGAAAGCCAGTTTCTTTTCAACGATTCGAGACAACTTATGTGGCAAACGTTTTGTGTCGCTTTCCCTCAACTGCCTTTCCCTAATATCAAAGACAGCAGCTCCAATGATCCTCATGACATCTTTATCAAACATCACAAACGATACACTACCGGATTCATCTTGAACCCTTATCTGCAACTTGAACCTAAAACAAATAAAACATAATTTATCTAAAAAATCTGCATGAAATGAATGAAAAATCTGTAATAAAAAAAAGTGTATACATCTACTGCTTTACATACTTTGTGGTAATGGAAGTACATTCACACTCGTATTTCCGACAAACCAACGCAGTAGCAGGCAATTTGAGAATTGCTTCACAAACTTCTTCAGCGTTTTGCAAATACTCTGATTTACTTAAAACTTTCTTGTTACACTTGCGGCAGGCAGCATAAAACCAACCACAGCTTTCTTCAACACTTTTTATGGTGGCAACCACAACAAAAGACATCAGCTGCAAACACAATGTATATTTAACATACACTTTTAAAGAATAGAAACATATAGTAAAGTGAAGATATATAAAAAGGTGCGTATAAAATATTGAAACCTTTTGAATGTCAATCAGTTCGTCAACATGCTTCTTCTGTGTTCCAACTATGAATTCCTGACGCAATGGATAAACAGTCTGGGAAGAAAGAACGGTTTGAGAAGTACAACCAGACTCTTGTTCTTTGTTGGGTCTGCTGACCTGGAGAAGAACAGATGATTGAAAAGCCAAAACATGCTAACAGTTGATCCACACAATAAACAGTCCTTACAACATACTTCTCCCAAAAGACTGCTGACTCTAACAACTGTCTCATCCAAACAACTACTATGACAACTGCTGATACAAAGGACTGCTGAATAAACACTGATGAAGAACAACTGCTGACCAAAGGTCTGTTGAAGAACAACTGCTGATCCAAGTACTGAAGACTAAAGCACTGCTGGAGCCAACAGCACTTAGGCTCCAGCAGAGGATTCAAGATCATTAGAGTTTTCCTACAACAGTAGTTTACCTTCAGTGTTTTCAATGTAACAGTAGTTTGTAATAGGCAGATGTTTTATGTTTGTTATTCTGTTAGAGGTCACTGTCTTAGGTGACGTCAGCCTAGGTCATCAGTGGTTTAGGTTTGTCTATAAATAGAATAGTGCTTGTACTGTTCTATTACATCACACACAAAAACATTCTCTCAGACAAACAATCACTGTGTGATCATGCTGAGGGGGAGTACTTGTATGATTCTAATCTTTTAGATAAATGAAAGCATTCGATCAGAAAACAATTACTCTCATGTTTTGATTAATAGTTTATCATTCCGCTGCACTTTCCATCTATATTCACATCACTCTTATCATTCTTAGTTAAATATAATCAAAACAATCAAACTCAGATCCTAACAATTGGTATCAGAGCTTGGTCAATTAAATTCGATCTAACAAATCAATTTAATATAAACAGATCAGCTCACAATTATTGATATCGTTTGTCTGTTGGATTGAAAACAGAGTAATAGTTTAATTTCGTTTCAACCGTTTTTAAACAAACTTTATTTTTTGAAAAATCAGAGAATGGCTTCAATCAATCACGATCCACATAACACTGGCACGAACAACAAGCCACCGATGCTTGTCAGATCTGAATACAATATCTGGCAACGTCGGATGAGCCATGTTCTAGCTCAACAGAACACTGGGTGTTGGAAGTCGGTTATCTTCGGACCACATGTTCCGATGGTGCCGAGTACTGAAGATCCCAAGGTTCAGGAGCCAAAGAAACTTGAAAACTACTCCGACCAGGATTTTCAGAAAATTGAGTTAGATGCTAAGGCCTTCAGTATTGTGGCCATGGCTCTACCCAATGATATATATGCTGGGCTGTTACACTGTAACAGTGCAAAGGAGTTGTGGGATGCACTGAAAGAACAATTTGGTGGGACTGAGGAGGTTATTGAAAACAATCGTGAAATACTTAACCAACAATATGAAACATTCAGTCATGTCAAAGGAGAGTCATTAACTCAACAATTTGAGAGGTTTAATTGTTTAATTAGTGAACTAAAACTGGTTGGTCTTACTTACCCTCATTCAACCCTGAACCATAGGTTTTTAAGATCATTACCAGACAAATGGGACAATATTGCTATTGTGATGAGAAACTCAATTGGATTTAAGGACCTATCACTGACCCAGCTTCATGGTAAGCTCTTGACCTATGAGAGAGAGCTTAACCAGAAAAAGAAGCTCCAGGACTCTGGAAAAGTGTGTGATGATTATGTATTTGGGAATACAGCACTTTTGGGTCATGATGAGGTGCCTGGAAATACTAAGGATCAGAGTTATGATCATTTCATTAACTTCAGGTTTTAACTCTGATTCTTATTCACCAAACTATGCTTTCACAGCAAGTGGTGGTGATATCCAGGCATCTGATAACATATCCTTTGAGTATGATGACCTGAAATAATTTGACCCTGATGATTTGGAAGAAATGGACATTATGCACCAATTGGCCCTTCTCAATGTAAGAACTAACAATTTTTACAAGAAAACTGGGAGAAGGTTTCCAGGGTTAACTGGCAGATCAAAGGTTGGGTTGGATAAATCAAAGATAAAGTGTTACAAATGTCATAGACTTGGTCATTTTGCTAGGGAATGTAGGAGTCAACATGGTACACCTATAATCACCTATCCAAATCAAAGACCTCAGACCAACACTTATCAAAATTCCTATAATACCCCTGGACCAAATGTGCAAAACACTGCTCATTTTGCACAGTCTTCAAACACTGTTCCTGTCCAGTATGTCCAAACCACTGTTCCTCAGATCCACTATGTGCAAACACCTATTGCTCAAGCACCTGTGCAAACGACTGTTGCTTCATCCTCTGTTCCTGCAGAGACCAGTCAATAGAGCTTCTTTACACAAGGCTTTGTTGATTGGAGCAGTCTACCAGATGAGTTAACAGATGAAAATTTTGCATTGGTTGCCAAAGCTGAAAATGAACCAGAAAACTTTTGTTTCATGGCTATGGTTGATGAGGTTGATTCTGAGGAGGTGGTGACTGAATCTGATGTTGTGACTAATGATGTTGTTAATGAAGTTGTTACAGGTGAAAAACCTGAAGAAGAGGTTGTGAATCTCTCAGATCCCTGGGGTGCATCTGATGATTGTGAGTGCAAGTGTGATTGTGCATTGATGGCTGCTGCTAAGGTATCTCCTCAAATTCTTAAGGATTTGTGTTCTGACAGATGTGTAATAGCATTTGCTAACATCAAAGAGGTGAATGAAAACCTTAGAAAGAAAATTTTAGATGATGAAGTTAAATTTGAGAACCTTTCAAAAGATTTAAAAACAAGTTTAACTGAAAAGGAATCTGAAATAAGAAGCTTAAAACATGAAGCAACCATAACCAAAGACCAGCTCCAAACTATGATAGCAAAATATCAGAGTTGTAAAAGTGAGCTTGAGTCCACCCAAGTTGAATGTGAGAAATGGGTGGAATCATGTAGAGGATTTGAGATGCTACTCAACAAACAAACCAAAAGTCATGTGAAGTTTGGTTTTGGTTTTGAAACCACTGCTCCAGCTTTTGAAAACACTGACAAAAGGGATCAAAAGTCTGTTGAGATAGTTCCAACAAACTTGCAGGGTCAAGAGATTAAAATCACTGAACCAAATGGTAAGAAAATTGTTCTTGAAAAACCAGAAGGTTCCTCATCATTCACTGAACTTGAAAAGTATGAATTTAAACCTACCTGGTCTGATGAGTGTGATACTCTTGAGAATTTTAAACCTGTTGATTTTAAAACACCTGAAGGAAAGACAGCTCCTCAGGCAAAAGTCATTCCTTTGAAAAACCTTCCAGCAGATGCTCAAACATCTGCTGAAAAGAAGGCTGAAAAAGGGAAGAAGAAGGAAAAGATTGTCCACTTGTTCTGTGATTTCTGTGAAAAGAAGAATCATGTCACTAAAAACTGTTTTCTTCTAAAAGCATATGACATTAACAAAGGAACAAGTGTATGTGATTCCAAAGCTACATGTTCAATATGTGGGAAAAAGAATCACAAGACCAAAGAGTGCTTGTATCTCAAAAATTTTGATGTAAAAATACAAGAATATAAAGCTAAAACTCTTGCAAATCCTGTGGTTAGTACTTCAAAAGGAAAGCCTAAACAGACTTTCACCCCTGTCCAAACATCTGTTACTAAAAGTCTTGAAACATCTGCTTCTAGGGATGTCCAAGTAACAGATGCTCCACCCACAAGCAAATACCCAAGAGGTTATGGACAACCACCATGTCATAGTCTGCCACATGTTTATGAGGAGCCAAAAAGACCCTCTAAACCAAGAGTGAACAGAAATCCATATGGGTATTATCATTTGTCTGGAAGTGATCAAACAACTGTTGCCCCAAGTGTTGACATTCAAGCACTAGCAAATGGTCAGCAGCAGTTATTGAACTTAATTCAAAAATTAGTTCAAACCACTGATCATCTTCCAAAGCTTGAGTCTGAAAAGTCTGAGGACCCATCCAAAGCCAACTTGGCTTTGGACACTCACCAAAACTAATCCATTACTGATGTGCAGGGAGCTTCTGCTTGTTTAGATAGTCTTTGGTATGTAGATAGTGGAGGCTCCAGGCACATGACAGGATGTAGAGCCCTTCTTCTGGACTTCTTGGCTCATGGAGGGGGTGATATATCCTTTGGTAATGATTCAAAAGGTAAGGTGTTGGGGTCAGGACTGTACAAGCTGGGAAACTCAAGTTTGAAAATGTCAGTCTTATTGATAATCTCAAGTTTAATCTTCTGAGTGTTTCACAAATGAGTGACAAAGGTTATGGCTCATTCTTCACAAAGAAAACTTGCAAGATTATTGGGCCAGAAGTGGTGAAAAAGATTGATACCATCATTGCTGAGAGCAAAGCACAACTTGTTGCTCATAGAAGTGGCAATGTGTATGTTGTTGATATGTTAAAGGACAATCCTATGGCAAATGTCTGTTTGTTTTCTGCTGCCTCCACAAAGGAGACAGAATTGTGGCATAGGAGATTGGGTCATACCAACCCCTTAACACTATCAACACACTCTCCAAACAAAGCCTTGTCAGAGGTTTACCATCAAAAGAATTCAAATGTGATGAGCATTGTGTTTCTTGTTTAAAAGGGAAACAACATAAAAGCTCTTACAAATCCATTGATGAGTCCAAAACCAGTCAATGTCTACAATTGTTGCACATGGACTTGTTTGGCCCTGTTAAAATCATGAGTCTAAGAAGAAAAAGATTTTGTCTTGTCATAGTTGATGATTTTTCTAGGTTTACATGGACTTACTTTTTACATTCTAAGGATGAGACTGCAGGTATATTGAAGGACTTTGTCACCAAAGTTGAAAAACAATATGACTTGCCAGTAAAAGTCTTCAGGAGTGACAATGGAACAGATTTTAAAAATAAGAAGTTGGATGATTTCTGTGTGTCAAAAGGGATTGTGAGGCAGTACAGCATCCCAAGAACACCAGAACAAAATGGGGTGGTCGAAAGGAAAAATAGAACTCTTATAGAAGCTGCAAGAACCATGCTAGCAGATTCTGGTTTGCCATTGTCCTTCTGGGCAGAAGCTGTAAACACTGCTTGCTATGTTCAAAACAGAGTTTTGATCAACCCCAGACATCAAAAAACTGCTTATGAAATTTTGTTCAAAATCAAACCATTAATTTCATTTTTCAAAATCTTTGGCTGCCCATGTTTCATCTTAAACCTCAAAGATTCCATTTCAAAATTTGCAGCCAAAGTAGATTGTGGTTATTTTCTGGGATATTCTTCTACTGCCAAGGCTTATAAAGTGTTTAACACAAAGACCAAGACAATAGAAGAAACTCTGAATGTAAAGTTCAATGAACTTTCATCTCTAAAAATCCCTGCAAATCCTGTTGAACTATTTGATTTAGATAAATTCAAATTTGAAGATATCACTGTTAAAACTAACAATGCAGGTATTTCACAGTCTCCACAACAAGATTACAGAATAGATGTTGTGATCCCCAGTCACTACAAAATCTATTCTGCTTCAGAGGAAGCAGCTGTTCAAAACAATTGTCAAAACTCTGCCACAGCTGTGTCAACCACTGTTGGCCAGTCTTATCCTCAAACCACTGTTTCACCTCTCACAAACAAAAGTCAATCATCTGTTGACAAAAGTCAGTCCAGTTTTACAGCACTTGGACCCATTCCTCCACTTCCATTCCAAACATCTGATGGCACTACAGAAGTGCAAACAGATGTTACACCAACAGAGTCACCAAACCTCTGTCCTTCACATCAAAATGCCATCATACCATATCAGGGAGATCTTATTTACTTAAGAGCTCATCCACCAGACCAGATCATTGGCAACATCAGAGAGGGTGTGCTCACAAGAAGCCAATCCTCCAATATCTGTCTTTTTGCAGGTTTCCTATCTCTCACACAACCTGTCAAGTACCAAGAGGCACTGAAAGACAACAGTTGGGTAGAAGCTATGCAAGAAGAACTCCTTCAGTTTAAAAGACAACAAGTATGGGAGCTTGTACCATTACCTAAGGATGTTTGTCCTATAGGAACAAAGTGGGTCTTCAAAAACAAAACTGATGAAAGGGGTATTGTTGTCAAGAATAAAGCCAGGCTTGTGGTTCAAGGCTTCAGACAAGAAGAAGGAATAGATTATGATGAAACTTTTGCTCCTGTAGCAAGACTAGAAGCCAACAGATTATTTTTAGCCTTTGCTGTCAACCACAACATAAAGGTGTATCAGATGGACATCAAATGTGCTTTCCTTTATGGCAAAATTCAGGAGGAAGTCTATGTATGTCAACCACCTGGTTTTGAAGACACATTCCATCCTGACTATGTCTACAAGCTCAACAAAGCTCTGTATGGACTCAAACAAGCACCAAGGGCCTGGTATGAAACTCTTTCCACATTTCTCTTATCCATTGGCTTCACAAGAGGTAAAATTGATAAAACTTTATTTCTAAAATGGAAAGGGAAAAACTTAATGATTGTTCAAATATATGTGGATGACATCAGTTTTGGATCCACATGTAACCAAATGTGTGAAGAGTTCAGAAAACTCATGACAGCAGAGTTTGAGATGAGTGCCATGGGTGAACTTCAGTGCTTCCTTGGTCTTCAAGTGAAACAACTGCAAAATGGCACATTCATTCACCAAAACAAATATGTAAAGAATTTATTAACCAGATTTGAGATGAATGATTGTAAGCCATGCAGTACACCCATGAGTACAGTCAAGCTGCTCACTATTGATGACAAGGATGAACTGGTTGATCAAACACATTATAGATGCATGATTGGGTCTTTACTGTACTTAACTGCATCTAGGCCAGACATTATGTTTGCTACCTGTGTCTGTGCAAGATTCCAGGCTTCACCCAGAAAGTCAAACCTTATTACTGTGAAAAGGATATTCAGATACCTCAAAGGTGCTCCCACACTTGGTATTTGGTAGCCTGCTAATGGAAACATTGAGCTTTCAGGTTATTCAGATAGTGACTTTGCTAGCTGTCACACCACAAGAAAGTCCACATCAGGAGGGTGCCAATTTCTAGGGAATGCCTTAGTCTCCTGGCAAAGCAAAAAGCAGGTAGCTGTTTCAACCTCAACAGCTGAAGCTGAATACATTGTTGCTGCAAGCTGTACAGCCCAACTCATGTGGCTTCAAAATCAATTACTAGATTTTGGGATAACTGCACTACAGACTCCACTCATGTTGGATAGTCAAGCTGCTGAAAATATCATCAAGAATCCAGTCTCTCATTCCACTACCAAACACATTGACATCAGACATCATTTTGTCAGAGACAGCTATGAAAAAGGTTTGATTTCTCTGCACCATGTTCCAACAGAGGATCAGTTGGCAGATGTGTTGACAAAAGCTTTAGACACATCTACCTTTACAAATCTGATTTGTAGAATTGGTATGTTAAACATGGATTAAACAAACAATTTTTTTTTTTTGCAATAAAATGTTTCTGAAAATCAAAATTTCTCCTTAAAAATAGCTGTTTGGTTGAAAAATCTGTTTCAAACATCTGATCAGATAAAACAACCACTGTTTCATTCATATCCACTGTTGGTTGAAAAATCTGTTTCAAAACATCTGATCAGATAAAACAACTGTTTCCCTATATATCTATACTATATTTATACAAAAAAAAAAATTACAACAGCTGGTTCCATCAGCTGTTTGCCAAAACAGCTGTTCTCCACCAGATGTTTCATCCATCAGATGATTGCCACGTCTGCTCATACAAGCAGAGGTTTGGCCACATCAGCAGTTTCTATTGAGCCTATAAAAACCCTGTTTTACCACAACAGATGTTACACTGTCTCATTGTATTCAAAATACTGAAACCGCCTTCTTCATTCTCAAACCCTCAATCAAATTCCATTCATCTTCACCTTCGGAATCCATTAAAATGGATCTTCAAGCCAAAGCCACCCACAATTGTCTCCCATATCTGGTTAAAACAGATGATAACATATCTTTCCATTCCACCATTGACATTCTTCTAAATTCCAAATACCTACCCATCTTAACCGCTGACGCCCCCATCTACATTGATACTCTCCAAGAGTTCTGGTTGAATGCTGAGTTTCTATTGCAAGACAAAAAGCCAACTTCCATTATTTCCAAAATTGGAGAAACAAGTATCGTCATTACCCCTGAAATCATATCCACAACCTTCTCACTAAATGACCTGGCAGGTAAGGACTCCTTCACAAAAACAGAGCTTCACACTGAGTTTCAAGAACGAGGGTATGATGGACAGATGACTGGATCAACTCTTTTCAAAAAGTTTTTCCCACCAGTCATGAAATTTTTCTTCCATACCCTTCTTCTGTGTGTCTCCGCTAAGTCCACATCCTTCAATGAAATCCCATTAAGGATGCAATATCTGGGTTATGCCATGTTGTCAAACTCTGACTTCAATCTTTCCCAGGGATTGTTCATGGACTTAGTGTCAAATGTGAAAGCAATTAAGTCTGGGTCAAACAATGCTTTTCTAATTTACCCAAGAATTCTTAGTGTAATCCTACAAAAGGCCTTACCAGAAAAAGTTTTCAAAAAGGGTGAGGCAATGCAAATGAAAAGCTTAACTGATGAAACTTTCACTAGAATGCTGGGTGGAAGCACCCAAGAAAAAGTGTCAAAAGTGTCCAAAGTTTCAAAAACACAAACAAAGAGGACAAAGACAACAACTGTTGTCAAAACCTCTGTTGTTGAGCCCACTGCTCTTGGTGATCATGGCACTACATCCAGTGCTGTGAAACCCACACCAGCCACTTCCAAAAGAAAACAATTATCCACAAAAACCACCACTCAACCACAAATGAGACTTCTGGATGATGAGGTACCAGAAGATAACTCTGTTGCACCACCAAAGCAACCTGAAACCACTGTTGTTACTTCCTCACAACAGTTGGACATACCTCAACCTGTACAAACTCCTCATGAATCCTCCTAAAAGGATCATGTTGTAAGCCAAGGGGAAACACATCATGATACATTTGAGTCACTTGGCCAAATGTTCACAAGCCCCTCTCCCAGGGCTAATTCTCTTGTTACTCCTCCACCCTCACCATCACATCATGTTCCACAAACCATGCAACCTCTGTTTGAGGCAATTGAGAAATCTCAGGAAAATCCCAGTTCCTCTCTTCCACCTATCACTGAGAGCATACCCCCACAAGTGACTGGTCCTGAGAACATTCAATCTGCCATCCCACAAACAGTAGAGGAGGTTACACCACCTGAGTTCAATACAACTCTAGGTGAGTTTTCAAGTGGAGCAGCCACTACTGATGTAGAGACCATTGTCTCACACCAGGACAGTGATTACATTGCTAAGACTCCCTTGAAGGCAACAACTGATGAGGCCACTATAGTGTCCCCAAAATCAGTTGGAAGTCCCCAGTACCAAGAAAAAGGGGCATCTGATTCACCTATTAGGACTGAATCAGGTAGAACTACCATTGGTAGGGACTCAGATGATCCTATTAACTTAGGAGATGGGTCAAAATACCAAGAATTGATGGATAGAGTTCAAGCAATTGAAACCTCTGTAGCAGACATCAAATCTGATGTCAAGCTCATACTGGGTTCCATAGCAGACCTTTCCAAAAGTCAACCATCAACAGCTGATATAGCTAGTGAGCTATGGAAATCCGTTTCCCCCATCATCATAGCTCACAGAAAACTAGCTGATCAGACCCATGAAACATATATGGCTGAGATCAGAAACATAGTGGATGCAAGATACAAAGATACACATGCAGACATTAAAGCCATCAAAGATCACCTGCTGAAGACCACTGGCTCTGCCCCTACCACCATTCTCAGGGATGAAGATGATGATGTCTTCACGGTTGATGATGCCAAAAAGGGGGAGAGTGGCAGAGATAGGCTACCAAAGCTAGATCCCTTTGGTTGTCCACCTTCTAAAAAGGGCAAAGCCAAGTCTGCCAACAAACCAGAGGCTAGTCAAACAGCACCACAACAACAACAACAAGCAACACCAACAGCACCACTACAAACCACTGACAAAGCAAAGCAGTAGACAACTCTGCAAACATAGAAGCTGAAAAGGCTGCTCAGGCCAAACAAAAAAGGGCTGACACCTTGGAAGCTAAAGCAGAGTTGCTGGTGAACCTCAAGAAGGAACAACAGCAGGAGATTGAAGATGTGGGATCCTCAAAAAGGATGAAAATGCCTGCTAGACATGTCAGAAAACCACCATCCAAGCTAAAAACCTCTGTTGACAAAACCACTGCTGCTGAAACCACTGCCACCCAAAACACTGAAACCACCCAAAACACTGCTTCCCAAACCACTGCACCTAAACCTACAAGCACATCTGAACATACAACCACCAAACCTACACCCAAACCTACATCACCAACCAAATCCCAAACATCTGCTAGACCTACTAAAAGGCCAACAGATGTTAATCCAACCATTGCTTCCAAATCACCATCCCCTAAAATCTTGTACACAAGGAAGAGAAAATCAACCTTTGTTGTACATGATGAAAACATACACACATCACCAAACACCACCTCAACTGCACAATCCACTCCTATTACAGCTATTCCAATTTCATCATTCTCACCACACACATCCAAATTCAGTTCCCATAGACCACCACCAACCATTACACCATTGGTTGTTCAGTATCCCCTTGAACTTGATCTACTCAAGGGGGAATTACAATCCTTCTACAATACTGAACAACCATCTGATAGATCTTTCCCTTCTCTCCCAAATTTCCCTGTTCCCCTAAACATTGATACATACCTTAAATACAAGGGTGAACAGGTAGATGCCATCATTAAGGAGAGATGCAAAGGGAAGGATGACAGGACTGCTCAGGGCATCCATTCAGCAGAGCTTAGCAAACTCAGAAGGATTGAGGACTTTGCTAAGACCCTAAGCAACTCCATGTCCTCCATGCCTCTCAGTGTTGACTTGGAAAAGGAGGTTAGGGATTCTCTTCTAGAACAGATCTTGGCAACCAAGCCATATAAAGCAACCAAAAAGCAGTTTAATGGTTGGACCACTCATGCACTAAGAGAAGAACTTCTCAGAATAGAAGAGTTGGCCAAAGACCCCAAAGCTAAAGTCTTTACTCCTAATTTTGGCAAAGGCAGAGACCCAGTCAGAGCCTTAAAGTTTAAAAGAATGAGACAAGAGATAGTAGCTGCTAACTATGGGGAAATGAGGTCTGTCTCTAGATGGTCTGAGCTGAGGCTGGTTGAGACATACAAGAGTCTTGAAGAAAACAGAAAGAAGGATCCCAGCCTGCCTAGAAAACTGTCTATCCTGATGAGCCACTGATGAAGAGACCCCAACAGACTTTTACCTTAGACAGCCTACTTGAAACTTCTGATCTATCAGCTGCTGCAAGAAGACAGTTCAAGAAAAAGAAGGAAATGTCAAAAGAAGATCAGAAGAAGTTTGCTGATACATTTATCAAAGAAGGGCTCTTCAATCAGATACATTTTTTCTCTGATCCCACAACAGAGAAACTCAAGGAACTCATTGGAAGACCTCCATCACCTAACTCATCCCAAATAAAAGTTCATCTCAGCAAATCCACTGACTCAAAAATTCTAAAATGGAAAGTCAACAAAGACAACCATGAATTGACTCTGCTCGGGTCAGATGGAAGAGTTCAAAAGATTAGCATGGATGATGCATACAGCCTATGTGCAAATGATCTTCAAACATTGCTAAATCTAGAGCTTGAAAGAGATGAAGAAGACTTATTTGCTCTGGACTTTGAACTACAATTCAAAGGTCAAATCAGAGAAAGTCTGATGAAGAATAAAGATCAGTAAATAAAGCTAAGTTTTGGCATCATCTGTTCTAGGGGGAGATTGTTGGGTCTGCTGACCTGGAGAAGAACAGATGATTGAAAAGCCAAAACATGCTAACAGTTGATCCACACAATAAACAGTCCTTACAACATACTTCTCCCAAAAGACTGCTGACTCTAACAACTGTCTCATCCAAACAACTGCTATGACAACTGCTGATACAAAGGACTGCTGAATAAACACTGATGAAGAACAACTGCTGACCAAAGGTCTGTTGAAGAACAACTGCTGATCCAAGTACTGAAGACTAAAGCACTGCTGGAGCCAACAGCACTTAGGCTCCAGCAGAGGATTCAAGACCATCAGAGTTTTCCTACAACAGTAGTTTACCTTCAGTGTTTTCAATGTAACAGTAGTTTGTAATAGGCAGATGTTTTATGTTTGTTATTCTGTTAGAGGTCACTGTCTTAGGTGACGTCAGCCTAGGTCATCAGTGGTTTAGGTTTGTCTATAAATAGAACAGTGCTTGTACTGTTCTATTACATCACACACAAAAACATTCTCTCAGACAAACAATCACTGTGTGATCAGGCTGAGGGGGAGTACTTGTATGATTATAATCTTTTAGATAAATGAAAGCATTCGATCAGAAAACAATTACTCTCATGTTTTGATTAATAGTTTATCATTCCGCTGCACTTTCCATCTATATTCACATCACTCTTATCATTCTTAGTTAAATATAATCAAAACAAGGACCAACTATAGTCAACCTGTCCAAATCACGATAAGCCCTACATTAAGTCTAACCATATTCATCCAAGGATTCATTAAAACATCTAAAACACTCTCCATATTACATAAAAGCTTGTCACTCACCTAAACAGAACAAAACAAACTACAACCTTTACACTCCCAATCTTCCTGTTGTTCGAAAACTTACTTAACAGTCTGTTCTAAATAAATTTCGAGACGAAATTTTCTAAAGTAAGGGAGACTGTAACGCCCAGCTATTTTCTAGAAAGTTATTAAAACATTGTATCTGCTTAACGTTTTTAATCCGTTAGCAATAATATCTTTTAGCAGGAAATACATTCTTGTTCGTTGACAATTTAGAATAACTACTATTAATATTATATATGTGTATATATATATATTTGAAAATAATAAAAATTACCAACTAATTATGCAGATCCATAAACAAATTTATTTCATTTTAGAATCCATTAGATCAAATATTACTTTTTCCCAAATCAGTATTTAATATTATGAAACTATTAAACCAACCATAATATCCTCCACCTCCCATCCCAATTCCTTGTTTACATCAATCTATATTCCATTGCCATACAATCCTCCCTATACACGAGGTAGTTGTCCCCAAGGGTGTTCCCACATGGATTAAGCATTAAACATGCTGGATTTTATCGAGACCCGCTCCAAGAAAACAAACCCACGCGTTTTAATATTAAAATCATAACATGACCTATAAATTGATGTTATAAACGGCTTCCTTACAAAAAAAACTGAGCTTCCATCACTGGCCGGCCAAGCCCGCGTCGCACACACCCCTTTGCTAAGAAAACCCAACTCATGCTTTAACCTCTTAAACTCCCCTTCTGAAACGGTAGAGATGATGTCGTTTGTGGGTTCGTACATTGCAATGGCGACAGAGATTGCACTCCTTTCCGGTTATGGTGCGACATCGGTGGCAAGTTCCAATTAGGAAGCATCGTATACGGTGAGCTTCATCGGCCAAACCAACGCCACCACCACCCGCGCACCCTGCTTCCTTTGGAGGTATTTTTATACGGTGTTCATATTTTTTTGGGATCTCCCTTTATAAATATTTTAGTCTGTGTATGTTTAAGAATTGGGTGAGGTCTGTGAGTTTATGAGTTAGGGAAGAAAGGAAGTTGGAAATGTTATTATATTAAAATTGAGTAAAAGAACAAGGACCAACGTTGTCTAGGTGTTTTCACTTACATTTTTTTCCCTCTTTTCTTCAACATTATAAAGCTAACTTTTGATTCTTAGACACATTCATTTCATGGCTGTTAACTAACATGATTTTTTTTTGTTGCAACCAATTAATAGCTAGCTATATGTTCTAGATTAATTTATTATAAAATCCATTATATTTTATAACAATATGTCAAACTTATACGTAAATTAAACCATAGAACTTTTATATTTTTATAACTGTAAAAAAAAGGGATAAAACTTAGTTACTTTTTGCCATGCTTTTATTATTAATATTATTACTTCTCATCCTATAGTAGTTTGAACACTTCTTTTAAGTAGAATAATATTCATGTTAAATCAATTACAAAAGTTAATCAGCACAATTACTTCATTACACTACTATAAGAACTTGTTAAAGTAGATGCTTATGTAGAAAAAATAAAATAAAAGAACAGTCATCGAAACAAGGGTTTATATGGCCAAGTAATCTAATATGAGATTTATAAGTGAACAAGAAATATACAATTTTTATGGTCCTATCATGGGAATGATATTACAAAGACAAATAAGTGACGATCCGAAGTTTAACGAGAACACGACAATATTGTAGGAATTCGCGACGCGCGATTTAAGCTTTAGGAATTATACCGGCCTTCGTAGATGCTCTACTCGCTCATCACTACAAACAAGGTGAGTTCATATACTTGTCCCCCCCTCCCCCCTTTTTTTTATTCTTTGGGGATCAACATGTATCACTATCAAAACTTAAACGATTTCATACTCTTAAACTATTATGCTCAATCTAAATGCTATTGTGCTATGCCATGCTAGAATTCAAAGTCTTACATACAAATGTACGATTAGTTAACAACCCACCTTACATGTATAGCGCTATAGGTTGACACGCCGCCCCCTTTATGGGTCATGATAGGATGAAGTCTTTTGTGTTATCGAGTGTTGTTGCCGTTTGTATGGTTCTACGTGTATATGCCTATAACATGATGATTTGAGTAAAACTTTCTTATACTATGTACGTAGGTCAAAACTAGTATGCTCACCAATACTTTATGTGTTGACGGATATTTTATACATGTTGCAGGAAAAGCTTGATGAGACGATACAAGAAACATCACTTAGGATTCGGCCTTAGAAACAAACGAAACAATCTTTATTTTACTTCATGTTTTAGTTGATGTATTTTTCTCATGAACAATTTGTATACTTGTTGAATCTTAGATACGAATGAAATCTATTTTAATCTATTATCACAATTTAGTGTTGTGAAGTCTTTGAACAATCTATCACAAGTCTCACCTCGATGTTTCCGCCATTGGTTGGGGTGTGACACTTCATTTATATTAATATCTTTTGAAAATAACAAAACTGAAACACAAGTTACCCTTCCAGTTTCTAACCCATCCATGCTGGATAACAGCCAGTAGATGCTCCTCAGTGATGTTGGAAATGAATTCCTTAAACTGTATTGTATAAGAGTTTCACAAATGCAAAAACCTGGTACTATACAAAAATTAATTAGAGATAATTTATTACATCAATAAATGTGTTCCACATAAGATTCAAAACAGTCAATCATAGATTAACCGCTTCATAACATTTATTACAGAAATTAAATTTGCAATTCTAACAATAATTGTTTTCAACTATTGAAACATAAGACTCTCCTTAAAAATAGAATATTTTTGTTAACTGTCAGGTATGTGAATTGGAGATACTATAGTTTTAAAAAAAACTATATAACAATTTTAAGGAATCCTTACTCTAAGTCCTAAAGATCAAGATTCATCCATTTGGTTTCATTAGGAGCTTGTCCATACACATCGAAGTCCCCACATCAAATGACGCCACCAACAACATCTATAAAAACAAAACACACAATTTTGCCAAACATCTGTTAAGTTTAAAGGAACAATGTTCAACCAAAGTGAATGTTAAAGCTTGTTCTAAACTAAAAAATAAAATACAAACCAACGCTGAACAGATTCTTGGCTTCTCCGTTAATAATTTATTTAAAAGGTAAGAAGTTGAAACCATACTCAACACCTTCCCAGCCCTTAACATGTTTCATAGTTGTACAACGATAAAAAAAATGATTTTGAATTGATGTCCTACAACTCTATAAATGTCCTTGTTTTCACCTACACCGAACTTAGATAAGACAATCACACCATCTTCTTCAAGTTGACTGTCAAAACGTTGCATAAAAGGAGCCTTGGCAGAACCTTGAATCTTATCGCCCTGCAGCTTCTTATAACAGAAGGTAAAAAGTATGCACAAAAGAACACGTCTTCAAAAATAAGAAATAAAACCAATTTATAAAGTTTACCTGCTCATCAATGAATATAACTTCCAACTGATAGGCTCTCTTCCACTTTCTTATGACTCGAGCCTTCATGTGCCACATGTCTTTGGCTGGATTCAGATCACGAATAAAAGTGACATGATTTTCTTCATTGTCCATTGACGTCGACATTGTTTTAAATTCTAAGAGGGAAATTTGAAAATCTTTGTTTAGAAAATTCAAAGCTGATATTAGAACTGGTTGGATTCATTATGTGCTTATATATAAGGAGCTAATGAGCCACGTTTCCCTACGTCGATTTAAAATTTCCCTCTTAAAATTCAAACTTAGGGCCCAAACAGCTGAAAACATATGTGCATAACATCTACTGCTTAACGGCAGACCCAATGATTTCGAACCACTGTTGAGAACAACAGCGGTAGTTTCACGTGGCCCACGTCTTTTTTTTAATATTTTAAGGTGATTAATGACGTCAGTTTTTGCATCATACAGACATTGGTAACCAGTCTCTCCGGTTGACACATCAGCTTTCTGACATCACTCACGCTTATCCTTTTATAGAATGTATAGATTGTATGGATGTGTAAATAATTTTGTTTCTATATGGTGGCTTTAAAGTTTGATATCCTAGTCTAACATAATATGTATTAGACTGTACGTTGTAAGTCGCGAGCGAGCCCCGGTGAAAGTAAGGTTTTAGTCTGGTGCTCACCTCCAGCCACAACAGTCCGGGCGTGAGCACACACGAAGAGCCTCGGCGTGAGCACACGTAATGGTGCTCGTGTGCATTAACGCGAGAAAGTGAGCATAGGTCGTGGCAATGTTCACCCCTTGCCACAACGGGGTCAAGTGAGCATAAGCGATGTGGTTATTTGACAGTGAAGTCAGTGACTCGTGTCTGCTCGTTCACGGCCCAAAACGGATGGTCTTAACCATGTATATAATAAAGTTTTTGTTGGTTATGTATGTTGACAAGTCAAAAGGTTAACTTTAATTAACATTTGAAGTTTGACTTTGATACATTGACCATCTTGGAAAAGAATTAATTTAAAAAATTAACACGTTTGGTATTTTTCGAATTAAAGACCATTAATTCAAAAGATCTTGAAATTTATTGTCTTTTTTCCTTTCTTGGATTTATATAATAAAAAACGAAACACAGCTTAATTTTAATTTTTTTTCACAAAATAACGATATACCCATATGACATAGTAAATAGGTCAATATTCTATTAATGATAAAAAGAAAAAGAAACCCAAAATGCAAGTTGTAAAAGCTTAATGATATATATAGCATTAATTATTTAAGCTTAATCTCTTATATATATACACACAATCTATAAATTTCTACCTAACCAACACACTAAAGAACACAAACTAGCAATTTATTTTGTTGATAATATTTAGTTTAAATTGTTGATAAGATGAGTTTTCATTCATGGATGATAAAGAATATGATGATAGCAATGTTCGGAACATTTTTTTGGCTCGTTGTTGCAAAACAAAATGCAACTTTTGATGAGAAGTACAAAGTAACGTGGGGAGGTGATCATGTTTTGTTGCTCAATGAAGGGAGAGAGGTTCGGTTGTTATTGGATGAATATTCAGGTTCTTATTCTCCTATAAATTATGTTTTTTATCTTTCTTTTCATAAAGGTTTTTACTTTTCATTATTAAGCCATTTAATGATAATTACTCTCACGATCAGGGGCAAAGCTTATTTTATTAAGGGTTACTAACGATCTTTGGCTCAGTACTGTAAATTTCTCCGTTTTTATCCAAAAAAAAATAGTATTTTTGAGTCCCGCCGACACCGATTTAAAAAAAGAAAATTAGGTCTCGTGAATTTCGACCCCCACCATTTAGAAGTTCAAAACCGCTCATGATGATACTAATATTATTTTATAATCCTAATAATATAATAAAACAATTATGTTTATGTTCATTTGTCTTATAAAAAAAGTGAAACATTATGTTTATTCAATGTTTCTGTATTGAATGCATGTGTCTGGAAATTAGTCATTAAACAGTAATTACACTTTAATCTCCTCCTTAGTTACATTTTAATGTCTAATTTTTAACCAAAGTCTAGTTAATTAATTTGTAGTTACTTTATCCCTTTTTAACATACTAATGACCTCCACAATTTTTAAGCAATTATAAAATTTCTCAACGGCCTTTCAAAAAAAAAAATTCTCAACGTTAAGAATGTTTGTTAAAAAATTACACTATAAAAACGTGCATTTTTTTTTAATTTGAATGTAGTATTGCTATAGTTTTTTAATTAAAAAATGATACGTTACATGATTAACAGTGTCTAGGGGTGGGCAATAACTAAATCCTTAACCGAAAAAGAAGCGAAAACAAGCGAAGCGAAACCAAATCGAAATCAACCAAAAACTGAATTAACTAAAAACTGATTAGCTAAAAACTCAAATTAACCAAAAACCGATTATCCTTTTTTTTACCTTCGTTTAACCAAAATTAACCGAACATTTCATATTTTCATATAATTCAAGACTTTATACATCCGATTCATGTATTGCATGTTTATATCTCCATTTTATGTATTTATACTTTAATTTTATGTATTTATACATCCATTTCATGTATTTATCAGTTTCTTGTATTTGTAAGAAAAAAGTTTTAGCCTAAGTTTAATTTTGGCTATAAAACAAAATGAATGCACCAAATCAAAACCGTCAATCTAACCGATTAAACCAAACTGATTAACAAATGGCTTCAGTTTCAGCTTCGGTTGAGGATAATAACCGAAACCCTGACAATGTTTGTGTTTTTCAGTTGCATCGCCCGGGAACCTTTCTAATATCTATATATACATATGAGAGAGAGAGAGAGAGAGAGAGAGAGAGAGAGAGAGAGATTTCTGTTTTACCAGAAAAGCGTTGAAAGCGATAAGAATATATTACGTGTATGTTACTAGTTTTACGTACAAGAGGTATTTTGCCTTCATTTATGAAAACGAAATACGACACACATATATATACACAACATCATATGTTGTGATGGATTGACTTAATGCATCATATATATAATCATTGTCTTCCTCTTTCGTGTAGAACAAAATCACGTTTGGTTTAAATGTCATTTCGATTCGTGTATTTACATGCATATAGAAACTTACATTAATCTATATTTTCTTCGATATATTTATAGGTGCTGGATTTGCGTCAAAAACTTATTTTGGATCTGGCTTCTTTAAAATGAAGATTAAGTTACCCGCCAATGATTCCGGTGGTCTTGTTACTGCTTTTTATGTACTCACAAATGCTCTAAACTTGAATCTTAAAGTCTATATGTATATATACACATATCTTATTTGACGTTTGATGCAGTTGTACTTAAACGAGAGTGGCGTGCATGATGAGTTAGACTTTGAATTCTTGGGAAACAGACCAGGCAAACCAATAGGAGTACAAACCAATATATTCATAAATGGTGTTGGGAACCGAGAGCAAACAATCAATCTTTGGTTTGATCCTACAGCGGATTTCCATTACTATGAAATACTATGGAACCACCATCAAATAGTGTACGCAATTATCACCCGGCCCCTTAACTCTTTATAATTATTCAATTCAATAATCTACATGTGCTAAATCTAAATCTTATATTTGTTTTAGGTTCTTTGTGGATGAGGTACCAATAAGGGTGTTCAAGAACAACATAATCAAAGGTGTGGGTTACCTTAATAGGACAATGCAAGTGGTTGCGAGTCTATGGGATGGGTCTAATTGGGCCACAGATGGGGGTAGAGTCAAGGCCGATTATACCCATGGGCCATTTGAAGCCTACTTTCAAGATTTTAATATCCATGGGTGTGCCACCCCACTCAATGAGCCCAACATACATTGTTTCTCCCAAGATTATTGGTGGACCGCCAAAAAGTATTGGATACTGAATTCAAATCAACAGAAAGTTTATGAGCATGTTAAGAAAAATCATATGATATTTGACTATTGTAGGGATGGGATTGGGATGACGCACCCTGATGATTATAAAGAGTGCCATTAAGGGAAAGTTGAGGGTAAATTTGTAGTTTTACTAGACTTCAACTCTAGCAATACATTTGGGGACATTAAAAGTTCGTATCATTCTAGTTTAATGTTCTTGTATTCGATTATTGTTCATTGAACAAAGAATCATGTCAGTAAATTATCTAAGTTTTTTGAAAGAAAGAATCAAAACTAGAAAATGAATGACATCAAAATATTTCTAATAATAGTATATTTGAATCCAAGTTTCCCTAAGGTTATGCTTGTTTAACTTGATACATAGTATCTTTAATTTATATTAGCGCTCCTTATTCTAAGGCTTGAAACCTAAACTGGTAATAGACAAATTAGTAACTTAATTCGTAAACATGTGAGCTACGTACATGAATGACCTGAATTAAAGGATTCGGAAAACAGTTAGAGTTTTCTACATGGTTGATCTTGATTAGTTCATAAGTCACAATGGTCATTTATTAATTTCGAACCCGACCTAGAAACCTTAAATCATAAGTGATCATAACATAAACTTGCTTATTAAACTAGGCTTTGGTGCGTGTCTATAGCAATAATTCCTTGTTTTGTGGGATTATCCTTACCGGACACTTCACACATTTGTTCTACATATAGTTATTCCGGGTTGTCATTCCAGACAAGAGGATTCGACCCTAGTTGGTTATTTTTCACCATTTGGATTCCTTAGGCTTTTCTAGTTGTTCTTAGTTGTTTTCTAGTTATGTTCTTATTTGCAAGCATTTGTTTCCTTAAAGCAATTAACTTTTACAGCAGTTAAATATTGACAACGATTTAGTGACACTCAGATCAATATTAAAAATATCAAATATATCAATTTGAATGTATTTCTTAAAAAGAAAATATGACATGACTATTTTACACTTTTATTTACATAATATTTTGGTCTTTTGTTACTTTTTTATTTTGCCATTTGTTTTGGTTTTGACCTAAATTTTTTTTACCAATCTTCAATTAAAATAACTTCCTATGATCATTTTAATTGAAGTTAGATCATTATTGAAACCGTTTCATTCGACCAGTCTCTGGCTAGCGTACATCCATTTTATCACATCATATGACAAAAGTCAAACCACGTGTCACATATTACAATACGAATCAACCACAATTCTTATTACTGAAAGAAAATATAAGTGTAAGCGGTGTGGGTTCGTGGCCTGGCTCATGAAAGTGCCACATGGGAAGTTGCTCCCCGTTAACACCAGCCCACGTCATAAGCTCGTGACAATCGTGGTGTTGGCTACGTTCTTCATTGTACTTTCTTTTTCAAATGTTTGGGGTTTGACCGTTTTCCAACGGTCATTTTCATTAAAAAAAAATAATTTTCTAATCTGCCACTATTTAATCAAGCTAAAGCCTTTTCTTTTTTACACCACAAGCATATTCACTCGCATTCTCTCTATTTATATTATTTTCTACACCGAAAAGAAATTCATATGGATCCAAATGGCCTAAACAATCGTCACCAACCTCATTTACATCACCTAGCTACTTGTTCATCGTTGATCTGTTGTGGTCAACACAATATTCATTTTGGGGATTCAATCAAGCTCCAAATTTGTTCACTCAACTTCAACAAATTCAAATGCTACAACAATACGTAACAACAATTTCAAATTCAACAACAAATCTAAATTTCACCACAACAACCATATCAACCTTCTCAAGTATTTCATCAGTTAATCTAAATTCGACCATACTAACTGTGCCAACCTAGAGAAGATATTGACGATGTTGAAGTTATACCCAAAACACTCCTCAAATGTCGAAGACAACAAAATCAAAGTAGTGGCCAGAAAAGGAATCTACAAGCAAAGTAAGAGGCTAGACATGGACATTAAACAAACTAAAGCATTTTCTTTTTTACACCACACAAATATTCACTCTCATTCTCTCAATTTATATAATTTTCTACACCAAAAACAATTATATATGGATCCAAATGTCCTATTTGTCCACCGGAACTAAAATGCTCATCAGTATGGACAAAGCAAAAAAGGAAGCATCAATAAAATATCAATCTCCCGATGAGTTGAAAGTGGATAAATTAATGAACAAGTTCTCAAATCTTAACGAATTCTTAACAGTATATGTGAACAAATTGGTTTCATATATGATTTAAAAAAAAGATTATCATTTTAGTAACTTTCGTTATAAATTATTCCCATACTGATTACAAATATATAGTCCTAATTATACTTCTCTTTATTGTTCCACAAATTGAACAGTAACTTCGCAAGGCATTTTGGTTATTTTCTTATTATGAAGGGGTATAATGGTCATCTATCCTCTTCATCTACCTCTGTCTCTTTCTCCCATCGCCTCTCTCTCTCTCTCTCTCTCTCTCTCTCTCTCTCTATTCTTTTAAGCTTCTTTCAGATTCCAAAAACCTCCATCATTCACCATCACCGACCCATCATTGAAACAGCACCATCGAACCCATCGAACCACCATCATCGAAACCCACCGTCCGTTCAGCCATGAAACCACCTCCCCCCGCCGTCACCTGTCATCTGTGGAACGATTTCATCACCCCTTCACCGACCTATCATTGAAACAACACCATCGAACCCATCAACCACCATCATCGAAACCCATCGTCTTTTCAGCCACGAAACCACCTCCATCCGCCGTCACCCGTCATCTGTGGAACGATTTCATCACCCCTTCTGTTCATCTCAACAGCCGGTGGTGGGTGGTGGTGTTGGTTCCGATCTATGTGGGTGGTGGCGTTGCATGTCTGTTTCTCTCTCTCGATGGGTCGGCGCTGCCGGCGGCCATGTTTGGCTGCCTTGGGTGGCGTCACCGTTGCCACAACAAGGATGTTTGGCTGCTGGTGGGTGTATGAAGTGCCTGTGGTGTGACCGATGGTACCTCTCGGTCTCTGTTATCGCCGCCGGTTCGATTGTAAAACTCTAGGTGGCGATGACTGCTGTTGCCGTTGGCTACAGCAGTTGGGATGGATGGTACCTTGGGTTTGTACCTTTAGCCGTAGGCCTCTGTTTGTTATTCAGATGCTTCTTTATCGCTTAAATGTGGCCTTCTATAGGTAACTTTTCGTTCATATTTAACGCATTTTTGTTGAAAATAGGGCTTTAATAATTGACTTTGAAACAGACCATGAAGATGTTAAAGTTTGGACATCAGTCAGTTAGCTTCGGCGACGACGGACTTTGATATTTCTGCCCCCAGCGGTTTGTGAACCGACCATGGAGGCAGCTTTCTATTTGGTTATGCATCACGAGTTTTGCCCTGATTTTTGGGGTTTCATGGTTGCCTTTCGTGTACCTGTTGCTAAATGGTTTGTTGTTTAAAGTATAGTGTTTCAGTTGATTGTATTGCTGGCAATGATGAGTGTATAACTTTTGCCGAAAAATGGTGACCATGGCGTGGCGAGGGTGGTGGATGGTTGGTTTGTACCTACAACCCGCCTCGCAGCCAAGATTCTTTGAAAACTCTGAGCCTTTCAGTAGCTATTTAATCATTTGATGATTATTCAGTTTCATTTTATCGTGTGGATGTCACCTATTTCATTCGTTATAGTAGGACAACAGAACTGGGTTGTCGTTTTGGTAAGGTAAACTACTGAATTGCAGTTTTAGTAGGTTAACCAACATATCATTGTGTTTAACTTGATTATTGTTTTTGTGTAGATATGCTTAACTAATGGAGGAAGAAACTTGGCTTAGTTAAACAAGAACATTGGAAATGCTCAGAAGTAGGTTTGTAGATGTTACTGGGTCCATAGTTGTTGTGCATTCGTAGTATGTTTTTGTGTTTGTTGATTGTGGTAGGTTGTGTGTGCGCGCGCTTAAAAGGAAGAAGTAGGTTTGTAGATGTTACTGGTCCATAGTTGTTGTGCATTCATAGTATGTTTTTGTGTTTGTTGATTGTGGTAGGTTGTGTGTGCACGCACTTAAGAGGATGCAATACCATGCTTTGGCTATGCTTGGCCAGTTGACTCTTGCTTCTTAACGACCCATAAAAGCTTATATAGACTTCACTAATGCAATCAATGTGAATGTGGTGTGCCCTAGCACAAGTTATGCTGGTCATATAAATTTTTTTCACCTATGTGCAGCTGGGACACTTTTTTGGCTTTTCGGCTGCACGCAAACGACTGCCGACGTACACGGCTCACTTTACATGAGCGATGATGACAGCGCATTCCTACGCCTGTGTGCCTTGTGTCCACCGACTGTGATGGCATTGTGACGATGCAACCGGTTGGCGTGTTGCACAGTACACTGTATATTTTCTAAGTTCTATGACTTTCTCGCATCTCGCATCGAAAGGTGGTAATTGTCTGAGCTCCATGCTTGCAAAGCTGCTTTGGGTACGCTGCGAGGAATTGTATTGTACTTTTTTTCCACTAGTTTGATTTAAGAATTCTATGTATACAAAATGCATTTTTTTAAACCTTTGGACTGATAAAAATATATAACCCAACTCATCCTACATATAAAGCTAGTTAAATTGGTTTCCCAAAAGGCAGGTCCCTAGTTCACTAATCAGACCAACCGAAAAGTTACCAAAACCATATAGCAAACACATATCTCCTTGTTTTTACCCTTTTTAACAAGTTTTCAACTGCATTGTCTGGTTTATATGCTCGTAAATGGACCGGCGGCACAGTTCACAGTTAACGTTGTATTTTACACAAGCAAATAAACAAAAGAGTTAATTACTATTTGAATGCATGTGTTATGGTGCTTTTGACTAGTTGAATTCAAAACGTAAATGTTTAACTATCTGAGCACCTGATCTTTTAATATGTTACCGTTTGAGTCCAATTTACTAACTTTGTTAGATTTTCTCAGTTAGTTTTCATGAAATGACTAAAATACCCATATTTATATTTTATTGTTATTATTATTATATTATTTTAATATACATTTATAATATATAGCATACAAAATCTCTCCCCAACCCCACCCCACTTCCATTAACCCTACAACCCGCCACGACCAGACCCCCAACTCACCACCACTGCACCACTCACCACCCCCACCGCACAACTCCATCGTCACCCTCACTGCACAGTGCACATCGGGCCACCACCGCTCCAACCGAAACCTCCACCACCTTCGTCAAGATCTGAAACTCCTACAGCCACCGCCTTTATCTTCCTCCATCGTTCATCTTTGTATAAGAAAGAGGACGATGTTCCAGCCGAACTTGAATGGGGTAACAGGTGTGGAGGTAACTGATTTGGGGAACCTCCATCAACACCACCAAGATCGGAGAATCAGATGACGATTCCTCCGACGACGACCACATTTCACGTCGCCCCCACCTAACATTCCTTTCTAGGGACTTCTTTGGTTGGGGCGGAGATTGGTCTCCCGTGCCCATGGCGTGTGTCACACCACGACAATGGCGGAAACACGTGGCGCGACGGTTCAAGAGCATAAAGTCAAGGTTAATGCTAAACACAAGTAATTTAAGAAAATGGGTCATTTATTAAGGCGTCAAATCTTGTTCAAATATTACATAAAAGTAATTGTTTTTAAGACAACATAGAGGTTTCTCAAATATATCCCAAAGCCTTGGGAAATAAAGGTGAAACCCCGCAAAATGTTTAACGCCGCATCGGAGGATTCCACGACCCAGCTTGCCCCGGTTCGTCTTCATTTAATTACCTGAAAGATATGTTTAAAATTTCGTCAATATAAATATATTGGTGAGTTCACAGGTTTTTAGTTTCCAAAACTTGAATACTTGGGAAATACCATGTTATGACAATATATAGGAGTTGCAAATTCCTATAAATCTACTTGAGACTATAATCAAACCAAGACACATAATAATAATGCCCCGCTCCAAGTCGTTACTCGGTTTCCCACGACTTAAGTTCAGAATATATGCACCCCAGGCATATACTAATGCATAATCGACGCTATCGATTAGGGGTGGGCCTTGTCAGGCACCAATAGTACTATTCAATATTCCTCCGGTTTCATTTCCCTGAATAAATGATTATAGAGACGAGGACTCAACCCCGAGTGGCGGTCACACCTCAAGTAATAAATCCGTCAAACATTTTCCCTAACATATCTTTCCCCCGAAAAACGTAAAAATAGTTTAAAATGGGGCCGTGAAACTCACCTGAAACACTGTCTGGCTCACTAAGCAGATAGCAAAGAGGGTCTCGCACCTACAAACGTCCTAGACGTATAAGTCACTATCCCTATAGTGCATGTGCCTTGGCAAGTTGTACACCCAACTCCCGACCACAAGTTATTCCAAATCCCGTTTAATTAAGCGCGTATCCTAGGTTTCGTTGGCGTTAGATTACCCCTTGGTGTTACAAGTTATATATTACTCTTGTTAATATTTCCTTAACTTGTACCTTATTATTATCGACTCGACTTCACTTAACATATAATTATTTTCCCATTTAAATAATTATACTTAAGATCGCATCACTCGACATAATATATATTTCAACGCTCGACCCGACTCACTTTGCCGCACATTTGTTTTCCCATTTAAACAAACATGCTAAGATCTTGTCGTTCGATTGTATATTCTTAACACCCGATTCAACTCACCATACCGTATATTTATTTTCCCATTCAAATAAATATACTAGGATCTTGTTGGTACGGCATACACATATATATATATCTTTGTCTACTCGTCTCGTTTTCCTTCCCACATATCTACTTTCCCATTAAGTAGATATACTAGAATTTTGCCGAGACGAGTGTACATATATATAAATGTGTAATTTTTCTTGTTAAGTATATACGTTTGCTTAACGTCTTATTTGTTTATGTCATGTTTTTCTCCCACGAATAATTCCTTCAACACTTAGGAAAGTGTTTATTAGTTTTCACCCATGATGTATATATATTTTACTTCTTAAAAATATATATTTTCTTATCTTGCCGCAATGGCATTTTTCTCATGTTTTGTCCATGTACGGTTCGTTAACGCGTCTTAGTTCGATATCTTGGCTTGAATAGTTAATTTTTCCAAGTTTTTCCCGACATGTGTTTTATAGAAATATTATTCATATTTCTTCCTCCTAACACAAGTTACTTGGAAGGTTTAAAATACTTATGTATTTTTAACCCAACTTGTTAACTTAACTACAAAAATGTTTCCAACACTTTTATATTCCCATTTATATAAAAGTATTCATTTTTGTATAAGTTTCCCAAGTTTGTTTAACATTTTTATAAAATCTTTATTTTATAAGAATTCCTTATGTTAATATCATCCATATTTTATAACTTTCAAAAATATACTTTTTATACAAAAATACCCAAGTATATCTACTAGTGTTTACCCAAATTATCCTTAGAAAATTATTACTCATACTTTTGACACCAAACTTTCCATCCTTGCATTTTTGGACTAATAGTTTCTAAAATATCCATTTTAGTCCTCTAACTTTCAAATGTTGCATTTTTCCACTCTAACTTCCAAAGTTAACATTTTTCACTCAAAATAGTAGACTTTGAAGATCCATCTTTTTATTGGTAAGTTATTTTTGTATCAAAACACTTTTATTAGTCTTATATTCCATATATAAGACTACTTGTATGTGTGTTTTATGTATTTGCCCATTATATCAAAATATCATTCTTCTAAGTAAGTAAACTTTAATTTTTCATCTTCTTTATTCTTGAACTTCTAACATGTTCCACCATATATTATACCATGGATGATCATTTTAAGATGATTAAAGTTACTTTTTAATACATTCAAGTTTATTCCACAAATCTTAACCAAATCACCATCCTACTTAGTGTATGTGTAAATTTTATACATTTTCAAGATCATTACTTTATCATCATCAAATCCATGATTTATTTACATATCTTTAATCATCCATTTTACTCATGTAAAACCTATTAAAGATTATGTTTCAAACCACCTTTTAATCCCTTCATGTACAACTTGTTTCTAAGAACACATACATGAATAATAATAATCAAAAACAAGGTTAAGAAGCTTACTACTAGCACAAGGCTAGGGAAGACAAAACCTTGGATTTTGAGAGGGGTTTAGTGTGTTCTTCCTTAATGGTTAAGCTCCAAGCTTGAAACACACAATAGGGGTTTGGATGATGGATTGTTTTGAGTGATTTGGAGATGTAAAAACTTGAAAGAAATGTGTATGGTGGAGGGGTAAAACTTACGGCCAAGATGGAGAAAAGAAGAAGAGTTGTTTTGCTTTCAAGTGTGCATGCTATTATCTTTAAACTATCCTTATAATATCTCCCAAGATCACACTTAATCTATCTAAGATTTGCAAAGATTATGAAGTACTATGGAAATCTTTGGAAAGTATGTGGGATGGATAAGTGGCCGTGGGTTTTGAGAGCCAAAGGAAGGGTGGTAATCTTTCCAAAATCTTTAGTGATTATACTTGATCTTATACTTAGATTTTTATCCATGCATGTGTGTGTACTTAGGTATGATTGCTAGCTTTGTGTCTTGGATTATTAAGGCCTATGGGCCGAAAATTGCAAGGGAGGGGACAAGATGGTTGCATGCTTTGTACTAGTGTGTCTTACACCTTTTGTCTTTAGTAAAACATGCTTAATACTAGCTTTAGGAGGTTATAATTGTTAAACAACTTGCATGGACACAACAAGGCCATTAGGCCGGCCCTTGGATGGGTGTAGGTGGGGTCCACAACTTCAAATATTTACCCAATACTTGTTATGTTTAATTCTTCGTCGTTCGGGTGTCGTTCGGGTATTTTTCGGGATTTAATCACGCGTTATTCGGACATTAAAAATACCTTTAATAACCCTTAAATATAGTCTAATTTAAGCGTTGATTGGTTATTTAGGCTTTTGCCGGGTGAAATTATGAGTTATACGCGCACCGGGTGCGGTACGCGCATTTTATTCGTTACCGGGAGATTTGTACAAGACGTTTTCACTTATGGTTTTGGAGTTCCAAAACTCATTATATTTTGTGAAAATACCCTTTATTTTATATCCTGGGTGTCCGGGATCCTTTTCGTTTATTTAATTATTACCGGGTAATTGCCAACGTCCATACCGGATAGTTTATTCGCACATGGTCCAATCATGTTTTACCATTAAACGTATGCATTCCTATGCACTATTTGGAAATTGCTATCTCCTAAGGCCTTGATAATTAAATCACACATAATTGTATTTAATTACGTTAATCATATATTAATTAATTTGTACGGAATTACCTTATTTTTGTCGGTTGTTACATTCTCCCCCCGTTAAGAGAATTCCGTCCCGGAATTCACTTCGAGTTCTCCGGTACAGGTGTCTTCTCGAATAGGGCGGGATATTTTTGCTTCATCCGGTCCAGCCTTTCCCACGTGAACTCCGGTCCACGCTTGGCATTCCAACGCACTTTGACCAATCTGATCTTGCTGCGCCTTAGTTTTTGGACCTTCCAATCAGTTACCTCGATTGGTTCTTCAACAAAATGTAACTTGTCGTCAATTTGGATTTCGTCTGCTGGAATGATGAGAGTTTCGTCGGATAGGCACTTTTTCAAATTTGACACGTGAAACGTGTCGTGTATTCCACTAAGCTCTTGAGGCAACTTGAGCTTGTATGCCACTGTGCCTACCCTGGACAAGACTTCGAACGGTCCGATATATCGTGGGTTCAGCTTTCCGCGCTTCCCAAAGCGCGCGACACCTTTCCAAGGTGACACTTTTAGTAGGACCCTGTCTCCGACTTGAAACTCTAAAGGCTTTCGCCTCATATCAGCATAGCTTTTCTGGCGGTCACGGGCCGCTTTGAGGCGTTCCTTTATCAAAAAGACCTTGTCCATCGTCTCTTGAACAATTTCAGGCCCGGTGAGTTGTTTTTCTCCAACTTCCGCCCAACATAACGGCGATCGACACTTGCGTCCATATAGAGCTTCAAACGGTGCGGCTTGAATGCTCGTATGATAACTGTTGTTATAGGAAAATTCTACCAATGGCAAGTGTGTATCCCAATTACCGCCAAAATCTATCGCGCATGCCCGTAACATATCTTCCAAGGTCTGGATGGTTCGTTCACTTTGACCATCCGTTTGAGGGTGATATGCGGTACTCATGTCGAGGCGAGTACCGAGGGCTTCATTTAAACTTTCCCAAAATCTGGAAGTGAAACGACTATCTCGATCGGAGATGATAGAAACAGGTACACCGTGTTTAGACACCACTTCCTTAATGTACAAACGGGTCAGTTTCTCCAACTTGTCCGTTTCGCGAATCGGAAGGAAGTGTGCAGATTTTGTCAATCAATCAACGATTACCCAGATCGTGTCATGGCCGCTTGTTGTCTTGGGTAACTTGGTAATGAAATCCATGGTAATTCGTTCCCATTTCCATTCCGGTATTTCCGGTTGCTGGAGCAAACCGGAAGGTCTCTGATGCTCAGCCTTGACCTTTGCGCAAGTCAAACATCACGCAACGTATGCTGCTATATCTCTTTTGAAATTCGGCCACCAATAAAGTTCTTTCAGATCGTGGAACATCTTGTCTGCACCAGGGTGAACCGAATATCTAGAACTGTGAGCTTCGGCCAATACTAGCTCACGCAATCCCCCGTACACTGGAACCCAAATTCTATTCATGAAATACAGTGTCTGGTCCGCCGTTGGTTCCAGCGAATCAATCATCTTTCGTAATCTTTCACCCTTGATATTTTCGGGTTTAAGGGCGTTAACTTGAGCTTCACGAATTCGTTCAGTCAGATTCGTGTGGATAGTCAGACCCAAAGCTCGGACACGCAATGCTATAACCCGTTCCTTGCGACTCAAGGCGTCGGCCACAACGTTCGCCTTACCGGGATGGTACTTTATTTCACAATCGTAATCCTTTAATAATTCGACCCATCGCCGTTGTCGCATGTTTAAATCCTTCTGATCAAAGATGTGTTGCAAACTCTTATGATCAGTGAAAATCGTGCACTTGGTTCCGTACAAATAGTGCCTCCATATCTTGAGAGCGAATACTACTGCACCTAATTCCAAATCGTGTGTAGTGTAGTTCTTCTCATGGATTTTCAGTTGCCTGGAAGCATATGCTATTACTTTTTCTCGCTGCATTAGTACACAACCCAGGCCTTGATGTGAGGCATCACAGTAAACCACAAAGTCTTCCGTACCATCTGGAAGTGATAGTATCGGAGCGCCACATAACTTTTCTTTTAGTAATTGGAATGCTGCCTCTTGCTTTTCCGTCCACTCGAATTTCCTATCCTTTTGGGTTAGCATGGTTAGAGCTTGTGCTATCTTTGAAAAGTTCTCGATGAACCTTCTGTAATAACCCGCAAGGCCAAGAAATTGTCGTACTTCGGTAGGGGTTCGAGGGGCTTCCCAATTTTTAATTGCCTCGATCTTGGCGGGATCGACGTGTATGCCCTTCTCGTTTACCACGTGGCCTAAAAAGTGAACTTCCCGAATCCAAAAGTCACACTTTGAGAATTTAGCGTAGAGCTTCTCCTTGCGTAATACTTCAAGAATTAATCGAAGGTGATTCTCGTGGTCTTCTTTTGTGCGTGAATAGATCAAAATATCGTCAATGAAGACAATGACGAACTTATCCAGGTATGGCTTACACACGCGGTTCATTAGGTCCATGAAAACCGCTGGTGCGTTGGTTAAGCCGAACGGCATTACCAAAAATTCATAGTGCCCATACCGGGTTCTGAAGGCCGTTTTTGGTACATCTTCTTCTTGTATACGCAACTGGTGATAGCCAGACCTCAAATCGATTTTGGAGTAATAGCTAGATCCTTGGAGCTGATCAAATAAATCGTCGATCCTGGGGAGAGGATAGCGATTCTTGATGGTTAGCTTGTTCAGCTCTCGATAGTCGATGCACATGCGAAATGTGCCATCCTTCTTCTTTACGAATAAGACGGGAGCTCCCCAAGGTGAGAAACTCGGTCTTATAAAACCTTTGTCCAACAATTCTTGTAGCTGGCTGGACAGTTCCTGCATCTCTGATGGAGCTAGGCGGTATGGCGATCGCGCCACAGGAGCAGCTCCAGGAACGAGGTCGATGCGGAACTCGACTTGTCGAGGTGGCGGCAACCCCGGCAAATCTTCTGGGAATACGTCCGGAAAATCTCTAGCTACTGGAATGTCTTCCAACTTTCGCTCGTCGGCTTTCTTGTCCACTACGTGTGCCAAGAATGCGACAAGCCCTTTTCTTAGGCACTTACGAGCCTTCATGCTTGAAATAATCCTTAGCGGCGTCCCGTGCCTTTCCCCTTGAATTGAGAGAGTTTCACCGCTTGCGAGGGGGACTTGAATAACTTTATCGTTGCAAATCACGACGGCATGATGCGCGGACAACCAGTCCATGCCGACAACTATGTCAAAACTTCCCGATACGACTGGCAAAAGATCAATCCCAAACTCGTGCCCACAGAGTTCTAATTTACAATCCCTCGCTACTTCTCTCGTTTCAATAGTTTTACCATTAGCCAGTTCTATGGAGTAAGGTGTATCTAGTTTACTAGTTTTTAATCCAAGTAGTCTTTTAAACTCAATGGATACGAAGCTAAAGTCAGCTCCGGTATCAAATAATACAGAGGCATAATGACCATTAAGAGGAAACGTACCAGTGACCACGTTGGGGTCTTGTCGTGCATCACCGGCTCCAATCACAAATGCCCGCCCGCGGGCTTGGTTGTTGACCTTGGGGCAATCCTTTTTCCAATGGTCCAGTGACCCGCATGCAAAGCATGGTCTAGCCCCTCCATTCTTCGGTGCTCCGGAACGACAGTCTTCAGTCTTGTGCCCTGTGCGGTGGCACTTTCCATAAGTTAACCCATTATTCCTTCCCTGATTACCCTGTTTGTTACCATTACCACGCCCTGTGGCAACATATCCTTTCCCTTTCTTGTTTGAGCTACCCGACGCTCTGTCCCTCTTCCCTTCATCCCGTTTCCTTTTCCCAAATCTTGGTTTGTTCCCCTGATCGTTCGATACAACTGCTGAGCTTGTCCCCTGATTCTTGGCTTCTACACTGCTCGCCTCAGAAATTTTCAGTCCTGAAACTTGTCGGATCAGTGTGCCCATGCGAATAGCATCTTTGGTGAGGCTTAGCGCAAGGTCGATAGCTGCGCGCATGGTCGTAGGTTTGGAAGCAGTGACCATGCTGCGTATCTGCGGCGCTAATCCGAACAAATAACGCTCTATCTTGTTGTTTTCAGGGGTGACCAAGCGTGACACTAGTCTGGCGAGATCATGGAATCGAGACGTGTAACCAGTCACGTCTGCTCCCATCATAGTGAGGTTCCAGAATTCAGTTTCCAGTTTCTGTACCTCGCTTGCCGGGCGGTACTCGGCAATCATGAGTTCTTTCAGTTCTGTCCATGACAGGGAGTAAGCAGTATCGTCACCCAATGACTGTACTTGACCATTCCACCACGTTAGTGCTTGATCCAAGAACAAGTTGGTGGAGTACATGACCGACTGACGAGGGGTACACCCACTGATACGGATGACTGCCTCGGTCTTTTCAAACCACTTGACCAGTCCAACAGATCCTTCTGTGCCGTTGAAGTTGATCGGCTTGCAGTCTAAGAAGGCTTTGAAAGTGCAGCCACGCTCTCGCGAGGCCGTTTCTGCATTAATAAAGTTGTATGTTATTATGGGATAGGGGTTTTTAGGATATTCTCCCATCGCTTTATCAATTATTTTTAAACCTTCTTACCATTGGGGGAGGTTTCTCGTCGGTCACTCCCAGTCAAGTCTCGTGATCGTTCGGAGCGAGCAGCTTCGTGCTCCGAAATCATGGTTTCAAGTTCAGCTGGTGTTGCGGGCAGTCCGTCTGCACCGCTGTTGCTTCTGGTGGCTGGTGCCATTTTCTTCAATAATAATTATCAAAGGTTAATTTGGCAAACATTTATACAATATAAAGCATAAATAACAAACCAGAATATGAACACAATAATCAACACCATGTCATCACACAACATACCAACACATCATACAGAATAAATAGTAATCGACACAATATCACCACACAATCACACAAATCACAATATATGGAGTAAGCAATAATAATCGTAGACAACAACATATTTCACCATCATAATAATAAGATTTTTCATTAATTTCAATAGTACTAGTACAATGCTTGTTCATAATAACAAAATGGGGAATACATCCCTCATACAATACATTGTTTTTGAAATAAATAAAACATCATATCATGTGCCGTCGTACCCGTACGGCTAGGCAAAATGCAGACGAGTGTCATAACCCGTGCTATACTACCATACTGCTGCTACTATGTACATAAGCTGGTGATTCTTCCGTGCGTCCCTGATGCATCCCTACTGTGGCGGTGGCGGCGGAAACTGGTACTGTGGTGCATGCATACTGATCGTCATGCTAATCGTCATGATGCGCTCATATAAGAACTGTCGATGCGCAAAATGCGCATCCCCTGTAATACCACACTGTGCGTCCATGCTCAGTAACTCCTCCGCATAGTGCGCCAAAGCATCTCGTGCATCAATCATCCGCGTCCACATCAGACGGGTCTGCTGCTCTACCTGTGTCACGGTGCGCTGCACCGTGTCTGCGAGGGTCTGGAAGTCTCGCTCTAGGGAGATAGCAGTGGACCATGCTGGTCCGGATAGGGGTGTCATCCTAGGTGGCTGGGATGGTCCGGGTATATCTGGGTGAACTGACGGGAATGGGCCAAAGGGGGCTGGTATCGGTATGTGAGGAAGTAACGGGGCAAAACCCTGTGGTCTGGGGGTAAAGTGAGGTGGCATCATGTAGGGGTCCCCTGCACCCAGAGGATACGGTGCAGGTGGCATGCTGGGCAGGGTGGGGATCGGTAATGTCATGGCTACTATGGGTGGTGGTACAGGCTCGGCCAATGGGGCTACAAGAGGCTCTGAAACAGTGGCCCACTCTGGAGTGGATACCACAACAGTGGGGGTAGGAGGGCTCGCGGTGGCAAAGGCTGCCATACCTGCCCTGCGTAGCTCAGAGCTACCGGCGGGGCTACCCTCAAGTACATGTGCTGCTATGGTTGGCCCCTCCTGAGGTGCGGGCTCAAGTGGTGCTGGTGGGGCTACGGGGTCAGCGGGTGCGTCCTCTATCATTGGAGCCACTGGCTCCTCCTGAACAGCTAGGATCTCGGGTACCAGCATGTACCGAAGCTACGGACTCGTCGTCCGAGTCATCAGATATCCACCCGTTCCTCCCATGGGAGATCGGCATGAGTCTCATGCCAGGAGGAATGTGGATGTGTGGTACAGGTGCTGGCTCATGCTCAACGTGAGCCTGTCTGTCGAACGGAGACTCTGCCGTCTCTGACTGGGCTGGGATCGGTCGTGACGGACCGGCGCAACCTTCAGGGAAGTCCCTGATGGCTCGGATAGGGCATGGAGCTAAAGGTGCGGTAGGTACAATAGGTAGCGGTGCGTCGACCATGGCGGCCGCGTCGTCCCCTACAGGTGCCCAGTCAGGATCCTCGCTAGGATCCGTCTCGTCCGAATCGTCATCTGAACCTCCGGCGACGTCCATCTCCACGTCGTCGTCTTCCGCATCGAGTACTACCAGCTCGACTGGCTCGGGCGGAGGTGCGGGTATGATCTGTAAGCTACTATCATAACTGGGCGCTATGCTTCCAGCGTCTGACATCCCTGGCAAAAGAACCGTACATGTACATATATGAATTAATTTTAATTAGATAGTTAAGGCGTACATTATCAGTATCCTTCCTAACCTCTAATACTACATTAATGCATAACGATACCCATGGCCAGCTCGGTCGGAATCTCCTCATGCCCAATGCTTCTTGAAAAATTACTTTATTGCATTTAGCAGCTATGTATATTTTTTGAAAACTTTATTTTTGAACCAAGTCCGGTTATAGTCTAGTTTTTAAAGAAAATACTCTAGTTCGCTATAACCTTGGCTCTGATACCACTTTCTGTCACACCACGACAATGGCGGAAACACGTGGCGCGACGGTTCAAGAGCATAAAGTCAAGGTTAATGCTAAACACAAGTAATTTAAGAAAATGGGTCATTTATTAAGGCGTCAAATCTTGTTCAAATATTACATAAAAGTAATTGTTTTTAAGACAACATAGAGGTTTCTCAAATATATCCCAAAGCCTTGGGAAATAAAGGTGAAACCCCGCAAAATGTTTAACGCCGCATCGGAGGATTCCACGACCCAGCTTGCCCCGGTTCGTCTTCATTTAATTACCTGAAAGATATGTTTAAAATTTCGTCAATATAAATATATTGGTGAGTTCACAGGTTTTTAGTTTCCAAAACTTGAATACTTGGGAAATACCATGTTATGACAATATATAGGAGTTGCAAATTCCTATAAATCTACTTGAGACTATAATCAAACCAAGACACATAATAATAATGCCCCGCTCCAAGTCGTTACTCGGTTTCCCACGACTTAAGTTCAGAATATATGCACCCCAGGCATATACTAATGCATAATCGACGCTATCGATTAGGGGTGGGCCTTGTCAGGCACCAATAGTACTATTCAATATTCCTCCGGTTTCATTTCCCTGAATAAATGATTATAGAGGCGAGGACTCAACCCCGAGTGGCGGTCACACCTCAAGTAATAAATCCGTCAAACATTTTCCCTAACATATCTTTCCCCCGAAAAACGTAAAAATAGTTTAAAATGGGGCCGTGAAACTCACCTGAAACACTGTCTGGCTCACTAAGCAGATAGCAAAGAGGGTCTCGCACCTACAAACGTCCTAGACGTATAAGTCACTATCCCTATAGTGCATGTGCCTTGGCAAGTTGTACACCCAACTCCCGACCACAAGTTATTCCAAATCCCGTTTAATTAAGCGCGTATCCTAGGTTTCGTTGGCGTTAGATTACCCCTTGGTGTTACAAGTTATATATTACTCTTGTTAATATTTCCTTAACTTGTACCTTATTATTATCGACTCGACTTCACTTAACATATAATTATTTTCCCATTTAAATAATTATACTTAAGATCGCATCGCTCGACATAATATATATTTCAACGCTCGACCCGACTCACTTTGCCGCACATTTGTTTTCCCATTTAAACAAACATGCTAAGATCTTGTCGTTCGATTGTATATTCTTAACACCCGATTCAACTCACCATACCGTATATTTATTTTCCCATTCAAATAAATATACTAGGATCTTGTTGGTACGGCATACACATATATATATCTTTGTCTACTCGTCTCGTTTTCCTTCCCACATATCTACTTTCCCATTAAGTAGATATACTAGAATTTTGCCGAGACGAGTGTACATATATATAAATGTGTAATTTTTCTTGTTAAGTATATACGTTTGCTTAACGTCTTATTTGTTTATGTCATGTTTTTCTCCCACGAATAATTCCTTCAACACTTAGGAAAGTGTTTATTAGTTTTCACCCATGATGTATATATATTTTACTTCTTAAAAATATATATTTTCTTATCTTGCCGCAATGGCATTTTTCTCATGTTTTGTCCGTGTACGGTTCGTTAACGCGTCTTAGTTCGATATCTTGGCTTGAATAGTTAATTTTTCCAAGTTTCTCCCAACATGTGTTTTATAGAAATATTATTCATATTTCTTCCTCCTAACACAAGTTACTTGGAAGGTTTAAAATACTTATGTATTTTTAACCCAACTTGTTAACTTAACTACAAAAATGTTTCCAACACTTTTATATTCCCATTTATATAAAAGTATTCATTTTTGTATAAGTTTCCCAAGTTTGTTTAACATTTTTATAAAATCTTTATTTTATAAGAATTCCTTATGTTAATATCATCCATATTTTATAACTTTCAAAAATATACTTTTTATACAAAAATACCCAAGTATATCTACTAGTGTTTACCCAAATTATCCTTAGAAAATTATTACTCATACTTTTGACACCAAACTTTCCATCCTTGCATTTTTGGACTAATAGTTTCTAAAATATCCATTTTAGTCCTCTAACTTTCAAATGTTGCATTTTTCCACTCTAACTTCCAAAGTTAACATTTTTCACTCAAAATAGTAGACTTTGAAGATCCATCTTTTTATTGGTAAGTTATTTTTGTATCAAAACACTTTTATTAGTCTTATATTCCATATATAAGACTACTTGTATGTGTGTTTTATGTATTTGCCCATTATATCAAAATATCATTCTTCTAAGTAAGTAAACTTTAATTTTTCATCTTCTTTATTCTTGAACTTCTAACATGTTCCACCATATATTATACCATGGATGATCATTTTAAGATGATTAAAGTTACTTTTTAATACATTCAAGTTTATTCCACAAATCTTAACCAAATCACCATCCTACTTAGTGTATGTGTAAATTTTATACATTTTCAAGATCATTACTTTATCATCATCAAATCCATGATTTATTTACATATCTTTAATCATCCATTTTACTCATGTAAAACCTATTAAAGATTATGTTTCAAACCACCTTTTAATCCCTTCATGTACAACTTGCTTCTAAGAACACATACATGAATAATAATAATCAAAAACAAGGTTAAGAAGCTTACTACTAGCACAAGGCTAGGGAAGACAAAACCTTGGATTTTGAGAGGGGTTTAGTGTGTTCTTCCTTAATGGTTAAGCTCCAAGCTTGAAACACACAATAGGGGTTTGGATGATGGATTGTTTTGAGTGATTTGAAGATGTAAAAACTTGAAAGAAATGTGTATGGTGGAGGGGTAAAACTTACGGCCAAGATGGAGAAAAGAAGAAGAGTTGTTTTGCTTTCAAGTGTGCATGCTATTATCTTTATACTATCCTTATAATATCTCCCAAGATCACACTTAATCTATCTAAGATTTGCAAAGATTGTGAAGTACTATGGAAATCTTTGGAAAGTATGTGGGATGGATAAGTGGCCGTGGGTTTTGAGAGCCAAAGGAAGGGTGGTAATCTTTCCAAAATCTTTAGTGATTATACTTGATCTTATACTTAGATTTTTATCCATGCATGTGTGTGTACTTAGGTATGATTGCTAGCTTTGTGTCTTGGATTATTAAGGCCTATGGGCCGAAAATTGCAAGGGAGGGGACAAGATGGTTGCATGCTTTGTACTAGTGTGTCTTACACCTTTTGTCTTTAGTAAAACATGCTTAATACTAGCTTTAGGAGGTTATAATTGTTAAACAACTTGCATGGACACAACAAGGCCATTAGGCCGGCCCTTGGATGGGTGTAGGTGGGGTCCATAACTTCAAATATTTACCCAATACTTGTTATGTTTAATTCCTCGTCGTTCGGGTGTCGCTCGGGTATTTTTCGGGATTTAATCACGCGTTATTCGGACATTAAAAATACCTTTAATAACCCTTAAATATAGTCTAATTTAAGCGTTGATTGGTTATTTAGGCTTTTGCCGGGTGAAATTATGAGTTATACGCGCACCGGGTGCGGTACGCGCATTTTATTCGTTACCGGGAGATTTGTACAAGACGTTTTCACTTATGGTTTTGGAGTTCCAAAACTCATTATATTTTGTAAAAATACCCTTTATTTTATATCCTGGGTGTCCGGGATCCTTTTCGTTTATTTAATTATTACCGGGTAATTGCCAACGTCCATACCGGATAGTTTATTCGCACATGGTCCAATCATGTTTTACCATTAAACGTATGCATTCCTATGCACTATTTGGAAATTGCTATCTCCTAAGGCCTTGATAATTAAATCACACATAATTGTATTTAATTACGTTAATCATATATTAATTAATTTGTACGGAATTACCTTATTTTTGCCGGTTGTTACAGCGTGGTTGGCCTAAATAGGAGTCTCATCAAGAGGGACGCATGGGGGGCAAAAGTAAAGTTGCACTAGTTTTAATGTTATTTTACTAATTTCGTGAAAATAACGTTAAAAACGACGGACGGTTAATCATGCATCATGTGGTGGCGTTGATAGCCAAAAGACAAAAGGGTACATGCACCGATCGGGTTTGTCCCGATTGCTAAGTGTTCAGTGCTTATGTCCAAGACTTGATACCAAACCACATCGAGCCGGGGGTCTCACTAGAAGCAGCCTCTTTATTCTTAGGGGTAGAGGTAAGGTTGTCTACATCTTACCTCCTCAGGTGGGATTTACTGAGTATGATGATGATGATGATGTCATCTAGGTTTATGACGAAAGCCTAGCCGCTAATGTCTTCGTATGGTTTGATAATGGTCTGACGGAGAATTCGATGGTATTAAGTTAAAGATCTTATATATGCTGCTGGTTGTGGTGGTGGTGGCATGGTGCTTGTAGAGTGTGGATTTTCATAGTGTGAAGTGATGAAATTAATTTGGATTTGCAGGTGGATCTTAATATCTTATATATGCTGGTGGGGGACGGTGGTAGGGGTGGTGCGGTGGGTGTGACGGTGGTCTAGATGTGAGAGAGAGAGGGGGGCATAGGGAGAGTCAAAGGTGGTAGGAGGTGTGGTGGCATGGGTGGGAGGTGCGGTGGCAGCGATGATGCGGTGGTGGTGAGATTAATGAGGTGGTTGTCAGATGAAGAAGAGGGAGGTTCTTTTGTCTCTATAGCAGCAACAGCAGCAACAACAATAATAATAATTTATCTTTAAGTATGTCATGCATTAAAAACTTGTACTTTAGATGTAAATGACTAAAATACCATTCTAACTAACACACTTGATTGACTGCGTTAGTAAATTGGATTCAAATAGTTATAATTAGAAAAATCAAGTGCTCAAGTCCTTAAACATTTTGAATTTGAACTCTAGTTAAAATATCAAAACACAGGGACTCAAATAACAATTAACTCTAAACTAAATCTAACACATCGTATATAACTTTGGTTCATATAAACATTCTGTGAAGTAGCCACCAAAAAAAGGGTAATACTCCACGGCTAAAATTCAGTCAGACTCACAGTGATTAAAAAAAATAAAGTTCTGAAATACAACAGCCGTGAATTGGAACTAGCTTATAGTCTGCTTTCTTGTGGCTTCCCAAGCCGCATATTTTCTGCTTTCTTGTTTGTATCTTTTTATCTCTCTCACGACCGCAAGAATCACATGTAGTGAAAGCGGTAGGAAAAACGGCTGTCAACACACGAAAATATGTTTATGCATGACTGGGACAATAATTTGTAGATGTGACAAAATGGGTTGCTCGAATGGTTCAAGTTGGTTGTCTTATTTTCTAATTAGAAAAAATACATTGTTAAGACAATAGTCTTTCTTAAAATAAATTTAGGAGAATGTAAGCATTTGAATACAAAACTGCACGTGTTTCGTTTATAAGCATTTTTTTTTATAATTTACCCGTTTGACTTGTTATTGCTTAAAAACAACCTGAATCAACCCGTTTTCATATAAAATGGGTTGAATATGCCAAGACTACCCATCTACTGGTTAACAAATAGGACAACAAGAAAATGGTCGCGTAAGGCCAGAGTCAAAAAACGAGTGTTGTTAAATGAAGCTTTAATCTTAATGGAGAAGAAACTAACCGAATAGACAGCAAACATGTGTTCAAATGAGTAGTAACTGATAGACATTACAGATGGGTGAAAGAATGCATCCTCAGCCAACGATCTAGCATGCCTTGAGGAAACTGACCAAAGACGCAAATAATAAATAAGATCTAACAAAACATGAAAAGAAAATAAGATCAATAATTATCAGTTCAGCATACCGGCTGAAGCATCATAAATGCCTTGCGAGGCGTTATTTTGGGCTAATTTTGCAGCCTCGAGAGAAAACTTGACCTGCTCAAAACAGGAAATAAACCCACAGATGTAACTTCTCAGATATCATGAAATATTGAAATCTAATGCGCTATTTTTCTTTGGATATTAGTTTCAATCGTGTTAACAAGGACCAGTAAATATTGCATCTTGTAGGCTGACCTGTTTTCCAATCTCATCCTTAATGATCATTCTTGGTAGTGATTGGACCTGCATAGAGTTTTTTCCTTAAACAAAGACAGTCAATTGAAGTCCATAAACGTATTTCAGATCTGAAATATTACCAATCTCGAAAGTGATCCGAGTGTTGTACCACACTGTTGAAGATTATAACATGCGTGTTGTCGAGCCAGAGCATCTAGTTCCCTGCACGTGACGATGATGATGAAAGAAACTTCACAATTATCACACCAAATCAGGTAGGTCTAAAGTTCTATTAAAGTATTTTACTGCAGTATACTAGCCTCGTCCCCACACTCCAAGCACACTAGTACCATGTAGAGGTGGCAAAATGGGTGGGTCAGATAACAAGTCGGAAGAGTACTTTTGGTTCAGGTGGAGTTAGGTCAACACAAAATACTTTTGGTCATAAAGCTTTAGATTTTTTATAAAGAATTAATGTGCCATATATGGTTACAAAAGTTATATTATCTCAATAATAAGTTCACGTTTTATATAAACAGTTTAGGAGGTTTTATGCATTATAAATAGAGTTTGGACATCTACTGGTATGACACATAACACACGCCACATTTTAAGCTATATTATTTTCCTTTACCTTACTTGTTAAAGATAAAACATAACTTGAATCAAACAATCCTTAAGTAACTGATTAACTGGGTCTAAATTGCCACCTCTTATAAAAAAGAAAGATCGAAAGAGAACATCAGAAAAGAAAGACAATCATTGTTGTAATAATTTAATATTACCATTCTGTAAAACCTCTTTCACTGGCTAAAAGAACAAAAGTTCCTGATGCACCCTTATAGAAACCACTAGATTTTAAACCAAATAATTGCCGAAGTTGCCCCATGAAAACTTCAAAAATCTGGTTAAGTTCCTGTTTCAGGATCATTAACAACAGTCCTTGTTAAAATATATCACACCTGACCTGAATCATACATGAGGCATTTTACTCATCGGATACAAAATTAAATAAATATTCTAATCTTCAGTTATGGATAGGAGTTCATTGAATATGTTTATAGACCCTTCAAGTAAAAGCCATATTTGCAAATTCCTTGAACATCTTATAAGTTGCGATGTTTTCCTACCTGAGAAGAAAGTTTACGCCTGAGAGGCTGCATGCTGTTTACGTTTTCCAAGCAGTTGGGAGGATTGAAAACTACAACACCTCCCCATGTCTGCAATTTGCAATTATAATGAAATCAATATCACAAAGTTTATTGTTGAGAAATAAAATGTAATGATGATATAGGAGCGAAAATTTACTGGAGATATAAACCCATTCGTGACAGAAATCTCTCCATTTGGAAGCTGTAATCTGAGTGGACATTCATTGGCAGATGGTACATATCTGAAAATGCAAAGTCATAAAAATAACACACCATAAGGTTAGAAAATAAATATACAATCAAATCTTAAAATATTCATATAAATATACAATCAAATAGTATAACAGACATAGATAAACTTCAAAATTGCAAGTAAGGATTCTGTATTTGTAAAAAAAAAAAAAAAAAAATCATCAGATGTCCTTTGAACTTTTCATTTCAACTTTCCTGTGACTTTCAGATATCAAATAATAATATGTTCTTTAAACACAATTTTATGTATCTTCATCTTAATGGTTTAGCTATTATGATTCAGCCAAACAATTCACATGAACCATGATATTACTTAAGGTCTAATTCAGTTAGTGAATGTATTCTAGCTTCTTTACTATTTCAAAACACATTCATTAGAGCAAAGATGATATCAAGTTAAATAATATACACCACAAATTGCAAAATCTTTGATCGTCCACCAGCTGCTATGGAAGTATCCAGGTGCCATTCATTTGAATTCACCTACAAACCATAAACAATATCACATAAAAAAATATTATCGCAGTAAAGTATACCCACATCCTTTTAAATGTAGATTCAAACTAAGACAATCAGGCAGGCTGTCTTAAAATCAGCCAAAGAAACAGATACTAATAGTTAGTAATTACTTTTCAACTTACAAAGAACGGAAGATCCTTGGTGCTGAAGATATGGCTCTCCTGTTCATCGTCCCAATAAGAATATGAAGATTTTGGAGTATGATACAAAACCTGCATGCATAGATGTAGGTCTCGTTTAATTTGCAGAAACATAATAGTTTTGAAGCAACCTTGGTTTAAATAAGCGCAAGACGTTCTGAGGCGTTTTGGTCCAAAAATTTGAGGCACGAAGAGTGAATATTACATGCGTGAGGTGCGCGTCTATGTATAACCAATTACTAAATAAGCTTTATTTACAACCAAAAAATGAAGGGTAAGTATTATTAAATGTTAATTAAACTAATATATATTGATGCTCGACTTGTTTCGAGCCGATCTCAAGTAGATCACAAGCCACTAGGCTCATTTGGACCTTAGTTGAATTAAAACTATTTAAAATATATAGAAATGGAATGGTTAGGTGTTTAAAACATGTGACTTGAAAACGTAAATTTAGAAAATATCAAAAAGTCCCCTCCCAATTTAGTTCCCGCTCCCTCCCAATAATTTGATTTCGATTCCCACACCCAAATCAAACTTCCCTCCCTCCCTGTAACCCTAATCCTCTCATTTTCCTAAACCCAATCGATCATCATGTTTGCTCTCCTCCTTCCCTCCCTAAATTTGGTGGAAACCGTCTACTGTGCTCTTTAGTAGTTCTTGTTCGTAAAGGTCTGTTCAATCTCTCTTCCTAACTTCTTTTTTGTTTCAATGAGATCTGTGACTTATGTAGTTAAACAAATGAGTACCCAATTTAAACCCTGAGGCACAAATCAGACACGCCTTATAAAAACTAGGAATCAACATAACTCAACATAATTTACATATTACCTGACTTTCCACACTTATATTCGCTATAGGGGCCAAAGCTTCAAGTGTGGGAGCTAAAAGTTTCTCATCTACCTCTTTAAAATCCCTGCAGATACAATGAGATTGTATAATATAAGTACCATATAGAAACATTTATTCTAGAAAATTGCAACTCACATATACTAATATATATAGCATAAGTAGACATAAGTCTAGATTTATTTAAGCAAAGCTCAATCAGTTATGATGCACATAACTCAAACAGATAAATAAAAAAAACTAGAAATCACCATACCAATCATAAACCCAATCACACGAATCAGCATTCAACAAACTAAAAGAAGCAACAATCTTCCCATCAGCACCAACAGGCATAAATTCCCCATCACCACTCCCTTCCTCTTTCGCACCATTCACAAACACCTTCACAAACATCTCCGCTACCCTCTCAGCCACCACACTCATCTCGCCAACCCTCCCAATAACCCACCCATGCCGATACTTCCCCACCACCGCCCTTAGCCCCTCCCCTTCACCCTTATTCGCAACCACCACAGTATAACCCCCACCCTGCCCTACTTTCGACATCAAATACTCATCAAGCATTTCATCATTCTCCGCAATTCGATCCCTCAGTGCCAAGTCATCACCAGTGTCTACAGTAACATCAACTGTATAATTTCCATCACAAGTGCCACAATATGAATCAGTAAACCTTGACATGTAACTACTAACTAAAAACCCTAGGTTTTCAACACGTGGCTTAATTGCATCACTGTTCTCTAAATTAACAAATATTAGATGGAATTTACAGGGAAACACAAACGGATTTGAATCAATTGTGTTTGATAACAAATCTATGTCGCGAAATGGAAGAGGAGATCGGTAGATCTCGGTCGATTTAAGTAGGAATGGAAGACCTGTCATGATGGAATAAACAGAAATGAGAAGTATATAATATTAATATTAATATTAATATTAATGTGTGATTGGATTTGTAATATGGTGAGTCTACCTAAGAGGAAGGAGAAGAAGACGGTTAGGGTTAGTGTGAGACGTTTTAGTCCAGGTTTTGTTTTTCGCATGATTTTGTCGTCGAAGGTTGGTAATCCTGAGTGTTGGTTTGTGGTTTGTTCTGGCGGAGATTGTTCTGTTTCCATGTTTTCGGAGATTTCCGCCATTGATGGACCTTCGAAGCTCAGAGTTAATGAAATTTTGGGGTTGAAGTGTTTTTACAAGAGTGTTTTGAATACAATACAACTTTAACCCCTAAAGTTATTATAAGTATGCGCTTTTGGTGGTTACACTGTTTTTCTTTATTAGACTACTAGATTTTTGTCCGCGTGTACACGCGGTTCACCAACGTACATCTATTTAGAGAATTATAACGTATAAGAAAAATACAGTAAAAATATTGTATTAAAGTATAAAACAACGAATACAAATTTTATTCAAATATCACTAAATATTTCTTTATACACCACGTTTCTGGTTTTAGTTTTCACATTCCCATTATCATCCACTATAAGTAACTTCACTTCTGCCCTGCTTTTTACTCTTGACAAAGCAACATAAAGTTGGCCATGTGAGAATACAGGTTCTCTTAAATACAATCCAACCTTAGATAAAGACTGACCCTGGCTTTTGTTGATGGTCATTGCAAAACATACGCTTATTGGAAATTGACGCCTTTGGAACTTTACAGGAATCTTGATATCAGATGGTATCATATTTATTCTAGGAATAAGAGTTTTGATACCAATGTTTCCACCTGATATGATTTCGGCCTCAATAACACGCTTTGCAAGTTTGGTGATTCGTAATCGCGTACCGTTACACAATCCATTTTGTTGATCTATGTTTCTCAACAACATAACGGGAACACCGACCTTTAGTGTTAATCGATGATTAGGCAACCCAGAAATTTTTAAACCATTAAGGACATCAGGAGAATATAAGTCTTCCTGCGAACGATTATTAGCGTTCTCAATCTGACATATACTATCAGAGCTTAGATACTCGACTTCATCCCCAGGCAACAATGCAAGCAACCTTTCATTAATTTCATGTACTACTTCGTTTGTAGGTGCAAGTATTGCTCGTTCTCCAAAGCAATCTTTATCTTTGTAAAGTTGAAGAAGTGAAGGGTAGACGAAGTCAATTAATCTTGAAATCGGATCTGATGAATCCTTAATAAGAAGATCATCTGGTATCTCCACATCTGCCTCATCATCATCATCATCATGAATTGAATCACCAACTTTACCCTCACCTAATTCAAGAAGCCAGTCTGCAAATAGCTTTGTTTCTGTGGTTTCCAATGTGTTGTTACCCAACGTTAACCTCATGTTTTTGGTTAATGTAAGCACTTTGCAACTATTCCAAATAGCAGATGAAGTTATTGAGGCATTTAAAATATCTCTTCTACTACCATTGGGAACAACAGGAAGGATCTGTCTAAAATCACCACCTAAAACCATAACCTTACCACCAAAAGGCAACTCAGAATTAACTGAAGAAGTTGACTTCAAGACATCCTTCATTGTACGATCAAGTGCTTCAAAAGCATGTTTATGAATCATTGGAGCCTCATCCCAAATAATTAACTTAGTTTGTTTCAATAAAGCAGCCTCATCACTATTGGCTTTATACCGCACAAGGACTGTTCATTATCAACAAACCATCCTTTTTATTTAACCGTTTTATTGTGCTTTTGATAATAATGACTTATGCAAAACTAAAGTTGTTAGAATTGTAGTTAATAATATGATTTAAATTTATGAGTTTTAACTTTGAAATTCTTTATGAAAAAAATATTATTTATAAGTTTTAAGTTTGAAATAACACACACAAAAAAAAAAAAAAAAAAAAAAAAAAAAAAAAAAAACTTTTTTTAGAAAGATACAAATTTAAAATTTCATACTTAATTAAAAAAGTTGACTAAATTAATAATTGACTTGACTAAAATAAAAGTTGACCAAATTAAAAGTTGACTAAATTAACATTTACAATTTTAGACTACTCCTAAGAACATAATAATATTGATGATCATTATCAACAAACCATACCAAGATATTCGGTTTAAAAGACATAACATACCAAAAAAACCACACATTTTACTACATCAGCAGTAAAAGGTGCATAAAGTATGTGACCACCATTCGTTAATCATGTTCAAAAAACCTACCACCACTAAGGTGCAAAAAGTTACCAACCAAACATGTTAATGTTCATCAAAAAACTACCACCACAACCATAACTAATTACCATCAACCCTAACTACTTTAGTTAGCTGGAACAGACCTTGTTTGTTGAAAAAAAGGAAATGCATCTGATCACCAGACCGCAACTCCTTATCGGCAGCAAAGACTGACATACCTCTAATGTTGTAACGGTAACTGCTTCTCGAACATTCAATACCAACAGAAACTCCCCAAGTACAACCCTCACAATCTTTAATAGTCAAAGCCCTCTTCCTGTTCAAACCATTATCCCTTGCCCAATCTACCTTCATACGCTATAAAAATAAAAACAATTTGCATTTTAATAAAAAGGTACGTATACATAAATCGCTATATAATATAAGGAATTGAATAGATAAGACTTACAAAATGCCTGTCAACAGTGAAAACAACTGGAACGCCAACATCATCAACAGCCTCTTCCTCCTCGTCATCATCAGATTCATCAACCTCTTCCTCCATATCATCTCCTACACTCATCTCTTCAGTATCATTATCAGAAACAAAAACGATTTCTTCATCCTTATTTTCATCATCCTCGACTTTGTAATTGTATTCCTAAAGCTCTGGAGGTAGAGTAAGCTTGTTTTTCTTAAAAAACGAAACCTCATACGATTTCTATTTTATTAACAAAGGAAAAAAATGAAAACATACAAATTAATTAAAAATAGGAAGCATCTTGTATTGCGATTTACATTAGGATAAATAGAACAACAACTATTTAGAAATTGACAAACAAACCTCTTTGTAAATTTCAAACACAATTAGATGATCGCTTGTTATCTGAAACGTCTTCTTCATATAAGGCCATCCTTTAGTTATGTAAAGCGCACCACGATCGTTTTCAAGCTTGATTTGGAAAGCATGTTCTGAAGCAAAGATACATAAGTTTCGAAAAACAATATGTCAACATGTTGATATCAGCGAAACAAAAGGCAACTGAAGCAACTGTATATTATTTCTAAACAATTTTCATGACAAATCATTGAACCCTAATTAATCTATACATGACATGTACCTATGTCTTTGCACAAATATCAAATCAGTTTAGAAATATGGATTTGAAAACATGACCTGGAAATGAGCTGCACAAAATTGAATCGGCAGGAACGGCTCTATTGTGTAATCCATGGAAAACAAAGCAACTGACATGCTGAAAAGTGGTAAACAATGTTTTCAAAGTTAATACGATTTACTCTATTTTATGTCTTATATAATGTATAAACCAATAGTAGAAAACGCATACCAGACGTCTGTCATCAGTCAGTGGGTCGTCCAGCTTGCAGTAGAAAAATTTACCAAGGGCAGCTACAGCATCCTGATGAAAGGTGATCATTCTAAAACAGTTGATAATCTCCTCGTATTCGAAAACAAAGTTGCAATCAGACGGGTAATTTAGTGTTTTAATCATGTGCTTCCATCCATTGAAAAAGAACCACCTTCCAGCAATCTGCATCACTTTAACATCAAAGATTTTCTCATCCAATGTGTGAATTCTGGTTTTCCCAGTTGGGTAGTTGTACTGCTTAACCCATTCATTATACTCGGAAGGTAAGGCCTACACATAAAAAAAACAGTCATATGTAAATATAACGAATCTGAATAAAATGACATCTAGGATAGTCGAGTGACTCCAAGAAATATAAAAGTATTAAATAACAAAGATTGTTACATTGCTTACCAGGTTTACATGGTCGTTGCCTTCAGACTTTACCCAAAATCCGTAAACCATTATTACTGAATATATATATAGCTGAAACATAAGAAAAACCTGTATTAGTAAACAAACATGTAGCTGAAACATAAGAAATGCTAATCAACCAACAATCCATAAAAATAACAACACCTACAATCGTTATGAAAACAAATTAAAATAACATAAAGGATTCAAATCACTTATAAAAACAGATCAACCCACAATCGAAGCATCAATTATTGAAATGTTCATCCAAGTTTCCACTACCATCAACCATAAAACCAAAAAATCAATAATAACCTGAACAATACCTAGTTATGTGATCATCAACATTTCAAAGCTATGAAGATAATTAGTGATAATGCTATATATGAAACCCTAGTTATTTAATCATCCAAAGATAAACTCCATAACAAAGAAACACAAACCGTAACATACTAAAATCAATCAAAGACAAAACCCTAGATATAATCGGCCTGCAACATCATACATTCAAAAACAGATATGAAAATCACAGAAACAGAAGACAGAAAAAAAGATGGATGAATATCGATTTATTGAAAGAAGAATCGAAAGATAAACTCCATAACAAAGAAACACAAACCGTAACATACTAAAATCAATCAAAGACAAAACTCTAGATGTAATCGGCCTGCAGAATCATACATTTAAAAACAGATATGGAAAATCACTAAAACACAAGACAGAAAAAAAGATGGATGAACATCGATTTATTGAAAGAAGAATCGAATGGAGATTACCTTGGATTGGAGATGAAGGAAAACCTTGAATCGCTCAGATATGGAAAATCACTGAAAATCAAGACAGAAAAAAACATGGATGAACATCGATTTATTGAAAAAAGAATCGAATGGAGATTACCTTGGATTGGAGATGAAGGAAAACCTTGAATCGTCTGATTAGGGTTGAGGGTTGGTTATGGTGGCGATGAAGATTATGGCGATTAGCTTATGTCCGTGTTTTGTTATTAGGTTTATATATTTACTCGATTTTTTATTTAAATAAAAACGAAAATTTTATAAATTCTCACAATGGGACACTTGGCATAAGTTGATTGGCTATGTAATTGGAGGCTCAATGTGGGATTGACAAGTGTCCACATTGAGTTTCATATATTAGTTGTATAGATTAGGTGTGGAGAGGGGTGGCATTTTCATGATGGGCCTTCACGTAGGCGCCACGTAGAAGTGGGGGGAGAGGCATCTTCATGATGGGCCTCCAAGGGGGTGGTGTGCACTATGATGAATTGATGACGGGCCTCCTTATTGGCCAAAATTATTAAAAATAATAAAAAAATCTATTAAAAACAATCCCAAAGCAAAAAATGGACCGGCTTCAACGGCAACAAGATGCCCCTCATGCCGCCCTGCCCCTATGCCGCCCCAGGGGGTGGTGTAGTGAGGCCTGGCATTTGGTTGCCTCCCCTATGCCGCCCCCATACCGTTCAGTCTTAGAAGAACGGCTAGCACACGCACCATGTAATCTTGCTATTAAATCAACACTTTTGTCCACCACGATACTAGAAGACTATTAGTAAGTTGATTTGGAATGCATGTCCGGTCATTCTAATGTATGTAGAACATATATAGACTTATGAATTATTTTCGGCATTCGATATGTTAAATGGGTCGTGTTAACGAGTTGATGGGTTGACGGATTGAATCTGAAACAAACCCAAATAATCACGTTAGACACACGAGCCTAAACAAAACTCGACTTTCAAAGGTTGACATGAATATGACCATTTTAATTTGACTTTTTTCAACGTATTGTTATTTTAATTATAACACTTCAAAACATAACACACAAATGTCTAAAACAATAGCATTTAAATCATGAAAATAAAAAAAAATATAACATGAGCCTATGAATCTAGTTTCTTTAGGTAAATCTGCTCATGAGTTCACTACTCAAACCCATGAATTTTGCATAAGACAGTGGAAATTTATTAGCTCTAGAGTAGGGTATAAAGAATAACAACTAATGCTATAGGGTGTGGAGTATGGGTGGTAAAATGGGTAGGTTGGGTTGGGTTGGGTTGGTTGGTGGGTCAGGATGGGTATGGGTTAGGATGAGTTTGGGTTAAGATGGGTAGATTAAAAAAATGGGTTAGGATGGGTTAGGTCAGGATGGGTTTGGGTGTGGATGGTTTGGACTAGTATAGGTTCACATCAAAATAGAATACAACAACAACAACAACCGTACCCAGGAAAATCCCACAAATAGCGACGCTATAAGTAGGGTCTGGGGAGGGTGAGATGTAGGCAAACCTTACCCCTATCGTTAGAGATAGAGAGGCTGCTTCCAGAGAGACCCCCAGCTCGATATCAAGCACACATAATATATATAGATAAGTATACAAACACTAAACCCTCATGGGGGTGAGTAACAGAGAAAAAAAAGTACAAAAGGAACCTCATGAAATAACAAAAATATACATAAATGCACAGAGACTATCCCTACAGAACGAAACACAGACACACCAATACCCTACTCGTAATTCCTAAAAATCTTTAACTTTGATCCTAAGCCTCCACGAACTCCTATCTTGGATCTTATCCTCCGAGAGGTGTAATTCTAACAAATCCTGCCTAATCCATTCAACCCAAGTCAACTTGGGTCTGCCTCTACTCCTTTTCCCTTCCAAAGTGAGGTGTTCCACTGTTCAAACCGGAGCTGTCCTTTGTCTCCGCTTCACATGTCCAAACCATCGTAGTCGCCCTTCCTTTATCTTATCTAATATATTAGCCACTTCTAGCCTTTCCCTAAAGACCTCGTTTCTTATTCGGTCTAGCCTTGTGTAGCCACACATCCACCTCAACATCCTCATCTCAGCTACTTCCATCTTTCGTGATTGTAACTTTCTGGTGGCCCAACAGTCAGTCCCATACAACATAGCAGGTCGCACTGCAACTCTGTAAAATTTTCCCTTTAATTTAGCTGGGAACCTCTTGTCGCACAAAACCCCGGCGGCTGCTCTCCACTTACACCATCCAGCCTGTATGCGGTGAGCTACATCACTATCTATCTCCCCGTCCCTTTGTACAAACGATCCCCAAGTATTTAAAATTAGTTACTTTCGGAACCACATGATCTTCAATGATAATTTGAGTGCATCTTCGATGTTTATCCCGCTGAAATCGCAGTGCATGTACTCAGTCTTAGCGCGACTAATCCTTAAACCTTTTCCCTCTAAAGCTACTCGCCACTCTTCTAACCTCATATTCAAACTTTGCTTAGTTTCCGCGATTAACACTATATCATCTGCAAAAAGCATGCACCACGGTAATGACTCCTGAATGGCCTTAGACATCTCATCTAGGACAACTGCAAAAGGAAACGGGCTCAACGCGGACCCTTGGTGTAGCCCTACTTCCACGGGGAAGAACTCAGTATCCCCTACAGGCGCCCGAACACTAGTTTCAGTGCTATCATACATATCCCTAATTATGTCTATATACTTGCTAGGAATCCCTCTAACCTCCAAACTATCCCAAATCAGGTTACACGGTACACTGTCATATGCCTTCTCCAAATCAATGAACACCATATGAAGGTCTCGTTTCTTCTCCCTATACGCCCCACTTACGGTGTGCGCATATAATGTATATATGTGTGGCCCTTGGGGGGCAAAAGCAAAGTTGCACTACTTTTAACGTTATTTTACTAATTTCGTGAAAATAACATTAAAAACGACCGACGGTTAATCATGCATCATGTGGTGGTGTGGATAGCCAAAAGACAAAAGGGTACATGCACTGATTGGGTTTGTCCCGATTGCTAAGTGTTTTGTGCCTTAAGTCCAAGGCTTGATACCAAACCACATTGAGCTGGGGGTCTCACTGGAAGCAGCCTCTCTATTCTTAGGGGTAGAGGTAAGGCTGTCTACATCTTACCCTCCTCAGACCCTACCTTAGCTTTGCTATAGGTGGGATTAACTGAGTATGATGATGATGATGATCAAAATAGAATAAAATTTTAAAAAAAATAACAATAAAAAATTAAAATAGCGACCAAGACCGTTTCGATCGGCCAGGCCCGTTAGCGACCAAAACCATTTCGACCCGACCGGGCACGTTAGCGACCTGGACCGTTTCGACCCGATCGGGCTCGTCAACGACCGGTACCGTTTTGACCCGAATGGCCCTTTAACGACAGGGAAAGTTTCGTCCCGAACAGGACTAGTAAGGGCGCGGACCGCTTCGACCTGATCGGGATCGCTAGCGACCGGCACAATTTCGACCCGGCCGGGCCCGGCAACGACCCGGACCGTTTCAAACCAACCGGGCCAAGTAACGACCTAGATCGTTTCAACTTAACCCGTCCCGTAGCGACCTGGACTGTTTCGACCCGGCCGAGCCCGGTAGTGACCCGGACCGTTTCGACCCGACCGGGTGCGGTAACGACTCAGAGCGTCTTAACCTGACCCATCCCATAGCGACCCGGGTAGCGACCCGGACCGGTTTAACCTGACCCATCCCGTAGCGACCCGGACTGTTTCGACCCGGGCGGGCCCGCTAGCGACCCGGACCGTTTCGACCCGACCAGGCCCGGTAACATCCAAGACCGTTTCAACCTGACCTGTCCGATAGCGACCCGGCCGGGCCCGCTAGCAACCTGGTCCGTTTCGAACCGACCGGGCCTGGTAACGACCCAGACCGTTTCAACCCAGCCGGGCGCGGTAACGACCCAAACCGTTTCAACCTGATCCGTCCCGTAGCGACCCGGCCGGGCCCGCTAGCGACCCAGACCATTTCGAACCGACCGGGCGCGGTATCGACCCAGAGCGTCTCAACCTGACCCGTCCCGTTGCGACCCGGACCGTTTCGACCCGACCGAGCCCGGTAATGACCCAGGCCGTTTCAACCTGACCCGTCCCGTAGCGATCCATACTGTTTCGACCCGACCGGGCCTGTTATCGACCCGGATCGTTTCGGCCTGACCAATCCCGTTAGCAACACAGACAGTTTCGACCAGACTGGCCCGTTAACGAACATACCATTTTGATCTGAACGGGCCGGTCAACAACCCAGACCGTTTGGACTCAATCAAGCCCACTAACGACTCGAACCGTTTCGATGAGATCGGTCTCGTTAACGACTCGTGTTGTTTCGACATTGTCATCAGTTAACGACCCGAACGGTTTCGAACCGGCTGGGGTGATCAACAAATGCAAAAGATATAATTTTTTGTTTTTAATGACATTGATTTCTCTGAGGCATCAACGCTTTTGGTGTTGGGTGAGCTTTAATTCAGATTTGTATATGGTTATCTAAAAATACTCATCCTGACCCATTTATTTTTTTTGACATACCAATCTTGACCCACTTATTTCCTACAATTAAAATTACCCATCCTAACCCCCTTGAAAATTATACTAAACCCATTTTAACCCACAAGGTCAAATTTTAAACCCAAAACAACCCAAACTCAACTAGATGGGTTGAAATTGCCAGGTCTAGTGTGGAGACATGAAAAAGTTCATATCTCAATGTCACCTAGGATGGCTCTCATGTTCTCTTGGTTGGAACATAGCAAGGGTATGGAGACATGAAAAACTCATGTCTCTTGCATTTATTACTTTTTAATTTATTTTTTAATCTTAATTTTAGTTAGTTTTAAAAGTAACAAATAAATAAAATAATGTTAAAATAAATACTAAATATTATAAAAAATTACAAATCATCCTAAAATAAAAAAAATAATTACAAACCATCCTAAAAATAAAATAAAAAATTACAAACCATCCTAAAAATAAAAAAAAAATTACAAACCAACCTAAAATTACATAAACTTTCGAAACTAAATACTAGTCGTCGTGTCCGTTGTTCCATATATATTCGATCAAGTCGGCTTGAAGATGATGATGGATATGTTCGTTACGTAACGCGAAATCGTTTAACTCTTGTTGCCCTGGGTCATCTGGAATAGTATTCTCATCCACCGCGTTTTCATCGTACTCACAAATAGCTCGACCTTTGTCTTCGATGGTTATGTTATGCAGCAAGATACAAGCATACATACAATAAGATAGTTTTTTTTGGTGTGATAGCACGTGCCGGGTGTGCGGTGATGTGCCATTTTGCTTGTAGAACCCCAAATGTTCGTTCAATATCCTTTCGCGCCGCTTCTTGATACTTAGCAAATTTCTTTCTTTTTTCGTCATGAGGGTGCTTAATACTTTTAACTAGTGTAGAATAGGTTGGGTATTTAAATCCGCAAGATAATTAATACCCATGCTTGTACTCAACCCCCGAAACTGTAAATTTTGAATCCGGACCGGTACCTTTCCTAACATCCTCAAAAACCAATGATTGATTAAGAGCATTAAGGTCGTTATTGGATCCGGGAACACCAAAAAATGCATGCCAAATCCATAAGTCTTGTGACGCGGCAGCCTCTAAGATTATTGTTGGGTGACCGTGATCGCCTCGATAAAACATGCCACGCCATGCATTAGGGCAATTCGACCACGGCCAATGTGTAACATCGCAAAATTTTCCCCAAAATTTTAATACATAAAAAGCCCTTATATATATATATATATATATTTTTATTTTACACCTTTATCATTAATATTATACAAATGTGCCTAAGTCTTTATTTATCCTAACTCACAACTTATATACATACATAAATGTATATAAATAATAATAATAATAATATGATTCTAAATTCTTTTTTTTTCACATACAAGATTTTTTTTTTTTTTAAATAAAGCCTTGAGTCAAATAGTCAAAGTCCTAGTCAAAGTCTTAGTCAAACAGTCAAAGTCTTAGTCAAATAGTCAATTCATCATAAAACCTTACTTTATGGTGTTGACCAATTTTAATGGCTAATTGACTCCAAAACTAGTATAAAAACCCACCTATGACCCATTATACTTTGCACCTCTAAATCGATTGTTTCAATCCGATTAAACTTTCCCTAATACCTTTCTTCTATAGTCTATTACTTCTACAATTGAAGCTTTGATTATAAGCTCTTGTAATTGGCGAATTGGAAGCTTGATATTCTTTCTTTTTCGTTTTCTTCAATTTGGACTAGCTACGTTGTTGAGTCTTTGGGATTCGCCTCGCATACATTCACAACACATTATTCTATTTTTTTTACGAGACATAACATTTTGCTAAGGTGAGTTTTACATAGCCCCTTTTCTATTTATCACCATTTTTGGGGTGAAACATGTTACAACATTATTTATGCAATTCAATCATCAATGTGTCTATGTGTATTTCTATGTTGCATTATGTCTTGAACATGACTAGGGTAAGCACAATTCTAGCATAAACATTCATCAGCCAAACGGTATACATTGATAGATCTATTGGACTGACAATCCCACCCGGATACGTGCCTCCTACAAAGGTTGCGTGGGTGTTTGTTACTGCAATATAAACGAGTGAACCATGAGCGTATGGGATGTACCACAATACAACAGTCACAAGGGTTGATTATGCACTCGATTTACTTCTAGTATGTTTTCACATATGGACTAGACTTGCCATGACACATGAATTGCACAACAATTTTATTCGATTATCAAAACCTATGTAATTCTCACCAACTTTTGTTGACCCAAAATATTTTCAACTTAACATGTTTCAGGTTCTACTTGTTTGAAGATTCGAATTAATGCTTGAAGATGTGTGCATAGTTTTTATTCAATTTGATGTATGAATTCTTATAGAACAATTGTATGTAATTTATTTAAATCATATAATGAAATTTATTATTTACCATGAGCTACGGAACAATCATCAATACGTGACATCCCGATGTTTCCGCCATCGGTTGGGGTGTTACACAATGCATGCAATCGATGCTTCCGAGCATCCCTGAAAAACAATGCTTTTTGTGATGGAACTGATACAATTTCTGGATATCATTGGAGTTTGGTTTTCGCAAATATTTTTTGCTGTAGATCTTGACAACACGCTTGCAAAACTTATACAAGCATTCGCGTGATGTTCTTTCGGACATCCGTAAATACTCATCCCATGAGTCGGATGCTGTCCCGTAAGCTAGTTGGCGCAATGCTGCCGTGCATTTTTGATAAGTTGTGAACTCCCGTTTGCCTCTAACATCGTGCCGTAATGTAAAATACGGGTCACAACTGGCCAAATGCCCAAATCATCGGCAATATGTACGAACAATCGACGGCTCATTCGGAACCGACACCTAAACATCTCATCCGTATACACCGGTTGATCGGCAAGTAATCTCCTACTAATCACTCGTGTGCACCTACACGAATGATGTAAATAAATATAATTATTGCGGCGATAAAAATTGTAAACATAAAATATTTGAGATATACATTCTAAAAAAATAGTTGCTATATATATTCGAACAAAAATTATACACTTACCCTCCCGGTCTCTGTTTATGGCCGTTTGCCTAGTTCGTGGGTGCGAGCTCACTTCTTCGTCTTCCTCCGCCACAATTAATTGTGCCGCTTCCCAAACCGCGTTCACAAAAATCTGGTTTTCTTCGCTCGACGAACTTGAGGAATCAACCAATGGTAGATATGACATTGTTTGGTATTTTTTTTTTATAAAGAAAGTAGAGATGATTTGGTATAAAGATGAGATGATTTGGTTTATTTGTGTTGGTTGATTTGGATGATTTGGTTTAAAATGATGGATTTGGTTTATAAAAAAATATATATATAGCCGTTGGTTTGAAAATAGCCGTTGGAAAGGTTTAAAAAAATAATAAATAAAGAAAGTACGGCCATTGGTCCGTCTCCAACGTCTTGGAGAGGCGGGAGGGACAGGGGGTAGGGGGCGGTTTTACCGTCCGGGACATGCAAAAAAATAGAGAACGAGGGTGGTGTCCCGTCTCCACACCCTATAGCCTAAATAGGTGGAGATTACATGTACAATTTCCCAAAAGAGCATTAAGTAGGTTTTCCTCACTTGTAAAGACACCATAACCATATGTGTAGAGTACACAAGTCGTAGACCTAGTCCTGCCAGTTCAAACCCGAACTGGTCATGTCCATATTGACTTAGTCAACCCATTAACTCCTCTACAATGATGGGAGTAACTCACTTTAGACCATCAGTAATGGGCATTATGTGGGCATGAATGGACTTGATAACGCCCTTAACACCGTCCCCCTGGGTATTATAGGGACATGAAAAAGGAGGGGCATTTCTACTATAATGGCCCAAAATGAGAAAAATAAGGAAAGTAATTATTAAAAAGACGTTAAAAAAGAGTTTAACCATTACACATTTTTTAAAGGGCATTATAATGATGATGTGGCGAAAAATGCCCCTTAGACTAGAGGGCATTAACCATTACCTTTACCTGAGGCTTCCCCCATTCTAAACTTGGGGACTCTATTGATAAAATTCATAACAAAATGGTGGATGTTTGGAAAGCTATGAAGCTCACCTGACTGACATGTATTGTTTAGGTTGCAGTGGCGCGGATAGTTTGTTGCCTGTTAAAAAGAAAGTTGATGTGGAGGGGCAGAAAAAGTAGAGAGACGAGATAGGATCTTTGTGGCACCTAAGGGTAGAGAGTGTTAAATGAGAGCTGGCAGGAGAAGGACGGTGAAGAGCTCACGTCGAGATGAAGATAGTCATTGATCATTTAAAAAATATATAGGAAATTGATATTAAAGCGTTTGCGAGTAAATTAAACTGTACCGTTTCAAGGTATACTACAAGTGAAATGTTGCGACCGTTATCCAAACATCTATTTTGACCCATGCCCCAACTCATGTCTGACCCGCTTATTTTCGGCCACCTATTATCAAGAGTCATGCTAAAGGCTATAATATTATTTATATCAATCGCACAACATTTCCAGATTAATCAGCATTAGCTGTTCAACATAATCTGAAACCGTTTCAAACAGAGAACAGCCATCAACAATGATCAAACAGATAAACTGAAATCAAGCGCAAAATTTTCCATTGGTCGGAAAGATTCATCATCTGCTGTAACTTAACACTTTAGCCTGAAGAAGTTGATTATCTTCAAGAAGCCGGTCATATTCGAGAAGCAAATCAGCAGATTGTTTTTGAAGAGAGGTAACATGAGCTTCTGCAGTTTCAACTTGATCATCTTTCTTTTTAGACTCCAGTTTAATCTTCTGTAAATTTTCTGTTAAATTTGATATCTCCTTCTTCAGTCTTGCTATCTCTTCCTTTGCTTTCCGTTCATTTTCTTCAAGTTGCGTTTTTTCTTTGGTGAGCTTTTCTATTTCTTGTTTTGATGAACCGCTGTTTTTTCTCAAGTTAATTAGTTTCCTGAGATGATGATGCATCCGATCAATTAAGAAACCAAGATAAAGAGAAAATCCTGCAATTTTGATAAAATTATGAACGGTTAGGGGCGGATCTAGATGGTCAGTTCTGATTTCTGAGTACAGGTAGTAAAAATAACGAGCGACATCCTATATTTTCAGACAATAATATGGTAAATCTGCATGGCCAGTTCTGATTTCTAAGTACAGGTGGTACGAAAGGAATGTGTCATGTATGTATGTATAGTGGCACAGTATATTTTATTTTCAGACAATAATGTGGTAAGTCCAAAGAAAGAGAAGTGAGCTGATTTGAAGTTGCTTTAGGCTTTTAGCATGAGCAGAGTCAGGCCATTGTTTATGTGATTACATTTTGTATAGTTTTATATCAAGTGTACATTGTTAATGGAATTGTCATGAACAAATTGGTAATCAAGATTTAGAGAAGAAGAAAGGTACATGAGAACAATTTCTTTGTGGGTAAATTGAAACATCTTTGCCGATATCGAATGCTACATGGGAAACCTAGCATCTGACTTTCAAACATCCTTTCTTGAGGCTTGAGGTTAAAGATATCTTAGAGCCGAGGGGGAAGTATTGTTACAAATTATAGTCATAAAGAAGAAATTACTTTTGTAATTGTTAGTACAAGGACCTTTTGTTTAAAAGTCAACTAAAACACACTAACGGTATTATTAATGCTCTGTTGTATTGAATGAGAAAGTATCGATGAATTGAACAGCTTAGTATTCTCTTCTCTCTGTAATTCTTCTTCTACCTATCTACCATTAATAAGAATTTAGGTAAAAGAACTACTCGGACATCCGAAGACCTATATATTGCATGGTGATGACACTATACCAGTAAAACAGTTAATAGTCCATGCTTGATTAATAACTGTGAAATAAAGTTAGGGATGATGTATACGCAACGCAAGCCACTCAAGAATTCAGAAGGTTACATTAAGGCCACCCAAATATCAAAAACAGTATTACGGGACAGCCAACTACCCAAGTATCAATTTTGTTTCACTCATGGTTCCTGACTTCCAGTTTGCATTTAAATTAACTTAACCCAACTTACATTTTGTATATGTCTTTGGATTCAAATTGTTTGCCACCTCTAATCAACTCAACAATCAATTCAAACACTTCTTCAGTAAACATGCCCCTAAACCAACATAGCTTTGCAACACACACCCAAAAAAAAAAAAAAAAAAAATACGAACACCAACGCCATTATATAACAAGATTATTGGAAAATCAGGCCCTTTGATCGAACACAAAACACACGAGATTCAACGAACCCGTTCGACTCTTTTTATTATCAACCAAAGCACACAAAATACAGTAGACCTAACCATCTATTTATACTAAACTTATTCTAATCCTAACCAAACTCAAACTCCGTTTAAATAATAAAATAAACAAACTAGATAAACCTACTAGTTAAACCAATAATTATCCCTAATTAAATATAAAAGACTCAATAAATAATTCACCATAATTATCTATAACTCGTCTTCATCTCCTAATTCAAGATTAACATCTTCAACAAGATGGATACTAAAAACCAAACCACTAACAAGCAAGTTTAAATCTTGATTTCAAAAAGCACAAACCACAAGCGATAAGGTCCGCACACGCGTTTTTAAAACCAAGATTTCGACAATCATTTGAACATTATATGGACAAAATATATAACAATGTACCCATCAAAGAAGCCTCTAGCAAGTGAGTCCTCCAAAGAACCTGATCCATTGGTGTCATGGTACCAATCTTAGCACCCTTATTCTGGATTTTAACAATACTAACCCAATTCGAAAACAAAATGACAGACATTGTACCAGCAATTGTCAACACAGTCCCTTTCCTCATCTTCACTTGATCCAAACAGTTCATTACCACCTCTCTAAGTGGCCCTATTTTCACCATCAATAGAAATGCCACAAATGCCTCAGCAAACACAACCAAAAACAACAATTGTGTCATCTTTACTATAATCACTCACCAACCCAAAACCCTCTAATAAAAAAAATCAAATCTTGCTAGGGTTTATAGCATGTAAATCTCAAGTGAAGGGTGAAATATTAAAAAAGATGTGATCTTTTGAACTGGGTTATAATCTTTTTTACAAATTTATAAAACCCATTTCCTGGATTTATCAATTTTGGCTTAAAACTGGTTAGGATCTGAGACTAATGAAGGAAGTACAGTGAATTTGCTTGAGGATGACTGGGAGACGAATGAAAGAAAATTAAAAGCATGTTAGTTGTTAGGCATTATTTTTTATTATATTTTTAAGGCATTTTTTTTATATTTTACAATTTTTATTCTTTTGCAGAGCGGCAGATATGCAGTATGCTACAGGCGAGTATATAGGGAAGCGTATTTGCAAACCAATGTTTTGGTCTGAATATCCAAGTGGGACAAGGACATTACTAGTATCATAAGTGAATCCACGACCATGTCGCACACACGTCAACACAACAAGATGACGTGGAATCCTAGAAGACGGCGCACGCTAAGTCAACAAAGAACAGGTGTCACCCGACAGGAGCAGGGACGTGTGGCCAATCAGAGGCGTTTATTCCCTGCTCCACGATCTCCTGCCAGTACGAGGTACAGGAAAGGACAAAAAGTACAATAGCAGGACACGTGGACCAATCACAAAGAGACAACGCGAAGAATGACAACGGTCACAATAGTACAAGACAGCTGTCATTCTTCTCACAGCCAATCACTGACCACCTCAGGGGCCTATAAATACCCCCTTCGTCATCAGAAGAAGGGATCAGCTTGACGAGAGAGAATTCGTATTATATAGCTGTGAGAGATAGATTATAGTCGAAACTCTGTAATAGTTCGGATCAGTGTTCTGTATTGTTCTTATTGATTAATGAGAATTACGTCCTTTCCTATATTTACATAACTAGCACTGTTATATTCGGATAGTTATATTGGTGTTTCTTCATTGGCGCCATCCGTCTTTTGAGCTTTTAAGAACAACAAACTTAAACACTTCTATTTCTCTACAAACCAGCTATGAGTTCTTTACCGACGACAAATTCCCCTGTAGGCACGCCAGGCACTGGTATTGCTCAGGCAAACACCAGCCAGCTTGACAACACCACATGGGAGCAACTTCACGGTACAGATGTGGGCCGTACTCCATCCTCCGGGACTAGACAAACCCCATCGTTTCATTTCGCCACTGATAACTTCCAAACTTCACTTGTTGGTCAGACCACGCCGATGGTTAGTCCGGAGGTGTGGTATGCTCAACAAAAGGAAGCTTTGAAACAAGCATTCATAAACAACATAAAAGAACAACAGCTAAGAGAAGCATCCCGCGCACTATCCTTCAGCGAAGGAAGGCCTGTCACCATATCGGAAGGGCCATTCAGAGCTGCGGGACAAAACAGCGGGAGCAATCAAGTCACTGACCCAACTTGGAGGGAAGACTCCGATGAGTCCCAGAGCCGTTTTCACCGTGACACAAGCCAGTACTTGACCAACACTGTTGATTGAGCACACTTGCTGTCCGGCGAGGACGATCTCACGCAGCCCTACTACCCTCCTTCATTCAATGAAAAGTCAAAGTTTACACCGCGCATCGCGCTCGCTACATTGCCTGCAAGAACAAAAATTCCAAGCACTTTGGGAAAGTTTGACGGCACCGGCGACCCTGACGACCACTTGAGAAGCTTCGAAATCGCAGGGAAATGCGCAAGGTGGAGCCTGCCCGCATGGTGTTACATGTTCGCGCAAACGCTTACGGGCGCGGCGCGAGTATGGTTCGACAACCTGCCAAATGGCAAGATAGACAACCTAAAAGAACTGACTGATAAGTTCTCGGACCATTTCAGCCAAAACAAGAGAATTGAACGTGACTCCACTGACATCTTGCAAGTCAAGAGACGTGAGAACGAGTCTATTGAAGACTACATCACCAGGTTCAATCGAGAAGCCTTGCAAATCGGCCCAATTGGTTTCGAACTCATGAAAGCAGCGTTCACACAAGGAGTGAGGTGTGACTCGCTAATCCGCACTTTGGCTGGATGCACAGGCATGCCCAACACTTGGGAAGAGATCATGCGCGGCGCAAAGAATTACGCAAAAACTGAGAGAGAGCTATCTGTCTGGAGCAGAATTCAAGCACCTCAATAAACAGATACACAAGCACAAGCGGTGCGCAGCAGAAATAACAGGCATGAAAGAAAAGGAAAAGGGAACGTCTGGACGAGGCTTCAAGGAGCCAACCAGACGGTACCAAAGCCCACCGCACCTCAAGAATACCAACACAACACGTCACTCGTGCACAAATCTGGTAGAAGGAGTCACAACAACTGGACTCCCTTGGTGAAAATGCCAGCGCAGGTACTGGCAACGGAAAATGTCGATTTCCCAGAACCAAAAGTCATCAAGCGGAGGGAAGGGCTAGATCACAACAAATTCTGCGCCTACCATCAAGACATAGGCCATGATGCTGACAAGTGCTACCAGTTGCGACAAGCCATTAAGGACGCGTTAAAATCCGGTAAGCTTGGCCACTTGTTACAAAATGTGGAGCGCAAGCAAACGGCGGGCCCATCGCCAAAAAAGATAAAAAACGTGAGTATGATGATACATGGCAGCAGACACCGGCTTCAGAAGCGGAAGCCAGAGACAACCGCAGAATGGAAAGAACAACATGTGTGCTTCCCAGTGGTCAAGGGTGGCCCGTCCGCCACGCGGGCGATCATTGTCACAACCATCTTTGACCACTACAGAACTACTAGAGCATTCATGGACATTGGCAGCAACTCTGATATCATGTATGGTCAATGCTTCGACTTGCTAGATGAGGAGGACAAGCAACGACTGCGCCCCATCAACTCCCCAATTATGGGATTTTCGAATGAAGTCGTGACCCCACTCGGGGAGATATCCTTCCCCCTCACTCTAGGAGCACATGGGCGCTCACGAACCGAAGAGGTCACATTCCTTGTCATCCCAACGAAGTCCAAGTATGATATCATCTTGGGACGAGACTCTATGGCCTCATATAACATGGTCACCTCCACAGTCCACGACGCAATCGGTTTCCCTACCCCAAACGGGGGTGGCAATCATGTGGGCTAACAGAGAATGTGCCATGACCACAGAGTCCCACCCAGCTGAGATGCTAAAGCCATGTCCGCGCACGAAGCCAGAAAAGTGGATTTTAAATCCAAAGTTCCCTGATCAACCCATCACACTGGGACCGGCAATCTCAGAGAACATCCGAGATCACTTGAAGCAGCTTCTCCGCAAAAACATGGACGTCTTCGCATGGCAACCGTCAGACATGATCGGAGTCCCAAGCGAACTCGCCCAACACAAGCTCAACACATATCGCTTAGTGGAGCCCATCGCGCAAAAGCGACGAAGCATGGGCACTGAAAAAACGCAAGCGATGAACAACAAGTCGGAGAGCTGTTAAAGGCTGGAATCTTAAGGGAGACACGGTATCAAACCTGGGTTGCCAACCCAGTAATGGTAAAGAAAAGCAACGGCGGCTGGAGGATGTGTGTAGACTACACCGACCTCAACAAAGCATGTCCCAAAGACTGCTATCCGCTGCCAGAGATCGATTTGAAAATTGACTCCCTAGCGCCCTTTCGATTTAAATGCTTCCTGGATGCCTAGAAAGGGTACCATCAAATCCAGATGGCGCTAGAGGATGAAGACAAAACAGCTTTCCGTACTGATAAAGGGGTTTTCTGTTATACCAAGATGCCGTTTGGCCTAAAGAATGCGGGAGCCACATACCAACGGTTAATGGACCGCGCATTTGCCAAGCAGATTGGGAAAAACTTGGAAGTCTATGTGGATGACCTGGTCATCAAGAGCAAGGAAGAGGATCACATGTTGAAAGATATAGAAGAAACCTTCAAGCATCTGAAGGAAATCTGTATGAAGCTGAACCCAAGCAAATGTGCCTTTGGGATGGAAGAGGGAAAGTTTCTTGGCGTTGTGGTCACTAAAGACGGTTTCCGACCAAACCCTGAAACGATACAAGCCATCGCGCAAATGCCTTCCCCGTCCACACTGAACGGGCGTCTGGTCGCAATCAATCGTTTCCTGTCGCACCACGCAAGCAAGTCAATCCCATTTATCGAAACATTAAAGAATTTCCTGAAAAAGAACCACTTCAAATGGACCGCAGAAGCGGAGAAGGCTTTTCAGGAAATGAAAGAATGTCTGATGGACTTACCAACACTCACCACCCCACTCCCAAGGGAGCCATTGACAATGTATCTGTGCGCAACAGAGCAAGCAGTGAGCGCGGTACTGATGGTGGACAGAAAACTGGTACAGACGCCCATCTATTACATCAGCAGGGTCTTAACAAACGCAGAAACCAGGTACACCACTATGGAAAAGCTGGTCTTAGCTCTCGTTCACGCATCGCGAAGATTGTGCAGATATTTCCAGGGCCATCCCATCAATGTGTTGAGCGACTACAAGCTAAATAATGTCCTGTCCAAACCAGAAGTCTCCGGGAGACTGGCAAAGTGGGCCATCGAACTGGGTGAACACACCATTTACTACAAGGCGCGCCCAACGGTTAAAGGACAGATACTGGCAGATTTCATAGCAGAGGTACCTCAAGAAAAAATCGAAGAATGCAAAGCGGAGCAAGACCCACAACCACCATGTGATGAAATGGCTATCTGGAATCTTTACACAGACGGGGCCTCAAACGAAGATGGTGTAGGCGCAGGAATTCGCCTAGTTAGTCCGGAAGGCACCGAGTTCACCTACGCAATCAGGCTCGAATTCAAGGCCACCAACAACGAGGCTGAATACGAAGCCTTCCTTGCCGGACTACGCATTGCGCAAAAGCTAGGTGCCAAACACATCTTCGCGCATGTTGACTCAATGCTGGTTGCGGGCCACATTACAGGGAAGTATGAAGCGAAAGAACCTTCAATGATCATGTATCTCCAGCGTGCCAAAGAGCTCATGGCCAACTTCCCCAGCTGCACCATCGACCACATTAAACGCAGTCAAAACAAGCCGGCGGACGCTCTAAGCAAAATGGCTTCTACAAGCTTCAGCCATTTAGCAAAAGAGGTCCGAATTGAAACCCTGAGCGAACCGTCTGTTCCACCCAAAGAAGTCAATCATACAAACGGGTGCTGACAGCTTGGATGACTCCGATAGTTTCTTACCTCGCCACCGGCGCACTGCCCGAGCAACGCGCCGAAGCCAGGAAGATACAGCATAAAACCCTACAATACCAGATGCAAGATGGAGTGCTTTATCGGAAGTCATACCTAGGGCCACTACTGCGATGCGTGGATGCAGTCGATACGGATTACCTGGTGCGCGAGATACATGAGGGGATATGCGGGATACATGCTGGGCCACGCATGGTGGTTGCCAAGATTATGAATGCGGGTTACTACTGGCCGGGCATGCATCTGGATGCCCTAAAAATCATTCGTAAATGTGATTCTTGCCAGCGTCATGCCCCCAATACCTTGCGCCCCAAGAACGACCTTATCCCAGTAACCTCGGCATGGCCATTCCAAAAGTGGGCTATCGATCTTGTGGGGCCATTCCCAATGACGACAGGAAAACGAAGATTTCTGATAGTCGCCATTGACTACTTCACGAAATGGGTCGAAGCAAAACCGCTCGCTGAAATCACGGCCAATCATGTCAAAAATTTTATCTGGGAATTCATCATCTGTCGTTTCGGGCTACCCATGTCAATTGTTACAGACAATGGGACCCAATATGCGGACAAGGGATTGCTGAAATGGTATGCGGACCTGCACATCCAACCTACATTCACTTCGGTCGCACACCCGCAAGGCAATGGCCAGGTTGAACGCGCGAACCGAAGCATTGTGGAAGGCATCAAATCCAGGCTGGGTACTAAAGGGAAGGCTTTGGCAGAGGAATTGCCGAGCGTGCTATGGGCTAACCGCACATTAACAAAAACGAGCACCGGTGAAACCCCGTTCAGCCTCACATACGGCTCTAAAGCCATGATACCCGCAGAGATCGGATGCCCGTCAACAAGAGTCCTCTCAGCAACCCAGACAGACAATGATCGAGAGTTGCGCGTCAACCTAGATTTGGCAGAGATACGCCGCGAAAGAGCAGCAGTAAGAGAAGAAAATTACAAGCAACAATTGGAGAGGTATTATAACGCAAAAGTCAAGCCTCACACTTTCTACACGGGGGACTTCGTCCTGAGAAACAATGAAGCAAGCGGCGCTATACCCAAGGGAAAACTGGCCCCCACTTGGGAGGGACCATACCGTATAAAAGAAGTCCTTGGTAAAGGAGCCTACAAGCTATCAACCTTAGACGACAAGCCAGTTCCCCGAACATGGAACGCTGCCTAATTGCGAAAGTGCTATATGTAATGATATTCCGTCTTGTAATGAAGGCCGACGTGCCATTTGATGAAATGAAATATGGAAATTTCTTTACTTTATACGCACTTCGTCTCATAAACATTGTATGGTTAAGATACAATGTCAAAAATAAAAATTGCATTGATAAATCTGCAATTTCCTAAACTGTGCGTTGCATGGTTAAGATGCAACGCGCACCCTAAACATTGTATGGTTAAGATACAATGTCAAAAATAAAAATTGCATTGATAAATCTACAATTTCCTAAACTGCGCGTTGCATGGTTAAGATGCAACGCGCACCCTAAACATTGTATGGTTAAGATACAATGTCAAAAATAAAAACTGCATTGATAAATCTGCAATTTCCTGAACTGCGCGTTGCATGGTTAAGATGCAACGCGCACCCTAAACATTGTATGGTTAAGATACAATGTCAAAAATAAAAATTGCATTGATAAATCTGCAATTTCCTAAACTGTGCGTTGCATGGTTAAGATGCAACACGCACCCTAAACATTGTATGGTTAAGATACAATGTCAAAAATAAAAATTGCATTGATAAATCTGCAATTTCCTAAACTGCGCGTTGCATGGTTAAGATGCAACGCGCACCCTAAACATTGTATGGTTAAGATACAATGTCAAAAATAAAAATTGCATTGATAAATCTGCAATTTCCTAAACTGCGCGTTGCATGGTTAAGATGCAACGCGCACCCTAAACATTGTATGGTTAAGATACAATGTCAAACATAAAAATTGCATTAATGAATCTGCAATTTCCTAGACCGCGCGTTGTATGGTTAAGAGACAACGTGCACCCTAAACATTGTATGGTTAAGATACAATGTCAAACATAAAGATTGCACTAATAGTCTGCAATTTCCTAAACGCGCAGTACAAACACTGTATTCCCAAAATACAACGAGACCAACAGCAATTGCCCAGCTAAGCTGCAATTCCTTAAACTAAAACGTCGTACCATTGAGATACGAAGCGCAAAACAAGCAAGTCATGTGTATATAACTCGAACCTACACTAAACCATATGCTAAAAACTGGCATAAAACAATTAACTTGCGCAACGAATTTTAAAGAAAGATGTTTTTCACTAAAAGAAGGTTCCAGTTAATACATCACGCATTACAGATGTGGAAATTATGAACAGATAAACATAACAGACAAAAAAGGAGAAAAACAAGCAGCAGACTTCATTCTTTGAGCTCAGAGGACGCATCGCTGAAGTCATCATCTTCATCAGATCCTGACAAGTCCAACCTCTCGCTAGGCTCAGGCTGCTCACCCGGCGCCACATCTGCCGCCCTGGCCTTCTTAAGGGCATATTCGCGTCGCGTGTGAGTCAGGCCTTGCTTGTCAAAAGACTCTTTTAGCTCAAAGCAGGTTGGCCGGTCGCGATGACCAACGACGAAATCCACTAACTCATACTTCAGCCCATCAAACTCAGCGGCTTTCTTTGCAAAAACAGCATCCAGATCCTGCCTATACAACGCGAATTGCTCCAAAGGCTTGCTGTCCTTAGCGTGCTGATATCCCTCAAGAAAACCAGCTTTGCTCCCCACAAGCTTCGCGGCAGCGTTCACCGCAGCCACAGCCTGGCGCGTCTGATCACAATTCTTGACATAGTGGGCAACCTACACAAACATCAAACAGAAGTGCTCAATACGTATAAAAAAGAAAAGAGGCCGATAAACGAGAGGACACAAAGACAAGAAATGAACACAAACCTCAGGGACACACCGGGTGAGCAACCAGTCACGGTCACCCTGCGCAAGAAGCACCTCGTCCTTGGTATCCAACAGCTGCCCCTCGAGCTCGAGGTTCTTCTGTTGCAACGCCAGATTTTCCTTGTCTAACTCCTCATGCGCCTCTTTCAGCTGTGCTATCTCCTCATCTTTCTCCCTCAGCAAATCACGAGACTCGAGCAGCTTATTGTAATGTTGCTTCACGAGCGTCCCCTTCAACTCCAACTCCTTTGAAAGCTCTTCATTCCGAGCGTCAACCTCGCTGATTCGCTTAGCAGATGCCTCCATCTTGGCATTCGTTTTAGCGCAGGCAACCTTCCACTATTGCTCTCTTTCAGACAACTGCCCCTGAAGTTTGTCCCGCTCCTCGCGGAAAGTAACAGCACCCCACTTCGCACGCTTCAGCTCCTGATGCATTCGGTCACGCTCCTCAGTCACGCGCGTCAACTTTGTGTGGAATCTGTTACGATCGTGAGCCATAGATCCCCACTCACAAACAATTTCAGCGGAGGTAGACAACATGTTTGCCATACTCATAATATGGTCATCCATGAGCTCACCCCGCGGATACGTGGCCTGATGCTCACGCTCCCCGGGAGGGACAACATTAGCCAAAAACTGGCGGCAGTCCTCCACATCAAGAAACCGGGTGGCTGGCGTCAATGTCCAATTGGGCAAAAAAATGCCAACGGAAGACTCACCACCCCCAAGGGGAGGGGCACTCGAAAAGCTGTGACCAGGCTCTGTCGTCACCCTCTTCTCATTCTCATCATCATCATCCACCGTCATGTCTACGTCGTGCCCATAACCCTCGCTGATATCAGTCGGCGACACCAGTCCTTCGCCACCCTCTAATACATCCTGAGGTGGGGTAGGAAGACGTGTGGGTGTTGGCTGGCGCGCAGGCGTCGGCTGGCGCACGGGCGTTGTTTGGCAGACAGGTGGTGACTGATGCACTGGAGGAGACGTCGCCAAAACATTGCCCTGCACTTCAGTGCACGCAGGCTCTTCAATCTGCAAGTTGGGAGATGCTTGCCCCAAGGGGACTAGGTTAAACCCCTCAGCAAATGGGGCAGCCAACACATTCTCCGACGCGCTAGCGTTCAACAAATCCGCTGCAGAAATGAAATGACGAGGGGTTAATAACAACAATAAGGATGCAAAATGAGTGGAAAGAAATATGAGAACTTACCCAACAAACTATCTTCTACAGAGTGCACTAGATCATCCAATCTCACTCTTTTCTCAACAGGAGGCGTCAGCTCTCCCACAGCCTTCTTGCCCTTAGAACCAGCACGCCTGTACCGCTTCTTAGGGCGGGGCGCATCAGTAGCGACCAGTGCGGTTTCCACCACTTCAGTTGAAACAGGCTTAGTCACCAGCGCGCCCTAAACCTCCTCAGTCAGCTTCACCACGGACTCTCCTTGAACAAACGCATCTGAAAATTCAACGTAGCTTCGTTCAAAAGGGTGGTAATTTTCAAAATACCTATTAACCACTTCTTGGTTAAGAACGAAGTAGCAATCTTCACCTCCGGTTGCCTCTGACCGCGGCTTCGCGATGCGATGCACAAGGAAATCGTCGTCTTCAGTCTCCTCATCGCTGTCATCTTCAACACGCGCAGGGGACGACTGCGGGCCTTGAGTGCCTGCGGACGACGGAAGCGGAGAGAAGGACTCGGATGAGTCAGACGACTCATCGCTGGATATAATAATTAAAGGAAGGCCCGTCCGCATGAACATGTTGACGGGCGAAGGATTATCATAAAGTGGCGAGGACTCACCTGCTTCAGTTATCAACAGTTGCGATGAGGCTTGCTCCTGCACCACCTCACCCAATTTAGGACGAATGAGCGTGTCCCAAGCCTTCTCCAAAACATACAGCTCATCATCCGCCAACTCCCTAAAAGCGAAGCCCATGTCATCTCCGCCCAACAGCATGTCATACAAGTTCTTAACATCTGAAAACAACGCATAACAAAAGGAAAATTAACATTGATAAATAAATTGGGCGCGGAGCGCGAAAGCAGAAAAAAGTACCAACTAACCTTTCCCATCACAGTTGAGATGCAGGTTACGACCCTTCACATTATACTTGATGCTCATCCCAGCCATTATACTTGATGCTCATCCCAGCCATTACCAGAAATCAATCTGAAGCGCAAAAAACCACCCGCATTGACACTTTCATTTTACTAAGTCCAGCGTCTTGCATGCTGCGCATACAACACACTAGACTAGGGGGACTTGAAGAGATATGTACCCGCGCGTGCGCACGACCATGTCGCACACACGTCAACACAACAAGATGACGTGGAATCCTAGAAGACGGCGCACGCTAAGTCAACAAAGGACAGGTGTCACCCGACAGGAGCAGGGACGTGTGGCGAATCAGAGGCGTTTATTCCCTGCTCCACGATCTCCTGCCAGTACGAGGTACAGGAAAGGACAAAAAGGACAATAGCAGGACACGTGGACCAATCACAGAGAGACAACGCGAAGAATGACAACGGTCGCAATAGTACAAGACAGCTGTCATTCTTCTCACAGCCAATCACTGACCACCTCAGGGGCCTATAAATACCCCCTTCGTCATCAGAAGAAGGGATCAGCTTGACGAGAGAGAATTCGTATTATATAGCTGTGAGAGATAGATTATAGTCGAAACTCTGTAATAGTTCGGATCAGTGTTCTGTATTGTTCTTATTGATTAATGAGAATTACGTCCTTTCCTATATTTACATAACTAGCACTGTTATATTCGGATAGTTATATTGGTGTTTCTTCATTGGCGCCATCCGTCTTTTGAGCTTTTAAGAACAGCAAACTTAAACACTTCTATTTCTCTACAAACCAGCTATGAGTTCTTCAATAAGACCATAGGGTGTGAAATCGGCATGAGTAGACTTATACAAAAAACCGGTTTAGATCCCGAACCCGATTTCAAATCCAGTAAACTGGTTTGGTAGAAACCGGTTTGTTTTAAAACCGGTCTGGAACCGACCCTAGCCTTCGGGTTTGGTCCGGGTAGAGGTTTTGAAGATTGGTTTGGGTTGGAAACCGGTTTGGAAATAAAAACCGGGTTAAAAACCGGTTGGGCCCGAAAACCGGTTTACAAACCGGTCCAAATAAAACCCAAAAAAAAACCCGGTTTTAAAACCGATTATAGCCGTTAGAAAACAGTCTTATGACCGTTGGAGGCTGATTATAGTTGAGAATCCAGTTAAGAACCGAATTCAAGGATCGAATAAGCGAAAACAACTCGGTTTCAGACGGGAGATTCGAGACGAGACAGAAACATACGATAACAAAGTCATTACAGATTCGTATTAATTCAAAAACGGTTACAGACACTGTCATCAGTAGGATAAACATCTATCTCGGGCCGGGGGAGGTCGGGCATGACCTCCCCCTTGAGAGCATTCAAAGCATAAACTCAAATCTACAAAAATGAAAACCAACACATGAGATTGCTATTTATAGTCCAAAACCATAAGTCATCTTCGCCCATTTAAGGAGGTCGAATGTGGAACTTTTCCACATTCGCACCATCTCAAACGGTCGAACCTAGACTTAGGTTTTGGTCTATATTCACAAATGCATCAGATCCATAAAATGCCCTTATGGATCACCACAATCTCATGTAATACAATACAAGACTCAACCCTAGTCTATTCGACAGTGACGTCCACAGAAGTGCATCAACAATAGTCGTTTTTTTTGTATTTTTTGACCCACAATCATAGTATAAATACCCCTTAATGTTTAGGATCAATCACACCATCAAAAACACTCTCTAATCTTGCATTCTTCATCTACTTTCTCACAAATCACTCTCTATTTTCTAAGAAAAATGGCATCTTCACAACCACCAACTCCTCAAAGCCAAACCGGTTCCGTCCAATTTGGTGCTTCTTCATCGCAAGCCACGGTTGTTAAGGTGATTCCAACGAAAAGAAACCCCAATGTTTGGAAACACTTTGATTTATGTGTTATGAGTGTTGGTCCAAACAAGGCGAGATGCAAATATTGTTCGGCTTTGCTTAAACATGATGCTAACTCGACCTTGAAAGACCATGTGGAGAAACCATATTGTAAAATTTTGAAAGAACAAAAAAATTCTCTAGGTGGAGCCTCGATCACACAAGAAGGCGACTTGTTTGTGTACAACTTGGAAGCGGTTCGCGAAGAAGTGGGGAATTTTGTCATACAAGAGACGTTGCCCTACAATCATTTTGACAACCCACGTTTGACGAGGCTTATTCAACGAACACTTCAACCAAGATACACACATGTAAGTCGTGCTACTCTTAGACGTGATTGTTTAAAAAGATGGAAACAAGCAAAAATGAATTAATTAGTTATTTTGAAAATTTAGAAACCGGTGTTAACTTAACAACTGATGTTTGGTCCACACCACACGGTTCACCCGACTCTTATATTTGTGTAACGACCCATTGGATTGAATCGTCTTCTTGGCAAATGATGAAACGAACTATTGCGTTTCGATTGTTTGATTACCCTCACACCGGTACAAATATTTGTCATATGATTGACAAAGTTATTCAAACGTTTAAGTTAGAAAAGAAGATTTTATCAATATCTTTTGATAACGCGTCGAATAATACCGTGGCAATCACACAATTAAAATTAAAATACCAATCTATTTGTGAAGGGGTATTTTTTCATAGTCGTTATGTCGCACACATAATCAATTTGGCCGTTCAAGATGGTCTAAAAGTTATTGAAACACAAAGAGAAGGTTTTCGAAGAATGTTATGCGATATATATATAGCAACAATACGAGGCATGTTAAATATATAAAATTTTGCAAAAGTGTGAATGCCATTGTTTGGGTCCAAATTGGGATTGTCCAACAAGATGGAGTTCCACTTGTGACATGTTCGAAAAACACGTTTTGCAAAAAGGTAGTTTAAATGCATTTCATGAAATTTTGGTGAGTGGGGGAAAAGCGACACCATACCATATTTTGAATTGGAATGTTATTGAGGGGCAGCAACCATCTGCCGGGGCGGCAAACACCCCCTTTGGTCCGGCAGTGGCATGGTAGGCAACTCTTCGCCAGGTATGCCGAGCCTCATATTGGAACGTTGGTACTTGAACGTTATGTAACGGTCATAATTAAAAAAAAAACGTTTTTTTTGTTTATTTAAATACACTAAACATCTCCATTTTCATTCACATTTTTATAAAAACTCTCTCAAACTCTCTCAATTTATTTAAAAAAACCATTTCCCAAACTCTGAAACAACTATGTCATCATCATCTTCTTCGTCTTCTTAGGGTTCATCTTCTATAAACGAAACGGTAAATTTTGTTATAAACATCGTGGCGGAAGCGGCGCAGATCAATGCCGAGGAGGAAGGAGATGAAGTCGACTCGGTACCTCGAACTAGGCAAGCGGCTATAAACAGAGACCGAGAAAGTATGTTTTATATTTTTTTAAATTATTTATGTGTATTATATATATATATATATATATATATATATATATATATATATATATATAGGCTAAGTATCTATAGAAAACCCTAAAAATTTGAGAAAACTCTAGAAAACCCTTAAAAAAAACCTACTTCCCGAGCTTTTTTTTTTGAAAAAATTAGGGCATGTAATATACATGTTTTTAAGTGTTTTAAGCCAAAAAATCAAAAAAGTGCCGAGCGTTTTTTTTAAAAAAAAATAAAATAAGTTGTGCATCATAACATATGTTAGCTTATTTTTGCACTGGTAACATATGTTATGATGCAAAACTTATTTTTTAAAAAAAAAAACCTTCGGCGTTTTTTTGATTTTTTTGGCTCAAAACACTTAAAAACATGTATATTCCATGCCCTATTTTTTTTTTAAAAAAAAGCTCGGGAAGTAGGTTTTTTTAAGGGTTTTTAGAGTTTCCTCAATATTTAGGGTTTTCTACAAAACCATCCCCTATATATATATATATATATATATATATATATTTAAGATTGTAGTTGTTTATTCTATTTAAATTTTTTAAGATTGCAGATGTTTATTGTGTTTATATTTGTTACAATATGTGTAGGTGCCCATGATAGATTGGTAGCCGATTATTTTGCCGACGAACCCTTGTACTCGGCGGCCATATTTAGGCGTAGGTTCCGAATGAGTAGAAGACTGTTCTTACGTATAGCCGATGACCTGGCGAATTTTCACTCATTTTTTACCTTACGATATGATGCTAGAAAGAAAAGGGGGTTCATCACTCTACAAAAATGCACAGCGGCACTTCGGCAACTAGCGTATGGGACTGCGGCGGATGCGTGGGACGAGTATTTAATGATGTCGGGAAGAACTGGATGAGAATGTATGTACAAGTTTAGCAAGTTTGTGGTTAAGCTTTACAGAAAGAAATATTTACGAAAACCAAACTCTAGTGAGGTCCAACAATTGTATCAGTTCCACCGACAAAGACATGGTTTTCCAAGAATGCTCGGAATCATTGATTGCACGCATTGGCCTTGGAAAAATTTCCTGAATGCATGGCGAGGAATGTTCACACGAGGGGATCATGGACATCCATTAATAATCTTGGAATCTGTGTGTTCACAAGATCTATGGGTTTGGCACGCTTTCTTTGGCATTCCTGGTTCGAACAACGACATTAATGTCATTAACCAATCAGAGGTTTTTGACGATGTCATAAAAGAAACCGGTCCGGATACCAGGTTTACAGTATCGGGGGCGGAATACAGACGCATGTATTATCTTGCTGATGGGATCTACCCACCTTACGCTACGATCGTTAAAACTATTTACCACCCGTACGACGAAAAAAGAAAGAAATTTGCCAAGTTTCAAGAGGCGGCAAGAAAGGATGTTGAACGCTTATTTGGGGTTCTACAAGCAAGATGACACATCATTGCACACCCGGCATGTATGTTCACCCCAAAAAAGTTACGGTACTATATGTATGCTTGTATCTTGTTGCATAACATGATACTCGAAGACGAAGGCTTGGCCATCCGTGAGTGTGACGAGAATGCCCCGCCGGAGAATACCCTGCCTGTTGACCCACATTAACAAGATTTAAACGAGTTCTCGTTACATAACGAGTTAACACATAAAAATCTTCAAGCGGACTTGGTTGAATATATTTGGAACAACGGACTTGGTTGAATATATTTGGAACAACGGACAAGAGTAGATTATTTGTAATTTTTTTATGTCAAATAGTTTAATTTAATATTAGTTGTGTTTTTTTAGTAATATTTATAATGTAATATTAACTTTTTAATATTAATATTAGAATATTAATTAATTAAAAAAATTATTAAAGAATGATGGGCCTCCTTCACACCCTTGGACCATCATCCATATGATGATCCTACCCCATGATAACGTGACAACCGAGGTGGAAGACCATCATGGATGATGGGTCTCCTCCACACCCTATAGTCTAACAACTTTTTTTTGAACGGCTAGTTTTTTGTTATCACCCATAGGATTTAAACTCCATACCATTTAAAAAGGCATAGCCTTTTTCATCACCTTAATACCACTAAACCAAAGCCTTGTTAGTCTGACAACTTTTATCTAGAACAAACTTAATTTTTATCTAGAATAACTTAACTGCTTGGTGTTTGCCCCGTGAGATTTGATGAGAATTTTATATGTGTATTTTACAATTATATAACATAATAAAATATATAATATGACAATATAATTAATAACTTGTCAATACATGATTAATAAATATTATTGTTATTATTATTTATTTATTTTGAAGAAATCTCTGCCATAAGTTATCATCTATCTATATATATAAAAGAAAACGTATATGTTGACGTGGCGTGTAATGTAGGCCTCAACCTTCTTTTGAGAGTACCACGTGGTATCATAATGGAGAGTTTTTGGTATTTTTGAATTGTTTCCTTTTTTAATTAAATTGAGTTATTTTAGAAAAAAGAATTTAAAAATAAATTTAAAATTTTTTCTCTCATACTTCCTCCCATAATTTTTAAACGTTTATATCTTTTATATACGAGATTTTTTAAAGAAAAAAATTACACCAAATTAACGAGCGTTTTATTATCTTTTCAACGAGTACCATAGTGCTATATAAAAAACGGAGGAAAAATCGACTATTTTTTGTGCGGTTTCGTTCATACAAGAAAAAAACACACAAAGTGTTCATGTTATCACGTAAAATTAGATTTTGTGGGGAATATGAGTTATTACTGATTAGAATACTATAAACATGCAATGATTGAGAGATTTTTTGGTTAGTTAACTTGAACCATTTGCAATAGGTTATCACGTAAAATTAAATTTTTTAACCCGGGACCCTCCCGGGGTAATCAGCGTATTCAAATAAAAAAAAAGAATCTCTGCCTATGAAGTTATATTTATTGTTTCTTATTCAAATATAAAAAACCCTTACCATATGTACTGTAGCGTTATGATGGGCGTGAAAACTAATTTGGTGCCCCCAACACCATTACAGGGAGCGCCAAATGCAAAAAAGGGGGAGAGCTTTATAATTATAATGCTGGTGCACAAATGAAATCCTCGAACCAGAACTTGCCACCTAAGATCAACTCTCATTTTCACGTTATTTTATTATTATTTTTTTTAATTTAAAAGATTAAATAAATTTTTATTAGGGGTGTTAATTTTTCCCCTCCACTACACCCCATTTTGAATTAAAGCCTTATGCTGACTCAGCTGTCACTTGGACCAATCACAGAGATGGGCCTTAAAATTTCCCCCTCCCACTACACATGGTCTAAGTAGTGATTTATTAGTAGATTAAAATATAGTTGAAAACAAAACCCCACAAAAAATAGTCGTTTTTTTCTCCGTTTTTTATATAGCACTAAAGTACTCGGTGGAAAGATAATAAAACGGTCGTTAATTTGGTGTAATTTTTTTTCTTTAAAAAATCTCGTATATAAAAAGAGAAAATTTAATTTTGTTTTTAAATTCTTTTCTTTTCCTAAAATAACTCAATGGATTTTGTTTTTTAATTGGTCCACATAGATGCCACATGAGATCTTACATGACAATCTCAAGGGAGAGAATTCTCTCTTTGAGTGCCATGTAGGATATAAGCCTTTGAATTATTAATATACACGGGAAGACTAAAACCTACTTTAAGGCCAACCAATAGATTGGCTGCACATTATCTAATGTATCCATCAATTATATTCCACTTTCAATAACTGATGACAATAATATACATTATTATATTAACATCACCCCAAACCAATAAATGAATGACCCACATATTTACTAACAGATGTAAGATATCTTAATATTTTAAGTTTTGATTTACTTGAATGGTCCACATATGTACTAACAGATGTAAGATATATTAATACTTTAAGCTTTGATGTACTAACAGATGTTAGACATATTAATATTTTAACCTTTGATGTACTAACAGATGTTAGATATATTAATATTTTAACCTTAGAAAACAACTGATTCCATTGATTTATAGCTGCACCTCACAGATCAAGAACAGTTTTGTTCGTTTTCTCATAATCCTCTGAGAACACTCGCGAAAGCTGTTTCACGAGTTTCATATCATCTTTCTTCGATGGCAGCTTCTGCAGATTCGAGTCAATAGAAATGATTTTCTTAGAATTGTCTTGTTTGTGCGGTGTTATAGTTCGCCTATTAAATGGTTATAACTTGATACAAAACAGAGCAAGAAAGGTAAAAGAAAAGGAATTTATAGATTTTTAGATACAAATCAAGAAATCATTTCACTATAAAGATAACATGAAGGAGACTAATCACAATTATTCCGAAACAACACGCATGCGACCAAAGGAACATGAATCCTTGCAGACATTTGAAGTTCAATCATCTCAATGATTGACTACAAATCAGTATATAGTTTAAAAGCATTCATTACAAAACTTAATGACACTTATTTACCCTGCTAATGCAGGTAGTCGCAGCTTCACAATAAGCATCATTTTCCTCTTTAAATTGCAACATATTGTACCTGTGTCATAAGTATTCAAAGAACCAATCAACACCAAATCGAAAAGATTGTCTATAACAAATGTAAGTTCAAGAGTCGGATCATACCTCGTCTTTAGATATTCTAAAACTGACGCCTTTGTGGGGCTTCAGCAACGTTAATCTCAGTCACTTTTTCATCCACCTCATCCGTCATCATCTTTTTCTTCTTACTTTTCTTCACAGACTCCTCAATCTTCACAAATATCAAACATAACATTTTTCAAAAATAATCAATACATTAACACTAATGACGTACACATATTTGCACAAATTAAGCTTGAAACTACAATTTACATAATATATCTGCTTAGAGTGATGTTAACATGGAATAAGAACATTAACAACATATACAAATGCGTACTAATTAAGCTTCAAACTACAAAAATATCATATCAATTTGCAGATATATACATATACACACACAAACTTTGAGATCAACAAACAATAGAATTAACACTAACAACATACACAAACGTGTAACGGTTTACATATAACTAAAACTGATTTGGTATGTGTGTTGGACTTTATACGCCGAGGATAACCTTATACAAGGTATTCTTAATGAAAAGTCAAGCATTTTTCAAGAGACTCGTGATGTACCTGAGCCGGGAATGGTGTTCTATAACCCTCAGAAGTCCAAGCAGACGGGTCAATGCTCATTTGACACGAGCTAACAGCCTCAAAGATCCCAAGTAGTGTTCTATCCGTATAGTTGAAAAGAAATAAAGGTAGACAAGGTTTGACTTTTTTCACATACTCGAAGTGTGCACTTGGTAAACCTGCCACAGTTTGACGATTTAAATTAGAAAAATTTAAATTTATTCATTTACATAAATATTTTGAATTCAAATACCGACCAAAGAGACTCTTGCAAACACATTAATGAATGCTTACTGCAGGATCATATTCCCATGAAAACTTTAAATCATCACATAATTTTTTTTTAGAACTTTATATAAACTTCCAACCAGACGCATGTATAAAAACCCCTTTGAAAAAAAATCTCAGACATGTTACTTACATTAAACGCACAACAGCTTGAAGATTCAAATCAAAACTATTCTTGTAGTGAACTCACGTCGGTTATCTCCGCCAAAAAAAAGACTGGTTATGACAAAGAAAATTTCACTGCAGAGTTGGTAACAACTGATAAATCGGTAACCACTGATGATGAAACAGCTGATGACTATCCACTGATTAGAAACAACTGTTGGTTGCTTCATCAGTGGTTAATCATCAGTTGTTTGATTCATAAGTTGTTACCAATCAGTTGTTTTATTCATTAGCAGCTGCCAGCAGCTGCAGTGAATGCGAGCAGCTGCAACAACTGCGACCAGCAGCGGTTTCCAGACATTAGATTACCTAACCTGCCAGCGATCACACTTACAGTTGAGTTCCATATGCCGTACGATCACAGTTGCAACTGCATTTTATGGCCGTTTTAATCACATCAGTAGCTGCACTTTATGTCCTGTTTTTAATCATGTTTGCAGCTGCATTTTGTGGCCGTTTTGATCATATTAACATTTGCATTTATGACCCTTTTTATCACATTTGCAGCTGCATTTTAGACCTTTTTTTTTTTATCATATTCACATGTATATATGTGATTCTTACGTGTGAGATGATCACATTATACTGTTGTGATTCATCTCATAAGTTAATCTTGTACCCTTCTTATCAATTCACTACCACTTATCGTGTAGATTACCACTTCCCATTTTAGTTTACACATGAATAAAGCTTCAAAAAAAAAAAAAATACTGCACGTACAATAAAGACAAACATAAGGATAACTTACAGGATGCCCTTGATTTGTTGACTATTTGAGGCAACCGAATAACCACCACCTAAGTCCAAAATAAGCAATTGGCCGAAACTGGGACCATGACATTTGATGTAGACCGCCCTTCAGAAAATCAAAAGAGGATAAATAAACATATGAATAGTAAAGTTATATTGGGGATGCAATCATTAGAATTGATTTTAACTTATATTTACAAAACTGAAACTACACAGCCATATTAACATTTTTAAATGTTAAAAAACACATTACTGCTGTGAAGAAGCTTACCACTGTTTTTCATCAACTGTTGAAGCTAACCACTGCTTTGAAGAAGGTTGTTGAAGTTTAACCACTGCTGTGAAGAAGCTAACCACTGTTCTTCATAATCTGTTGAAGCTAACCACTGCTTCCACTTCAACAGACCTTCTTCACAGCAGTGGTTAGCTTCAGCAGTTGATGAAAAACAGTGGTAAGCTTCTTCACTGGACCGTCCACTGATCAGTTCCTCAACAGTCCACTGGAACTGATCAGTGGTAATCACCACAGACAACATTCAGTTTCAGTTTTATATTCCGCTCAACTAAAACATTATCATCTTTGGTGGCCGACACCGACATCTCAAGGTAGAAGATCTAAAGACTACGAATATGAAAACTACGAGGATTACTTGAAAACAACTGTTCTCATGACAGCTGAGTTTGTTCAAAAAAGTTGTATGATTTGTGAGTCGTGTATTCTATGTATAAAATTCTCTCTCCGTTCTCAATTTATGGACTTTCAATAAAAGTTTGGTATAGATTTATAATACACAATGTTTGTAATTATTTCAAGGGTGTTCCGGTAACTTTTTCCAATTTAAGTATTATTGTAATTTATTACAATATATTTGCCTATATATGTTTGAAATGAAACATACCTTTTGGTTCGGTGGGTACGAAAAACTATTTAATGGCAATGTCATCAATGATAGGCCCACATGCTGCTGCTACTGCTTGTTTCGATTGTCTAACTATTGTTGTTGTTTCATGCTGTTGCTGCTACTGCTTGTTTCTATTGTCTAACTGTTGTTGTTCTTTCATGCTGCTCCTACTGCTTGTTTCCTTGTCTAACTACTGTTGTTGTTTCATGCTGCTGCTGCTACTGCTACTGCTACTGCTTGTTTCCTTGTCTAATTGTTGTTGTTGTTGTTTCATGTTGTTGCTGCTATTGCTTGTTTCTATTGTCTAACTTCTGTGACATCCGTCACCACCACTTTTATGGCTAGCAAAACTCGCAAATTTTCGTTGCGTCTATTTATCCATTTATTATATGTAAAAAAAATTATCATTATTATAATTATTATTTTGAATATATATATATTTTGAATTTATAAAAAAAAACGAGTTAAATAAAATATAAAGTTGGAATTTTAAAACTTTAACTACTAAGTATAACTCTCCATCTAATTATCTAATCTTTACCCATTAACCATCCTTAACCCAATCCAATAATCAAACCCAAAACCCACTTGGAACCAAGACCATCTGACTGGCCCATTTTCGTCAGCCCAAAACCAAGCCCAACAACCCCTTTCACCAGCCCTTTTCAAGCTAGATCCCACCTGGGTCGACCCGACCCTATTATCGACCCACCGACTCCTTTTCTTCAATTAAACGCATTTTTACAACCCGTCAATCCAAATTTACGCCTAGTTAATGCGCGAAATTCATTCCTCTATCATTTCCCTCGGACAATTTTGAGTATAAGCCCGTGATTTAAGGTGGATTATATGATTTTTACTCGTATTCAAACTTTCCTAAACCCAAAAATTTAATTTTTTAATTCGAGCTTTATAACACAATTAAATCTGGGTACAGACACATTAAGTGCCGAAATGATACCTCTCAAACCAATTACTCCTTTCAAGCATCCAATCGATGGAAATAGAGAGTTGTGTGTTCGGTTCTTCATGCTACGGTTTAACCACAATTTTGTTCGGGTATGTTTTGAATTTTCATGCACATCTGGTCGATTTCTGGTATAGATCATTAGCCCCATCATTTTGTTGATGATCTGCATCGTTTTTTGACTCAATTGTAGGGATTAGCGTTTTAGGGTTTACAAGAGAATTGGATTAAACTGAATATAAGGTTATATGATTTTGTTTGGGCTTGAAACATAAAATGACACCCAGACTAGATGGTCTGGACGCGTGCCTCACAGAAAGAAGGTGCTAGGTTCGAGTCCCCTCACCAGCACCCCTTTTTCCTTTTTTTTTCTGTCTTGCTTTTATTTATTATTCACACACACACACACACACACACACACACACACATATATATAAACTATTTTAATTCTCTTTAAATACCAAAAACAACTAAAAATTTTTATCAAAATTTTCCTAGCTTATTCAGACCCTAAGGTTTATGTTTACAATTCTATTTTTCTGAAAAATAGTTATTTATTATTTTTAATGTATTTATTTTGTTTAAACATAAATTAATTCATAGAAAATTCATTTCTAATCAATTTAATACCAAAATTTTTGTGGAGTTATCTCTAACCATATTAAACTTTTTGGTAATTTTATTTTCTATAAAAAATAATATTTTACCTATTTTTACGATTTATTCCTATTTAATTGATTATATTCAATTAAATTCTGTTTTAAATGAGAATAATAAGAAAAATAATTTTAAAAATTATTTTTCACTTACATAACATATTATCTACTATTATAAAATGAAAATAACATTTTTGCACTTTATCTATATTTATTTCCAAATTATTGTATTTTTATGTTCATAAATCAATTTAAAATATAAAGATATCAAAATTATAAGTCCTAAAAATTCTGAAATTATTGTTAGCATCTCAGTATAAAATGGACTTCCGATTATCATATTTAATTGATTTAAACTATTATTACTTATTTATTTATACTTTAATTTCATATGAAATTGCATAAAATCAAATATTTACTTATTTAAGCCGTTCCATTTTTTTACGCTTTTGATTATTTATTAAATCTCCATAATTTGAAATAATTAATAGAGATCATAATATTTTCATTAAATATTAAAATTATTTAAAACCAATTATAGTTAAATTCAAAAAACCTCTAGAATCCCCAATTCTAGTCTATAAAACCCTAAGTGCCTAATCCTAGATAACTTAGACTTTAAGATCGTTCCCTACAAATTATTAATTTATCCATTTAGGTTAATCCTTTGGGATATTCTAATCCAAACCATGTGGTTTGACATATTTCAAGATATTACACAAACGGTGAGTTTACATAGCCCCTTTATACTATTTTACAATTTTTGGGGTGAAACATGTTGCATTTTCAAATACAATTCATCATAAGTGCTTATGTGTGATTTCTATATTGCATTATATCTTAAACAATACTTCGGTAAACATAATTCGACTAGCGTAATCATTAACACCGCGTAAGCCGACGATACACAATGATAGATCTATTGGATTGACAACCCCACCCGGATACGTGTACCTCCAGTATGGATAACGTGGGTGATTGTTATCGAACACATAAACATAAACGAGTGACTATATGCGTATGGGATGGACCACAATAATCATGTCACAAGGTTTGATTATGCAAACGATTTACCGGGTAGTTTTGTTTTCACATATGGACTAGATTTGCCATGACACTAGAATTGTACAAGCTTTTATACTCATGATACAATATTCAAACTTATGTAATTCTCACCAACTTTTGTTGGCCCAAAATATTTTCAAACTTAACATGTTTCAGGTTATAGCTTTGCTTGAAGATTAGAGTTAATGCTTGAAGATTTATATTTAGTGTTTCTCATTTGATGTACAAATTCCTTTTAGAACAAGTGTATGTAATTCACTTAATTAATTATTGAAACTTATTATTTACCATGAGCTACTGAACAATCATCAATACGTGACATCCCGATGTTTGCACCATCGGTTGGGGTGTTACAGATTGGTATCAGATCCTTGTTATAGGGAATTAGGTTATTAGAAAAATAATCTAGTCTATAACCTTAGGATTTTAACTAGTACTTGCTCCTCTTACTTATAACTCTACTTGTTTTCTATTCTCTATCTCCATCCTACTTCTTATCCCTACTTTAGCCCCTACAAGATGATTACTCTCCATTACTGGGTCTACCCTTAGACTAATAGGACAAATTCTCAGGTCCTAACCTAAACTGCCTTAATAATCTCGTCGAAGCTCTATATTCTAATAACGAACACGTGCAATCTGGAAGGGTGAACGCTTGTATTCTGAGTTTTCTGTCTAGGACTGGCATTGCGCATAAATCCCAATCAGACGAGGGACCTGAATGCCTACCTGGGAATTCTTGGGATGAGTGTTCACTTATAAGCTAAAGCATGTCTTCATTATGTTATTAAAATCTGGAAGCTTTAATAAGTCAACGTTTTCGTTTATTCGTTTTAATTAATGAATAAATGATTACACTCACTCTCATTAAAACCTAAGTTTTAATATCAAAATTTTACACTTTCAATCCATTACATTACTTATATAGTCTACTTATTATCCTAAATTTCATGATCATATGTGTATTTCACAATCATACTTCATCTTACAATCTTATAGTATTAGCCACACGTTTGATTATTTGCAACACCTCACCCAAATCATATGACTGCCTTTATCAACATGCTACATATTTTTAAACCTAGCATAAACTGTAACCCCATAACCTGACTATACCCTAACCCAAAACTAAAGATTTCTAAATCTTGTTACATTCTCATCACCTAGGAATTTCTTAAACTATAGAAAATACATATTTTTGTTAAAAGATGTTCTCAAAGGTAATTTCTAAATTTTAAATGTTTATTGGTGTAACAAAGGATTTTCGATATACTGTTTAATCCATTAAAAATCATTCAATACCCAATGTTGTGTTTAAGATCTCCTACTAACTAGAATATCCAGATCTAAGCTTACTTAGTTTGTACTATTTAACGACTTTTGCTCTATGTACAAAACCAATTTTGAAAATAAAATCTTTCCACCCACAAGATCAATATTTAGTCTCTAAATTCTCCGTTGACACCTACATATTTTCAACATGTTCGAACTTTTACAAATTTTTGGCATTTACCACAATTATGTGTTCTCAATGCGCTTGATTTTAACCCTTGATTCAAACCCCACAATTCACGCTGCTACATAATATCCTTACTACTTGTGTCTCTTTGAAAACACATGAAATAAACCCTCTATCAACTCTCTTCACATTCACTATCTTTCACAACCTTGATTTTGCTTCAAGATTTTTCATCATCCTCTCAAGGACTAGATTCATATCCTTCACCTTCTCAAACATGAACTTGATCCCCATGATAACCAAACTATTGAAAACTTGATTGTTTGTTGCATTAAACTTGATTCTTAGTGATACATGAGGATTTAATTATTATATTTGAACGACTGATTATTCGTGATACTTGCAACCATGACTAGTTAATTATGAACTATTTGCTATACTAGTGAAACAACACCATACTTAGTAACATTGTGTAGGGCAACTCAATTACATGTCGCATGATATAGCTGTTGTTTGTCACATTTACAAACTTACTTACATGTGTGTATTTTCAATTGGCAACTTATATGTTAAACTACAAAAATAATTATAACAATTATTCACTTAACAACCGGTAGAGGATGAAGTACCTGCTCAACAGTTGGTAGAGTACCTAATAACCTGCTTAACAATTGGTATAGGTCATCGCACTTGCTCAACGACTGGTAGAGGTCATCACACCTGCTCAACGACTGGTAGAGGTCATCGCACCTGCTCAACAATCGCCAGAGGTTTCTACTCACTGACTGGTAGAGGTCTTTTTCCTGCTCTACAGTTGGACTCATTTTTGGATACATTGTACACGTAATTTGATACAAAGATTTATTATACTCGTTGATACAAAGATTCAATCACAAGGTTATTTTGCATTGTGTGTTTTACATGTGTATTTGGTTGAGAGTCATAGAAGGACACAAAACCCTAATGTAAGGTAAATTGGTGATTGCGGTTCGGAACGTAATCATGAATTTACAGGTACATTAAGGTAGTGTGAAATTCTATTAGGATTTTGGTAAGAAACTCAGTACGTTTTTGAAGTATCAAAGGTGTGGTGGGTTAGCTGCGGCACATCCTATATATAAACACTGATGATGCATTAAACGTGAGACTAGGAGTCAAACCAGGAACTAACACTAGTCTACTTGGCATTTCAAAAGGTCTCTATAGTCTAACTTAATTTTTTTAAACTATCCAAACCTTTACCTTCATGGCTTGGTACTTTGGGTCTTGACCACTTGTCCATTAAAGGTCAGGTTAATCTGTTATCCAAAGCTCTTTTACTCAGTTACACTTAACCTCATCCACAACAAATTTCTCCTTGAATACCCACAACCATGTTTACATGTTTTCTTCAAATAAATTTCGGGATGAAATTTTCAAAAGTAGGGGAGACTGTGACATCCGTCACCACCACTTTTATGACTAGCAAAACTCGCAAATTTTCGTTGCGTCTATTTATCCTTTTATTATATGTAAAAAAATTATCATTATTATCATTATTATAATTATTATTTTGAATATATATATTTTTCAAATTTATAAAAAAAACGAGTTAAATAAAATATAAAGTTGGAATTTTAAAACTTTAACTACTAACTATAACTCACCATCTAATTATCTAATCTTTACCCATTAGCCATCTGTAACCCAATCCAATAATCAAACCCAAAACCCACTTGGAACCAAGCCCATCTGACTGGCCCATTTTCGTCAGCCCAAAACCAAACCCAACAACCCCTTTCACCAGCCCTTTTCAAGCTAGATCCCACCTGGGTCAACCCGACCCTATTATCGACCCACTGACTCCTTTTCTTCAATTACACACGTTTTTACCACCCGTCAATCCAAATTTACACCTAGTTAATGCGCGAAATTCATTCCTCTATCATTTCCCTTAGACAATTTTGGGTATAAGCCCGTGATTTAAGGCGGATTATATGATTTTTACTCGTATTCAAACTTTCCTAAACCCAAAAATTTAATTTTTTAAATTCGAGCTTTATAACATAATTAAATCTGGGTACAGACACATTAAGTGCCGAAAATGATACCTCTCAAACCAATTACTCCTTTCAAACATCCAATCGTTGGAAATAGAGATTTGTGTATTCGGTTCTTCATGCTATGGTTTAACCACAAATTTGTTCGGGTATGTTTTGAATTTTCATGCACATCAGGTCAATTTCTGGTATATATCATTAGCCCCATCATTTCGTTTATGATCTGCATTGTTTTCTGACTCAATTGTAGGGATTAGCGTTTTAGGGTTTATAAGAGAATTGGGTTAAACTGATTATGAGGTTATAAGATTTTGTTTGGGCTTGAAACATAAAATGACACCCCGACTAGATGGTCTGGACGCGTGCCTCACAGAAAGAAGGTGCTGGGTTCGAGTCTCCTCACCAGCACCCATTTTTCCTTTTTTTTATGTCTTGCTTTTATTTATTATTCATATATATATATATATATATATATATATATATATATATGAACTATTTTAATTCTTTTTCAATACCAAAAGCAACTAAAATTTTTTATAAAAAATTTCCTAGCTTATTCAGACCCTAAGGTTTATGTTTACAATTTTTTTTTTCTGAAAAATAGTTATTTATTATTTTTAATGTATTTATTTTGTTTAAACAATAATTAATTCATAGAAAATTAATTTCTAATCATTTTAATACCAAAATTTTTGTGGAGTTATCTCTAACCATATAAAACTTTTTGGTAATTTTATTTTATGTAAAAAATAATATTTCACCTATTTTTATGATTTATTCCTATTTAATTTATTATATTCAATTAAATTCTGTTTTAATTGAGAACCATATGAAAAATACTTTTTAAAACATATTAACTACTATTATAAAATGAAAATAACATTTTTGAACTTTATTTGTATTTATTTCCAAATTATTGCATTTTTATGTTCATAAATCAATTTAAAATATAAAGATGTCAAAATTATAAGTCCTAAAAATTCTGAAATTATTGTTAGCATCTCAGTATAAAATGGACTTGTGATTATCATATTTAATTGATTTAAACTATTTTTACTTATTTATTTATACTTTAATTTCATATGAAATTGCTTAAAATCAAATATTTACTTATTTAAGCCGTTCCAATTTTTTACGCTTTTGATTATTTATTAAATCTCCATAATTTGAAATTATTAATGGAGATCATAATATTTTCATTAAATATTCAAATTATTTAAAAGCAATTATAGTTAAATTCAAAAAAACTCTAGAATCCCCAATTCTAGTCTATAAAACCCTAAGTGCCTAATCCTAGATAACTTAGACTTTAAGATCGTTCCGTTACAATTATTAATTTATCCATTTAGGTTAATACTTTGGGATATTCTAATCCAAACCTTGCGGTTTAACATATTTCAAGATATTACACAAACGGTGAGTTTACATAGCCCCTTTTTGTTATTTTACTATTTTTGTGGTGAAACATGTTGCATTTTCAAATACAATTCATCATAAGTGCCTATGTGTGATTTCTATGTTGCATTATGTCTTAAACAATACTTTGGTAATCACAATTAGACTAGCGTAATCATTAACACTGCGCAAGCTGACGATACACAATGATAGATCTGTTGGATTTACAACCCCACCCGGATACGTGTAACTCCAGTATTGGTAACGTGGGTGATTGTTATCGAACACATAAACACCAACGAGTGAACCATATGCGTATGGGATGGACCACAATAATTATGTCACAAGGTTTGATTATGCAAACGATTTACCGGGTAGTTTTGTTTTCACACTTGGACTAGATTTGCCATGACACTAGAATTGTACAAGCTTTTATTCTCATGATACAATATTCAAACTTATGTAATTCTCACAAACTTTTGTTGACCCAAAATATTTTCAAACTTAACATGTTTCAGGTTATAGCTTTGTTTGAAGATTAGAGTTAATGCTTGAAAATTTATATTTAGTGTTTCTCATTTGATGTACAAATTCCTTTTAGAACAAGTATGTAATTCATTTAATTAATTATTGAAACTTATTATTTACCATGAGCTACTGAACAATCATCAATACGTGTCAATCCGATGTTTCTGCCATCGGTTGGGATACGGGAATAAAGTTGGTCTGGCTAGGAAGAAGCTCCCTCCACCCACGGATCATGAGAAGCAGATTCCAACCCGGGTAGCAGACTCATTGCAGGCCTTGAGGAGTGATTCACTGGAAGCTATAACCCGGCTCAGTAGCATGGTTGGCGATTTAGGCACCTCCTGCTTCCGAGCTGTATTGGAACCATTTGTTGTACTGTCTTCTGATGGTGAGGATACGTTCTCCGGTTAAAGAATGTTACAATAGTATTTGTCATGTAGTTTCGTATTTTGTTACGATGTTTTGTACGTATCCTCATGTATGCACTGTTTAGAATGAATGAATTATGTGTGCTTGCCAGATGTCATGATTATTTAACTCTTAATGTTTATTGGACAGCAGTCCTCAGAGTGTTATTAATTAATTGCCATCATTACATGACATCGGCAGACCTCATCAGTCGTCTTGTCTTCTGTCAGTCGGCGATTGTCAGGCAATTAATAACGAATTTTTAAGAAGTCCCTTGATCTTCCCATGGAAGTCTTTATAAGTCAGGTTTCATATCATGATGATATCTTTATCCTCCATCTTTTCTACCTATTTACTCCATGGCTCAACGATACGCCTCCCTGGATGAACTTTTGAAAGAACTCGATGCACTAGATGGCCTGAGGAAGTTACGTCAGTATTCAATCAAAATGAACCAGCACCGGGAAGCAATGGAAGATTTTAATAACAGGACGGCCGATTGGGTAGAGGCCCGAAGGTATGGTTTGACATACTCACGGAGGCCTCAAAGGTTGTTCAATGAGGCTGTTCCAGGTGTTGTTCAACCACCACATGCACAACATGTGAACCCCATGGCACCGATGGTTGTGGAGATTCCGGGTAGCCCTGAGGCTCAAGGGGTTCCTAATCATATGGGGATGACAAATGTTGGTGACGACATCCCTGTTGATGAGGGACCCAACATGGATCCACATGCTATCCTGGCAGTGGGAGGACCGTTGGGTGATCATGACCTGGTGCTCCCTGATTTTGCTCATGCTGGAGACTTGCTATACACCCCTGCCGAGGTGTTAGTTATTTGAATGATGTAATGTAAATTGTGCAAGTACTTGTTTATATTTTGTTTAGTGAAGCCGTATGTGGCCACGATTCAGGTAGCGCTTTTTGTGTAGTGGTAGGGTAGTTTTTTGTAATGGCAAAGGATTTTTGTCCTTTCTCCTACCATATTGATGAACTCTTAATGTATTAGTTGTAATGTTGACATCAATATATATATGGAACATGAACATAAATATAATTGTGGACATTCATTGTATTAAAGATGCTGCCGTTAGAGGCGTCTTATTAATAATCATAAAAAACAGTTGTCCATGGAGACCAATAGGTAGATAGTACATGGCAATCGGAATGCTAACAATAGTATTACTTGCATGATAAAAGCTTCTTGCACTGGGACATAATCAGACGTGACATTTTTTGAGCTGAGTTGCGTTCCAGGTATGTGGGACCGGTTCGCCGTTCAGCTGCTTCAAAGAGTAGGTCCCTATGCCCAGCACCTCGGCTATCTCGTATGGCCCTTCCCAGTTTGGACCGAGCTTCCCTTGAGGCTGGGACCTGCTTGCTTCATTGTCCCGCATGACCAACTCTCACACCTTGAAGGACCGTTCAAGGACCCGCTTGTTGTAATATTTTTACAAGAGTTTTTTGTAACGGGTTTCAATGATGCAAGCTGCTTCTTGGCGTTCCTCCAATAGCTCCAAGTTTCTCCGCAATATCTCCTCATTCTCAGTTCCGCTATTACTCCTTCGCAAAGAAGGAATGCCAATCTCGGCCAGGATTATTGCCTCGGACCCAAAGGTCAAGCTAAATGGTGTTTCGTCGTTACTGGTCTTCAGCTTGGTCCGGTGAGCCTAGAGGACATGAGGCAACTGTTCAACCCAGGACTTCCCCTCCGAGTCCAGTTGTTTCTTGATTCCGTCTCAAACGCTTTGGTTAGTCCTTTCTACTTGACTGTTGCCTTGGGGATGGGCGTTTGAGGTGAAAACTTGCTGGATGTGTAGCTCTTTGCACCATTCTTGCAGTGATCTATCCGCGAACTGCGTGCCATTGTCACTGACAAACGATATGTTCCCATAAAAACCTTCGGATGTTTATTGCCTCGATTTTAGCCAACGGCTTAGCTTCAACCCACTTCGTAAAATAATCGATGGCAACTATCAGATACTTTAGCTTCCCGGGAGCAAGAGGAAAAGGGCCAACCAAGTCCACCCCCACTTCTGGAAAGGCCAGGCTGCTGTGACGGGTATCAAATTATTTTTTGGTCGGAGCGTCTACAGTGCATATTTCTGACAGCTGATGCACTTTTGCAATTATTCTACAGCCATGTTGTGCATTCCCAGCCAAAAGTATCATGTATTGGTTATTTTTGCAACTACTGCCCGAGGGCCCGCGTGTATCCCACAGATACCTGCGTGGATCTCCTGTATTTAATACTTTGCTTCTGATGGGGCGACACAATGCAAGGCCGAGCCCAGGTATGACTTTCTGTACAGAACACCGCCATGAAGTTCGTATTGCAGGGCCTTTGTGTGGATTTTCATGGCTTCTCCTTTATTATCTGGCAAGTGCCCATGCTCCAAAAACTGTTGGATTGTTGTCATCCATGATATCTCAACTGCATGCACGATGTGTACAGTTGACACCTGAGTAGATGGCTGTTTCAGGGTTTCGATGTGGACATCCTTCTCGGTTCCTGGGGACGCCAGTTTGCTAAGTGCGTCTGCGATGTCATTCCTGTGTCACCGGACATGGATCAACGTTATCTTCTGAAACTTAGACATCGTTCCTTGGTCTTCTCTAAATATTTTTCCATGGTGTCGTCCCGGGCTTCGTACGGCTCATTAACCTGATTGTTTACCAGCAGCGAGTCCACATGGGCATCAACCCTCTTTGTGCCCATTGGCAAAGCCATGCGCATACCTGCTAATAATGCTTAGTACTCGGATTGATTATTGGAACATTCGAAATCAAAACACAGGGCGTACAGGAACTTCGCCCCCTCGGGGCTGACCAACATCAATCCTGCTCCCGCGCCTTTGCTATTTGATGAGCCGTTCGCATACAACTACCACTCTGGGCCGATGTCATCCGGGCGAACAGTGGGGGCATTGATGACTTGTGGGATTTCTTCTCCATCCGGAATTTCTGCCATAAAGTCTGCGATAACCTGCCCCTTAACGGATGTCCTTTTCTTGAAGCTTATGTCTAGCGCCCCTAACTCAATGGCCCACTTTGCCAGCCTCCCGGAGACTTCTGGTCGATTCAATACTTGTGCCAACTGGAAATTGGTCAACACCTCAACCTTATGTGCTTGAAAATATCGGAAAAGCCGGTGAGACACGTGTAGCAGAGCTAGTACCAGTTTCTCCAGGGTTTGGTATCTGGCTTCCGGGTTAGTAAGTACTCGACTGATGTAGTAAATGGGTGTTTGTAGGATGCCTCTCTCGACTAGTAGGACTGCACTGACCGCATGGTGTCCTGCTGCCAGATACATCTTCAAAACCTCATCCCGCTTTGGGGCAGTGAGCATTGGTAGGTTGCTGACAAATACCTTCATTTCATGCAACGCTTTCTCTGCTTCCACCGGCGAGCTGAATTTATTTTTATTAAAATAGTCCTTTAATGTCGCGATAAAAGGGAGAGATCGTTCCACGTGCCGCGCCAGGAATCTGTCACACCCTCAAATTTCCACTGCGGGGTTTATACCACGAGGCACGTGACATACGAGGATCCCATATCCATAGGTCATAAGAACGACTCTAAATGCCCAAACCATTTAGTTCGTTATTGAAAATCAAGTTTAGTGTTTACCAAAAAGTTTAGTTAAGTTTGCAGAAGCGTAAACCAAACATAGATAGTATAAAACCTTGCGCAAAACAACACGACCAAAATAAAACCATACGAAAGAAAACGTAAAAGCATAAATTGAAGTTTAGATGTATGCCTAGACCCAAATGCAGTGAAGTGTGCAGTGCTTTCTAATCGTGGCACCAGAAGCTAACTACCTGCAAAAGCATGTATATCGCGTGTCAACATAAAGTTGGTGACTTCACAAAGTAAAGAAGGTGAGTAAGTACACGCAAGTTTCCAAAACCACGTAACCAAGTAAAAGCGTAGGTCTCCAAGACTACGTAACAGCTAATTCACATGCCAGGGGTAGCTAACCCACTCATTGTAACTAAACAACAGATTATTGGGAACATACAGTGCGTTAACTTACGTTATGCTGCCTTAGTACCAGTCTCTATTAACACTAGTCAGCTCCTCAAGAGCGTGGTCAAAAGTTCATGCCCGTGCTCCCGGCACTGCAAGCATGAGTGATGTGCTCAAAGTGGTTTAGTAAAAACTAACTAAATTAACCTAAACTAGACACTCTAAGTTTTAAATTTATAACCTAAGACTCTCTAAACCTAAACCACACAACCGGCAAGTGTACCGGTCAGTGCAGTACAGCTAAAGTAAGTCCGGATATCGAACCCACGAGACTCTAATGGAAAACGAAAACTAGACTCGATTACTTATCCTAAAACTGAAATAAAACTATTTATTATTTTAAAGGGGGGTTTTACTAATAAACTAATAAGAATAAATAAAATAAACTAAAATAACTTAAAACACAAGCTGGAGACTGGAACTAAAATCAGGTGATGGGAAGGCACTACCTAGGCTAGAATCCTACACATGAATGATAAGTCTCTAACGGCTATGGAACTGGTGTGGAACCGGGATCTTAAAATACTAAAAATCAAGAATAAACTAGACACCCTCAACCCTTCTCAAGGGGAAACCCTAGAATACTGTTGTGCTGTTAAACCACCGGTTGAGAGGTTACCCTCACAGGCTTACCTACTCGAATCTTAAAGTACCCGCTAGACAGTCTACCTCACAACGCGAAAGTCACAGTACACCCGAAAGTGCAAGGGGTAACTACAATATTTCTGATAAGACTTGGCCTACAAGGAATGCTAGGGAAACTAGGAAGATCTTCTCACAAAGCCTCTAGAACTAGCAATTTAACACCCTAGACAGACCAACAATCTCGCACCTCACAGCTATTGAGAATTGGTAGAACACTTAGAATTATCTAACTAACAATTACAACTCCTATGGATAACCTGCAGAATTAACCATAAACTAGTTGCTAACACTCAGTCCGCAACCTAACCCGCATTCATACATGAAAGACATTCACAAAAACGCAAGTGGAGTTTATAAAAAATAATTAGATAAAACTAAATACGCATACACATCAAACCAGAAAATAAAAAGTTCTTTACTTTAAAATTCAACCCACAACCAAAAGTTCCAAGACCAAAAGAAAATAAATCAAACATGTGCAATCATCTTTAACCTAGGTAGCGAAAAGGTCTAGCCAATAAAAGTCATGATAAAATCAAAACAATAAAAGCCAGTTAAATTCATGGTGTTCACTACGGGTTTGAATAAAATAAATAAATAAAATGGAACCAACCCGTGCTGGCACCTATACCGCCAACCCTCCTCCACTCTAAAATAATCTTCCTTCTCGATGTCTCTGCTCCTCTTCAATAATAATCAACCTCTGCGTTGACTTTCTTTCTTCCAATCTATTTTCCAGCCCCCCTCCAAATCCTCTCTATAATAATATATTTGCTGCTTCCCTAATTTTCACTTTGGGCCGTAGCCCATGTGACAAAAGTTGTCACATTTTCAATTGTAGTTTTATTTTATTATTATTATTATTATTATTATTATTATTATTATTATTATTATTATTATTATTATTATTATTATTATTATAACTCGGCTCTTTAAACTCGGGTGTTCTTGACTTGATCAAAGTTAGGGGTGCAAATGAGCCGAGCAGCTCGCGAGCTACTCGAGATCGACTCGATAAAAGGCTCGAAACGAGCCGAGCCTTATCGAGCTCGAGCCGAGCTTGAGCCAAAAACAAAGCTCGTTTACTTATCGAGCCCGAGCTCGAGCCTGACATATGAAGCTTGCAAAGCTCGACGAGCCTTATCGAGCCTTAATATAATATTAATTTATTAATATTTCATACTATTTACCCCATATTTAAAGTTGTTTAATAAACGAGCCGAGCTTTTGACTTATCGAGCCTATTATTTTTATTATTTAATTTAATATATTAACTAATAAACACTAAACGAGCCGAGCCCGAGCCGATCTCGAGCTTGAGAAACTACCAACGCGCCGAGCTCGAGCTTGAAAAACAAAGCTCGAATCGAGCCGAGCTCGAGCTCGAGCCTTTATATGTTAATCGAGCTCGAGCTCGAGCCTGGTCAAGCTCGGGCTCGGCTCGGCTCGTTTGCACCCCTAATCAAAGTTGTTCGTTTATGCTCAAACGTCTATGAACACCTACAAAATACAAAATAAATAAATAAGTACTAAAAACGACGCAAAACTAATAAAAAACTATAAAAACCTATACTAAATAAAATAGACCGGTATAAGCCTAAAACTAAAAAAAACTCTATCTAAACGACTCGAAAATTATACAAACTTTACACTGGAAATAGATGTATTTTACAATACATCAAATATCCCCACACTTATCTCTTTTTCGTCCCTGAAAAAGAATTATGCTATGGAATCACAGTTAGGTTTACATCCAGTTTCAAAACATAGGTTACTTAATTAATAATCTACTAACGTGTTGATTGCGATTGCAGGTATATCGATCCTCTTAAACCAAACCGGTCTTCAAGCCCCTTTTTATTTATGTTAAGTTCATGTTGATTAGTCTATCTAGGGTCTCACTCGAAGGAAGTCACAGTTCCTCCTAATCCCGCCTCAAGCTTATGAAGCTAAAGGAACGACCAATTGGCCATTTCACAACCGTCTTATGTGAAAACCAAGAGAATTTAAAATCACTTTTTTTTTTTTTTTGCATACTTAACTCAGAGGGTGTGACCAATCCAAGTCGCTATCCCAGTGGCCAGACACCTTAAGCTTCAGCAATTTTTTTTTTTTCATCTCAGCATACTTAACTCAGAGGGTGTGACCAATCCAAGTCGCTATCCCAGTGGCCAGACACCTTAAGCTTCAGCATTTTTGCTTTGATTTCTAATTTTTTATAAGTGATTATAAATTCTAACGATTTTCTGCTTATAACGGTGCTTCTTATACTATTTTTTGCGGTTTCGGTCTCCCCGTTTCTCCTAGATGAGAACCCACTAAATAGCCTAACATAATTAATTTATTACTTTTCAAAGGAAACTTTTCTACCAGTTGAGCCTACCCACATATCCCAAATCAGACATGTTTTCAATCAATTTTAATCTCTTATTATACATACTATTTGAAAACCGGACACCTAACTTTACCTATCATCTTCCATATTTTATATAATGCAAACTTCAAAATCAGGGACCTTTTTTTTTATTTTTTTTTTAATTTTTTTCATTTTTTTTTGACTCAAAATGACTCTATATACAGATTACACGACAATTTCCATCCCCACACTTAAACTCTACATTGCCCTCAATGTAGGAATAGAAAACGACTCAAAACAAAAAATAAATTCCGAATACAAAAATAAAATACAAAAATAAAAAGACAAGGGCAAATTGAAAAGGACTTAGCTGGTTAATTTTTTTTTCGTAGGCTCCAAAACTCTAGTCCAATCCAGCTCGACCGTATAGCATTTCATTCGCGATCGGCTCTGACACAATGGTAAACTCTGGGCTTGCCTTGATAAATAATAACAGCTCCGGAATCACCTGAATGGAGATTGAGTACGGATGGTGTAATCCAAACCTGCGCAAAACGAAACAAACAAAACCCGAGCATAATACCGAACCACACAAAAATAAAAAGACTCAAACTACTAACTTAGACTCATAATATAACAACAAACAAGAAGACGTACCTGCTTGGTAAAATGGCGGTGAATGGTGGTAGAACCAAATGGGTATAAGGAAAAAAAAATACGGTTCTCACTCAACGTGAAGGACACTGGTGATCACAACACGCGTCGCAAGCGAAAAAAAATATAACTTTCCGGGGTAATTGCTGTCGCATGAGGCGAACAGGTCAGCCCAGACTCATCTCATTACGTGAAAAGTCTTTTTTCACAGAAAGTTAATTAATTTTTTTTTTTTTTAGAAAAATTCTCTTATTACCCAAACCTCCATCAAAATTCCCAATCATAAAAAATATATAAAGATAAATACATGGGATCCGCTCATGTGAAATTTCCTTTACCTAAACAAACACGCAAACCTGCAAACAGACTCAAAGAAACAAAAACAAATATAAAATAGAAAGATAAAAACCTATGAACCACTACCAAACGACGGACCACAAATAAAAAAAAGTGAAAAGCTAGAAAAAAAATAAGTATAAATATAAATTTACAAACTCTACAGAGCCTCCCCACACTTAAACTTAATCAGGGGGCTTCTCTTTTATCTGGACCCGATCTAACCCGTTTAATTCCACCCGGTCCTCGTTAACAATTGAGTATTTATTAGTGGAATTGAAAAATAATCTAAGCATTCTTAACGGGTCAGACCACCAAAATTTAAACTTACCTGGATTGAACCGGATGCGTGGCATGTAGCAAGAAGACTGATCGTGCTTGACTTTCACTGGCTTCTTCTTCTCCAACTCGTGCCAGCCGTTGATCCTCTTCCGATTCCGATTCTTTCTTCTTCTTTTCCTTGCCCTCTCCCGTGGTGTTGTTGATTTTGAAGTTCCATCTATTACCACGGGCCAGCTATGGTGCGCTTCTTCTACCACCATTTCCATAGGATGATCCCACACTTATTTCTTTCAACTGGTGCAGTTTCTGTCATGTCTGTCTGTTCACCTTCAAGTAGGGCGTCCAGGTATGCTATATCCCCATCGGGATCAAACTCCCCTACTTCTTCATAAGCAGGTAAACCTTCTAACTCCATATCTAAAAACTCATCCTCCGCAGACAACGACTCCTCACTATCCTCATTATCTTCATCTGCACCAAACATCATACCTATGGAGTCCCCCAATTCCACTTCTTCTTCTATCACTTCTCTCTTCACTAACGACCTCTGATACGCCGCCCATTCTCCTTCGTCGTCCTCTTCGTCAGAGTCACTCCCAAAATCATATATAGTAACCTGTGGCACCGGAGGTGGGACTTCAACGTCCATTTTCGTCTCCGTGATTGGGATGATCTCTTCATCTGACTCATCTGCGTAATCCATGATCGGCTCTTTCCCTTCTTCTGGAAACGTTGGGAACAACTCCCCTCGAGCGTTCATGTACCCGAGGTAGTTGCCCTCCTCATCATATGTATAACCAACTTTCGGCACCTGCTCTTGCTGAAACTTTTCTTTTTCTTCTTCTAATCTCCTAGATATATCTTTTAGTGTTCTTTGAAGATCTAAAATAGCAGCCTGTCGGTTTTTAAGGATGGCATCGTGGTTTTTTATGAGGATGTCCTGCTCTGCTAACATTTTCTGGGTATTGGCATCTTTCGCAACTAATAATGTCAACAGACTCTCTATTGTACTCCAATCATTACCACTATTCTCACAAGAATTGCTTCCAGGAATTTGATCAGGATACTGATTAAAATGTGGCTGCTGATACGAGTCATCATAATGATATGTAGGACAACCCTGTGAATAACATGGTGGCGGCTGCACAAAGGAATTAGCATAACAATATGCAGAGGACCCCGCATTTTGTGGAAATCTAACGGTAAAATAGGGTCCTCCACAAATTTCAAACATATTTACAGACTCGATAGAAATAAAATACACAAACAATTAGACTCCTACGACTCACTATACAAAAAGGCAAACTCAACACAAAACACAAGTAGCACAGATATAGCAGATAAGTGTAATCGAAGCTAATAAACGCAATCGCCAAGAGTCCCCGACAACGGCGCCAAAAACTTGATGTGCTCAAAGTGGTTTAGTAAAAACTAACTAAATTAACCTAAACTAGACACTCTAAGTTTTAAATTTATAACCTAAGACTCTCTAAACCTAAACCACACAACCGGCAAGTGTACCGGTCAGTGCAGTACAACTAAAGTAAGTCCGGTATCGAAGCCACGAGACTCTAATGGAAAACGAAAACTAGACTCGATTACTTATCCTAAAACTGAAATAAAACTATTTATTATTTTAAAGGGGGGTTTTACTAATAAACTAATAAGAATAAATAAAATAAACTAAAATAACTTAAAACACAAGCTGGAGACTGGAACTAAAATCAGGTGATGGGAAGGCACTACCTAGGCTAGAATCCTACACATGAATGATAAGTCTCTAACGGCTATGGAACTGGTGTGGAACCGGGATCTTAAAATACTAAACATCAAGAATAAACTAGACACCCTCAACCCTTCTCAAGGGGAAACCCTAGAATACTGTTGTGCTGTTAAACCACCGGTTGAGAGGTTACCCTCACAGGCTTACCTACTCGAATCTTAAAGTACCCGCTAGACAGTCTACCTCGCAGCGCGAAAGTCACAGTACACCCGAAAGTGCAAGGGGTAACTACAATATTTCTGATAAGACTTGGCCTACAAGGAATGCTAGGGAAACTAGGAAGATCTTCTCACAAAGCCTCTAGAACTAGAAATTTAACACCCTAGACAGACCAACAATCTCGCACCTCACAGCTATTGAGAATTGGTAGAACACTTAGAATTATCTAACTAACAATTACAACTCCTATGGATAACCTGCATAATTAACCATAAACTAGTTGCTAACACTCAGTCCGCAACCTAACCCGCATTCATACATGAAAGACATTCACAAAAACGCAAGTGGAGTTTATAAAAAATAATTAAATAAAACTAAATACGCATACACATCAAACCAGAAAATAAAAAGTTCTTTACTTTAAAATTCAACCCACAACCAAAAGTTCCAAGACCAAAAGAAAATAAATCAAACATGTGCAATCATCTTTAACCTAGGTAGCGAAAAGGTCTAGCCAATAAAAGTCATGATAAAATCAAAACAATAAAAGCCAGTTAAATTCATGGTGTTCACTACGGGTTTGAATAAAATAAATAAATAAGATGGAACCAACCCGTGCTGGCACCTATACTGCCAACCCTCCTCCACTCTAAAATAATCTTCCTTCTCGATGTCTCTGCTCCTCTTCAATAATAATCAACCTCTGCGTTGACTTTCTTTCTTCCAATCTATTTTCCGGCCCCCCTCCAAATCCTCTCTATAATAATATATTTGCTGCTTCCCTAATTTTCTCTTTGGGCCGTAGCCCATGTGACAAAAGTTGTCACATTTTCAATTGTAGTTTTATTTTATTATTATTATTATTATTATTATTATTATTATTATTATTATTATTATTATTATTATTATTATTATTATTATTATTATTATTATTATTATTATAACTCGGCTCTTTAGACTCGGGTGTTCTTGACTTGATCAAAGTTGTTCGTTTATGCTCAAACGTCTATGAACACCTACAAAATTCAAAATAGATAAATAAGTACTAAAAACGTCGCAAAACTAATAAAAAACTATAAAAACCTATACTAAATAAAATAGACCGGTACAAGCCTAAAACTAAAAAAAACTCTATCTAAACGACTCGAAAAATATACAAACTTTACACTGGAAATAGATGTATTTTACAATACATCAATGAGGTTGCGGCACATGCTTTCTAATCGTGGCACCGGAAGCTAACTACCTGCAAAAGCATGTATATCGCGTGTCAACATAAAGTTGGTGACTTCACAAAGTAAAGAAGGTGAGTAAGTAAACGCGCAAGTTTCCAAAACCACGTAACCAAGTAAAAGCGTAGGTCTCCAAGACTACGTAACAGCTAATTCACATGCCAGGGGTAGCTAACCCACTCATTGTAACTAAACAACTGATTATTGGGAACATACAGTGCGTTAACTTACGTTATGCTGCCTTAGTACCAGTCTCTATTAACACTAGTCAGCTCCTCAAGAACGTGGTCAAAAGTTCATGCCCGTGCTCCCGGCACTGCAAGCATGAGGTTGCGGCACAACCTAATAGCGCTATCAACTAATACCCCGTTCGCCTCCAGCGATTAACCCAATAATATAATAATGACTTTAAAATGATAGAGTGTGTTTAGTTCAAAAAGGACATAAAACATGAATTAGTAAGAACAGATTCACCCTGTGAACCTTAGCACCCCGTAACACAGGATGTGTGAGTTGTCCCAAACTAGACTAGAAAAGTTAAGTATGATTGTCTCAACCCGAGACGCATGCTTTTGATAAAAGAGTAGTGAAACTCACCTGATAAAGATGCTCGTGTTCTAGTGAAGACGAATTACGTAGCTACTATTGCCCGGACAGTACTTGCCCTATGATTTATTAAAAGCATGGTAAATCACAAGTTCTAGTCATTTATCATACAATTTGTCTACGTTATTGAGTTATGTGAACCTTGGTTTTGTACTTGTGATAGAGTTAGACATCTTAACATGGGCTTAGGACATTAGTTTACCTAAGTTGATGTTAACCCATGATCTAGCTTTGTTAACAAATGTTAGTTGATGGTTGCCGATTTTTAAACATGATGATCTATGTGATCTTAGTATAAATGTACTTGTTTTATAGTGTTTAAGAAGTAGATAGTTATGTTAACTATGGTAGCCGATAGAGCAAGGTTTGGACCGGGTTCACAAGGGCCGAAAGGTTCTAAGCCAAGAAAGAATAGAATGGTTAGATAACTTACCTAGTTGATCAAAGTGGAGTTGGATTGTCTTGATGCTTCCCTTACTCGAGCCTTGGCTTCTTGGGTGTGGCCTTTTGTCTGTAGGTGATCAAGAGAGAGAGAGAGAGAGAGAGAGAGAGAGAGAGAGAGAGAGAGAGAGAGAGAGAGAGAGAGCAAGAGTGTTTGTGTTGGTGTGAGTTTGTTCTATGTAGGAACCTCCTTATATAGGGGATAATATGGCTAGCTGCTCATTTGATTTCTTGTAACCATTGATTAGTACATATGCCTCATTGGTGTATTGGCTTGTCAAGGTGTAGTGTAGCTTCCATATGGGTTCGGCCGAAGGGAAACTTAGCATAGGATCTTCCATTTTTAGCAAAGTTTAGGCCTAGAGGTGAGTGTGTTAGAATGGTAGAGTCCTAGAATGGTGCAAGCTGGAGGTTTTGTCTTCTTATTCTCAAGCATGCTATGTAATGCCAAAGTACAATTCCTTTGATGGTGATGGAATGTGTTCGGCCGATTAATGTATAGGTTACCTAGGTTTGGAATGGTTGACATAGCCTGTAGGTTGTCATAGTTTGTCTTGATGTCCATTCTAGTGTAATATTGACAACTAAGATCCTCCTTGCATGCTTCCTTTCTTGCGGCCGATTATAGAACAAGAAGTATATGACAATTGGTTTTGTGAAAGTGATGGATCATTCATGTTTTCTCATGGTAGCCGATTGGAGCTTCAATTCCCAAGGTAATGTATTTGCAATTGTTGTGTGAAAGGAACATGATGGAGTTTGGTGAAAGTGACAAGTCCTTGGGCTCCTTCCTTGATGTTTCGGCTAGTATAGGTTAGGAAAAGTGATTAGCTTTAGGTGGTAGTGGTAGGCTTATGGATAGTGACATTTCCTAGTTTTCATGTTTGTCTCCATGTGTTTTTGAGTTGTCACTAGGGTCAAAATCTACAAGTAGCATAGGAATGTTTGTTTGTTTCTAGATAAGGTAATGTAGTCATCCTAGGGAATTGAAGTGAGATTAGTGTTTAACTAAATAGGTAAAATATTTGGATGGTTTATGGTGATAAAGACATGACATGGGGTGGAAATCGGCTAGAGTGCACAAGGAGGTTTCTATTTCAAGTTATGACCATACTTGGGATTGTGTAAGATAAGAAGGTAGGTTATCACTTTGGTATAACTCTTAGGTGTGTCATGGATTTCTTGTGGCCTTGTGAAGCTTCGGCCGAAGTAAGAAAGTGGAGGGATAAGGTGTCATGTGTTGTAAGATAGACTAGGTATGTGCTTACTTGTATAGCTAGTCGAGTGAGCATGTAAATATGGTGATATATGTGAGGTGCCGTGTGTATATATACACGTGTGAGTATGTTTTGTGAAGTTCCATGACAAATAGCTTTGCTATGATCCAAGACTTAACATATTATGTTAATTAATCAGCCTATTTGTGTTAATAGTATCGTAATTGTACATTTGTGTCCATTAAATAGTTTCTAGTACCCTTCGATATAGGAATCTCATTCGGTCTCACAATGGTAAGAGTTAGTTAAGTTCTATGCCTCTTGATGACGTCATTAACATGTATTTTGCTTCATAGGTATCATACGTTCATTAACTGATAATCCATAGGTACATATACATCTCGTGTGTGTGTGTGTGTGTACGTGTGACTTACCTAGCTAACCTTAGCTAAGTAGAATGCAAGGAATGTAAGTGCAAGTAACTAGAGTTTGGTTAAGGTAAGAACCTGAAATTGCAGGGTATCACATCATCCCCAAGTTGAAAAGAATTTCGTCCCGAAATTCAGTAAGTAAACAGTAAAGCCAGCTAGAAAAGTGTGTGCTTGGTTCCCGGATGTCACATCATCCCCAAGTTGAAAGGAATTTCGCCCTGAAATTCACTTTGAGAGAGCTGCTTTATGCTTAGCGTTTGATCTATGCACAGGGCCAGGTTTAGTAAAGAGATGTGGATAGTTGAGCGACATTTGATCCCTTCGTTCCCACGTGTATTCCGGTCCTAGCCGGGAATTCCATCGCACCTTAACAATAGGTATAGTACTCTGTCTGAGTTTCTTGACGCTTTGCTCAAGAATCTCTACCGGTTCTTCCATGGACCGTAGCTGGTCGTCCACCTGGATTTCTTCCAGTGGCACCACCAGTGTTGTATCAGAGAGACATTTCTTTAGATTGTAGACGTGGAATACATTGTGCACTCCACTGAGTTCATGAGGCAGGTTTAACCTGTAAGCTACTGGACCAATCCTTTCGACGATCTCGAAGGGTCCAACGTATCGCGGGTTCAACTTTCCCCATTTTCCAAAGCGTATCACACCCTTCCAAGGTGACACCTTTAATAGTACCTTGTCTCCAATCTGGAACTTCCAAGGTTTCCTACGCTTATCAGCGTAACTTTTCTGTCGATCACGAGCAGCAGCCATCCGGTTTCTGATTTGCACTATCTTCTCAGAAGTTTCGTGCACGAGTTCGGGACCTGTCAACTGGCTATCCCCAACTTCAGTCCAGCAGATGGGAGACCTACACTTGCGTCCATATAGTGCCTCAAAAGGCGCACACTGAATAGAAGTGTGGTAACGAGAATTCGATTAAGGGCAAATGATTATCCCAACTGTTGCCAAAGTCCACTACGCTCGCTCGTAGCAAATCTTCCAATGTTTGGATGGTACGCTCACTTTGTCCATCCGTTTGGGGGTGGTAGGCTGTGCTCATATCTAAGCGAGTTCCCAAAGCATCTTGAAGAGTAGTCCAAAAACGAGACGTAAATCGTGAGTCGCGATCGGATATAATAGAAGCAGGTACCCCATGCCTAGAGACGATTTCCTTGAGATAGAGGCTGGCCAGTCTCTCAAGCGTGTCAGTTTCCTTTATTGCCAGAAAGTGTGCCGATTTGGTTAAATGATCGATGATAACCCAAATCATGTTATGCCCACTTGGCGTTTTAGGGAGCTTTGTGATAAAGTACATAGAAATTCCATCCCATTTCCACACAGGGATTTCGGGTTGCTGGAGTAGGCCTGAAGGCTTCTGATATTCAAAACGCGGAATCCAGACTTGATTCATGAAGTACTGAAGACCATCTGTCCTCAGTTCCAGGTGCTTATCAGCACCATGCAGTGTCTCAATCCCGACGTTCTCTTCCTTCAAAGCCTTACCTTGGGTTTAACGTATCTTATCAGGAAGATTAGAATGAATAGTGAGTTGTAAAGCTCGCACCCGCTTGGGCTTCATTTCCTTACGACTAAGGGCATCCGCTACTACATTGGCTTTCCCTGGATGATATTTGATGGCACAGTCATAATCATTTAGAAGCTTGACCCATCGACGCAGTCGCATGTTCAGCTCCTTCTGATCGAATATGTGTTGGAGGCTCTTATGATCAGTGGAGATTGTACACTTCGTCCCATAGAGATAATGCCTCCAAATCTTCAGAGCAAAAACTACTGCTCCTAGTTCCACGTCGTGGATGGTGTAATTTTTCTCATGTACTTTCAATTGACGTGAAGCATACGTGATCAGCTTATCACACTGCATCAGCCCACACCTTAACCCTTGGATATACGCGTCACAGTACACCAGAAAGTCATCTGTTCCCTCAGGTAGCGACAGTATAGGTGCACTGCAGAGCTTTGCCTTTAATAATTGAAAAGCAGATTCTTGGGCATCTCCCCATTTGTAAGTAATACCATTCTGAGTCAAAGAATTGAGGGGTTGAGCGATCTTAGAGAATCCCTCAATGAATCCGCGATAATATCCTGCAAGACCAAGAAATTGGCGCACCTCTGTAGGAGTCTTAGGAACCTCCCACTGTTTAATAGCATCAATCTTGGCAGGATCGACATGTATTCCTGCCTCGTTAACCACATGTCATAGAAATTGGACCTCTCGAATCCAAAAGTCACATTTGGAGAGTTTCGCATACAGCTGCTCATTTCTCAAGAGTTCCAGTATCAGCTGCAGGTTTTGCTCATGCGCTTCCCTGCTCTTGGAATAGATCAATATATCATCTATGAATACTATGTCGAATTTTTCCAAATTAGGCTCACACACGCGGTTCATAAGATCCATGAACACAGCCGGTGCATTGGTTAGCCCAAATGGCATCACCAAAAACTCATAATGGTCATATCGAGTTCGAAAGGCTGTCTTCGCCACATCCTCCTATCGGACTCTCGGCTGATGATACCTTGACTTCAGGTCAATCTTGGAATAGAAACTCGATCCTTGAAGCTGGTCGAACAAGTCATCAATACGAGGCAAAGGTTAACGGTTCTTAACCGTCACCTTGTTCAACTCCCGATGCACATGCGGAAGCTTCCAGCCTTCTTCTAACAAACTGGACTAGGGCTCCCCAAGGTGAAGAACTCGGTCTAATAAAACCCCTATCTAATAGCTCTTGGAGTTGGGTAGACACTTCTTGAAGTTCGCCTGGTGCTAGGCGATATGGTGCGCATGCAACTGGGCCGCTCGAGGTGCAAGATCTATTTGAAACTCCACTTGACGAACAGGTGGAATTCTAGGTAGTTCCTTGCGAAATACATATGGGAAATCACGGACTACAGGGATGTCCTCAATTTTTGTTTCGACTTCAGCTCGAGTGTCAGAAATGTTAGCCAGAATGGCTGGATAGCCCTTTCGAATGCACTTCTGGGCTTTAAGAATGAGATGATGCCCACCATGGCACCACCGCGATCACCCTGAATAGATATCAGTTCTCCACTAGGGAGAGGGATACAAACAATCTTTCCTAACAGAGAATTTTAGCACGATGCTTGGACAACCAGTCCACGCCAACCACGATGCCAAAGCTTCACAGGGTGATGGGTATAAGTTCGCTGGCAATTACTTGACCATCTAACTCGAGCTTAAAGTCTCAATGGGTGTGGGTTTCCTCAACAGGCTTCCCATTAACTAACGCTATAGAATATGGGGTTTCGAGAAGAGTAGGAACTATACCTAGGAGTTTGCTAAGTTTTAATGACACAAAACTAAAGTCCGAACCAGCATCATATACAACAGAAGCAAGGTTGTTGTTGAAGGAATATGTACCCGTCACGACATTGTTATCACTGATGATGTCGTCTCTGGTATGCTGGGGATTGTCCCTCTTGTAGTGGGTCTCACTTCCACACTGGAAACACTCTTTTCCAGTACGCTTATGCTGTGGCCGCCCTTGCTGGTGCTGACAATTCCTTGGGAGTTTGGCTCGACAGTCCCTAGCCGCATGACCCGCCTTTCCACACCGCTCGCATGATTTAATCCTACATCTGCGGGAGTGATGGTACTTGCACCGCTTACACTTTGGGTGCTTCCCCTTATAGTTGCCCTGGTGCTAGTTTGTGTCATAATGGGTCTTGTTGTTTTTAACACTTGGAATCTTGTCTGCCACTTCTTCTCGTCTTCTCTTGCTGTCAAAAGTACTAGATGACAGTGCCCCGTGCGATGGTACGATCCCTTCTTCGCCTTTTTGATCTGTCGGCTTCTGAGTTAGGTGGGCGGTCTGCTGAATGTTGCCCAATTTGACTTGTGTGGTCGTGCACATGACCTGGGGAGTAAATCCTTTGATATGGAGTTCAAAACGTCCGTGAAGCGGGTTTAATTAACCAAAGTTCGTAGATGGGTTGTGGGTAGGTTGACCAGCTTGAAAAGCTGCTAGGGCTGCAAGCACCTTGTCATTGTTGAGTACGTTCAGCTCTTCTTGCGTCATGTTAATGTTACCTCTACCGTGTCCTCTCCCCGTCATAGCAATTCTACATTTACACTATACCCATGAGAAAGCGATAATATGTCCCACATACAATCGTTCACTTAGTACAAGTAAACTCGAATATAACATAGATGATAAACGCAAGGATAAGAATAAGTAGTCGATCGATAGTAAGAATAATAATCCAAACATAAGTCAAACGGTTCTCAAGTCTCACAATGATGAAATCAAAGTCATTATATATAAAATACTAGGGTAGTAAAAATTAATCGTCCGTGCGATCCATGGAGACACATGAGCCTTCACCCTCGCTCTCGTCTTGAATCTCGATCTCAATTGGCTCTTCGTCCTCTTCCTCTCGAGCTCATCCTTGAGTGCTGCATCAAGTGTTGCTACAAGAGCATTGAATCCTCCTTCCATAGGTTCCTCCTCGGGATCCTCCTCAAGATCCTCATTTGGTTCCTCTTCATTTTGCCCCAAAGCTTCCATAAGTCTATTAAGAACGGTGTTTAATGCCTCTCTAGTAGCGGTCAACTCTTGCTTTGTATCGGTCACTTCCTGCCTAGCTATGGCTAATTCGACCATTACCTGACCAAGCCTCTTTTATATATGCCGAAGATGATAGTCAGAGGTCATTTGCCACCATTTGAAATGTTGAATATATGAGAAGACAGTATCGAACTCGGTATGGAAATGACTAACAATTCCTGCAACGGACCTCTCTCATGAGTACAAAATGGGTGGTACCTTCTCAGGCACTCCACTACTAATCACCCACGTACGTATCACATTGGGATACCATGTCCATGATTTTCCACGGGTTTAGTCCCGTTAGCGCGTTCAGAAATAGAGTTAAGAGAAGTAGAGGACGACATGTTTTCCAGCAACATGTTAGGTCAGTACACATATTCGAAGAAGAATCTTAGATGTGCCCTGTGCTGTGAGTGTACTAATGCTTATGCTATGATTATTAAAGACTAGAATGCAATTCCTAGTTCACTATAACCAATGGCTCTGATACCAATCTGTCACGCCCTCAAATTTTCACTACGGGGTTTATACCATGTAACGTCGCATATTTTCCCCACAATTTTAATAAATAAAAAAAACACCATTTTACCTGATATATTTTTCTTTTGATAATTTTTACATAAATAAAAAAAATAATTGTGAGCGTTGGATTTTAGCTAAAACAGGATTATACGATCATACAAGTCACAAAACTAGGTGCGGAAACCCTAGTTCTGAACAAATTGATAAAAACACAAATCACGACACAATCAAGATCATTTTTAATATCATTTCATAGATTAACTTCATTCAAATAAGCATTTACAATCAGTTTATGTTAATCTAGAACACACACACTATTTCTCAAAAAACACCTCTGAACCTGATCTGAACCTGGACACAAAATGACAACTCTCTTACATTATCAAAATCACAAAAACTATATATAGGCACTGCACATTCGCCCATTGCAACTGGTCGAATGAGAGCTTTTTCCACCTTCGCCCACTTCCAGTGGTCGAATGTGTCTTCATGATCACGTCCAGTCTTCCTTCGTCCCTTTATCATCTACCTTCGCCCAGTCTTTTCTACCTTCGCCCATAATATTCACCTTCGGCCAAGCTCTAACATGTGTTAATTATGTATATCCAATCCTTAGTCGCAAAACGCATCAACAAACTCCCCCTCGACTATTGATTGGATAGTTTTCTCTATTGGTCCATACTCTTGTTCATCAACTTGATTCTGAGCTGTTTCTTCTGCTCAGTAGTCATTGGCGGCTCAAATGTTTTCTTCACAGGCTTAGACACATTGGCTATCTTCACAGTCTTGCCAAGTTTACCCTCCAAGTTGCTTCCTGCATTGATATCATACGCAAAACAAACTCCAACCACTTGCGTATACTTTCTCGCTTGAGCAAAGTCATTTGGTTCATAGTAGATTGGATTGTAGAACAACATGATGATGTCTTCGAATGTGCAATTAATCAACCACATAGGATCAAATACATGAACATGCTTGTATTTATCCTTTCCATCTCTCAACACGATCACTGCTTCTGCCTTTCTCCAATCATAATACCAAAAGATGAAATCAGCACTGAAATGCTGTGGCATCGGCATCAACGGTATCTTCCTCATCACATTAGGTGCTTTATAAATCAAAGTAACACGCTTCATATTGGTTTGTGGATCAATATCCCTATGCACTTTTCTTCTGGGATATTGAGGCTTGAACCTGTTCCATCTCGTACGACTTTCCCAAACCAATTTATCTGCGCACCAACCGACATGTGATCCATTTACTTCGGCACCTGACATTGGGAATCTGCATAAGTCTCTAACCGCCCAGTATGGTAGAGTAAGCAAGTCACAGAATCTGTTGAAGTACAGAAATCCGGTTTCCCATTTTGCAGCAATACATTTCAGTCTGCCTAAGTAAGTCCACCCGAGAGCTCTGCCTTTGAACTTGGCATTATGAAATCGATAAAAGTTACCTTGAGCTTCAGGCTTTGGTCGGTTCTCATCCATTTCCTTCAATTTCTTCATATAATTCTTCAACTCATCAGACTGGTTAGAAGAATCTTTCTTTTCAGTACCAAATACCTTCTCAACAAACTCTTCACTCCTTTTCTTAGCTTTCTGTTTCGCTGACTTATTTGGTATCTCAGTGAAGTCAGGAAATACTTCATTTTCATCATCTTGTCTGAAATATTGGGGAAACTCTTCATGAGTTATATCTTCTACCTCAACTTCATTGTTCTCTGGAGTCTGCACATCATCTGAATGACTTCCCATATCCTTTTCAGGAATATCAGGAATCGATTCATCCATCATAAACTCCTCAAACGTTTTCCCTACCCTCTGTGCAAGACCATCTAGTATTTCTTTTGCCACAGATGCAGGTAATTCCCCTTCTTTAAGATCTGGATCTTCATATTCCAACTCATATCTTAAATCATCAGTCTGGAATATTTCAGCGAAGCATCCTGTGAACTCAATGGTCCACTCTCTCTTTTCCAACATATTCTTATACAGCTGTTTAGCATCATCAGACAAAGATCTCACCTTCTCGTTCCAGAAAATATTTTCATCCGAATCAACATTTTCACCTTTCTTCTTCGAACTTGATTCTCCAGTATCTTTCTTCTTTGGTGTTCTCTTCTCATAACTAAATCTAGAAGTATCATCTCCTCCATCATGATCACTTCCACTGCTAAACTCATCACCTTGCTTTTTCCCAGCACCTTCAGCATCATCATCATCATCATTATTGTCATCATCATCATCATTATCATCGCTTTTCTCTGATCCATCATCATCCTCATCATCATCTTCTTCTTTCTCAGATTCAGAATATTCATAATCGACTTTCTGTTCATCTTCTTCTTCATCTTCTTCACCCTCTTTCAACTGGGGTGCCCTGCTATAAAGCTCTTCAATCAAATTACCAAGGCGTTTGTATACATTCCTTAGTTGTTTGTTATCAGCCTTAATCAGTTTGATTTTGCTCTTGTTTCTTGCACACTTTTTCTCAAGCTTCTCATTCTTAGCTTCCAACATCTTAATCTTATCATTTATATCATCCTGATTAGATTTTGAAGCAACCACTATCTGAAGCATTTTCTCCTCATTCTGCTTGAACTTAGCAATCTCAGCTTGTTGAGCAACCAACATTTTCATCATATCTTCCATCTTCTTATTCACTTGCTTCATGACATCGTCATCCACAGTCACTTTCTTCGACTTTGATTTGGATGGCTCAACTTCAATAACTTTCTCCTTTTGAGGCTTTCTAAACATATCGAGCACTTTATCCAAATCGACATTGAATTGATCGATTGGTAAAGTCTCTGCCTCTTTCGTTTTCTTCTGCTTCTTGGCAACAGGTGAAGATAGCTTAGATGGTGTACCAGCATCAGGTAATCTTTTTCCCTTCAATAACTGAGCTAACTCTTTCTCCCTCAGTTCTTTTACACTTGATTTCTTGGCCATGGTCTTTTGCTTCTTTGTCTTTTTAGGCAAATTGACCACTACAGTGTCTCCAACACTCAGCTCTGCCAGGTCAACACCTAGGCCCTCATCTTCAACAGTTTTCTTTCTTCTCTCAGCTTCTTCTATCGACTGGTTCAAGGATTCAGACTCACCAACCATAGTGGCCTTACGTTTGGTGGTCCTTACATTCTCATCATCAGAATCCCACTGCTCATCAACCTCAGTCTCTTCTGAATCTACCGACTCTTCATCCACCAAACCCGATCCTTTCTTTGCCGTCGATTTCTTTCTAACTACTTGTTGCTTAGTGCTTCCCTGATCCACAGCCTTTCCCTTGCCCTTCCCTTTGGCTCCAGGATTGACTACTTGCCGTTTCCGCTTAGTGCTTGAATCAACATACACTAAGGGATCATCATTCTCTGAGTCACTATCATCATGTCTTGCTTTGTTCTTGCCAGGATCAGTGTAATCCGGACGAGCCAAAGCACCAAATAATCTCCTGTTAGGTGGTTTCTCACTATCAGGCACTCCTTTGTAACCCTTCATCCTCATCAAAGTTCTAATATTCATATGATCTTGACCTAGGATCATAGTCGGATCCTTTTTCAACATAGGATACTTATAGTCAAAGATCATCATCAGAAATCTCGGATACAACATAAACTTCTTATTCTTCATTCCCTTCAGCATCTCCAGCATATGATCAAGAATCATCCCAGAAACATTAAATGGTTTGTTGAGTGTCAACGCAACCATTAATGAACTCAAACTCCTTCTCATGACATCATAACCACCACTCACACACCCAAATACGTGGATAAGAACATGTGCAAAATACTTGTACTGCACTCCCAGCTTCCCCTTATACATAGAACCGTCAGTGATTGGACCTTTGTATTTCATCCGTAAGAAACATGCTTTCTGTTCTGTCCATGACAACTCCCTGGGATCTTCACTATCTTCAAACTTAATCTGTAGCGCTTCCCGAATATCAGCTTCAGTCAAGAACATATCCATATCCTGAATCTTGCTCTTGATGATCGTCTGATTCTCCCAGTAGTCATACTTCGCATTCTGGTAAAAATCTTCAATGATGTCTTTGTATATGATGGTTGGTGTGGCTAAAGCATGAACTATTCTGCTCCTCTTCAGAAACTCAATAATCCCGGTGAATTCTGTATTCTTCTCTACATCTCCGAGATAAGCGCAACAGTTGTGCGATCTTTCAAACGGCCAACTGCTTGGAACAGACGTTTCTGCTTCTGGCATTGGATCTTGAACTGTAATCTCAGCTGGAGTTTCCACATTAACTGCTGGTGCTTCAACGTTCTCGGGTTGATCAGCCATCTGCACATACAAATCAAATAATCACTTCAAAATACAAAAACGACAAAAATTATAAAAATTCTGGTCAAAATATACTGCACATTCGCCCGTTTTGGAATGGCCGAATGTGAGAATATTTGGTCGAATGTGAAATTATATGGTCGAATATGAAAAAGTTCTGATTAAAAGTCACATTCGTCCAGTTTGAATGTACATTCGCCCAATCTGATTCACTTTCGCCCGTTTATATCAACCGAATGTGAAACAGTTTTCCCCCAAAATTTAAATTTTTGCCATTGTTGGTTTTATCTTGTAATTTTGATTCTAATATGTGCTAACAAGTCCAACTAACACTTGTTCATTAACAATTTTGACAATTAATCAGTTTTCATTGGTTTTAAAGTAGAATTAGGGTTCAACTGTGTTCAAACAATCAAAACTAACATCTAAATGTGTTATTAACCTAATTCCTTCTACATTCTCCCCCTAAAACCTATGAGAACTGATCGGTAATCAAAAACACGCATCAATAATCATCATAAACCCCGAAAATTGAAACCCTAGGTCCTGTTCATAAAACGATCAAATCTGATCTGAAATGACGTCCATTACCTGCAAGTTTAGTCTTAAAATGATCAGTAATGGTCAGGGAACAAATCAATGAATCATAAGAAACACGAGCAACAAGGTCTGGTATTGAAGAAAGTTTGAAAAATTTTTGAATGTGAAGACTCGAATGTGAAAGGCTTATATATAGAAAGCCACGTTCGCCCGTTTGTTGTGGACGAATGTGGGTTAAGTCCACATTCGCCCCAAATGAATGGTACGAGTGTGAAACAATTCCACCTTCGCCCCTAATTAAAGACCCGAAGGTGAAAAATGTACCCGGAAGTGGAATTTACACCCGGAAGTGAAAAAGTCCACATTCACCCAAAATCAAAACGGTCGAATATGATGATTTTTCCACATTCGACCCATTTAAGGGGCGAATGTGAAATGGAAAAATCTGAAAATTTCGCCAAATCACAAATTCGAATCCCGTTCAACATTTTTCAATCCGTTAAACTTCCAAAACTCAAATTTTCACTTTTTGAATGATACAAAGCCCAGATGGTGTTATCAAATCTCAGAAATTGAATATCAAGCATCCCCGGTTATCAAAAATAAAGCAAAAATGCAAATCTTTTGGATTTTCTGAAATTTTTATCAAAACACACCTAAAATCTTTTTGGATTTTGTATCTTTTTGACAATAAAAATAAAATGCGACAAAGTAAAATGCATCAAAATAAATGAAAGCAGTAAACATTTTGTGATTTCCGGTAAGAGGATCATATCAGTTTTCTGAGAAATCTGAACACAGCGTTGATCTGTTTCAATATTATCATTAGAAACAATATGTGATACGGCAATTGCTGATATTGTTGTCCACATAAGCTCACATGCAGACAATTACGCAATGCTTTAAAATGATACGAATTAGATGTATTAGGCTAACACATTGTGGTTCCCACACACACGACATACTCCCGTATCAAGAAGTAATTTGCACAAAGACTCATTGTAAAGCGTGATTATGCTTTCGTCGTCTGTAATTGTACAAGATATAATGCATAGAGGTATACAGGTCAGCAAATTAATGCAGCAAAGTAACATATGCACCATACCAGGTTGAGGACTGATATTAATCATGATTTGCATCAATGATCAATACGATATTATAGAGAATCTTTGATCATCATATAACATGGAAAGTTCCTCAATTCGGTAACTTTAGGATTTGGCATAAAGCTCTTTTATAAAGACATCCTGTCTGATCTAGGTCCGTAATGACTTACAGCAGAAGATCAGATAGGCTATCCCCAGACAACTAATAACATAACGACCCTAAACCTCCGAGTTTTGTACAAACACCCTGTCAAACGAAATTACGGTACTAAGACTATATGCCCATGAGGTGTTCAGCCACAAACGCGTAGTTTGTTATGTTTGTATCACTAATGCACGCAATATATAGTCTACGAAGCCTATCAGCATATCACACGTAATCAACATACGTCACATAAAACTATACAAGTCTTTAGCCTGTGTCAGATCCCCACTGATGTACTATCATTTCCTCTTTTTATCCAGGAAATCATTTTGGGTTTTTCTAATTTTTAGGTATTTTGAAAATTTTTCAATGTTTTTGGTTTTTCTGATAAAATGACTCCCCCTAAAATAAAGAACATATTTTTGGGTTTTTAATTTTTCTAAAAAAATTTGAAAGAAACAATCCACTTGAAAGCATCAACTTCTTTGAGGATTAAACAACCCCTTCGAAAGCATCAACTTCTTTGAGGATTATGATAGTAAAGAGAAATTCCCAATTAGCAAAGAGAAATTCCCAATTAGCAAAAATTTAGAACTAAAACTAAAAATTAAAAAGCGATAAACCGAGGAGCCGATTAGTCCTGTTTTTCCTTTATATTGTTTACTTTCAAAAGATATTCAAAGCGGGATCTGTCAAAAGCTTTTGTAAACAAATCTGCACGTTGGTAGTCAGTATGGATTTTGACCATATCTATCAATTCCTTAGCATAACAATCACGGAAAAAATGATATTTAATCCGGATATGTTTAGCTTTAGAATGATTTTCAGTATTTTTAGTTAATGCAATTGCGGCTTCATTGTCACAGTGTATAGGGGTTTTAAGAAACTGCAAACCGTAATCGACCATCTGTTGTTGGATCCAGAGCACTTGCGAACAGCAACTCGAGGCTGAAATGTACTCGGCTTCACATGTAGACAGTGCGACGGAAGTCTGTTTCTTGCATTGCCAGGTAATTAATCTGCTCCCTAAAAACTGGCAACCGGCTGTTGTTGATTTGCTGTCTTTGTCACAGCCGCCCCAATCTGCATCACTAAAAGCAATAAAATCAAAATCATCATCATTAGGGTACCAAAGTCCTTTTGATGGACAACCCTTCAGATATCGAAGGATACGCTTGACCGCCGTCAGATGACTTTGTTTCGGCTTCGATTGATAGCGAGCACAGAGACACGTTGCATACATAATATCTGGTCGAGACGCTGTCAAATACATCAGAGATCCGATGATTGCTCTGTATGTAAATGGATCTGTCAGCTCCCCCTTAGCGTCCACTCCAATCCCGTGATTGGGTTGAATCGGGGTATCCATCGGCTTAGAGTCCTCCATCTGGAATCGGCTCAAGATGTCGGCTACGTATTTCGTCTGGTGAATGAAGATCCCGTCGGGTCTTTGATCCACCTGTAAGCCGAGGAAAAACTGCATTTCCCCCATAGCGCTCATTTCGAACTTCTCCTGCATAACAGTTTCAAATTCCCTGCACAAAAGTTCGTTAGTTGAACCAAATATAATATCATCAACGTAAATCTGTACTAGAAGCAAGTCATCTCCCGTCTTCTTCGTAAAGAGGGTGCAATCGACGAGGCCGCGCTTGAATCCTTTGGAGATGAGGTATGTACTTAGCTCCTCGTACCACTGTCTTGGAGCCTGGTGCAAACCATATAAAGCTTTGTTCAGCACGTAGACCTTGTCCCGGTGGATTGGGTCCTCAAAGCCTGGTGGCTGCCCGACATAAACCTCCTCCTTGACTTTACCGTACAAAAATGCGCTCTTGACGTCCATTTGATAGACTTTGAATTTCTTGTACGAAGCAAACGCAAGGAACATCCGAATAGCTTCCATTCGTGCTACTGGTGCATAGATTTCGTTGTAATCAATTCCTTCGATTTGATGGAAACCCTGCACAACCAATCTGGCTTTGTTGCGAACAATAACTCCACGATCATCCTTTTTGCACTTAAACACCCACTTAGTGCCTATTTTCTTTCTTCCCGGCGGCAAATCTGTGAGCGTCCAGACTCCCAATTTCTGGAATTGCAATAACTCCTCCTGCATTGCCTCAACCCAGGCATCTTCATTCAAAGCGTCTTTGTAAGTCCTTGGCTCTACCTGCGACACATAACATGCAAACGACCAATCATTTTGGCTTCCAGATTTCTGAATTTTGGCATACAATGCTAAAGCACCAAAACTCTCTGGTGAATTAACGCTTTTTAGCTGCCCTCTGGTCATCACACCACTTCCAGGATCACCTATAACTTGTTCCAGCGGGTGAATACGATGAATCCGAGATTCCGGATTAACAGGTACAATCACTCCCGTCTGAGCAGTCAAGTTCTCTACAGCATCCTGATCATGACCCGTGTTAGACGATGAAGCAACATCTGGATTTGGAGTTGGGTTCACAGTTTGCTCTTCTAAGTCTTCTGCATGTTCAAGAACGGCTTCTTCAAATTGTTCATCTTCAGATTCTGAAGTGTCTAATGAAGTTGAAGCTTCTTGAAACATCTCTTCTTCTTGTATAGGAGCACTGGTATCATTAGAAGCTGGTGGGGGGTTTACGGTGATTGGACGCATCAACGGTGAAGTCGCCGCGTTTTCACACTCGTAAAGTAATCTGATAACAGCTTCTTCAACCATGCTATCTAGGTTGAATGATTCAAAGAAATCTTTGTAATCAAACATCCAATCAGGGCCCGTGCCTTGCAAATTTTGAGTGTATCGTTGAACTTCCACGTTAGCCCAATCCTCCACTTGACGAGTTCGCTTGTTGAATACCCGTTTGAGCGGGGTTGCATATCCAACAAAATATCCCTCCTCAGCTTTAGGACTAAACTTCTCGCATGGATTCAACATCGTGCATGGCGCCCCGAATGGTTCTAGATACTCTAAATTGGGCTTTCGTCGGTGTAACAGCTCATAAGATGTTTTTCCAAACTTCTTCACTGTTATAACCCGATTTAATGTATAATTTGCTGCATAAATCGCCTCATTCCAGAACATTACTGGAAGATTTGAATCAGCGAGCATTGTTCTAGCCGCCTCAATCAGAGTCCTATTCTTTCTTTCAGCAACACCGTTCTGTTGCGGGGTATACGGAGCCGAATATTCATGATGTATCCCTTTGCTTTCACAAAGTTCATCCATCTTGGCGTTTTTGAACTCCGTCCCGTTGTCACTCCTGATCCTTTTTATCTTCAAATTGTAGATATTCTCCAGTCGAGTGAACAGAACTTGTAAGTTGGTAAAGGTGTCGCTTTTGTTCTTCAAACACATCACCCATGAGAATCGTGAATAGTCATCAGTGACGACTAAACAATAAAGCTCTCCAAGATGACTTTTGCGCTTGACCGGTCCAAAAAGGTCCATGTGCAATCGCTCAAGCGGCATCTCAACAGAGTTAACTTTCTTCACTTTATGGGACTGTTTGTGTTGTTTGCCTTTCATACAGCTTACACACTTGTCGTTCAGATGGAAATGTTTCACGTTTACTCCATCGACAAGTCCATTTCTCACTAACTGATTCATTTTCCTCAGATGAATGTGCCCCATTCTGCGGTGCCACATTATCGATTCTTTTTCGGTCGCCTTGGATAGAAAGCATGTTATCTGTCCCTGTGATGTCATCGCCTTGGACATATCAAGAATATAAAGATTGTTGACTCGAGGTGCCATCAACATAACCCACTCCTATGGAATTTTGAAGCCCGGTTTGAGAATATAGCAGGATTTGTCATCAAAATGCACAGAAAATTGTTTATCGCATATTTGACTGACGCTCAACAGATTATAGTCTATCTGCTTGACATAAGAAATCCACTCGAAAGTCACAATCCCATTACTCACGCTTCCTTCCATTGTAATATATCCTCCTTTATTACCCGCGAACGCGACATATCCTCCATTAATATTTTTCACATCAAACAGTAACGCCAAATCCCCCGTCATGTGGCCTGAAGCTCCACTATCAACAATCCAGAGACTGCTAATAGGGCCAGCTGAAGCTCCCTGCACACAAAAAGTAAACATTTAGTTCTTTCGGGGGACCCAAGCCTGAGTCTTGGGCCTTTGAATATTGGCTTTCAAAGAAACATCCTCAACAACTTTTTCAACAACTTTCTGTTTTGGATCAATCTTTTTCTGATTGTTCAAAACAGTTTCATTTTTCTCACTTACCTTCGAAGTAGAAGCTCCTGGAGTACCATTAGGTGTCCAAGATTGTTCAGACCTTTTGAGAATACGAATTTGAGATTTTGGTTTCTCAATTGGTTTCTGAACATTGTTACTAAAAGTAACTTTCTTAGCAACCTTATCTGAATTAACAGACTTAGGTCCAACATTTGATTTGACAATTGGTTTTTGTGGAACCTTTTGTCTATCAGCTGTTGTGTTCACCACAGGTTTTCTCCAAGATTGTTCCATAGCTATCCGATTTCTGTGATCATATTGAAATGGACGGTTGTTCCTCATTTGAAAATTGTTTTGATTATAAAATTGTTGTTGTTGAGGAACAGCCCGTCTATGTGGTGGAACATAATGATCAATCGGCTTTCTCATGGAATTTCGAACTTCAACCTCATGTCTTTTGTGCCTTACATATGGACACTGAGCAAGTAAATGCCCGCGTTCTCCACATTTAAAGCATTTTCTATATTCCTCAAACACATAATGAGCATTTGGTGAAGCAAATGATCTAACAGGAAATTGATCATTATACTGTTGATTTCTTAAACTCTCAGGAAGTGGTCCTTTCGAGTAAGAGGGCTCATGAAAACCATTTGCTTTATCATTTGGTCGAATGAACTCGGTGACATGTATCTTTGGTTCTTGAGGAACTTCTGAAAACAGTTTCTTTAAGATTTCTGGTGGAATTTCGATGGTTCTCTCATGTTTTGGAAACCATATTGTGCTTTCTTGCCAGATTTTATCAAGTTTAGAATAGTTAACATTTTTGATCGGAAATTCCCCATCAGAAATGATCTTATCGGATCCTTCCATCCGATAAAACACTTTAACCGGTTTATCACTTTGTTCATTCAGCTCATTCTTTTTGACCACATTCTTAACATCATTATCTTTCTTAACATCAATCTTTTCAGACTTTTTATCACGATTAGCATTTGCCATCGGATGAACATGATCAGATGGTGACACTGGTTCAGTAGTAATGATGTGATTTTCTTTTGGAATCTCACATTCATTAACAGTTTGATCACTACCAGTATCATCATTCTCTGAGTCTGAATTATCACTCTCCGCATAAACACCCTCATTGTTCAAGCCCAAAATCGGTCTCACATTGGAATATGGATCACCAATACTCGAGGTATTAGATTCCATTTCTGATGATGAGTCTGATTTTACCGAACTCTCCGGTATAACTTGGTGATAGTTATGATTTTCAAAAAGAACCGGAGATGGTACAGACTTGTAATTGGTGGTGTTATCATCAATGATATGATCTACCACATAAGCAACATTCTTATAACTTTCCAACTTCTTGTTAACCTTTTCAGCAAAGCATTTTATGGCTGCCATTTCCAACTTGGTGTTTTCAATTTCATTGATATAGTTGTTTATGGCCAATTGTTTCAATGACAAAGTATTTTTCAAGTCGGAAATGTCCTTTTTATAGCCATCTAATACTTTGTTAAAAGCATTCAACTCTTTGCGAGTAGATTGACTGTTCAAGATAGCACTATCTCGTGAAATTCGGAGTTGTTTATTCTCCTCAGTCAATCTATCACATGTTCCACAATATTTATCACTCATAACATCAGTGCTAGATTCAGAACTTACAGGTTTTGGCGGTTCAGTCATGGCCATCAACGCAAAATGAGCTTCCTTTCCAGTGAAAAACTTGGAGTAGTCAATCTTAGTGAAAGCATCATCAGTGATACACGACTTCCTTGTCATCAAAAAGTCAGCTTCTGCCAGCAACTGATCAATATCATCATCTAAAGAATCAACACTTGCCTCTGTGTCTGATTCGCTCTCAGAATCTGAATAAACTGATCTACACTCTTCGGGAACATCAGAAACTGAATCAATCACCATTCCAGAACTCTTTTCCTCAGCCTTAACCTCAACAGGTTCACTCTCCACTTCCATCTCAGTCTCAGAATCATCACTTTCACACTCCTCAGTTTCTTTCTTCTCATCAACTGCCACCGACTCTTCCATATCAACCTGATAAGCAACACATGCCACATTCCCACCAGTAGTCACTTCCTCAACTCCTATTTGCATACCCGACCAGTCAAACCTCTCATCCTGTTGAGTCACCAAAGCTTGGTTCTGACTCGCATTCTGTTGAGTCTCATTAGGTGTAGTGATAGGTACGACTGTTCGGTTTGGGTTGTTAGGAGATTGGTTTTGAATTTGGTTTTGAGTGTTTGGTTGTCTGTTTTGGTTGTTAAAGTTTCGGTTTTGGTAGTTGTTGTTATTTTGGTAAGAAACTTGGTTTTGTTGACGATTCTGGTAATTTGCATTGAAAGGGTTTCGATTACCTTGTTTAGGTGGCTGGGTGCATTCCCTTTTGAAATGTCCTTTTTCTCCACAATTAAAACACGTAACCTTCTCCTTGTTGAATCCATAGGTTGTGTTGGGAGAAGTTGCCAAATCAGTCCTTCCTGTTTTCTCGATGAACTCTGTTGCTCTTCTCATTATACTCGCAAAAGCCCATTGAATGTCAATGAGTTCCATCTCTTCCTTGTCTATCTGTGCGTAGTCTTCGTTGGTTAAGTTGTTGTTCCCAATCTGACTAGCAACCAACCCATTGTAGGATGAAACCATTGCTGAGACTAATGCAATGTGTTGCTGAGCAACCTCCACAGTCACATTTCCCAAGTTAGATGTATCCAAAACCACCGGTTGTTGTTTATGTTGAGTAACTTGGTTTACTGGTTGTTGTGATTGGTTAGCAGTGTAAAAACTTGCTTGTTGCATTGGAGAGATTGGTGAAATGTAGGAATTATATTGTGGTGGTGTATATGATGGTTGTGAATAGGAATTGTATTGTGGTGGTGTGTAGTTGGTGGTTGGTTTTGATGATTCCATGACATTAGAAATACATGCAACATGTGGTGCAATACTTCCTGAGCTCGAGTTTCCAGCTGGAACTGAAGTGCCTCCAAAATACAAACTGGGATTCTGAGGAATTTGTGACCTTCTAGCTTTCCTCCTGTCCTCCAACTCTTTGTTCTCCAGCTTTTCGATAAACTCTGAAATGGTCCAGAATTGATAAGCATCCTTCTCTCTGAGTACCTCCACATGCTGATCCCATTGTGGTGGCAAAGCATCTGCAAACTTATCCACTTGCTTAGTCATTGGAATCTGTACACCATAACTAGACAATTCAGACAACAAATGCATATATCTTGGAGTTAGTTCTTTTAGAGTTTCATTATTAATAAAAGAAAAATTCTCAAACTCTTTGACCAATTCCTCCATTCTCAGACTCCTAGTCTTTTCGTTACCATCATGCTTCCTCTTTAGCTTATCCCAAAGCTGCTTTGATGTAGTACATGTCTCAAACTGATGCAATAGGTCACTTGTGATTGCCTGTGTCAGTTGGGAAAACGCCTTCTTCTCCACCACATATTTCTTCTTTTCGTCCTCAGTTAAGCTTTCCAAAGGAATCATCTCACCTGTATTCTCCAGAATCGGTGCTGTGTAACCTTTAACAATCATGCTCCATGCCTCTGCTCCTTCAACTCCCATGCCTTCCAAATGGATCTTGAACATGGTATGCCACTGATTATACTCTTGCATATCCATGAGCTTCGGTGGCCGAGTTCCACTACCTGTAGACAAATCCTTAATCAAAGTAGAAATAGCATTAGTGGTTTGAGTATTTACCGCCGCTGCAGCTACTCCCCAGTAATCAGATTGTAGTGCCGGATGTGCTACACTTTGAGGCATCGTGCTCGTCGTTGTCATGTAGTTAAGTGGTTGTGAAGACTGTGTGTTCGTCTTTTGCGCTGCCACTGTCCATGGGTCCATCGTCTGCTGTTGTGGTTGTGTTGTTGCTGATCCCGGAGTAGTTTGAAAACGCCACATGATCTCAATCTGAAAATCTCAACACTTAGAAAAATTTTTCAGCAAAAATCCTAGATTCGCCCAAAATTCACTTGGTTCGTCCAAACTTAAACACTCTCGTCCAAACTTTCACACTTTCGTCCCTTCTGATCCTTAGTTCGCCCAAACAGTAACACCCGAACGTAGACTTAACCAGAATGTAAACACAGACTAACACTATTCCACTTTCGCCCAAAACAGAAACGGTCGAATGTGGAAATTCTACCCGAAAGTGAAAAGTTCAACAAGAAAATTCCAGGTTCGTCCACTCAATACTCAGATTCGCCCACTTTTCAGCACGTTCGACCACAACACTCAAGTCAGGTTCCAGGTTCGCCCAAAACAAGCAGATCTCATTTTTGAAAAACGGTTATTGTTTGAAAAATGGTTATTCTGATCTCAGATTTTCAAAAGTTCATGGATTTGAATGATCTCAATCAGGTTATGTTTCGGAATTGATTTGGAACAACTTTAAGTCTTGGAAAACTTGAATTCGACCACAAATTCACCTTTAAATCGATCAAAAACTCTTAGAAACAATGTTTATGTAAAAACAGATGATTTTATGTCAAAAACATGTCCAAATCAGCTCTGATTTTATCAAATTTGTTGTTGTATGATCCTCTAAGCTCTGATACCACTTTGTGAGCGTTGGATTTTAGCTAAAACAGGATTATACGATCATACAAGTCACAAAACTAGGTGCGGAAACCCTAGTTCTGAACAAATTGATAAAAACACAAATCACGACACAATCAAGATCATTTTCAATATCATTTCATAGATTAACTTCATTCAAATAAGCATTTACAATCAGTTTATGTTAATCTAGAACACACACACTATTTCTCAAAAAACACCTCTGAACCTGATCTGAACCTGGACACAAAATGACAACTCTCTTACATTATCAAAATCACAAAAACTATATATAGGCACTGCACATTCGCCCATTGCAACTGGTCGAATGAGAGCTTTTTCCACCTTCGCCCACTTCCAGTGGTCGAATGTGTCTTCATGATCACGTCCAGTCTTCCTTCGTCCCTTTATCATCTACCTTCGCCCAGTCTTTTCTACCTTCGCCCATAATATTCACCTTCGGCCAAGCTCTAACATGTGTTAATTATGTATATCCAATCCTTAGTCGCAAAACGCATCAACAATAATATATGTTTTAACCACCTTATACTAATATTTAATAAAAATCATGGATCTCGACGTTTTAGTGCGTTTTAAAAATTATTCGTAACATTTTTTTAACCTTGTATAATTATAATATGTATTTAATAATATAGGTTATTTATGTTAAATGCTTCAAAAAATAAATGTTGGAGCCGGGACTCAAACCCGCATCCAACAGTTTTCAATAATATGCACCAACCAATTGAGCCACTTTGCTTCTTGTGAAGAAATCCTAAGACAATTAAATATAACACCTTCCTAGTTAACATGGTCAATCATCACAAAAAGTCAACACCCATTAACAAGGATCATTGAATATAAAAAATAACGCGTTTTTACTTAATTAAATCCCGCAATCTACTCCTCTTTGATTGATAAACCTTCCAAAATTGTACAAAGGTGTTATCAGTCCGCTAATCATGGATAATTGATCGAATTTAACTCGTTTTAGAACCTTCCTTAACCCAAGATCCGAATTCGTATATGTAGACCAAGTTAACGCAATCAAACCTGCGCACACACACACACAAATATATGCGACTTAGAGTTCCCACATACGAAATCACGTTTTCAAACTTCAAATCGTTCGAATTTGAAGCTTTCTCTTTGGGTTCTTTTGTAGTCGGATACACCTCCTGTGACACCCCAAGAAAATCCCACATCGGCCGTGGCCAGGAGAGATCCTTGGTTCATAAGTAATGTCTTGCCTCTTAAATCACCAACGCGTTTTGGGGCTTTATGTTAGTGGATGAGAGGAGAACTCCACAGTTAAGCGTGCTCAGGTGGGAGAAATTCCAGGATGGGTGACCTCCTGGGAAGTCTCCACCAGGGCACCCAAAAACAAATCCGTGAGCTCTGGATGGGCAAAGCGGACAATATTGGTGATGAGAGGGGCAGGGTGTTATAGATGGTATCAGAGCCACTCCTGTGCCGTTCGGGATGGTGGGTACACACCTCATCAGGGACGATGAGACTTTAACAGGGGATGAATGTGACACCCCAGGAACACACCTCATCAGGGACGATGAGACTCTAACAGGGGGTGAATGTGACACCCCAAGAAAATCCCACATCGGCCGTGGCCAGGAGAGATCCTTGGTTCATAAGTAATGTCTTGCCTCTTAAATCACCAACGCGTTTTGGGGCTTTATGTTAGTGGATGAGAGGAGAACTCCACAGTTAAGCGTGCTCAGGTGGGAGAAATTCCAGGATGGGTGACCTCCTGGGAAGTCTCCACCAGGGCACCCAAAAACAAATCCGTGAGCTCTGGATGGGCAAAGCGGACAATATTGGTGATGAGAGGGGCAGGGTGTTATACCTCCATTCGAATCAGATTTGCTTAATTATAAGTTTCTTGTTAGTCGATCTGATGTGTAGAACGAAAGCCCCATATCATCTCTTATAATCTGCATCCTTTTATTGGTTAATTATAAGGATCGAATGGTTAGGGTTCATATAGACCGGATTGGGATTTTTTGTTGTTTTCATGTAATGTATAAATAAAGTTTGAAACCAGTTCCTAACACAGAAGAGACCCAGACCAGTTGGTCTGGGCGCTAGTTTACAACTCAGAGGTCCCGGGTTCGAAACCCACAAGGACTGTTTTTATTTTTGGATTGTATTCTTTTTATTTGTTTTGTCTTATTATCATTACATATATATACAAGTCATTAAATACTTATTATTTTTCTTTTTATATCAAAATAACTCCAAATTTTTTTTATAAAAATCATTCTATCATCTTGAAACCCTAAAGTTTATATCTAAAATTTTGTTTTCTATAAAAATATTTATTTAGTATTTTTAAAGTATAAATTTAGTTAGATCATAATTAATTCATGAAAAATTCATTTTTCATCATCTTAATACCAAATTTTTTGTAGAATTGTTTCTATCCATTTAAAACTTTTTGGTAATGTTATTTTCTCTAAAAAGGTTAGTTTACCTATTTTCGTGATTTAATCCTATTTAATTGATTATATTCAATTAAGTTCTATTTTAAATGAAAACAATTTTTAAAATTATTTTTCACTTAGACCACATATTAAATAATGTTATAAAATGAATAACATTTTTGCACTTTATTTGTAATTATTTCCAAATTATTGCATTTTTTATGTTCATAAATCAATTTAAAATATAAAGATATCAAAATTATAAGTCCTAAAAATTCTGAAATTATTATTAGTATCTCAGTATAAAATGGACTTGTGATTTTCGTATTTAATTGATTTAAATTATTTATACTTTAATTTCATATGAAATTGCATAAAACCAAATATTTACATATTTAAGCCGTTCCATTATTTACACTTTTAATTATTTATTAAATCTCCGTAACTTGAAATAATTAATGGAGATCATAATATTTTCATTTAAATAATTGAAATGATTAAAAACCAATTATGGGTTAACTCAAAACCCCTAAAATCCCGAAATCTAGTCTACAAAACCCTAAGTGCCTAATCCTAGATAACTTAGACTTTAAGATCGTTCCGTTACAATTATTAATTTATCCATTTAGGTTAATACTTTGGGATATTCTAATCCAAACCTTGCGGTTTAACATATTTCAAGATATTACACAAACGGTGAGTTTACATAGCCCCTTTTTGTTATTTTACTATTTTTGGGGTGAAACATGTTGCATTTTCAAATACAATTCATCATAAGTGCCTATGTGTGATTTCTATGTTGCATTATGTCTTAAACAATACTTTGGTAATCACAATTAGACTAGCGTAATCATTAACACTGCGCAAGCTGACGATACACAATGATAGATCTGTTGGATTTACAACCCCACCCGGATACGTGTAACTCCAGTATGGGTAACGTGGGTGATTGTTATCGAACACATAAACACCAACGAGTGAACCATATGCGTATGGGATGGACCACAATAATTATGTCACAAGGTTTGATTATGCAAACGATTTACCGGGTAGTTTTGTTTTCACACATGGACTAGATTTGCCATGACACTAGAATTGTACAAGCTTTTATTCTCATGATACAATATTCAAACTTATGTAATTCTCACAAACTTTTGTTGACCCAAAATATTTTCAAACTTAACATGTTTCAGGTTATAGCTTTGTTTGAAGATTAGAGTTAATGCTTGAAAATTTATATTTAGTGTTTCTCATTTGATGTACAAATTCCTTTTAGAACAAGTGTATGTAATTCATTTAATTAATTATTGAAACTTATTATTTACCATGAGCTACTGAACAATCATCAATACGTGTCAATCCGATGTTTCTGCCATCGGTTGGGATACGGGAATAAAGTTGGTCTGGCTAGGAAGAAGCTCCCTCCACCCACGGATCATGAGAAGCAGATTCCAACCCGGGTAGCAGACTCATTGCAGGCCTTGAGGAGTGATTCACTGGAAGCTATAACCCGGCTCAGTAGCATGGTTGGCGATTTAGGCACCTCCTGCTTCCGAGCTGTATTGGAACCATTTGTTGTACTGTCTTCTGATGGTGAGGATACGTTCTCCGGTTAAAGAATGTTACAATAGTATTTGTCATGTAGTTTCGTATTTTGTTACGATGTTTTGTACGTATCCTCATGTATGCACTGTTTAGAATGAATGAATTATGTGTGCTTGCCAGATGTCATGATTATTTAACTCTTAATGTTTATTGGACAGCAGTCCTCAGAGTGTTATTAATTAATTGCCATCATTACATGACATCGGCAGACCTCATCAGTCGTCTTGTCTTCTGTCAGTCGGCGATTGTCAGGCAATTAATAACGAATTTTTAAGAAGTCCCTTGATCTTCCCATGGAAGTCTTTATAAGTCAGGTTTCATATCATGATGATATCTTTATCCTCCATCTTTTCTACCTATTTACTCCATGGCTCAACGATACGCCTCCCTGGATGAACTTTTGAAAGAACTCGATGCACTAGATGGCCTGAGGAAGTTACGTCAGTATTCAATCAAAATGAACCAGCACCGGGAAGCAATGGAAGATTTTAATAACAGGACGGCCGATTGGGTAGAGGCCCGAAGGAATGGTTTGACATACTCACGGAGGCCTCAAAGGTTGTTCAATGAGGCTGTTCCAGGTGTTGTTCAACCACCACATGCACAACATGTGAACCCCATGGCACCGATGGTTGTGGAGATTCCTGGTAGCCCTGAGGCTCAAGGGGTTCCTAATCATATGGGGATGACAAATGTTGGTGACGACATCCCTGTTGATGAGGGACCCAACATGGATCCACATGCTATCCTGGCAGTGGGAGGACCGTTGGGTGATCATGACCTGGTGCTCCCTGATTTTGCTCATGCTGGAGACTTGCTATACACCCCTGCCGAGGTGTTAGTTATTTGAATGATGTAATGTAAATTGTGCAAGTACTTGTTTATATTTTGTTTAGTGAAGCCGTATGTGGCCACGATTCAGGTAGCGCTTTTTGTGTAGTGGTAGGGTAGTTTTTTGTAATGGCAAAGGATTTTTGTCCTTTCTCCTACCATATTGATGAACTCTTAATGTATTAGTTGTAATGTTGACATCAATATATATATGGAACATGAACATAAATATAATTGTGGACATTCATTGTATTAAAGATGCTGCCGTTAGAGGTGTCTTATTAATAATCATAAAAAACAGTTGTCCATGGAGACCAATAGGTAGATAGTACATGGCAATCGGAATGCTAACAATCTATAGTATTACTTGCATGATAAAAGCTTCTTGCACTGGGACATAATCAGACGTGACATTTTTTGAGCTGAGTTGCGTTCCAGGTATGTGGGACCGGTTCGCCGTTCAGCTGCTTCAAAGAGTAGGTCCCTATGCCCAGCATCTCGGCTATCTCGTATGGCCCTTCCCAGTTTGGACCGAGCTTCCCTTGAGGCTGGGACCTGCTTGCTTCATTGTCTCGCATGACCAACTCTCCCACCTTGAAGGACCGTTCAAGGACCCGCTTGTTGTAATATTTTTACAAGAGTTTTTTGTAACGGGTTTCAATGATGCAAGCTGCTTCTTGGCGTTCCTCCAATAGCTCCAAGTTTCTCCGCAATATCTCCTCATTCTCAGTTCCGCTATTACTCCTTCGCAAAGAAGGAATGCCAATCTCGGCCAGGATTATTGCCTCGGACCCAAAGGTCAAGCTAAATGGTGTTTCGTCGTTACTGGTCTTCAGCTTGGTCCGGTAAGCCTAGAGGACATGAGGCAACTGTTCAACCCAGGACTTCCCCTCCGAGTCCAGTTGTTTCTTGATTCCGTCTCAAACGCTTTGGTTAGTCCTTTCTACTTGACTGTTGCCTTGGGGATGGGCGTTTGAGGTGAAAACTTGCTGGATGTGTAGCTCTTTGCACCATTCTTGCAGTGATCTATCCGCGAACTGCGTGCCATTGTCACTGACAAACGATATGTTCCCATAAAAACCTTCGGATGTTTATTGCCTCGATTTTAGCCAACGGCTTAGCTTCAACCCACTTCGTAAAATAATCGATGGCAACTATCAGATACTTTAGCTTCCCGGGAGCAAGAGGAAAAGGGCCAACCAAGTCCACCCCCACTTCTGGAAAGGCCAGGCTGCTGTGACGGGTATCAAATTATTTTTTGGTCGGAGTGTCTACAGTGCATATTTCTGACAGCTGATGCACTTTTGCAATTATTCTACAGCCATGTTGTGCATTCCCAGCCAAAAGTATCATGTATTGGTTATTTTTGCAACTACTGCCCGAGGGCCCGCGTGTATCCCACAGATACCTGCGTGGATCTCCTGTATTTAATACTTTGCTTCTGATGGGGCGACACAATGCAAGGCCGAGCCCAGGTATGACTTTCTGTACAGAACACCGCCATGAAGTTCGTATTGCAGGGCCTTTGTGTGGATTTTCATGGCTTCTCCTTTATTATCTGGCAAGTGCCCATGCTCCAAAAACTGTTGGATTGTTGTCATCCATGATATCTCAACTGCATGCACGATGTGTACAGTTGACACCTGAGTAGATGGCTGTTTCAGGGTTTCGATGTGGACATCCTTCTCGGTTCCTGGGGACGCCAGTTTGCTAAGTGCGTCTGTGATGTCATTCCTGTGTCACCGGACATGGATCAACGTTATCTTCTGAAACTTAGACATCGTTCCTTGGTCTTCTCTAAATATTTTTCCATGGTGTCGTCCCGGGCTTCGTACGGCTCATTAACCTGATTGTTTACCAGCAGCGAGTCCACATGGGCATCAACCCTCTTTGTGCCCATTGACAAAGCCATGCGCATACCTGCTAATAATGCTTAGTACTCGGATTGATTATTGGAACATTCGAAATCAAAACACAGGGCGTACAGGAACTTCGCCCCCTCGGGGCTGACGATGTGTATCTAGTATTTTTCATTTTGATGTACAAATCTTTAGAATAATTGTACGTAATTTATGTAATTAATTAATGAAATTTATTATTTACCATGAGCTACTGAACAATCATCAATACGTGACATCCCGATGTTTCCGCTATCAGTTGGGACTATTACATACCACGAGGCACGTGACATACCAGGATCCCATAGCCATAAGTCATAAGAACGACTCTAAATACCCAAACCATTTAGTTCGTTATTGAAAATCAAGTTTAGCGTTTACCAAAAAGTTTAGTTAAGTTTGCGGAAGAGTAAACCAAACATAGATAGTTTAAAACCATGAGCAAAACAACACGCCCAAAATAAAACCATACGAAAGAAAACGTAAAAGCATAAATTGAAGTTTAGATGTATGCCTAGATCCAAATGCAGTGAAGTTTGCAGTGCTTTCTAATCGTGGCACCGGAAGCTAACTACCTACAAAAGCATGTATATTGCGTGTCAACATAAAGTTGGTGAGTTCACATAGTAAAGAAGGTGAGTAAGTAAACGCGCGATTTTCCAAAACCACGTAACCAAGTAAAAGCGTAGGTCTCCAAGACCACGTAACAACTAATTCGCATGCCAGGGGTAGCTAACCCACTCATTGTCACTAAACAACTGATTATTGGGAACATACAGTGTGTTAACTTACGTTATGCTGCCTTAGTACCAGTTTCTATCAACACTAGTCAGCTCCTCAAGAGCTTGGTCAAAAGTTCATGCCCGTGCTCCCGACACTACAAGCATGAGGTTGCGGCACAACCTAATAGCGCTATCAACTAATACCCCGTTCGCCTCCGGTGATTAACCCAATAATATAATAAGGACTTTAAAGTGATAGAGTGTGTTTAGTTCAAAAAGGACATAAAACTTGAATTAGTAAGAACAGATACACCCTGTGAACCTTAGCACCTTGTAACACAGGATGTGTGAGTTGTCCTAAACTAGACTAGAAACTTTAAGTATGATTGTCCCAACCTGAGACACATGGTTTTGATAAAAGAGTAGTGAAACTCACCTGATAAAGATGCTTGTGTTCTAGTGAAGACGAATTACGTAGCTAATATTGCCCAGACAGTACTTGCCCTATGATTTATTAAAAGCATGGTAGATCACAAGTTCTAGTCGTTCATCATACAATTTGTCTACGTTATTGAGTTATGTGAACCTTGGTTTTATACTAGTGATAGAGTAAGACATCTTAACATGGGTTTAGGACATTATTTTACCCAAGTTGATGTTAACCCATGATCTAGCTTTGTTAACACATGTTAGTTGATGGTTGCCGATTTTTAAACATGATGATCTATGTGATCTTAGTATAAATGTACTTGTTTTATAGTGTTTAAGAAGTAGATAGTTGTGTTAACTATGGTAGCCGATTAGAGCAAGGTTTGGATCGGGTTCACAAGGGCCGAAAGGTTCTAAGCTAAGAAAAAATAGAATGGTTAGATAACTTACCTAGTTGATCAAAGTGGAGTTGGATTGTCTTGATGCTTCCCTTACTCGAGCCTTGGCTTCTTGGGTGTGGCCTTTTGGCCATAGGTGATCAAGAGAGAGATAGAGCAAGAGTGTTTGTGTTGGTGTGAGTTTGTTCTATGTAGAAACCTCCTTATATAGGGGATAATATGGCTAGCTTCTCATTTGATTTCTTGTAACCATTGATTAGTACATATGCCTCATTGGTGTATTGGCTTGTCAAGGTGTAGTGTAGCTTCCATGTGGGTTCGGCCGAAGGGAAACTTAGCATAGGATCTTCCATTTTTAGCAAAGTTTAGGCCTAGAGGTGAGTGTGTTAGAATGGTAGAGTCCTAGAATGGTGCAAGCTGGAGGTTTTGTCTTCTTATTGTCAAGCATGCTATGTAATGCCAAAGTACAATTCCTTTGATGGTGATGGAAGGTGTTCGGCCGATTAGTGTATAGGTCACCTAGGTTTGGAATGGTTGACATAGCCTGTAGGTTGTCATAGTTTGTCTTGATGTCCATTCTAGTGTAATATTGACAACTAAGATCCTCCTTGCTTGCTTCCTTTCTTGCGGCCGATTATAGGACAAGAAGTATAGGACAATTGGTTTGTAAAAGTGATGGATAATTCATGCTTTCTCATGGTAGCCGATTGGAGCTTCAATTCCCAAGGTAATGTATTTGCAATTATTGTGTGAAAGGGACATGAGGGAGTTTGGTGAAAGTGACAAGTCCTTGGGCTCCTTCCTTGATGTTTCGGCTAGTATAGGTTAGGAAAAGTGATTAGCTTTAGGTGGTAGTGGTAGGCTTATGGATAGTGACATTTCCTAGTTTTCAAGTTTGTCTCCATGTGTTTTTGAGTTGTCACCAGGGCTGAAATCTACAAGTAGCATAGGAATGTTTGATTGTTTCTAGATAAGGTAATGTAGTCATCCTAGGGAATTGAAGTGAGATTAGTGTTTAACTAAATAGGTAAAATATTTGGATGGTTTATGGTGATAAAGACATGACATAGGGTGGAAATCGGCTAGAGTGCACAAGGAGGTTTCTAGTTCAAGTTATGAGCATACTTGGGATTGTGTAAGATAAGAAGGTAGGTTATCTTTTTGGTATAACTCTTAGGTGTGTAATGGATTTCTTGTGGCCTTGTGAAGCTTTGGCCGAAGTAAGAAAGTGGAGGGATAAGGTGTCATGTGTTGTAAGATAGACTAGGCATGTGTTTACTTGTATAGGTAGTCGAGTGAGCATGTATACATGGTGATATATGTGAGGTGCCGTGTGTATATATACACGTGTGAGTATGTTTTGTGAAGTTCCATGACAAATATCTTTGCTATGATCCAAGACTTAACATATTATGTTAATTAATCGGCCTATTTGTGTAAATAGTATTGTGATTGTACATTTGTGTCCATTAAATAGTTTCTAGTACCCTTCGATATAGGAATTTCATTCGGTCTCACAATGGTAAGAGTTAGTTAAGTTCTATGCCTCTTGATGACGGCATTAACATGTAATTTGCTTCATAGGTATCATTCGTTCATTAACTGATAATCCATAGGTACATATACATCTCGTGTGTGTGTGTGTACGTGTGACTTACCTAGCTAACATTAGCTAAGTAGAATTCAAGGAATCTAAGTGCAAGTAACTAGATTTTGGTTAAGGTAAGAACCTGAAATTACGGGGTATCACAGAAACGATTGATGACTGCTAGTCTTCCGTTAAGGGTTTGTGCCTCCTTTAGCGTCATAGGGGATGGCATGTTAGTAATTGCTGCAACTTTTTAAGGATTGACCCGAAAACCGTCTTTGGAGACAACCACCCCCAGGAATTTTCCTTCTTCGACTCCAAAGGAGCACTTTCCCGGATTCAACTTGATGTTGTATTCCCGTATCTTCTTGAAGGTTTCCCCAATGTCAGCAATAATTTCCTCTTCTGTGCGACTTTTTATCACCAAGTCTTCCACGTAGACTTCCAAGTTCCGCCCTATTTGATTCTCAAATGTTTGGTCCATGAGCCTTTGATACGTTGCACCCGCATTCTTTAACTCGAAAGGCATCTTGGTGTAATAGTAAATGCCCACATCAGTGTGGAATGCGGTTTTGTCTTCATCTTCTCGAGCCATCTTTATCTGATGATATCCTTTGTGGGCGTCAAGAAAACATTTGAACCTAAACGGTGCTAAGGATTCCACTTTGAGGTCAATCTCGGGGAGCGGGTATGCGTCCTTCGGACACGCCTTGTTGAGGTCCTTATAATCTACACACATACGCCAAGTTCGGTCATGCTTTCTGACAATGACGGGGTTGGCGACCCAGGTATGGTACTTGGCTTTCCGCAAAATGCCTGCTTCTTCCAACTTCTTTACTTCCTCGACCACATCAGCTCGACGGTCTAGAGCCATGCTTCATCTTTTCTGTGCAATGGGCTTGACCGCCGGAAACGTCGACAGTTTGTGTTCCGCTTTAGATCTTGCTATGCCCGTCTTGTCGGCCAACTTGAAGGCGAACACATCTAAATTACTTTTCAGCACCTGTGTAAGCTGGTCCTTTGCATTGTTCGACAAGGTATCTCCAATCAAGACTATTTGATCTGGGTATTTAGCATTCAGTACCCATCTCTCTGGACCCCTCAAGCCTGTAGGGGCTTCACGGCATGGCTTGTTATCCACCGTAGCACAGACCCTATCCCCGGATACTGTTGCAACACCTTGGGGAGTAGGGAACATAAAGAATCCTTGGGCAGTTGAGACTAGGGCGTCAATTCGACCTAGAGTGTAGCGGCCTATAATCACATTGTACTGGGAGTTCGCTGGTATTATAAGGAATGTGACCAGGATGGTTCTCTCCCTTCGTCCATATCCTATTGTAACCAGAAATGTCAGTTGTCCCGACAGTTCAACGCTCTCGCCAGTAAAGCCTCTGACATGACCTCTTGCAGGCTCTAACATCTTTTGGTCTACCGGACGCATTCGGCGGAAACACGGTTCATATATTATGTCTTCAAAGCTGCCCGTGTCCACAAGAATCCTTCTCATGCTGTAATCCCTGACGGCGGCAGAAATCACCAAGGCTTCCATGCTTAGTACCTTGTAATGCGGTGGTACAGTCATAACTGCTTCCATCCAAGGCTCAAGGCGTTCGAATATTCTTTTCCGATCATACCTGGTATCTACCCGAACCATGTTCATTTCCCATGGCCTTTTCCCTACGGCTTTATCCGCTCCTACGGAGGAGGGGGCCGGCTTCACATCTTTCAACACTTGTGCCAGCTTACCGGTCCTGACAAAGTACCCGATTTGCCTCTTCAGCTGGAAACAATCATTCGTGTCATGGTCGGCACCCTTGTGGTATGAACAGTACTTTGACTTGTCCTGTGACGTGGAATCCTTGAGAGGACGGGGTGCATTAAGCCTCAAATCTTTCGATTCCAGTATCTGAGGCGGTGTCTTGGTCAATTCAGGGTAGTCAAGTTTTGGTTTGGTAGGACTTTCGCCTTTTCCGGAGAATGTATCTCGAGGCCTATCGGATCTTCGGCGGTCATCTCATCGGTCATCCCAGTGACCATTCCGGGTGTACGGTTGGCTCGGGGCCTCTGTTTTCCCCCTATTTTTGGAGCTTTGGTGATCACGGTGATCGTTCTGATCGGCAACTTTCGCAGATTCTTGCTCTTTTCTAACAGCGTGATTCATGGCTACGGACTTCTCCAACTTTAGGTATGCATTTGCGATAGTCATCATTTCGTCCCTGTCTGCGGGTAACCTTTAGGTCTATGGAGTTTTAGCAGTAAACCATCGTCATTAACACCCATGGTGAAGGCAGTGCATGTCAACTCTTCTGTGAGCCCTGGAATATGGATTCGTTCTTTGTTGAACCGGATTATGAAATTCTCCATGGACTCATTGTCACGCTGCAGTATGTGTATCACCTCGTCCATGTACATGGTATGTCTTCTCTGCTGGCTAAACTGCTGTGAGAACCCTTAACAATCTCGCTCAAGTTGGCAACTGAGCCGGGAGGAAGACTGTCCCACCAAACCCGGGCCGCCCCCACCAGCGTCTGAATAAACATGTGGCACCAGGCGGGCATAGGCCAGTCCTTTTGATCGTCCGACTAATTCAAAGATGTTAAGGTGGTCATCCGGATCTCTAGTACCATCGTATTTACCCACTGTTGATGGCAGCTTCAGTTTGGGTGGCAGTGGTGCGTTGGCTATCCTTGTCGTAAGTTTCAAGTAAGTGGCCATCGCCGGGGGTCGGTACGGCCTAGTCAAATCTTCCTCATCTTTGTCTTTAGGGTGATCACCGTTTTGACCCCGCTCCCCACCTTGTGTCCCCGGATAGGTAATGTGGGGGACAGGATGGCTAGTAACGGGTGTCCCGTCGTATGTCAGTCTGGTTCTGACCTCTTCAAGGCGGGCTCCCATGAATTGCGGAGTAGTGTTGATTGCCCCCCCCCACCTGGACATTGGTTGTGGCATTGGCACGCATAGGCTGATACATGTACCCGTATGGATGCAATAGATAGTATGGCATATACGGTTGATTCCCGGGTGTGACCAGGGTATAAGGAGCCATTGTTGGGGGTGTTAAAGTGGCCATGGGTAAGGACATCATAGTTGTCGTCATTGCTGCAGAAAACAATGGCAGGCTTGCAGCTGCGGAAATCCATGACATGGTTGCTGAGGGTGGTTGCGATCTCCTATTGGTATAGGGTTAGTATGGGTCTTGTGTATGTGTAAGTGGCTGTTGGGGTGATCCGGGGGAAATATGGTGTTGATGGGGTAAGACCAATGGGCAAGGCGAATGATGGCCCAACACGAGACGCTGGGGTACTGGCTCTTTGATTTGCGGAGGCGAATCCCAGGGGATGTTCGACCATTATTTCCTCATCCACCGAGTCCGCCGAGAAAGGTCTTCATTCTCGTTAACAGCCCTTCCCAGATCTTGATGAACACCGGGTGTTACGGTGACTTGAGTATTCTGATTCGATGCGATTCAGTTCAGTGGAAAAAGATGGTTCTCTGTCTCTGTATTCCGTCCCACGGATGGCGCCAATGAAGAAACAAGTACCTTTGGGGGCCAAGCCTTCTGAACGAAACATAGGAATACCCCTTCCGACCTCTCTGAACGAACAAGATCAACTAACTGCAAAACAAAACACGTTAGTACTCGTCACAGGATTGGGGGTTTTCCTGTGACCACCCTCCGGCGTGAGAATAAGTATCGTTTTAAGATGTGGGTATTATGAAAGTGTATTGAGATTTCAAGTGAGTCCTTTGTTTTACCTGGGACCTCCTTTTATAATTGAGATATCCTGCTTACAGATATCTACGCAAAGTCGTTTCCTCGTCATGATTCCTCCAGAATAGAAGGAGATTACTGTTATCAGTTATCGGTTATCATCAACCCGTAAAGATTTGTTTGGTTGTTTCTATCAACAGATTGGCTCGTTAACCGCCTAATATTATCGTTTAAATTGGTTAGACCAAGTTTATTGGGCTTAAACGGGTTGGGCCAAGTTTGTTATGTTTGTTTTGGTGTGGGCCGGTCTATCTTGACTGAGCCCCACCTCGTCAATTGGTTTAGTCATAATTCATTGTTTCTAGTTTGTAGTTCTAACAATTTTTTAAAATTATTCATTTAATTCTAACGGATTACTCAAATGTAACCGTATCAATGTTGATTGGAATTATTTTTCTTAAGATAATATTAAATCATCACTTTACCTTTAATACTAAGAAAATAAATGAATACCGAGAAACCCATCGTCACTGATATATGATATGTGTCGTTCAGCTTTCTTCAAGATCAAAATCGTCACCCTTCTTCTCCCTTTGGGTTTCACGATTGGGCCGTTTGTCTTCCATAGATAATAGATGTTTGTATTATTAGAATTCGTTAATATATGAATTTGACCTAAGTTATAAATTAGCTCATTACCAAGCACAAGCATAACTAAAGCCCATAACTTAAATCTTAACCTTAAACGAATTTATTCGAATTTCTAATATGAATTCGATTCGAATTGGTCAGCTTTTAATCGAATACGAATTCAGTAAAAAAAATTATTCAAAAAATTCGATTCGAATAATTCAAAAATTCGTTATTCGATTCGATAAACACCCATTTTGTATTTCTCCATAGGTTTATTCCACCTAGCTACCTGTGCATTCCTCAATAATACAACAAATCTCATGCGTATTACACAGGCATGCATGAAGTTTTGGGCAACACTCTCCTTGGCCTTTGACCTTTTGACTTTAAAAGTTTTTTTTTTTGAACGGCAAAAGCGCTATATATATATAGGCCCAGCAAGAGGCTGGAAAAAACCCAATACAAGCACCAAAACACCAAAAGGAAGCACAAATTACAACAAATCTAGAACATCAAAATTGGACCATTTATCTAAACATAAAGGAGGAAGGTTCGACCTATTCGCAATCCACAAAAACGAGTCTTCCTTGATAGCCTTGACTGTCCTTTTAATCGGAATGAAGTACCCCTCGAACACCATACTGTTTCTTGCTTTCCATAGGTTCCAAAAGGTGGCGATCGCGACCATATAACCCAAAGTCTTCCATATCTTACACCCGGGGTTGTCGAGTAAGGTTTGAACCGTGCCCTTCACATCTGTGCATTGAGGCGGCCAAGAAACCCAAATCCAAACCAGAATGTTCCACCAAATGCTACGCACAAATAAACAATCAACAAACAAGTGGTCCGATGTCTCCTCGCAATATGCGCATCTGTCGCATAAAGGGTTTGTTGGATCAGTTTAAGCTGCTCTTTTAGTTGAACATGCTAGTTGACACTTAAGTGTTTAGCAAGTTCTTGGTGAGTGTTAGCACAACGGAATGTTTACAAGTTTTATAGCTACACTTATCAACAGGAGTTATTACTCCCCCTGGAACCAAGAACTAATAAATGAGAAGTGTTTATTGAGAATCTAAGTATTGAATGAGAATGAAATTCTTTGACAGATTCTCAGTAAACACGAAATGGAAATAACAATAATAAGAGTTGAAGGATTTCTTGTATTAAAATCAATGTCTAAAATAGAAGGATGAATCCTTCTATTTATAGACTTTACAAATACATGAACCTTGCCAAAAGCAAGTTCAGAAACAAGTTGCAACAAGTTGCAGTCTTGGAACTTGTACATAAAGCAAAAAGAAATACTAAAGTATTAAACTACTGATATACAAAGGCGGTGGAAAAGATCTTCTTTAAGTACTGATGAATGACAAACTACTGATGAGTAGTTTGTCTTCAGTAGTTCTTCAGTAGAAGTGTCTGGTTTGAACTTCAGAACTTCTAATGACTTCTTCTTCAGCACTTCTGAATCTCTTCTTCAGCAGTTTGATTCTTTGTCTTCAGCAGTTCCATACTTAGAGTATTTTGACAGAAAGTGAATTAGACTAAGGTTTGCAAAAGTGGTTTCACCAATCCTTTTTGTCCTAACAATCTCCCCCTGGATTGATGAAGCCAAAACCTTACTAATTCCTTATTGTTCCTTTCTGTTCTTCACAATTTTCCATATTCCTTTGAACATGGAATTCTTGAGCTGGTTTAGTTGACATCAGTAAGAGACCCTTTTCTTGGTTCCAAGTGTTGGATTGTAAGCAGGTCTTTGGTTGATAGTTTCTTCAGTTCATTCATCGACCTATATTCCCTGCTTGTTTGATCTCTTCTTGTCACAAGTACTGAGTTATTATCAGTAAAGGACCATCTGATGACTGGTACTTTAGACTTGTCAAAGTCTGCAGTGTAGGGAACCATGGTGGTACCCTGGGTTTCTCCTGAGTTTTGAATGTTTTCAACTTCAGTGACTCTCAGGTGGGATTCACTTCCCTGCTGTTGTTCCATCACATTAGGTATCTGAAATATTGGCAAATGATGTTCAGTTACTACCTTGGTGTGCAGTTTGTCTGTGATGGTCTTCTGGATTTGATATGCAAAGGTGGAAGGATCCCTGAATTGTGTGAGCAGAGGCTTCTCTTCTATGTCAAAATCAGAATGTACTACTGTACTACCTTCTAGTAGTACTATTCTGAAATCAGTCTTTACTTTTTCCTCTGTCTTCTTTCTTTGGGTAGCTGGTCTTCTTTGAACACCAGAAGTTCTAACTACTGAAGTTGAAGCTTCAGCAGTTTGAAACTTCTCTGGATTAGCAGCCCTTGCAGCCTTGTATTTTCTGTATGTGTCCACCAATCTTTCTTCTTTCCACTTGGACACTGAGGCTTTTGAACCATAACCATTGGCTACCAGTTCTTCTATCATCTGAGCTCTCTTGGCCTTTGTGTCTTTACTTGTTGCAAGTTTATCTGCAATAAGTTGAGCTCTTCTTGTCAGCTCTTCCACAGAGAGTCTCTTCAATGTATGGGCTTTGACTTTGCTGTTCTTCATAATGTAAGACATCAGTTGATGTTTTTTGTCTTGTTCAGCAATCTCATCTAGGCTAGCCTGCCTTTGTAGTTCAGCTTCATAAGCCTGAAGTTTTTCTTCATGGCTTAGATCTAAGTCATCCCTTTCTTCCAGATTTTTCCAAATCAGATCTTCTCTGGCCTTCTTTTGAGCTGCAACTAAACTCTTCTCAAGTAAATCAGCTGATTGAGAGATTGGAGAAGAGTTTAGCACAGTCATTGTTGTAACTGTTGTAGTAGGCCTGATAGGAGCAGAGGTTGGTTGAATAGGAGCAGTTGATATGGAAGGGTCAGCAGTTTGAGTCTTGGAAGTGTTAACTTCTGATGGGTTGACAACTTCTGATGGTTTGTCAACTACTGAAGGATTGTCTTCAGTACTTTCTGATTCTTCATCAGAACTTTGGCCATCAGAGGTTTCTTCATTATGCCCTTGGGATTCATCAGCCTTTTCAGCATCTTCTATTTCTTGAATAGAGACACCAAATTGTTGTGCCAGTTTCTCTTTTCTAGCTTGATCTTTTTGATCTCTAGCTAGGATAGCCACTCTTGCCTTTCTTCTGGCTTCAAGTGTATCCATAGGCACCTTGATTTTCTCCCCCTTTTTGGCTTTATCACCTTTGGAAGTTGAAGCTTGGGAGAAATGACCTTGAAGATGAGCAATCTGTTTGCTGTTGTGATCAATCTTGTTGGACAGATCATTCATCTTCGTCTGTATCACTCCAAATTGGTTCTTCATGGACAGCTCCAAGTCAGCTGTGTATGTTTGGATGTGATTTTTGATGAGGGTGTTCATCATGTGATACAAGGGACCATCTGGGCTGCATAGTTGGTTCAGGTCTATGCTTGTTTGCCCAGGAAATTGGGTAGGCATTTGTAGTGAGGGGTGTGTTTTTGGTTGATCTCCTTGTTGTACAGGAGATGCCACTCTAGGGGAATCATGGATTGAGTGGGCTTTAACCTGAGATGGTGTGACTAGCTTCTTGAGCTTAGAGACACCATGTGCAGGACCTTCACTTATAGCCGTCAATTCAGTAGTTTTGTGTTTTGAAACATCATCCAAATTAATGGAATCATCTGAATCCTTGATTACATCCTCAATGAGGACTGTATCAGTTACATCATGAGCTGAGCCCAACTCAGTTGTCTCATGTACCTCTTGTTCTTGGTTCAGAGGATTTCCTACCTCAGGCATTAAGCCTTCATCAGTAGTTGCCACAGTTGAGGTCTTAGCTATTTTACTTCTGTCCTTAGGTCCACCACTGGGTGGTAAATGAGTAGTAGCAGCCTCAAAAGTACCAAAGGTTTCTAAGTTTGGGCTTAGAGACCCTGGTTCATCCTCATCTCTTTGGTTAGGGCTATGAGTGTCCACATCCATGTCACTGTCTGAGTCTATGTCCCCTGTTTGATGTGGTTGATGGGGACTGACATATGTAGATGGGACTTTCTCTTTTAGCCCGGAGAGAAGTTTGGCTATTTCGATGTCTGGTTCAGAAATTTGGGGTGCTGGTTCAGTAGTTTGGGCAATGGGTTCAGCAGTTTCAAAAGAAGAGTCAATTGAAATATTTTTCTTAAGTCTTTTTCTTTTGAAAAGGATAGTTATTGGTGCTCTTGGTGGGGTTTGAGATGGATGAGACTGAGAGGATGTTTCAGTCACATCTTTAAGAAGTGCAGATTGCACAATAGTTTGTTCAGGCATCTCAACCTCCTGAACAGCTTTTCTTTTAGGTTTGGTGGGTTTTTGTTTTGTAATATTGGGTTTCTTGGCCTTTGGTGGAGTAGGTTTGGAAGATGAGGGTTCCATGGGGACTGGTGCTTGTTCCCCTTGGTCATCTTCTGGCCAGGCAGCCTGTTTGTTGTGCCTTGAGTATGCTTGTGAGGTTAAGGGTTTCAAAATTTCAATTTTACCCACAAGCACCTCATTACCCAGTTCAAATATTATGCACTGCATAATGAACCTTGGATATAACAAAAACTTTTTCTTAGTGTTATTGTGATGTAACACCAACTCATTAAAGAAAAGTTTTGATGCCCTGAAATTTGTTTCATTCACAATAGAATGAAAGATTGGTTGAAAGGTTGAAGGCATCTAGTCATAAGAACCAATTTTAGGACTCAAGCACATAATAATATAATGAAACAAAAGTTTATATTTTGGTTCAAAATACTTTTTAAAGATTGTAGCTTGTGAGAGAGTACCTTGATAACCACACTCAGTCATGGTTAGGTGGATAGCAGAGTTGTCAAACTTTTCAGGGGCATTCACATCATTCAACCCCAGTCTGTTTGAGAGTATGGCCGGTGTTATGGCCATTTGTCTCCCTTTAATTGTTGAGTTGAGGGAGATAACTTCATCATCCACCATCACTGTCTCAGCATTAGTCCAGAACTCATTTAGAGTTTCAGGATGAATTGGTGGGTCTATGGTGAGAGCGGTGAAATATTAGGATTTGACGACGAGATCAATGATCTCATCGTATTGGGACCAACCTTCTTGTTTTTCTAAGTAGGCTTTGAGATTGTGTCCCTGTTTGAGAACTAAAGCCATGTGGTTTGCGTGTGTTGATGAATCGAACAGTGATTTTGTGTTGCAGGTTCAGGGGTTTGAGAGCTTTCTTGAGAGAGAAGGAGGGAATTTTTGTGTTTGAAAGGATAAGTGTTGAAAAAAAAAGATATTTATCAGAAGTTTTTAACCGCTTGGATCTTCTTTATTAGAAGTTTTTAAACCGCCTAGGTTAAAAATCTCTTTATCAGAAGTTTTAAACCGACTAGGTTAAACTTTTGATGATGGGAAAAGGCAGATTTGCCCTTTTTGACTAAACTGCTGATGAAGGATTATCTTCATCAGTAGTTCCCATTTTCTCTTCAGTAGTTTTAACAGCTGATGAGAAATACTTTATAAATACTTTTATTCATAACTTCTGAAGGTTATTTTATCAGAAGTTATTCACTTTTCAGAAATTATCCCCATACTGATGTTTTGTTCATCAGTAGTTTCTCTCTTTTCAGAAGTTTTTCAAGTGTTTGAAAACAGATGTAAGTGAAAAACAAAAAATGTGCAGAAAAATAAATAGAAACACTTACAAATTTAGCATCCCTAGTGTAACACCCCAACCGATGGCGGAAACATCGGGATGTCACGTAATGATGATTGTTCAGTAGCTCATGGTGAATAATAAATTCCATTAAATAATTTAAATGAATTACATACAATTGTTCTAGAATTTGTACATCAAATTGAATAAAACTATACACATATCTTCAAGCATCAATTCAAATCTTCAAGCAAATAGAACCTGAAACATGTTAAGTTGAAAATGTTTTTGGGTCAACAAAAGTTGGTGAGAATTACATAGGTTTTTGATAATTGAATAAAAATGTTGTGCAATTCATGTGTCATGTCAATCTAGTCCATATGTGAGAACATACTAGAAATAAATCGAGTGCATAACCAACCCTGATGACTGTTATAATGTGGTACCTCCCATACGCTCATGGTTCACCTAAATATGTTATACGATAACAAACACCCACGCTACCTTTGTAGGAGGCACGTATCCGGGTGGGATTGTCAGTCCAATAGATCTATCAATGTATACCGCCGGCTTGTACGGAGTTAATGATTATGCTAGAATGGTGCTTACTCTAATCATGCTCAAGACATAATGCAACATAGAAAACACATAGACACATTGATGATTGAATTGCATAAAATGATGTTGTAACATGTTTCACCCCAAAAATGGTGATAAATAGAAAAGGGGCTATGTAAAACTCACCTTAGCAAAATGTTATGTCTCGTAAAAAAAATAGAATAATGTGTTGTGAATGTATGCGAGGCGAATCCCAAAGACTCAACAACGTAGCTAGTCCAAATTGAAGAAAACGAAAAAGAAAGAATATCAAGCTTCCAATTCGCCAATTACAAGAGCTTATAATCAAAGCTTCAAGTGTAGAAGTAATAGACTATAGAAGAAAGGTATGAGGGAAAATTTAATCGGATTGAAACAATCGATTTAGAGGTGCAAAGTATAATGGGTCATAGGTGGGTTTTTATACTAGTTTTGAAGTCAATTAGCCATTAAAATTGGTCAACACCATAAAGTAAGGTTTTATGATGAATTGACTATTTGACTAAGACTTTGACTGTTTGACTAAGACTTTGACTGTTTGACTAAGACTTTGACTAATCAATTCAAGGAATGTGTTAAGTTTATTTTCTTCTGAAATACTACACAAGATGATAGTTGGCTCAGTTGGTTGTCACTGTGTGTTGGTTGGCTGTGGACGCGGGTTCGAGTCTCGGTCCACACAAATCTTTTTTTGGCAATTATTTCCCTAAAACTATATTATTCTAAATTCATAATATGATTATATAAGCCCGAAAGTGACTCGAAATATTTTTAAAACGTACAAAAGTGTCGAGATACAAATAATTATTAGTTTAAGGCATTTAAAACATATATTGTTTAAAACAATACATTCTTTTTATCAAAAAAAAATTAGGGGAAATTCGCGATGTTACAGTCTCCCCTACTTTTAGGAACTTCGTCCCGAAGTTAAAAGAAAAACACCAGGTATACAATTGGTCGACTACCGAAAACCTTGATAAAATTTCTCACTACCTTAACGTACCTGTAAATTCATGATTACGTTCCGGACCGTAATTATCAATTTACCTTACATTAGGGTTTTGCGTCCTTTTATTACTCTACCGATTGTTGAGCAGGTTCGATAGTCTCCACCAGTCGTTGAGCAGGTTGTAGGGCTTCTCCCGACTGTTGGAAAGACATGATGACCTCTACCAATCGTTGAGTAGGTTGTTTGGTAGTCAACTAATTGTTGTACAAGTAAGCAAGTATGATTATAGATATAGCAATTAGTTCACATTCAAACAAGCATGCACTCAGATGTTATGATAATACTTGAATTTATTACGTGAATCAAAAAGTGTCAATACATAGAATTAAAAAGTAGACATCATTCAAATGGTGGGGCTTGCTGTTAAGTAGCTGGAGGGTCTTGATCTCGATTTAGTTTAGGGCATCGGTTACGGAAATGATTTGGGTTTCCACATTCATAGCATTTACCATAGTTGTATTTACCAGGACGATTAAGATTAGCAACCTGAGCAGGGTTGGTTGGTTGGTGTTAGGGTTTGGGGACTCACGACATGTGTGGACCAGATGGCCATACCTACCACAATTGGTGCACAGGCGACACACTGAAACAGTGGGGTGATGTCGTTTGCATGTGTTACACAATGGAAAGTTTCTTGTATAGGGTTTCTTGTTAGAAGCTTGTGTAGTGAGGTTTACATTAGGATCCCTGGTCTTGCGCTTCTGGTTCTCGGTAGTTACCGCGGCCACAATACTTGTTTTCTTGCCTTTTTGAACTAAGGTCCCGTTCTTTATGTGATTTCCATCGCCATTTCCATTTCCATTGCCGTTCCCATTCATTGGGATGACTTGAGCCAACAAGTTAGAAACCAGAGTTGTGATTTGTTGCGCCATTTGTTGGGAAATAATCGCAGCCAGTTGGGCATCAACACCTTTGTTGTTTTTGTTGTTGTTGTGGTTGGTGTTGTGGTTGTTGTTACTTTCCTCTTGGTTTTCACCACTGTTATTGCGAGTGCTGTGACGTGGAGACATGATCTGTAAGGGACACAATGAAGGTTCAATGTGGCATGAAATGAACGAGGTGATATAAGGAATGTAATCATTTATTCATTAATTAAAACGAATAAACGAAAACGTTGACGTATCAAAGATTTCAGATTCCAATAACATAGTGAAGACATGCTTTAGCCTATAAGTGAACACTCATCCCGAGAATTCCTAGGTAGGCATCCGGGTCCCTCGTCTGATTGGGATATATGCGCAATGCCAGCCTAGACAGAAGACTCAGAATACAGGCGTTCACCCTTCCAGATTGCACGTGTTCGTTATTAAAATCTAGAACTTCGACGAGATCTTCAAGGTGGTTCAGGCTAAACCTGAGGATTTGTCCTATTAGTCTAAGAGTAGATCTTGTGATGGAGAGCACTCTTCTTGTAAGGATGAGAGTAGGGATAAGAAGTAGGAGGGAGATAGAGAATAGCAAGTAAAAGAAGCAAGTACTGGTTAAATCCTATGGTTATAGACTAGATTATTTTTCTAATAACCTAATTCCCTATAACCATGGCTCTGATACCAATCTGTAACACCCCAACCGATGGCGGAAACATCGGGATGTCACGTAATGATGATTGTTCAGTAGCTCATGGTGAATAATAAATTCCATTAAATAATTTAAATGAATTACATACAATTGTTCTAGAATTTGTACATCAAATTGAATAAAACTATACACATATCTTCAAGCATCAATTCAAATCTTCAAGCAAATAGAACCTGAAACATGTTAAGTTGAAAATGTTTTTGGGTCAACAAAAGTTGGTGAGAATTACATAGGTTTTTGATAATTGAATAAAAATGTTGTGCAATTCATGTGTCATGTCAATCTAGTCCATATGTGAGAACATACTAGAAATAAATCGAGTGCATAACCAACCCTGATGACTGTTATAATGTGGTACCTCCCATACGCTCATGGTTCACCTAAATATGTTATACGATAACAAACACCCACGCTACCTTTGTAGGAGGCACGTATCCGGGTGGGATTGTCAGTCCAATAGATCTATCAATGTATACCGCCGGCTTGTACGGAGTTAATGATTATGCTAGAATGGTGCTTACTCTAATCATGCTCAAGACATAATGCAACATAGAAAACACATAGACACATTGATGATTGAATTGCATAAAATGATGTTGTAACATGTTTCACCCCAAAAATGGTGATAAATAGAAAAGGGGCTATGTAAAACTCACCTTAGCAAAATGTTATGTCTCGTAAAAAAAATAGAATAATGTGTTGTGAATGTATGCGAGGCGAATCCCAAAGACTCAACAACGTAGCTAGTCCAAATTGAAGAAAACGAAAAAGAAAGAATATCAAGCTTCCAATTCGCCAATTACAAGAGCTTATAATCAAAGCTTCAAGTGTAGAAGTAATAGACTATAGAAGAAAGGTATGAGGGAAAATTTAATTGGATTGAAACAATCGATTTAGAGGTGCAAAGTATAATGGGTCATAGGTGGGTTTTTATACTAGTTTTGGAGTCAATTAGCCATTAAAATTGGTCAACACCATAAAGTAAGGTTTTATGATGAATTGACTATTTGACTAAGACTTTGACTGTTTGACTAAGACTTTGACTGTTTGACTAAGACTTTGACTAATCAATTCAAGGAATGTGTTAAGTTTATTTTCTTCTGAAATACTACACAAGATGATAGTTGGCTCAGTTGGTTGTCACTGTGTGTTGGTTGGCTGTGGACGCGGGTTCGAGTCTCGGTCCACACAAATCTTTTTTTGGCAATTATTTCCCTAAAACTATATTATTCTAAATTCATAATATGATTATATAAGCCCGAAAGTGACTCGAAATATTTTTAAAACGTACAAAAGTGTCGAGATACAAATAATTATTAGTTTAAGGCATTTAAAACATATATTGTTTAAAACAATACATTCTTTTTATCAAAAAAAAATTAGGGGAAATTCGCGATGTTACACCTAGCATGGATACTAACTTCTGAAATGTTGATGTGTCAAGGGGTTTAGTGAAAATGTCAGCTATTTGATTAGCTGTTGCTACATGTTTCACTTCAATCTTGCCTTTTTCATAGCAATCTCTTATGAAATGATACCTGATTTCAATGTGTTTAGTTTTTGAAAACTGAACAGGATTTTGAATGATGCTAATGGCAGATTTGCTGTCTACAAGCAATGGTGTCTTGGTCTCTTTGATTCCATAATCAAGAAGTTGATATTGGAGCCATTGTATCTGTGATGTACAACTTGCAGCTGCAATGTATTCAGCTTCAGCAGTTGAAGTTGCAACAGATGTTTGCTTCTTTGATTTCCAGGACACTAGACAGTTTCCTGAGAATTGACAACCACCAGATGTTGATTTTCTTGACATTTTACACCCTGCATAGTCACTATCTGAAAAAGCTGATAACTTGGTATTGCTTGAAGCAGGATACCAAATTCCAAGTGTGGGAGTTCCTTTCAGATATCTGAAAATTCTTTTGACTGCAATAAGGTGTGATTCCCTAGGAGCTGATTGATATCTAGCACAGACACACGTTGAAAACATAATATCTGGTCTAGAAGCGGTTAGATATAAAAGGGAACCTATCATACATCTATACATGGTTTGATCAACCTGTTTTCCTTGATCATCTGGTTCAACTTGTGTGGTTGGTGTCATGGGACTGGAACATGATTTACAGTCTTGTAAAGAAAATTTGTTTAATAATTCTTTAACATATTTTGATTGATGTATAAAAGTTCCATTTGTTTGTTGTTTAATCTGCAGTCCTAAAAAGTACTGCAGTTCTCCCATTGTACTCATCTCAAATTTAGATTGCATGAGTTTCTTAAATTCATCACACAATTTTGTGTTTGTTGAACCAAAAATGATATCATCAACATATATTTGAACAAGTAAGACATGATTTCCAACATGTTTTATGAAAAGTGTTTTATCAATGGCACCTCTTGTGAAGTTATTTTTTAGTAAAAAGGTTGAAAGTGTATCATACCAGGCTCTTGGAGCCTGTTTGAGCCCATAAAGAGCTTTGTCTAGTTTGTACACCCACTCAGGATGAGAAGGATCCTCAAACCCAGGTGGCTGACAAACATACACTTCCTCTTTTATCTTTCCATACAAAAATGCACTCTTGACATCCATTTGATAAACTTTTATTTTGTTGGAAATGGCATAGGCCAGAAATAACCTGATGGCTTCAAGCCTTGCAACTGGAGCAAAGGTTTCATCATAGTCAATGCCTTCTTCTTGAGAGTAACCTTGTACTACCAGTCTTGCCTTGTTCTTTATTATAATACCAGCTTCATCTTGTTTGTTCCTGAAAACCCATCTTGTGCCAATTGGTTGCTTGTTTGGTAGTAAGGGACAGATTTCCCAAACCTGTTGCTTGTTGAATTGAAGCAATTCATCTTGCATTGCCTGCACCCAATTGTTGGCTTTGAGAGCTTCCTGGTACTTCTTTGGTTCCAACTGTGAAATAAATGCTAAGAATAGACAAAAGTTGGAAAGCTGGTTTCTTGTAAGAACACCTGATGCAATATCACCCATGATTTGATCAAGTGGATGATCTTTGTGTTCGATCAGTTGTTGTAAACCACTGACAGGTGTTGGAGGCTCATGTTCTTCAAACAAACTACTGAGGTCTATTATATCTGGTTCAGCAGTTTCAGTGTCTTCAGTAGTTGCAGGTGCTGAAGCAGATGTTTGAGTTTGGCCTTCAGTATTTGTTGGATCAGAAGTTTGTGAAACTTCTGATGGTTTTGAAGTTGACTTAATGACTGTTTGAGGAGTCCATGGTGCTGGATCCTCATCATCAAACCTTTGATCACCATAATAAGTAGGTTTGGATGAAGTGACAGTCTTTTCAGGTTCAAAATGAGAGTTGTCAAGGTCAAAGAGTTCAGCAGGATGTGCTGGAATGAGAGTGTGTTTTGACTCATTGAACTTGACATTCAGTGTTTCTTCTACTATCCTGGTTTTTGAGTTAAAAACCTTGTAGGCTTTTCTAGTTGATGAATAACCAAGAAAGTAACCTGAGTCAACTTTGGCAGCAAACTTTGAAATAGATTCCTTGATGTTCAAGATGAAACATTGACATCCAAAAGCCCTGAAAAAGGAGATAAGGGGCTCTATGCCATGAAGAACTTCATAGGCAGTCTTTGAATGTCTCTTGACAACAAGAACTCTATTTTGAACATAACATGATGTGTTAACTGCTTCTGCCCAGAAGTATAAAGGTAGGCCAGAATCAGCTAACATTGTTCTTGCTCCTTCTATTAAAGTTCTGTTCTTCCTTTCTACCACACCATTTTGTTCAGGAGTTCTGGCAACACTGAATTGTCTAATAATCCCTTTAGACAAACAGAAGTCATTCAGTGTTTTGTTCCTGAACTCTGTCCCATTATCACTTCTAATGGTTTTGACAGGTAGAGATTATTGCTTCTCTACTTGTAGAATGAAGAACTTGATGATTTCAGCAGCCTCATCCTTGGAAAATAAGAAGAATACCCATGTAAATCTTGAGTAGTCATCAATGATGACTAAGCAGTACTTCTTTTTACCAAGGCTCATGATCTTTACAGGCCCAAATAAGTCCATATGGAGTAGTTGAAGACATGCAGTTGTTTTTGATTCTTCAATAGACTTATAGGAGGACTTATGTTGTTTACCCTTTAAACAGGATACACAGTGTTCTTGACACTGGTATACTTTTAAGGGTAGACCTCTGACCAAGCCCATTTTTGTGACTTTATTTATGGTTTTAAAGTTCACATGGCCAAGTCTCCTGTGCCAGAGATCAGTTTTTGAAGTTGATGCCCTTGAGAAGAAACAGGCAGTGTTGTTCAGTACTTTGTCTTTTTCAATGTCCACTGCATAGACATTGCCACATCTTTTGGCAATTAACAAAGTATGATCTTCAATGATCTTCTCTATCAACTTCTGGCCTTCTGGTGATATGATCTTGCATGCTGTCTTTGTGAAAAAGGAAGAATATCCTTTATCACACATTTGTGACACACTAAGCAAGTTGTACTCAAGGTTTTCAACCAGATTGACCTTGTCAAACTGTATTTTGCCAGAGGAGACATTGCCATGTCCTAGCACATATCCCTTAGCATTGTTCCCAAAGGACACAGATCCATCTCTTTGACTGATAAAGTTGTTTATCAGGTATCTGCATCCTGTCATGTGCATTGAGCCTCCACTGTCTACATACCAAATGCTATTCAAGCCTCTGGAAACTCTCTGCACAATATAGTAAATTAGTTAGATTTAGGAACCCAAGCCAGTTTGGCTTTGGGTTTGCTCTTGAGAACATTTACAGTTTGTTCTTGACCATGTTTAGAAATCCATGTCTTTTTGGCAATGGATTTTGCATTAAGTACAATGGTGGTATCCTTTTGAGGACCACCATCAACTTTGGTCATCAGTAGTTGTACCATGTTCATAAGATCTTTAATCTCAGCAGTTTGTGAAACTGCTGATGATTTAGGTCTAACTACTGAAAGAGAATTTTGAGAAAAAGAATTTTGTTGAGATTTTGTCTTTTTCTGAGAAAGGGTTTTTGCTGGTTGTTGTTTCTTGGGAGAAAAGGTTTTTACATAATCATTTTTTATTTGTTCCCTAACAACCAGTTGTTGATTTTTCTTATTAAACTGAATACCCTTTCTATATCTGCAAAATTCTGTTTTGTGGTTGAAAAGACCACAAATTTACATTCTTTTGTCTTTTCTTTCAAAGACAAATCTCTGACAGTTTTGATTGGTTTTAGGTCATCAGTAGTTTTCAGGTTCTCAACTCCTGATGTAGTTGAAACTGCTGATGACTTAAAGTCAGATTTAATCAATACTTCTGAAGAACTTTCTTTGTGTGATTTTAGAAAGTTTTCATGGAAAGATGTGCATTCTTCCTCTTCAGAAGTTTCACCTGAAACAATTTTTCTCCCATCTTCAGTAGTTTTGGGAGAGAAATCTGTTGGTGTTTCAGTGTGATTGTACCCTATGCCAAACCTAACATTTGAAGCACTTTGTTTGTTTAGCAATAGTTGGTACCCCTTACAAGATTCCACCCATTTTTCACATGTGACCTTGGTTTCAGCAAGCTCTTGTCTGATATTTCCTAGGTCATTAATCATTATTTTGATTTGTGCTTGGGTTTCAATAGCAGAGTTAGTAATCTTAGAAACTTCTGTTGTTTTTGCTGAAAGTTTTCTTTCTAAATCACATTTTATCTGAGTGAGTTTTCTCTCAGAATCATTAGCTTTTCCTTGTAAGTGCACATTTGTCTCTCTTATGAGAGCAAATGATTCTTTGCATGAATTTCAACATAGTTTTGTCAAGGATTCTTTTGATACCTGAGACAAGGCAGATTTTGAGGAGCATCCCTCAAATGCCATTAAGGCAAAGTTCTTTCTGCCATTGTCAGGCTCTCCCCAGTTGATGTCAAACATTTTGTTGTCTGCATCAGGATTGCACTCTGTGGTGTCAAAAGGAAGACTGCTCCAGTCAACATACCCTGAGGTAAATAAACTTTGTTGAGAGGGTTGTTGTTGCTGTGGAGGTTGTTGAGCAGCTGGAAAGGGAGGGATTGATTGTTGGCTCTGCATCTGTTGAGCAGGCATCTGTACATATTGTACTTGTGGCACATATTGGTGTTGTGGAGCTTGTGCCTGTACAAAATGTGCACTCCCTTGTGTTCCATTATTCCTGTTATAATTGGGGTTAAAATTGTTTCCAGACTGAGATTGGTTAAAGCCAGAGCTTCTACATTCTCTAGCAAAGTGTCCCAACTTTTGACACTTGTGACATCTAAGTTTAGATTTGTCAAAACCAATTTTTGTAGAACTGTTAAGTCCTGGAAACTTCCTTCCTGACCTTTTGTAAAATTTATTTGTTTTTAAACTTAACATGGCCAGTTGGTGCAAAATATCCATTTCTTCAAGGTCATCACTGTTGAAACTATTTAAGTCATCCATGATAAAACACATGTTATCAGCAGTTTGACCAAAGTCATTATTGTCATAACCTGGGAATGATCTTTTAGATGAGATCCCAGCAGTTATGTCAATGTGGTCAAAAGATCCAAAACTATTTGAACAAGTTGGTGAGTCTTGTCCCAATAGTGCTGTACTACCAGGTAGATAGTCATCAGCAGTTTTACCAGAATTTTGTAACGTTTTCTTTTGATCAATTTCTCTCTCAAAAGTAAGTAATCTCCCATGAAGTTTTGTAAGAGTGAGGGAGCTAAAATCTGGTGAAGATCTTAAGACTATTGAGTATGTTTCCCATTTATTAGGTAAAGACCTTAAAAATCTATGAAGCATAGATACAGTTGTATAGGTCTGACCATTTAGTTTTAGCTCAGATATTAATGAGGAAAATCTTTCAAATTGCTGAGTTAAAGTTTCCCCATTAATGTGAGCAAAAGTTTCATACTGTTGAGCCAAGATTTCTCTGGTGTTGGCAATCACCTCTTCAGTTCCTCCAAACTGTTCTTTTAGGCAGTCCCAAAGCTCTTTGGCACTATCACAATGTAATAGGCCAGAATAGATTTCATTTGGGAGTGCCATTGCCAACATAGAAAAAGCTTTTGCATCAAGCTCAAGTTTTAGGAAATCATCATCAGTATAGTCTTTTGGTTCTTTTGGTATCTCTTCCTTAGTTTCAAGATTTATGTTTACTGGTTTATGAGGACCATATATCACAGATCTCCAACAACCTGTGTTGGTTTGTGACAAGGTATGTGCCATTCTCTTTTGCCATATGTTATATTCATTTCTTACAAGCATGGCAGGTTTAGTGGTAGAACCAGTATTATTAGGATCCATTTTAAAGAGTATTGATTTGTCAAATATCTCTTAAAGTGATGGATGTTGATAAAAGTGAGCTTATAATCCTTTATTGAATATCAATAAGAGCCTGTGTCTGATTCTTAATTTGTTAGATTGATATGTGATCAGATAAACCAGAGCTCTGATACTAATTGTTGGATCAGTTTAAGCTGCTCTTTTAGTTGAACTTGCTAGTTGACACTTAAGTGTTTAGCAAGTTCTTGGTGAGTGTTAGCACAACGGAATGTTTACAAGTTTTATAGCTACACTTATCAATAGGAGTTATTACTCCCCCTGGAATCAAGAACTAATAAATGAGAAGTGTTTATTGAGAATCTAAGTATTGAATGAGAATGAAATACTTTGACAGATTCTCAGTAAACACGAAATGGAAATAACAATAATAAGAGTTGAAGGATTTCTTGTATTAAAATCAATGTCTAAAACAGAAGGATGAATCCTTCTATTTATAGACTTTACAAATACATGAACCTTGCCAAAAGCAAGTTCAGAAACAAGTTGCAACAAGTTGCAGTCTTGGAACTTGTACATAAAGCAAAAAGAAATACTAAAGTATTAAACTACTGATATACAAAGGCGGTGGAAAAGATCTTCTTTAAGTACTGATGAATGACAAACTACTGATGAGTAGTTTGTCTTCAGTAGTTCTTCAGTAGAAGTGTCTGGTTTGAACTTCAGAACTTCTGATGACTTCTTCTTCAGCACTTCTGAATCTCTTCTTCAGCAGTTTGATTCTTTGTCTTCAGCAGTTCCATACTTAGAGTATTTTGACAGAAAGTGAATTAGACTAAGGTTTGCAAAAGTGGTTTCACCAATCCTTTTTGTCCTAACACTCTCCCCCTGGATTGATGAAGCCAAAACCTTACTAATTCCTTATTGTTCCTTTCTGTTCTTCACAATTTTCCATATTCCTTTGAACATGGAATTCTTGAGCTGGTTTAGTTGACATCAGTAAGAGACCCTTTTCTTGGTTCCAAGTGTTGGATTGTAAGCAGGTCTTTGGTTGATAGTTTCTTCAGTTCATTCATCGACCTATATTCCCTGCTTGTTTGATCTCTTCTTGTCACAAGTACTGAGTTATTATCAGTAAAGGACCATCTGATGACTGGTACTTTAGACTTGTCAAAGTCTGCAGTGTAGGGAACCATGGTGGTACCCTGGGTTTCTCCTGAGTGTTGAATGTTTTCAACTTCAGTGACTCTCAGGTGGGATTCACTTCCATGCTGTTGTTCCATCACATTAGGTATCTGAAATATTGGCAAATGATGTTCAGTTACTACCTTGGTGTGCAGTTTGTCTGTGATGGTCTTCTGGATTTGATATGCAAAGGTGGAAGGATCCCTGAATTGTGTGAGCAGAGGCTTCTCTTCTATGTCAAAATCAGAATGTACTACTGTACTACCTTCTAGTAGTACCATTCTGAAATCAGTCTTTACTTTTTCCTCTGTCTTCTTTCTTTGGGTAGCTGGTCTTCTTTGAACACCAGAAGTTCTAACTACTGAAGTTGAAGCTTCAGCAGTTTGAAACTTCTCTGGATTAGCAGCCCTTGCAGCCTTGTATTTTCTGTATGTGTCCACCAATCTTTCTTCTTTCCACTTGGACACTGAGGCTTTTGAACCATAACCATTGGCTACCAGTTCTTCTATCATCTGAGCTCTCTTGGCCTTTGTGTCTTTACTTGTTGCAAGTTTATCTGCAATAAGTTGAGCTCTTCTTGTCAGCTCTTCCACAGAGAGTCTCTTCAATGTATGGGCTTTGACTTTGCTGTTCTTCATAATGTAAGACATCAGTTGATGTTTTTTGTCTTGTTCAGCAATCTCATCTAGGCTAGCCTGCCTTTGTAGTTCAGCTTCATAAGCCTGAAGTTTTTCTTCATGGCTTAGATCTAAGTCATCCCTTTCTTCCAGATTTTTCCAAATCAGATCTTCTCTGGCCTTCTTTTGAGCTGCAACTAAACTCTTCTCAAGTAAATCAGCTGATTGAGAGATTGGAGAAGAGTTTAGCACAGTCATTGTTGTAACTGTTGTAGTAGGCCTGATAGGAGCAGAGGTTGGTTGAATAGGAGCAGTTGATCTGGAAGGGTCAGCAGTTTGAGTCTTGGAAGTGTTAACTTCTGATGGGTTGACAACTTCTGAAGGTTTGTCAACTACTGAAGGATTGTCTTCAGTACTTTCTGATTCTTCATTAGAACTTTGGCCATCAGAGGTTTCTTCATTATGCCCTTGGGATTCATCAGCCTTTTCAGCATCTTCTATTTCTTGAACAGAGACACCAAATTGTTGTGCCAGTTTCTCTTTTCTAGCTTGATCTTTTTGATCTCTAGCTAGGATAGCCACTCTTGCCTTTCTTCTGGCTTCAAGTGTATCCATAGGCACCTTGATTTTCTCCCCCTTTTTGGCTTTATCACCTTTGGAAGTTGAAGCTTGGGAGAAATGACCTTGAAGATGAGCAATCTGTTTGCTGTTGTGATCAATCTTGTTGGACAGATCATTCATCTTCGTCTGTATCACTCCAAATTGGTTCTTCATGGACAGCTCCAAGTCAGCTGTGTATGTTTGGATGTGATTTTTGATGAGGGTGTTCATCATGTGATACAAGGGACCATCTGGGCTGCATAGTTGGTTCAGGTCTATGCTTGTTTGCCCAGGGAATTGGGTAGGCATTTGTAGTGAGGGGTGTGTTTTTGGTTGATCTCCTTGTTGTACAGGAGATGCCACACTAGGGGAATCATGGATTGAGTGGGCTTTAACCTGAGATGGTGTGACTAGCTTCTTGAGCTTAGAGACACCATGTGCAGGACCTTCACTTATAGCCGTCAATTCAGTAGTTTTGTGTTTTGAAACATCATCCAAATTAATGGAATCATCTGAATCCTTGATTACATCCTCAATGAGGACTGTATCAGTTACATCATGAGCTGAGCCCAACTCAGTTGTCTCATGTACCTCTTGTTCTTGGTTCAGAGGATTTCCTACCTCAGGCATTAAGCCTTCATCAGTAGTTGCCACAGTTGAGGTCTTAGCTATTTTACTTCTGTCCTCAGGTCCACCACTGGGTGGTAAATGAGTAGTAGCAGCCTCAAAAGTACCAAAGGTTTCTAAGTTTGGGCTTAGAGACCCTGGTTCATCCTCATCTCTTTGGTTAGGGCTATGAGTGTCCACATCCATGTCACTGTCTGAGTCTATGTCCCCTGTTTGATGTGGTTGATGGGGACTGACATATGTAGATGGGACTTTCTCTTTTAGCCCGGAGAGAAGTTTGGCTATTTCGATGTCTGGTTCAGAAATTTGGGGTGCTGGTTCAGTAGTTTGGGCAATGGGTTCAGCAGTTTCAAAAGAAGAGTCAATTGAAATATTTTTCTTAAGTCTTTTTCTTTTGAAAAGGATAGTTATTGGTGCTCTTGGTGGGGTTTGAGATGGATGAGACTGAGAGGATGTTTCAGTCACATCTTTAAGAAGTGCAGATTGCACAGTAGTTTGTTCAGGCATCTCAACCTCCTGAACAGCTTTTCTTTTGGGTTTGGTGGGTTTTTGTTTTGTTATCTTGGGTTTCTTGGCCTTTGGTGGAGTAGGTTTGGAAGATGAGGGTTCCATGGGGACTGGTGCTTGTTCCCCTTGGTCATCTTCTGGCCAGGCAGCCTGTTTGTTGTGCCTTGAGTATGCTTGTGAGGTTAAGGGTTTCAAAATTTCAATTTTACCCACAAGCACCTCATTACCCAGTTCAAATATTATGCACTGCATAATGAACCTTGGATATAACAAAAACTTTTTCATAGTGTTATTGTGATGTAACACCAACTCATTAAAGAAAAGTTTTGATGCCCTGAAATTTGTTTCATTCACAATAGAATGAAAGATTGGTTGAAAGGTTGAGGGCATCTAGTCATAAGAACCAGTTTTAGGACTCAAGCACATAATAATATAATGAAACAAAAGTTTATATTTTGGTTCAAAATACTTTTTAAAGATTGTAGCTTGTGAGAGAGTGTAACACCCCAACCGATGGCGGAAACATCGGGGTGCCACGTATTGATGATTGTTTTCAGTAGCACATGGTATAATATAAATTTTAAATAATTTATTCAAACATAATATTCCAAATGTGAAATAATGTCTAAGAATTCAAATACATAATATCAAGTAGCAACTTCAATCACTTCAAATAACTTCAAGTAAAATCCTCATGCTAACTCAAGCCTCAGCTTCATTGTTACCTGAAACATGTTAATTTTGAAAGTATTTTGGGTCAACATAAGTTGGTGAGAATTACATAGGTTTTTGATGATAAAATGAATAAAATGTTGTGCAATTCATGTGTCATGTTAATCTAGCCCATATGTGAGAACATATTAGAAATAAATCGAGTGCACAATCAACCCTGTTGACTGTTATAAAATGATACATACCATACACTTATGGTCCAAATGATTATGTTATGCGATAACAAACACCCACGTAACCTTTGTAGGAGGCATGTATCCGGGTGGGATCGTCAGTCCAATAGATCTATCAATGTATACCGTCGGCTGATCAATGTTAATGATTATGCTAGAATGGTGCTTACTCTAATCATGCTCAAGACATAATGCAACATAGAAAACACATAGACACATTGATGATTGAATTGCAATGATAATGTTATAACATGTTTCACCCCAAAAATGGTGATAAATAAAAGGGGCTATGTAAAACTCACCTTAGCAAATGTTAACTTGTTGAAAAGATGTGATAATTGTGTTGCCCAACAAGATTCCAAATATTACCCTATAATAAGGTAATATATAATAAGTCTAAGTCTAATTAACTTACAAGTGTATCCTAGGGTTTCGATTTTGGGATAATCAATTGTTGAATTTAAATTAAAATGTTAATTGAATAAAGAAAATTTGATAATTAATGAAAGAAAGTCTTTTTATAAAATTTGAATTTTGAATGTACACATAAAAGTGTTTGAAGCATAAAAATAATTTTTATAAAATTATTTCATTTAAAATAGATTTTTAAATCTATTTATTTATAATTAGCCAATAATTAACTTTAATATTCAAATATACTAAAATTAAATAATTCTTATTTTAAAAATCATATTTCTGTTCTAAATGATTAAAAATAATTTGTATAAAATTTTGGTGCAAAAATGATGAAAATTGGATTTATTATGAATTAATTATGATTAAATCTAACAAAAATTGATTAAAAATATAAAATAAATGATTTTACTGAATTAAAAATTATTTCAGTAAAGTTTATCTTTATAAAAAGTCAGGATAATTTTTGGAGAATTTAATAAAATTGTTTTGATATATAAATGGATTTTTATAAATATAATAGTATAAAAATGATTTAACTATTATAAATATTAAATAAATGAATTTCTGAAAAATAAAAATTACAAATAAAACTTTTATATCAGTTTAAACAATTATAATTTTTTTTAGAATTTATAAAATAGTTTTGATATTTTAAAAAGAATTTAAAAGATTAAAAGGATTTAATATATATATATATGTTTGTTAAAAAAAAAAAGAAAAGAAAAGAACAAAAGAAAGGTCAGTGCCGGGACTCGAACCCGGGTGACCACTGTGGAGGGCCATGGTCACAACCACTTGGCCTAGGCCGGTGGTTGTGATGTTTTTGGTTTCAAAATAATTAAATACACGACGCGAAATCAGTTTTATCCCCAATTAAAATCACGACGAACCCTAGAATTTCAATTGAATGATTAAGACAACATGAGCCCGATTAAAGATGGGGCTTTTGTTGCCTGATTACCGATGAATAAACCCCACAAAAAAACGAGGACTCACAGTGTTGATTTGATTGCAAACGTCGGGTCAAAGAAAAAGTCAACCAACGAGCACAATAATAATATTCAGAGTGAATTAGAGAGATTGGGAGGTTGAGAGAGAGTTGTGAGCGATTTGTCAAGGTTCGCAGACCATCAATTTATACTGAGGATTAGGGTTAAGGTTAATTGGAAGGTTTGACCTTCAATTGAATACATACGCGTTTAATTGATTCAATTGGTCAATGATTTGGTGTTAATGACGTGTAATCGTGTTGTATTGGGCCGGTTATCACCTAAATTTACCAAAGATAGGTCAATTACGAGTTAAAACATTGCATTGATCATCAGGAAATCCCACAGTTGACTTTCCTTGTCAACTGTGAGGATTTAATACGCGTATAAGATTATAATGTATCCGGGTTATTTCAACAAAGAAGGTCCAGCCCAGATGGTTGTGTGTGTGTGTTGCTATAGCTTTGGCGCGGGTTCGAACCCCGGCCAGAGCAGTTTTGTTATTTTTTTGACATTTTAACAATCCACACACATATATTATAATATATATAATATTAGGGTTCCACAATCGCGACAAAAATAATAAATGCGACGTATAAAATGAAACTTGACGTTTTTTATTACTGTCAATGCGTAACGTACAAGTATTAATTGCGTAATGTTACAGTCTCCCCTACTTTTAGGAACTTCGTCCCGAAGTTGGAGTTGGAGAGTCTGGTGGGAAAAGATGTGGATACTTCGACTTCATCTGGTCCTTACGTTCCCAAGTGAACTCTGGGCCTCGTTTAGATTCCCAACGAACCTTAACGATCGGAATATGACTGCGCTTGAGTTTCTTGACTCCAGTGTCAACAATCTCGACGGGTTTCTCGATAATGTGCATGCTCTCATCGATTTGCACATCCTCAAGAGGAACATGAAGGTTCTCATCTGCTACGCATTTCTTGAGATTCGAAACATGGAAGGTCGGATGTACATTGCTTAGCTCAGGTGGAAGCTCAAGTCTGTAAGCCACTTTCCCAACTCTGTCAAGAATTTTGAAGGGGCCTACGTAACGAGGAGCTAGTTTTCCCTTTCTACCGAAACGAATAACTCCTTTCCAAGGGGATACCTTAAGTAGCACAAGGTCCCCAACTTGAAATTCCAAGGGTTTACGACGTTTATCAGCATAACTCTTTTGGCGACTTCTAGCCTTGAGAAGATTATCCTGAATAAGCTGGATTTTGTCTGTGGTTTCCTGGATTAGTTCAGGTCCAGTAATACGAGCTTCACCAACCTCAGTCCAACAGACAGGTGAACGACATTTCCGACCATAGAGTGCCTCAAAAGGAGCCATGTTAATGCTGGCGTGATAACTGTTGTTGTATGAAAACTCAACCAAAGGAAGATGAGAATCCCATGCGCCACCAAAATCGATGACACATGCCCTGAGCATGTCCTCAAGTGTCTGGATGGTTCGTTCAGTCTGACCATCCGTTTGAGGGTGATAAGCAGTGCTCAGGTTCAACTTGGTACCCAAAGCATCTTGTAGAGATCCCCAAAAGTGAGAGGTGAAACGACCGTCGCGATCAGAAATAATGTCCAAAGGTATACCGTGACGACATACGATTTCACTTACGTACATCTTTGCCAACTTTTCCACAGAATACTTTTCGCGAATAGGTAGAAAGTGAGCTGACTTGGTCAAACGATCGACGATTACCCAAATACTGTCAAAACCTTTGGGTGTGCGAGGGAGTTTGGTGATGAAATCCATAGCTATGCTCTCCCATTTCCAGACAGGAATCTCTGGTTGTTCAAGCATACCAGATGGTCGTTGATGTTCAGCCTTAACCTTGGAGCAAGTGAGGCATTTTGCAACGAAAAGAGCAATGTCTTTCTTCATACCAGGCCACCAATAAGAATAACGAAGATCTTGGTACATCTTGTCAGCTCCAGGATGAATAGAATAACGAGACTTATGAGCCTCGTTCATGAGAAAAGTACGAAGATCATCACGGTCGGGAATCCACAGTCGGTTAAGGAAATAAAGGAGACCATCGGGTTTGGTTTCAAGTTGAGTCTCAGCACCACAAGACATTTCATCGTACATGTTACCTTGGGTGACTGATGTGTGTTGAGCCTGGAGAATGCGATCTTGAAGATCAGTTCGAACTCTCGCACATTGGAGTTTGACACGCTCTTTACGACTAAGTGCGTCAGCCACAACATTCGCCTTGCCAGGGTGGTAGCGAATTTCGCAATCATAGTCGTTAAGTAATTCAACCCAACGTCGTTGCCTCATGTTAAGATTCTTTTGATCGAAGACATGTTGGAGACTTTTGTGGTCCGTGAACACCACACATTTGGTCCCATAAAGATAATGTCTCCAAATCTTGAGTGCAAAGACAACAGCACCCAATTCAAGATCATGGGTGGTATAATTTTTCTCGTGAGTCTTGAGTTGTCGAGACGCATAAGCAATAACCTTTCCTCGTTGCATGAGAACACAACCAAGACCTTGGTTTGATGCATCACAGTAGACTACGAAATCATCATTACCGTCAGGTAGAGACAAGATAGGAGCTTCACAAAGTTTCAGCTTAAGAGTTTCGAATGCTTCCTCTTGCTTAGGTCCCCACTCATAGGGTTTACCCTTATGAGTTAAGGTAGTGAGAGGAACAGCGATCTTGGAGAAATTGGCGATGAATCGACGATAATAACCAGCCAACCCAAGAAAAGAACGGACTTCCGTTGGGGTGGTAGGAACACTCCAATTTTTCACAGCTTCGATCTTTGCAGGATCAACATGAATTCCGTTCATATCAATGACATGTCCCAAAAATTGAACTTCCTTAAGCCAAAATTCACATTTTGAGAACTTGGCGTACAGTTGTTCTTTCTTTAGGAGACTCAAGATAGAGTGAAGATGTTGCTCGTGATCGGATTTTGATTTAGAGTAAATCAAAATATCATCGATGAAAACGATCACGAATTTGTCGAGATAGGGTCTACAAACCCGATTCATCAAATCCATAAATACTGCGGGAGCATTGGTCAACCCAAAAGGCATAACCATGAATTCATAGTGACCGTAGCGAGTGCGAAAAGCTGTCTTGGGAATATCTTCATCGTGGACTCTAAGCTGATGATAACCAGAACGGAGATCAATCTTCGAGAAATGCGTTGCTCCTTGAAGTTGATCGAAGAGATCGTCAATCCTAGGAAGCGGATAACGATTCTTGATGGTGAGTTTGTTGAGTTCACGGTAGTCAATACACATCCGAAGAGAACCATCCTTCTTTTTAACGAATAAGACAGGGGCTCCCCATGGAGAAGAACTAGGGCGAATGAACCCTTTATCAGAAAGTTCCTGTAATTGACTAGCAAGTTCTTGCATCTCAAAGGGTGCAAGACGATAAGGAGCTTTAGCGATCGGATTAGCACCAGGAACAAGATCAATACGAAACTCCACTTGTCGAGCAGGAGGCAAACCAGGTAAATCCTCTGGAAAGACTTCAGGATAGTCTCGAATAATAGGAATGTCTTGGATACTTTTGCCTTTGTCCTTCTTCTCTATCACGTTAGCTAAGAAGGCTATATACCCCTTTCGTAAGTACTTTTGGGCAGTAGTACAAGACATAAGCTTAAGCTCACCACAAGGTTTCTCACCATAAATCTTCAAAATCTCACCAGATTCGAGAGGAATGCGTATGACTTTCTCGAAGCACAGAATTTCGGCACGATGAGTTGACAACCAGTCCATGCCTACTATAACATCAAAACTACCAAGATGCATAGGGATAAGATCGATAGGGAAAGTATGATCATCGAGATTCAACAAGCAGTTACGAATAATAGAACCGATCGAAATAGACTTCCCGTTAGCTACCTCTACCACGAAAGGGTCTTCTAGATTAGTGTGGGGTAAGTTAAGTAAAGGTTCAAACTTCAGTGACACGAATGACTTATCAGCTCCTGAATCAAATAATATGGATGCATAGTGGTTATTAATGAGAAACGTACCATTCACCACTTCGTTGTTGTCACGAGCCTGGTTAGCGTTGAGATTGTAGGCGCGACCTCGAGCACCTTGGTTCTGGTTGCGGTTCTGGTTTTGGTTTTGGTTTTGGTTTTGGTTCTGATTTTGGTTTTGGTTACGGTTACGATTAGGGCAGTTGTTGATGTAGTGATTAGGGTTACCACACTCGTAGCATTGACCACGAGTAGGCCTGTTGTTTTGTTGGTTGGGAGCTGGGTTGTTGTTGTCTTGAGCAGCAGGAGATCGACAGACGTTCACCAGGTGACCATATCTTTGACACTTAGTACAAAATCGACATGGCACCTGTGTGGGATGGTGGTACTTGCAAGTGTTGCACAAAGGGTGAGGTCCGGTGTATGGTTTCTTGGCTGGGTTTTGGGCAGCAGGTGGAGTAGCAGCAACCATATAGTTTCTAGCCTTGCGCTTTTTGTTGCTTGAGGTCTCAGGCTTGACTTCAATTGCAGGCTGTGGAGTATCTTTGGCAACAGTCTTCTTAGTGCCCTTGCGAACGAGAGTACCGTTCTTCACGTGATTATCAGTAAGAGTGGCCGCTAGACGTTTGGCCTCTTCCAGAGTTGCAGGATTTCTACCCCAAACAGTGTCCTGGATTTGCATGGGCAGACCACCGATGTACTTCTCGATGGCTACCGGCAGAGGAGTAACCTTGTGAGGCAACAATAAGCTAAGCTCATGAAAGCGGGTGTTGTAGGCGAGATTTTCCCCACTATCTTGAGCTAAGGTGTGGAACTCATCCTCCAGCTTTTTAACTTCATTGCGAGGACAGAACTCCTCTTTCATGATATCTTTGACTTGGTCCCATGTCATAGCAAGAGCAACCTCGGCCCCACGAGTACGCTTTTCTTCATTCCACCATGTGAGTGCTCGTTTATGGAGAACACTCATGGCGTAACGAACCTTGAAATTGTTGGGGCACTCACTGTTGATGAAGGTATTTTCAATACCCTCAAACCATTGGAGGAGTCCAGTAGCTCCTTCTTCACCGCTGAATTTTGGAGGGTTACAAGAGTTGAAATGTTTAAGGGTGCAAGCTTGGGGTCCATTACCATTGCCATTCCCGTTCCCATTGTTGTGACCATTCCCGTTGCCGTTCAATTGGATGACCTGAGCAAGTAAATTGGGAACCAGAGTTGCGATTTGCTGCGCCATTTGTTGAGAAATGATCGCAGCCAGTTGAGCATCGACCCCATTGTTGTTGTGGTTAGGAGCTTGGTCATGGTTGTGGTTATGGTTATCACCACCTTCTTCGTGGTTCTCACCATTGTTGTTGCGAGTGCTGCGACGAGGAGGCATGATCTGTAATAGACACAATGAAACGAATGAGAGTTTATATAAGGAATGTAATCATTTATTCATTAATTAAAACGAATAAACGAAAACGTTGACTTATCAAAGATTCTAAATTCTAAAAACATATGAAGACATGCTTTAGCCTATAAGTGAACACTCATCCCGAGAATTCCCAGGTAGGCATCCGGGTCCCTCGTCTGATTGGGATATATGCGCAATGCCAGCCTAGACAGAAGACTCAGAATACAGGCGTTCACCCTTCCAGATTGCACGTGTTCGTTATTAAAATCTAGAACTTTGACGAGATCTCAAGGGGGTTCAGGTTAAACCTGAGGATTTTGTCCTATAAATCTAATGGTGGATCAGGATTGCAGCAGACAATTAAGAGTAGTCACATGTAGGTTTAGGGTTATAAGGCATAGGATAAGGATAGGATTAGGGAAGCAATTAGGGTTACAAGTAGGAGAAGCAAGTACTGTTTTAGTCCCTAAGGTTATAGTCTAGATTATTTCTAATTACCTAATTCCCTATAACCAAGGCTCTGATACCAATCTGTAACACCCCAACCGATGGCGGAAACATCGGGGTGCCACGTATTGATGATTGTTTTCAGTAGCACATGGTATAATATAAATTTTAAATAATTTATTCAAACATAATATTCAAAATGTGAAATAATGTCTAAGAATTCAAATACATAATATCAAGTAGCAACTTCAATCACTTCAAATAACTTCAAGTAAAATCCTCATGCTAACTCAAGCCTCAGCTTCATTGTTACCTGAAACATGTTAATTTTGAAAGTATTTTGGGTCAACATAAGTTGGTGAGAATTACATAGGTTTTTGATGATAAAATGAATAAAATGTTGTGCAATTCATGTGTCATGTTAATCTAGCCCATATGTGAGAACATATTAGAAATAAATCGAGTGCATAATCAACCCTGTTGACTGTTATAAAATGATACATACCATACACTTATGGTCCAAATGATTATGTTATGCGATAACAAACACCCACGTAACCTTTGTAGGAGGCATGTATCCGGGTGGGATCGTCAGTCTAATAGATCTATCAATGTATACCGTCGGCTGATCAATGTTAATGATTATGCTAGAATGGTGCTTACTCTAATCATGCTCAAGACATAATGCAACATAGAAAACACATAGACACATTGATGATTGAATTGCAATGATAATGTTATAACATGTTTCACCCCAAAAATGGTGATAAATAAAAGAGGCTATGTAAAACTCACCTTAGCAAATGTTAACTTGTTGAAAAGATGTGATAATTGTGTTGCCCAAAAAGATTCCAAATATTACCCTATAATAAGGTAATATATAATAAGTCTAAGTCTAATTAACTTACAAGTGTATCCTAGGGTTTCGATTTGGGGATAATCAATTGTTGAATTTAAATTAAAATGTTAATTTAATAAAGAAAATTTGATAATTAATGAAAGAAAGTCTTTTTATAAAATTTGAATTTTGAATGTACACATAAAAGTGTTTGAAGCATAAAAATAATTTTTATAAAATTATTTCATTTAAAATAGATTTTTAAATCTATTTATTTATAATTAGCCAATAATTAACTTTAATATTCAAAAATACTAAAATTAAATAATTCTTATTTTAAAAATCATATTTCTGTTCTAAATGATTAAAAATAATTTGTATAAAATTTTGGTGCAAAAATGATGAAAATTGGATTTATTATGAATTAATTATGATTAAATCTAACAAAAATTGATTAAAAATATAAAATAAATGATTTTACTGAATTAAAAATTATTTCAGTAAAGTTTATCTTTATAAAAAGTCAGGATAATTTTTGGAGAATTTAATAAAATTGTTTTGATATATAAATGGATTTTTATAAATATAATAGTATAAAAATGATTTAATTATTATAAATATTAAATAAATGAATTTCTGAAAAATAAAAATTACAAATAAAACTTTTATATCAGTTTAAACAATTATAATTTTTTTTAGAATTTATAAAATAGTTTTGATATTTTAAAAAGAATTTAAAAGATTAAAAGGATTTAATATATATATATATGTTTGTTAAAAAAAAAGAAAAGAAAAGAACAAAAGAAAGGTCAGTGCCGGGACTCGAACCCGGGTGACCACTGTGGAGGGCCATGGTCACAACCACTTGGCCTAGGCCGGTGGTTGTGATGTTTTTGGTTTCAAAATAATTAAATACACGACGCGAAATCAGTTTTATCCCCAATTAAAATCACGACGAACCCTAGAATTTCAATTGAATGATTAAGACAACATGAGCCCGATTAAAGATGGGGCTTTTGTTGCCTGATTACCGATGAATAAACCCCACAAAAAAACGAGGACTCACAGTGTTGATTTGATTGCAAACGTCGGGTCAAAGAAAAAGTCAACCAACGAGCACAATAATAATATTCAGAGTGAATTAGAGAGATTGGGAGGTTGAGAGAGAGTTGTGAGCGATTTGTCAAGGTTCGCAGACCATCAATTTATACTGAGGATTAGGGTTAAGGTTAATTGGAAGGTTTGACCTTCAATTGAATACATACGCGTTTAATTGATTCAATTGGTCAATGATTTGGTGTTAATGACGTGTAATCGTGTTGTATTGGGCCGGTTATCACCTAAATTTACCAAAGATAGGTCAATTACGAGTTAAAACATTGGATTGATCATCAAGAAATCCCACAGTTGACTTTCCTTGTCAACTGTGAGGATTTAATACGCGTATAAGATTATAATGTATCCGGGTTATTTCAACAAAGAAGGTCCAGCCCAGATGGTTGTGTGTGTGTGTTGCTATAGCTTTGGCGCGGGTTCGAACCCCGGCCAGAGCAGTTTTGTTATTTTTTTGACATTTTAACAATCCACACACATATATTATAATATATATAATATTAGGGTTCCACAATCGCGACAAAAATAATAAATGCGACGTATAAAATGAAACTTGACGTTTTTTTATTACTGTCAATGCGTAACGTACAAGTATTAATTGCGTAATGTTACAGAGAGTACCTTGATAACCACACTCAGTCATGGTTAGGTGGATAGCAGAGTTGTCAAACTTTTCAGGGGCATTCACATCATTCAACCCCAGTCTGTTTGAGAGTATGGCCGGTGTTATGGCCATTTGTCTCCCTTTAATTGTTGAGTTGAGGGAGATAACTTCATCATCCACCATCACTGTCTCAGCATTAGTCCAGAACTCATTTAGAGTTTCAGGATGAATTGGTGGGTCTATGGTGAGAGCGGTGAAATATTGGGATTTGACGACGAGATCAATGATCTCATCGTATTGGGACCAACCTTCTTGTTTTTCTAAGTAGGCTCTGAGATTGTGTCCCTGTTTGAGAACTAAAGCCATGTGGTTTGCGTGTGTTGATGAATCGAACAGTGATTTTGTGTTGCAGGTTCAGGGGTTGGAGAGCTTTCTTGAGAGAGAAGGAGGGAATTTTTGTGTTTGAAAGGATAAGTGTTGAAAAAAAAAAGATATTTATCAGAAGTTTTTAACCGCTTGGATCTTCTTTATTAGAAGTTTTTAAACCGCCTAGGTTAAAAATCTCTTTATCAGAAGTTTTAAACCGACTAGGTTAAACTTCTGATGATGGGAAAAGGCAGATTTGCCCTTTTTGACTAAACTGCTGATGAAGGATTATCTTCATCAGTAGTTCCCATTTTCTCTTCAGTAGTTTTAACAGCTGATGAGAAATACTTTATAAATACTTTTATTCATAACTTCTGAAGGTTATTTTATCAGAAGTTATTCACTTTTCAGAAATTATCCCCATACTGATGTTTTGTTCATCAGTAGTTTCTCTCTTTTCAGAAGTTTTTCAAGTGTTTGAAAACAGATGTAAGTGAAAAACAAAAAATGTGCAGAAAAATAAATAGAAACACTTACAAATTTAGCATCCCTAGCATGGATACTAACTTCTGAAATGTTGATGTGTCAAGGGGTTTAGTGAAAATGTCAGCTATTTGATTAGCTGTTGCTACATGTTTCACTTCAATCTTGCCTTTTTCATAGCAATCTCTTATGAAATGATACCTGATTTCAATGAGTTTGGTTTTTGTAAACTGAACAGGATTTTGAATGATGCTAATGGCAGATTTGCTGTCTACAAGCAATGGTGTCTTGGTCTCTTTGATTCCATAATCAAGAAGTTGATATTGGAGCCATTGTATCTGTGATGTACAACTTGCAGCTGCAATGTATTCAGCTTCAGCAGTTGAAGTTGCAACAGATGTTTGCTTCTTTGATTTCCAGGACACTAGACAGTTTCCCGAGAATTGACAACCACCAGATGTTGATTTTCTTGACATTTTACACCCTGCATAGTCACTATCTGAAAAAGCTGATAACTTGGTATTGCTTGAAGCAGGATACCAAATTCCAGGTGTGGGAGTTCCTTTCAGATATCTGAAAATTCTTTTGACTGCAATAAGGTGTGATTCCCTAGGAGCTGATTGATATCTAGCACAGACACATGTTGAAAACATAATATCTGGTCTAGAAGCAGTTAGATATAAAAGGGAACCTATCATACATCTATACATGGTTTGATCAACCTGTTTTCCTTGATCATCTGGTTCAACTTGTGTGGTTGGTGTCATGGGACTGGAACATGATTTACAGTCTTGTAAAGAAAATTTGTTTAATAATTCTTTAACATATTTTGATTGATGTATAAAAGTCCCATTTGTTTGTTGTTTAATCTGCAGTCCTAAAAAGTACTGCAGTTCTCCCATTGTACTCATCTCAAATTTAGATTGCATGAGTTTCTTAAATTCATCACACAATTTTGTGTTTGTTGAAACAACAATGATATCATCAACATATATTTGAACAAGTAAGACATGATTTCCAACATGTTTTATGAAAAGTGTTTTATCAATGGCACCCCTTGTGAAGTTATTTTTTAGTAAAAAGGTTGAAAGTGTATCATACCAGGCTCTTGGAGCCTGTTTGAGCCCATAAAGAGCTTTGTCTAGTTTGTACACCCACTCAGGATGAGAAGGATCCTCAAACCCAGGTGGCTGACAAACATACACTTCCTCTTTTATCTTTCCTTACAAAAATGCACTCTTGACATCCATTTGATAAACTTTTATTTTGTTGGAAATGGCATAGGCCAGAAATAACCTGATGGCTTCAAGCCTTGCAACTGGAGCAAAGGTTTCATCATAGTCAATGCCTTCTTCTTGAGAGTAACCTTGTACTACCAGTCTTGCCTTGTTCTTTATTATAATACCAGCTTCATCTTGTTTGTTCCTGAAAACCCATCTTGTGCCAATTGGTTGCTTGTTTGGTAGTAAGGGACAGATTTCCCAAACCTGTTGCATGTTGAATTGAAGCAATTCATCTTGCATTGCCTGCACCCAATTGTTGGCTTTGAGAGCTTCCTGGTACTTCTTTGGTTCCAACTGTGAAATAAATGCTGAGAATAGACAGAAGTTGGAAAGCTGGTTTCTTGTAAGAACACCTGATGCAATATCACCCATGATTTGATCAAGTGGATGATCTTTGTGTTCGATCAGTTGTTGTAAACCACTGACAGGTGTTGGTGGCTCATGTTCTTCAAACAAACTACTGAGGTCTATTATATCTGGTTCAGCAGTTTCAGTGTCTTCAGTAGTTGCAGGTGCTGAAGCAGATGTTTGAGTTTGGCCTTCAGTATTTGTTGGATCAGAAGTTTGTGAAACTTCTGATGGTTTTGAAGTTGACTTAATGACTGTTTGAGGAGTCCATGGTGCTGGATCCTCATCATCAAACCTTTGATCACCATAATAAGTAGGTTTGGATGAAGTGACAGTCTTTTCAGGTTCAAAATGAAAGTTGTCAAGGTCAAAGAGTTCAGCAGGATGTGCTGGAATGAGAGTGTGTTTTGACTCATTGAACTTGACATTCAGTGTTTCTTCTACTATCCTGGTTTTTGAATTAAAAACCTTGTAGGCTTTTCTAGTTGATGAATAACCAAGAAAGTAACCTGAGTCAACTTTGGCAGCAAACTTTGAAATAGATTCCTTGATGTTCAAGATGAAACATTGACATCCAAAAGCCCTGAAAAAGGAGATAAGGGGCTTTATGCCATGAAGAACTTCATAGGTAGTCTTTGAATGTCTCTTGACAACAAGAACTCTATTTTGAATATAACATGATGTGTTAACTGCTTCTGCCCAGAAGTATAAAGGTAGGCCAGAATCAGCTAACATTGTTCTTGCTCCTTCTATTAAAGTTCTGTTCTTCCTTTCTACCACACCATTTTGTTCAGGAGTTCTGGCAACACTGAATTGTCTAATAATCCCTTTAGACAAACAGAAGTCATTCAGAGTTTTGTTCCTGAACTCTGTCCCATTATCACTTCTAATGGTTTTGACAGGTAGAGAGTATTGCTTCTCTACTTGTAGAATGAAGAACTTGATGATTTCAGCAGCCTCATCCTTGGAAAATAAGAAGAATACCCATGTAAATATTGAGTAGTCATCAATGATGACTAAGCAGTACTTCTTTTTACCAAGGCTCATGATCTTTACAGGCCCAAATAAGTCCATATGGAGTAGTTGAAGACATGCAGTTGTTTTTGATTCTTCAATAGACTTATAGGAGGACTTATGTTGTTTACCCTTTAAACAAGATACACAGTGTTCTTGACACTGGTATACTTTTAAGGGTAGACCTCTGACCAAGCCCATTTTTGTGACTTTATTTATGGTTTTAAAGTTCACATGGCCAAGTCTCCTGTGCCAGAGATCAGTTTCTGAAGTTGATGCCCTTGAGAAGAAACAGGCAGTGTTGTTCAGTACTTTGTCTTTTTCAATGTCCACTGCATAGACATTGCCACATCTTTTGGCAATTAACAAAGTATGATCTTCAATGATCTTCTCTATCAACTTCTGGCCTTCTGGTGATATGATCTTGCATGCTGTCTTTGTGAAAAAGGAAGAATATCCTTTATCACACATTTGTGACACACTAAGCAAGTTGTACTCAAGGTTTTCAACCAGATTGACCTTGTCAAACTGTATTTTGCCAGAGGAGACATTGCCATGTCCTAGCACATATCCCTTAGCATTGTTCCCAAAGGACACAGATCCATCTCTTTGACTGATAAAGTTGTTTATCAGGTATCTGCATCCTGTCATGTGCATTGAGCCTCCACTGTCTACATACCAAATGCTATTCAAGCCTCTGGAAACTCTCTGCACAATATAGTAAATTAGTTAGATTTAGGAACCCAAGCCAGTTTGGCTTTGGGTTTGCTCTTGAGAACATTTACAGTTTGTTCTTGACCAAGTTTAGAAATCCATGTCTTTTTGGCAATGGATTTTGCATTAAGTACAATGGTGGTATCCTTTTGAGGACCACCATCAACTTTGGTCATCAGTAGTTGTACCATGTTCATAAGATCTTTAATCTCAGCAGTTTGTGAAACTGCTGATGATTTAGGTCTAACTACTGAAAGAGAATTTTGAGAAAAAGACTTTTGTTGAGATTTTGTCTTTTTCTGAGAAAGGGTTTTTGCTGGTTGTTGTTTCTTGGGAGAAAAGGTTTTTACATAATCATTTTTGATTTGTTCCCTAACAACCAGTTGTTGATTTTTCTTATTAAACTGAATACCCTTTCTATATCTGCAAAATTCTGTTTTGTGGTTGAAAAGACCACAAATTTACATTCTTTTGTCTTTTCTTTCAAAGACAAATCTCTGACAGTTTTGATTGGTTTTAGGTCATCAGTAGTTTTCAGGTTCTCAACTCCTGATGTAGTTGAAACTGCTGATGACTTAAAGTCAGATTTAATCAATACTTCTGAAGAACTTTCTTTGTGTGATTTTAGAAAGTTTTCATGGAAAGATGTGCATTCTTCCTCTTCAGAAGTTTCACCTGAAACAATTTTTCTCCCATCTTCAGTAGTTTTAGGAGAGAAATCTGTTGGTGTTTCAGTGTGATTGTACCCTATGCCAAACCTAACATTTGAAGCACTTTGTTTGTTTAGCAATAGTTGGTACCCCTTACAAGATTCCACCCATTTTTCACATGTGACCTTGGTTTCAGCAAGCTCTTGTCTGACATTTCCTAGGTCATTAATCATTATTTTGATTTGTGCTTGGGTTTCAATAGCAGAGTTAGTCAATTTAGAAACTTCTTTTGTTTTTGCAGAAAGTTTTCTTTCTAAATCACATTTTATCTGAGTGAGTTTTCTCTCAGAATCATTAGCTTTTCCTTGTAAGTGCACATTTGTCTCTCTTATGAGAGCAAAAGATTCTTTGCATGAATTTGAACATATTTTTGTCAAGGATTCTTTTGATACCTGAGACAAGGCAGATTTTGAGGAGCATCCCTCAAATGCCATTAAGGCAAAGTTCTTTCTGCCATTGTCAGGCTCTCCCCAGTTCATGTCAAACATTTTGTTGTCTGCATCAGGATTGCACTCTGTGGTGTCAAAAGGAAGACTGCTCCAGTCAACATACCCTGAGGTAAATAAACTTTGTTGAGAGGGTTGTTGTTGCTGTGGAGGTTGTTGAGCAGCTGGAAAGGGAGGGATTGATTGTTGGCTCTGCATCTGTTGAGCAGGCATCTGTACATATTGTACTTGTGGCACATATTGGTGTTGTGGAGCTTGTGCCTGTACAAAATGTGCACTCCCTTGTGTTCCATTATTCCTGTTATAATTGGGGTTAAAATTGTTTCCAGACTGAGATTGGTTAAAGCCAGAGCTTCTACATTCTCTAGCAAAGTGTCCCAACTTTTGACACTTGTGACATCTAAGTTTAGATTTGTCAAAACCAATTTTTGTAGAACTGTTAAGTCCTGGAAACTTCCTTCCTGACCTTTTGTAAAATTTATTTGTTTTTAAACTTAACATGGCCAGTTGGTGCAAAATATCCATTTCTTCAAGGTCATCACTGTTGAAACTATTTAAGTCATCCATGATAAAACACATGTTATCAGCAGTTTGACCAAAGTCATTATTGTCATAACCTGGGAATGATCTTTCAGATGAGATCCCAGCAGTTATGTCAATGTGGTCAAAAGATCCAAAACTATTTGAACAAGTTGGTGAGTCTTGTCCCAATAGTGCTGTACTACCAGGTAGATAGTCATCAGCAGTTTTACCAGAATTTTGTAACTTTTTCTTTTGATCAATTTCTCTCTCAAAAGTAAGTAATCTCCCATGAAGTTTTCTAAGAGTGAGGGAGCTAAAATCTGGTGAAGATCTTAAGACTATTGAGTATGTTTCCCATTTATTAGGTAAAGACCTTAAAAATCTATGAAGCATAGATACAGTTGTATAGGTCTGACCATTTAGTTTTAGCTCAGATATTAATGAGGAAAATCTTTCAAATTGCTGAGTTAAAGTTTCCCCATTAATGTGAGCAAAAGTTTCATACTGTTGAGCCAAGATTTTTCTGGTGTTGGCAATCACCTCTTCAGTTCCTCCAAACTGTTCTTTTAGGCAGTCCCAAAGCTCTTTGGCACTATCACAATGTAATAGGCCAGAATAGATTTCATTTGGGAGTGCCATTGCCAACATAGAAAAAGCTTTTGCATCAAGCTCAAGTTTTAGGAAATCATCATCAGTATAGTCTTTTGGTTCTTTTGGTATCTCTTCCTTAGTTTCAAGATTTATGTTTACTGGTTTATGAGGACCATATATCACAGATCTCCAACAACCTGTGTTGGTTTGTGACAAGGTATGTGCCATTCTCTTTTGCCATATGTTATATTCATTTCTTACAAGCATGGCAGGTTTAGTGGTAGAACCAGTATTATGAGGATCCATTTTAAAGAGTATTGATTTGTCAAATATCTCTTAAAGTGATGGATGTTGATAAAAGTGAGCTTATAATCCTTTATTGAATATCAATAAGAGCCTGTGTCTGATTCTCAATTTGTTAGATTGATATGTGATCAGATAAACCAGAGCTCTGATACCAATTGTTGGATCAGTTTAAGCTGCTCTTTTAGTTGAACTTGCTAGTTGACACTTAAGTGTTTAGCAAGTTCTTGGTGAGTGTTAGCACAGCGGAATGTTTACAAGTTTTATAGCTACACTTATCAACAGGAGTTATTACTCCCCCTGGAATCAAGAACTAATAAATGAGAAGTGTTTATTGAGAATCTAAGTATTGAATGAGAATGAAATACTTTGACAGATTCTCAGTAAACACGAAATGGAAATAACAATAATAAGAGTTGAAGGATTTCTTGTATTAAAATCAATGTCTAAAACAGAAGGATGAATCCTTCTATTTATAGACTTTACAAATACATGAACCTTGCCAAAAGCAAGTTCAGAAACAAGTTGCAACAAGTTGCAGTCTTGGAACTTGTACATAAAGCAAAAAGAAATACTAAAGTATTAAACTACTGATATACAAAGGCGGTTGAAAAGATCTTCTTTAAGTACTGATGAATGACAAACTACTGATGAGTAGTTTGTCTTCAGTAGTTCTTCAGTAGAAGTGTCTGGTTTGAACTTCAGAACTTCTGATGACTTCTTCTTCAGCACTTCTGAATCTCTTCTTCAGCAGTTTGATTCTTTGTCTTCAGCAGTTCCATACTTAGAGTATTTTGACAGAAAGTGAATTAGACTAAGGTTTGCAAAAGTGGTTTCACCAATCCTTTTTGTCCTAACAGGGTTCGACGTAAACACCCCCTGTTTTGAAGCGCAACCTTAGACGGAACTCTATCAAGAAATGCCTACCATAACAACATACAACACTTAGTCGGCACCCACGATAACCATTTAACCACCGGCCCGAAGTCCTCACCCATCCCGCGGCCAAAATCTCTTGTCGCTAACTTTTGGTCGAAAAATCAGCTCCAAAATCGTTATGCCAGACCCACCTATCCACCTTAGAAGATAAGCTGCAGTTCTGAAGGCACTCTGAAAGGGAAGCAAGTTCGTCGGCCTCCTGCACATTGCTCGGCTCTCTCATCCAGTCCCAACTCCATATAAGGCCATCAACATCTCTAGTATATCTTTCACTAACCAGAGCATCTTTTTCCTTGGCAATTCTAAACAATGCCGGGTATAACTCTGCCAACGGTCTTGCCTCCAACCAACCATCTTTCCAAAAACTTGTTTTGTCCCCCACCCAACAGTCACAGAAAGTTTGTCTTTAAAACTAATACCCAACTTATCCAAGACTTCAACCATGTTGCATATATCATTCCAAGTCCTGGGGATTGTCTTTTTAACTGGAACCAAAACACCAACCCGTTTAGGCCCGTGTATAGCCTTTATCACCCTAACCCACAGTTGGTTTAGGTTATGATTTAATCGCCACAGCCATTTAGCTAACATAGCTAAATTATAATCTTCGATGCCCCCTATACCAAGACCACCGACTCTCCTAGGGAGAATCATCTTCGACCAACGGACCCAACGGATTTTACTCGCCAAACCCACTTAACCCCAAACAAAGTCACGTCTCAAGCCTTCAACCTTCTTAAGCACACATTTAGGATACAGAAATAAGGACATAAGATAAGACGACAAACTTCCTAAAAACCGTCTTAGCAAGGGTAACTCTCCCAGCGAACGAAAGGTACGTCGCCTTCCAATTGGAAAGTTTTTTCTTCACTTTATTGATCACCGGTTGCCAATAAGTAGCGTGTTTCATATTAGCACCAATAGGGATCCTAAGATAAAAGAACGGAAGAGTGCCTGTATTACATTTCAAAATCTTTGCCACCCGGGATAATTCCACCTGCTCGACTCCCACACCAAACAACTTACATTTTTTTAGTTTAACTTTTAACCCGGTAACTAAAAATAGACATCTGAGGAATCCGTTCAAGCTAGTCGCAATGTGGTCCGACCACTCACCCATGAAGAGAACATCGTCCGCGTAACAGAGGTCGGAGATCAAAGGACCATCATCCGAAACTTTAATCCCTTGAAAGAGCCCCAAGTCAACAGCCCGTCGCATAAACATATCGACAACCTCAATGGCAATAATAAATAAGAAATGCGTAAGAGGGTCCCCTAGCCGCAGACCCCTCTTGTACCGAAACTCTTCAGTTGGAGACCCATTAACAAGCACAAACCCTTTTCCCGAAAGTAAACAACCCTTAATCCAATCTATCCATTTCTTCAGGAACGCCATGAACCTCATCATATTGAATAAAAATTTACAGTTGATCGAATCATACGCCTTTTCGAAGTCCACTTTAAAAATCAAAATTTTTCTTTTGCGCTTCTTGGCCCAAGCAACCACCTCACTAACAATCTTTGGACCATCTAGGATATTTCTCCCACCTGTAAAAGCCGACTGCAACTGCGAAACAAGGCCGTCAATAACCAGCCTAAGTCTATTAGCGAGGGTCTTAGCGAGAATCTTGTAATACGAACCAATCAGCGAAATCGGCCTATAGTTATCAATATTTTGCGGGTCCGAAGTCTTAGGGATCAATGCAATAAAGGACGCATTGCACCCATCAGAAATACAGTCTGATCCATGAAACTCCTTCAATGCGTCCATAACCGGAGACTTCAAAAACTCCCAATAGTATTTGAAAAACTTTAACGTATAACCATCTGGTCCCGATGCCTTTCCTCCTTGACAATCTTTAACGGCGTTCCACACTTCATTTAAGGAAAACGGATGAATTAATTCCACAGCCTATTCATCCAACAACCGCTTCAGGCCGTAATTGCTAAACAAGGGTCTTCTACGCATAGGTTCGACAGACTGTTTCCTGAACCATGATAGAATTGCACCTTTTATCTGAGGTGGGTTCGTTATCCAAACACCATTAACTAAAATCCCATTCAACCGCTTACTAGCCACATTGATATTTATAATTCTGTGTAAAAAAAGGTGTTATCATCACCGGACTTTAACCACTTAATCCACGATTTTTGTAGGAGATCTTTGGCCCTATTCATTTCCAACCTTTTCAACTGAAGCCTAGATGTCAATCTCAACCTTTTTCTCCACATCAGATAGAGGAGCAACAACCGCTTTATTTTCGAGACCAGTGACAATTTTAGACAACGCCTCGCCCACCACCTCATCAGCAACCTTGACTGTCTTCCTCCAAAGTTTAATTCTCTTCATGATATCCCTTAGCATAGTCACAAGCCGTCTGTCCGCATTAGGCCCACCCAAATGTGACGCCGTAACCTCGGTCACAATCGCCATTAACTCCACTGACCCCACCCAACTATTAAAAATCTGAACGGGATTGGGCCGAAGTCCACACCAGAACATGACAGACAAATAGGGCAGTGATCTGACGGCCCTTTCCACAAAACCGAGAGATTTGCATCTGGCCATTTGTTCATGAAACCATCACGAACTAGAAAACGGTCTAGTTTATTCAACTTAACCACACTACAATCTGACACATAAGTAAACAAACCTCCCACCATATGGTATTCCAACAGCCCTGCCTCAGCAATGAAGTTATTAAAGTGCATGGCCTCGACCGGATCGAACCTAGAATTGACATTTTCATCCTGCCTTCTGACATCATTGAAATCTCCTAAAAAACCCACATACCCGGATGCAAAGAGCGAACCTCAAGGAGCTTAGCCCATAACCTTAATCTGATCGTTATAATCATTAGGCGCGTACACATTGACCAAATAACCATCAACCATTGATCCTTAACATAAGAGTCAGCGGAAAACAAATCTGGATCCCAAATCGAAGCCAAACCTCCTGATCTGCCAACCGAATCAACCACCTCGGACTCGTACAGACCTCTACCCCAAAACCGAACAAAGAAGGAATGGTTAAGACCCATGCAGTGAGTCTCTTGTAACCCCGAAAACCACACCTATACTCGGTCCTAATTTTTCTGACTCAACCCAGTTTAACACACCCGGAAACCCCTCTAACATTGATAGACATAAAATTTATACCGACCTGTTTAACGCCAATTCGCCACTAACCAGCTTTCTCACCTGATTGTCAAAACCATCCATATCAATTCCTAGACCTTCTCCATAGTGCACCGTCACACCCACCTCCATTTCAATTTCCACCTCATCTACACCAAAATCTTCGTCCGGATCAAATTCACCCATTCATTACCTCCTGCTCACTTTGCTCAGCAATAACCTCCTCTTCCAAATTTAGCATCCTACCGGATAAATTCTTCGAAGAAGTCTGATTTATTATGTCATTAGATTGAAAGGGTCGGAATCCACTTCTCCATTCAAATCAGGAGTTATAAACTGATGGGCTTTGGTTTTGTTCCTTCTCCTCTTATCATTGGGCCTGATTGTCACATAGGACAGTCCATCAGTAGAATTCTCAACATGGGTCGGGTCCACACAGTATTCTGATCCATGGCACTAGGAGGACAAATAGTAATATTCTCAAGTGGGGCCCATTATCATTTTTATCAACCACATTGGCGCATGAAGCGTCACATCATCATGAGAAACATTAGATGCCTGCGAAATAGCATAGTTCCCCATGTACGTCTTCGTCCCTTCGCAATCCTTCGTCTTTTCAAACTCCTATTCCACTCTTATCGCCTTAGATTTCAGTCTTGGACCCGCCGGAGACTTAACCGGCTGAGAATATCCAAGCAAGAAGCCTGGCGTCCAATTTTCCAACACCTCTTGGACCCGGGCAACAATTAACACCCCTTTGTGCCGAGCTTAGCAGACACATTTATGGGTTCCAGCCTATTCACCAATATTGCCAACTTGCATCCAACCAAATCGTCATCATCCACCGATGCCTCGGACCTCCGAAGTAGCGTTCCACATCTTTCGCCGATACGATTGAACACACTCCTATCCCATAAATTTATCGGAACGCCTGTGATACAAATCCATGCCACCCTCTTAAAAAGAGGAGCGATACCATCCCACACATAAAGTCTCGAGAATATATCAGACCAAAATTCGTAATGACACTTAAGGAAATCATTTGCCTCTTCCTTAGACTGGAACTTTACCAACACTTTCAGACCACCAACATACTTGATGTTAATCGGATAGACACTCGCTTCAGAGAGAATACTGTTAGGATTATCAAGAAACTCCAACTCCTTCACTTCACCTATTAGCGAGTATGTCACACCCTCAAATTCCACATGCGGGGTTTTACCGCGAGGCGCATGACACATTAGGATCCAAGTCAACGGTCATAATAAACGGCCACTATATGATTTAAAATACATAATCAACCATTAAGTTCACAAACCCATTCGATACAGCGGAAGCAAAGTATAAACCATAATCCAAATGTTTAAAACAAAGTAAAAGATAATGTTTCAAAACATGAAACACAAACTAGACGCCATGAGACCCGTGCGCCTATCCAGTGCTGCCACCTTAGTGACCTGAGAAGACATACTTAAAGTTGTCAACATATAATGCTGGTGAGTTCACAGGTTTTATAATAAACGTTTAAAGTATGAAAGATCATCCATGTTACTACTATGTTATAATGATAGCGCTAGCTAAACGCATTTAAGATACTACTACGACTTGGAAACCATTACTGACAAGATAGTGCATGAATGTGCCCGAATATGTACCACCATCGCCACGATAGCCTTTAATGACCGAGACAATATGCACCCGCTGGCCTCCAACCGACGAGTGGTGTTTGTGAATCCCAATAGATCTATCCACATTTCCCCCGTTATGCATCCCCGCATATTCATGGTATTCCCCGAGACTTAAACGAATTGTATAGTAAGTCAAAAAGTATTAACACTAGTATAACATGATATTTATGAAATCCAAGTATGAAGCATGATTCTCCTCCGAAAACAAAAAGACTTAAAGTGGGGCCGTGAAACTCACCTTAGGTTGATTTCTTCTAAAATAAGTAAATCAGCTCAAATAGATAATCCCAACTACCGGTGACCTATCATGACGAGTGTATAAGATGTTAGAGTAGGTTGATTAGTCCCCAATTGTCCAGACCATAACTATGTACGTTTGAAAATATGTTTGAACGTTGAACCGACCACACTAGACAAGACCCGACATCCCATTGGTGACCCGACATCACACGTGTTAGCCAAATACAAGATATCATACACTCATATGCAATTATACACTTGACATGCGCAAAAGTTCACCAAGTCTAGCATACAGTTCATTTAACGCATAAACGAGTCCAAACACGTGTTATCAGGTCATTAGACATGTCATGAGGTTCCTAACATGTTCCTAGGTGTCCAACCATGTTTCGGGATGTCAAAATACACTTAAAACAGCAAAACACACAATTATAATTCAAACAGGCAATTAGGAAAGTCAACAGGCAATTAGGACTTGTAATCGCCTGTTTTACACGTGAGTAGAGAGCTAGTCGCCCCTAATGTCATGCGAGTAGGGCTACTCGCCCCTTTTACAGGTGAGTAGGCTCTCCTACTCGCCCCCTGCAGCATCAAGCCGTATTTCGCGCATTTAATCCTCCAAATCAGATTCGAAACATGTAACAACACCCAACATCAAACCCAAATCATTAAACAACCCATCCCAAGTAACCCCCCAATTTATCATCATTCTAACAACCCTAATTGCAAGCATTTCCCAAAGTAGCATATTATCATGTAAACATCACATCAAACATGCAAAACTTACCCTAAATAGCAAATATCATCACATAACAACGTTGCACAACAACATCCTACTGTTTCTACATCATCCTAGAGCAAACCCTGACATCATACAATCAACAAAACACATCATAACATCCTAAATCTTTCTAAATCGCTCGAACGAGTCAAAACGCATATTATCATCAATACTCAACCATGAACCTCCAAACTCATAAACAAACATGCTAACAACTTATTTATATCAGAAATACATTAAACACATAAGAATCTTCATGTTTTAACCATAAAAATCCTATCTTGCATGAATACACCACATAGAACACATAATGAAGAATTAGACTTGTTTAACAACTGATTTCAAAGGTTTTCAAAGACACAAACATCACAAAACCAGGTCTGGACCTTTAGGGATCAATATAATAACATAATAAAGGTTTAGGATGGATAACACACCTTAGGGTTTGCTAAAAAATGATGTGTAAGGCTTGAGAGGATAGATTTTAGGGCATATACGTGTTCCAGAGGTTGGTTATGGTGTGGGATAGCTTTGGGGTGAGTTAGGGTTTCACAAATGATGTTTTACAACATAAGGGTGGTATTTATAGGCGTTTCTAGTCGTTCAATAGGTTGCAGGCGAGTAGGGGCTGCAGGAGGCAATTAGGAGCTCCTAATTGCCCATGTTACAGGCGATTAGGGCCTTTACTCGCCCCCAAATGATGCTACTCGCCCCTGCTGGGGGTGATTAGGATTCCTAATCCCCCCCCCCTGCAGGTGTTTATAGGTCTTAGGCACGTTAAACACCATTTTAACACATATAAGCACGTATTCACATACTGACAAGTCTCATAGTGATTTTAAACACATAATGCATGATAACTAACACGTTTACATTCGTTCACCAATTCCCGGGACTCGAGACTTGCGTGTGTGCATTAAACCCGATGATTCTACCCATCACCGACCCTTTTACACGTAGTTATGGACCGACTCCCAATGACCTCTCAGATCATTCTAATGACTCTCGATGATTCCCAGAATCATCCAAACGACCTAACTGACCCAGTTAAGTATAATGCTAAGTAAATTTTTTCGCTAAGGTAGACTTGTATGTTTGTAAAAGTATTAACCTGAATTTACCGGGTGTCACAGAGTACCCACCCCAAGCCTTATACGTCTGAGACACCATAGGTGGCAACTCCACCACCAGGTCATCTTCCATGGCTCCATTTTCCCTAGTGAGCGTCGTTATTAAAGATCCGTCCACAATCGATTGACTAATCACTTTATGTCCCATCGCAGAACTTTTTTCCACATGTCTATCCAACCTGTCAAAGGCATACGTGTTTTTACCACTCGTCGGATGTTCGACCTTACTTCCATCCCTTTTAAATTTGGCTATTGAGACATCTAAGATAGCACCATTAATAGATATCCCCTATAACTTTACGGCCCAACCCTCAGTGTCCTCAGCATTAGTGAAGCGAATGAAACCAAAAAAATTTCCACTTCCGTCTCTTTTTTTGGAATAAAGACATCATCCAGATTATTGAAGTGCTCGAAAGGCCCCCACAACCTATCCACTGAACATTGCTCTAGGATGTTAGACACAAAATATGTAGTCGAGAGTTTCAACCTCTCCTCCCGAGACCTAAACTGCTTTTCCTTCATCTTCATTCTCTTGGTGATAACTAGTTGCCACCTGTACTTGCCCTTGTAACTGTTGTTCTTCAAATGCTGCTGCTCTGCCTCTTTCCTTTTCTTGAGCTCCTGAAACTCTTCGGGTCTTGGACGTTGGTCGGTCCGACCTTTGGTTTTCCTACTCATGGGAATGGGATATTCAAATTGATAACGGCTAATTTAATGTTTTGACTTTAAAAGGTATTTAACAAATTGTGCTAAAAAGCTAACCGTGAACTGAATTGGATGACACTAAAATATGCTAACTTCATTTTGGACGGTTCTGTCGGTTCCAAAACCAGAGAATACCACTTGAGGTCGTTCACACTAGATGATGGTAACAATATGTTTAAGGTAAATATTATTATGTTTACTTATTTTTCATCTATCCTTCCTTAATCAAGTCAACATAAGGATAATGTGGATATGTGAAAATAAGGGGCTGTTTGGTTGATTAAGTGTTGAATCATTAAGAGGTCTGAATGGTTAAGAAACTCTGAATGATTAAGGGACTGTTTGGTTAATTAAGTGTTGAATCATTAAGAGATCTGAATGGTTATGAGGCTCTGAATGATTAAGTACTGAATGGTTCAGCTATGCACCAAGTCTGAATGGTTCAGCTCTTAATCATTCCATTCAGAGCCTTTTTTAGGTTGAAAGAAACAGTCTGAATGCTGAACCATTCAGAGCTGAATGGTTTAAAGCCTCATTAAGAGGCTACCAAACAGGCCCTAAGTGATGAGTGGTTCAGCTATGCACCAAGTCTTAATGATTCAGCTCTTAACCATTCCATTTAGAGCTTATTTTAAGGTTGAAACAAACAGTCTGAATGCTGAACCATTCAGAGCTGAATGGTTCAGGGCCTCATTAAGAGGCTACCAAACAGACCCTAAGAAAGAATAGTTTTAAGTTTTATCAAGAGATCTTTGGGGTGTTTGGAATTGCTTAGGGGCTATTTGGTAAGTCTCTTAATGAGGCTCTGAACCATTCAGCGCTGAACCATTAAGCACTAAACTAGGCTGAACCTTAATGGGACTCTCCTATTAATCTAGGACAAGAAAACTAATCATTACTTAATGATTCAGCACTTAACCATTCAGATCTTTTAATGACTCAGCACTTAATCAATCAAACAGCCTCTTAGTGTTAGAGCATTCACAATGCTATGGGTGATTTGGAATTCTAAACCGCCACATCACCATTTCATATTATTTCAAACCACAAAAATTTCAAACTCATTTTTTTCTTACAATTATAAACCATTTCAAACCCTCACTTCATTATCCATCTCATCACATACTTTTTCTTTTTTATTTAACCTATATTTAAATTTTTATACTATATCTTTTATTTATTTAATTAAGAATATTATTTATTTGTGTGTTTAATAAGGGCCTAATATTTTAAGGTTAACTATGTTTAAGTAATGTTTTAATTAGGTTTGTGCGATATTCTTAAATCAGTTTTGTAATATTTAATTAAGCTTTGTGTAATATTTTTAAGTAGATTTGTGTAATATTTAATTAGGCTTTTGTATTTTTTTTAAATAAAAAACAAAAATTTTCATTAATTCATTGGAATAATCAGATGGGCCCACCTTAAAATTTTCGGACTAGTTGTTTAAACAAACCGGATCAAGCCCACAATGGGGGAGGAGTCCGAAATGGTAGTCCAGAATTCCGTACTTATTTGTTTCCCCCATTGTGGATGCTCTTATATCATGTTGTTTTGATTTTGAGTGATGGAGTTTGGGACTGTCGCATGACGGGTTAGCCCCCCCCCCCCCTCTCTTCCACATCAACATCCTCTTTCACATCAAGTTGCATGGGCTCGACTCAGTACGAACCCGTTGTTGATTATCTACATATTGTAGGAGGTTGCTTCAATCATCATCTATATATATAATATAATAATAAACCAAAGCTAAAAATCCTACATGGCACTCAAAGAAGCCAACATCTTCCTTGAATGTGCCATGTGGCACTAGGCATTAAAAAAAAGGCCTCGTCCTATATAAAAGTTTTCTCCCCATCCAAACCTTAAAAAGTCACTCTCTCTTTCTCCTACAACACACACACGTGAATACCGCAAAACACCTTCTCTTCATCACCTTATAGCACCACACATTACCCCTAATACAATAACAGCTCGTCGTCTTCAATCACCAAAAGTATTCACTATCTACAACACCATTATTCCGGCCACCGTCTACGACGGCGGCTGCAGAATCTTGAACTCATCCAACACGAAACCTTTTAGTGTTTCATATCCAAAAGTATTCACCATCTACAAAACCCTGAAGAGTTCAAAGGAGGATGAACAATCTACAATAGCCGACAACATAGATGGTGAAGTAAACCCAACAACAAACCAAACCTTTCGCCGTTGGTCATTCTAGATCACAGGTTTGTATTCTCAGAATTAAACACACAGTTAATCGAAATTTGCTCTCCAATTATCAAAGAAAAACTAGCTAAAAAACTTTGAAGTCTTACACCTCTTCCACGATGATGTATTTATAGATTGTAATTTTCTCTACAATCCTAATCTAATACTGAAAGATAAATAATAAAACAAACCCTTATGTTTATCTATAAGAAACAGAAAATGATCAGTCAATTGATTATCCGCTTCTATAGTCGGTCGCCCATATGCATGGGTTTCGACCTCCGGCCTATATGTTCGGGTCGGATAATAAGCCCAACAATCACCCCCTAATTTCCGACTCGAAATAGGTAGGTCTTCAAGACTAAGTAGTTCTTGCATTTCGTTGAACTTTATCCTTGCAAGTGCCTTTGTCAAGATGCCAGCTCTTTGCAAGTCTCCTCTTATGTGCTCCATTCTCACTTGCCCTCTTTCAACACACTCTCTGATAAAGTGATAACGAGTACTTATATGTTTGCTTCTCCCCTAGAAAACTGGATTTTTCATGAGAGCAATGGCTGGCTTATTATCAACAAACAGCACCACCATTCGCTCTTCTAATCTTGTTATGTCTCCTAATAGTCCTCGCAGCCAAATGCCCTGACATGCTGTTGCGGTTGCAGCCATAAACTTAGCTTCACATGATTTGTAACGCCACTGTGTTTTGTTTTTTAGAGCACCAAGTGATGGGTGATTTTCCTAGATAAAACACATGCCCGGTTGTGCTTCGACCATCATCTCGGTCCACATTATAACTACTATCACAAAATCCCACTAACTGCTTGGTCTTCTCTCGGTTGTAATGCACACCAAAATTCAAACTACCTTGGATATGCCGAAGTATTTGCTTCACAGCCATCATGTACGATTCTTTTGGCTCCTGCATATATCGACTAACCAACCCAACCGAGTAAGATAAGTCGGGTCGTGTGTGTAGTAAGTACCTTAAGCAACCAACTCGTTGCCTATACAAATTAGCATCAACCGGCCTTCCTTCTTTATCCATGAATAGTTTCACTCCCGGTTCTAATGGACACTGAGTAGGATTCGCTTCATGCATTGCCGCATCTTTTAGTATTTTCAAAGCATAACCTGCCTGATTTATTGAGATACCCGAATCCTCTTGCTTCACCTCAATGCCAAGATAACAGCTCAACTTTCCCAAGTCACTCATCTCAAACCTTTCTTGCATTTTTTTGTTTAAACTCACCGATTTCGCCAAGCTTCGAACCGGTTACCAAAAGATCATCCACATAAACTGCAATAATCAAAATTGATTTGTTTGTTTTCTTCACATACACTGCTTGTTTGTGTTGACATCTCTTGAAAGACATTTGCTTTAATACTCTATCAAGTTTTGTATTCCATGCCCTTGGAACCTATTTAAGCACATAAAGCGCCTTATTTAACTTGTGGATCTTTCTTTCTTCTCCTTTCTTCACGAACCCCTCTGGTTGTGTAACAAACACTAGTTCATCTAGTTCTTCATGTAGTAAAGCTAATTTCACATCAAGATGATGTAATTCCCACACCTCTTTTGCAGCCAAAGCAATCAATAAACGCACCATTTCAATCCGTGTTATGGGCATGAACACCTCGTCATAGTCAACACCATGCTTTTGAACATACCCCTTTGCTACTAGACGAGCTTTGTATTTATTGAACGAACCATCTGGATTTTACTTAACTTTAAATACCCATTTGACTCTAATTGGTTTTACATTGGTCGGAGGTTCAACCAATTCCCATATGTTATTCCTTTTTATTGACTCAATCTCTTGATTCATAGCATTCATCCATTCGCTTGAATTTTATGCTTCTTTAAATGATCTCTTGATTCATAAGTTTTGATCTTCATCAGATTGCTCTTCGGCTGATGTTTGTGTTCTCGAGCTGGACCACAAAACAAAATCATTAAATCTGCTCGGCATAACCGAGACCCTTGAAGATCGCCTGAGGTTCTCGGTTCCTTGGGGGTTTTCGGCTTCGTTATTGAAAGTTTCCTGCTCATCTTCTGATTCAGCGTCAACATTACTTGCTTCTTATTGATTATCGGTTGTTTCATGTCCTTCATCAGCCTCCTGACTTTTGGTTAGATCTGGGTTCACCATTCCAATACCTGTATCAATAAAACCATGCCACTCGACAATAAACACACCCGGATTTAGCTCATGTTTCTCATCATCTTCGGTGGCAATATGTTTCCAGCTAAGTTCTTCATTAAATTCTGCACTGCGACACACAACTATCTTTGGTGTTTTCGGGTCATACAAACGGAAACCTTTTGATCCATCCTTGTTTCCAATGTAGATTAGTCGTGTGGATCTGTCATCTAGTTTCGGGGGGTAAGGCTTTGTTCCTGTTGCATATGCCACACATCCAAATACCCTTAAATCTTCCAAATCCGATTTCTTTCCTTTAAAAGCTTCGTATGGTGATTGATTAACTAGAGCTCGAGTTGAGACCCTATTAATAAAAAACGTGGCATGTCGAACTCCTTCGGCCCACATATAATTTGGTATGTCTCGTGCTTTCAAGATCCTCCTAGTCATTCCCATAAGAGTACGGTTTTGCCTTTCCACAACACAGTTTTGCTGCGGTGTATAGGGAGTGGTTAGGTATCTTGTTATACCCTCGTCTTCACAAAATTTGATGAATTCTTTTGAAGTGAATTCACCTCCTCTATCGGCCCTTAGGGTTATAATATTCTTTCCCGCCTTCTTCTCGACTAAAGCCTTGAACTTCTTGGAATATTCAAACGCTTCTCCTTTTTCCTTCAAGACAAACGTCGCAAAAACCGTGAGAAATCATCAATTAAAACGAACACGTACCTATTTCCCTCTATGGATGGTGGTGAAATCGGCCCACATAGATCAGCATGAATGAGTTCAAGAGCATGTTTTGCTCGAAAGCTCGCTGCTTTTGGAAACGCCTTCTTGGTTTGCTTTCCTACCAAGCATGATTAGCACAACTTGTTCTCTTGATGAATTATTGGCAAATTTTCAACCATGTCCTTCCTAGCCATTAATTCCATCGACTCAAAATTAATGTGACCCATCCTGGCATGCCATAACCAAGCATCATCTTTCATCTTTGCTTTAAGACAAACTGGACTTCCAAGCTGAAGTTTGATTTTATAAAGCCTATTTCTCGTCCTAGGAACCTTCATCAGAAGCTTCCCATCCGAGTCATGCATAGTGAGAAAATCACCTTTCATCCGAATGTCACACCCTCCTTCGGTAGATTGCCCGAGACTAATAATATTGCTTTTTAGCTCGGGTAGGTAATAAACTCCTGTTAGTAGTCGTTGCTCGCCCGTCTTTCCTTGAATGATTTTCGACCCCTTCCCTTTTATCTCCATGTAAGAATCGTCACCAAACTTTACTCTACCGGAGATATTTTCGTTTAATTCCGAAAAATATTTCCGGTTCCCTGTCATGTGATTGCTTGCTCTATTATCCAAGTACCAAGAGTTCTTCTCTTTTGGTTTCAGATTTAGTTGGTTTGGAATTATGTTCTCCTCAGTCAAGAATACAACTTCTCGAACTTGCTTCATCATGAAAAGTGTCGGGTCATCATTATCCTCCTTTTTTGATAAATTTGCTTCATATTGGACCATATAAGTTGCATCTGAAACATTGAACTTGGGAACGGTCACGACCCTTTTTCTTTTCATCAGAACTACTCCCGGCACTGTTTCGGTTCTTACGGCTGTAGTTATTGGCTTGACCACGACTGCGAGTTCTTCCTTGTCCATGACCATTACCTCTGGTAAGTTTCGCCCTCGACCCTTTTCACCTGCTTTGTTTCCATCAGAATTTCCGGCCCTTCCGAATAACAATTTGCTCTGATTTTTGGCAGCGGCATCTACTCCTTTCATTCTTCCTTCAAATGTTTTCAACCTGCCAATCGCTTTTTGGAAGGTCATAGTGTTTAAGTCAGCAAACTGTTCGATTGAAGCCACAATAGCAACGAATTTATTAGGTACAGAAGCGAGCAGTTTTTCACCATCTTCTTGTCTTCGAATGTTGTACCCAACTTGTTTGCTTCTGTTACAAGCTTGCTCATCTTTGCTAAGAATTCATGAACCGATTCATCGGTCTTCATCTTCAAAGCTTCAAATTCTGTCTCCAGGGTTTGCAGCCTCGCTTCACGAACACGATCAATACCCACATATCTAGTTTTTAGCGCATCCCAGATTCCCTTGGCAGTATTATATTGAGAAACCTGGAAAACGAGGTCTTCCAGTATTGATTGAAAGAGTAACGCTACTGCCATGTGGTCCTTTTTGTCCTCAACCGGTGCCCCGGCTGCTGGTAGGGCTGAGCATGATGCAAAAACCGACCCGACCCGGAAAAAGACTGACCCGACCCAAAACCAAACAATGAACAAAATAGGGAACCGACTATAGGACCAGGTGAGATAATCGGGTTTCGGTTTTTTGGGTGTCGGTCATTCGGTTAGCAAGAAGGGGACCGAGACCGACTGTTTAATTTTTGCAAAATAATGGTGAGTTCTCAACGAGGCTATCAATGTTGCAGATCACTAAGATCTTAGGAACCCTAACAAACAAGAAATTGTTACAAGCAAAGAATTATAAAAGTTTGTACATGAAATATAGTTGTTGAATAAGGAAGAAATAAAGTTTCAAGTCACCTTGTGCTGAACACATCGCTTTTAGATAGAGGTGTGAACTCTGTTTTCTTAGTTTATATAGAGATGATGACAGTACACACTACCTCGAGTTTCGAAAGCATATTACGAAACATGAATTGATATATTGGATCAATATATTATAGTATAAATTTATTATATGCATTATCCCATGTACTAGCTTGGGAACAATAAATATTGATTTACCTTGAAAATGTAGAATATTCTTTTGAAATGGTAGAAAAAGTGAAAAAGTTAACAGCTGTCCTTTGAAGATATAAAAGGTAAACGTGTTGGTGTTTGTGTCAGAGAAAAGTCTCTCTCTTTTTATCTAACTTTCTCTCTCATTTAGAAAGTTGCAAAACATGTAAACCAAGAGTTGCAAAAGTCCTTCATCTCCACGCAAAATCACTTTCTTCTTCAAGTGAAATAACCTTTTTCTTCATGGAAAGAAATTGTGTCGGGTCAGTTATGGGTTTTGTCGGTTTTCTTAGTCCAGACCAGAAGACCGAACCGAACACGAAATTTCCAATATACAGGAACCGAGGACCAACCGAGTTACACCATAACGGGTCAGGTTCGGCTCTTATTCGGTCCTAATTTCGGGTTTTCTTGGGTTGAACCGAAATATGCTCAGCCCTAGGCTGCTGGTTCCAACTGTCACAAATTTCCACTGCGGGGTTTATACCGCGAGGCGTGTGACATACCAGGATCCCATAGCCATAAGTCACATGAACGACTCTAAATACCCAAACCATTTAGTTCGTTATCGAAAACAAGTTTATTAGATAATCATTTATTCAAATAGTTGCGAAAGCGAATTTAAAGATAATAGTTAACCATATAGTCTGCGCAAAACAACGTGCTCAAGATCATAATAGATAATTAAACATTCGAAAGTAGTTAAGTGCTCATATCTCAATGATGCTATATGATGCATACCCTACACATGCTCCGAAACTAGTGACCAGACTTTCTAATCGCGACATCAAAAGCTAACTACCTATAAAAGCATGTATATCGTGTGTCAACATAAAGTTGGTGAGTTCACAAGTAAGGTAAGTAAAAGTGTAGGTTTCCCAAACCAAGAACGTTTATTAGATTATCCAAACCCAAAGTAGTAATCATTAACTTAAACCAAGAACCAAGAAACAAGAACCACTAGTTCAGTGTATGCCAAGGGTAGCTAACCCATTCATAATAACTAAACAATGATATACCGAATTTCTATTCAAACGATGCACTCGACCCGCGAGCTGGTTTTTGCCTCCCATCAATGCCTATCAACAATGATAAAGTCTAAGGTCGTAGTTCACGCCCGGCTCCAAGCAGGGTGTGAGGTTTGCCAAACCTAATAGCGTTATCAACTAGTAACCCGCTTGTCATAACCCGGCAACTCATTCGGTAAATAGTAGAGGACTTCCGTGATAGAATGCAGTTTAGTTCATCAAGGACACAGAGTGTGAAACTAGCAAAGCCCGACCCACACAAGGAGTCATAGGACCCCAAACCCGTGATGTGAAAGTAGTCCCAAACCGGACTAGAAAAAGTTAAGTAAGTTGTCTCAAACCCGAGACGCATGCTTTTGAGAAAAGAGTAGTGAAACTCACCTGATAGAGATGCTTGTGATCTAGTGAAGTTGAATTACGTAGCTACTATTGTCCGGACATTACTTGCCCTATGATTTATTAAGAGCATGGTAAATCACAAGTTTTATTATACAATTTGTCTACCCGACGCTTGTGGACTTGGTTATTGAGTTATGTGAACCTTGGTTTTGTACTTGTGATAAAGTTAGACACCTTAACATGAGTTTACAACATAATTTTACCTTAGTTGAATGTGAACACATGTTCTAGTTTTGATAACACAAGTTAGTTAGTGGTAGCTGATCATAAAGCTTTATATAGACCCCTAAACCGATTGTGATCTTAGGTATTCACAAAAAGTGATTGTTACACGTGGTGATCTATGTGATCTTAGGATATAGAGACATAGTTTTCGGCCTCCCAAAGATTTAACAAGGCCGATTGACATAGTGTTAGATTAATATTTCACTAGTGAACAAGATCAAGCAAAAACTATGGTAATGTGTGTGCGTTTATGTGTTTAAATAAATCTAGAGTCAATTAGAGTAGGGTAGACTAAGCTAGATCATTGTTTAAGGGCATGGATACCTTACCAAGGGTAATCGAAGGTTGGATAGCTTCCAAGACTCCTACACGAGCTTGCAAGGCTTCGGCTTGGATGTTCCCTAGTGTTTTGGCCGATAGTTTTTGCAAGGGGGAGGAGGTGTTTGTGATGAGTGATGGTGCAATTGGAAGAGTTGAAGGAGCCCCTTTATATAGAGGTTGATGGAGGTGAGGACAAATCTATATTTGGTATGTTCAAGGGTACTAATCTTATTGTAAGTGTTGGAATTATGTATCACCAATTGGTGTAAGTTGGCATGCTAGTCATCCTCATGTCCTAGCCGATTAGGGTGGCCATAAGTTAATGAATGAGTTGACATTGGAAGAGATCTTGTCATTCTTTGTTTGTTACTATAAAGGTGTAAGTGATTACGTCATTAGCTTCTAGATTGCTTCCATCATGCTCCATAGCCGATGTGTTTTTTTTTTCTTGGATAGGATCGGCCCATGCTTCACCTAGGAGTTAGGATTAGATAGTGACATCTCATTGATTCAAGCTTGTCACTAGGTGTTTGTGTGATGTTTGGAAGCTTCTATCTCATGTCCCTTTCCTAATATGTAGGCCGAAACTTTTGAGGAATGCTAGGTTGACAATGACTTGTCCATGACACACCTTGTCTTCACTTGTTGGATGGTGATAGATCATGGGAGCCTAGTTGCTAGTTAGGAAGCTTTTGGGATGTTTTCTACGGCCGCAAATATAGGGGTGAGGAAAACAAGGAGTGCTAGTGAAATATTATAGGTATTAGGATTCTATTTTGGGTTAAAATCATGGGAATACTAGGTGTGATCTTGGTGTTTCCATGCCATGTTTGTGTATAACTTGGACACTTCATTGATAGTGACATATGAGGAGGTGTGTGTGCATAAATCGGCCAATAGGAAAAGGATAGGAACATTCTTTAAATTATTTGATAGGCTAGGATGGTGACATCTCAATAACTAGGATTTAAGGAAAAGCATGTGTTCTTGCTCATGTGTGTGTGCATTCACGTGTATGTATGTATGTATGTATGTATGTATGTATGTATGTATGTATGTATGTATGTATGTATGTATGTATGTATGTATGTATGTATGTATGTATGTATGTATGTATGTGTGTGTGTGTGTGTATGTATGTATATAGGCTTCTAGAAGGTGTTTAACAAGGATAAAGTTTACTTGTCAAGGCCTAGTGTATGTATTGCGTGTATATATATACGAGCACATATAGGGGTATAAGAGATTTATTTATATGTACATACATAGATTAATATTTGCTAATTTTCATAAGTTTAATCATATGTTTGTCAAGCGATGATAATTCATAGGTACTTATACATCTCGTGTGTGCACGTATGACTTACCTAGCTAACCTTAGCTAAGTAGAATGCAAGGAATCTAAGTGCAAGTAACTAGAGTTTAGTTATAGAAAGAACCTGAAATTGCGGGGTATCACATCATCCCAAGTTGAAAAGATATTCGTCTCGAAATTCAGCTAGAAACCTAGTAAAGTTGGCGTCAAGTGGGTGTCAAGTGAGAGAAAATTCCGAAAAATTTTATGGGTGTCACGTCATTCCCAAGTTGAAAAGAATTTCGTCTCGAAATTCAGTTCGAGTTTTCGATTACGTGCTCCGAGTTCTCTTAAAAGAGAGGTGCCAACGCTGTCGTTGCTTCGATGTCGCTGGCGAAATAAGATTTCCTCCACCAGAACGAGGGGCACCAATCACTATCTCATGCCAAGGATTTAAGTTCATGGCTGGACAACCCGTCCACGCCCATGAGGATGTCAGAGCTATGAAGGGTAGTTGGGATGATAAGATTGATAACTAATGGTTAGTTAAACCGTACGGGTTTCTACTTGTAATAGAGCTAGGTAACTTCGATAAGCTTACCATCAGCTAGTTCTATGGTGTGTTTGAATTCAAAGAGAGTTGGGTCTAACCCTAGAGTTGCACTAAAGTCCAAAGGCACATGCTCAACCAGCATCAGAATCAAATAGGACATTAGTAAGTTACGTACCCGTCACGCGTTGTTGTCATCATTGTCCCCGTTGTTGTTGTTGTTACCGTTGAGCTGGGAATAGTCCCTTTTGAAGTGGGTTTCACTCCCACACTGGAAACACCCTTTTCCAGTATTTTAAAGACTCTGCTGCCCCTGCTGTTACTGCTGATTCTTTGGGAATTGAGCACGACAGTCTTTAGCTGCATGACCAGCTTTTCCGCATCGTTCACACTTCCCGTCCTCACATGGACCAGAATGATGATAGTTGCACTGTTCACACTTCGGGTGCCTCCCCTTGTAAGTACTCTGGTTATTGTTAGAAGGGGTCTGGTTATTATTGTCGTTTGCACCTGACCTCTTCCGCTGCTGCTGACTGCCGCCACCACTTGAGACCTTGCCCGAGCCATCTTCCCATTTCCGCTTGTTATCTTTAGTGGTAGACGATGAGGTACTCCGTGGGGGCAAGATTCCTTCTTCCACCTTCTGATCCGTTAAGTGGTGTGCCGTACGAATTACCTGCTGAATGTTGTTGATGTTTGCAGCAGTGACCATCCCCTTGTCTGAGGCACCAAGCCCTTGATGTAAAGCTCAATTCGTTTGCAGAGTGGAGTAGAGTAATTAGGGCACATGGTTGCCAGCTCATGCGACCTAGTAGTATAAGTCTCAATCTCCGACCCCACCATCTTCAGGTTAAGGTACTCGGTCTCCAACTTCTGAATCTCATCTCGAGGACAATACTCCTCCTTCATGAGTTCCTTGAAATCCGCCCACAGGGTAGCATTTGCCGCATCAACTTCTAGCAGCTGCACTTGAGCATTCCACCACGACAATGCCGCATTCTCAAGTGTAGCAGTGGCATACTTAACCTTATCAGCTGGCGAGCAATCACACATAGCAAAGCATGATTCCACCTTTTCGAACCACCTCAGTAGCCCGACTGTCCCTTCAGATTCTCCAAAATTCTGAGGCTTGCAGTCCATGAATGACTTGTAGGTACAAACAGGCGGGTGATGAGCAGGTTGACTAGCTTGAAAGGCTGCAAGGGCTGTAACTACCCTTTCGTTGATCAGTGCATTCAGTTCCGCCTGTGTCATATTGATGTTTCCCCGTCCATGTCCACGTCCAGCCATGGTGATCCTACATTCAGCATAAGCTCATGAGACATAAAAATATGTGGGTCATACGATCGTTCACACATAGCGTAGGCGAACTGGAATAAAGAAAAAACTCCATGAGAACAACTCAGTCTCGGCTGGGTCTAGAATAAAAGAAAGAAAGATCAAGCGAATAAAGATAGGAATCAAGTGTCTCCGTGCTCAGTGAAAATAATAGAGTCTTCATATTCGCTCTCTTTGGGTTCCTTCAACAATTCTCGTCGACCCTCAGTAGTTTTCCCTTCATTACTCGAAGTGTAGCACCGCGCCGTGTGTACTGCGTAGTTCTCCGTTATAGTGGCTATACTGCCTTCAAGGGTTCTCTCCATGAATCTGACAGTTGGTACCCTCACTGGTACTCTATTGCCGACTTCCCTATCCGTGAAGTTGGTTGGAATTTTAGTCCCAATTGATGCACCACATGGCCTAGCTTTCGTCCTTCACTAAGGATGTGCTCAGTATCGGATTTAGGGTTAAAGGATTATATATCTCCTATAATCTGTTAAGCAGGTATACATAGCCCAAAAGCTAGTTGTGCACTTAAGTTGTGAGTGTAACTAATGCAATGCTTATGCTATGACAGTTATAGACTAGAATGCAATCCTAGGTCACTATAACCAATGACTCTGATACCAATCTGTCACACCCTCAAATTTTCACTACGGGGTTTATACCGTAAGGCGTGTGACATACCAGGATCCCATAGCCATAAGTCACATGAACGAATCTAAATGCCCAAACCATTTAGTTCGTTATCGAAAGCAAGTTTATTAGATAATCATTTATTCAAATAGTTGCGGAAGCGAATTTAAAGATAATAATTAACCATATTGTCTGCGCAAAACAACGTGCTCAAAATCATAATAGATAATTAAACATTCGAAAGTAGTTAAGTGTTCATATCCCAATGACGCTATATGATGCATGCCCTACACGTGCTCCGAAACTAGTGACCAGGTTTCTAATCGCGACACCGGAAGCTAACTACCTGTAAAAGCATGTATATCGTGTGTCAACATAAAGTTGGTGAGTTCACAAGTAAGGTAAGTAAAAGTGTAGGTTTCCAAACCAAGAACGTTTATTAGGTTCCCCAAACCCAAAGTAGTAATCATTAACTAAAACCAAGAACCAAGAAACAAGAACCACTAGTTTAGCGTATACCAAGGGTAGCTAACCCATTCATGATAACTAAACAATGATATACCGAATTGCTATTCAAACAATGCACTCGCCCCGCGAGCTGGTTTTTGCCTCCCATCATTGCCTATCAACAATGATAAAGTCTAAGGTCATAGTTCACGCCCGGCTCCCAGCACGGTGTGAGGTTTGTCAAACCTAATAGCGTTATCAACTAGTAACCCGCTTGTCATAACCCGGCAACTCATTCAGTAAATAGTAGAGGACTTCCGTGATAGAATGCAGTTTAGTTCATCAAAGACACAGAGTGTGAAACTAGCAAAGCCCGACCCACACAAGGAGTCATAGCACCCCAAACCCGTGATGTGAAAGTAGTCCCAAACCGAACTAGAAAAAGTTAAGTAAGTTGTCTCAAACCCGAGACGCATGCTTTTAAGAAAAGAGTAGTGAAACTCACCTGATAGAGATGCTTGTGGTCTAGTGAAGTTGAATTACGTAGCTACTATTGTTCGGACAGTACTTGCCCTATGATTTATTAAGAGCATGGTAAATCACAAGTTTTATTATACAATTTGTCTACTCGACGCTTGTGGACTTGGTTATTGAGTTATGTGAACCTTGGTTTTGTATTTGTGATAAAGTTAGACACCTTAACATGAGTTTAGAACATAATTTTACCTTAGTTGAATGTGAACACATGTTCTAGTTTTGATAACACACGTTAGTTAGTGATAGCTGATCATAAAGCTTTATATAGACCCCTAAACCAATTGTGATCTTAGGTATTCACAAAAAGTGATTGCTACACATGGTGATCTATGTTATCTTAGGATACAGAGACATAGTTTTCGGGCATGGATACCTTACCAAGGGTAATCGAAGGTTGGATAGCTTCCAAGACTCCACAATCTTGAACCGGCTCAGATACCAATTCAAGATCACAGGTTTGTATTCTCATAATTAAACACACAGTTAATCGAAATTTGCTCTTCAATTATCAAAGAAAAATTAGCTCAAGAACTTTAAAGTCTTACACCTCTTCCATAAGCTTGGTTAGATGATATATTTATAGATTTTAATTTGCTCTACAATCCTAATCTAATACAGAAAGATAAATAATTAAACAAACCTTTATTTTTATCTATAAGAAACAGATAATGATAAGTTAATTGATTATCCGCTTCTATAGTCGGTCGCCCATAGTCATCTCCATAGCAGAAAAGAAGAAAGGAAACGACCAACGAACAACGACGATGACGTAAACCCAAACAACGAACCTCACCTTTCGACGCCGGACCTCGGACGTCGACGAAATGCTAGAAAAAAAGCACCGGTTAAAGAACTCTTGTGATGGAGATGCATCGGATCTGACATCGAAGAAGAGAAATACCACACATAAAGTAAAAATCCAACTAGACATACCACACAGGAACGCAGCAGATGCGATTGTGAGGGGCCCGTCGGTGGCTCATCGGACGGTGATGGAGGAGCAGAGAGCATATCAGAGGCAATTGTGAGTGGCCTCGTCAAATGCTAGTGGTGGCGACGACTGCTGAGAGATGAAGTTGAAGAATTTTGATGATAAAGATTCAAATATGTGTGCGTGACAGATGGTACACGTAGCTGCTGTTGGGCAAGAGCTGCATTGCCACGTACATGAGTGTCTGAAGAACTATCATTGGTTGTATCACTATTCATAGATAATATATAGATAATGGTATATTTTATAATAATAGATCTTACTATAAACACAAATTCATATATTGAATGTTGAATATAGTAGTGATACCTACGTTATGCGATGGAATAACTGATGTGGCATTTGGCTCGACGTGTGCAAGCCCCACTACTGTGCATTATAAATTTATGTCATTAATAATTAAAGTTTAAAATATCGAAACAATCAATTAAATTAGCACTTTACAAACAATGGCATTACAAATATGAACCACATAAAACATTAAGCATGAATTCAAGCTAAATATCACGATCTATTTGAGAAGCATAATGAGGTAACCACGATTGTTCCTGTGAAGGAAAATGACATCAACCAAAACATACGGATGTAATTTATTAGGAAACAAAATATTCAAAAATGACTTTTCTTCTTCCAAAAAACGATCCCACATTTTGTATAGAGCCAAGAAAATGGTTCCAAAGATAATCTAAAATTTTCTTTAGATGTTTGTTTGGCATACACCCACTAAGGATAAAAAAAGTTTTATTTGTCACCAATAAGAGTGCATCGAAAATTATGAGTTCAAATTTTATAGTTAATGACAATAACATGACTCATTAAATTATTTATAGAAAAATCATTTGTCGATTAGGCTTGAGTTATTCTACAAAGGCTACAAAAGATGAGAAGAGTGAGAAGCCACTAGAAAATGACAAGTGTCTAAAGGATTAAACAAGTGGGAGGGGGTAATTTTGTCAAAAACATATGCACATGCAAGTCACATGCCATTTCCACCTTCATTTTTAAATGTTCGTAACTTTTTTATACGTCATCTTTTTAAAAAAAATTTATACCATAAAATTTGAGAATTCGGTTAAGAACCGAATTCATGGATCGATTACGCGAAAAACAACTCGGTTTCAGACGGGAGATTCGAGACGAGACAGAAATATACGATAACAAAGTCATCACAGATTCGTATTACATCAGAAACGGTTACAGACACTGTCATCAGTAGGATAAACATCTATCTCGAGGCTGGGGGAGGTCGGGCATGACCTCCCCCTTGAGAGCATTCAAAACACAAACTCAAATCTACAAATGAAAACAACACATGAGATTGCTATTTATAGTCCAACATCTAAAGCCACCTTCGACCAAATGACTAGGTCGAATGTGGAACTTTTCCACATTCGACCCTTTTTAATGGTCGAACCAAGACTTTAGTTTTGGTCTATATTTACAATTGCATCAGATCCATAAAATGCCCTTATGGATCACACCACAATCTCATGTAATACAATACAAAGACTCAACCCTAGTATATTCGACAGTGACGTCCACATAATAGTGCATCAACAATCTCCCCCTTGGAATTTGCTGGTGAATCCATAAATCTCTTTGTAACACCCCAACCGATGGCGGAAACATCAGGATGTCCCGTATTGATGATTGTTCAGTAGCTCATGGTAAATAATAAATTTCAATAAATGATTTAAATAAATTACATACAATTGTTCTACAAGAATTCGTACATCAAATTGAATTAAACTATGCACACATCTTCAAGCGTTAATTCGAATCTTCAAGCAAGTAGAACCTGAAACATGTTAAGTTGAAAATATTTTGGGTCAACAAAAGTTGGTGAGAATACATAGGTTTTTGTAAATACTTGATAACAATAGTTTGTACAACATTCACAGTTGTATGATGATAGAGTATGATACCGACATGTAACAATGCGTCTTTGTACAATCAAACCTTGTGTCGACTGATGACTAACTCGCAAGTTAGTTAAATGTTGTTACTGTTATCGATCATCCCTGAATTTATGCGGGGGGATGGGTTTGTCAGACCTATAGCGCTATAATCTAAACAGGCGGCTTGATCATTGTTAATGATTGTACTGTGTCTTTTTGTTACAGTCAAATGATAGAATGATGATGTAATTGAATCACAGGTAAATATGAGTAAATGATAGTATAAAATGTTTAAACATGTTTCACCCCAAAAATAGTGAAAATAGAGAAAAGGGGCTATGTAAACTCACCTTAGCAAAATGTTATTTCTGTTGAAAAATTGAATAGTGGTGTTGCACAAATGTGTCAAGTATCACCCTATAATAAGGTAATAAATATGTCTAAGTTTATCAAGTCTACAAATGTATATATTCTAGGACTTCGATTTGGGGATAAATGTTCGTTAGATTAATAAATAATAAATATGTTTAAATAAATAAGAGAAATTTAATAAATAAATAAACAAAAGTCTTTTTATAAAATTTGAATTTAAGATAGTCAAAATAATGAGTTTAAAGTATAAAAAATAATTTTTATAAAAGCATTTTCTTAAAAATAGAATATTAAATCTATTTATTACAAATTGCCAAAATTTAACTTTATTATTTAAAAATATTAAAATTACAGAATTTTTACTTTAAAAATTGTATTTCTGTTCCAAATAAATAGAAATAATTTATATAAAATTTTGGTGCAAAAATATTGAAAAATGAATTTATTATGATTTATTTATGATTAAAACTAACAAAAATTGATTAAAAATATTAAATAAATGATTTTTCAGAAATAAAAATCATTTCTAAAAAGTTTAATGTTATAAAAACTCAGAATAATTTTTGTGGAAATTTATAAAATTGTTTTGATACTTTATAGAATTTTATAAATAAAATGGAATAAACTTGAATTATTTATTATATATATTAAATAAATATATTTTCGGAAATAAAAATCTGAATAATGATATTTAGGGTATGAACATCATTATGTAAAATTTTGGGAATTTTTGAAGGCTTATCATTATGTAAAATTTTGGGAATTTTTGAACATCATCATCATTATTATTATTATTATTATTATTATTATTATTATTATTATTATTATTATTATTATTAATAACCTCTATATATATTATTTTATGAATAATTATCATAGTATTAAGGTTTAAAATGCTACAAATTAATTAAATGTAAACAATAATAATAGAACTTGTCGTTTTTTATCCAGATTTTACGTAACGTACAATTATTAAACGCGAAATGTTACAATCTCCCCTACTTTTAGGAACTTCGTCCCGAAGTTAAAAGAAAAACACCAGGTTTACAATTTGGTCAACTACCGAAAACCTTGATAAAATTCCACACTACCTTAATGTACCTGTAAATTCATGATTACGTTCCGGACCGTAATTACCAATTTACCTTACATTAGGGTTTTGCGTCCTTTTATGACTCTACCGATTGTTGAGCAGGTCCGATAGCCTCCACCAGTCGTGGAGTAGGTTGTAGGGCCTCTCCCGACTGTTAGAAAAGGCATAATGACCTCTACCAATCGTTGAGTAGGTTTGATAGCCTCCACCAGTCGTGGAGCAGGTTGTAGGGCCTCTCCCGACTGTTGAAAAGGCATGATGACATTTATAACACACATAGATTGCAAATTGATAGCATGTTAATGCAAGCAAGTATAACAAGCACAGTATATGAGTTGTAGTTGTATAGATTTAGATAATTAGTTCACATTCAAACAAGCATGCATTCAAGTGTATACCATGTAAACAACTTTAAATACTAGTATTTATTACTAGAATCAAATAGCGTCAATACATAGAATAAAAGCAACTAATAGTCAAATGATGAGGCTTGCAGTTAGGTAGCTGGAGGGTCTTGATCTCTGTTTAGTTTAGGGCATCGGTTACGGAAGTGATTCGAGTCTCCACATTCATAGCATTGACCATAGTTGTATCGATTAGGATTAGGGTTGGTGGGTTGATTGGCATTAGGGTTTGGGGTCTCACGACACGTGTTGACCAGGTGGCCATACTTTCTACAATTGGTGCACAAGCGACACGCTGAAGCAGTGGGATGATGTCGGTTGCATGTGTTACACAATGGATAGTTTCCTATATAGGGTTTCTTGTTAGAAGCTTGTGTAGTGAGGTTGACATCAGGATCCCTGGCCTTACGCTTTTGGTTCTCAGTAGTTACCGCGGCTACAATACTTGCTTTATTGCCTTTCCGAACTAAGGTCCCGTTCTTTACGTGATTGTCAGTTAAGGTAGCTGCTAAACGCTTGGCCTCTTCAAGGGTAGCAGGGTTCCTTCCCCATACCGTGTCCTGAATATGCATGGGCAAATCACCGATATACTTTTCGATGGCTACAAGTAGCGGAGTGACTTTATGGGGCAATAACAGACTGAGCTCATGGAAGCGGGTATTATAAGCAAGGTTTTCCCCACTATCCTGAGCAAGTGTGTGGAACTCGTCTTCTAATTTCTTGACCTCGTTACGTGGGCAAAATTCATCTTTCATTATCTCCTTGACTTGATCCCACATCATAGTAAGTGCAACTTCAGCTCCTCGGGTACGCTTTTCCTCATTCCACCAAGTGAGTGCTCGTTTGTGAAGAACACTCATAGCATAACGGACCTTAAAGTTATCGGGACACTCACTGTTAATGAAAGTATTCTCAATACCCTCGAACCATTGTAGAAGGCCCGTAGCTCCTTCATCTCCACTGAACTTAGGGGGATTACAGGAATTAAAATGCTTAAGAGTACAGGCTGGGAGACCATTCCCGTTCCCGTTGTGGTTTCCATTTCCATTTCTGTTGCCGTTACCGTTCCCGTTGCCGTTACCGTTACCGTTCCCGTTGCCGTTCAACTGGATGACTTGAGCTAGTAAGTTGGGAACCAGAGTTGCGATTTGCTGCGCCATTTGTTGAGAAATGATTGCAGCCAGTTGGGCATCGACACCATTGTTGTTGTGGTTAGGACCGTGGTTATGGTTATGGTTGTCGCCACCTTCATCGTGGTTTTCTCCATTGCTATTGCGAGTGCTGCGACGTGGAGGCATGATCTGTAAGAGACACAATGAAATGAATGAGATTATATAAGGAATGTAATTATTTATTCATTAATTAAAACGAATAAACGAAAACGTTGACTTATCAAAGATCCTAAATTCTAATAACATATGAAGACATGCTTTAGCCTATAAGTGAACACTCATCCCGAGAATTCCCAGGTAGGTATCCGGGTCCCTCATCTGATTGGGATATATGCGCAATGCTAGCCTAGACAGAAGACTCAGAATACAGGCGTTCACCCTTCCAGATTGCACGTGTTCGTTATTAAAATCTAGAACTTCGACGAGATCTCAAGGTTGTTCAGGTTAAACCTGAGGATTTTGTCTTATTAGTCTAAGAATGGATCCAGTTGTAACACCCCAACCGATGGCGGAAACATCGGGATGTCACGTATTGATGATTGTTCAGTAGCTCATGGTAAATAATAAATTTTAATAAATGATTTAAATAAATTACATACAATTGTTCTAAGAATTTTGTACATCAAAATGAAAAAAAATACTAGCTACGCATCTTCAAGCAATAACTCTAATCTTCAAGCAAGCTATAACCTAAAACATGTTAAGTTTGAAAATATTTTGGGTCAACAAAAAGTTGGTGAGAATTACATAGGTTTTGATAATTGAATAAAGCTTGTACAATTCAAGTCTCATGGCAAGTCTAGTCCATATGTGAAAACATACTAGAAGTAAATCGAGTGCATAATCAACCCTTGTGACTGTTATATTGTGGTCCATCCCATACGCTCATGGTTCACTCGATTATGTTATGCGATAACAATCACCCACGCTACCTTTGTAGGAGGCACGTATCCGGGTGGGATTGCCAGTCCAATAGATCTATCATTGTATACCGTCGGCTGATCAATGTTAATGATTATGCTAGAATTGTGCTTACCCTAGTCATGTTCAAGACATAATGCAACATAGAAAAACACATAGACACTTTGATGATTGAATTGCATATAGAATGTTGTAACATGTTTCACCCCAAAAAACGGTGATAAATAGAAAAGGGGCTATGTAAAACTCACCTTAGCAAAATGTTATGTCTCGTGAAAATAGAATATGTGTTGCCCCAAAGTTGCCAATTACAAGAGCTTATAATCAAAGCTTCAATTGTAGAAGTAATAGACTATAGAAGAAAAGTATGAGGGAAAGTTTAATCGGATTGAAACAATCGTTTTAGAGGTGCAAAGTATAATGGGTCGTAGGTGGGTTTTTATACTAGTTTTGGATTCAATTAGCCATTAAAATTGGTCAACACCATAAAGTAAGGTTTTATGATGAATTGACTATTTGACTAAGACTTTGACTGTTTGACTAAGACTTTGACTATTTGACTAAGACTTTGACTAATCAATTTAAGGAATGTGTTAAGTTTATTTTCTTCTAAAATACTACACAAGATGATAGTTGGCTCAGTTGGTTGTCACTGTGTGTTGGTTGGTTGTGGACGCGGGTTCGAGTCCTGGTCCACACAAATCTTTTTTTTGGCAATTATTTCCCTAAAACTATATTATTCTAAATTCATAATATGATTATATAAGCCCAAAAGTGACTCGAAATATTTTTAAAACGTACAAAAGTGTCGAGATACAAATAATTATTAGTTTAAGGTATTTAAAACATATATTGTTTAAAACAATACATTCTTTTTATCAAAAAAAAAATTAGGGGAAATTCGCGATGTTACAGTCTCCCCTACTTTTGGAAACTTCGTCCCGAAGTTATTAAAAACACAGGTTTGAGGTTGATTAGGTAGAAATTAAGGCAGCTGTGGTTTGGGTTAAGGCACGACATGAATTTATAGGTAATAGAATAATTTGTTTCGAATAATTTGGATAAGAGGTTTGAGATGTGAGTTTTAAGGATTGGATTAGGTTCGTCTGAAGTAGCAAGAAGCATAAGAATCTAGCAAAATACTAAACTTATGTTTTAGGAATCTTATAAGAAATGCATGAATTGATTGGCTATATGAAAACCAAATGAACTACTAAAACCTTATTAGAATTTCACACTACCTTAACGTACCTGTAAATTCATGATTACGTTCCGGACCACAATCACCAATTTACCTTACATTAGGGTTTTGTGTCCTTCTATGACTCTAAACACACATGTAAGTAATGCAAAATAACCTTGTGATTGAATCGTTTACAATGTATCCAAAAATGAGTCCAACTGTTGAGTAGGAAAAAGACTTCTACCAGTCAGTGAGTAAGAACCTCTACCGATTGTTGAGCAGGTGCGATAGCCTCTACCAGTCGTTGAGCAGGTTGTAGGGCCTCTACCGACTGTTGAGCAGGCATGATGACCTCTACCAATCGTTGAGTAGGTTATTTGGTACTCAACTGACTGTTGAGCAAGTACTTCATCCTCTACCAGTTCTTTGATTAAGTGTACCAATTATTTCACACATAAATTGCAAATTGATAATATGTACATATAAACAATCAAGTATCAAGCATAGCATGCGAGTTGTAATAGTGTTGTCCTAGACAAGGTTAATGACTCTAGTTGTGTCTATAGCAAATAGTTTATATTCCATGATTTCTAGTATCAAATGTTTAAATATGGTAGATAATCGAATCCTCATGTATAACTAAGGATTATGTTTGATGCAACACACAATCAAGTTTCAATAGTTTGGTTATCATGGGTAACTAGCTCATGTGTGAGAAGGTGAAGGATATGAATTTAGTTCTTGAGACGATGATGAAAAATCTTGAAGCAGAATCAAGGTTGTGAGAGATAGTGAATGTAAAGATAGTTTATAAAGAGTTTATTTTATAATAAGGAGATTATGTAGCAGTGTAAATTTTGGGGTTTGGATCAAAGGTTATAATCAAGTGTATAAGAAAACATGATTGTGGTATATGCCAAATATTGTAAAAAGTTGAACAAGTTGAAAATGAGTGAGTGTCGATGGAGAATTTAGAGACTAGATATTATTCCTATGGATAAAAAAAATCTTATTTTCAAAATTGGTTTTATACATAAAGCAAAAGTTGTTAAATAGTACAAGCTAAGTGGGCTTTGATTAAAATATTCTCGTTAGTTGGAGATTTCAAACATGACAATAGGTTTTGAAGATCAAGGTTCTATTAAGTGATTTTTAATAGTTTAAAGCATTATATAGAAAATTGTTTGTTACGTCAATAAATAAACAATTGAATTTAAGTTCGAGGACATCTTTTGACAAAAAAATATGTACTTTGTAAAGTTACTAGGTAATGAAAATACAACAGGATTAGAAATCTTTAGTTTGTGCTAAGGTATGAGGTTATAGTTTTTAAAAATAAGTAACATGTGGAGAAATGAAATAATATGATTTGGGTAGGGTGTTGAATATTTAAAAAGTGGCTAAGATGGTAAGGTGAAGTGTGATTGTGAAATCCATAGATGGCTATGAAATGAGATTGATTTAAGCTGTAAAATTTTGAGATTTTAGAGCTTAGTTTAAGGAAAGTGAGTGTAATCATTTATTCATTAATTAAAACGAATAAACGAAAATGTTGACTTATCAAAACTTCTAGATTCAAATAACATAGTGAAGACATGCTTTAGCCTATAAGTGAACACTCATCCCGAGAATTCCCAAGTAGGCATCCGGGTCCCTCGTCTGATTGGGATATATGCGCAATGCCAGCCTAGACAGATGACTCAGAATACAGGCGTTCACCCTTCCAGATTACACGTGTTCGTTATTAAAATTCTAAAACTTCGATGAGATCTTCAAGGTGGTTCAGGCTAAACCTGAGGATTTGTCCTATTAGTCTAAGAGTATATCTTGTGATGGAGAGCACTCTTCTTGTAGGGACTAAAGTAAGGATAAGAAGTAGGATGGAGATAGAGAATAGAAACAAGTAGGGTTGCAAGTAAAAGGAGCAAGTACTGATCATAATCCTATGGTTATAGACTAGATTATTTTTCTAATAACCTAATTCCCTATAACCAAGGCTCTGATACCAATCTGTAACACCCCAACCGATGGCGGAAACATCGGGATGTCACGTATTGATGATTGTTCAGTAGCTCATGGTAAATAATAAATTTTAATAAATGATTTAAATAAATTACATACAATTGTTCTAAGAATTTTGTACATCAAAATGAAAAAAAATACTAGCTACGCATCTTCAAGCAATAACTCTAATCTTCAAGCAAGCTATAACCTGAAACATGTTAAGTTTGAAAATATTTTGGGTCAACAAAAAGTTGGTGAGAATTACATAGGTTTTGATAATTGAATAAAGCTTGTACAATTCAAGTGTCATGGCAAGTCTAGTCCATATGTGAAAACATACTAGAAGTAAATCGAGTGCATAATCAACCCTTGTGACTGTTATATTGTGGTCCATCCCATACGCTCATGGTTCACTCGATTATGTTATGCGATAACAATCACCCACGCTACCTTTGTAGGAGGCACGTATCCGGGTGGGATTGCCAGTCCAATAGATCTATCATTGTATACCGTCGGCTGATCAATGTTAATGATTATGCTAGAATTGTGCTTACCCTAGTCATGTTCAAGACATAATGCAACATAGAAAAACACATAGACACCTTGATGATTGAATTGCATATAGAATGTTGTAACATGTTTCACCCCAAAAACGGTGATAAATAGAAAAGGGGCTATGTAAAACTCACCTTAGCAAAATGTTATGTCTCGTGAAAATAGAATATGTGTTGCCCCAAAGTTGCCAATTACAAGAGCTTATAATCAAAGCTTCAATTGTAGAAGTAATAGACTATAGAAGCAAAGTATGAGGGAAAGTTTAATCGGATTGAAACAATCGTTTTAGAGGTGCAAAGTATAATGGGTCGTAGGTGGGTTTTTATACTAGTTTTGGATTCAATTAGCCATTAAAATTGGTCAACACCATAAAGTAAGGTTTTATGATGAATTGACTATTTGACTAAGACTTTGACTGTTTGACTAAGACTTTGACTGTTTGACTAAGACTTTGACTAATCAATTTAAGGAATGTGTTAAGTTTATTTTCTTCTAAAATACTACACAAGATGATAGTTGGCTCAGTTGGTTGTCACTGTGTGTTGGTTGGTTGTGGACGCGGGTTCGAGTCCCGGTCCACACAAATCTTTTTTTTGGCAATTATTTCCCTAAAACTATATTATTCTAAATTCATAATATGATTATATAAGCCCAAAAGTGACTCGAAATATTTTTAAAACGTACAAAAGTGTCGAGATACAAATAATTATTAGTTTAAGGTATTTAAAACATATATTGTTTAAAACAATACATTCTTTTTATCAAAAAAAAATTAGGGGAAATTCGCGATGTTACACCAGTGATGAAGAGAAACCTTCTTGTAAGGATGAAAGTAGGGATAAGTAGTGGGAGGGAGATAGAATAGCAAGTAAAAGAAGCAAGTACTGGTTAAATCCTATGGTTATAGACTAGATTATTTTTCTAATAACCTGATTCCCTATAACCATGGCTCTGATACCAATCTGTAACACCCCAACCGATGGCGGAAACATCTGGATGTCCCGTATTGAAGATTGTTCAGTAGTTCATGGTAAATAATAAATTTCAATAAATGATTTAAATAAATTACATAAAATTGTTCTACAAGAATTCGTACATCAAATTGAATAAAACTATGCACACATCTTCAAGCATTAACTCAAATCTTCAAGCAAGTAGAACCTGAAACATGTTAAGTTGAAAATATTTTGGGTCAACAAAAGTTGGTGAGAATACATAGGTTTTTGTAAATACTTGATAACAATAGTTTGTACAACATTCACAGTTGTATGATGATAGAGTATGATACCGACATGTAACAATGCGTCTTTGTACAATCAAACCTTGTGTCGACTGATGACTAACTCGCAAGTTAGTTAAATGTTGTTACTGTTATCGATCATCCCTGAATTTATGCGGGGGGATGGGTTTGTCAAACCTATAGCGCTATAATCTAAACAGGCGGCTTGATCATTGTTAATGATTGTACTGTGTCTTTTTGTTACAGTCAAACGATAGAATGATGATGTAATTGAATCACAAGTAAATATGAGTAAATGATAGTATAAAATGTTTAAACATGTTTCACCCCAAAAATAGTGAAAAGAGAGAAAAAGGGCTATGTAAACTCACCTTAGCAAAATGTTATTTCTGTTGAAAAATTGAATAGTGGTGTTGCCAAAATGTGTCAAGTATTACCCTATAATAAAGTAATAAATATGTCTAAGTTTATCTAGTCTACAAATGTATATATTCTAGGGCTTCTATTTGGGGATAAATGTTCGTTAGATTAATAAATAATATGTTTAAATAAATAAGAGAAATTTAATAAATAAATAAACAAAAGTCTTTTTATAAAATTTGAATTTAAGATAGTCAAAATAATGAGTTTAAAGTATAAACATAATTTTTATAAAATCATTTTCTTAAAAATAGAATATTAAATCTATTTATTACAAATTGCCAAAATTTAACTTTATTATTTAAAAATATTAAAATTACAGAATTTTTACTTTAAAATTGTATTTCTGTTCCAAATAAATAGAAATAATTTATATAAAATTTTGGTGCAAAAATATTGAAAAATGAATTTATTATGATTTATTTATGATTAAAACTAACAAAAATTGATTAAAAATATTAAATAAATGATTTTTCAGAAATAAAAATCATTTCTGAAAAGTTTAATGTTATAAAAACTCAGAATAATTTTTGTTGAAATTTATAAAATTGCTTTGATATTTTTATAGAATTTTATAAATAAAATGGAATAAACTTGAATTATTTATTATATATATTAAATAAATATATTTTTGGAAATAAAAATCTGAATAATGATATTTAGGGTATGAACATCATTATGTAAAATTTTGGGAATTTTTGAAGGCTTATAAGTATTTCAAATAATTAAAGTGAATAATTATATAATTAAAACCTTTAAATTGAAAAGCCAAAAAAAAAGGATGCATAGGGTGGGACTCGAACCCGTGTGGTCCGGTTCACAAGGCACCAGACACAACCACCTGGTCCAGACCAGTGGTTGTGTTTGGTTCAGTTCGTTTAATTTATATATCGTATAAAAAAATTGTGTTCTTCCCCAAATTAATAAGAACAAGCCCTAGATTCTGCAATCGATCGAATCACACAACATTAACCCAATTAATCATGGGGTTAATGTTGTGTAAGCTCCGATTAATGAAACCCACAACAATAATCACACTTACAATGCGTTTTGCTACTGGATTGATAGGTCAACGGGCCGAGGTCAAAATCACGATCAACTCAAGAACAGAGGATATGTTAAGAGTAATTGGGGATTGAGAAAGAGTGAGTGGCGAGTTGTGAAGGTTTGGGTAGGTTCAATTTATAGTGATGATGTCTTGATCGTATAATTGGAATGTTTGACCTAGGTTTGATTGTATACGCGTAATTATGGATGAATTGGTATGAGTTAATGATAATTAAACGTATGTTTGACGTGTAATGGACCGAAGATTATGATATCATGTCAATTTAGATCAAACACGCGTGAATTAAGCCAATTAGATTGGTCAAAAATGAAAGTTTTCTTGGTCAACATTCGTTTCTGCTGCTGCACGTCGAAGCAGACAAGGAAGAAAGAGGGTGGGTGGGCTTTTATATATTTAGAGTTAGGATTAGAACAATAGTGAGCTGTGGCTCAGCTGGTGTAGGCGCGTGTGTGTGTGTGGCTTGGCTCCGGTTCGAAACCCAGCAGAAGCAACCTTCTCTTTTTTTTAAAACAGTGAAGGGGAGGAGGGAGTTGGGCTCTTGGTGGGCCGTTTGGGTTGGGCCAGTCCCGGATTGGGCTCAGGTGGGGGGGGGGGAATATTGAAGGGATATTGGGTTTTGAGTTTGTTTTAAAAATGTTGGTATTATTATTATTATTATTATTATTATTATTATTATTATTATTATTATTATTATTATTATTATTATTATTATTATTAATAACCTCTATATATATTATTTTATGAATAATTATCATAGTATTAAGGTTTAAAATGCTACAAAATAATTAAATGTAAACAATAATAATAGAACTTGTCGTTTTTATCCAGATTTTACGTAACGTACAATTATTAAACGCGAAATGTTACACTCTTGCACATCAACAGTCAAAATCATAGGTCTCCCCCTCAATACATGCACTATTGCATTGAGTTAGAAATACAATATCCTTCGTGAACCGACCAAGTAATGCACTACGGACCTTCAGCATCAATACGCAGGAAGTCAACTAGACCACGTATATCATTTGCGAACTCAACCGGCACGCTCAGCTGAATTACAACCAGATCGCCTAGTTACGCCAATATGAAGTTGACAATGTAATGCACTGCAGTCTCGTAGCATCAGTACCCAGGAATGTCATCTTGACCAAGTACATCACGCACAATCCAACTAGCCTGTTAAGACCCCTGCTAGAAGGATTCCATACTGACCGATCAGATATTCAACGTAACACGTAGGTACTACCACTAATTCACGTCTCATATCTGCACTTAACCTTTGCATCACCCTTCACACCAACTGGAGAAGTCTAACTGTCAGTACCCAATTAAACATCTCAAATGTGACTATATGCAAAACAATCCACTCGGACACTTGTACTTCTATGAAATTCTTCATCTGTGCTGACTGTGATTGCATTAACACATTCTTCTCTTTAAATGTTCTTGAGTAACTTCATCTCTTCGACAGAATACTAGCCGTAGACGAGTGAATCAAGCAATCAGAAGTTTTCAGCAAGAACTACCGGTACAATTGTGGACTTGAAATGCTTCAGAAACTGAAGTTTTCTATACGGCCAACAATAACCACCAACAGCTCTTGAAATTCTTCAGGATTGTAACCTTGAAACTTTCGTTGAATCTACGTGCCACATGACTCCTACTGGGATCCCTCATTACTTTCGGAACATTGAGATCTCAGTCTTGATATGCTTGTACATAACAACTTTGTTTGAACAAGTTCCTTAAAACACACTGGAACTGGGTTGACTGTTCTTCATCTTGCGGAATAAAATCTGTCTATTTTCTGGCCCATAATAGTCATTTGAATCTGATTATCATACTGTTGATTCTAATGACTACCCCACAATAAAACGTTTCATCATCATCATTTCTTCAACAATTTATGTAGACATCATCATCATTCTCTCAAAAATCTTCAAAAAATTGCCAAAATAAAACTACATTCGACCCCTGTGTATGGTCGAATGTACCATGATTGGGTCAAACCAAGTTCATGTAAACCTGACTAAAATTAAGATTCCACATTCGACCAGTCATGAGGTCGAATGTGGAAAACTTCTAGGTTCGACCGTTCTTATCAATTCAAATTAGCAGATTCGACCTTCAAAACCTACATTCGATCGTTTACAAGCCACGTTTGACCACTCGTAAGTTTTAATCTGCTGCACATTCGACCGTTTTGCAGAAAACGTGTTCTTCTTCAATATTTTCTGCAAATCAGCCCATAAACACTCTGATTGTTCGAATTTGATGATGAAACTTGTACAAAAAGGTGCGGAAATGAAAACCTAACCCTCAAATTCACAAAAACATGGTGAAATCACATGATTTTGGGTTCAATTAAGAATCTAGGGTTTCTAGGGTTTCAACCTTTCAATCAAAAACTGAACTTTAATGTCTAAATCATGAAAACGAGCTATGATTGATTCAAACAACTGTTAAATCGTTCAAATCGGTACCATAGCTCTGATACCAGTTGAGAATCCGGTTAAGAACCGAATTCATGGATCGATTACGCGAAAAACAACTCGGTTTCAGACGGGAGATTCGAGACAAGACAGAAATATACGATAACAAAGTCATCACAGACTCGTATTACATCAGAAACGGTTACAGACACTGTCCTCAGTAGGATAAACATCTATCTCGGGGCCGGGGGAGGTCGGGCATGACCTCCCCCTTGAGAGCATTCAATGCACAAACTCAAATCTACAAATGAAAACAACACATGAGATTGCTATTTATAGTCCAACATCTAAAGCCACCTTCGACCAAATGACTAGGTCGAATGTGGAACTTTTCCACATTCGACCCTTTTTAATGGTCGAACCAAGACTTTAGTTTTGGTCTATATTTACAAATGCATCAGATCCATAAAATGCCCTTATGGATCACCACAATCTCATGTAATACAATACAAAGACTCAACCCTAGTCTATTCGACAGTGACGTCCACATAATAGTGCATCAACAAAATTGAACATATTTTTATCTTTAATATGAGTACCATATTGTTATACTTTTGAAAAAAAAAATCAAAACTCACTTACGTAAGACACAATGGAGTGTAAAAGACAATGAGCACCAATTAAATATAGGGTATAAAACATAATCAAGAGTCTATTAAAACACAATGGATGACATACTAAAGACACAATAATAGAAGACTAAAACACAATGAATACTTTAGAAAAAAAAAGTTGAAAACCCAGTTGCGTAAGACACAATGAACAGAAGACTAAAACACAATGAATACTTTTGAAAAGAAAGTTAAAACCCCAATTGTGTAAAACACAATGGATGACATAATAAAGACACAATGAACAGAAGATTAAAACACAATGAATACTTTTGAAAAAAAAAGTTGAAAACCCAGTTGCGTAAGACACAATGGAGATAACGTAAAACACAATGAGTATCAATTAAATAGGCAATGAACAATAGGGTATAAAACACAATGAACAGTCTAATAAAACACAATAGACGACATACTAAAGACACAATGAACTGGAAAAATAAAACACAATGAATAATAGACTTAAAAACAATGAACAACATAATAAAACACAATGTACACCTAAATACAAAACTCATTTGCGTAAAACACAATGAAAAGCATACTAAAAACACAATGGACAAAGTTAAATCATGTGTAGACTAAAAAAAACATAAATAACATATTTATAAAACACACATGCATACTATAACACAATGAACGAGCAGAAGACACAACGGAGAAGAAAACCCATTTAGCACGATTTTTTTTTCAATTTTAATGTAGCAATGTGGTACTCATATTAAAGATAAAAAAACGCTCGTTAATATGGTGAAATTTTTTTGAAAAAAAAAATGTCGTATGAAAAAGTTATAGGCGTTTTAAAATGATGGGGGGAATTGACACGTGCATTGCATGTGGAGAGAGAAAGTCAACAAATGTGGTTTTCCTTTTATGCCCCTCCTCTAATTTATTATTTAATTTTTTCAAACAAAATAATCCCAACCCTTCAAATATATGATCAATGGATCACAGTCCTTCTTACCCTTCCTAGAAAAAATATCTTATGTATTTGATCCTAACCGTTGTCGATTATATTCAAGTAGCCCTTAAAGCTGCTAGGGGTTTTTATCGGATCAGATAACGGGTTATTCGGATTATTCGGATTTTGAAATTTTAGGAGCCTATCCGAATCCGATCCGATCCGAATTATTCGGATCGGATTCGGATAAATCCGAATTAAACGAACGAATATCCGAATAATCCAAATTAAACCAAACAACAATTTTTTAATTTTTTTTAATTTTTCCTAATTTATGGTTCCTAACATTTTATTAATTTGAATTCAATAAACAACAATTTTTTAATTTTTTTTAATTTTTCCTAATTTATGGTTCCTAACATTTTTTTTCTTGATTCGTGTAACATATACAAGATAATGAAATCCTAATGGTAAGTTTATAAAATTAACAAACATGCATACACAATTAGGCGGTATATATGTGTTATAATTCTTTGTTCTTGGTAAGTTATGAGTACAACATATTGATGTTTTATATGACTGTAAAGTTGTTTTGAAAGGTTAATAAATCCTAGAATTGCATCCGAGAACGAACTAACTAAACCACATGAGAAAAGATGAAAACAAAAGGGATCATCCATACCAATAATCGTTGACGACTCCATGTTTGGGAAGCGAGGAGAATAGGTTGGGTGTTTGTATAAAACAGAAATAGGTTCATCGGGTAAATGTTCCCTCAAGGAATCCAAGATCCCTTACTTACTAGTCAAACCCGTGGAAAGAGTTAAAAGACCAATACTTGATTCACAGCTCGTCAAAGATCGTCTCCTAATTTCCGGTCTTCATTCCTTGTCAATAGTGTGAAACCCATAAACACGAGATTTTACAATTCAAACACAAACAAATAAAAACAAAATAACAATAATAATAATAATAATAATAATATCAAACAAATAATAATCAAATTTGACCGGTGGCGCCAGTCAACGGTTCGTTCAACCACTCTTCTTCCTTCATGACTCTTTCTTATTAATTCCTCTTATTTCATCTCTCTCTCTCTCTCTCTCTCTCTCTCTCTCCGAATTCTGTTATCTTTTGTCTTGCAATTGCTGAAGAATCATCGTGCAAGCTTCCTGCTGATCAGTCATGGCAGTAAGTAACAACTAACAAGTTTATCCACCTGAGTCATCTATTTGATCTAGTTTTTTTTTTTTTTTATAAGTTTGTTTATGGGTATGATTATGCTGTCTACATGCTAGAAAGTGATTAGTTATTTAACCATATTAAGGTATGGTTTTGAACTTCTGATTATGGAAAAATTAAATTTGGTCATGAAAAGTCATGAGTTGACTTTTGTTTTGGGATGGAGGTACTGTTGATTGACTTTCGTTGACTGTTGCATCATTGAATTGTTGTTATATGGTTTCTGAGAGGAGAAATGTAGAAATTGATCGAACATGTTTTGAGGCTAGATTTAGGTTTGTTAGCTATAAATTGTGTCCAATTTTGACTTGGAATTTTAATATGTTAATGTTAAGCCAAGTGCATAATAGGCATTAGCATTATGCACCCTATAGGAAGTGATTAGAGGGATGTTCAATAAGTTCACGACTTGCAGCTCAGTTTGTAAGCTCGAAAAAAGCTTGAAACAAACTAGCTAAAAATAACTCTTTTTGAAACGACCTGAGCCAAGTCGAGTCATTTTGTATCTGGGCCGAGCTCGAGCCTAGCTCTGCTCGTTGGCTTGTACTTAGGCTCATTTAACTCCGAGCTTTTGCTCGAGTCGAGCCAAGCTGCCTCGTTTAATTTTGAGTTTTGCCGGCTTCTTTCTCTTTAAGACTAAGACCAAGGGCTCTTACAGAGTGAACACGTCGAGCACACGCTGGCTCGACTCATTTACAACCCTACTTAGATATGTGTTTAAAGTTTAAACCACTCTGTTTGTAAGCGTACTGGTCAATAAACCGTTTTATCAACCATTGGTTGTACTGGTTTTAAAAAGTATAACGTAATAAATAATTTAAGATTTTAAAACAAGATATATAACTAATTTATTACAGAAGATTGAACTACTTTGTTTTCATACGGAAATTGCAATCTTCACAGAATACAAAGCCAGAAATAAGCAAAATGTAGTCTAGTAAATTAGTTAGCAAGTGAAATTTGGGGACAAAAAATTATTTTGAAAATCCGGTCCAACTACCAATCAAGTTTGCCGGTTCGTCACTTGGCCTATAATTGGCCAGCCCAAATAAAGGTGGTTCAAGAGTACTCAAACGAACTCGGTGTGTGACCGGTTATACATATTAATGTGAACATCTGATTATTTAGGGTTTAAACTATCAGAAAATCACTTAAAATATGGTTTAGTTAGTATTTATTTTCATTATTCATTAGGATATTTTGTTTTTTCTAGTCCTAAGAAAACGTTACATATTTCTAAGTAACTCAATATTATCGCAGAAACGTCCAACAGTACCAAAATTTGGCAACTGGGAAAATGAAGCTAATGCTCCTTATACAACTTATTTCAACGAGGCTCGAAAGGGTAAAGCTGCAGGTGGAAAAATGATCAATCCAAACGACCCAGAGGAGAACCCTGAAATGTTTGCTGCTAAAACCGAACCACCACCAGCTCCTCGGCCCGCGGTCCAACCAACTCATGCTACTCGCCCCGCGGTCCCAGAGGAGCATCCAGCACCTAATGATAACCCAAACAAGAGAAATTCTGGTGGCCCGGCCAATCAACGTGGCGGTCAAGGGGCGGCTACTGGTCGCCCAGTGAGGCAAAGTGTTGGGTCTGACCATAGCTTTGACCGGTCACCGCTGCATCCACATCATCAGGCAAAGGTCACTGGGAAGGGTGGCGCGTCCCCTGCTTGGGAAGCTGGAAAGAACTCTTATGATAGTAGTCATGGTACCCCTGGACGAACCAGAATGAAGCCAGCTCGAGGCGATGATTCTGTAAGCTTTCTGTTAGCCGTAATATAACGGGTTAAAACGAATGATTTTGTGGAATGGTTGGTTGACCCGAAACACTTTTTGTTTTACATATTTAGTTTATGGTAGCACTTACACGGTTACAAAAAAGTTCTTGGATGAATACTGATCCATTTCCTTCTAATACTTATTTTATACATTTAACCTATTAGAGATGCTTCATCACTCGACTCCACTCATTCATATATGCCATATTTATCTTTAATCTCCTAAGGTTGACGTTTTTGTAATTTACGATTTTACCCTCAGCCCGATAATGGAGCCGCTGTTCCTAGGTTTGGAGATTGGGATGAAAACAACCCTCAATCAGGAGAAAACTATACTCATATCTTCAACAAGGTACGTGAGGAACGTGTGACAGGATCACCCATGGTTTCTGGCTCGGATGCAAGACCAAACTACAACATTCCACGTAAACAAAAATCGGACAATAAGGTATCATAGGTTCTTATATTTATGTTTTGGTTTCTTGATTTTGTACATGCTAGCCATGGTTCATATGTGACACATTGTTTTGGTTACTTGTCTAGCAGTGCTGCTGCTTCCCGTGGTCGAAATAAATCAAGATTTTGGAAGATTTGTGAATAGCTTCATATGCATCAATGAGAATGGATTGTTTTCTTTCATGTTTGTAAGTGTGATTTTGTTATTGTGGGGTGTAATCGGGTATACAACATGAGAATTATATATGATTATATTCTTTCATTTTGGTGCAATGGTTTTGCATAATCTTGACTTTAGAATCTAACTAGGAATATAAATATTGAATCTGTTTTGTAATCTGAATCTGTTGTCACTAAGTTAACTTAAAAGTTGTAAGATGTTTGGTTTGAAATTTGTTAAAGAAATTAAAAAAAAAACCCTTTGCTTTCCATTATAGGTCTCCCAATTTTTTTTGATTTTAAACTAAATTCGTACATTATCTTGAGTGAAATAGGGGTGTTCAGATAAATCGAAAACCAAATAAAAACCGTAAACCGAACCGTAACTGTAACCGAAAAACCAATCCGAACAATGAATTTGATGTTTGGTTTGGTTTTAACCGAAACCAAATTGCTAATTCGGTGTTTAGTTTGGTTTTTGGTTCTACATTTTTTTTAATTTGGTTTATTTGGATAACCGAATAAACCGGTAAACTAATTAGTTATTAAATAAAAATAATAATATTTAATAAGCCATATGTATTGATGAGAGTTAATCTTAAAGCTGAATTGAAAAAACAAACAGTTCATAGAGTTAGTTTGATGACTGATACATAGACGTCTTTGCATAGAATCATTTATATGTGTCTCGCTGCACATTATATTGCTCAAAATTGGAGTTTACAAAAAAAAAGTAATAAACTTCTAATAAGACAATGAATGCGGAGGATTCAAGTAACCAAACTTTTAATTTGTTTGGCAATGTTGATGATACATTTCTAATTTCTATTACGTTTATGTTTGTGTGTAAGACTATTTTCTGGATTTGTTTGTTTCATTTTGCTTTTAAACATTCTTTTATAGTATATTGCGTGGTTTGATTTTGGTTTATATTAATTATAACTTTCTATTTGGATTTCGGAACACAAAGGTATATAAGTTAGGGAAAAAAACATCGGTTGAATTTGGTTTGGTTTACATATTCCTAATTTGATTTGGTTTGGTTTGGTTTTTGGTTTGGGGTATAAAATTTAGAAAACCGAATAAACCGAACCGAATAAACCAAGTAAACCGTAAACCGAACTGATGAACATCCCTAGAGTGAAAGTTATTGCATTGTTGAGATATGTATGTGCGTTATATACAAGGACTATAAATGTAAATATATGAAACAGAAAGGGGCTAAAGTCATTAAAAAGAGATAGTGAAAGGTGAAGGATGTCACATACTTGCACCATACACACTCTGGATATTAGGAGGAAGCTACTTTCAAAGTGATTGGATTTTTTACTGACATGTTAAATAATGCAATGGCAGGTTTTTAATTGAAGGTCGTATATGTTTTCTTTTGGTCTTAAGTGTTTTGTGGGTTTGGTAATATGAAGGATTAATCTTGACGGGCTTCCAACCGGGTCATCGGCTGTTAGAATTAGAACTTGTGGGTCCGCAGGTTAGATGGTTAACAGGTCAAGGATTGTTGGTCAACGGTTAATTTTTTTTATATGTTAAGTTTTTAAGTAAAATAGAAGTGGGTCATTAGGTCATGGGTTTGTTTCCTATTTTATTGTCATATGTACGTTCATGTATGTTGCAGTAGGTAGTGGTTTCCTTTTATACAAGTACAAGGTAAGTTTGCGTCTATTTAATGTAAAGATTGGAGTGAATATAATTGTGTTTTAAGAAGCCGTGAATAATCACATCTTCATGAGTTTTGTCCCTGTGTTATTATAATTTTGGAACTTTGCCTGCCAACATTAATAATTCAAAAGGTGTTATGAACACTGGCGGGGAGGGGCGGCCGACACCCCCGGATTTTCGCGCAGAAGTTCCGATTATATAGTATCCGTATAAAAATTTTTGAAAATATAGGGTTTCGACCCCCCGAAACTGGTTTTCGACCCCCCGAAACCAGTGACTTCCGAACCCCCGGTGACTTCCGACCCCCCGAACCTTCGGGTCAAGCTTCGCCACTGGTTATGAATTAAGATACTGCATGTATTTGGGATTTTCTTATTAAGAGAAAAAAACATTGGCCTACAGATAATCGCAAGCAATGAGCCGAGATTGAACTTGTTGGCGTTAGAGGTTGGCAACAATTTGAGTAGCATCCTTGCGAGCATATGAATAAAACATACATCATCATTGTCGTATGGTTATCCTCATTTTAAGGTAACTGGCAACCATATATATACAGATTTGCTTTCTATGCTTCAACCATCATTCATTTTATTTTATGTGTTGAATTTTTCTTTAGTTATAAGGATCCCGACACGACGTTACATTATGGTGCAATGCGCAGGGAATGTATACCTGGTCAAAGTGTTGCTAGGTAATATCATCATGTCATGATTTGTGTGAGATGCATCCTCATATATCTCTTATTTTAGGTTCAAATCCCCCTCTGCTTAACACTATTTCTTGTGGTATTTGCTAACTATTTTTTAGTTTCCTATGCAAAGTCTCCACTACCGAGTTTCCACATGTTTGAATCTTAAATGCAACATTTTTGTTGTTGGAACTCTTGACACGACATGACACAAATCAGCAGTTGCTGAGTTTCTTTCTAAAATTTATGACAGGGTAACACTAATACTTGAATTTTGTCCATTGATATCATCCTTATCATTTTCTTCACTGCAACAAAAGTTTAATTCCCCATAACCCATCAGCGAGGAGTGCGCGTAACTTTCTTAGAACAATGGACAACAGAATTTGCTTTAACATTGCTTTAAATGCAAAGTCTCCATTACTTCATTCGTGATTTAAGACAAGTTATATTTTATCTATTAATTAATTGACACTAAAATGCCTACCATTGATGATGGTAACGTGCTAGCTTATTTGGTTACCCCAAATTCACCCCCCAAAACCAAAAAAAAAAAGTATACATTATTAATCAATCACTGAGTGATTTTTCTTAAAGAAAAATTTAATAACGAGTAATTTCATGGGTGGTACTTCCGTGAAAAGGTTTTCTTCATACTTTTCAATGGTTCTGGTGCACTCCAAAATAAGGTTTGCTTTCGACTCAAATGTTTTTCTCATAGTTTAAAAAAAAGTCTGAGGTGCGCGTCTTGAGGCGAGGCGTTCAGAAAACGATTCTAAGTGTAAGTCCCAAATGCTAGATCTTGTAAGTGCACGAGATTGTTATCACTTAGAAACACCTATGAATTAGGTGTTTTAAGTGACTAATCTTCTACAATCAAAGAAACTAGATGAATATTGTAAGAACCGACACACAAGATGAATAATACGATAATTCCATTGATGATTTAACACTGAAGAACCATGGATTACAGCAAGTACGCACCTATCTTGTGCTAACAAAAGATAATGACCAAAACCCTAACCCCAATGCTGTGCACACACATCCTTTATATAGGAGGACTCTTGGGCCTGCGCACTTAAGCTAAGTGCGCAGAGCCCGTATGCTAAGTGCGCAACATTAGGGTTTTTGTACACAACTATGCTATAATTACAAACTAGGTCCTTCAACTATTAAGCTATACAATATACTACTAAAAGTCTCTAATCCGGTAACTGTGGTCTCAATAAAACCCAACAATACTCCCCCTAGACCACAGCTACCAGTTCTTCAATCTTTAATCTATCTCCACCTCGCTTTCCTCCCCCTCAACCTGTTCAGGGGGGTCTTGCATGTATAACGCGACTGGATCTTCTTCAGTTGCTTGAGGAGCTTGAGTTGATTCTGTTGTAGTTCCTTCAGGATCGGCTACTGGTGCAGGTTCTTCAGTATGTACCTCTGAAGCAGTCTCGACTTCAGGTTGAGTAGTTTTTGCACCAGCAGCGGCAGCAGCAGCATGAGCAGCCTTCTCCCTATCATCCTTTTCTTTATCTGCTGCATTGATCCTGTCGATTATTTCAAGCAGCTCTCCTTTCAGATTCATGGCTCTATCCACAGCCCTTCTAAACAACACAGCTTCTTCAAACAATGTGTTCCCGGCACCCACATTGATCTGATTTGCAAACATCATATTCAGATCTGACAAATTGAGTGCAAACACGTCCACTAGATCCAAAATCCTTAAAGCCTCTGAGTCGTCCTGCAGTTTAATGACAGCTTCACCAGTGTTGCTGTCGTAAAACCATTTTTTGAAATCCCTCAGCATCACTGGAAGCTCAGATCTAATAGGGACTCGTGTGACGACCTGTGGAGGGTCGATCACATATGTTATCATCCCATGTCCGGTTGCTGGATCGATTCTTTTCTTGGATATTCTCCTTCTTGGTTTTTGCGGCTTCAGGATTTGAAAATCGGTGTCACATTCCTTCCTGATGAACCACTCGACCATGGCAGCCTGAGAGTCGAGGGAGTGATTGATGAAAGGGGCCCTGCTTAGCTCCCGGATATCCCATCGGGGGAGAGATTTCAGCTCCTTTTGACCTTTGAAATATTGTATCACTCCCCCTCTCCTTTTCACAGCAAACAATCTCTTTTCTTCATCATATTTCCAGGTGATGATCTTCTCCTGGTGAGCAGACTTGGTGTGATGGATATTCTGATGTAAGGCTGGAATGGTGATGGGCTTTCGAGGAAACCAAGTTGATCTTTCGGGATCCAACTTGTGCCCATCAGATGTCTCATAAACCACTTCTTCGTCCATTCCCATCTCCACGAATCTCTCTGGCATCTCATCTTCACTCACTTCATCAACCTCACTTTCCTCGGCAATCCTTTCTTTCTCTTTCTCCTTCTCCAAAAACTTTCCGAAATCGAAAGTCTCATCAAAAGTAGCGCTGGGAGCACCTGTTTGTTGCTGCTTGAATTCTTGGAACATCTCAAACATCTGCATTTGAACTTCATTCTGAAACTTGATAATGTATCTTTGATCTTTAATGATTTTCTCCATGTTCCGATTCTTGTGTTTGAGCTTCTTTACTTTCTTTCTAAGCTCCTGGTTGTTGTGCACGTCGCTCTTTAAAGTGCAGATCTCCCTGGAAGCAGTTTTACCGACCTCTTTGACAAGCTTCTCATATAGTTCCTGATGCACCGGTTTGCGACGAGGTGCAGCGGGAGCTGATGAGGATGGTTCGGCTGATCTCTGGGCTGGAGCTTTGGGGGCTGGAGCAGCAGTAGTGGAAGGCCCTGGTTGATTCGGTTGTTCTGGCCCAAACATGTGTTCTAAGACCACTTGTTCCTCAATATCTTCCTAAGTTACAACACGAGGAATCTCTGATTCAGGTAGCTGTTCTCTTCTTCTCTTTCTGGCTGCCCTTTCAAACTCGGCAATTTCTTGTAAAGCTGCAGCAGTTTCAAGTTGCTCAGGTGTCAAAGTGTCTCTCCCTTCTTGTAACAAACCTGCTGGTCTTTTCTTTTTGCTAGGTTTTGATGGAGCAGGTTCAGTCGCCACTCTTTTGCCCCTTGATTTTTCTAGGGCAATCTCTTCAGCAGTCGGCTGGGCTGAAGGAGTGGGTTCAGATGGTCCAGGTGCAGGAGCAGCTCTGGATTGTTGTTGGGGTTCTGCAGCATCTGACCTTCTCTTCCTGATACTGTTGTACAGCTCCATAACAACAGGATATCGCTGGGCCGCATACATATTTTCCAGCATTGGTTCCCAGTCAGGTGTGTTGCATTCTGTGAAGAATCGTGCCCCTTTGGTGAAGATGTATTGGTCACCGAGAGGCAGATTATCATGTTGAGTGTTGATCATCATCTGTACAAACCTTGGGTACATTGCCCATTTCCCTGACCCAGCATCTGCGTTCTTCACCATGTAGTCAAAGATCATGCCTGACAAGTTGAACGCTTCGTCCTTGCAAATCTTTATCATCGCTGTCGACCATTCAACACTAAGCGCATTGTAGCCTCCCTTTCTGTGACATAGAGACATTAAAAATACATGACTGATAAGTCTCCAGTCTCTTGTTAGTTGGCTCTTCTTAACATCGCCTCTCTTGTCAAATTCACCCTTGTAGCCGAAGTTCCTGAATTGTTGGTGAATATCTGCTTTAGATATGAATCTGAAAGTTCCTGGTTGATCTTGCAGTCTCAGTACGTTTCGAACGGTGTCCTCAGTGATGATTACAAGCTTGTTTCGGATAGTTGCGTTGATTCGCTTGACTCTTGATACAGTTTCGACTCGAGCTGATCTCCAAAAATCTTCAATGTGGGAGACGTAAACTGGTTCAGCGTTCTGCACAGCAAATCCGACTTTGCTGCGTCTTATCCAAGTCACTACATCTCTAAACTTGACATCATCAGTATCGAGATTCATCGGTTAGTTGTGCATGCCTCTAGGATCCCAGTCAAGTGCCATCTGTTTAACCAAGAGCACGAAAAGCCAATTAGATCTCCGATAACTGACTTTAGACTTAAACTTAGACGGACAACGAACTTAGACTTAGATTTTATTAATATTTTTTTTTAGGTTTTAAATTTTAACAGTCATAGGATTAAGATTTGATGGATTGGTGTCATCGGTGTCAATGATACGTTTGAATTTCAGTTGTTAGATCATTTAGGTCCGGGTTTCAGTTCGCAGTCCGTTCAAGTGTCTTAATAGTCAAAATGAATGTCATATTGTTGTTTAAAGTCCAAGTGTGCATGGTTATCAAGTGCGCATTCCAAGTCAAGTGCGCAGGTCCAAATTTAGTCAACAGAGTCATGTGCTCAGTCAAGTGCGCACATACTTGACTGAGCACTTGGTTAGTGCGCAGGTCCAAATCAAGTGCGCAGTGTAAGTTCAACACGGGCATGGTAACCCCTTAGCAAGCCAGTCAGGTCTGCGTACTAGGCAAGTACGCAGACACTTGAACCTTCGTTCAAGATTTATGTTCACACAAACAAGTGGGCAGTGCATTAGGGTTTTTGAGATCTTGTATGATCATGAAACAAGTGCGCAGCCTCTATGAGACAAGTACGCACTTGTTCATTGTCAAGTGCGCAGATCTTCAAGAATTCAAAAACCCAATAACAACTAAAAAGCCAACTGATGCATCTTGATCATACTACAATACCCTGTAATTTCAAGTAATAAACCATTAGAAACACAAAGTCTACCTTAATCAGTAGATGAGAAACACAAACAGTGAAACGAGGTTTGATTTGAGATGATTAGGGTGTGATCTTGGGGTGATTATTGTGATGATGATGAGGAGGATGATAATGAACGGTGAAGATGATGAGGTTTAGATGATGGTTAGGGTTGTAAAAACTGTTAAAGAAGATAAATTTTTTTTAACCAGATTTGACTCATTATATATATAGTCAACAGATGGGCCTGCGCACTTGAGATAAGTGCGCAGGGCCCAATAAGTACGCAGTGTACAGGAATTGGCCCAATAAGAGAGTTTTAAAGCCCAAATCCATTTTAATAAGTGGGGTTTTACCAAGTCTCACCTTCTGCAATCAAGATCATACTAATCATACCTGCCAGAACCCGTTTCAACTTCCCGTTGGATAGCTGCAGCCTAAGAACAATTGTCGGTATGCTTGTCCACTTAAATCCATGCCTTTTCTCTTTCAACATGTGTTTGGCGATGCTGTTTATCATGTTTTTCGGTAATATTGACGAAAATTTTATGGACCCCACAGTGTGCTAGGTATTGGCCTACCGATCCTCAAGGTTTATTGAAATATAATGATGAGAGCTTCAGGTCTATGTTACCATAAGCAGAGAAGATGATCATTATCTTGATCAGATGATGAGAGCTTCAGGTCTATGTTACCATAAGCAGAGAAGATGATCATCTGATCGTTTGATGAGCTATCTATATATGTTTGCACGTCACTAACATTGCGTGTCTTTTGCTGCTCAGTTTTTCAAAAAACATTTTGTTTTTCTTAGCCCCGCATTGGTAGCTTGCACTCTTAGGTGTCTTTTGATTTACCTATGCACAAAATTTTCTGTGTCTTTTAATTTCTCAACCTATGTATGACCGGACTCAGCTTGTGCAGACCTAAAGCACAGTGGGAATCCAGCTTTCCGTGTAGATCTTCATTGTTAATCACCTAGTAGCAGTTTACTTGATTCCAGGCTGAATCTACCGACACATCGTTGCTTGAGGCCACAACATCCTCTGGGTCCTATTCACATGCTGACGAGATATGATTAGTTCCTATCATTTCCTGAATTAATTTTGCATTAAGAATAGACTGGTTTACTTTCTCCCCCAAAAATCTTGTTTTAAAATAAAAGAAGATTTTTCTATAAAATATGCACAAGTAAAGTTTTTTTTTATTCAAAATTTATCAATTCAAGCCATGAAACCAACTGATGAAACCGGGTTTTATCGAAAGCTTTTGTAAAGATATCTGCTTTTTGATCAGCAGTATCTATAGGCAACACCTGTATGTACCCTTTGTCGTGCGCATCGCGAATTGAGTGAATCCGAATTTCAATGTGTTTGTTTTTAGAATGATCAATTGGATTCTTCACGATGTCACGACATGCATCATTATCAATAAAAATAGGTGTATGCATGACATTCAAACCGTAGTCCAAAAGCTGATTTTGGATCCATAACACCTGACAGCAACAACTGGATGCAGCTGTGTATTCGGCCTGAGTAGTGGAGATGGACACGGTGGTCTGCTTCTTGCTCTGCCAAGACACAAGCCGGTTACCCAGAAATTGACAGCCACCAGAGACAGATTTTCTGTCGATCCTACAACCTGCATGATCACTATCAGAGTAAGCGATTAGATCAAAGTTATCACTCTTAGGATACCATAAACCAAGTTTTGGTGTTCCTTTGAGGTAGCGGAAGACTCTTTTCACTGCAGTCTCATGCGATTGCTTAGGATTGGACTGAAAACGCGCGCAGCATCCAACTGCCCACATGATATCTGGTCTGCTAGCTGTTAGATACATCAGGGAGCCAATCATTGATCGATACGTGTGAGGATTCACTGAAGGCCCCTGAAGATCTGGTACAAGTGTTGTTTGGGCCGCAAAAGGAGTATTGGACGGCTTGCAGTCAGTCATGTTGTATTTTGCCAGAATGTCTCTTCTATACTTTGCTTGGTGGATGAGAATTCCGTCTTCTTTCTGCTGCACTTCCAAGCCTAAGAAAAACGATAATTCTCCCATCATGCTCATTTCAAATTGAGACTTCATGATGCTTTCAAATTCCCTGCATAAGTTTTCATCAGTGGAGCCAAAGATAATATCATCAACATAAATCTGAACAAGGATAGAGTGTTTGTTGACTTCTTTGATGAACAAAGTCATGTCGATCTTCCCTCTGGTGTACCCATTCTGCAGCAAGTATGAAGATAAGGTCTCATACCAAGCTCGAGGAGCTTGATGAAGTCCATAGAGAGCCTTATCCAGTTTGTAGTACTTGTTGGGATGATGAGGATCTTCAAAACCCGGGGTTGACAAACATAGACTTCTTCTTTGATCTTCCTGTACAGAAATGCACTCTTCACATCCATTTGAAAAACTTTGAAGTTCTTGTATGAGGCGTATGCCAGGAAGATACGTATAGCTTCAAGTCTAGCAACTGGAGCGAACACTTCCTCATAATCAATACCCTCCTGTTGACGAAAGCCCTGAACAACCAGACGAGCCTTGTTCTTAATTACCACACCTCGTTCATCCATTTTGTTGCGAAACACCCATCTTGTGCCGATAGGATACTTTCCTTCAGGTAAATCCACAAGTTCCCAAACCTTTAGCTTTCTAAACTGATACAGCTCATCCTGCATGGCTTCAACCCAACTTGCATCTCTGACAGCGTCTTCAATGCTGAAAGGTACCGTCTGAGATAAGAAGACTGAAAGTGCAATATTCAGTTTATCTGCCTAATTTCTAGTAAGAACACCCTCAGAGATTGGTCCAATGATGTTCTCCACAGGGTGATCTTTAGAAGACTTAAATCCCATGTTTGGTTCTTCTTGAATTTGGGAAGGCAGATTGGAAAGGTGATCTGCAGGATTCGACGAACTGGATGGATCATTTGCAGACTGTTGTGCTGAAGATGTTTCTTCTGAAGCTGGAGTACCTTCAGGAGATGGAGTAGTTTCAACAGTTGCATCACCATTTGTGGTCTGAAGGGGAACAATTGGATCAGCTACGAGTGGAGAAAAGCGGGTGGTGAAAGGTGTTGCATCGTCTTCGGACGAGTAAAGAGTATCTTCAAGAGGAGAAGGATCGGCTGCTTGATTTTCAGATGGTTGTTCATCAATGATGCTGAAATTGTTGAAAACAACATCCACGTCAAAGAACCAGTCAGGACCGGCTCCTGTGTTGGTAGAGTTGGATTCCTGCCAATCAACATAAAAAGACTCGAGAACCATTTTGGTTCGTTTGTTGTACACTCTATAAGCTTTTTGACTTGAGGAGTATCCAACAAAGAAGCACTCATCTCCAACTGCATCAAACTTCATTATGTTCTCGTAGTTGTTAAGCAGCGTGCATGAGCATCCAAAAGGCCTGAAGTAGTCAATCAAAGGTTTTCTTTTAAAGAGCAACTCATAACCTGCTTTCACGCGCGTCTTTACAATTAAGACTCTGTTAAGAACATAACAGGCGGTATTCACAGCTTCAGCCCAGAAAATGATCGGCAGTTTAGAGTCGATAAGCATGGTTCTGGCCGCCTCAATAAGTGTACGATTTTTCCTTTCAGCAACACCATTCTGTTGAGGAGTTCTCGTAGCACTGTACTGAAGATGAATTCCTCTGTTGTTGCAGAAAGTCACGAAACTTTGATTCTTGAATTCAGTTCCGTGATCACTTCAAATTGATCTAACTTTTGTCTTTATTATGTTCTCAATGAGAGGAACAAACAGCATCAGAATCTCAGCAGCTTCACTTTTGTATTCCAAGAAGTACACCCATGTGAATCGGGAAAAATCATCTGTTATCACCAAACAATAAGACTTTTTAGCTAGACTTTTAACACTAATAGGACCAAACAGATCCATGTGCAATAATTGAAGAGGTGAGTCTATAGAGTTCACAGCTTTGGACTTATGCGATTTTTTGTGTTGTTTTCCTTTGGCACATGCTAAGCATTTTTCAGAAAAAGGGAATTCCTTAGAAGGAAGACCTCGGACAAGATTTAGTTTTGAAAGCTTATTAATATTTTTGAAGTTAACATGTCCTAATCGCCTGTGCCATAGCAGTGACTCTGACTCGGATGCTTTAGAAAGTAAGCATGTCATTTGACATTTAGACTTTGCATCCCTCATATTTATCACATAAGTATTATTCTGTCTAGGAGCTTTAAGCATAATCATATTGGTACGAGGAATGAATCCTGGCTTTAGAAAGATGCACTCCATGTCATTAAATAACACTGAGATTCCTTTGTCGCAGACTTGTGATACACTCAGCAGATTGTAGCACAATTCTGGAACATAGTTCACATCTTCCAAAGTCAATGCATCAGAAATCACGTCCCCTATCCCAACTATCTTTCCGCCCTTCTCGTTGCCGGTAAAAGCAACAAATTCTCCATCAATGAATCGATAGTTTTTGAGGAGTTCTTTTAGTCCCGTCATGTGCCTTGACGCCCCGCTATCAACGTGCCACAGATATCTCATCAGGGCAATCAACCATTTCTGTAGCTTATTCTGAAAAACACATAAAACAAGAGAAATATACAGATAAATATACGAGACACTATGTACAGTCACGACTCAGACCATAATTTAAGTAACTTTTGGAATCCAGGTCTGTTTTAGTTTTAATCTGTCGTGATTTTTACCCAAAACTGACTCTTGTCTTTTCCAAGTTTTTGTGGCCTTAACAAAACTTCTTATAGTTTCTTGAAGATCTTTAATTTGAACTGAAAAAGATTTTTGGGTATTGGTATCACTTTGTGGTTTGGGTTGCAAATGACAATTCTTAACCACATGTCCCTCATTTCCACATCTAAAGCATTTAGAGTGTTTAGGCTTGATCTTTGAAGAAGATCTGGATGATGATGGTTGTGATGTTCTTCTCTTGTAGTTGCTTGAGTTGGGGCTATCTGTTGAACATGCTTCATCACTGTTGGTGTTGCTTGATTCTTCGTTTGTGTTGCATTCTGGCTCGCTGATGTCACTCTCTGTATCACTCTGTGATTCTCTAGAAGTTGTGTTATCTGTTTCACTTTGTGATTCTTCAGAACATGACATATCTGTTGAAGATGGTGTAAACTCTGGAATTTCTTCAGTAAGAAATTTCCCAAACCTGTTTCTTTTTAGTTCTGGAACAAATGGAGATGGTCTATATACATTTTCATTATCAGAGAATGCATCATTAAGATCAACACAAACAGGCATAACATTTTCAACACAAATATCTGATCGTTTGATAGGATTCATCCTATCATTTGGGTCCACAACACCCTTGAAATCAAGTTTAGAAGTTAAAGTAATACAGTCATCCGGCCTAGATAAACTATTACAGTTATCCATCCTAGATAAACTATTACAGTCATCCAAATTAGTTAAATTATTACAGTCATCCGAATTCAAAGAAGTTTTTGACTTGTCATGGCTCCAGATGAACCAATTCACTGTAGAGTAATTGGCACCTGGGTGACCTAACCCCATTGTTTGACCACCACAACTTTCATCATCGTCCACCTGATCCTGTTGGGTCATATCTGCACTACTTTTACTTATATTAGAGTTTGACTCAGACGTGACACATTCTTTTTCGAAAAGATCATTTTTTGGATGTGGTTTTGGAATGGGTATATATTCACTTTTGCTCAAGGGTAAAAATAGAGATTTTACAATTCCCTTTTTATCCTTATACCCGATTCCATCTTTGACGAAAGATTTCCTTGAACAATCAAGGATATCAGTATGAGCATGATTGCTTACGTTCCATTTGTCCACAACAATTTGGAGATGATTTGTTTCATTTCTAGATTTTTCTAGTTTTTCAGTTAAGTCATTTATTAAAAAATCTTTTCTGAGAACAAATTCTTTTAGAGTGTGCATTTCAGCTATTGTTGCATTTAACTTTCGCTGATAAGCTAACTCATTTTCTTTCATTTCAGTATTGATTTTTTGGATGTCATCCATCTCTCTTAAAATTTTCCTATTGTGGGACAAACAGTAAGCAACGGCTGTAACACACCTTGGTGAGCACAGCTTTGATTTTATTTCAAGCGGGATACTTACCAGGTCTCTCTCCTTAACCTTCTTCTGCATGCTCTGTGGTTGTTGATCATCCTTGCTTGTGGAAGTCTTCTCAGCGACTAAAGCTTCCTCAGCAGCGGCCTCCTTGCCCTTTTCCTCACTCAACACACCTCTTAGACCAGCCTTCTCCATCCCTTCTCCTTTTGGCATCTCAGCTGATGACCCTTCCAAGGAACTCACACCAAGTGTTGATTTTGTGCAAATTTTTGCCATCAGTGCCTTGTTTACTTCAGCCTCTGCCACAGCAACTTCTTCACCCCAATCAAAGTCTTGAACCACAAGCGCCTTCTGCTGGTTGGCTTCTCCTCCATCTGTAATTGCCACCATCCTCTTTGCCGGTTTAACTTCAGCTTGATTTAAGGTTGGACACTCATACTTGAAGTGTCCAAGAGTTTTGCAATTGTAGCACCTGATTTTTGATTTATCAAACCCAGCCTTTCCCAATCCAACCCTTCGACCTGTTCTGTCCTGGAATCTCTTAACCCTGAGAGTAATCATGGCCATTTGCCATTTCAGGTCCATCTCCTCCATGTCATCGGGATCCACTTGATACATATCTTCAGGGCTCATCATGTCATTCTTCAGATCACCTGTCTTTAAAGCTTCAAAGCTGGTCATGAAGGCGTTGAAGAGTTCAACGTGTTCATTAGCAAGCTTTGTTTGTTGAGGATTGAGAGTTGGGGGTTGAGGATTCTTGCCACTGGGTTGAGAGTATGGAACAGTTGTTCCTGAGCTTGAGCCACCACCAATCATTCCATCAGTATACACCTGAGATGAGCTTGAACCCAGGTTACCCACAGGAGTCATTAATGCCAAGTTTTTCATTGCAGTGATGGGTACTGACTTTGGATTGGTCTGATTCATTTCTCTCTTTGTAATGTCCATCTCAAACGACTTCAAAGTGTTGATGAGATCAGCCAAGGTAGACTGGGCATCAAGATATTCTTTTCTGATCAGCATACACTGGATGCTCCATTCTTTCGGCAATGAATCTAGTAGCTTCTTGATAGAATTTCTGTTGTTCACAGGAATTCCAGCCTTCTTCATCTTTGTCAACATGCTCATGAACCTATCAATGTGTGAGCTCAAACTTTCCCCACAAATACTGCCAAACATGTCATATTCTTTTTGCACCATGTCTTGCTTGTATTAGCGCATCTCTTCGTTCCCTTCATAGTATTCAATCAACGCAAACCATAGATCATGTGCCGTGCCATACTCCTCAAACATGTTGTAAACATCGTTTGACAGGGCCATGGTTAGAGCACCATACGCCTTGTGATCTCTCTGGAGTAATTGTTTATCAACATCGGTGTAGGTGGTTGGATCAGGGTTGAATTCTTCCCCAGTGGCAGTGGTTCTCATGGGAATGTGTGGGCCCAACTGGATAGAGTTCCATTGGGTGAAGTCTGTAACATAAAAGAATGACCTCATTCTGTTCTTCCATGTCCCATAATCTTCAGCACCTTTTAACTTAGGTACTCTGGTAGTGGTTCCGGTTTCAAGATCTTGTTGAGTGATAGGGTTAACTGTTGAATGATTATTGTTACCAGCCATGATTTAGATGAATTTTAGGAATGTAGTTAAACAGATTTTAGTTATCAGTCCAGAAAATTGTCCAAGTCCGTAAGTACATAGCTAAGTGCGCAGCTAAGTACGCAGGTAAGTTCACGATTAAGTTCACAGCAGTCCTGATAAGTATGCAGCAACCTGTAAGAATGTAAACAGCCTTGTCAAGTTGTAGTCTTTGTTAAGTGCGCAGCTCGAAAGTATATGTGTGGCTATGTTTCTTGATAAGTGCGCAGATCAGTCAACACTTGGGCATGATAAGTGCTCAGTGTTTACTGATCAGCCTGTGTACTAAAATAAGTGCGCAGACTCACTTAAACTCTCGTTTAAGATTTTAAGTTCGCAGAAACCCTAGCCAAGTACTCAAGACTACACCTCAGTAAGTGCGCACAAATCCAAGATTTCTGTTTAAGTACGCAGAAACCCTAGATAAGTACTCAAGACAAATGAAAATGCAATAAGTGCGCAGAAATCCAATGAAAATGCAATAAGTGCGCAGAAACCCTAACTGCGTACTAAAATAACAAGTTTAAGTACTCACAGTCACAAGTATGCAATATATGAGCCAAGTACTCAAACTAAGAAACAAGTGCTCAACTTATGAGATAAGTGCGCAGGATATATGAAATAAGTGCGCAAAAACGAGCTGTAACAAACATAAAACTCAACTGAATCCTTTCCAAACCATTTTCTGATCAAAATAACATACTTTAAACATTTAGAAACACGATTTTCACGAAATTTGAAGCCAAAATATAAGAAAAACACTTAAATTTTAAAGTTTATAAAGAAAATAATCTTGATAATAAAAACTAACAAGATGAGGGTTTTGGTATCTTAAAGTAGATACAATCTAGATCACAGTGGCTCTGATACCAAATTGTAAGTCCCAAATGCTAGATCTTGTAAGTGCACGAGATTGTTATCACTTTGAAACACCTATGAATTAGGTGTTTTAAGTGACTAATCTTCTACAATCAAAGAAACTAGATGAATATTGTAAGAACCGACACACAAGATGAATAATACGATAATTCCATTGATGATTTAACACTGAAGAACCATGGATTACAGCAAGTACGCACCTATCTTGTGCTAACAAAAGATAATGACCAAAACCCTAACCCCAATGCTGTGCACACACATCCTTTATATAGGAGGACTCTTGGGCCTGCGCACTTAAGCTAAGTGCGCAGAGCCCGTATGCTAAGTGCGCAGCATTAGGGTTTTTGTACACAACTATGCTATAATTACAAACTAGGTCCTTCAACTATCAAGCTATACAATATACTACTAAAAGTCTCTAATCTGGTAACTGTGGTCTCAATAAAACCCAACACTAAGGCAGTGCCTCTTGGGGTTATATCGTACATTCGCCGCGCCTCGTAGGTCTCGTCTCAGGCAAGGTTGTAAAAATCCCGATTAATCACCGATTAATCGGTGATTAATCGCTAGTCCCCACTTTACTGATTAATTTTGGGCTAATCACTCAATTAATCAGTGCGCGATTAATCACTGATTAGTCAGACCAAATTGGTCCTAGTCGGACTAAAAAACTAAAAAGTAGGTAAAAAATGAATTCGAACCGGTCAAAACTAGAGCAAATCGTTCAAATAAAACAAATTCTTACCTCAAAATTGGATGATAATCCATGTTTTAGAAGCAAAATCGATGAAACTCCATGAACCCTAGTTGCGTCTGATGGTTCCTTACGATTAAAGAAGGATCAGGGAGGAAAAAACGAGATATGTTGAACGATGGAGGTGATTAGGGTTATTTAAGTTTAGGTATTTTAATATTTAACCCTCGTTCCATATTCACTAGTTTATAATTGGCCCCTAAACTTCTAAATTTATACATATAAGGTATAAAATTAGCATTATATATGTATAAATTTGGAAAAATATATATAAATTTCCAATCCAATTAATCCCGATTAATCCCTAGTCGGTACCCCACCGATCGACTAGCGCCTAGCGAGTTCTACAACACCGGTCTCAGGTGCTCCTCAGTATGCTTTTCATGATATGTTAGACTTTTTTTTTTGTCAAATTCAAACATTCTGTGTCTTTTTTATATTTGTTTTGATGTTTTTTTTATAAATATGGTGATGAAATTAGTTTGTATTTAATTTTTTTATAAGATACATACTTTTTATATTTAATTTTTTATTTCTGCCTCGGGTTTACGCCGCATGAGGCGAAGGGGAAACGCCTCGAGGCTCAATTCTGTTTTTTTGAACTTTGTTTTTTCTTAACTTTGTTCCTATGTAAGTTGTTCATCTGATTAGTTGTTGATTTTTCTATAAACTTAATTTTGATCTACAATTCATTTCCTATGTTAGAAATTGTAGAAGCAATGAAGAAGGTTGCAAAGATAGGTGAGGAACTGACTATGGAAGAGAGGAATTTGCTGCCAGTTGGATACAAGGATGTTGCAATTTATTCGTTTTGTTCTGAATCAATAGTATAAAGATAAAATTGTCTTCAGTGCAGGGATTATCGATTGTGAAGTATATATACTCGACTTTGTTTGTGAGTTTCATCTGGAAAAAAAATAAATCTGGAATTAATAATAACCAAATTTCATTAGAGAAGTTAGATCATTGAAAATGTTTAGGAGATTCTGCAGCAAGTACGTTGTTCACTCACTGAAGGTACAAACTCTGGTATCAGATCAGGAACATATCTGGAGCTAAAACAGATCTGTAACAGATTACAATGGTACAACTTGATGTTGTTTACTAGAATAAACCCTAGAATCATATCTGGAACAAACCTTAAGCAGATATCTAACATAATAAAATAGAACAGATTGCAGCGAAAGACCATCGGAGAAGACCGTCGGAGAAGATCGTCGGAGAAGACCATCGGAGAAGAATGCCAGAGAAGAGTGTAGTGAGAGAAGATGTTTAGAGAGAGAAGGTGTTTAGAGAGGGAAAATGTTTGGGGAGAGAAAGTAGAATAATATGTAATTTGTTTGTGTAGGTTATTTTAGATTTTTAACATTTAGGCAAAAATACCCTTGGTTCCCCAGTTCCCCAATTTTTTGTGGTTGCCCATTGAACCCACCCCTATATATATATATATATATATATATATATATATATATAGGTAGAGGATCCGGTAAGAAAATTGTTTTGTGTAGGAAGTGTTTTCAACCGTTGGATCAAATCTGATTAAATATTTAGATCAAGGGCATAATAGACTTTTTATTCATTTTATTAATTAGCTCAAACCCACTAATTTAGCAACTTAATTTGGTTAGTTATGAGCATTTATCATCCTAAAATAACTTATTATTCCTTGTTTTCATAAGATTCATAACATCCTCATACCAAATAACTGATTGTTACGTTTTTATAATTTAGAAAGTGTTCTTTGTTCAACATTGTTTTTTGACATAATAATTGTTTTTGTTTACAAAACTAGTGCTTTTATTTTTGACATTTTTATTGTTTTAAATGTCAAATGTAGTGCTTTATTTACTTATGTAGTGTTTTATTTACATATGTAGCGTTTAACTAACATCTAGTATTTACAAATGATATTGAACAGTTTATTACAAATATTGACTAAACACACATTTTTTTTGTGTGCAAATAACATAAGGTTTTTACAACCACTGTTAAACTTTTGTCAAAAACTACAAATATTATATATCTATCGAATTGATAGGTGATTAAAAGAATATATCATGTGTTATACGAAATGATTGCAATTAAAGTAATACGTCAAATTGTTCAACATATATTTTTATCATAACCCAAAACGTATTTGAAGAAACAAATAGTCTTACCACCTGTTAGGGATGATAAGATTACTAGTATCCACAGAGTTGATCCTTCACTAGCAGGTTATGGAACAAAGGACCTGCAAAAGAGAATGTATGTGTGGGTGTGGAGACGACTACACGAGGTAGTTGTTTATAACAAAAACGGGGTGAATGGGGATACTATCTAGTATGATAGCTCTCCAGGTCAGTAGAAAGTGTCCTCTCCTATTGGGGGTGTGACCCCTTTTATAGGAGAGTCCGTATGCCACCATTACCCAAGTCCTAACCGTGGTTAGGTTGTCTCCATCACCCTTAATTATGTTAATAAGGTGATATATGGAAAGCTAAATTGAAGGGAATAGTGGAATCGAGTACCGCCTTAATTGGTATAGTTACGTGATTCATGCATGGCTATTGACCATGCATGATATTCGCCTTGACCGGTATATGACCAATCTTTGACTGTTGACTGAGCATTTAATGAGCTTTGACCAAGTCCTGCGCGTGGCTTTCTTCCGCGTGCTAGTATTGTGCCGGGTTTGGGTACGCAAAATGGTGTATTCAGTACCCAATCCCATCAAGTCCCCCCAGTCCAGTGTGTCTCTTATCTAAGAAGTAATGAAGAGATGTGAGGGATGCTGGACTTATTTGTAGTGAGTTGTTGCCTATGGTCTTTCCGCTGCTTACTGCCTTTGCGTGTGTATGTTAAGATAAGACGATCTGTGTTTGCGTAAACCTTGTGCGGAGAACGGGTTTTGAAATTTACGTCAGCTGTCCGCAATAATTGAGACACGTCAGTTTGCATGTGTGGACAGTTGTCACTTCCCCCTTGAATTTGAAAACTTGTGGTTCATATGGCGAGTGGGAGTGACGTGACTTCTGTCAGTAGAGACGTGTGCAGAGACATTTGAGCGGCGGTTGGCAGGCGAGTGGGCGCGTGTGACGTCTGTTTTTCTTCAGTTGTACACGTGTCATTTCCCCACTGGGCTCATCTCCGAAAAGCCTGTCCATGATGTCAGACACATTAATTGCAAAGCCTATAAATTAAATTTTTGAATGTTGCTTTCCCATATCCAACTGTTTCAAAATTTTGAATTTCTTTCTCCAACGTCTCTGTTTTCTTGAACACCACCATATCCTTCACTATGTCACAAGATTCACAAGATGTTCAAGAGTCTAGTAAAATGTCAGATTCAGTCAAGGATCTGGGGAAAGAGTCGTCCAAAAGTATAGAGGCCACCACTATCAAGTGGGATGAAGCCTCCTATTTGAGTTTTCTTGATCAGTACGGCATTTTGCCTGAATGGGAGCCTGAACTTCCGGCCGAGGGAAAAACTGCTTTGAAGGCCCCTCCTAGTAAAATTGCATTGTATGCTGCAACGTTTACCAAGTGTTGTTTTCGTCTGCCGGCCACCAAGTTTGTAGTGGATGTGTTGTTGAAATATGGAGTGCATCCTACATAATTGACCCTTTATGGATGGTGCCGAATATTGCATTTTGAGGCTACTTGCCGATCGTTGGAGATTGAACCTACCTGGGAGAGATTGAATGTTTTTTATGTTCTTGAAGCAGCACGTGGTGGGAGCGGTTGGTTCAGTTTAGGTATTCGCCGGAAAATTAAACAGCTCGTATCGGAGAAAGTGAAGTCCATGTACGAATGGAAAGACAAGTTTTTCTATATCAAACATGGTGTTATTCCTGCCCCCTTCCAATGGATGGTGTTAGGTTTGAAGGAAAAGATTGCTGAATTCCATCCTATGGTGGGATTTAAAGATCAAGATTGGTATAAAACGCTCTGTGATCATGCTACTCCCTTGATGATGGATGAATGTCCGGAGAGTGTTTTGAATTTGCTGGGGATTAGTCTTATCTGCCCTGATGGTCAAGACCCAAATCCTCCGAGAGGTATTGAAGTCATAGTTGCTTTTTTGTCTCTTATTCTTGCTTTGTGTTATTGCTCACATGTTTCTTATACATCCAGATGTCTCCCTGTTTCAATTGTTCGCCAAGCGCGGTGAGGCAAAGGTATTGTATACTCCGGTTGTTGCCGGCGTGCCGCGCTTGTCTGAGAGAACAAGTGGGAATTTTTTGTTTCCCAATCTAGTAGATCCTCCGAAGCAGTATGTTCGGACAGGTTTGTGAATTTTAACCCGTACTTTTTGTTATGATTATTGTCCTTTTTATATGCGAAGGAAGCGCATTAGGTACGCGTTCTGCGTACTGATTCAGCGCATTCTTCGTGGTAGGTGCGGGTATACAACTCCGCAGGAAAGCTAAAAATGATGTTGAGGAAGTTACTTCAGAGTGCAAGGATTCTTTTGGTTAGTCTTTGTAACTTCTTAACTCATTCCTCACGCATAGTTTAATTTGATACAGATGTGGTTACCGCGCCAGGCACTAGTACTTCGAGGAAGCGCGTTGTGGCCAGCAAGAGAGCCAAACCACCCGCTGCGCCCATCATAGTTGAAGAAGCTGACGAAGATTTGACAGAGTCTGACACGGAACTGGAGCATAAACGCGCTAGGCGTTCTTCTCCCATCCGCCAATCGGGTGATGTTGCTGAGGATTTATATCAGCAGAGAATTACCGAGCTGAATCAAAAACAGGTACAAGTTCCTCAATCTTCAATTGGGAATCTGGAGGCCACCCGACCGGAACCTATTTCCGCAGTTCCGGTAAATGTATTTAAACCATTGACATGGCCGTCCACGGACAAGTTGGAAATTCCTGTTAAACCTCCGCCTGTGCGCGAGAATTTGCCTATGAAGACCTTGAGGCATCTATCTGGTACATACATTTTTCTTCCCTCTTTACCTCGTTTGTGATGAACTTGTTAAAATACTGTGAACAACATTTTATCTAGGGCAACATCCTTTTGCAGAATCTCGGAAGAAGCATTCTTCTTTGGAATTGAAGGATGTATCCTCGTATGTTCAGCCGACTGATGTGACCACGCAAGTGATACCAGTTACAGCTGAGACAGTTGTTGATGAGAATTTGTTGTCTCAATCTAAGCCAATCCCAGAGGATTTGGTTATTGAAGTGGAGAAGGATGTTATGCCACAGGGTGAGCCTGCCCAAGATGAGTTGGTGACTGATACTGAGAAGGATGTTGGTAAGGGAGTGGATGAGTCTGAAACTCCGAATCTGGGAACAGGCTGTCTTGATTTGACGAAGCAAGCGCATGAGCCAAGCCCATCGCAGGGATTTGAAGCGGCGCTTGATAGTGGTAAGAAGGATGAAGTGATAGCTGAGAATCCATCCAGTTTCAAGCGCACAGTGGTGGAGTCTACTGTTGTTTATACTGACACTTCCGCCAGTGTTGGTGGTAACTCTGGTCATCGGCGGAGAATGTTTTCCTCGCGCCCAGCTGACTCCTCTAGACCATATCAGCCGCGTTGGGATATCCTGGATACCACTCGATTTACAAATGCGCTCGATGCGCAAGAGTTTGTTATGATGTCCGTTCCTCCTGCGGAACGCGATTACCAGGATAGTGTTGACCGTCGTTCTCTATTCATTGACATGGCAATGAACCTTTCTTTGGGTGTCAGCGGTCTTGGGTCTCTTATTAGGCGCGAGAATGAGTTTCAAAGAGATTACCAGAATTTGAAAGATCCTGAAGCTGCTTTGTTGGGGCGCGAAGAAGAGTTCCAGCGTGCCCGTCATGACATTCGTGCCGAGATTGAGCATCATCAAAAGGTTGCTCGTGACGCTATTGAGGAGTTGGAGAGAGTGAAGAAGGAGAAAGCTGATGCTTCTCAGGCTTGGTCCGTAGCTTGTAAGAGGACCAACCTTGAAACTGAGCAATTACGGGCCACCATTAAGGAATTGAAGCCTGAAAATGCCAATTTGAAGAAGGAGGTGGAGCAAAGCCGGGCAGCGTCTGAAGAGAAGCAAGCGGAACTTGCTGATGCTATTCAAAAGTATAATTCTCAGCATGATGAACTTATTCGCGCAACTTCTTCTTTATCTGATGCGGAGACCAAAATGAAGGAGCTGACTTTGGAGAACGCCCAGATCCAGGAAGAGAAAGCCCTGGCGGAATCCTCTTGTACGCAGGCAAAAATGGAATTAGACAAAGTGCAGGCTTTGTTTGGGCAAGCCACTGAAATGGCTGTTGCTGCCAATGAGAGGATTGCATGGTTGATGAGCGATGGAGTTGCTGGGGTAAGTCATAAAATCTTCCTTTTGTATTCTGGTTATTGGCTTATGAATTTTATTTCATGTGCTATCTTATGTTGCGCAGGTATTCAAGCGTGTTTGGAACGATCCTGCGCTGACAGAAGTGATTGCTCGTATCTCCAGTTCTTCCATAAAGCAAGGGATCAAGCTCGGTTTCTCCGAAGGCTTTTGCCATCATGCTGAAGGCAAGGAAAAGGAATCCGGACCGTATGAGAATGAGTCATACGATGATGAACTGCTCAAGGCCTATGATGATTACGAGCATCTGAAGTTTGAGGTTTTTGACTTGTTAGAAGCTTGCGCGAAGACTGATGATCCTGCTGGGGAGCTGCGCAATTATTTTATCAAGTCTGACCGTCTTGGTGCAGAGCTTGCTGAAAAAGCGCAGATGGAAGAGAAAGCCAAAATGGTGGCAACTGATGGTGATGCAGGAACGTCATCCGCCGCTGGAGAAAAGCGCGCAGAAGGTGCTGGGAGTGATGATATCTCCCAATATCTGAATCTTTAGTTTTTTATATATGATGAACATTTTTGTTTTACTTTGATTCCATTTCTTGTCACGAACACTTTAGTTTTTTGTGTATGATGAACAGTGTGGCTTTGTACTTTTTATATTCCAGGTCTGCATGGTAATCATTGGACGATGTCATCTTTCATATATCTGACGCAGATGTCTGTCAGTCTGCCCCTGATGTGACGGTTGTGACGGCGGTGGCAGAATGCCTGTCAGACTTCCCTAGGGTAATTGCATTATAATTAATGGTTATAACTTCTCTCCTCTATATATAGTAAGTGCATCTTCATTTCTTCATATACTTAAAAAATCTATATCATTTTCTCTGAAAAAATGGCGTCCCACTCCTCAAGCAATGTTCTGAGTGCCAAGGAGATTTCAGCCATGCAGGGTATCATCCTATTGTCCCGTCATCCTGATCATGATTGTTCTTCCACCAATGCTCTTGATCGTTTAGCAGAACATTGTGCATTCCTGCTGTCACAAGAGGACATGCGTCCTGATTACTTAGATGATCAGGGTACTTCTGATGGAAAGCCTTTAAAGATGAAGAAGTTATCTGAACTGGGAGATGTGAAGAAGACGACCACCAGGAAGGTTAGGGGTTAGGGTATCTATCCTATATGTTGGAGTCTTTATGTGTAAAGTATTTTCTTTTGAGTGGTTGTTGGATCACTGTGTCTATGGGGTTTAGATTGTATGTTTGGTAGTTCCCCCCTTTTTTGGTTGTTTGGTATATGTGGTAGTGGTCTATGCTTGTGGTATGTAGACTGTATTTGCTGACCAACAGTATGTATAAAAAATGTTTTTTGTAATATAAATGAACTTGGACATCAATTCCTTATTACAAAATTATTGTAGTAGGTTACATGTAGCATATACGTAACTGAGCTGCATTCCAGGTGCATGGTATTGGCGAACCATCTAATCGTTCTAAGGCATACGCTCCTTTTCCCAATACTTCCTGAATTTTGTAAGGCCCCTCCCAAGTTGGGGCCAGTTTCCCTGGTTTTTCCGCGTTTGAAGCTTCATTGTTGCGGAAGACAAAGTCACCGACGCGGAAAGTTTGTTCTTTGACCCGCGCATTGTAATATTTCTCTAGCTGTCTTTTATATGCGGCTTCTCGGACACAAGCCGAATCTCTTCGCTCGTCTAGAAAATCTAGATTCATCCGCAGCTCTTTGTCGTTGTCAATTGTTTGCGCAAGCAAAATTCTTGGGGAAGGGTTTGTAACTTCCGTTGGGATAACCGCTTCAGTTCCATAGGTTAAGCTGAATGGTGTTTCCCCATTACTTGTTTTGGGAAGTGTGCGGTAGGCCCAAAGAACATGTGGTAATTCATCTACCCAGCCGCTGCGCTTTGTTCCCAAGCGTGTTTTGATTCCTTCAACAATACTTCTGTTTGCGCGCTCAACCTGGCCGTTGCCCTGGGGATGCGCCACAGAAGTGAAGATTTGTTTGATTTTCATCAAGTGAAGCCATTCTTGTAAGTGCTGGTCCGCAAATTGCGTTCCGTTGTCGCTTACAATCTCCATGGGCAGTCCAAATCTGCAAATGATGAACTCCCATATGAATTTCTTGATGTTACGCCCGTCAATCGTGGCTAATGTCTTTGCTTCTACCCATTTGGTGAAATAGTCAATGGCGACTATTAGGTATTTGACATTGCCTGGCGCTGTGGGAAAAAGGTCCCACGAGATTGATGGCCCATTTTTGAAATGGCCACGCTGCGGTGACCGGTACCAAGTTGTTCTTCGGCCTAAGTGTTCCTGGTGCATGTCTTTGGCATGCGTCACACTTCCGCAATTCTTTAACTGCGTCAAGGTGCATTCCAGGCCAAAAGTATCCGGCATTCATAAGCTTAGCCATGACCATGCAAGGTCCTGCATGCAATCCGCATGTACCTTCATGAATATCTTTAATCAGGTATGTGGCTTCTGCGGAATCCACGCATCTGAGTAATGGTCCAAGATAGGACCGCCGATATAAGATGCCATTATTTACTTCGTAATGCAAGGATTTGTGTTGCAGCTTTCTTGCTTCCGATTTGTCTTTTGGGAGAATGCCTTTGGTTAAGAAGGCCATGATTGGGGTGATCCAAGATTCTTTTCCTGTTTGGACCACGTTCACCTGTTTCGACGGAACAGATGGTTTGTCTAGTCTCTCAACTCGAATATCTTTTGCCATATGGTCGAACGCAGTTGATGCCATTTTGCTCAAAGCATCCGCTGTCTTGTTCTGGCTTCTACGAACATGACTAACTTTGCAGTAAGAGAAATCATTCATTAGCTCTTTGGTATGTTGTAAGTATAGGACCATCGTCGGTTCTCTTGCTTCATACGTGCCGTCAATATGATTGGTGACCGGCATTGAATCGACATGCGCTTCGATGTGTTGCGCGCCCATCTTTTTGGCAATCCGCAGGCCAGCAATCAGAGCTTCATACTCTGCCTCATTGTTTGTTGTTTGGAAATCGAGCCGAATTGCATAAGTGTACTCTTTTCCCTCCGGTGTTATTAATCGTAGGCCTGCGCCAGCCCCCTCATCGTTGCAGGCGCCGTCTGTGTATCACTTCCATATCTGGGTTTCATCGGGCGTGATAGAATTGAATGATGTTTCGTTGGCGCACTCTTCAACTTTGTCTGCTGGGACTTCTGTTATGAAGTCCGCAAGAACTTGTCCTTTGAAGGAGGGTCTTGCTTTATACGAAATTGAGTGCTCACCCAATTCTATTGCCCATTTTGCCAAACGTCCGGAGAGTTCTGGTTTGCGCAAGATATCGTTGATGCGGAAATCCGTGAGGACGTTGATCGGGTGTCCTTGAAAGTATCTCCGCAACCTTCTTGACGCGTGAATTAATGCCAGGACCAGCTTTTCCATTGTTGAATAGCGTGTTTCCGCATCTAGAAGCATGCGACTGACATAATAGATTGGGGTTTGTACCCCTTTCCGATCAACCATGAGAACTGAACCAATTGCCTTGTCTGTCACGGACAGGTATAAGGTGAGTGGTTCTTTTGGTAGCGGAGCCGTGAGTGTTGGCAAGTTGCCCAAACATTTCTTCATGTCTTGGAACGCGGTTTCTGCTTCTTCCGTCCAGTTGAAGTTGGACTTCTTCAGACAATTTTTCAGTGTGTCCACGAAGGGGAAAGATTTGGACGCGTAGTTTGACAGGAACATGTTCAAAGCTACGAGTCGTCCCATTAGTGTTTGTACTTCCTTGACTGAAGATGGGGATGGCATCCGCTCAATTGCTTGAACTTTCTCTGGATTTGGGCGAAATCCATCTTTTGTGATGACAACCCCGAGAAACTTTCCTTCCTCCATCCCGAAGGAACATTTTCCCGGGTTGAGTTTCATCCGCACACTTCGCAGCTGATCAAAAGTTTTCTGTATGTCGAGTTACATTTGATCTTCTTCCATGCTTTTGATCACCAGGTCATCAACATATACTTCTAGGTTTACACCGATTTGCTTGACAAACGCGGTGTCCATTAGTCTTTGATACGTTGCCCCTGCGTTTTTTAGCCCAAATGGCATTTTAGTGTAACAAAAGGTACCCATATCTGTGCGGAAGGCTGTTTTATCCTCGTCTTCTTTAGCCATTTGTATATGGTGATAGCCTTTGTAAGCATCGAGGAAGCATTTGAATCTGTATGGCGCCAAGGAGTCGACTTTTAAGTCGATTTCAGGCAGTGGGTAACAGTCTTTTGGGCACGCCTTGTTTAGATCCTTATAATCAACGCACATGCGCCATGTGCCATTGGACTTCCCCACCATGACTGGGTTTGCTACCCATGTTTGGTATTTGCTTTTGCGCAATATACCGGCCTTCAAGAGTTCCTCCACTTGCTCGTTCATCGCCTTTGTTTTTTCTGGCCCCATGCTTCGTTTCTTTTGAACGACTGGTTCCGTATTCTTATAAACATTAAGTCTGTGTTCCGCGATGTGTCGCGGAACTCCAACCATGTCTGATGGTTTGAATGCGAAAATGTCCATATTCTTTGTCAGCAGCTGTTTTAGGTGAGTGCAAATGGGGTCGGAAATTGCATGGCCGATGACAACTGTTTGTTCCGGGAATAGAGGGTTAATAGCCCATTTTTCCGGTTCGGTTCTAACAGTTGGTTTTACTTGCTTTGAAGGCCTTGATGTTTCTGTTGCATGACATGTTTTGTTTCCACGGATAAACGCGACTCCTGTTCGCGTCGGAAAACCCATTATCTGGTGTGGCGTGGAAGCGTTACAATTGAACTTTGCCAATCCTTCTCGTCCTAATAGGATATCATGTGAAGAGTTGACGGGAAGTACAGTGAAGTCGCACGTTTCGGTGCGTGAGTGTTTCCCGTCTGAGAGTGTTACCGGGAAAGTGAGTGTGCCCAATGGGTAAACTGTTTCATGGATGAAACCGGAGATTGCCTCCGTTGTTGGTATTATTCTTTTCTTGTCATCATTATCCAGCTGGTCGAAACACTTCTGGTACATGATGTCAGTGCTGCTGCCATTATCCAGGAACATGTATCGTGTTCGATAATGGCCAACCACCCCTGTGATGATTAACGGAGCTGTGGAGCAAGCTCCACCCTTTACCCTTGGCATAATCACTTATTCTTCTTTCCAAGAATCATTCTTCGCCTCTGTAAAGGTACGCTTGTGATTTGTGTTCCTGTGAATCATGTTGCATGTATTGCGAGAGGCGCTATACACGTGATGCGCATTGAGATTGCGTATCTTCTTCTGGGAGGGCTCTCCTGTTTTTGTGTTGTCCCTCTGTTTTCTTCTCATGTTTTTTACAAGATGTGTCAGTTGCCCTGATTTGATGGCGTTTTCAATTTCCATCTTCAGGCTGTAGCAATTGTCCGTCATGTGACCATGGTCCTCGTGGTATTCACAGTACTTTGATCTGTCCACGTTTTTCCTGTCACCACGGAGCTCTTGTGGCTTTGGAAATTGGATCTGCTCTGTCTTTAGCACCTCGGATGGTGTTTTGGACAATGGTGTCCAATCGTAGTTCTTCTTTGAATGTCCCTTATGGTCGCAGGACCCTCTTGAGCTCAGCATGTTTCTTGCATCTTGCGAGGAGGAATATTTTCCTTCCTCCGCCGTGCCTGAGATTCTTGACCAAACGGACTGTTTACCTTTCCCTCTGTTGTTTGAGGGTCCATGATGGCTGCTACCTTGTTGTGTGTTTTTGTTGCGATGGAAAGAGCGTTCTGAAGACGCGTAAACTTTGGCTGCTTCGATTACTTCATCCCAAGCTTGTGACACACCGTCTTTGCCGATTAAGCATTTCATCAGATCATCGTTTCTTACCCCGTGTATAAAGGCTGCGCGGGTAAGTTCTTCTCCGCATCCTAGTTGGAGTGCTTCCTTGTTGTATCTGACGATGTAGTATTCCAAAGACTCATTATCGTTGCGTGAACACAAGAGAATGTGAGCCTTGTCCTTCTTGTGCTTGTGCAAGTGAGAGAAATGGTTTTTGAATTTTCTAATCAAATCGTCAAAGTCAACGAGACTTCCCACCGGCAAACTCTCGTACCAAACTCTAGCTGCTCCTGTTAGTGTTTGTACAAATAGGTGGCACCAAGCCTGCACCGGCCACAATTTGGAGCTGCCTGCGCAATCAAATGCGTGCAAGTGATCATCAGGATCGCGCAGACCGTCATATCTTCCGATGGTACTCGGTAACTTGCATTCTTGTGGCATTGGTGCTTCTGCAATCCTTGCGCAGAACTTTGAACGTTCTGCGAAAGTCTTTGGTCTGTATGGCTTGTACAGATCATCATCTTTAGGAGCCAGGCTGCTGGCAACAGTTTTGGAATGTTGCTTCTTACTTGTATCGTGATATACTTCGTCTTCAGATTCGTAGTCGTCTGGTTCACCGTTCAGGTTGACGGGGTCCTGGCCGTGAGTATTTCTACCACGGCCTCCACCACGTACCGCCTGACGATGTCCCTTTGCGTGACGACCACTGTTGTTCTTCCGTGGGGATTCTGAATCATCCCCACTCAAGTCGAAATTTAACGCCTTCTGAGTCTTGATTTTTGCTTGTTTCATTACCATCTTCTGGTACTCAGCAATCGTCTTTGAGTTTTGTTGGGCTAACCATTCGTCCGGGTCAACCGAAGAAAGGTTGTCCTGTGCCTTTTTTCCTCCATTTATTCCTCCTCTTATTGGGTGGAATTGGAATGTTGAGGCTTGTTGCTTCTGAGCCACATTCTTGGTAATTGTGTTTGGTGTAACGTCTTGGATTTCTTCGTTGACTGTGGCCTCGACATCGGTGTTGTTGTTTCCATCCTTTGAGAAAGCCATTGTGCTAGTTTGAAAGATTGGTTGTAACCGTAAGGGATGGCGCCAATGAAGAAACAAATAGTCTTACCACCTGTTAGGGATGATAAGATTACTAGTATCCACAGAGTTGATCCTTCACTAGCAGCTTATGGAACAAAGGACCTAAAAAAGAGAATGTATGTGTGGGTGTGGAGACGACTACACGAGGTAGTTGTTTTAACAAAAACGGGGTGAATGGGGATACTATCTAGTATGATAGCTCTCCAGGTCAGTAGAAAGTGTCCTCTCCTATTGGGGGTGTGACCCCTTTTATAGGAGAGTCCGTATGCCACCATTACCCAAGTCCTAACCGTGGTTAGGTTGTCTCCATCACCCTTAATTATGTTAATAAGGTGATATATGGAAAGCTAAATTGAAGGGGATAGTGGAATCGAGTACCGCCTTAATTGGTATAGTTACGTGATTCATGCATGGCTATTGACCATGCATGATATTCGCCTTGACCGGTATATGACCAATCTTTGACTGTTGACTGAGCATTTAATGAGCTTTGACCGAGTCCTGCGCGTGGCTTTCTTCCGCGTGCTAGTATTGTGCCAGGTTTGGGTACGCAAAATGGTGTATTCAGTACCCAATCCCATCAGTATTGTTCCATAAACACAAGATAAACACAAAGCAACAAAAGGCAATTTAAAATATTTCGACTGACACTAGTGGCAAAAGGAACATAGTGTCTTAAAACAGTAACCCAGTGTTCTAAGAGCTCCATTGTTTTCAAATCAAACATCAATGACTACTTCTGCGTTCCCAATCTTTTGTCGATTCTATCAAACGTCGTCTTCTCAAATTCTCTCTTCTGTTCATTTGACAACTTTGAATACGATGTCTGTTTTTCTGTTATCAATCACCAACGTGTCGTGCATCATCAGCTTAAAACATACCAGGTACAAATGGCACGCATGTATTATCGGGACGAAAATAAGTTGGAATCCACATATCGATTCGATGCTGGCCCGCTTCAAACAATCCTCCATGTTCTCAGAAAAGTTGTTTACTTTTGTTTTGGCATGTGCAGTATAATCAACTGTTTTCTGTTCTCAACATACATCAACATCAAGCGTTAGTATTTTAATTAGATTATAGTGTTTTACACATAATGTTTAATAAACATAAGTAGTGTTCTAGTCAGCATGTGTTTGTTCAATAGTGGTGATATACTCTTACAATGTTTTAATTAGATTATAGTGTTTTACACATAGTGTTTAATAAACATAAGCAGTGTTCTAGTCAGCATGTGTTGTTCAATAGAGGTGATATAATCTTACAGTGTTTTAATTTGATTATAGTGTTTTACAGATAGTGTTTAATAAACATAAGCATTGTTCTAGTTAGCATGTGTTCATATAATCTTACAGTGTTTTAGTTAGATTATAATCTCCGCAAACTATAATATCCGAAGACCAAAACACTATTTGATTGTGGTCTTAAAACACTTCCGAAATCACCAGGTAAAAACCCACAAAATCAACATCAACAATTAAAACACCTTTCATAAAAAAAAAACCTAAATCCCTTTTCCCTATGTAATCACCAACTATATCATTTTAATTTGATAAAAAATGTTGGAACCCAAAATCAGATTCCACAACAAATCAAAGCAAAACAGCTAAAATCGCCAAAAAAGTTATTTTTTTTAAAACACTTATCACAGAATTTAAACTAGATATCAAGATTAGTATAAAACTTAAACTAAAACAATTAAACACCAACTAGATTATTTTAATATGATTGAATATGTTAGAACCCAAAAACAGATTCCATAACAAATCAAACAAAAACAACTAAAATCATTCAAACACACACACCCACAAACACTTAATTTCCAATAATTTAAACTAGATAAAAACCCAATTTCAAAATCAACATCAACAATCAAAACACCTTTCATAAAAAAAACCCATTTGATAATTAAAACACCCATGAAATACCTTTCATGGTAGCTGTTGTCACACCCTCAAATTTCCACTGCGGAGTTTTACCGCGAGGTGCATGACAAACCAGGACCCATAGCCATAAGTATCATGAACGACTCTAAATGCCCAAACCATTTAGTTCGTTTTTAAGAAAAAGTTTCAAAGTTTAACCAAGCAAATTAAAGTAATGCGGAAGCGTAAACAAATTAAAACATTTGCAAAAGTCTGCGCAAGACAACGCGCCCAAAACCAAAGTTTAAAAGTACGAAATAATAAATATCCATAACCCAAGACACGAATGATGCATGCCCTAAAACGTGCTCCGTACCTAAGGACCTGCAAAGCATGCTAAAATGTGTCAACATAAAGTCGGTGAGTTCACTATAAATGTAAGCGATGTAAATAATAACGTAGGTTCTCAAAACCCCAAAAGTCAAGTGTACAACGTTGGTCCCTCAGACCCTGTAAACAATAGCTAATTCAAATGTCAGGGGTAGCTAGCCCACTCATGATAACTAAAACCGGCGAATACCGAACTACTAATGAACAAGTTCCCATAACCGGGATAAAGATGCCTTGCATCATTGTCCATCGACAATGATTAAGTTTGAAGCTAATAGTTTACATCCGTGCTCCCAGCACGATGTGAGGTTTGTTAGACCTAATAGCGCTATCAACTAATTAACCCGCTTGCCCAACCGGCAATTGATTCGGTATTTTGAAGGACTTAAAAGATGTGTTTGGTTTAGTTCATCAAGGACATATACATGAATTAGTAAAAATAGATTCACCACGTGAACCATGCACCCCAAACCCGGGATGTGTAAAAGAAAGTTATCTCAAGATAGACTAGAAAACGTTACCAATGTGGTCTCAACCCGAGACGCATGCTTTGAGAAAAAGTAGTGAAACTCACCTTATCGCGTAAGCAAAGAATCCAAACAGCAAGTATTATATGCTACCGACACCCTAATAACAGTGTCACTACGTGAGTATAGGCGTAACATCATTACACCATATAACTCGTTTGTCCAAGGCGTTTTAAATATTCAAAAGTGTGTATGCGACGCCTAGTGATTCTACATGCAATAGTAAACCCTACGGACTCGTTGGTGAATGAGTTGGTTATAATTAGTTTCTACAGCCCATATGTGTCGTAAACATGTGTACTTCCGTTATATGTCAATTTTAGATCACCTAAGACCTCAAGTAATCACATAGTCACATAATACACAATCTGTGTTTTCAGGACAGATTGTGCGCCAACAAAACGAATTTATTTAAAGTAGTAAACCAGTGAGTTATCCTCCCAAATTTTTACTGAATTTTCTTTGGGATTCACTTGGCAATACCTATTTTTGTTTTGTCTTAATTCCAAACCCAAAAATTATAAAAATTCGTACAACACAGCAGTGTTCAGAAAATTTCCACAACAGGTCAGTTTAGTAGGAAAATTCTTAAAAATTGTGTATTCATCCAAACGAGATGAATCCACTTGGAAAAGCTCTATTTTTCCAGTATCGACCTACTGTAAAAATTTCATAACCTAACTCCTTGTAAATCTCGAGTTATGGCCATTTAAAGTTAACCCAATTTACAAAACCGAAAATCTGATATGACCCCTAATCAATTAAAATTCCAAAAACGACTCATCCTACGTCCAAAACACATGATTTTACCCATTATGAAAAGCTAAGACCAGGTGTGACCTAACCATGCCAAGAAAACCCTAAAATTATTATGTTAGAGCCGTGTTACAGCTCCTACAAGTTTGACTAACCATTCTGTCCAGATTTTAGTTTCGCCTAAATCATACTTTAATCGCCTACCGTGTGCACAAAAACTATTAACATTCACCAATCATCAACACAAAACATTCCTAATACCTATTTTATCAGATTCTATGATTAAACATGTCAAGATCAAAGCTTTAAGAATCAAAACACCAATTACTTGCGCAACAAGTATCCTACGATGTTACTAAGCGTTTATGAGTATGTTTAATCCATTTAATCTTCAAAAAGATTCATGCTTTAATGTTTTATAAACTCATTCAGACCTGGACAAACTTATTATATGATTCTTATTAATGAAAACACAAGATAAAAGCATAAGAAATCGTAAGATATACCCTTAGCTCTCTCAATCGATCAATCGCGCGCCTTGGAGCCTCCCAATTGATGATCTTGAGCCTTAGCAGAGGTTGTTTGAGTGAAATATTCGTGTGGGGCAGTAAGGGGGCGATTAGGGTTGACTATGGGGGTTGCATGGGAGTTTAGGTTGCTTAAATATAAGTTTAAGGCGGTTTAGACCCGTCAGTTCGTTTCGAGCGGCCGCTCGGTGCCTGTGAGCGGCCGCTCACAGGTCCGGGTGGCGCGCTCTTTTCTCGTTTCGTCTCCCGACGCGTTATCCTTCGACGTTTTCGTTATTTCGGACCGTAACAAGTGTAACCCCATGCATTAAGACCCTAATCAACCTCAAGCTCCACTTTTAATGATTTCTATTAACGTGTTCGGTTTAGGTTCACATAATTACGTATGGTTTTCACATAAGTTTATTTTTCACCAACGTCCGAGGTTCACTAATCATGCAATCACACATTGACTCACAACCATGCACGTATGTCTTATCTAACTAACCCTAGTTAAGTATAATGCAAGGAAATGTAACTAGAGTTTAGTTAAAGTGAGAACCTGAATTTTCGGGGTATCACATCATCCCCAAGTTGAAAAGAATTTCGTCCCGAAATTCAGCAAGTAAACAGTAAAGCCAGCTAAAAATGTATGCTTGGTTTCCGGATGTCACATCATCCCCAAGTTGAAAGGAATTTCGCCCCGAAATTCACTTTGAGCGAGCTGCTTTATGTTCGGCATTTGATCTATGCACAGGTTCAGGTTCAGAAAAGAGGTGTGGATATTTGAGCCGCATCTGGTCTCTGCGCTCCCACGTGTATTCCGGTCCTAGACGGGAATTCCACCGTACCTTCACGATAGGTATAGTGCTTTGCCTGAGTTTCTTGACGCCCTGCTCAAGAATCTCCACTGGTTCTTCCACGAACCGTAACTGGTCGTCCACCTGGATCTCCTCCAGCGGTACTACCAGTGTAGTATCGGATAAGCATTTCTTCAAGTTTGAGACGTGGAATACATTATGCACTCCACTGAGTTCGTCTGGTAAATTCAGCTGATAAGCTACCGGACCAATCCTTTTAACAATCTCGAAGGGTCCAACATAGCGGGGATTCAACTTCCCTCGTTTCCCAAAGCGTATCACTCCTTTCCAAGGTGACACCTTTAACAAAACTTTGTCCCCAACCTGAAACTCCAAAGGTTTTCTACGTTTGTCCGCGTAGCTTTTCTGTCGATCACGAGCAGCAGCCATTCTGTTTCTGATTTGCACTATCTTCTCAGAGGTTTCGTGCACGAGTTCGGGACCTGTTAGTTGGCTATCCCCAACCTCAGTCCAACAGATAGGAGACCTACACTTGCGGCCATAAAGTGCCTCGAAAGGCGCACACTGAATCGAGGTGTGGTAACTATTGTTGTAAGAGAACTCGATTAAGGGCAAGTGCTTGTCCCAGTTATTACCAAAGTCCACCACGCATGCTCGTAGCAGATCCTCTAATGTTTGGATGGTACGTTCACTTTGTCCATCCGTCTGTGGGTGATAGGCCGTGCTCATATCGAGACGAGTACCTAGAGCATCTTGGAGAGTAGTCCAGAATCGAGAGGTGAATCGCCCATCGCGATCAGATATAATGGAAGTAGGCACTCCATGCCTAGAGACTATCTCCTTGATATAAAGGTTCGCCAGCTTCTCTAACGAGTCCGTTTCTTTTATCGCCAGGAAGTGGGCCGATTTGGTTAAGCGGTCCACGATAACCCAAATCATGTTATGGCCCGCTGTTGTTTTCGGAAGCTTCGTAATGAAATCCATGGAAATCCCATCCCATTTCCACATCGGTATCTCTGGTTGCTGAAGTAGGCCTGAAGGTTTCTGATATTCAATCTTAACCTTCGCACAAGTCAAGCACTTACTAACATAAGTGGCTATCTCTGCTTTCATGTTTGGCCACCAGTAGAGAGTTTTGAGGTCCTGATACATTTTGTCCGAACCGGGATGTACCGAATAACGAGATGTGTGAGCCTCATCGAGCACTAGTTGTCTAAGATCCCCTGAACGTGGAATCCAGACTCGATCCATAAAGTACTGAAGTCCATCCGACTTCAGTTCCAGGTGTTTGTCAGCACCATGCAATGTTTCCAACCCGATATTTTCCTTTTTCAAGGCCTCGCCTTGGGCTTCACGTATTTTATCAGGCAGATTAGCGTGTATGGTAAGTTGTAAGGCCCGCACACGTTTGGGTTTCGTTTCCTTACGGCTCAGGGCATCAGCTACTACGTTAGCTTTCCCTGGATGGTACTTGATAGCACAGTCATAATCATTCAAGAGTTCGACCCATCGTCGTTGCCGTATGTTTAGGACCTTCTGATCAAATATGTGCTGAAGACTCTTATGATCTGTGAAGATTGTGCACTTCGTTCCGTAGAGGTAGTGTCTCCAAATTTTGAGAGCGAAGACAACGGCTCCCAGTTCCAAGTCGTGAGTGGGATAATTCTTCTCGTGAACTTTTAGTTGTCGTGAAGCATAAGCGATCACCTTCTCGCGTTGCATCAAAACACACCCTAGTCCTTGGATAGATGCATCGCAGTACACCACAAAGTCCTCCGTACCCTCAGGTAGTGATAATATTGGTGCACTGCAAAGTTTAGTCTTTAGTAATTGAAAAGCAGCTTCTTGGGCATCTTCCCACTTGTAGATAATCCCCTTCTGTGTCAAAGCAGTGAGGGGTTGAGCGATTTTTGAGAATCCCTGAATGAATCTGCGATAATAGCCTGCAAGGCCAAGGAATTGTCGAACCTCTGTGGGAGTCTTAGGGGCCTCCCATCTTTTAATCGCATCAATCTTAGCGGGATCGACCTGTATTCCTGCCTCGTTCACCACATGACCCAAGAATTGGACCTCACGAATCCAGAAGTCGCACTTGGAGAATTTTGCATATAGCTGCTCACTTTTCAGAAGTTCCAAGATCAGTCGTAGGTGTTGCTCGTGCTCTTCCCTACTCTTGGAATAGATCAGAATATCGTCTATGAACACTATGACAAATTTGTCTAGATAGGGTTTGCACACCCGGTTCATGAGGTCCATGAACACAGCTGGTGCATTGGTCAGCCCGAAGGGCATTACCAAAAATTCATAGTGCCCATAACGAGTTCGAAAAGCTGTCTTTGGCACATCCTCCTCTCGGACTCTCAGTTGATGATACCCCGACCTTAAGTCAATCTTGGAATAGAAACTCGACCCCTGAAGTTGGTCGAATAGATCATCTATGCGAGGTAAAGGGTAGCGATTTTTAATTGTCACCTTATTTAATTCCCGGTAATCGATGCACATACGGAAACTCCCATCCTTCTTCTTCACGAATAAGACTGGGGCTCCCCACGGTGAAGAGCTAGGTCGGATGAAACCCCTATCCAATAGCTCTTGGAGTTGGGTAGATAGTTCTTGAAGTTCGCCTGGTGCAAGGCGGTATGGTGCACGCGCAACTGGGGCGGCGCCTGGTGCAAGGTCAATTTGGAACTCCACTTGGCGAACCGGTGGAAGTCCTGGCAGCTCCTCTGGGAATACATCTGGAAAATCTCGGACCACCGGGATGTCCTCGATTTTTGTTTCGACTTCGGCTCGAGTGTCAGAAATGTTAGCCAATATGGCTGGATAGCCCTTCCGTATGCACTTTTGGGCCTTCAAGTAAGAGATGATGCCCACCATGGCACCACCGCGATCACCCTGGACAGACAATAGTTCCCCACTGGGGAGGGGGATACGAACAACTTTCTCCTTGCAGAGAATTTCGGCGTGGTGCTTGGACAACCAGTCCATGCCAACCACAAGATCGAAGCTTCCCAGGGTGATAGGTAAAAGATCGATGGCAAACAAATGTCCATCTAGTTCGAGCCTGCCGTCACGAAGAATGTGGGTTACCTCAACAGGCTTCCCATCAGCTAGTTCTATAGAGTACGGGGTCTCGAGTAATGTAGGAACTATCCCTAGTTGTCTGCTAAGTTTTGATGACACAAAACTATAGTCTGCACCAGTATCATATAAAACAGAAGCGAGAGTGTCGTTCAAGGAACACGTACCCGTCACGACGTTGTTATCATTCCTCGCCTCCCCAGCGCCAATCACGAATGCTCTACCACGCGCCCCATAGTTGTTTCCGTTGTTGTTGTTATTACCAGTGTTGGTGTTATTATTTCCTCCATGGTTTCCATTACCGTTTAGCTGGGGACAATTCTTTTTAAAATGGTTCTCGCTACCACACTGGTAACACGCCTTTCCACCCTTCTGTTGCTGACCCTGCGGAGGTGGGTTACCCTGAAGGTTGACTCTACAGTCTTTCTGCACATGCCCCAGCTTTCCACAACGATCGCACTTAATCCTGTTACATGGCCCAGAGTGGTGATAGTTGCACTTAGCGCACTTGGGCCGATTTCCGTGATAACCACCTTGAGTCTGAGTACGGTTGTTGTTGTTGTTGTTGTGGTTGTCGTGTTTCTTGTTCGGGTGCTGCTGCTGTTGATTACCATTACCCGGGGGTTTGCCAGACGCACTCTCCCACTTTCTCTTATTATCATTAGTGCCAGAGGATGAAGCACCTCGAGGGGGCAGTAGTCCCTCCTCTACTTTCTGGTCAGTCAGCTGGTGTGCCATACGAATCACCTGCTGAAGATTGTTGAAGTTGGCAGCAGTAACCATGCCCTTGATCTGCGGCACCAAACCCTTGATGTACAGTTCAATTCGCTTGTAGAGCGGGGTTGAGTAGTTAGGGCACATAGTGGCTAGCTCATGTGATCTAGTGGTGTAGGCTTCAATATCCGACCCCACCATTTTCAGATTCAGGTACTCAGTTTCCAGCTTCTGGATTTCATCCCGAGGGCAGTACTCCTCCCTCATCATCTCCTTGAAAGCATCCCAAGGCGTAGCATTTGCCACATCCACACCCAGTATCTGCTTCTGAGAGTTCCACCAAGATAACGCCGCGTTCTCAAGTGTACCAGCGGCATATTTAACCCGGTCAGCTGGTGGACAGTTGCACATAGCAAAGCATGACTCCACCCTTTCGAACCACCTAAGTAGTCCAACTGCACCTTCAGATCCCCCAAAGTTTTGGGGCTTGCAGTCCATGAAGGTTTTGTAGGTGCAGGCTGGAGGGTGGTGTGGAGGTTGACCTACGTGCAAACACGGAAGTCATATGAGTAATAGAGTTTAACGCTGGAGTTCGTAGAAGGAGTAAAATAAGACGAATTAGTGTTACCAGCTTGGATAGCTGCGAGGGCTGCAACCACCCTGTCGTTGACAAGTGCAGTCAGCTCAGCTTGTGTTAGGTTGATGTGTCCACGTCCATGACCTCTTCCCGCCATCGTAGTTCTACAAATATACTATACCCATGAGAATACAATCGTTTGTACATCACAGTGTACTAATAAATCGCGCACGTATAAATAATAAAATAAAAGTTGAATCAATAATAAAATACCAACGTTCTAAAACAATCCAAAAGATCACCCAGTCACACGAGGTTAAATAGAAGTCATAATATTCTAGGAACAAAATAAATAACTAAATAAATAATAATAAATAAAATCAATCGTCGTCCGTAGAGATGACTGATCCTTCATCCTCACTTTCCTCCGGTAGCTCCTCAGGTTCTTCCTCCTCTTCCTCTTCAATAAGAGCTGCATCAAGTGCCGCTCCCAAATCATCAAACTCATCCTCCATGGGTTCCTCCTCGGGGTCCTCTTCCCCAATTGGTTCCAAAGCTTCCATAAGCTGGTTGCGAACCATGGCTAACTCCTCTCGAGTATGCGCCAACTCTTGTTTGGTAGCAGTAGCATCCTGTTTTGCTTCCTCAGCCTCTTTCTTAACTTTCCTTAGTTCGCTGAGTAAGTAGTCAATCTGTCCCGCCACATGTGTCAATGTCTCGTCAGCATTTCTTCTCCAGAACTGGAACTCCTTAATACCAGTGTAAGCATTATCCAACTCAGTGTGTACATGCCTCACCATTCCTGCAAGTGTCCTCTCCCACGAGTCCACAATGGGAGGTACTGTAGCTGGCACCCCATAACTTACGACCCACGAGTGCAAGATGTCCGTGAACCAACGCCAACGGTTAGTGGCTTCACTCGGCTCGAGTGACGAAGATGGGGCCTCATAAGGGTCATACATGGGGCGTCGCTGCCCGTCATGAGCACGGTAAGAGTAATTTCGGTGAGCGGGGTTAACCATAATTACCTGCAATATGTTAGGTTAGTGTTCGATGTCGAGAATAATAAGCGTGCACTGAAGACGATGAGTGTACTAATACTTATGCTATAATGATTATAGTCTAGAATGCAATGCAATTCCTAGTTCACTATAACCAATGGCTCTGATACCAATCTGTCACACCCTCAAATTTCCACTGCGGAGTTTTACCGCGAGGTGCATGACAAACCAGGACCCATAGCCATAAGTATCATGAACGACTCTAAATGCCCAAACCATTTAGTTCGTTTTTAAGAAAAAGTTTCAAAGTTTAACCAAGCAAATTAAAGTAATGCGGAAGCGTAAACAAATTAAAACATTTGCAAAAGTCTGCGCAAGACAACGCGCCCAAAACCAAAGTTTAAAAGTACAAAATAATAAATATCCATAACCCAAGACACGAATGATGCATGCCCTAAAACGTGCTCCGTACCTAAGGACCTGCAAAGCATGCTAAAATGTGTCAACATAAAGTCGGTGAGTTCACTATAAATGTAAGCGATGTAAATAATAACGTAGGTTCTCAAAACCCCAAAAGTCAAGTGTACAACGTTGGTCCCTCAGACCCTGTAAACAATAGCTAATTCAAATGTCAGGGGTAGCTAGCCCACTCATGATAACTAAAACCGGCGAATACCGAACTACTAATGAACAAGTTCCCATAACCGGGATAAAGATGCCTTGCATCATTGTCCATCGACAATGATTAAGTTTGAAGCTAATAGTTCACATCCGTGCTCCCAGCACGATGTGAGGTTTGTTAGACCTAATAGCGCTATCAACTAATTAACCCGCTTGCCCAACCGGCAATTGATTCGGTATTTTGAAGGACTTAAAAGATGTGTTTGGTTTAGTTCATCAAGGACATATACATGAATTAGTAAAAATAGATTCACCACGTGAACCATGCACCCCAAACCCGGGATGTGTAAAAGAAAGTTATCTCAAGATAGACTAGAAAACGTTACCAATGTGGTCTCAACCCGAGACGCGTGCTTTGAGAAAAAGTAGTGAAACTCACCTTATCGCGTAAGCAAAGAATCCAAACAGCAAGTATTATATGCTACCGACACCCTAATAACAGTGTCACTACGTGAGTATAGGCGTAACATCATTACACCATATAACTCGTTTGTCCAAGGCGTTTTAAATATTCAAAAGTGTGTATGCGACGCCTAGTGATTCTACATGCAATAGTAAACCCTACGGACTCGTTGGTGAATGAGTTGGTTATAATTAGTTTCTACAGCCCATATGTGTCGTAAACATGTGTACTTCCGTTATATGTCAATTTTAGATCACCTAAGACCTCAAGTAATCACATAGTCACATAATACACAATCTGTGTTTTCAGGACAGATTGTGCGCCATCAAAACGAATTTATTTAAAGTAGTAAACCAGTGAGTTATCCTCCCAAATTTTTACTGAATTTTCTTTGGGATTCACTTGGCAATACCTATTTTTGTTTTGTCTTAATTCCAAACCCAAAAATTATAAAAATTCGTACAACACAGCAGTGTTCAGAAAATTTCCACAGCAGGTCAGTTTAGTAGGAAAATTCTTAAAAATTGTGTATTCATCCAAACGAGATGAATCCACTTGGAAAAGCTCTATTTTTCCAGTATCGACCTACTGTAAAAATTTCATAACCTAACTCCTTGTAAATCTCGAGTTATGGCCATTTAAAGTTAACCCAATTTACAAAACCGAAAATCTGATATGACCCCTAATCAATTAAAATTCCAAAAACGACTCATCCTACGTCCAAAACACATGATTTTACCCATTATGAAAAGCTAAGACCAGGTGTGACCTAACCATGCCAAGAAAACCCTAAAATTATTATGTTAGAGCCGTGTTACAGCTCCTACAAGTTTGACTAACCATTCTGTCCAGATTTTAGTTTCGCCTAAATCATACTTTAATCGCCTACCGTGTGCACAAAAACTATTAACATTCACCAATCATCAACACAAAACATTCCTAATACCTATTTTATCAGATTCTATGATTAAACATGTCAAGATCAAAGCTTTAAGAATCAAAACACCAATTACTTGCGCAACAAGTATCCTACGATGTTACTAAGCGTTTATGAGTATGTTTAATCCATTTAATCTTCAAAAAGATTCATGCTTTAATGTTTTATAAACTCATTCAGACCTGGACAAACTTATTATATGATTCTTATTAATGAAAACACAAGATAAAAGCATAAGAAATCGTAAGATATACCCTTAGCTCTCTCAATCGATCAATCGCGCGCCTTGGAGCCTCCCAATTGATGATCTTGAGCCTTAGCAGAGGTTGTTTGAGTGAAATATTCGTGTGGGGCAGTAAGGGGGCGATTAGGGTTGAGTATGGGGGTTGCATGGGAGTTTAGGTTGCTTAAATATAAGTTTAAGACGGTTTAGACCCGTCAGTTCGTTTCGAGCGGCCGCTCGGTGCCTGTGAGCGGCCGCTCACAGGTCCGGGTGGCGCGCTCTTTTCTCGTTTCGTCTCCCGACGCGTTATCCTTCGACGTTTTCGTTATTTCGGACCGTAACAAGTGTAACCCCATGCATTAAGACCCTAATCAACCTCAAGCTCCACTTTTAATGATTTCTATTAACGTGTTCGGTTTAGGTTCACATAATTACGTATGGTTTTCACATAAGTTTATTTTTCACCAACGTCCGAGGTTCACTAATCATGCAATCACACATTGACTCACAACCATGCACGTATGTCTTATCTAACTAACCCTAGTTAAGTATAATGCAAGGAAATGTAACTAGAGTTTAGTTAAAGTGAGAACCTGAATTTTCGGGGTATCACAGCTGTAGGGTGCGGTGGTGTCCGATCGCCCTGCATGTTTAGACCTAGATTGTCTGAGTCGCGTGGATTAAAACACTGAATGGGTCTTCTCGGCTTGTTTTTTGTTCTGTATATCGAGTGTAAAGAGCTTTAAGACGATTTGGATTTGATTTGAGGATGAATATGTAAGATGAACGAACGGCGCACGATTTGGACTTGAATAAAACAGTGATAGTTTAGGCCTTAAGACACACAATTTTGAGGTTTTAAAACACTGATAGTTGGACTGGATTTGAAGTTGAATATGTCAGATGAAGGACCGGCGCATGATTTTGTGGTTTGGTTGTTAGTGTTTTTTTTTTCTTTGTAGAAGATGAAGCAGGTTTGAATAGGAGAGAGAGTACAATAATCTATAATAATAAGATATGATAGAGGTGCTTGATTTAAGGTATATACCAAACGGTTTCCAAATCAAATTACATGAAAAGGACATTACTACCCTCATTTAAAACACTTATTGGACCATCATACCCTTACTTACTAAAATATAATTATTAGAATCTTAACAAACCTAAACTTTTAATCTAAACCATCCATTTCTAGATCCAATAGTTGAAAACACTTCCTACACAAAACTATTTTCTTACCGGAATCATACCCTATATATATATATATATATATATATATATACATATATATATATATATATATATAGGGAAATTATAAACTGAAAACCCCCTTGAGTTAAGAAAACTAAGAAAACCCTTGTAAAAACCATCTAAAATTTTGTAATTTTTTTTTGAAAAAAATACACAAGGTAACATACATGTTTTTAAGTGTTTTGGGCCAAAAAAATAAAAAAAGCGCCGAACGAATGTTTTTAAAAAAAATAAACAACGCAAACTTTGTAACAGCGATGTTAACATATGTTAAAAGGCAGAAAACATATGTTAACAGCGCTGTAACATATGTTAAAAAGCAGAATACATATGTTAACAGCGCTGTTACAAAGTTTGCGTTGTTTATTTTTTTTAAAAATATTCGTTCGGCGCTTTTTTTATTTTTTTGGCCCAAAACGCTTAAAAACATGTATGTTACCTTGTGTATTTTTTTCAAAAAAAATTACAAAATTTTAGATGGTTTTTACAAGGGTTTTCTTAGTTTTCTTAACTCGAGTGAGTTTTCAATTTATCCTCCCCCTATATATATATATATATATATATATATATATATATATATATATATATATATATATATATATATATATAAACAAATGCCACATGACAATCATACCATATCTCCAAGCCCCATACACTCCCCACCATTTTGAAACTTGAAAAATAAAACGCACATATGCCACATAACACATCATACCCCTTTTCCAATCCCCTTTCCCATAGTCTAAGAGGGTGTTTGTGATTAAGTTTGGAAATGCAAAAGTGCTTTTGACCAGTAGTGCTTATTGGCTTATGACTTTTTAAAAAGGAGTTTTAAAAAAAGTGTTTGGATTAGTTTTGGGATGAGAAACGTCAAAAAGTCAATATATTGTCTATTTTAAGTGTTTCACTTAACTTATTGTGAATATTAGTTGTATGGCGGTAAATTTGTAATTTTGTTTTTCAAAATTTAAAAGCCAGAATTTCTAACTTTTTCAATTTTTTCACCCTTAAAAAAAAAAGTGAAAATATAAAGTGCTTTATTTACTTGTTGTCAAAAACTCAATCCCAAACAGCCTCTAAAAAGAGACGTGTATTTCTTTCAGACACACACTGTCGCAATCCGACCCGACCCGTATACACAAAAGAAAAACCGCTTACCTATTTATTTATGCTTCAAATACCGACCCCTCTTCTTCTTCTTGTTCTTTCACAAACCCTAGACAGGGTAATTAATTCTCTCTCTTTATTCTTATAAACCATCAATTTATAACCGTAGATGCGCGATCGCTTGTAGGATTGCACAAGGTGACCTTTTAATTCGCTAATTTCCATACAGTTTCCGATCCTCATTGTTAATTAATTATCTTTCATGCTTATGATTCTGTATTACTCTTTTTATTGTTGTGTGCCAGACGTTTTACTGTTTGATTGCTTTTGCGTATAAATACAATGTTTAATCTTTGAGCCTAGGGTTTATGCGTACGCGTGTGTTAGCTTGTTTGAGGATCATAATAATCTATTAATCTAAAGAGGTTCTCATTCTAAAAGATTTAATTTTTTTTTTGTGTTTCTATAGTTTTTGAAAATAAAAATGAGGGCTTTATATTATTCTCATTTGGAAATCATACTTGGCAGATCTGAATGACCTTAGGTTACTTTATATTATGTGGTTTTGATGATTTTATTTGTTTACTTTTTGGAATTCTATATGTAAATTCTGCTTTTTTTTTTTTTAATCTGAAACTAGAAACTTTAAATTTGGAGTTATTTGATAAAATAAAAGTTCAAAATACAGCGGATGAAATTATAATGAGTTGGTTGCTGGTCAGTAAGAGTGCTTGCAACTATATTGTAAATGATGGTATTTTACACAATAGCTAGTCCCATGATGTAAGTGACTTTATGACCAGGGCTGAGCCCATAATGTATAGCTCCGGTATGTTAATGGGTAAAAACGGTGAGATGTGCACCTCGAGGCGGAAAACGCTTCTGAGGCGGCGCCTCATGGGACTATTTTGTATTTGCGCCTCGAAGAGCAAGGCGGTACGAAAACGGCGCCTCATGAGGTTATGTGTGTTTTTGATGTTTTTTACTTTCTGTCAATTGAACTTGGAAAATTTCATCATATATATCCAACCAAAACTAAAAATTTCATATATACCCAACTTTAATAAAATTATATTTAATGACCATTCTACTCCTTAACAATATCCTTTTAAATCAACAACTGAAATGTCGTCTTCATCTCTCAACTTTCTTTCTCATATGGCAGTTTATGTAAATCATTTGACACCACATTTACCACTCCTCTTACTAGGTTAGTTTGATCTAAAAGCCACGTATACATTATCAGTATTGTTCAATCTGATAATCCAACCAAGTTTGTTTGATCGTCTTTGAAGCTATGTTTGTCGCATTTTATTTTTTATTCAGATGATTGAACCATGTTAATTAGATTTTTACCGACTTAATACTTAGTTAGTTTAATGGGATTTTTTTGACGACTTCAATTATAGCATCTGTTAGTTTATTGGATTTTTTGCTGGACTTCTTTTTTTTCTTCCCTTGAACGCATGTAGGTTTTACAGTTGATCTTTTGTATTCCATGATTATTTGATACAGTTGTGACATCATGTTTTTTTGCTAGAAAAAAACAGACCATGAATACACAGGGACAAGTTATGAGGTATGCAAGAAATGGTAGGCGAAGGAAAGCAGATCTGGATCTCAATGTTACTCCAGTCGAAAACCTGGAGCAAGTGGGAGGTCCTACCATTTCAGTGTCTCAGGCTGGTCAGGGTGATGTTCCATCTGTTACAGTAGCTCATTGCAAGGGTCAAACTCGTGAGCCAGCTGGATCTGCACAACCTGCTCCAATTGATGTCGAGGAATTGGATGATGATGTTATTATATTATCACCTAGAGCGTTCGAAGAAGTAAATATGTCTACGCTAGGAAACACTTTATTTCTTATATCATTCATGATCACATTATTAATTTGTACTTTGTCTTCAGGCGAAAAAGAAATCACGAAGAACGCGAAGGACGGTGGTGGTTGATGTGGAAGCTGGTAAATTTTTTTAATTTACATGCACTTATACGAGCTCACTTGTGTTTCAATTTCTTTTTAGCTACGATTTCTTTTGGAATATCACTATATCAGTTATATATGAATGGTGTATTTGTTTTTGTTTTTTTATAATGTTGGTGGGTGCCTTTAGAAAACTTGCTTTGGTTTCAAGTAGACTCTCCTGAAAAATCGTGCACTTAGAATGAAGGGAAAAGTATATCAGTTGGTTCAGTTCAGTTTAATTGAATCTTAACTTTTGGACGCTAGTTCTCCAAATGTTGCTCCCTTTTGCAAGTTATAGTTTTAAGCAATGCCTTATGTTAGTTACATACTTGATACTTATCCTATTGAATAAAAGCTAAGATACATGTCTTATATTAGTCATTTCTACCCTTGTTATTGCATCAACTACCATATATTGTTAACGACATAGTCACGGGCACAGATAAATTGCTTACATGTTAATGGTGAAGGCCATTTGTGAAACTAAAGTAGTTATATTTTTACTTCAGTTTTGTATATGGAAAGGTGTGCAAATGTTCTATATGTGATAAGGTAGGCCATAATTATATGGTTACTTGGAAATTCAAATTCATTATTGCGACTTTGAGAGATTAGACTGTTTCTATATGGTGCAATGTTATCCTATATTTTATAGTGCACTTACCTACCTAATCTGATGTATGGAACAGAAGAAGCTGCTGGTAGGCATGGTCTTAACCAGGCATACAAGCGTAGAAGAGGTCCTCCAATTGCACCAGTCATTAATTGTGAACTCTATGTGGATTTGGATGGAAGTAGCGACTCCACGGTAATAACATTTAACGCTGGTGTCATAGCCAATATATACCTTTATGTTATTATGTACCTTTTGGTGTTCTCAGTTTTTAGTAGCGTTCTTTCTTTATACTTCGATTTGAATATAGTTAGCAAGCTACAAGTTGTAGTTGGTTTATACTTTTCCTAACCCATTGCAACATCTTATGTAATAAATATACAAGAATTGAACTGGAACTCTCTTTATGTGCATCCTTTGTAAACTACATATATAGGTTGAAAAATGGTGGGTAGAGTACATCAATCTAAAATGGGTTTGGGTTAAAGTGTGTTGATGCAAAACACTTCAGTGTTTAACTTTTTATTCTTTTATTAGAATTAGTTGTGTTTGAGGTACTTTTCACTTTTTAAATAGCTTGAAATTACTACCTATACTATGCAATTGAAAGAAGCTAAAAAATTGTTTTGTTTGTTTTTGTAACTGCAGAGGTGGAAAACACAATACGTTGCCCCGCCACCACCACCACCACCAAAGGAACCAACATTCAGCTGTCCAGTTTGTATGGGGCCACTAGTTGAGGAAGTGACCACCAAGTGCGGTCACATATTTTGCAAGGCGTGCATCACGGCTGCAATAAAGGCTCAGCATAAATGCCCTACTTGTAGGCAGAAACTTACAAACAGAAATCTAGTTAGGGTTTACCTTCCTGCCACCAAATGATTTCCAAGGTCTGTATATCTAATCCTTTAAAACACTTTTTGCTTATCTTTTGCTAGCAAGGTTAAAGACCATGTGTTATGGTCACCCGCAAAATTGCGGGATCTTTGTTGGCATCACGGTGCCAAGCAGGAACAACACTGGCTTCCCAATCCCGCCGGGTGATGGCACCACTAGGGTTTTTCAGACTGGACTGTTAACAAGCGGTTATAATTTTTAACTTTAAAAAAAAAAAATTATCTGCTATAATTACCACTTCAACCATTCACATTTTCACACAACAATCTAAGCTATCTGTTTCTTTTTTCATTTTACAAACTTCGGAGTCAAAGATGGATTCATCATCATCGTTTGGGGATGCTGAGACATTTTAATTTCAAGTGATGTAATTTTTTTATTTTATTGTTTATTAATAGTATCTTTATATTTTATTCTTATATAGTCAATGATTGTGCTAAAATTAACAAATATCATTTGTACTAAAAACTAAAAAAAGCCTAAAGGTGTATATAACATAAGTCTGAATGAGGGGGGGATGAAACGTGAAAGATAGAGAGTGATGACATGGCGCTTAGGTTGTGCTATATGATGAAAGATGGTTATTACACACGGCCTAACAATTCACAGTTATCAATTTATAGAACCTAAATAATGGCCGGGCCGGGCCGGGCCAGGCACCATCACCTTTTGTTTTTGTTTTTGTGAACACATAGAGGTGATAAAATGGGCAACTGGGGTCACATTCGGGCTGACCTGCATCTTATTTGCCATAAATTTTTCGAGTTTTAGTTAACTATTTAATGTGTTGCGAATAAATTAAAAACTTTTTTTAATAAATTAGAAAATATAACAAGCTTCTAATAAAAAGATGAAATAATTTACTGATGAGCCTCTATGTACTGATGACAGGTGGGAATCTTAGACATAAATGGTGTGCCTATTCATGTAAAGGATATGTTGGGTAGTGAAAAGGTGACATTTGTCTTTGATTTCTTGTTAAGGGGTAAAATGGAGGGATATATATGCAGCGGGTAGGGGTCAGAACTCATGTATTGTTATTTGAGGTTGCTTGCTCTTATCTGTTATTTTCGTTTAGCTGGTAATCTGCGCAGTTCATTATTTGTTCTTTATAAATATAAGAAATGAAATTGATTTGCTCTTGAAATCACAAGCGCACACGTGAGGCGACCTTAGGCGATGGTTGGAGGGCTTCTGTCGAGTGTAGGCAGGCATGGTACAGGAGTCGCGCGACTCTTAATCGCTGCTATTGGTGGTTCCTGCGTTTTTGGGTTCCAGCGCTTCTTTTATTATAAGTGATCTAATATGTCGATGGCAGTTCTCTTTCAACTAAATTAGTATGTCTGATACCACTTTTGCTTTGCGTGCTGGTAAATTCCAGAAAATTAACTGCATCTTTTTAAAGTCTGTTTCTTCGTGTACGTGATGCATGTAAATTCGCCACTTCTTTCGGCTCTGGGACTCTTTCGCCTTGTCTCATGCTTACCGTGGGCATCAATAGATTAGGCAGGTTGGGTTGTGAATTAAAATGTGTCTCCCAACAATTCATTGTTTTTCAATTTGATAAAACCTAATCAAAACCTATATATCAAAGAAAATGTTTAAATAACTGCTATAAAATCAGTAAGATTTATTTTTAGTTTTCCTTTTATCTTAGAACTTATAATATTGGCTATAATAAGATAACTAAGGGTGGACGGGGCGCTACTATAATTGGGCACGGGTACCTCACTACTAGTATGGTAACACCGCCATCACCCGTGCTGGTAGGGGTTCTGTGAACCGTTTCCTGGTTGTAGTTAATGGGCTGGTAACCGTGTAATTTTTATTTTTTAATTTACTTGAATTCCTTTTTTATTTATTTATAACCATTTTAAAGCAACATTTTGTTTATTTTTTTTTTTTACTTAAATCGTTTGTTTAAAATAAATAAAACCAAAAAGTAAATAAAGATACATAAAAACATAAAATATAAAGCTTAGAGTTGACGCATGAGTTGCCAGGCCTGGAGATGCTCAAAGTTGCCGCGGGTAACGTGCCGCATAGCTCGCCTGGGTCAACTTCACAACCAACTCCGGCACAATGCTTGGGTGCCGGCTTATGGTACGCTCATAGCACGTGGTCCACCGATCACATTTGTTGTTTAGATCGGTCCACTTTCTCTGTAGGCTCTCAATTGTGCGGTCGCTTTCGTCAACTTGTTGTTTGAAGTCAGCTAAGACACGGTCACAGAAGCTTGTTTGGCGACCTCCTGAGCCCCCTGAGCCCCCCCGGGTTGTCGTTGCAACCATGGGTCGTTTTGTGCGTCCTTAACGCACACAACCAAAGCCATTTTTTCGTTTTCGGTCCAGCAAGTCGTTTTGAAGGTTTGAAGGTGTGGGTGTTATTGTTGATGTTCAAGTGTGTTTTCACCACCGTCATTTATACAAAAAAAAAAAAAAAAAAAAAAAAAAAAAAAAAAAAAAAAAAAAAAAAAAAAAAACCCAACCGTATCGCATGCTAAAAATTGAATTTCTCTTGACGGTTAGATAAGATCGATTTAAATGAGAATAAATTTTTTTGACCGTGTTTGGTGTAGACGGTTGAGAAATAAACACGGTCTGACGGTTTGGTGATAAAATTTATAAGCCGTGTGAATTAAAAAAAAATTGTTTGTATTTGTATTTAAATGAAAAAAAAAAATTGAATCAGTAGAGTGCTGCCTACAAAAAACTGTTTTAGTGAAGTAAATCAGTTAAGTGATGTCACAGTGAATAATTGGTTAAAATCAGTTAAGTAAAAACCCAAATCTACAAGCGCACCTTATGCCCCAATAGTCAACACATTCTTTAAATCTATGCTTTGATCTAAGGGTATGTGTAGTGGTGTCGTTATACGGCGTTTTAGGCTCCAAAACGTCCCCAAACACCGCCCCCTAGGCGTTTTAGGGGTGGAGGGTTGTGAGCATAACGAGCGTTTTCAAATGTGGGGGTCTTGATTTTTGTGCCATTCGACCGTTTTCCAACGGTTGTTTCTTTTATTTATTTTTTTTCTTCCAACTCTCTTTATATATATATATAGGATTTGGATCATTTGAGAACCACCATTTAGGGAGAGAACCAAAGAACCAAGTGTGAACATGTGGCATTTGTGTAAATATGTTGTAAGGTGGCATTTTTGTAATTATGGTGTATATTTTTAGAAAAAAAAAAAAAAAAAAAGAAAAACAAGAAAGCAAACATCAGATTACTTACGTATACTTCATCTTCCCCAACTATCCTACAAAACCCTAGTTTACTCCATAACCACCAATGATCAATCATACCATGATACCACCTTAACATCACCAAACAACCATCTCACCACCACCATATCAGTGTCACACCATCAATTAACCATAACATCAACTCGTTTCACCACTAAACCACCTTCGAGTTACATCAATGGCATTGTCTGATTCTTCACGTGTTGCTCCTAATCCATCTATCAATGATAATGCAAATCAAACGGCTGGTAAAAACCCTATGTCTACTTCATCTGGAAATCAACACATTGTTCATGTCTTCGAATCTATGTCTACAGCTTCCATGTCTACAGCATCCATTGTTGGTATTTCTACAGAATCTGTTACATACGATGAAAGCTCACCGTCTAACGCACCAACGTCCATACCTGCTGATAACGGTTTGCAATTCGTACGATCTGAAACTAAAGGTATAATACTATCCTTTTCCATTTTAGCGTATCCATACATGTGCGTATATGACATCTGATTACATATCGATTACAACATAACATTTATTTTACATATACTTCATAAATGCACATGTGCATAAACTACTGTTTTTACAACTAAAGGTATAATACTATCCTTTTCCATTTTAGCGTATCCATACATGTGCGTATATGACATCTGATTACATATCGATTACAACATAACATTTATTTTACATATACTTCATAAATGCACATGTGCATAAACTACCGTTTTTACATATATTCTACTATTATACATGAGTTTGACTTATAACCTACTTAATATTAATTCATTTTAATTGTTTTGGTTTGACTGATAACCGTATAAATTTTGCGGAATACTTGATATGTATGTACACCTGGTTATTTAGATATATATGATTAATATTTGTTTTGTACATATTTGTGATTGATCCATGTATAAATTTCATTTTTTAATGATGTCCTACTTATCAATTTCACACAATCAATATATTTTTAACAATACAAATTGATTAATGTTCTGTTATTGTTATAATATTATAATACGAATACAAAAATAACATTCATTTTACAAACACATTATACATGCACATGTGCATCACGCAATGTTTGTTATATTTTACATCAATTTCATACCACCCAATATAAATTGTTTATACAGGAACAATAATGACTTCTGTGTATGCAACGCCTGATGGCACCTCGTACTGGATACCCGATGTTGATGATGCATACACGCCTGTTTTACATAGTACATTCGAACATTGGGAGGACATTGTGATTATGTACAACACCTATGCGACAAAATCCGGGTTTTCTACCCGTCTCGGCACAACAAAACGAAAAAAAAAAACAAAAACGATCCTTCCAACAAACAACTCACACATCGATACATACTTTGTTCCAAAGCAGGCAAACCAAAATTCAAAGATTTTAATCCTTCTGACCCTCCCAAAAAAAAACACCGTCGAAGCCGTTTTACCGTTTCCGAATGTCGTGCACGACTAACAGTACGATATGACAATGATACAAATATGTTTGAAATATATGGTTTCAATCCAGTACACAACCATTGTATGGTTAGTAGTGACAATTCTGACCTAATGAAACCGAACAGACAACTTGGATTTGAAGAACAACAATTCATACACAGAGTTAGTCTCAACAAGATTGGCCCGCATGTTGCACATAACATCCAAGTGTCTTTGAAAGGCGGACCTCATAATGTTCGTGGCACCAAAGATGACTTTAAAAATTGCACTCGCGACATACGTTTGTTTATTGGTGAACGTGATGCGCAACTCATATTGGACACCATGAATGCCAGAACCAGAAATCTGAAAGATTTTTATTTCGATTATGTTGTAGTTAACAATGAACTACGGTCATTCTTTTGGGTTGATTTCGTGTCCTTGCGCAATTATGAATCTTTCGGTGATGTTTGTGCATTTGATGCCACATATGACACCAACAAGTGAGTATTTAATATTCACTTTAAATATTCTTTACTGTTCATATTATGCATCATTTTTTATTCATAACTTACAATTTACAACATACTAACCTGATGCACATGTGCAATCACTATAAATTCCAGGTACAAAATGATCTTTGTACCGTTCACTGGTGTTGATCATCACAAAAAATGTGTTACATTTGGTGCTGGCATGTTGTATGACGAGACGATTGAATCATACACGTGGCTACTCACCACCTTCTTGACTGCTCACAAACATCGGCAACCAACCTTCATACTCACCGATCAAGATGCCGCCATGAAGCAAGCCGTATCAACTGTATTCACCAAATCTATCCATCGTTTGTGTATGTGGCACATTATGCGGAAACTTCCGTCCAAGGTACATCATGTATTATTTCATATTAACAATACAACATTACCTTTAAACATATTAATAATACTCTATGACTAAACTGACCAATGCTTATATTATGTTTAGATTTCAAAAGACATATTAGACAACACAACTCTTCGCTCTTCCATTCATAAATTAGTATGGAACTTATTCATCACTCCTGACACGTTTGAATCAAGATGGCATCTATTAATGGATGAGTACCAAATGACTAGTCACCCTTGGTTGTGTGAAATGTTTGACATTCGACATGATTGGGTCCCATGCTATTTCAGAGAAATCTCCATGTCGTGCTTAATGAAAACCACCTCAAGGTGTGAGAGCTTAAATGCGCGTTTCAAGGTTAACTCCAAGTCCACAAACACATTGGTACAATTCCTTATGTGTTTTGACACATCCATTGATGATCAACGCCACACCCAACGCAAAATGGAATTTGAAAGTGATACTTCAACTCCCCGACTAAGTACAGGCCTCCGTATAGAATCACACGCCGCCGAAATATACACATGGTCTATGTTCACTGAGGTCAGAAAAGAAATATATATGGGCATGATGCACTGTCTGCCTATTGAAAGGCCAACCGATGGATCTTCGAACATCAAACACTATACTATCCGGCATTGCAAAACAAACATGGACTATGTGAATGAATTTGAGGTACCTTCTTCAATATTACTACTTTAATTGTTAAAAAAAAAAAAAAAAAACTGCCAAAATACCATTATTGCACATGTGCAACATCCATACTCATCATTTTACCAACATTCATCAACCACCTTAAACATTTATATGCAACACATATATGTATTACTACATGTTTGTATCATTAACTTTGTGCCATTCCCTCCAAACACATGAATATGCACATGTGCATACTTTCAATAATCATGTATTTCATATTATAACACTCACATACATGCAGGTTGCCCTTAATGTTTCTGATAAAACCGTAAGCTGTACATGCATGGGTTTCATCCGTCTTGGTTACCTATGTCGTCATGCATTCTGCGCATTTCGATATAATCAAATCGACCGTATTCCAACACATTACATCCAGCCAAGATGGAGACGGGATGCCCTTCCAGCAATAGTTCACAGCATATCCAACATGTACTCATCTGACACCAATGAGGTTGCTGTTTTAAGGAATGAAATATCAGAAATTGTTTCACAATGCATAACCCGACTTAGACGCAATCCTGAAAATCTACGTGCCTTATCGACAGAATTCAAACAAATCAGAAATCGTATATTCAAATCATTCCCTGATGAACCCCAATGCAACCAAAAAACTACCAACATCAGTGACATACTTAACCTACCTGCTACTTCCGATGTCAATGTTCATCCTCCACAAGGTATAACAAACAAAGGGTGTGGTACGAAGAAACAACGGATCGGCCCGGGACAAAAGGTTAAAGACAAAAGAAAAAAAGCTGCCCGTCATTGCAATAAATGTAACAAATATGTTTACGACCATGATTCACGCAATTGTGAAAAAGTACGGGCTGCAAAACTTGCTCAACAATCAGAAAAGCGTGCTGCCGCATCAGCTAAAGGCCTTTATGTTCCCACCGACACTGATGAAGACGACGATTTCGATAACAATTATGATGATGATACTAGTGACAATGATGTTGATGAAGGATCTTCAGGTGTTGCTACTCATGAACAGCCGCTTAGACGTTCGTCTAGGCCTCGTAATGCACCTGGACGTTTTTGACTTTTTCCAAATTATATTGTTTTAACTATATTTGATATTTTTGTTTTTGTTTTATCTCAATATGTTTCGACATTATGCTTACATTAATTACATACAATACATTTATTAAATGTATGCAATTATTAATCCAAACATATTACATATGATAATGCACATTCGTGCTACTCAAACAACATACTGTTTATGCACATGTGCATAATACAACATTTTTACAACACATCAATTTCCAACATCTAAAAATCATAACTTATACATTTGTAATACACTACACACAACATGAACTGTTATGCACATGTGCATAATGCAAAATTTTACAACACATCAACTTTCGACATCCATGTAATGTGTTTTTTATATTAAAACTTAAAAAAAATTATATATGTTATCCGCCATACAACCATTACACCATTTCATATTACTAATACATAACTCATACACATTAATTCGACATATTTTCACAACTTATGCACATGTGCACTTTCACACATTTTGTATATTTCATATTCTCAGATGCACATGTGCATTCATCCATACATTCATATATTCCCAATTCAGCCAACAAAATCATATTACAATACTTCATACGACCATGTGGTATACCTGTCATGCGTACTCATACACACATGCACATGTGCATATGACTACATTCTTAATATAACGATAACACCTACCATATGAAAATGAACACAACATAACTCACCCGAAAATAACCATATACTACTGATCAACATATTAATATCCATACACCATATTTCAAAATATAAAACTTTAGTTTCTTACCAAGTTTTTTCACTAAACTAATAAACCAACCATACCCATCCTAACTACCAACCTTTTTACGACCTACCACATGCTAATCCTTACGTTCTTTTTGTTCATCTTCCTCCCACTTCTTTAACTTCTCGCAACACTCACCATACCTCTTCATTTCATCATCTATCATCTTCCTTGTAGCTTCGTCCTTCAACATAAACATTGTTTCTTTTGCCGTATTTTCCACAGACTCCTTATACACATTTACTTTTGATAACAACAATGTTGATGCGATCTTCATCCTCATATTCAGAATTTGACATGTTTGTATTTCTCTATCCAAACTGAATCCGCATTCAAACTTCTCATTACTCACTCTATACATCTCCATATGTCTCATAGCAAATATCCCACAATCTTTGACATTATCAGACGTCGCCCACTCCAACTTCATTCTTGTCAACTTCGCTTTGGCCATGCCTTCCGCCTTAGGATGATTAACTGTCCTCAAATAGTCAACTAAATAATTTTTCTGCATTTACATAAACATACACACTATTATACATAATTATAAATAATAATATATATTCTTACTACTTGATTAATTTAAATTATAAACATACCACTTTACATGGAGAGCCAATATCACTAAACTTTGTTCCAACCCTCATGGTGTACAACCCTTTGTTTGACACCATGTTATCAATCACCTCCACCTTTTCATCTTCCAAATCAAAACATATCAGATAAAAATGTATGTTCTCCAACATTGGGATTATTATAATGTTGAATGCCTTCAAATCCATCAGTTTGTCATCACATTCCAACACCTCCCTCAAACGTGACTTCATTGTTTCGAATGCTTTTTCCTTTGTTTGACGCTTATCCAACATAAATCCCGGCTGTTATTTCACATAGACATATTACCAACATTTATTAATAATCACACATATATATGTTCAGCAGCTTGTTTATAACAAAAATAAATAAATAAATAAATAAATAACAATCACTACTTACTATTGTTGTTGCATAACAACATAAACGTCTCTTCCCTTCTGCTTTTAATCTCCTCTCATTAAAGTTAAGCATCGTTGCCCAACAATCTATCACATTTGCTTCCACCTCTTTCCCTTCCCTCAAAGATGTAATCAGATATGTCATTGTTGTCAATCCATGTTCAGTTTCAAATATATTTTTCCTACAACATTAAACATCTTACAAAAAATCACACATATATATATATATAAACATAAAAAAAAATATTATAATTCATTATGCACATGTGCATTTTTACATTTAAACCATTATGCACATGTGCATTTACACATTTATGTATGGTGTAACTTCATTGCTTCAATTTAAGACACTAATAATCTTTACCAACTTACATGAACGACATCTCGACCTCTTTTTTCTCCAACGCAATATCCATAGATTCATTATCATCAACATCCTTCTTTCTATCAACCCTACATCATTAATATTGCACGTTATTACCATAAAACATAACATTAAAAAATACACAACACTAACCTAACATTACCCACATATACAATAACATATTTGACAAATAAGTATGTTTACCTTTCTTTATCAACAACTGTTGTCAACAAGTATTGCCATATCAACTTTTCCTCATCATCCAATGGACTGTTTAAACTGACCTCTTGAACACCTCTTTCATCCTCCTCTAAATCTGATTCAACTGAACTTTGTGACAACAACTTAAAACTTGGGACCGTATTATCAACTACCTTTGTTCTCTTTGATCTTCTCTTTTCAACCTCGTCAACTTTGTTGTCCAAAATCACACCCCTAATAATATCATCCACCTTGCCCTCATTTATCACTTTCCCTTCATCACCCTTTGTTTCCAATTTTTTGTTTGCCTTAATATATACCTTATTCCCCCTAAGAACCCCAAGACACACCTTTTCCGCTTCTACCTTATCAACATGCTCAACATCTCCGACTCCATCTGATTTCTTACTATCCATTACATCTACCGTTGTATCGTCCTTACCACTTTCCGGTACCACGACATTATCATTCACGCCAAACTGATCATCATTTCCCTCACTTGTACTTGCATTCATCTTGATGCCGAATAAGCAATAATACCTTTCAACTAAGCTTGCCACCTTGTTGTCGTCAGGAAATTTTGAGCACGCATCAATTATACACTTGTCCAACACATCTTTCTTCTCAACAATACCATCTATCAACCGTTCAATCTTCGTAATGTGCTCCTAATTAACAACAAAAAAAAAATATCAACATTTGATCATTCCTATATGACGAAACAATACATAACATAATGCACTTGTGAAACATGCGATTTTTTTTTATGAAAAATTAACATCAATATACATTTATTGTTTTCTAAATACCTCTAAAAACACATTACAACATACTTTATAAACACAATTATTACACAACAAAAAACACATCAGAATGCATATGTGCATTTAATTATGCTTTATGTTATGCACATGTGCATTGTCTAAAATTTATTCTCAACTATATCACTAACATACGTCATGCACATTTGCAAATATTTCGAATTTAACAATCCAACATTTAACAATACAATACATACCTTAACATTTTCTGAACTTCCATCCTCTTTCATTCTTATTGCATCATCTTTATAACCATCCTCACCTTCCAGGTCGACATAAGCATCCCTCAATCCCCATCGTCCGAATCCACCATTTTTAATCTCAATTTTTTCTCTTTTACTCAACATTTCTTTAGTCCAGAACTCGATCGGGTGCATTCTTCTTACGCTATTCAGCTCCCCACATACCGTCCTGTCAACATACAATAACTGCACATGTGCAATAATACTATAATAGTTAAATTATAACAATCAATACATTCCATAAACAAACAATCACAATGATTTTTTTAAAATATACAATAATTAAAATAATATCATACCACTAATATTGTCAACGCCCCGTTGAAATATTTTATGTTATTTAGCCGATCCCAATTGTTCTTGCTTTCTCTCATTACCCCACACACATAAGAACACCAATTCACATCCTCTACTTTCAACTCATCATTCAAGTATGACAAAAAATCTGTTTTGCAACTCCCGCTTTTATCTATTTCAACCATCGTGTTCATAAACAATGTTATGAAATCATATTCAAAGAATATTCCATCATCATTTGGGTTTTCCTCGATTCTTTGAACAATTTTACTTGGAGTTAATAAAAACCCTTTATATATATCCAACCATTCTCTAACTGTGTCATCACCATCATCATTCGTCTTTTGTTTTTCTTGCAGCACTATTCCATTATTTTTCAACCCTAACAATCTGCTAATCCCTTCTTCATTCACATCTATCACACCATTTTTTGTTTTAATCACCATTTGTTTTCCATTAAAGTTGTCTACAACGTAGTGTGACAACTTTGCCGGTAACCCATCTGTTTTCAGTTGTAAAATCTTACCAAAACCCATTTTTACAACTGCCTCTCTTTGTCTTTTTGACAACGCTCTTATTCCCAGACAAAGTTGACGTGGTGTAACACGTGTTCGTATCGAACGCCAATTTGTTCTTTTCACGACAATCTTCTTCTTTGACTTCACTGCTACTGTTTTAACACGCTTTGTTTTAAATTCCTTTTTTGCATTTACATCTGCACACACATTTGTCATACAACATATTATATCATGTTCATACATGACAATGCACATGTGCATAATCAACAATATGTGTTAAATATTTAGCATAACGTACCATCATTATCCGCCGCTTCCACATGCTTCCGTTTGTTTGATCTTGTTTGAATCTTTCTTTTTGAAACTTTATCTGCATATAATATATTTTGTGTGCAATCATTCAACATTTAATATTTCATAAAAAATGCATTTATGCACATGTGCATTCTATATATATTAACTAAATAACATAACTACAACCTGACTCAACTTCCTGACAAACCGTGTCATTACCAGCTTCTGAAAGTTAAAACGGGTCTTAATTAGTTTATGCTATATATTAACTAAATAACTTAGCTAATGACAAGTTAATTTTAATCATATCAACACTAAATGAATGATGCTAACCTGTTTCAACTGTTTGATCAACGGTTGTTTCGTTGTCTTCACTTGCATCTGGTAATTTTTTTGTGTTTTTATCTCTTGACTGTAAAACAAATGTTACTTTCTTCGCTGTTTTCCCCATCTGTTAAGTACAAATATTAAGGAACGTATAAGAAAACCGATATTTTCAATATGAATGCACATGTGCAATAATGTTACTTTGATAATTACAACAAAACATTTACACCTATGCATTATTGTTACTCACTTATAACAGTTTGCTATTTAACATTACTTTTTAATATTACAATCTACGTTTTGCACATGTGCATTCATAACAAAACGATTGCACATTTGCATTAACCTTGTCGGATTGTACAATATACAATGTAAAACACACATTATTTTCCTACATACTATGAAAATCATGGCAATCAGAATTGTGTAATCCAAGATACCGTCTTTCAAGATTCATACACAATACAAAATTCGGTTGCACATGTGTGGCGGTGTGGTTGCGATTTTCTAGCCATGAAATGTTGGATGTTTATCCAAAACGCATGAAACTCGAGGAACAAGCTAAACACACATTGATAAGCTTCCTATTAAATTTGATATGATCTGGATAAGTATTGACGAGTAATGAAACATGGCTTAAAAATATAACTTGGAGTACGTAGCTAAATATAGGATCTTTGTTGGTTTTCTTATTCTAATCGTTTTCTAGTTTCCATATGGTAAATGCCTATGTAGTCAAAAGCGTCTAAGGCGAAGGCGCAGCCATAAAGACGCTTTAACAAGGTTTCAGCCCGATTCAGTAAACTCCAATCTGAACAGCTCTGAACAGTTAATAGTGGTCTGGAACTAGCCCTAAAAAATAGTCTATTTATGTTGTAAGCCTGCTTAAATAAGCCCTCGTATTTTAAAGTGCGCCTAGCTGTTTCGACTACCTAGCTAAAAGTACTTTCCTAGTTTTACACTTGTTGTATCCGTAATACGCCGTAACTCTTTATTGACAACTTTAGTGCCTTGCATCTATGATCTATCAATAACTACATTGCATCTATGTTTATGCATTTTACACAAATTCAACCTTAATAACAATCAGTTATGGACGACGGATTTACAAATCGGACATAATATATAAACTAATCTACAAATCGGACACAAGACATAACAATAAGTTGTATATTATAATAATTTATCACAATATAACGAAATATATACATAATCGGACACAACACATAAAAACTTACTGTTTATGGTGGACGACGACGACGGTGGCAACTGACGATGACTGACGGCGGTAGCAGCGGCGAAGTGGTCGGACGGTGGACGGTGGATGGTGATACTTTGGGATGTGGGACGGTGGTTTTTGGTGGGTATAGGGTTTTGTATGTGGAGATAATGAAAAGTCTGAATGTTATAACCCAGATCCGACTAATAACCCGGTTATGTTATAACCCGGATTCAAATTTGGTTGTTTGTTTGTTTGTGTATTTACAATAATGCCATCCCTTCACATTGGTTCTTTGGTTCTCTCCCTAAAGTTGGTTCTCGTATATATATATATACACATCCATCCATTTAAACATCAAACACCCCACCACACCAACACTAAACACAACCCAAATACAAACCAAACATATGGCAGCATGGACGAATCAAGAGCAACTCGAGTTGGTGCGGGCGTGGATGAACACTAAGGAGATCCCGCCAGCCAATAGGGAGTCTTTTTGGCGCAATGTGTTGGTCGAGTTTAACCAAATCACCGGAACGAACCACCGTACCGTTGATCAGATCACCAGTAAGTGGTCTGCCATACGAAATAACGTTAACAAATGGCATAAAGTCTATGAAGCGATGATGCAGGCGCACCCTGGGGTTAGCGAACAGATGGCAATTCAGTTGACACACGACGCCTATCGTCAACAATACGACAGTGACTTCTCCATCACCAATCTTTTGTCGTGGTCTCTGATGCGTTTTCACTATGTTTAATTTTTAATGTTTAGGCTTTATTTTCTTATCCTGGCAGGTTGTAATGTTTAAAGTTATGTTTAATGTTATGTTTAATGTTTAGTGTTTTATTTTGTAAACTATGAAACATAAACACATTAATATATAAAACATATAAAAACACATTACATAAATTACTTAATAAAACACTACATAATTCCTAAATTACTTATTTAAACATTACATATTCCTAAATTACTTATTTAATCCTAATTTTCTCCACTATGGAGAGTAGTTGTCCCAGTCCTCGAGTGTGGAGTACTCGGGGGACACAGAACGTGAGCTATCCCGTCCATCGGATCTCGCATCCGAGGGGAAATAGCAGTACTCACGAGGAGGGGAAGGAAGGCTCCAAAGGCGTTCCTCCTCCTCAATTTCCCTGAGGGCTTCCAAGTCCCCCTCAGTTGAGGAAGTCTCGTGGTAGGGGGTGGGGGTAGTCTGGTGGTAGGGGGTGGGGGTAGTCTGATGGTAGGGGGTGGGGGTGGGGATAGCAGCGGTCCGGGGGGTAAGGGCCGACAACATTAGACGCCCCATTTCTTTCTGGGCCAACGCATAATCCATGGCCCAGACCATTTCCTCATCCGTCTAGTCATCATCGGCTTCAGGAGGAGGAAATGTTGGTTGTGCAGCAGCAGCAGGAGAAGGGGGATATAACCAATGTTGTGGAGGAGGAGGAGGAGGAGGAGGAGGAGGAGAAAGAGGAGGTTGTGCAGCAGTAGGAGGAGTAGAGGAGGTGAATGGTAGTCTCCGGGGGCGGACTCGTCCCCGGACCCGGCGAGAGTACTGCCGGATATTAGACGGTCCGGCAGCTCCTGGTTGAAAACCGACACCCATGTTATTCATTGTTTTGAGGATGAGGAATTGGAGGTGTGACTGAAAAATCAATTTTGGTGTTGTATTTATAGGGTTACAAATATGACCGGTTGGGGGGAAACATTTGAAATTTAAACGTTTGGGGGGAGAATTTGAAATTTAAACGTTTAGGGGGGGGGGGGATTTTAAATTCAAACGTTTGGTGGGGGGGGGGGGGGGTGGGGGTGGGAATTTGAAATTCAAACGTTTGGGGGGAAATTTGAAATTCAAACGTATGTGGGGGAAAATTTGAAATTCAAACGTTGGGGGGGGGGGGGGGGAATTTGAAATTCAAACGTTTTATTATTTTATTTATTATTATTATTATTATTATTATTTTTTCTTTTATCAATATTATTATTTAAATAAGAAAATAAATAATTAATCAATGATTACCCAATCATTTATAACCCCCTTCCCACTACACCCTCTTTTTCCATAACCCACCTTCTATTACTTTTTAATATTTTAATACCCATAACCCTCTATAACCCCCCACCACTACACATACACTAAATTTTTGTCATGTACTTTAATTCTCGCCCAAGGCATTTTAGCCTAGTGGCATCTTGGTGGTGAGATAAGACTTAGGGGCCATAAGGTCCTAGGTTCGAATCTCACAAAGGGGGTTTTCTCATAATTATGAGTTTCCTCCTGAATTGGTGACTTGGTGGTGGAATATGATCGCGTGGAAACATTGATGACACGATGATACTCCAATGTTCCGTGAGTGATTCCAATTTGTTGGCCGTTAAAAAAAAAAGCCTTTAATTCTCAATCAAATGAGTAGACGAACTTTTATGATTTTATCACATGCTACGATACACCTACCCCACAAAAATATTAATAGTTACTATTAATATTTTTTTTGTGTTTAGCTAAGTTGTGTACTTTAATTTATGATTTTTTAACTAAAACCATCGTCTTAAGAGGTTTTTCTTTCTATGTTAGCCATCCAAACCAGTACAACATGGTTGTTTGTGTTGGGTTTTTTTTGAACGTTAACTTTCATTAAAACTGGCAGGCACTCAAAACACGAGAACCGCCAACATTACACAAGCATATACAACAGTGACTTTGTCCAAACCTTCCAATCTATACATTTAAATTTTGATCTATATTTCAACCACAAAAACGCCTTCGACTTAATTTCAGCAATCACCTCCATCACCTTGACTTCTTTGCCTTAAAACACTTTTTCATTACGAGCCTTCCAAATCATTGCCGAGCCAATCATGACAATACCTCTAATGATTTTCTTCCGCCATTTTCCACCATGGACATTTTTGTATAACATCAACAAGTCATCATAATCATAAGCAAAAAATGGTTCTAACCTGCACCATTTGCCGATCCCAGTCCAAACCCCAAAAGCATATCCGCATCCTATAAGCAAATGGCTCACGTTCTCTGCTGAGGTATTACACATCGGGCACGAATCATCTTCAATAAAAATTCTGCGTCTGACCAGTGCATCCCTCGTAGGAAGTCTGTCCAAGTTAGCACGCCAGGCATGTAAATTAACCTTCAACGGTACCCACGATTCCCATTTAAACTTCGGAGCATTCGTCCCAGCCGTATCTTCTAGCAACCGGCATTTGCAGTCAGCTACTGAGAACGTCTCTTCAGCTCCCACACCCCAAACCCACTTATCCCTGTGATCCGACATCTTGACGTCCAGAAGCATTCGTTCAAGATCCTGAAATTCCGATAATTCTTCGACCGTGTTGGGATATCTTCACCATTTTCTGCTGAACATAATACCAGACCTGCCTATATTTAATCTGTCCTTCACCTTGCAGCATTTATCCTTATCTAACTTGTACAAACCGGGCCATCTCACCTTCAGAATCGTTTCCCCAAACCATAAATCAGACCAGAATCGAATCTGATCTCCGCACCCCAGCTTACCCCGTATTAAATGAAGCACAGAGCTTCCCCTGACCTGTTTAGCCACCAGAGCTGAGACCAAAGACTTCCATGCTCCTTTCATTGATTTTTTTACCGGTAATAGGCTCCATAATCCTCTTCCACCATGAATAAATTTGTTTTTTTTTTATTAGAACAAAATTTCATTTCAACAAAAAGGGGCAAATTACATAAGAATAGCAGGTAGGCGGGCAACAAGCTGCGCCGCCACCCCCTTCTGGATAAAATTAACAATCATTCGCCATATTGAGTCTGTTTCCGTATAAAATCTCCAGCTCCACTTGGCAAGAAGAGCTATATTCACGTCCCTCAACCTTGCAACTCCTAAACCACCTTCCTTCTTCGGAGCCGTAACTAAGTCCCATACTACCCAATGAATTTTTGTTGGGTTTGACATCACTTTTTCGGCCAGCTGGTCTGATTAATGATTATAGTAAAAAAAGAAGTAACTTCTGTTTAATGAAATCATAAAATAAGTAATTAATTGGGTGGCTTCTTCTATCTTAACTGTCTCATTTACAACCAAATAAACGCTCGTAAAAGTGTGACAGAATGGTTGGTTATTTAAACCATGTTTGTCTATAACTCGATTGTTACTGTATGTAGAAATACAAAGCTGCTGAAAAACTTTTATTACTTTTATTTCTTTTTTAGATAATTTATCACGTATCTGCTTTATTCTACAAAAAATAGGCTAGTCTAAACCCATAATAAAACGCGCCTAAACATTACAAAACGAACTCTAATAATGCGTGAACATGAAATTCTTAGACGTGTAATACAAATATCGTATTTATTCTATTTATGTGTTTCATTACTATAAATGGAAACCATTTGTAGTCATGTAAATTAATACAATTCATTATCATTCATTGTCCATTATTGTATTACCATGTATTTGTAATTCTTTTATTATAAATAAAGGTTTCCCAATCACCTCATATTTATTGAGGTTGATTATCTTTTATAACATGGTATCAGCCTTTTAATCATTCTTTCCTTTCCCCTTCATCTTTTATCATTCCTGTGACCTTCTCCAAACCACTCCAATGGCCGCCGACCCCTCTACACAATCCAATCCCTCTATCCCTCATCTCTCCCCAATAAAACTATCATCTTCTAATTACCTTGTCTGGCGTAACCATATGCGCCTACTTATTGGCCTTCACAAACTCAGTGAGCACATCGATGGCGTCACACAACCCCCACCAGAAACCATACTTTCTGAAGACAAGCCTATCTACAATCCGGCCTTTTCAATCTGGTTGTCTGATGACCAGAAGGCCTCGCTGCTTCTGCTTTCGTCCCTCACCGAAGAAGCTGCATCAGAAGTTTTAGGCCTAAGTTCTGCTAACCAAATCTGGATCACTCTCGAGCAGGCCTACAACAATGCATCGGTGGAACGAGTCCAATCCCTTCGTGACTCCCTTCGACAACTTTCCAAAGGTACTTCCTCTGTTTCCGATTTTTCTTGCAAATTTCGGAATATCTGTGAACAACTTGCAGCGATTGGGCATCTTGTGGCTGATATTGATAAACTCCATTGGTTTTTGTGTGGCCTCAGACCCTCCTACGAGGTATTCTCAACTGCTATTCGGGCCACTAAACCGGCTCCATTGTTCCGTGATCTTGTTGCTCAAGCCGAGAGTCACGAGATGTTTCTGCAGTCTCTCCATGGAAGCATCCCACCTCCGGCTGCCTTTAATGCTTAGAATAGGCGTGATTCAACGCCAAGCCGCGGCCGCGGTTCCTCTTATAGAGGAAATTATTCCCGGTTCTCTTCTACAAAGGGTCATGGAAATCGTCGACCTCCTCACTGCCAGTTATGTCGTACCACTGGCCATTATGCTTCGGCGTGTCCACAACTTCACACCTTTGCAACTCAATCTCCTACTGTAGACGAGGACATAGCAAAAGCATTCCATGCTCAATGTCATGTTCACAATGATTCGCCTGACTGGACCGGCGATTCTGGTGCTAATGATCATATGGCACCAAATCAGGATTGTCTTCACAATACTGCCCCTTACAAGGTACAAATCAGGTTATTTTTGATAATGGTAAGAAACTACCAATAACTCATACAGGATCTTATAAACTTTGCAACAATATTACTTTGCGTAATGTGCTTGTTGTTCCGAATCTTACAAGGAAATTATTATCTATAAGCAAATTAACTCATGATCATCCTGTTGATGTCTTATTCTCTCGGCATTATTTTCATATTCAGGATCGGAAGACAAGATAGGTCCTGGCTCGAGGGAAATGCGTTGATGGTTTTTATTTGCTCAAGGATGAACCCAAAGCCTTTGTTGCGACTGTTTCTAATAAAGCTTCTTACGAGTTATGGCATGCTCGTTTGGGCCACATTTCTTTTGATGTTATTTCTATTTTGAATAAACATGGTTTTTTATCAGTTACTTCATTATTACCTAAACCTGATATTTATGCCTCATGTCAACTTGCTAAGGGACAGAGATTGCCCTTTGTTTTAAATGAAAAACGTGCTTCTTTTCCATTAGATTTGGTGCATTGTGATTTGTGGGGCCCTGCTCCTATTACATCTGTTGATGGTTTTCGTTACTATGTTGTTTTTATTGATGATCACTCCAGGTTCACATGGCTATATCCTCTTAAAACAAAATCGGGGTTTTATGCGGTTTTATCTGCTTTTATAAATCTTGCTCAAACTCAATGCTCCAGAAAAATAAAAGTTTTCCAAAGTGATGGCGGGACTGAGTTTGTTAACCATACTGTTCGCAAGATCTTTGAGGATAATGGAACCTTTCATCGCTATTCATGTCCATATACACCACAACAAAATGGACGTGCTGAAAGGAAACATCGTCATATTGTTGAAATTGGACTTGCTATGCTATTCAACTCTCATGTTCCGGCTTAATATTGGACCGACGCCTTCATCTCGGCCGCCTATATTATCAATCGAGTACCAACTCCCATACTTGACAATATGTCGCCATTTCAAGTATTATTTGATCAAACGCCGTGTTATGACAATTTTCGAGTTTTTGGTTGCTAAGCGTTTCCTTATTTGCGTAATTATACTAAGCATAAACTTGAGCCAAGAAGTCTTCCATGTGTTTTCATCGGTTATAGCTCTACTCATAAAGGTTTTCGATGCTTGGATCCGGCGACTAGTCGGGTTTATATTACTCGCCATGCTCGTTTTAATGAAACACTATTTCCCTTTAAAACCTCTACTCCACCTTTACAACCTCCAACCTTAAACCTTACCACCTTCCATGATGACACCCCTAGCAAATATACCTCACCTACCCTTTCCAAAAACCCAAAACCGACTGACCCACCACCTTAATCATACAATCAACCTCCTGTCCACTCTGTCATCCTACAAGCCCACTGCACCCCACCGCCCCATCCCATCCACCCAGTCCAAACTCACCCGACCCATTTCACCAAAACAGCTCACTACACCCCACCGCCTCAACCGGCCCATCTCATCCAAACAATCCAGACTCACCCGGCCTATCTCACCAAAACAGCCCACTACACCCCACCACCTCAACCGGCCCATCCCATCCAAACAATCCAGACTCAACCGGCCCATCCTATCAGCACAGCCCAATTCCCTGGCCCATCCCACCAAACCAGTCCACTACACCAACCCGATCCTTCGCAACCCACATGCTCACCCTCCAATACTTTCCAAACCGATCCTATATCCACTAGTGCACCCTTACCTGTTGAACCCGTTGCATCCACACATATTGAACCGGAAAATCCATCCCCACACTTGACTGACCCTCCACCCAACTCATCCACCTCAAACACTCATCCTATGCAAACTCGAGCTAAGGCGGGTATTTTTAAACCCAAATATCAACCGGATCTTACTGCTCTCTACTCGCATGTACCAAATGCCGTATCTTCTGTTGTTGAACCACGAGGCTTCAAATCCGCTTCTAAAGATCCGAAATGGCTTGCCGCAATGAATGATGAGATTACGGCCTTACATCAAAACAAAACATGGACTTTGGTTCCGAGACCTACCATTGCAAATGTTGTGGGTTCTAAATGGGTATTTCGGATCAAGTACCACTCTAACGGCTCTATTGAACATTACAAGGCTCTCTTAGTGGCTCAAGGCTTTACGCAAATCCCTGGTTTGGACTACTCTCATACCTTCAGTCCTGTAGTTAAAGCTTCCACGGTCCGAATTGTTTTATCTCTAACCGTTCTCAACAAATGGAAGTTGCATCAACTGGACGTCAAAAATGCTTTTTTGAATGGCAATCTTAAGGAAACGGTGTTTATGGAGCAACCCTTGGGTTTTGTTGATCCACAACTTCCACATCATGTGTGTAAGTTATCTAAGGCCTTGTATGGTCTTAAGCAGGCTCCCCGTGCTTGGTTTCAACGTCTCAGCACATTTCTTCTTTCATATGGTTTCACATGCAGTCGCGCGGACACCTCACTTTTTGTCTTAAAAAATGATCATTTCATAATGTATCTTCTCGTTTATGTAGATGCTCTTATCTTAACAGGGAATAATGAAGCCGAAATTCGCACATTTATCACCCACTTGGACCGTGAGTTTGCCATTAAAGATCTTGGGGATCTAAATTATTTTTTGGGTTTAGAAGTTATTTATACCAATACTAGGCTATTTCTTACACAGGCCATGTATGCCAAAGACATTCTTCTCCGTGCAAAATTATATGACTCTAAACCTTGCAGCACTCCACTTGCTCCTCATGAATCTTTTACTACTAAAGGAGAACCACACTCAGATCCTACTCTATATCGCTCCTTGGTTGGGGCCTTGCAATACATAACTATCACTAGACCAGATTTGTCTTATGCTGTAAATCAGCTATCTCAATTTCTTCATTGTCCCACTGTTGATCATTTTCGGGTAGTTAAGCGTCTTCTTCGCTATGTTAAAGGAACACTTTCCTTTGGTCTCACCTACAGTCGTCCTCACACACCTTTTGTTGTTGGTTATTCTGATGCTGACCGGGCCCGTTGTCTGGATACGCGTCGCTCTACTTACGGTTACTCAATATTTCTGGGAGGCAATTTGGTGTCTTGGAGTGCTAAGAAGCAACCTACTATTTCTCGCTCCAGTTGTGAGTCCGAGTATCGGGCAATGGCTAACACTGCAGCAGAACTTGTTTGGATTACTCATCTTCTACGCGAATTACATGCTCTTCCTCCCACTCGTCCTACACTTTTATGCGACAACAAGAGTGCATTGTTCATGACTCAAAATCCAGTTTCTCACAAACGTGCAAAACATATTGATTTGGATTATCATTTTATTCGGGAGCTTGTTAACTCAGATAAACTTTATACCAAGTTTGTTCCAACCAATCTTCAGGTGACTGACATCTTCACCAAAAGTCTTCCGCGTGCTCAATTTGAAGTCTTTCGCAACATGCTGCGTCTTGGACCGCCACCAATCAGATTGAAGGGGGGTATAAATGGAAACCATTTGTAGTCAATGTAAATTAATACAATTCATTACCATTCATTGTCCATTATTGTATTACCATGTATTTGTAATTCTTTTATTATAAATAAAGGTTTCCCAATCACCTCATATTCATTGAGGTTGATTATCTTTTATAACAATTACTATATAAAATCTCTTGGTACATTTTATTTTATTTACGTATTTTATTGTTATTTAAAATCTGTTGGCCAAAATATGCCTAGAAATTTTTTGGTCTCGTGATTCTCCTGGTTACCGTGGAAACTAGGGTGGTTATGGCGGAAACCTGACAGGTTATGAATGTGGACAAGGCAGGATGGGTGTAGGGTACCCTAGGTATGAAGGTACCGCTGGTGCACTAGAGACTGTCGCCTTAATTACGATGGGTATACTGACATATGATGAGTGTCGCCGGTGATCAAAACATCTTCCTTGACTTGCATTTTGTTAATATATAGGTGTACAACGATCTTTTTGACCCAACATCAGTGAAGTGATGACATGGTTTCCAAAATCTAGATAGGTGAAACTTAGTGTTAGGATCTCGATCGGTTATACACCCACACAAACAAACTGCAAAAGAATAATGGACATGGGGATTTACGTGGTTCGGTCTAAGCTTACCTATGTCCATTGCTGCATTAATCGGGATATACTATTATTGTTCTCTGTTATCGTGTTGAAAGATTACAAGTACAACATGTGTTTAACTAGAGACTAACCAGGGTTACAAAACTTAGTCAACAAGAAAACATAAATGAGTCCTAATAAAGAGATATAGGGCCAATCTTAAACCTACCAGTCCTCAATCTTTATAACGTATCTTCGATCAGCCAAACGGAAAACCGAGGCCTAAGACTCCACAAACCCAATGCTTAGTGATGGCGAAAAGCAACTTACAATTATATTAGGGAAAATCAATGGATTTTATAGTGGGAAAACAGATATAAAACTAATCAATGAGTGTATGACACATGACATCATATGTACGTTTAGATGATGTGCGGAAAACCTTATTTATGCCGGGGAATCAATCGCGTATCATATGTTCCCATCAAGTTTTAATCTATGTGATTAGGATCTGGATTCCTAACAACTTTATTTGTATGAGTGAGAATTTTTTCTACTCCGTATTACGAATATATAGCTGATTGTATAATATTTTATTATACACACACATTATAACTAATACTAATATAGCTGATATATTGTTCACTAAGTAATATATTTTATATGATATATAAATATAGATGAACAAAAACTAAATAATAACAAGCCAAGCTCAAACATACATGAAAACTACAACGAGCTCGTGTTTCATAAATATATAGAGTAGTAAACAAGTCGACCTCAAGTTTTTTTAGTATGAGCAAGTTGAGTTGGAGTTTAGGCGAGCTCGAACTCAATTCATCTCGGCTCGTTACAACCCTATCTATCCGACAATGTACTGCCTTAATATAACCTAGTATATCTATAAGCATAAAGTACTTAAGTGTATTTTTACGTATCATATGCTCTGCAATACAAAGATCACCAACGTACTCTTTATTTTTCATAGTCTAGACGTGACTTTTGTTATTCAATTTCTTGCGCGTAGCTACTTAATTATTTTCTTAAAGTTACGAGATATTTAAATATTGCAAGATATATTTCTTATACCGCTAAAACAAATTAACGCAAATTTGCATTTCATTATAACATAGTAGAAATAATTTTTTTCCATACAACATTTATTAAGTTAACCAAATATGTACAACTATCGTTAAATTAATACACTCTAAACATAGACAATTCTCATGCAGAGATACACTCTTATTTGTAAAGCATTAAAAAGGGTCGGTGCCAAGCATTCATTACACTAATTAAATCTTCAAAATTTGCATTATATATAAATACATGCAAAAGCTACTCAAACCCTAAACCAACCTCTAGCTTCATCAAATTAAGATGATTCATAAACCACTCTCCTTCCTTCTCATTCTCTTCACCATCACTGTGTTGTTCAATCTCGCAACCTTCGGTCACAGCCGCGCAACCACTTTAGGCCATCACATTCCAAAGAATGTTAAAGATCAAACCACAATCACCCCAGTTGAACCCCCTCGCGGTTCTTCGAATGGTGTTTGGGTCAATGGAATGACTAAAGATGATAAAGAAGAGGCTGTTTTGTTAAATGGGTTGAATGATCAAGGTTCGTATGGTAGTTCTTATGGTTATGGCTATGATAACCCCTACCCAGCTGGTGGCATATTCGGGTGGCCACGAGGCTTGTTCCCGTTCCCTCGAGGCTTATTTAGGTTTCCCCTTGGTTTTTTTGGGCACCCGGGTGGTTATGATGGTTATGACGGTTATTCGGGTGGTTATGGTGGTGGACAGCCGGGAGATAAACCTGGTGGTGGGTATGGAGGTGCAGCTGAGGTGAAGGGCAAATAAGTCAATCCACATCTTCTTTAGTTGGTCTGAACTGAAATATCAATATCTATTATCTTTCTTGTGCTTATTAAGATAGTAGTTGTGTTGCTTACTATGAAATAATAAAAAAAAAAAAAAAAAATTGGTTTTTCTATGTGCTATTGCCTAGAGTGATTTGAACTTGTGCAATATTGAAATGATAACATGGTTTCCATAATATTAGATAGATGGAGTTAGCCATGAACTACTCTACAGATCAATTAAGTAAACCAATAAGCAAATACTGACCGACACGTGGCGTTAGAAGTCTAAGGCCATGGGGTATACTCTAACATATGTGGTGTTAAAGGTGACATGACATATTAACTTGTATTGCACACCACTCCCTTCTTGTGTTAAAGGGTGTTAAAAAGGTTATGTGTTAACATGTTAACATTGTGTTAAAAGTCCACATTATTTTTTTTCCTTTTATGAATCAAAAACCACTAAAAATATATGATTAGGTGAAGTTAATGAGATTAAGTCATTTCCTTAGAATGAAGTGGAGTCAAATGGGAAAAAATGAATGATGTGGTATCTAGGTGGAGTTAAGAAAGGTTAAAGTATACCCCAAGGCCTAATGATAGCATCCGGAGTCCTTGCTTACGAATCAGAACCCACCAATCAAAACGTGACACGTGTTATTAAATTTATTTATATAAATAAACCAACTTTGCAAATCCTTGAATATGATTGGACCACATGGCAATTTTTTACTAGGCCACGTCAATATTTTTTTCACCTGCTCACGTTTGGCGCTTTTTTTTTACAATGTCTAATGGTGGTCTCCCTTATCAAATAACCACCCAAATGCCCAATAACTTGAACCGACACAAATCCTATCAACGGCCAGTGGTGTCCTTCCTCAATAACCGTCAACCAACACTACTACCAAATCTATAAATACATCCTTATTCCCACATTTCAAGATACATCTTTATTCCCACCTTTTAATTTTATCGCTTGCTGATACGTCATAGACTAGTCCACCAGGCCCTCAAGCACAATTGCCCCAACAAGTTAATGAAGGCAAGCCCAAGAGAATGATTAAGAAGCCCATCAAGTTGGATGTTTGAGCTGCACGTCCACGTTCTGCATACTTCTAGTTTGTTATTAGTTGTTTGCATGTTTTCCTATTATCTAGGACTTTATTTACTGCATTTAGGTTAGTGGTGCATGTTTCCCTTCAATTAAGGATAGTGGGTGTTGAACCTTGTATCCATTGCATGTTTAAATATTGTTTTTGTTTAATGAAAAAAAACGCAGAAAATTGCCCCAATTGTTTTGTTATCTCTAGTCTTTCTTGTGGAGTTTGACCTACTACAACAAGGCTGCATCATCTTGGTGCTTTCATTCCCAAATTCACCTTCCGCTATGGCTCCTCGTAAGGACACCTCGTCTTCCGAAGACCTACCACCATCCATTACCGAGCAATTAGCCCAATTAATCGCTATCACTTCCACCTCTTCTACCTCGCAACAAAACCACACCAACCAACTCGCTGCCCAATTAACTACCCTAATTCATGCCACTGAAAATCTCAACACTAAACTGGATGCTCAAACAGTCACCCAAAACCGATTAGCCAACCATCTAAATGAATTATCCGACTCCATACAATCAGACCACTCCTCTAATGCCCGACCTCGACCACTCCCGGATTGCCCACATCAACAACCGAACCATAACCACCAAAACCCACGCCAACCCAAAATAAACTTACCCATGTTCGACGGTTCCAACCCACTCGGGTGGATCTTTCAAGCCGATAATTATTTTAATTATTACGCTATTCTTCCAGGAGAACGTGTGGCCTTAACAGCCTTCCATTGTGTGGGGGATGCCCTTTCATGGTACCAACACCAAGCAAATAACGACCTTTTGGGGTCGTAGACAGAATTCAAACGCGAAGTCGAACGACGTTTTGGTCCATCATCTTACGAAAACCATGAAGCAACCCTTCTTAAACTTCACCAAACGGGCACCATGACCGACTACCAAACAGAATTTGAGAGGCTCAGCAACCGCGTTACAGGTTTATCCCCACAGACTCTTCTTAATTGCTTCGTTTCGGGTCTCAAACCCGACATCAAATCTGAGTTAGCGGTCTTGAATCCCACCACCTTACATGATGCGTGCGGCCTGGCTCGGTTATTAGAAGATAAATTAACCCAAATCTTTAAACCCCAAACTTCCTACCCTTTTAAAACCCAAACGTCCCAACCCACAACCAACATCCCTACATTTTAGCCTTCTAAACCTGCTTCACTCGATAAACAACCCACCTCCATCCCTGCACTATTACCTGCACCACCCAAACCACTTCCATTAACCAAATTATCACCCGAAGCCATACACCAACGCAGAAAGGAAGGTTTATGTTTCCGTTGTCCGGAAAAATACCCTGGGCACAAATGCTCACCTCCTCAATTCCTCCTTATCGTTGGTAATGACGATCACGCCGCTCCCGAAGACCCACTGACTAACCCAACAGAAACTCCCCAACCACCTGAGTTAATGTCATTATCCCACGTCACTTTTTTTGGTCTGTCCTCGCCACAAACCTTAAGTCTTACGGGTTTCATTCACGGCGTACCAGTCACCATTCTCATTGATTGTGGTAGCACCCATAACATTCTCCAACCCCGTATTGCATCCTCACTTCACCTTTTTACACAAGCCCTTGATCCAGTCACTGTCATGGTTGGCAACGGCCAGTTAATCCATTGTGAAGGTCATTGTCCCGACGTTCCCGTTCAACTACAAAAGTCTACCTTTGATATCCCATCTTTTATCTTCCCGATTCAAGGCGCGGATGTGGTTTTGGGGATTTCATGGCTTGGTTCTTTAGGACCCATTACTGCCAACTTTTCCATTCCGGAATTACCATTCCACAGCCACGGTCGCACTACCACTCTGCGTGGCGACCCCCTTGCTCTACCGGTCACCTCAAGCTCCCTCGCATCCCTTCTCCGCCATGACTTTGTGGCTTCTATGCATGCTTTGACAATGGACGCAGCCTCGGTTCCTTTATCTCCAAATGAGAATGTTTATGATCCTCATATTCACCCATTACTACAACAGTTTAGCAACCTATTTGACACCCTGCACAATCTTCCACCCAACCGTTCCCATGACCATCAAATCCCTTTAATGTCCGATACCCAACCCATCAATGTCAAACCATACCGCTACCCCCACTTCCAAAAACAAATCATGACCCAATTGATCGGCGAAATGTTGCATGACGGTATTATTCGGCAAAGCCAAAGTCCATTTTCCTCACCCGTTTTGTTAGTTAAAAAGAAGGACGACACTTGGCGTTTTTGTGTTGATAATCGGGCGCTCAACGCGGTCACAATCCGTGACCAGTTTCCTATCCCAACAATTGATGAACTCTTAGATGAGTTACATGGTGCCAAAGTTTTTTCTAACATAGACCTTCGTTCGGGATACCACCAAATCCGTGTAGCCGATAATGATATTCACAAAACTGTGTTTCGTACATCCGATGGCCACTATGAATTTCTCGTAATGCCCTTTGGCCTCACGAATGCCCCCTACACCTTTCAATCCACAATGAATGATCTTTTCAGACCCGTTTTGCGCCGTTTTGTATTGGTATTTTTTGATGACATTTTAATCTACAGTTCCACCATGGAAGATCATTACAATCATCTCCAATTTGTCTTCACCACCTTATCACAGAACCAATTTTATGCCAAGGTTTCAAAATGTGTTTTTGCGGTCTCGGAACTCTCATTCCTGGGTCATCACATCTCACGCATTATTAGACAGAAAATGTTTATTGATTTATGTTAATTTCTGAATACACTACATAGTCCAATTTATAGACTGATTACAAGTAAATATGGTCAACTAAACATTCAATCCTTTACATATATTCTAAGCATAAGTCTTGGCTGTTAATGTGTCTGCTAGCTTAAATCTTGGCTGCTAGCATAAATCTTGGCTGCTAATATGTCTAATGTTCCCCCGCAAGTTGAGGGCGGGGAACGATATGCAACTTGGACCGTAAAAACTGGAACTGCTGAGAAGATAATGGCTTGGTAAATATATCAGCAATCTGATCATCTGTAGATATGAACTTTGACATGTAGATTACCCTGAGCCACCTGTTCACGAAGAAAATGATAATCCACTTCAACATGTTTTGTACGAGCATGAAAAACCAGATTAGCTGAAAGGTAGGTGGCTCCCAAATTGTCACACCAAAGAGTAGGTGAATAGTTGTTAACAACACCAAGTTCATGGAGGAGATCCTTTAACCATATTCATTTTGCGACTGTGTTAACAAGTGCTTTGTATTCTGTTTCAGTAGACGAACGAGACACAGTTCGTTGTTTTCGTGTCGTCCAGGAAACAAGATTCGATCCAAGGTAGACAGCAAACCCCCCCTTGGATGATTTTCAGTGGGAGCATGCATGAACTGACAGACTTTGTTAACAGAGAAAGCAATATCTGGACGAGTCAAAGTAGCATATTGTAAAGCACCAACAACTTGACGATACTTGGTCGAATCAGACAATACGGGAATGTCATCAGGCATAAGAATATGATATGTACTCATAGGTGAACTGACCGGTTTGCAATCAGATAGTCCCGACCGATGTAAAGTGTCCCAGATATTTTTTTTTTGTGGTAGAATCAGATCAAGACCATGCCGAACAACTTCAATGCCCAAGAAATAGTGAAGAGATCCCAAGTCTTTTATAGCAAAGGAGGAACTGAGACTTTGAATGATGTGATCAACAGCTTGGTTGTTGTTCCCGGTGATGATGATATCATCAACATAAACTAAAACATAAATAAGTGAGTTCCGTGAGTTGAGAATGAACAAAGATGGATCCGTTTTGGAGCCATGGAAACCAAGGTGTTGAAGTGCGGTAGATAACCGATTGAACCAGGCCCGAGGTGCTTGTTTGAGTCCGTACAAAGATTTATGAAGGAGGCAAACATGATGAGGTTTGGTGGGATCTACGAAGCCTGGTGGTTGTCTCATATAAACAGTTTCCTTTTGATCACCATGTAAGCAGGCGTTTTGAACATCCAGCTGTTGTAAGGACCATTTATGAGTAACAGCTAGAGATAGGATAACTCGAATGGTAGTGACTTTTACTACCGGACTAAAGGTCTCATGATAGTCAACTCCAGCCTGTTGATGAAACCCTTTGGCTACAAGGCGAGCTTTGTAGCGAGTGACTTTGCCCTGTGCATCTCTCTTTAACCTGTATACCTGATGTCTTGCAAAACACATCTCTTTTTCTTTGTATTTTGTATATTATTTGGTTATGTTTTTATTCGTTTCGTTTCGTTATTATTATGTATTTATTTATTTTATTATTTTATAGGTGTTCGTGGAAAATGAGCTCAAAATGAAAGAATTTTAATCGAGACACAAACACTTGGGAGCATGTGTTCATGGACGTTGGAGCATAATCGAGGAATTTTGGTCGAGCCAAGAACACCCGAGTCGCGAACACCCGGAGCAAGCTTGGAGTATACTACTACTACTACTAATAATAATAATAAAAAAGTCACGTTAGTAAAATAATAATAATAAAAAAAGGTGACAACAAAGTGAGAGCCCATTGCTCCTAAAATCTTTGAGCTCAAAAGGGACAGGCCGTTTACTGGCCAGACTGGGTATCAGCCCATCAAGAAACAAAAAGAGAAGAATAATTATGGATGAGGCCCTAGGTCACGAAGGGGGATAGTATTTTACGAAGAGGAGGCAGAACGTATTATTGGGAGGAGAATTATAACAACAGGGCGGTGGACATATTATTTTGGAAAAACAAGAGCCGCAAAACAATATTTAGAGAGGAAGGAGGGCTTGGGATTAAGATTGAAGCTACTGGTTTGATCACTGCAAGTATTGGCTTATATTTTATTTACTTTGTGTTTATAAATATTGGTACCATGACTTTGCTATATTTTGAACCTATGTTTTTATCTTGTTCCACTACTATTATGTTTGGCTAAAACATTAGTGGCCACCTAGGTTGAAGATGATGACTATTTTGATTTGGGTTTATGTTTCGGTTTTGAATTTTATAGTTGGATTTATGTTTTAGTAAGAAACTTGTTTATGATTCTATGATGTGTGTGCGTACTTTTTACTAATTTATGATCTTTTGATGTTCCACGAGTGTCTTAGTGAATGTCTTTCATGTTTGGATGCTTGTTAGAATTACTTGCTTTGTGCTTGTAATTTACTTTATGGTCTTAGGCCTGAATTCCATAGGAACATTGATCGGGAGTTTAGAGGTAATTAGTATTCTTCCTACTCTTGAGACCGAGAGGTGATAGGTAGTCAAGTTTGTCTTTGGTGCTAGAGGTTTAGGCTAGAAACGCTGAGAGATCAGGTTTTCCTAGGTTCTCTAGTATTATTTGCTTATTTGTGTCATAGATTTACTTTACAAGTTACTCCTTGCACTTTAGGGTGTATTGTGATTGGAGAGTGAGAAATCTAAACCAGTCTACCGAGTACTTTAGCATAGTTAGTGAGACCGAGAGGTGATCTAACCAATCAGTGAGATTAGTAGCCTTTAGGATTCCTTTTCGGTCAGTCTTGGTAAATGATCCGGGAGCCACTAGGATACTAGGGGTGAATAATATAAGATCCTGATTGCCAACATAGTTTCCAAAGCCGATGCAGTTCCAATTTCATTAGTAGGATTCGATACCTAGGTGGTTGCCTTTCCCATATCTGATTTCCCTCCTTATTAATCCCTCCGATATCTGTTAGTTTGAGTTTATTTGTTTTAGTAATTAATTAATATAAAATCAACAAAAATCCAAATTATTAGGCTAGGAGTCGACAGAGGTTTATTACCGAGAGTCGCCATATTGTGTCCACGGTTCGATACTCGGACTTACTTGCTCTGCTACACTGCGACCGGTACACTTTCCGTTAGTGTGTGGTTTTGTAGGTTTTTCCATTTTTAAAACTTGACTGATTTATTTACTACACATTTCACACATCAATACCCACTTACAATCAACCGAATTAGAATTGTTAACATAAGGAACTAATGACCAAGTGTCGTTTTTATTAAGTGCATGAAACTCTTCGTTCATGGCATGACTCCACTCCAATGACTTGTTAGCGACGGTAAAGGAAGTGGGTTCAGTGGGTTGGTTAGGAGAAGTGGTGGTGAAATAAGCTGATGGGTTATAGTGATTAGGACGTTTTGGGTTGGGACGCAGATGAGCTGGACGAGACTGGATAGGTGGATCCGTTTGTGTGGTTTGGGCTGGGGTTGGTTTTGATAGGTTCGGTTCAGGTGGGTCCCCACTTGGTGTAGTTTGGGCTGGGTTTACTGGTTGGGTTGGTATATAAGCGGAGCTGGGCTGTGGGTTTAGGTTGGGCTGTGGGTGTGGGCTAGGGGTATGGTGTGGGCTAGGATAAGTGGGAGTTGAGTGTGTTTCTGATGAAGGGAAAGTGGGTGGTGGGTTTGGAAATATGGAGGTGTAGGATGGTTGAGGTGGGATAGGTGGTGCTGGTGTACGAAAGGGAAGGACATGTTCATTAAAACGAACATGACGTGCTACATAGACACGTTCTAAGACCGGGTCAAAACACCGGTAACCGTGATGGTCAGGGCTATAGCCAAGAAAAATGCATGGGACGAACTGAAAGTCTATTTTGTGACGATTATATGGATGAAGATATGGAAAACATTGACAACCAAAGACCCGAAGGAAGGAGTAATCGGGTTTACGGTTAAAAACATGTTGGTAAGGAGATTTGTTAGGGGACACCCGAGATGGTAGGCGGTTGATGTGATAAGTGGCGGTGTCAAAGGCAAACCGCCAAAATCGTTGTGGAAGATTGGAGTGAGCTAGAAGGGCAAGCCCAGTTTCCACAACGTGTCGATTACGGCGTTCAACAATCCCATTTTGCTCGCTGGTGTGAGGGCAAGATCGACGATGAATTATGCCAAGTGAGTTGAAAAAGGGTGTTAGATTACAAAATTCCCCACCCCAATCAGTTTGCACACTTTTTAATATTGTATTAAACTGTCGTTCGACCATATTTAGAAAATTTATGAAGGTTGTGTAAGCATCTAATTTGTGTGTCAGTGGATAAAACCACATGTACCGAGAGTGATGATCAACGCATAAAAGAAAAAAAGCGGTAACCATCAAGAGATAAGGTGGGTGAAGGACCCCAAACGTCACAGTAAACTAAATCCAAAATGTTATTGCTTCGAAAAGTAGAAAGTTTTAAGGACAGTTTGGATGATTTTCCCAACTGACATGAGGTACATAAACAAGATGATAATTTTGTGGAAACAGGTAAAGAACAACTAGAAAGAAGTGACTAAAAAACACGAAGATGCGGGTGTCCAAGATGATGATGACAAATGGTGGAGGATTCTTTTGTTGCTGTGAAGGAGACTTTAGGAAGAGACTTGAATTGAGGAAGGCGGATGGAATAAAGGCCTTGTTCACTTGGACCCGTAAGGAGGGTAGTGTCTGTAGACTCGTCCTTCACAACGAAAAAGGAAGAATGAAATTCATATAAAACGTCATTATTAGAACAAAATTTTTGTACAGAAAGCAGATTTTGTTTTAGTGCAGGAACATGAAGAATATTAGAAAGATTAAATGCTTTGTGAGGTGTGTCAATTTTTGAGGAACCGATATGAAAGATGGGAAGAGGTGTACCGTCGCCAACATGGAGAGAATCGGTACCTTGATAAGCCTCAGAGTTGTCAAGACTCGCTAAATCCGGAGAAGCATGACCATTAGCTCCAGTGTCAGGTTTCCAGATAACATCATATTGCAAGCCAACATCCGAAAAAGCTGCAAAATTGGCCTGAGAAGGTTTCCTAGAAGAACCAGCTTGATTGGGACATTGGGATGGTAAGTGACCAATTCCGCACATGTTACAATGTCCAAAAACAGTGTTTTGTGTAGAAGCCCATGAAAACTGTCTGTTTTTCCCATTATTGTCACGGGCCCTATTAGTGTTTCCCCATGAGTTTCCACGAGAATTGCCACGACGATTACCACGGTTATTATTAAAAGACCGCGGAGCAAAGTAGGCTTGGGGTTGCGGGCTGGAGACTTGAGTTGGCTGATTTGTAGTGGGAATGGGATTTAATTGGTAGCCAAGTTGAGAGGCAAGAAGCTGTAGGTTTTGGAGTTGGGATTGGATGTCGTTGATGTTAGGAGGCTGGTTGGTAGTAGTGTTGTAAGCCTGTGGAATCAAAGAGGGCTGAGTTTCATTGGTTTTTGTTATAATGTAATCATGGTCGGTCAGTAGACCATGCAATTCGTTAAATTGAACAGGTGGGGAACGAGCCAGCAGGTTACCTTTTAAGCCATTATATTCCTCGCGAAGACCCGAGATTGAAAGCATAACCAAGTCTTTGTCCTTCATGGGTTCCGCAATGTTAGCCAGGGCCGTAGCATATGTTTGAGCATGACTTAAGTAGTCAACAGCTTTTTCATCACCTTTCATGGTCAATCTTAGTAGTTGGGTTTTCAATGTGTATTCGTGAGAGGCGGTTTGGGGTGCGTAGGCGTGTTCTAGAGATAACCAAACATCTCTGGAAGTGGTACCTTGAATGTGGTGAAACGAGTCTTTAGAAACAGTGGAGATAATAAGCATGCAAACATGGGCGTCGTTTGCAATCCACCAAGCATGGTTGGGGTTATCAGCGGCATCAGCAGCGGGTGAGATTTTGGGTGATGGGCAGGGTATGTTACCATCGACATAACTAAACAGGGAATTTGAGACAAGGAATGGTTCAACCATTGCCTTCCAGTGGCCGTAGTTTGTGGGTGAGAGGGTGAAAGCAAACTTGTGAGAATTGTGATTTGTCTTTTCTTAGGTGGTGAAGAGTGCAAGGTTGGCCATGATGCAGGTTGTGGATGACAGAAGGTAAGATGGGTAAGTTATAGATCGGTAGGTAGTGCTGCTGTAAGGTAGGGGCTGCTGTAATAGCAGAAGGCCAGAGATATTACTCAGGCAGCCGGAGGTATAATCTCACGGCAGTAGAAAAAAAAATCTAGGCAGTAGTACCTAGCTGTGATACCATATTAGATAGAAAATGTTTATTGATTTATGTTAATTTCTGAATACACTGCATAGTCCAATTTATAGACTGATTACAAGTAAATATGGTCAACTAAACATTCAATCCTTTCCATATATTCTAAGCGTAAGTCTTGGCTGTTAATGTGTCTGCTAGCATAAATCTTGGCTGCTAATATGTCTAATACGCATGGGTGTCGCGCCCGAACAAGAAAAGATGGACACTATTAAAAAATGGCCAACCTCAAATTCCTTCACCACCCTACGTGCGTTTTTGGGTCTTACCGATTATTACCGCCGCTTTGTTCCTAATTACGCCAAAATCGCCTCACCATTGACCGATATCCTACAGCTCAAGGAATTCCTTTGGTTTGAGGAGGCTCACACGGCTTCTACAACCTTAAAGGATCAAATGCAACAACTTGTTACTCTAGCCCTACCCGATTTTAGCCAACCCTTTGATCTTACCACCGACGCCTCCGGTCAAGCTATTGGTGCTGTACTCTCTCAAAATAACCATCCCATTGGTTTCTTTTCGAAGAAATTGTGTCCCACCATGCAAGGTCAGTCTACATACACTAAAGAGTTTTACGCCATTACATAATCAGTCCGTAAATGGTGCCAATATTTACTTGGTAGACGCTTTCGCATCTATACCGACCATCACAACCTCAAACACTTGCTTACCCAAACCATTCAAATACCTGAACAACAAAAATGGGTCACCAAACTCATCGGGTATGATTTTGAAATCCATTTTAAACCCGGAAAAGAAAACAAGGTTGTCGACGCCTTATGTCGTGTTGATCTTCCTACCCTACTTGCTTTGTCTGATCCTACAACTACATGGCCGGAGGAAATCCGTTCCTATTTTTTAAACCATGAAAATGGACAACAATTGGTGTCTCAAATTTCTGCTGATCCATCCGCTTTTCCCCACCACTCATTTCATGATGGTATCGTCTATATCCATGGGAAAATTATGGTACCTCCAATCCCCAGCTTGCGTTCTAAACTAATTCAGGAATGCCATTCATCCCCTCTTTGTGGTCATGTTGGTATCTACGCCACTTTCAAGCGGCTTTATGCATCGTTCACATGGCTGGGTCTCAAACGCGATGTCACGACATTCGTTAAGGAATGTTCAGTTTGTCAAGCCATCAAAGTTCCTAAACACAAACCATATGGCCTTCTACAGCCATTACCAATTCCCGACTCTCGTTGGCAAGATATATCGATGGACTTTATTACCCATTTACCATCATCTAGAGGGAAGTCATCGATATGGGTAATTGTTGACCGCCTTTCGAAGTTCGCCCATTTTCTTGCTTTACCATCTCATTTTACCGTGGTTTCATTAGCTACCATTTTCATGCGGGAAATTTATCGTTTGCACGGTCTCCCCAAGACCATTGTTTCAGATCGAGACCCTACATTCCTTAGCCGCTTTTGGAAAGAACTCTTTAAATAAATGGGTACTCAACTCCTTCACTTAGTGCGTACCACCCGCAAACCGACGGTCAAACCGAAGTCGTCAACCGCTGCTTAGAAAATTACTTACGTGCCTTCGTTTTTGACAAACCATCTTCATGGGGGAATTTCTATTTTTGGCTGAGTTCTCTTACAACACCGCCTTTCACTCGTCAATCCAAATGACTCCTATCATGGCCGTTTACGGACGCAATGCAACAACCATCCATGATTATGTTCCGGGTTCCACTAATAATGCATCTATTGATCTTTCCTTAACTTCTCATTAGGAAGTTCTTGATAGGTTGAAGTATTCACTGGAACGAGCCCGTACACGCATGGTTAAGCATGATAACAAGAAACGTCAAGACAAAGAATTTTCAGTAGGTGATCTCGTTTTTTAAAGCTACATATGTATCGTCAGAAAACAGTTCAAGACCGTAAGAATCAGAAGTTATCTAAGAAGTTTTTTGGCCCCTACAATCTGTTGGCTCACATCGGCAAAGTGGCTTATAAGCTAGAGTTACCATCGAATTCAAGAATTCACCCTGTTTTTCATGTTTCTCTCCTCAAGGAAAGTCACGGTAATATTCAGGCTTCTTTTGAAAACCTAGACAGTTTTGCTACATCGCAGGCTTCCGAAACATTACCGGAGACAGTGCTGGACCAACGACAAGGACCAGATGATAACTCTCAACTGCTCATCAAATGGGATAATGCACCTTTGGAAGAATCAACTTGGGAAGATAAGCAGTCCATGGAGGAGCAATATCCTTTTCTTCAAGACATTGAGGACAATGTAAGTTCTGCAGGGGAGGATGATGATACGTCACAGACTAGTCCACCAGGCCATCAAGCACAATTGGCCCAACAAGTTAATGAAGGCAGGCCCAAGAGAATTATTAAGAAGCCCATCAAGTTGGATGTTTGAGCTGCACGTCCACGTTCTGCTTATTTCTAGTTTGTTATTAGTTGTTTGCATGTTTTCCTATTATCTAGGACTTTATTTACTGCATTTAGGTTAGTGGTGCATGTTTCCCTTTAATTAAGGATAGTGGGTGTTGAACCTTGTATCTATTGCATGTTTAAATACTATTTTTGTTTAATGAAAAAAATGCAGAAAATTGCCCAAATTATTTTGTTATCTCTAGTCTTTCTTGTGGAGTTTGGCTTACTACAACAAGGATGCATCACTTGCACACCGTGGTTATCAAACATGAGAGTGACGGTGCCAACGGATCAACCAACCACGTCCTCCCACCACCATCCTCCATATTGCTGTCTCGGCCACCTCCACCGCATACCGAAACAGCATATCGGAACAAAGCGTCCACTAAATCCAAAGGAGAAATAGCCGTTTGAAATCTGCCCGATTTGCAATAGGAATTTGAAACATGAAATGTCATGAAGATATTAAACAGACGAATGAAGGAGTTATTTTCATCCAACAACGGTGATAGATTGCAATCAGAAAGAAAAGAACAAGGACCTTATGGTTTATCAAGGAAGAATGGAAGATGGCCGGCCATAACGGTAGGATATAATAAAACCTGATAATTTTGCTTGACATTGTTTTTCTTTTCCATTTTTATATTAAGCCCGCCATATTGGTAGCCCACACAATGCTCTTGATAATCATAGGGCAACTATTGTCTGAGCGGTATCTATCTCACATTCCAGCTTCATTAGACTACACGTGTCACTATCAGGTGAGTTTCACGGCCCCATTTTACTATTTCTACATTTTCGGGGGACAACATGCTATCAGTTAGTACAAATATCATTTTGTGTGTACATTCTATCGTGACTACCATGTGGAACATGAGACATCTAGTTCGTGAGCTCAACATTCCTCATACTTACATTACACTGTAACCATTAGCTATTGAAAGCCATGGAACACTTTAATAGATCTATTGGGTTGACACCCCTACTCTTAGTTAGTCGCTCTAACCGGTTACATACAAAAGAATGTTAGTATTCTACTATATATACATTGTCTTTAGTTAACAATGCACGAGGCACAATAGTCAAGAGGTTTGGGTACGGGACTCGTGGTTTGCACATTAATCATTTACTTAGCTAGCCTATGATTGGTCATACACGAATTACACGAGCACTTTGCTTAATACATTCAAACCTATGAACTCACCGATATTATTGTTCACAAATCTCTTATGCGTGTTTTTCATGTAATTGATGACGAGCAGCAGAGGTTTGAGAGAGGGGTTCGAGCATGCATTGGGTGGTACCACTTTGGATTGGGTTTTGTCAGTCCCATGATGTTTTAGTTTTCAAGTTCATGAATTCCAGACAATTTCCTATTTTTTAGACAATTTTATGATGGTTTAAATAATTTTATGACAATATCCATCCTTTGACGATACTCATTTAAATAAATCTGTGTGTTGCTTGAACCTTGTGCTTGAAAACCTTTCGAGGTCGCATCCCCGTGTTTTTGCCTTGGCGGGGTGTGACACAGACTGATTCGGTTGTTGTACCCTGGGAGACAGACGCGTTGTCTTTAGTAGAGGCGCGAAATCTGTTTTAAGGAAGCGTGTTGAACACGTGCCTCAGCCTCCACCGTCAACATTATTTTTGTTTATTCTTGAAGCCAAGAAGTGTACAAAAAGGATCATGGTGAAGACTCTACGTTTTGAAGATCTTGCCAATGATTGTACAAGAGGACGTTGTTCAAGTTCTCCTATAAGACGAATAGAAAATTGTACAAGAAGAAGCAGTTCAAGTTCTATGAAAGACTACGGTTTAATTGTGTTATGTTTCCTTTTATTTTCGTTTGGATTTGTACACGGTGCATGTACTACAAATTCCCAAATGTATATAGAGTGGCTCTATTACTTTTATTAATATTTTTTCATAAAATCGTGACCTACCTCCTACAATCTTAAAACAGATTTCGTGAGATTGTTGCCACAATCTTAAAATCTTATTCTTAAGGATTTCGGGTTCACGAAATGGTTTAAAAAAAATATTTTTGAATTTTTGTATAATCTTGTAATTTTTTTTTCGGAATATATGTGCAGTGCAACTTGTTGGGTTTGGATTTATAGAGATTGAGATACTCAGTCTCCAACTTTTGAATCTCATCTCGAGGATAGTACTCATCCTTCATCAGTTCCTTAAAATCCACCCAAGGTGTTGCATTAGCCACATCAACACCTCAACACCTAGCATCTGCACTTGAGAGTTCCACCAGGATAATGCCAAATTTTCGAGAGTAGCAGTGGTATATTTCACCCTGTCAGCTGGTGGGCAGTTACACACAGCGAAGCAAGATTCCAGTTTTTCGAACCACCTCAGTAGCCCGACAACCCCTTCAGATCCTCTAAAGTTCTGCGGCTTGCAGTCCATGAAAGACTTGTAGGTGCAAACTGGAGGGTGATGCACAGGTTGACCTAAGTACAAAGAGCGAAGAAACCACAAATGAATAAAAGAGCATAACGTTGGAGTCTAGAGGAAAGTTTAGAGCGAAATAGAGTTACCAGCTTGAAAGCTGCGAGGGCTTCCACCACCATGTCGTTGTTGAGTGCGTTCAACTCCGCTTGAGTCATGTTAATGTTTCCTCTCCCGTGTCCTCTTCCCGCCATAGTAGTTCTACATTTACACTATACTCATGAGAAAACAATAATATGTCCCACATACAATCGTTCACATAGTACAGGTAAACTAGAATATAAATAACATGCGCGAGAATAGAATAAAGAAATCAATTAATAGTAGTAATAAAAATCCAAACATAAGATAAATGATCCTCAAGTCTCACGACGATAAAACAGAAGTTATAATAAAAATGTATAGGAAATACTAAGATAACAAGATAATAAAAGAAATCAATCGTCCTCGCGATCCATGGAGACACATGAGCCCTCATCCTCGCTCTAATCCTGGATCTCTATCTCCAGTGGCTCCTCATCAGGCTCAAGCTCCTCCTCGAGCACCGCATCTAGTGCTGCCCCGAGAGCATCAAATCCTCCCACCGCAGGCTCTTCCTCGGGATCCTCCTCAGGATCCTCCTTTGGTTCTTCACGATTTTGACCTAAAGCTTCATCGAGCCTGTTACGAACCAAGGTCAACTCCTCCCTAATAAGTATTGTCTCCTGATTAGCAATCGATCACTCATGTCTAGCCTCATCAGCTTCCTTATTAGCCCTTCCCAATTCACCAAACAAGTGGTCGATTTGCCTCTCCATGTGTTTGATAGTCTCATCAGTATTTCTTCTCCAAGGCTGAAATTGCTTTACAACATTATAGGCGTTCTCTAGCTCTGTATGCACGTGCCTAACCATCCCTGCCAAAGACCTCTCCCATGAATCAATAATGGGAGGAACCTGAGCTGGCACTCCGTGTCCCACAACCCATGAGTGTAGCATGTCAGTGAACCATAACCAGCGATTTGTATCCTCATCTGGATCCCTCGCCTGAGCTGGCTGTTCATACGGATTCAGAGATGAGTTTTGCGAACTCCCAAGAGGACGATAAGAAGAGTAGTTACGATGAACAGGGTTAGTCATGTCTTCCTGCAATACGTTAGATCAGTATACGTATCCAAGAAATAATAAGTGTTGTGCTTAAAATAGTGAGTGTACTAATACTTATGCTATGATGATTATAGACTAGATGCAAATCCTAGTTCACTATAACCAATGGCTCTGATACCAATCTGTCACACCCTCAAATTTCCACTGCAGGGTTTATACCTCGAGGCGCATGACAAACCAGGATCCCATAGCCATAAGTCACATGAACGACTCTAAATGCCCAAACCATTTAGTTCGTTATTGTAAAACCGAGTTTAAAAGTTTTAACCAAACCAATTTAAAGTATAGCAGAAGCGAAATAACGAAACAGTTAAGTAAAAGTCTGCGCAAAACACCGCGCCCAAAACCATAAGTAAGTAGTTAAGTAATTAAACGTAGTTTGAGTGTATGTAAACCCATGACATAACATGATGCATGTCCTATTCGTGCTCCATACCTAGTTACCTGCAAAAGCATGCTAACGTGTATCAACATGAAGTCGGTGAGTTCACAAAGTAAAGTAAATGAGTATGTAAATGTGTTGGTTTCCAAAACCACGTAACCAAATAAAAGCGTAGGTCCTCCAGACCAAAATGTTCAGGTGTTATTAGTTTAAGCGTGTCAGGGGTAGCTAACCCACTCATTGCAACTAAACAGTATTATTGGGACACCTTCAGTAACATAATTATTTGCCTCAATAACTAGTGTCTATCAACACCAGTTCTCAAATGTGATCAGAAGTTCATGCCCGTGACCCAAGCACCTCAGGAATGAGGTTGCTGCACAACCTAATAGCGCTATCAACTATTACCCCATTCGCCTCCAGAGATTAACCCAATAATATGCAAGGACTTTCCAAATGATAGAGTGTTTAGTTCACAAAGGACCAATAAATTTTAAACTGATCAAAACCCGATCCACACAAGGAATCGTAAACCCGACCCACACAAGGAGTCAAAACTTGAGTAGTCCCGAACTGGACTAGAAAACATTTACCAAAGTTGTCTCCACCCGAGACGCATGCTTTTGAGAAAAAGTAGTGAAATTCACCTTAGTATTCACGCAAATAAATCCAAACTCCAAAGTAGGGTGCACTACCGATTCCCTAGTATAAGTGTCACTAAGTAAGTATATGTGTAATACCATTACACCATATAACCCGTTTGTCCAAGACGTTTAAATGTTCAAAATCGTGTAAGTGACACCCAGTGATTCTACATGCATAAGTAAACCCTACGGGACCCGTTGGTGAATATGTTGGTTATCATTAGTTTTACACTTCATATGCATCTCATATAAGTGCCCATTCAAGTACATGTCAAATACATACCACATAGGACTCCAATTAGTCACATAAACACATAATACACACTCTGCGTTTTTAGGACAGATTGTGCGCCACGAAAACTAATTTATTTAAAATAGTTAACCAATGAATTAAGCTCCCATATTTTTACTGACTATTCTTTGGGGTTCATTTGATAACCCATTTTTTTTTTGTCTCAAAACCAAACACAAAAATTATGAAAAATCGTACATCACAGTCTTTGTTGGCAATGTTCTGCTACTAGTGTTATGCGGGTACGAGCGTGTGCCTGACAAGTAATTAATGTTGAGGCACATTTTTCTTCACAATGAATACGAGAGGACATGTCTCGGCAACCGAAACATCTATGTCAGTTGCTTTTTTGAAAAAGCTATCGTTTCAAACCGTCATCGCTCTCTTTCCTCCACATGTCAAAATATTACTGGACCATCGTGTGTCTGCTCTATCCGAGTTTTGAGGAGCATTAATTGCTCAAGGTATAAAAGAGAGAGAAGGGGCTCATTTGAACGTTGTTGCCATATTCTTTCTCTCCTTTCTCTGCAAATTTGAGACCTTTGAAAAATTCCATATTTCAGCCGCATTATTAACATAACTTCCTCTCTTATATTCCAGGAAAGAAGAACAAGAAAGACACTAAAAGGCCCGCATATGATGGTGAGGTTAAAACCAAGTGGAGGCCTGGGGAGTTTGATCACTTTTGCAACTATTATAGGATCTTAATCGCTTACGAGCCAACCATTCCTGGTCCCGTAGAGGTGATGACCAAGCTTCAGGTGGGCAAGATTGGGTTATAACATGCCTTTTTTTACCCAATGAAACTTGCGGGTGCTTATTACCAAATTTATTGCTACTGCACTTGAGGGTTATCGCCTCTTTGTTTGTAACACCCGAACCTATGGCGGAAACATCGAGGTGTCACACAGTGACGATTGTTCAAAAGCTCATGGTACTAAAGTGTAAATAATATTAAGTATCAATTGTTTTACAAGTAATGAAATTTACATATGATACAACAATCCCAATTAATCAACTTCATCTAAGGCCAAAGTTCTACAAGAATCATAAGCAAAACCTGAAATATATACGAAAATAATTTTGTCAACATAAATAATGTTGGTGAGCATACTTAGTTTGTATACGTATAATATATGTTTAAAGAGTATGATTTTCAATTCATGTGTCACGCCTCATTCAAGGCACTATGGTAAACACGTAAGCACATAATGCGGGTCAAAACCAAACCTCTTATGATGACAAAGACTAAGGAATTAACAATGACCTAGGATTTCCCACACACATAGGTACTTTCCACTAAGAGGGTTGTGAATCCAAATAGTGCTATTAATTGTTAAAGTCGGCTTGTACGAAGTTAATGATTTTGTAATGATTGCAGGTAAGCTACGCTTATGTTTAATCACAAAGCACAATAATCCAAGCATAACACGTATATGAACTGTATGTAAAACGTTTATGAATGAGTGCACGTGTAAGTTTAATCTATGCACATGAATCACCCCCAAAAGTGTAAGAAAAGGTAAAAAAAAAGGGATGAGCATACTCACTGCTTGCGAATGCAATAAATCCAACTAAAAACGACCGGGAGCTAGCGAATGGGAATTCCGAGGAATTCAACCTATAATGAATAATAAGACTAACAGGTGTTCGGAACTTAAAAGTCTAAAGCATCTAGGGTCGAAAGTATTAGGGTTTGCTAAGATGATTTGGGGAATTAGGGTTTTTGCGATAAGTTAAATTGATATTATATTTGTATGTCAAAATAATATGATCAAAGTCAATGAATATGATATGGTAGTCTAAATATTATCAATTGAATATTCAAATAAAAATATGTTTCGAATAATTAAGACAAAAGAATTAATATTGCAATTAATTACAATAATTAATAAGTATTGAACAAATAATTATGAGTTACTCAAATGTTTCAACCAAATGAGAATTATGACTCTAAAGCATAGTAACATTTCTGTTTTATCAGAAAAATATTTATAAAACAGATTTTAAATGTTTTTATTTGTCGAATTAAACATAAATAAGACTAAAAATACAAGATATGATCCAAAAATAATATTTTTGTGAAAAATGAATACTTACTAATGAGAAACAGTGAAAATTATTTTTTCCATATTTTTTTTGTCAATTTATTTGCATTTAAAACAGATTTATTGAATTTAAATCACATTTAAATGATGGGGCATTGGATTTAAATAATCCAAAGTTTGGGCCATTGGCCAATAATAATCCAAACTTTAACGTTGGACGAGGATAATCCCAAGTGAATATGTGGGTTTCAAAAATGAACATCCGTTAACTCTTAACTAATTGAGTTAGTTCAACATGACGTGCTGACGTAGACCAGATGTTGACGTGACAGTTTATGTGTCATGCTAACATGGACCAGATGCTGATGTGGCAGCTGAGGTGTCATGCTAACATGGACCAGATGCTGACGTGGCAGATGAGGTGGCATGCCAAAGCCAGCATGCCACTTCAGCAGCCACGTCATCTTGAACTAACTTAGTTAGTTCATAGTTAAAAGTTAATGGAGGTTCATTTTTTACACCCACATGTTCACTTGGGATTATCCTTGTCCAACGTTAAAGTTCGGATTATTATTAGGCAATGGCCCAAACTTTGGATTATTTAAATCCAATACCCCTTAAATGATTAAAAATAGGAAAACCAATAAAAACTGTTATTTTCAGGACAAATAATTTTTATTTCAGATCAGGATACGTAGAAATAATTTCCCAAAAATTTTGAGATTAAAATAATTAAAAATGAATTTTCAATCAATTAAATACGTTTAAAATCACAAAAATCAATAAAAATACAAAAATAAATTATTTTCCAGAAACCAAAAATGAGGAAATAAAGTTTACTGAATCAAGATGTTGCTTTTAAAGTTATATAATTTTTGAATAAAAAATAAATTACCGAATAAAAATATATTGGTGAGACCTTCTCTCGAGTAGTTAAGATGGTAACTGTTAGATGTGTTATTAGCCTAGCTGTTCAAAATAATTAGACCTTATATCAATTAGATGTTAACAATGCATTCTTATATGGTTCTGTTATTGAAGATATTTATATGACTTTGCCTGAGGGATACTATACTAAATCTGAAAACAAGGTGTGTAAACTTGTTAAGTCCTTGTATGGATTAAAACAGGCCCCCACGATGTGGAATGAGAAGTTTACCAATGTGTTGTTGAAAATTGATTTTGTTCAAAGTCTTTGTGACTATTCTATCTATGTGTTGTATAAAAATGATGTGTTTCTAGTTTTATTGGTATATGTTGATGATATTGTGTTTACCGAAAACAATTTTTCTGAAATTAAAAATGTTAAAAAACTTTTGAGTACAAATTTCCTTATAAAAGATTTAGAGAAACTTAAATATTTTCTAGGCATTGAAGCACTTTATTCTAAAAACAGTGTGTGCTTGTCTCAGAGAAAGTATTGCCTAAAACTTCTTAATGAGTTTGGGTATTTGGGTTGTAAGCCTGTTAACAACCCAATTGAACAAAGTTACATTGTCAACACTAAAACTAATAACAATGATGTCTTAGTTGACAATATTTCAGGTTTTCAAAAGTTAATTGACAAATTGATTTATTTGTCATTAACTAAACCTGATATAAGTTATGCTGTTCAATATCTTAGTCTATTTATGCACAAACCCAATAAGGGTCATCTTCAAATTGCTTTGAGACTACTTAGATATCTCAAAGAATCTCCTGTAAAAGGAATCAGTTTTGTTATAGGTGATAACATGCAACTTATTGAGTATATGGATGCTGACTGGGCCAAATGTCTTGTGACTCGAAAGTCTGCCACTGGATTTTGCATATTTCTTGGAAACTCACTTGTTTTCTTGAAAAGAAAAAAACATAATATAGTCTCCAGGTCATCAGCTGAAGCTGAGTATAGGAGAATGTGTTCTGCTGCTTGTGAATTGTTATGGTTAAAAAACTTATTAAGTGAATTAGGGGTTTCAGTCAAATTGCTTATGAAGTTGTTTTGTGAGAGTAAGGCAGCTATATCAATAGCTGCCAATCCTGTTTTTCGTGAAAGAGTGAAACATTTTGAGTTGGATATACATTTTTTGTGAGAAAAAAAATTTCAAATGGTTTGATTGAAACACTTAAAATCGCATCTGAAAATCAAGTTGCTGATGGATTCACTAAGGGTCTAAGTGTTCAACATCATAGAAAGTTTTGTGGAGATTTGAGAATGATAAACTTCTTTAAACAAATGTATTAAGGGGGCATGTTGAAATAATATGCAGCTAATTCATATGTTTTATACTTATATAACACGTTGATATGTTATTTTGCTATTGGGTTATTATTCTCATATTGGGCTCAGCTGATTTATTTGTATTATTGGGCTCATTTAACAATAGGCTTACATAATATGTGGGCTTTATATTTTATGGATGACTAAGATTGATTTGTAGGATTATTGATCAATGGCTGATATTGGTTCGGTGGAGTTTGTTAGACAGAAACTTCCGGAGCTGAGTATAAAAGCTTTATTCTCATTCTTTTTTGTTATTCATTCTCTCATTTGTCTCTCTGTAGTCGTCTAGGGTTTTCACCTGTACTTTGTATCTGATCTCTCGTCTTCTTGAGTCATCAGAAGGTTAGGGTTTGAGTCTTGCAAAAGGATTGCTCACTGGTGTAATCCTTGCCTGATCATTTGTTTGATCATTTGTCTTCTTCGTCTGGTCTGTAAGTACTTCTGGTTGTGTTCTTGTACTTTATAGTTCAACTGATCTAAACAATTAGTTGAACATATTATTTTTAGAATCTCACTTGTTTAAGTGAGATTCAAGGATTTGGGGGGCAATTTTTGGTTTGGGTTAATAATAGATTTTGTCACCGTTTTGTCGCCTAATTCGGTTGTTGATTATCTTGTTCTTGTGATTGAGTTTATGTTGGCTCAGATTCTTTGTATGTGGTTTGGATTATAAAATTTTACAGTTACACACTGTGATTGTGGTAAATTCAAGTTATGATGGGTTGTTTTTCCCCACGATCCCACGATGACGTCGCCTCACCAGAATATGTTCGTCATTGCCAACAACCGTAGCCATTAGAACCAGTGTTTGACTTCGATTTGATGATCATAACATGTGGCCCACGTCGTCACTCAAACTATGGTCACCAGATTCCCTATCTCTCTCTTAAAATCCTCCTCTATAGATTTGAATATGCAGGTTATAATGAGGCAGAAAAGTGGTCATGTGCTCAATGTAATATCTAAATTTTTTTAAATCATATTAACAATGAAATTGGTAGTAATGATAAGTTTATTAATAATAATCATTATTATTTAATATAGTGATGAAAAAAAAAATACAATTACGACTTAAATTACAATTATTATTTTTTTACCTGAAGTTTGCAATTATTTGTTTAAGATATCAATTATACAAGTTATGTCATCATTGGCATTTTAGTAAATATAAAATGATTGTAAAACTCTGTAAAATGTATCTTCAAAAATTTATTTAAGATAATTGATCATGACTTTGGAAAGCCAAAACTGAAACCATTTTTGTATAACAAAAATCGCTTGAATTTTGGGATTAGAACTCGAAACAATCACGTCTCCCTTTATAATTTACAAGCCAAGTTCTAATCCTTTTAAATCATTGAATTCCACAACTAGAAGTGCAAAAATTTTGGGTTCTACTTGCCTTCTGAACCAACACCACCGTTCTGTTACACCGCCACCACCATTTTATCACTTAATCATCTGTTATACTCTGTCGTTGCACATTGTTTAGGCATCGACGACATGTTGGAAGATTCCGATTCACTACCGGCCCAAAAGTGTTTTCTTATTTCCGTGTTGCAGTCTCATTTCCGTGTTGGACTACTCATTTTGATGCAATAATAAATTTATGTTGGTCGCTCTTCCCTTCATGATGGCTGATTCAAGGTTTCGGCTTGTTTAGAAATCAAATTATTAAAACCATTATCAAATGAGTTATCTAACCTTGCTTGAAATAGATGATAATAAATAAATAATTTTATAACCTTTTGTGTCGATTTTACCAGGTAATTTACATTGAGTTTTAAGTTGGAGGTTTAAATATTTAGCCATTATATTAAGGGGGCATCACCTTGAATAAGGGAAATACAATTACCAGATCATTTGATAGATTAAATGGTACACAAATATAAGCATATAAAATTAAAGCTTCAAATTCTTTGTCGCCGGAAATAATCGGGTTAGTAAATCATATAACCAACTTATTGTTTCATAATTAAATCCAATAATAATGAAAATGTAGGCTCTAGTACGATTTGAGGCTGACTTGGTTTTGTTGTTGCTTCGCTTTGCTAAGTATAAGGTACGGATTCCGTTTTCCTCTCTTTATAGTATTATTTTTTTTATAAATCTCAATCCGTTACGTTGTAGTACGAATTTTGTTGAATTCATATGTTTCATTTGATTTTTGATAGCATTCAATATGTTGGAAATATGGTGAATGGATGATATTGAAATTATAATTTAATAAATTATAATTATTAATAAGTCCTTAATTTGGTGAATTAAAGACTAAAAATCTTGAGTAGAGTTTTATGTCTTTTATTAAAGGGTTTTATTTGTTTTAATTAGAGATTTGTCACTTAATTAGAGTCTTTATGTCTCAAATTAAGTCTCTAATTATGAAGACTCTTCATATATCCATGTTCTTATCTATAATCTATATTATCTTATTAAGGAGGGGTGATGGCTAACATGGTCATTTTCATTCCCATACAACTTAAGAAGCAACATGTACAACATATTTAAGTAAGAAATTTAAAGGCATTATAGGAAGACTTGTGACAATTAAGACACTTTGAAGGTTATTATAGTAATTTTGTATTTTATTTTTAGATACAAAGTAAAATTTCATTCCCTTACTACCCCTCTGTCCTTTCACCTCCCCTCAGCATACCAACAGCTCTATCAACTGAAATATTATTATTCTGTTTTCATAAAAAAAATCTAGAGAGAGAATATGGGCGACGAAAAATCTCCAAGCAGCAGAGATCGAGAGCTGCTTATCCCCGTCGCCAACACCGCCGACGATGACGACAGCACGTCATCAAAACCCTCACCTTCTGCCACGTCATCCTCTCACAACGCCGGCCGTGAGGTGCTCTTTTTATTTATTTATTATAATAATTTGTTCGATTTGATTGCTTAATTGTGGTTTTGGATATTTAGTTTCTTTTAATATAATAATTTAATACTTAATTAGGGATTTAGGTGAATCTGTTTTAGTTGTTTAAAGTTGTTGTTTGGATTGGAATGCTAGGGGGTGTTTTTTTTTTTTTTTTTTTTTTTTATGATTTAGGGTGTATTGTTATGCGGATTATGATTGGGTTGTGGGTAGAATTTTGTGGAGAGGGGATTTGAACATTGAGGTTATGTGTGTTATTGATGGATTTAGTTTGAAAATAAGTTTATTGTGAGTTTTCTCTTTAGAAGGAAGGAAATAGGACTGAAGTGGTTAATGATGGAGAATGATTTGATTGTGTAGAGATATTGAAGCTGATTGATTACTAATTAGGGCTTTAGGTTAACCTGTTTTACTTGTTTAAACTTCATATTGAGATAGGGCTATCAACGAAACGAATGAGATCTTATGTTCGACTGTTCGTTCATTAAGGAAATGAACGTGTTCACGGACACAAATAAAATCGGTGAAGGTGTTTGAACTTGAAACACTAATCGTGGATGGAGGTTGGTAGTATTCATCGATGTGAATAATGAGTGAGGTAACCATATATTTAAAGTTAGAAGGAAAGAATCAGGAGTGAAGTGGTTGATGATGGAGAATTATTTGATTGTGTAGAGAAATTGACATATAAAAGTTGCGCCATGACAAATAATGACAGTTAAATAGTATTGGATAACTGTAAATAACTACAATCCTTGGGATAAATGTAAATAAAGTGCTTTTGTTTTTGTCTCATACGACAATCACAGTGTGTGATTTTCAATCATACTGATATGATTTTCAATCATATGTGGATAACCTTGATCATGTGTTTTTGTCTTTTCATGTAGACTTTTTCTTGGTTTTAAAAAGCGCTAGGCGCACAAAAGAGCGACGAGGTCTAAGCGCATCGCGCAAAGCGCAAAAAGCTTGGGTTTTCGTACCCGAGGCGCACACTAATTATATAATTTTTTTTAATATGTCCTATATATTCCATGAGTTTTTTGCTTTATTTACCCAAAATATAGCTATAAATAAGGTTTTTATGTGATTTTACCTATATGTACAAGCCAAAAACACCAAGTTACAACATTTTCATGCATAACAAATACCCTGTGTACGTGAGGCGCGCGCCTCAGGTAAAAAGCGACTGAAACAAAGCCCTGAGGCGCCCTAGGATGCGCCTTGCGCCTCAGACACGCTTTTTAAAACCCAGGACTTTTTACAAGGTTATTAGGAGCTGGGCTTTTAAAAAGTTCATGACGGGATGTTCTGCAAATTTTCTTTCCTAATCTGCTTTTTTGATGTTACCCACATTTCTTACATGCAATTGAAAATGATGTGTTTTCTTTCTTTTTTTTCTTTTTAATAATTTGTGGTGAACCAATCATTTAGGAGATTCTGAAACCACACCAAAGTGTAATGACACATTATTATCTGTTATGGATTAAGTTAAGGGGCTCATGGTTTTTGCTTGATTAAGTATTCCAAGTTTGTATGGCAAAAAAATAAATAAATAAATAAATAAAATAACTTATCTGGTGATATGTCTTCTTTTGTAAAATAAGTGTAATGACTCATCAACATGGACTTTTGGTAGTATGTTGATATTTAAGAGGCATGTCAAATCTTATGATCATTTAGTAACTTGCTGATGATTTCATAGTAGAATTAATTGATAAATATAATCCAAGTATGATTAATATTAATATATGATCATCCAGCTATTCTCAACTTGATTTCAAAATGGAAGACAACAATGCGGATGATATGGTGGTTGATATATTTTCTTCATTGTGGCCAGAAATATTGTCTTCATGTTATATGAATACGGGTCGATTTGGGCTGAAATTTAGTGATACGACTCAAACAAGTAAAAAAAGGAAAGCTATCAAGGAGACCGGTCAAGTAGGTTAGGCAGGTTAAACGGAAAAGTTATTTTGCTTATATTGCATACATCAACATTTAAAAGATTCATAATAACTTAATAAGTGTTGGTGCACGGGTCACCCCAAATCTTTTTTACCCGAACTTGAAGATGACCCGTTTAATCTGAACCTATTTTTACTCATTACCTGGCCTGTTCTGCTATCACTTATCATTAAAGTGTTTGTTTTCGAAGATTCTACTCTTTTAAGTGTCGGTTAATCTTGTAGGCGAGAAGAAGAGAAAAAATGGCAAAGCTTCGAGAGGAAATAGCCATTCAAAAGGACCAGGAGACCGACTGACCGAGCTTAACAAATGAGAAATACTCAGAAGTTCTGGCCAGGTTCTTACATGGAGGTTTGCTACTTTTATACAAGTAAGATCATTAACTTTATGTGCCAAATCTTGTATTTTTTTTTCCTTCATTTTTTTAGGGCAATGTGATTTGATACTTTTGCGGTTGTTTCGTTTTGATGTTAGTAATATCAAAAAGCTTTTACCTGGGCCTCATTTTGATATGTTGTAGAAGGATCACATCAGAACCTAGATGAAGGTAACTTCAACATGCATTACCAGGGTTTGATGTGATACGCTGTTTTTGGTTTTGTGGGTCTTATTTATATAAATAATAAAAGAAAACATTATCTATCTTCAAGTTTCATTCACAAGGTTTGAATGTGATACATTATTTTTGGTTTTGCAGGTCTTACTTATATAAAGACATAAAAATGTCTAAAACAGTTGCAAATGCTAACCTTTTTAAGATAAAAAGGTCATACCTATGTTTGTTGATGACGGATAAAGGTCTACCTATTGAATGCAAGGCTGTTGTTAAAGGTCCACGGTACATGGATGTTTGCTGGGATTTATGGGTCTAGAACCCATGACTTGTAGGTAGATCTTGGTTATTGGCTTAAGTATGCTTTGTTGCAGGGGTTATACTTTGCAAAAAAAAAAAAAAAAAAAAAAAAACCTTTTTGTTACTCTATGTATCTGTTTGTTTTTTTTTTTACTTTGGGTGATTGTCATTTTCTCATTATTCCGTTTAACATATTAAATCAACATCAAATAACAATAATTCTTATACTAAACATGCGTAGCAGGCCGAAAACATTAGGTTGATTAGGTCATGAATCATTATGCAGATTTTTTTTTTTAATAAATTTATTCAAAACTAAATCGTGTTTCCTATGCCGGGTACACCTACTATATGTATACACATATGTGTTATACTTCCTTATTCCCGTTGAATCACATGGATGATTGATTGTCTCCAAATTCCCTTATCTCGTTATTAGATTCCCCATACTTACACAATTGCAATCACTTGTCTTTTCCCACAAATTTGAACTCTGATGTCATTTTTTCAATCTACTACTCAACAACCTACATACTTCACCCCACTTCTTCCTTTCTGCAACATCAAAACCAACAACGTCCTACTACACTTTTGACTTAACTTTGTTATTCACATAATCAATAATTTATTATGTCCAACCATGTACGTCTTCCACCACACCCATTGCTCATATTTTAGAGTTGATTTTATTACTCTTTTAACTACAAGAAATACAACATGCAAATAATAATACAATTCCACGTTTGTTTGATTCAAGGCCATACTTGAATTTTTTTAATCACCCATTCAAGCCTTGAATAAATCCTACACTTAAAAAAAAAAAAAAAAAAAGACACACACACACCCCTTCATTCCTCTCGTCCGAACCCACACATCCCACCCGCAAACCATTCGTTATCATAAAGAATTACCCACAAACATCATACACATCACCAACGCCAACAACTATGAGGCGACAAAAAGGATGCACCCGCAGCAACGCGCGGGCATTGCCACTAGTACATTATAAAGGAGGAGTGATGTACCATACTGGAATTTTGACATGGGTACAATTTTTAAAGCAACAAGTATAAGATAATAAAGCTTATTTCATAAGGGTATTATAGGGATATTAGGGACAATTAAGACACTTACAAGGGTAATGTTGACATTTCACCCACCTCATCCTTTACATTATCAAAAGAATTTTACAATTCTGCCCTTTATCTCCAATCCCCTTACGTTGCTCTTGAATGCAGTAACCCTTTCATTTTCTCATGTTCCCCAATTCAATCATAAAAACCTACTGAAAACTGAATACTCATCTAATCATCTTAATCACCTCCTTAAATCCGGAATTAATGGAGAAATTGAAACCATTTGAAACCGGCATTTACAGTTTACATAGGTTAAAGTTCCAAAGAAAAAAAAAGAAAGTCACAAACACTTCGTTCTCCATTCAAGGTAGCACTCTTAGATCTGTAATCACAATTTGTTTTATTGTTTGTGCTTATGTGACCGATTTGATTGAATTTTTGGTTTTTTTTTAACTTGTTGGATTTACAGAACTACAGTCTTCAGCCACTCTCAAACTGTGGTGGCGTGTGGAAACTGCCAGACAGTGCTATGTCAGCCGACCAATGGCAAGGCTAGACTCACCGAAGGGTGCTTTTTCCGGAGGAAGGGTGATTGATGGAGATAGCGATTTTGCCCTGTTACCGGTATGATGTTTGATCAGAGAAAGTATTGGGGTTACTGCTTTCAAACAAGGGTAATGTTTTTTATGTGTTTTTACTTCGTTTCTTTCAATCGATATGCAACCTTTTTAGTGTTTTTTTGGTTACTCTTGTTTCTCTGTATTGCTGCTGGAAATTCTGGATCTTTGTTAAATTTATATCAATGTTCCCATCTTGTTCATTCAAGGTAACACACTTTTTTTTTTAATTTTTCTAGAATTTCACGAATTCTTGTTTTTCCTGATCAATTCATTCGACTTTTATATTGAACCAACAATGTCAATCGACTTAATTTTATTGTTTAATTTCTGCAGAATTTTGTGAATTCTTGTTACGCCTGGTCAATGCAATCGACTTTTGTGCTGAACCAACAATGTCTTTGAACCCTAAGACTGAGTAACCAGGTACGCCTCTTGTCTTGGTTAGAATTTCTCATTCTGTTTCATCACGGTCATGCCTGTAGACACAAAGCCTGCACCCACGCCTTCTACCCAAAAGTATAATGTCGATTGTATACTTACGTTTATTCAATATTACTATCTCTAATGGCAACATGTCAAAAGATACTTTGTACAAATCCAATACTATGGTCTATGAGTTTGAAGCTTTTGCAGATAATTATTTACATTGTAATTTGAGAATTTGGTAATATTACAATGGGGAGCACTGATTCTGACCACAATGACAACTACTATTACCTCCATTACTCCGTGGTTATGCATACAAAATGGTCATGGAATGGATTACTTATTAGTCGAATTCTTATTTTCTTAGCGAAAAATTAACAGTGGCAGAATTTTCAACTGGGCATGACTTGTTTGTTATTAATTTTCATATTTTGGTAATTAGGTGTATCCACCTTCGCTTAAAATGGGTATCTGAGGTTGATGGTGTTAACAGCCTACAGTTGAACTACTTAGTGCCTTCAATTCCTGATCAATTCAATCGACTTTTGTGCAGAACCAACAATGTCAATGTTAATCGACTTAGTTTTGTTGGATATTATGATTTATGAAAAAACGTTTTTATTATTAATTTGTTTAAGTTCATATTTTTTTTGTTTTAATGTTTGGTTTTTGTTCTTTAATCCTTAGTGATTTGGTTGCTTCGTACACTGGTCACCTTGAACAAAGGCACGATACGCTTCTTGAAACATTATTCGACGATGGAGACTACAAAAAGCTATACAACTACAAACATGTTGTCAATGGTTTTGCTCTTCACATTTCGCCGCTACAGGTCAAATTAATATTAGAATGTTAATGGTGATTAGGATTATTATTCGATGATCAAGTACCTTATTCTGTTCTTTTTTCTTGTGCATTTTTTAAAATATTATTAGGCAGAGATACCTGCGCGGACACTGGGTGTGAAATCAGTGGATAAAGATTGGAAGGTGAGGAAACTCACAACTCACACACCGCAATTTCTGGGCCTGCCAACTGGAGTGTGGCCAACAGGTGGTGGATTTGACCGGGTTGGGGAGGAAATTGTGATCGGGTTTGTGGATTCGGGTATTTTTCCACATCATCCCAGCTTTCAGAATATAATTACAGAACCGTATGGCCCGTTTCCTAAATATAGAGGGAAGTGTGAAGTTGATCCTGGTACAAAAAAAAAGAGTTTTTGCAATGGAAAGATGGTCGGTGCACAATATTTTGCAACTGCTGCAACAGCTGCTGGTGCGTTTAATCCAGAAGTAGATTTTGATTCTCCTCTTGACGGTGACGAGCATGGAAGGTTTGCGCAAATGCTTCTATTATTTTAGGTCAAATATGATTATTATCATTTTAAATGGAAAGATGGTTGCTTACAAATTGATACCTATGCTCTAATATGGAATGCTGTTGGTTACCAAGATTTAGTGTTTTGATGAATGGTAGTCATCATCTGTCTAAAATTGGGCAAGTTAGATAATAAGGTAATGAAGTTTGGTCTTATTTTTGTTTTAGGTATCCATCTTTATTTTCACTCCCTAAAACGCTTAAACTTTAAAAAAAAGTTGTGTGCCGAACGAGCCTCAACATGTCATAATATTTTGATTCAAGAGAATTTGACAAGGTTGATGAGTCAAAATGATGATGTGGCAGTTCATAGGCTTGCAAGTTTGACCATGCTGACTTTTTTCTTTTTTTTTTTCTGACATGGTGCTTGGAAACCTGGCTAATGAATTTGCTAACATGAATTATAACTGAACATCATCCGCTGTGCGTTTGTTTGTACCGTAAATAATCATGACTTTAAAAGTCAAATCTCGTACTTTGGAATTTATATTTACAATCGGTTTCTCATATCCGTTTAACAATGTTAATGTTGTTTTACAGTCAATATTGCCGCAATCGCTGCGGGAAATAATGGTATCCATGTGCAAGTGCAGGGATTTGAATTTGGAAAAGAAAGTGGAATGTCGCCTTGCGTAAGGTGATGTTCCCCCTCTATGTCTATTCAAATGTCATCATGAGTTTATTTTTTCTAATGTTTTGATTAATAATCATGTGTAAATAGAATTGCTGTTTATAAGGCCCTCTACCGGATGTTTGGAGGATTTGTTGCTGATGTTGTTACTGCCATCGATCAGGTTTAGCTTGCATTCTTGTTACACGAACTCGCCCTTGTAAAGTTTTTTTTTCTACAACTTTAAACGGGTTGGCAGGTTGTTATAATGGGTTATGCGGGCCGTGATCAGATTGACGCGTTCACTTTTTAAAATAATTTTTTTTGTTTTAATTTTAAATGGGTTATGGGTCAACATGTTTAATCAAATGGGTTAGATATGTACACGATACGTTTAACTAAATGGGTTAACATGAACATGTTTAACCAAACGGGTTACACATGTTAATTAAAACAGGACATGTTTATTTAATGTGATACAAGCGACAATCCGAAATATGATTATTTATGCATCATGTGGCGGGTCGTATCAGAAACTATAAGCCCTTATTCAAATATGATATGAACTTCCAGCCACAGACATTGTGTATGCAGCGAGTGGCAAACATTAATGTCAACACATGGATTTGAAAAAACCCACTTCAGATGATTACTGTTGGCCATCTTATAAGGTGGATATTATCAACTCCAGTTTAGTTCTTTATTGGTCGAAGATTCTATACAGGGTCATACAAATCATTGCGCCATGGTTCTGCAAATATGGATGTGTTAATTGCATTGGGAACAAATGCAGCCTACTTTTATTCAGTTTACTTTGTGTTAAGAGCTGCTGCTTTGCCACATTTAGAAGCTACTTATTTCTTTGGAACAAGTGCGATGCTCATTTCATTTATTTTACTTGGGAAGTATTTAGAAGTGATGGCGAAAGGAAAGACATCTGAGGCAATTGCAAAGCTTATGGATTTGACTCCCGATACAGTGACTTTGTTGACTATTGATACTCAAGCAAATGTTGTTAATGAAGAAGAGATTGATAGTAGGTTGATTCAAAGGAACAATGTGATCAAGGTTCTTCCTGGTGCAAAGGTAGCTTCTGATGGGTTTGTTACTTGGGGACAAAGTCATGTAAATGAGAGTATTGTTATATCTTTGGGAAATAAATTATGACTAGACATCTAAACTTTTACATTACGATTGTTACAAAAATAACTTTATTGTTCGATTTGTTGACTTCTTAACCATCTCTATTCCACTATTTTGTTGTTTTATGAAAAAACTTCCAACATTTATGTTAAAAGAAGCCAAATAACCCCAAAACCCCCCAATGCTATCTTGTTATACATACGCACACATTAATGTGATTCTCCCGATTTTCATATGAACAACCACCTTCTCACTCTTATTCAATCGTCGGACTATATAAAAAATCCAAAAAATAATAATAATAGACTGTATACGTAATAACCATCAATATATGTATTTCTCAAACAAGGCGAACACCCGCAACAACACGCGGGCACTCTGTGACACCCGGCAACTTCCGGTAACTAACTTTTGAAAACTTAGTAAGTCTACCTTAGCGAGTCGCTCATACGTTACACATAACAAGGTCGGTCGAGTCGAATCGCACATCATTAGGGTTTTAACATACGCAAGTCTCGGGTCCCGGGAATTGGTGATCGGGCGGGAACGTGTTATTTATCATGCATTATATGTTGGTAATCATTATGTGACTTATCGGTATGTGGAAACGTGATTACATATGTTAAAATAGGGTTTAACGCGCCAAAAACCCGGACACACAGACTATAGGCGATTAGGCCATGTGGTATAGCCTAATCGCCAGTATTTGAGGCGAGTAGGGGATTCTTTAAGCGAGTAGGATGCTACTCGCATGAAGGTTCATGCGAGTAGCAGTCCTAATCGCGTATACTACTGCGTACTCGCCTGAATTGCCCCGAACGACTAGAAACGCCTATAAATACCACCCTTGACCTCCAAAACATCATTTGTGCAACCCTAGCCGTCCCATAACATAACCCAACACACAAACACCCTCTGGAACTCGTTTTTGCATCAAAACCACCATTTTCAAGCTTATTCCATCATCACCTCTTGAATACAAGGTGTGTTCTTCAAACCCAAACCTTTAAATGATTATGTTTTACTCCCTAAAAGTCCAGACCTGACTTATAAATGTTTTTGTCTTTGAAAATCCATTTAAAACCGTTTTTAAACAAACCCACACCTTTACATGTGTTGTATGTGTTATATGTGATTAAAGATAGAATTTTTAGGATTGAATCATGATTGTTTTTGTGTTATTATGATGTTTATGGCTATTACAAGTTAGTATGATGATGTCCTAGGAGTTTGAATGGTTTTGGTTGTGTATTGTTGATACTTGATGTTTTGACCCATTTGAAGGATTTTGAATGATTAAGGATGATATGAGGTGTGTTGTTGATTGTATGATGTTAGGGTTTGCTCTAGGATGATGCTAGAACAGTAGGATGCTATCGGATAACGTGGTTATGTGATTTAATCTGAATAATTGCTATTTAGGGCAAGTTCTTGCATGTTGATGTGATGTTTACATGCTAAGTTGCTATTTTGGGAAAACGCTCGCATTCGGAACTGTTAGAACGATGAAAACTTAGGGGTTTTGCTTGAAATATGTTTGTTAATGTGTTAGGATGATTATTGGATGTTCCTACATGTTTCAGATCTGATTTGGAGTGTTCGGCGCGCGAAATTGCACTACAGAACAGTATAGGCGAGTAGGAACCTACTCGCATGAGGCTTTAGGCGAGTAGGCCCCTAAATGCCTGATGTATAGGCGAGTACAAGCCCTATTCGCCTATATATAGGCGAGTAGAGGCCTATTCCCCTATACTACTAGCGATTACAATCCTATTCCCCTATACTACTAGCGATTACAATCCTATTCCCCTATACTACTAGCGATTACAATCCTATTCCCCTATACTACTAGCGATTACAATCCTATTCCCCTATACTACTAGCGATTACAATCCTATTCCCCTATACTACTAGCAATTACAATCCTAATTGCCTATACTTAAGCAATTACAATCCTAAATGCTAGTTTGATTCCTAATCGCGTATAATGCTGCTGTATGTATATTTTAACATCCCGGAACATGATTGACGCCTAGGAACATGATAGGAACCCCGGGATACACCCAATGACTTAGTGACACGTGTTCGAACCTGTTTATGCGTTAATCGGATATTATGCTAGACTAGGTGAACTGTTGTGCGTATTAAGTGTTTAATTGCATATGTGGCATGATGTCTTGTATTTATCTAACACGTGGAATGTCGGGTCACCAATGGAATGTCGAGTCTTGTCTTACGATGTCTGGTTGTCGGTTAAACATGCTTTTCGGACACATAATGGTCATGGACTGGACTTAGGGACTAATGAACCCGATGGGTTATTAGTCTAACTTGACACATATCTTATGATAGGTCGCCAATAGTTGGGGCTATCATATCTTACAGACGGTTTACTCATATCACGCATACGGTTTACTCTTAAACGGAATACGCAACCTAAGGTGAGTTCACGGCCCCACATTTTACAGTTTTTGCTTTCGGGGTGAGAAACATGCTTACAAACTCTTTTATGACTTATGACTTGTTAAAATTCTTATGGCTCATGACTCTTTATCACGTTATACTATGGCTCACTTATCTTACTATACGGTTCATCGAAAATCCCTTGAAACCACTAACATGGGTATATGGCGGGGAAATATGGATAGCGCTATTGGGAACTGACAAACCCCACTCGACGGTTGGACCGGGCGGGTGCATATTGTCTCTAACAAAACAAGGTCTACCGGCGATGACGGTAGCCCATAGGAACTAAGGGTAACACACGGCTCAGTCAGTAATGGTTTCACCCGTATGAGTATCTCATTCTGCGCCTGGTTTGGCGTTCTCATAAGCATAGTAGTAATTGTGATGGTAACGGTTTTCGAAGGAACACTTTAAACGTTTAATTAAAAACCTGTGAACTCACCAGCATCATATGTTGACTCTTTTATCATGTTTTCTCAGGTCGCTAAGGTAGCAGCTGTCGGATAGGCGCACGAGGTCGCACTGGAGTCGTCTCGTGTCTAGGGTCTCATTCGCACGTTTTGGAATCATGAACTTTTGAACTTAAGTTTACTTATGCATGACTTTTGTAAACTTTAAATGCTTCCGCACTGTTGAATGTTGGTTTTAAAACTTATGCATGGTTTGTTGACGCATGTTTTTACATTTAGACGTCGTTTATTGTGACCGTTGACTTAGATCCTGGTGTGTCACACGCCTCGCGGTAGAACTCCGCAGGTGGAAATTTGAGGGTGTGACACACTCCTACTAGTATAATGGAAGGCTTTGTGCCTCATTTGGATATATAGAAAGAAGATACATGGAAAATTACACTAAAACTCTTGCAACACAATAGAAACATATTTACTCGCCTACATTGTCGATTGCTGCAGCAAAACTTTTTTAGAAGCAGCTTTGTTCCAGTTTCTTTTCAGGCAAGTGGGATAGTCCGGCAGTGCACCATCGTCACTGTTTCGAACCGGTGTACCATGGGAACAGACGACGAATCTGTTTAAGGGAATTGTGTCAAACACAAGCCCGGTTCCTTTTTCTTTGATTTCATTTTCTGTTATAGATTGCGACGATTATTATGTAAGTTTTCCAACAAACTTAAACAGATTAGTAAAACAACCTTTCGTGTAGATTGGGAACCAATCTTTAAACCTTCTTCTTAAGGACTTTTTTGGTTCGCGAAAGTTTGTAAATATTTTTCTTTTGAAATATGTTGTGGTACATCGAATCAGATTAAATTTGTGATTGGAGTGAAATCTTTAATCCGAATATTCATGGTTTTTCGGGTTCATGGGTTTTGTGTCGTGTTTAGATAAACCGGATTATTAACATATATTTAGACGGTTTTGAAATACTAAAATTCTAATGAGAGTATTAGAAAAGTCATAATATTTGTAAACCCATGAAAAACATTTGATAATGTTTTCTTTCTAGTAAGCATATTAGAAAAATAATTTCAAAGTATTTGAAATGTTTACATTTTCTAATAAGAGTATTGGAAAATTAAAAGGTTTTGAAATAGAAGGTTTTGAAACATGTATTTCTAACAAGCGTGTTAGAATCGACAACGTTGAAAGAATAACGTGTCATGAAACATTTCTAATAAACGTATTAGAAATAATTATTTACAAAATCAAAAGTTTAATCTTTAAACTTATACATTTATTTTTCTAACGAGCGTGTTAGAAATTGATGATTTTGTAAAGACAAATAAGATATTTATATTTCTAACGAATGTGTTAGAAAAGATTATTGTACAAAATACACAAACGGGTTATAAATGATTATTTTGGAAAATAATCAACATTGAACCAGTTTGGTTAAAATTTGACGGTTTCGAACGAGCGAGTGTGAAACGGGTATATTTTGGAAAATCCGAAGTTAATACCATTTATGTAGATGGTTTAATTTTCTAACGAGCGTGTTAGAAATGGTTTATTTTATATAAACCAATAAGTTCTAAAATGATTGTCATAATCATGTATTTCTAACAAACATGTTAGAAACGGTTGAGAATATCAATGATATTTAAAACGATTTTGGGTAATCGTTTATTTCTAATGGGTGTGGTAGAAAAGGTTTATTTAACCAAAACTCCATATGATGAAACGTGTAATCGTTTGTATTCTAACAAGTATGTTAGAAATGGTTAATTTTCAAACCGTATATGTTTATATGGTACACGTATAATTTCTAATGAGCGAATTAGAAATGGTTAATAATGAAAACCATATACTCTAACTAGTGAGGTATGAATGGTTTAAATAATAAAACTATATTAGAGTTTATGGTTTTGATTTGTAATCAAAACATAAATATGTATAGTTTATGGAAAATACTTGTAAAAGTATAAATGTGTTGTATGAGTAAAACATGGTTTGATACTTGTATGAGAAGTATAATGACTTGAACCATATAATAGTCTAGATAGACTATTTAGTGTAAAACAACTTGATGTTGTTTTGGATATATTTACTGGTTCGACTACTTGTGAGTAGTTAAGTATAAACAACTGTGTTGTTTTAAACAGTGTATTGAGGGAGTACCTCGAAACATGCCACGAGACGATATAATTGGTATTATTTCGTCGAACGATAAAGTGTTGAAGAGAATAACACTTTGAGATTTGATGTTTATCTATCCTTATAATCCGTTTAAATATATATGTAATATGTTATATAGATTTTGGATTATATTAAAATTATAATTTGGTAAATTATAATTATTAATTGGAATCTTAATGTGGTGAATTAAGAGTAAACTCTTGAGTAGAGTTTCATGTTTTCTAATTAAAGTTTTATGTTACTTTATTAGAGCTTTTATGTCAATTTATTAGAGCCTTTATTTTAAATTAAGTCTCTGATTAAGTGACTAAGAAGAAAAACTCTTCATCCATTCCCATTAAGATAATCATGATCAACGTGACAAGTGTATTGAAGTTAAATGCACGAAAACAAGATATGTCATCTAATGTTGAGAGCATTTATGTAGCAATGCACAAATGTAGTTTTGATGACTATAACATATGGTAGAAATATATGTTATTATTCATAAGTCTTTGATAAATATTGCGAGATTTATTATAAAAGACTTAGAATAGTGATGGATGTGTAGAGTCTCTACAAACCATCAATGTTAGTTGAATTATATGGAGGATTTGTGATATATTTTGGGAGAGTTACCCAATAAATAGTTTCAACAAAATATATACATATCATTTAGGCATATGTGAATGTCATGTAGTTGAGTGTCAATCTAATTGACTTGTTGATGATGAATATCAATCAATCAATCAATCATACCCAGCATATCCCACTAATAGTAGACTATTGGTAGGGTCAGGGGAGGGTGAGATGTAGGCACACCTTACCTCTACCCATAAAGGATAGAGAGGCTGCTTCCAGAGAGACCCCCGGCTCAAAAAGAGAGAACAGAAGACAGGCAAGCATACAAGTAAAGGGACAAGCACCACATGGATATTTCGCTATCGGCTAACGGACCAAATGCAGGAATAAGCTAGTAAGATAGTACATAAAAAGATAATACATTGAACATCATAGAAACATGTAAACGGGACGAAAAGCACAATTAAGTTTCACATTACTTAAGAAAACAAGATAAATAGACACATGAATCAAAATAGGTTTAGAAATCCTATAGATAAGGGCTCATAATACCCGGATATGCTACCTAAGTGCCAAATCCTAAAAGTCACTTACTTTAATCCTACGTCTCCAGGAACTCCTTTCTTGGACCATGTCCTCAGAGAGGTGCAACTCTATGAGATCCTGTCTAATTCGTTCATCCCAGGTCAATTTAGGTCTGCCCCTATTTCTTCTCCCCTCTACAACGCATGCTTCCACTGCTCTAACTGGCACTGTTGTTCCTCTCCTCTTCACATGTCCAAACCATCTCAATCTCCATTCCTTTATCTTGTCTGATATCCTAGCCACTCCAAACCTCTCTCTAAAAACCTCGTTTCTAATCCGATCTAGCCTTGTGTGCCCGCCCATCCACCTAAGCATCCTCATCTCTGCGACCTCCATCTTGCGTGCGTGCGTCTTCTTGATTGCCCAGCATTCTGTCCCATACAACATATATTAAGACTTATGCTTAAGTCCTAAAGAGCCAATGGTGAAGCCTTGGAGATTAAAGGCAAACGAGTCTTGATCCTAATGGATGGAATTAATTATGGTTTTGAAGCATTCTTTAAACCAAGGTTTTGGAATGGTAAACAAAATCTCATTTTGTGTCTAAACTAATACGTGAATGTTAGGAAGAGATAATGAGTTATCTCTTAAGGCTGTGAAGAATCAGATTGATGCATCTTCTGTTCACATGCTAAGTATTCGTAGTCTAAAGCATGCTAGACTAATACTTGTTAATTTAGATGCTCCACGGAGATTAAATTAACTTTGAACACTCAAACATATGTGACGACATAAGAATGAATTTTGTAAAAGCAAATACATAATTTATTAAAAATGATGACTCAAAAGGACCGAATAAATAGTTCATTGGTAATGATACTATTTAGCTGAATATGAGGAGAATTCATATAGCTCAGAAAACGGTTCATGTGAGAAATATGGGTTAAGTAATATAATGGATGACCTAAATAACACAAAGATATAGATAGTCGCTATCTTATCACGGGTGTCTAATATCATCACGAGTGACATTACTCGAACTTAATCAAAGTGCAAACAATGTGGGGGGAAGAGCCATTTAAAAACAATCCGTAGGGATGTAAAAAATGGTACTTGAGAAGTTTTCAAGCTACATATGAAAGGAAGAAACTTTCATCACCCTATTTGGTAGTTATCCAATAACCCTTAAGTGTAGAGGTGACTTGCATTTGAAAATAGAAGGTTTGATATGAACGGATGTGATTTTGGGAAGTACAAATCACACGAACCTAGAACAGACTTATTTTAAGTCAGTCCTATTATGCGGACAAAATTCTTGAGAAGTTCAATGGAAATGACTCTAATGTGGCTAGAATTTTCATTAATTCTTGAGAAGTTCAATGGAAATGACTCTAATGTGGCTAGAACTTTCATTGACACAAGTCAACGTCGAGCTAAGAATCGAGGTGAGCCTGTTAACCAATTAGAGTACTCAAGAATTATTGGCAGCCTGATGTATCTGATGAGTTGTATCAGACCAGACTTAGCAAGCATGCTACGTAGATACACGAGCAACCTAAGTTCAATTCATTGGAATTGCGTGACATAGTTGCTCTGGTAATTAAGATACATACGAGATTACGGGCTGCAATATAAAAGATATCGAGCAGTTATTGAAGGTTACTGTGATGCGAATTGGATATCTTACATGAATGATTCCAAGGCAACGAGTGGGTATTTGTTCACACTTGGAGGTGCTGCGATGACATGGAAATCATCTAAGCAAATGGTTATTGCTAGATCCATGATGGAATCAAAATTCATCGCTTTAGAGGATGAATAGGCAGAATGGCTACGTCAATTTGTTAAGGATATACCTAGGTGGCCGAAGCCGACATTGGCCCATTGCATACGCTGTGATAGTCAATCGGAAATTGGCAGAGCTCATATCACAATGTGTATCAGTAAGAACATCTATATAAGACGTAGGCATACTACGGTACGACAACTAATCTCTATAAGTGTTATCACTATTGACTATGTGAAGTCAAAGGATAACATCGCGGATCCGCTAACAAAAGGCTTAAGCAGAGACTTAGTTCAGAAGTCGTCAATGGGAATGGGGCTAAAGCCCATTAAAGGCTAGGTTTATGCGAAGGAAACCTAACTCAGCTGACTGGAGATCCCAGGATCTGAGTTCAATAGGACAACCTAATTGTATGAACTGGCGAAGGTCACTGTGGGGGAGAGTTGGTGAAAAACCCACATATTAAAAAGGGAGTTTACTATAAGATTTAATAAGCTTCCTAGTCTATTCCTAAAAAGTGACAAGGTTGAGGTTAAGCTTATAGCTTTTAATGATCTGACTGAGGTAAACCAGTCCCAGTAGATCACCTATGTGAGAGAGAAGTGGGGTCGCTTCGAAGGGTATTGTTGGGGCACAATACTTAATAGCTCTCGCAGAACCAGGCACGTGTCCATGATCATAACGGACACAACTATGAGGACTTGACGTTGTCAGGGAGAGTCTTGTGTGAAGCGTATTTTCGTCCACACAAACGGCAGACGAGTTCAAAGACATCGCGTTCTACTCAGAGCCAGTGAGCTAAGTGCGTTTCATAAGCGAAAGTTCAAAGGGTCACACCTACCTATCGTATGTAAAACTCAACTGTTGAAATTTAATCGGAATGAGGTTGCTTCTGAGAATGACTTCTATTCATGTGGGGGTTTGTTCGAAGTATGCGTGTTTTGATCAATCTCCATTCATATGGGGGATTGTTGGAAATATGGTTAATGGATGATATTAAAATTATAATTTAATAAATTATAATTATTAATAAGTCCTTAATTTGGTGAATTAAAGACTAAAACTCTTGAGTAGAGTTTTATGTCTTTTATTAGAGGGTTTTATTTGTTTTAATTAGAGATTTGTCACTTAATTAGAGTCTTTATGTCTCAAATTAAGTCTCTAATTATGAAGACTCTTCATATATCCATATTCTTATATAATGGAAGGCTTTGTGCCTCATTTGGATATATAGAAAGAAGATACATGGAAAATTACACTAAAACTCTTGCAACACAATAGAAACATATTTACTCGCATACATTGTCGATTGCTGCAGCAAAACTTTTTCAGAAGCAGCTTTGTTCCAGTTTCTTTTCAGGCAAGTGGGATAGTCCGGCAGTGCACCATCGTCACTGTTTCGAACCGGTGTACCCTGGGAACAGACGACGAATCTGTTTAAGGGAATTGTGTCAAACACAAGCCCGGTTCCTTTTTCTTTGATTTCGTTTTCTGTTACAATTCATTGCAGAAAGTGCAAGGACTTGGAAACATGTGAGGTTCATGTATGAAAGGCATTGCGACGATTATTATGTAAGTTTTCCAACACAATATACCTTAGTTTTGTAATCATTGTTGCATATTCCATTTAGACTTGTACTAGTGTTTTTTTAAAAAAATGATATGGCTTTTGTACTCTGTCACCCGAGCACTCTGTTTCTGACTTGTCGTTTGGGCGTCAACGGCATGAACACTTTCCGTGACAGTGCGTAATCAAAATCACGACGTCTCTAACATGGCCCCTTAGAGGCGTATAGATATATCCTAGATCTGTTTTTGATTTCTGACTTCTGATATATGTTTATGTTTTCTGGAGATGGAATAATGTGTGTACGCCACTCGCCCCATCTCATAGGTGCATGGACTAGCTATCTGTGTACCCTTCTGTTTAGGCTCGTGGGTGCTTCTGCATTACGTGACTTATTTATTGACATGTGTAGTCACGTATTTTAGTATATGACATGTTCTGTATGCATCTAATTTTGTATAAGTACTGGGATTCAATTCGTATAAATATTTGTTTTAGTTTCATCGTATTTTGGTTTAGCATCAGTCTCAGTTTGTATTATCATATGTCCAGCTTTACTTGTACTGTTGATTTCTCCGTTACTGAGCAACCTTTGGCTCAGCCGTATTTTCTTTGTTTTGATGGTCTTATGTGTTCGCAGGTAATCTAGGGAATCAGGGATGAGTGAGAGAGTAATGAAGCTCAAGAATAATTAAACTCTCATTTTCGTTTATTTAAGTTTTAAATAAATTAAGACTTAGGATTTTGTACGGTTTGATCTAAGACTCTCGGTTGTCTTTTGGATTCTTTTTCTCTTTTAAAATGGATTGTGTTTGGTTTTGATATCTGTAATAGTGACATTTCAACCTGTCCGGGTTAGGGTGTGACACTCAAGGTGGTACATTATCAATACGTTCGTAATTTACTTATCTTTATCTGTGTTTTGACATTGGCATGATGCGTGGATGGTAACATGCTGCGAAACGCGGGTGGTTATTACCACTAGTAACCAATACTTGACTTCTCTGATGATGTTGCTGATTATGCTATGCTCGTTTTCAAATATTAACTTAATGTTGTTGATTATGCTATGCTCGTTTTCAAATATTAACTTATTCTGGGACCTCCAAATGATCCAGCAAGTAACCAAAGCAATGGAGTGGATCATTCTCTTTCTAGTCTAATCCGACACGAACTTGTGAAGCTCAAAGATGTCATAAAAATGGAGCAGAAGACTACTCCACAAGCCAACAGATTTGGAAAACAATTTTTGAGCGGTTTGTCTAGCACCCAAACATCCTACCAAAACCTAGTTTTGTTCCCATTTCCAACATCGCTTTTGATAGAGTTTGCGAGTGAACAATTAGTTTTCTTCATGTAATCCTCAACACTAGCTACTAAACTCCAAAGTGCATTTAAGTATGTGCACTTTGGGATGGCTTGTCAACCTTGAACCTCCACCACCACGTCGCCATAAGGGGCAGGTTGGAATCTTTTAAAAGGATAACTCCAACCCACCATCTTTCTGATCGGATGTGACTCTGCTCCAGGCCACCCAACACGCCTTCTTATTATCCTCACAACCTCCCCAGGTGTGAAACAAATAAAAGATTGTAGATAATACAAATTGAAGTTGAACATGGGTATATATGAAACTTTATTGTTTTCTAAAATATAAGGTTAAAAAGAATAGTTATTAAATTGTTTTAAATGTATCGGGTATATTTGATATTTAAATTACTTTGTATACACATGCTACAAGCTGTATGGCATATGTGATATTTTTAACTTATGAGGATGCATAATATTTTTAACTTATAATATCAAGTGGAGATCAATCATGCCATGTCCTCCTCGTTGCAAATTTACGTTTACTTTATTAAAATTTGATATTATTTTGGATCTAAGGAAACAGTTTTATAATAAAATTATATTGAATTGCGTTCGTTTAGTACGAGATTTAATGTGAACATATTATAACTACTTTCTAACAACTTTGCTCCAATCACAACTATAAAAGCAAGGGGATGTTCAACCCAAACACACACCGAAGCAAATAAAAAGCAAATAAGCTAAAATTCCCCAAGCTTCACTTTACGAAAAAGTTCCAGAAATGGCTGATGCGGAACAATGGCGATCAGAGGTGCAAGAAGAGGCGCAAGCTGGCATGGACAAAAACGGAGGTACATTAAAATTGTTATATGTTTTATAAGCACTACTGTTTTACTTGTGCGTTGCAACGTTATCAGTATAGTACAAAACTTTGTTTAGTTGTAAAAAAAAAAAGAATAAAACATCAATTTATTAAAGTTTAGAGATTGTATGATAACTTTAGTATTTTACCCCGTTAGACACGCATGGTAAATGGTAATGGTCAAGGAAAGGAATAGTAACTTTATTATAGCTTAGATGACATTGTATAATAATTTTATTTGATTGCAAGTGTTATAAGCGAAAATATACAATAGAAGATAAAAGAGTAATAAAGAAAAGAAAAAAAAAAGTTACCATATGCCACCAAGTGGTTCGGTTGAATGAATAGTGAGAGAAGGAGATGGTTGCTTTAAAATATATATAGAAATGTTATCTTAAAAACTTTAAATATCGTAAGAAGTGTGAGCAAATAATAAAATAAGGTTAATTTGAAAATACTTATATTTCGTGCGGACTGTGAGAACGTCACAATAACCATTCAAATTTAAAATTTCAATTTACACTTAGCATTACTAATAAAATAAAATCTCAAAATCACAATTTACGCGTAAAACTTTAAACGTATTCAAAAATAAATTGTTTTTACACATGAGAAAATTTACCGTTTATACATGTTTAAGCTGTTTTATTTACATATGTGTAAAGATCTTACTCATGAGTGTTTTTTGAAAGAACATCCGAATTATTTAAAAGAAAATTCTTTTTTTTTCATGTTATTTTTTAATTATAATAAGATTTGTATTAAAAACAATGATTTTGATTGATTTTTTCATTTGTTTTCACGGTTTTCACAATATTTAGTGTTTTTATGATAGTGGAGGGTTAAAATGAGAATAAAATATCTTGAAGAATAATAAGAAACAAATTTAAACCAACAAAAATGCTCCAATTGATTTTTTTATTAAATGTTTTAAACCCTAAACTAACTTAATAAATGAATGTAATAATTGTTTTTAAAATATATCCCTACAAAACAAATGTAGGATCCCTTTGTAATGAATTTTAATATGTGTAGGATTTGTTTGAGACACGTAAGATAAATGTATGATGAATATTGATATGTGTAAGAGATATGTAAGATGAATTATGATATATGCAACACACTGTGGTTTTCATTAATTAATTACATCAAGAATAATTAATGTTAGAAGAGGTACATTTTTTTTTTTCATTATGTTATTTGTTTTTTTTTTCTTCTCACATTAAGTTTCTTTTTAAATATATAAGACAAGTATAGTGGAAATGCTATATAATTATAGTGAAAAACCTATGTAACGACCTTATTTATTTATGAAAATTTTAGATAATGTAATATACATGGTTACCCTTGATTGTGAAAATTAGAAAATGTAAAATATAAAGCATTCATTGGCTAGTTCTTAAGTTGTCGCAATAAGATTGGGTTCCTATATGATACCAATCCTTTATATATATGATACCAATCCTATATATATATATATATATATATATATATATATATATATATATATATATATATATATAGGGAAAGGATAATGTGGAAACCCTTGTTATATGGTAAACTCTGAAAACTCTGACTTCCCAATTTTTTTTTATTTTTGAAAAAAATAGGGCATGTAATATACATGTTTTTAAGCATTTTGAGCCAAAAAAATAAAAAAAGCGCCGAGTAGTTTTTTTTTTTTTTTAAAAAATAAAGTTTTGACTAACACATGTTAAGCGAAACTAACACGTGTTAACCATTTGTTACCCGAAGACGGTTTTTTTATTTTTTTAAAAAAAATGGCTCGGCGCTTTTTCCAATTTATTTGCCCCAAAATTCTTAAAATCATGTATATTACATACCCTAAAATTTTCATATAAAAAAAGTCGGGAAGTTAGAGATTCCAAAGTTTACTATATAACAAGGGTTTTCAATATAACCTTATACTATATATATATATGAATATGTATACGGTGGATGGTTTATTTCAGAAGATGTTTTAATACTAGAAGTGCGAGAAGAAGATTAGTAGTTCACATTTTTCATTTAAAAAAATAAGAAATAAGAAAATTTTTGAATGTGTTGTTTATTCAACTATTAAAAAAAAACAAATATATGAAGCAATTTCGTTAATTTATATAATCTACACATGTAAAATTTTTGTGTAGAAAAATTACCTACGCATAATATAACACGTGTCGGAAATAGTTTAAACCTTAAAAAAACATTTGATTGCATTAATTTAAAACACTTTTCTAAAAATAACCTAACCCAATATGTATGTATATAAAATTAAAATTTACAAAATGAATCCGGACTTCTTCGTAAAAAAAATGATTATAATGGAAAATTCATATGCAATTTGTGTGTATGCATAGTCATAGAACACAAATTCCAACCCCACGAATCTGAGAACTCAAATTAACTACATACACTTTTCCTGTTTGAAAATAAAATTATATAGTTTATTATTATTATTATTATTATTATTATTATTATTATTATTATTATTATTATTATTATTATTATTATTATTATTATTATTATTATTATTTGAATTTGGGGAGGCCAGGAAGTGAGGACATAAAACCAGTGAATTATTTCACTACCCAATAAATCACGTCCTATTGAAAGATTATTAGACCAATGGTAACCGAAAATTTTCAAGCCCTATGGGGTATTAATCGACGCGTGGCATGTGAGACTATTAAGGGATTCAAATTAGGATATGGGTGTAGTGATAAGTTGAAAATTTTCATAGAACATCAATCATTTAATATTAATTCTTTATTTTTATTTAAAAAATTTGAAATCTGATTGGCCCTTACCCTTTTTCCACGCCGTTGTTTTTTCCCCTTGCCCCAAAAACGCCCCAATTTATTAGAGGGAGGGGGGGTTGTGCAAATCCATTGGGGGCGTTTTTTACCCCCAAACGCCCCAAACTCCCTTTCATTACACATGGTCTTAGAGTCCCGCGGTCTCATGTTGAATTGTGTCTAATGTAACATCAAAACAATTACAGACGTTGCTGATATTATGGAAGTTGAGTTGCCAGTCGGTGAATTACTGGTCCGGAATGAAAATGGTAACCTACAACAATCAGAACAAGGGGAGGTGAATCGTCACTCCGAAATAAGTTCCAGTCATGTTCAAGAAGAGTTGCAAGTGTCCATAATTAGCTCCAGTCAAGTTGAATGCAGCACATATACCACAGGGATCACTTCCATCCAAAATGGTGAACAGTTCAATATCTCACTTCGTTAAAAATTCATTGTATATTTCTTATTGGAGTGCCATGTGCTATAACGTTTTGTTTAACACTCTAGTAATATTTTAACTTAAAAAACAAAACTAAATACATAGTTTTGAAGAAAAAAATTGTTTAATTTTTTTTAACATTCCCGTATACATATAAATTTTAATAAAAGCGGGTTTGTTTTCCAAATAAAGTATTTCTTGTAAGCTCCTTTCCTTTGGCTTTGTTATGTAATATCAACTGTCTTGTATGCAGTATTGTTTTAGCGTTGATTTATTTTCTTCAATGTTTCTTTGTTTAATCCTCAGAAACGAGTCTCTCTGATGCCCTTAAGTTGAAAAGTTTCCAGAGGATGGAAATTCCTACCGGTGGTGATATGGTATGGTTTGATGGCAAGAAAAGACCACACGAGGAGTCTGTTGATGCAAGTAACAAGCGCGAACGAATAACCTCCTTTCACGCCGTTACCGAGAACCATCTTTTGCAAACAGAATCATCTTCTGCTATAAGCAGCTTTCAAAATACTGATAATTCCGAAGGTGATCATGACTGGTTCCAGGATGAATCTCTTCGTTCCATACGTGTTGTAGCCACTAAAACTGATGAGATTGCTGAGGAAAAATTTGTTCCGGATTGGAGTATTGCTAACAAAGATACGATTGATAAACCAGATTTGGCCAAGATTTTAGTGTACAACCTTAGTACACCTGCTGACTATTTGCGGTACCGAAGCATGGGTGACTCAGATTTCTCGGACCTGACCATGGTTAATCAGGCTGAATCTAATTTCATTACCTCAGAGCTTCACAGAAGATGGGTGGAAGCGGTGGTCAAAATGAATAAACTGCAACTTCAACACAAGCATGAAATTGCAAAGTTACACAATCAACTGCTTGTTTCAACCGAAACCAACACTGAGTTCAACGAGGAGCAAACCATGGTAACACATGGAAATGACTTTCAAACCCAAAGTGATGAGCTTTCTGAGTTATACAAGAAACAAACCAATGCGTACGCTGAGCTGGCAGCTGGTAAGTAATTAAGTTCCATTATTACTTTTTTTCTTGTCACATACCTGTTATATCATTATGGTTTTTCACAGATAATGCTCGTCTAGTGGCTGCGGAAAGGGGATGGCAGGAAAAAGTAGCTAATTTGAGTAAAACGATGAGCGACATCCAAGACACAATCATTCATGATGTTGAAAAACACATCAAAGAAGTTAATTCACTTCATGATACCGTCACTACTCTAGAACAACAAAAACTTTGGTTGTTAACTACTGGTGTCCAACACTTAAGCCATAAGATCCGGACCAGTCCTGAGATGGTTTCTGCTGTTGCTGCGGTGAGTAATGCAACTAACCTGTGTGGTTTTGTCGAAGGATTACAGGCAGGTTATCACTATGCATTAGAAGCAAAGATAGCAATGGAAAGTGTGCCTGATTTTCCTCAGAATGTTGAACAAAATCTAAAACTCGCTGTCTCTGAATTTGATAATCTTCTCGTTCCATTCGTTACAATACTTGCTTCTCACGTGGAGTCTCCGTTTGAAGAAATTCAGGCACTACTACAAGCGCCTACACCAACCCCTAAGGCTTAAATTTATTGTTTGAGTGTTTTACTTTGCTGATGGAATAATTCGACTAAGATGATGTTATCTTCACTTATGTTGGAACAAGTTATGATTTGCCTGGCCTTTAGCATCAGTTATGGTTTAGGCTTTCTTTATATTTCTATTTGTATGTTGTCTTGTATTGTTTTTCAGCCTATGTAAAGGCCGGCTTTTGTCCATCTAATAAATTGCACTGCATTCTCTAGTTATATTTTCTCTATTCCAGTTATATTGCACTTGATTCAACATTCATTTTGATTTAACCTTGCTGAAAGAACCCTTTATGTTTAGATTTTAGATTTTAAGAGTGACACACGGCTTCTAAACTCTTATACATCACTAACCACATTCACAAATTAAAAACCTTCACCCAATTTAATTCACATGGCTTCTCAACTCTTGTAAAGCATCACTTCCTCCCCAATTTCAAAAATCTTACACTTTCACATGGTTCTCAACTCTTGTACAACATGCCTGTTGTAAAAGGAAACATCTCACCAACTTAATCGGCGAGAGGTTGCATATGCTTCCTCATGCACACTTATTGTTGAATTTTAAGTATCATTTGGCGATAGGGTGACGTGGAACAACTTGGGAGCAACAACCTAGCTGGCGCGCGATGATTTAGGGTGATGACTTTGGGACTTCTCGCCAATTCATTTGGCGAGAACTATAATGGGATGACATTTTCCTTATGATACCAATAATCGTGATTTATTAAGCAAAATAAATTTGCGACAAACCCCTTTTGTAAAAGCATGCCCTAAAGTGATTAACTCATGGCCGGTGGCCCATTGGGTGACTATTGACAATGTTACAAGACGTATAGTTTGACAACAAACAATATAGAAGTGAGATAGTTATGTGTCATGAAAAGTCTCAAACCTTGACATATGAAGTTTCATACTTATAGGAATTACATGTCATTTTAGTGTACTAAATTGTTTTTAAGAGCATTCACACTTGTAAAATTACATGTGTTCATAAGCTTTTTTTAATTGTCAAAAGTAGTGCTTTGGTCACAAATCAACAAGGTAACTTTGTGTTCCAAATTAGTTTTGTGAGGTAGAGTGCTATAACGATTTGATAAAGTTCAAGTAATTAGGCTATTGATATCTTGAGACAAATGTTGTTTGAAATATGAAAATAAAGATTTGACAACTAATTAATGACCAATATGATTAGGATATCACTATGATAAAACGTATTAAAATATTGACATCCTCAGGAGGAAACAAGCAAGAATAAAGTAAAATAATAGAAAAGAACAAAACATATACGAGGAAAGCCCTTGATCAGTTTAGATATCGGGTATAAAACTTCGAGAGCGAACAAAAGCCACATGCTTTGATGTTTATATTAAAAGAAATAAAGTGGTACAATTTTGGAAACCAAGGATCAATCAATCTAAGTGTTAAATAGATTTTGTGCATTGTTAGTGAAAATAGAAATAATCAAGTGCCTTAAGTAATTGTCCAAGGTCCCATATTAGTAAAAATGAAGTAACTAATATCCTAAAATATCTGGGATTGCATATACTAAGTCTTTGTAGCCGTTGCAAGCTCCCTTCTTCATTCCCACGACCTCTAACGGGTACCGGCATTGAACAACATTGGTAATAAACCGAATGTTTGAACAACATTGGTACCGACATTGGCTTTTATAGTTATCTTGACGTTTCGATATAAATTTTGTTGTAAACGAGGTAGTATTTGAGCCGGTTCGTTGTTTGTTCAGTTGATATAATGAGCGCGTGATTTGTATTGGTGCCTCAACAAATCGAACTCATACCAATCAAAAGCCGCCGCGAAGCACGGTGATATCACTAGTTAATATAAATATAGTTTAAACCATACAAAACTTCATGACAAGACTCCCTCATAAAAAGACAAATTAATAAATATATTTAGCAAGCATACTAGCCAAAAGTGTTTAAAAGAGAAAAAGGGAATAAGGAATTAACATATATATATATATACATGTATATATGTTGGTGATGAAATTCTTAGGATGTTATTTACTTGCATTGTTTATTTGACATCTTCGGGATACTAAAGGCTATACCGCGTTCATGATATAACTGTGTATTATCCTATGTACATCCTGAGGATGGACTAACAAATCATCTTAAATTTTTTCGAATGCAGGTAAAGCTTGGACTATTATGGTACATGACTGGGTCTTGCTGGATTCTTGGAGACTTAGTTGGTGAACGTTGGGAGCTCGTGTGAACGTGGGAGAGTTTGAAATGGCTAGTGGACTTAGTATTCGATATCCCGGACATCTTGGGATGGAAGTTGTAGTTGTTTACTAAACAGGGATGTTATGGACGATCATAGGACACACATTATTTGTTATTCTTTCATTCTTTGAGCTCACACACACCTACACAACACTCATTGTACTAATAGCCGATCGTTCATTTCATTTCCAAAGTTATAACACTTATTTTTATACTTAATAATAATAACAAAGGCAGGGGCGTTAGTCTCCTCCTGAGGTTTTGTGCCGGCGATCAACATTGATCAAGGGCTTTCCTCGTATATCGAGTGTTCTTAAGTTGGTTTATTTCATTTCTGTTTGATTAATTTACTTTGTTCTTCACAGTTCCATACTAAGGATACAACTGTCAGTTTTCAGACAAAACCGTTGATATCCTAAGCATAATTGTCAAATCATAATCTTTTGCATCATAAACATAACCATCTTCAAGATATAACTGATTTTAAGCATAACAAACATTTTTAGCACACTACCTCACATTTCTAGTTTGGAAAACAAAGTTAATTTTTGACCAAAACAATTTGGCACCCACCGTGGAGCAAGTGGTGCTATTTTTAACAAAAACTTTATTAAAATTTATTCTGAATCAGTTCATCTAAATTTTTTTGACAACTATGGCATCAAACCCAAAATATGTATCCTCATCCATGCCATCCTCAACCTCTGCCCAAAATATGCCTTTACCACTACCTCCTACATTCTCAAGGAGCTCTGATTTAGTGGCTCGAACTGCTCCTCAATCTAGTTTCAGATCCGGGATTGGTGCATCTGGTTCAACTCCCCCTGTTTTGGTGTCAAATGAAAAGGTCCTATCCATGTTTACTATGGTTAAGGACCAAATGAAGAAACAGTTGAAGACCAACCAGATGTTGACGAGGGAGATCCAATTTCTCAAGGCATCATCCTCAAAGAGGCTAGCAAAGGATGTGGTGGCACCCTTACATCCTCAACCTCTACCCAAAACATTACTTGGTAATGACAAGTAGGAGAATTAATTATTTCTTACGAATGAGTGAATATATCAATCTTGGATTGAATAGTTTGTCAAAGATCTAAAACACTACTTTGGTTGTTAGGGAAGGTTTTAAATTTGTATTTACTTTTATTTCGATAGATTTTCTCGCTTCATATTGCTGGATTTCTTCTGGCCTGTTACATCATGGTTTGGGCCATCAGTATTTTGCAGCATCGAAGACAGAGACAGGTTTGCCTATGTTTACTCGTATTCTTGTAACCTAAAAAATTGTCATATACGAGGTGAGGGTTAATTAGTTGAGGAAATAACCTGCAAGTTGTTTTAGTTGATATAAAACTATGGTAGCGGTCTGCCCTGGGGATGATATGTGCCTTATCGATGGTAGTGGTCTTCAGTACTGTTACAAGGACAAGAACTTAATTTTTTTTCCTTCTTCTTTGTCTATTTACAAAAATGTTCACTGATTTTCCTTATAAAACCTTAGTGTTCTAGGACGATGGTATATTTGACTTGACAATAAACAACCGCCTTAAGGATTGAGATCCTGAGCGCTTCAATCAATTCTTGTTGCTGCTGCTACTGAAGCACTGGAAAAATTTCGTGTTGAAAGTAAAAAAGACAGTTTCAAAACTGCCTTAACTCCTGTTACAACCACTTCACATCTTAGAGGGTGTTTTATGCACGTTTTGAAACTGTTAGCCGGTCGCATGTCCCTTTTTAGCTTGACTTATTAAAAGTTGTTGGCATGACATCTTATTTTTCATTTTTGACTAGTAATTGTATATGCCATGCTGCACCTAATGTGACATTAAATTTTTTTTAAATGAATATTTTTGTAACATTTGTAAAATCACCTTTTCACTAATTTCACATAACATTTTTGTATCCGTGGCATCTGATGTGGTGCGTGGCATTGCATCAATTAAGTGTCACATAAGCACTAATAGATTAAATCACATTGTGTGTTTCTCGAAACTGATCTCAGTTTCTCCGATTGACTTCCTGACAAGTTCTTTTAAGACAAAATGCACCTGAAAATTTATTTACAAATACGTTGCATCTTTATAAAACCTTTTTATTAATGGCGACTTTACAGAAAAGAATGGACTTGGCAAGTGGCTTAACAAGTCAATCAAGACAAATATGATTGGAGCTTTGAACATGTTGGGACTCGCCAAGCGAGTTGGAGCAAGGTTTGAAAATTGATAGTTTTTTCTTATCTATTTTGCTGCAATATATTAAAATTAATAAACTGTTGTTCCTGTGCCTACAGAATTCTGCTGACTTCAACTTCAGAGGTTTATGGAGACCCTCTTGTACATCCTCAGGTTGAGAGCTATTGGGGAAATGTCAACCCTATAGGTATTGCTCCCAGACCGCTTGTTTCTTTTACTATTGTAAGTAGAGTATTTTCTAAATCATATTTGTGTGAATTGCAGGAGTTAAGAGCTATGATGAATGAAAATTAGTAGCTGAGACATTGATGTTTGACTATCATAGACAACATGGAATAGGTGAATCGCCTCACTTGTGACACACATAACATATAATTAGAGTTATGATTTTGCTAATCAAGTTTTTATATTCTAATTGGTTTTTGCAACAAAAATACGGGTCGCTAGGATCTTCAATACATATTGTAACACCCTAAATAAATATATATAGTCCAAATATGTGATACATAGAATTGAATATTGTTGTTATTTAAGTTATGGGTGATAGTATCATTACGTAAACTTAGGGTACCATCTTCGCCATACGAAGAAACATGAAGGGTTTTAGTAGAAAATGAAAATGGTACATTACCATTTTAGTGAAGCCACGTAGGACAACCAGTATCATCAAATTACATCATTCATAATTATTACCAGGTGAGATCCCGTGTGGAAACACACGGGAGTATTAAAACCCGCTTTAGGCCCAACTAATAGACTGCCTGCACGTTAACCAATGACGCATCGCCAGACAAAGCCTCTGTTTCGAGACGTCGGTTTATATTGACACATCAACAGACCAAAGCATTAGTTAATAATAACACTGAGGCAACAGATCGCCTGTAATTCAACTGTTTCTAATTGAACGTCTGATTCAAACAACTGTTAGTTTAACGGTTTTTTTCAAAACAGTTGTTCCATCGAACAGATCTTACTAACAATGACTTCGCATACATTTTTAACAATTATTCTAATCGATATTTTCATCATATAAGAATAAAAAATTAAATATTAAAGACATAATATATAAAATAAAATTTTCATTATAAGTATAGACGTAAAAATATAAAATACATTTAAATAACTATTCTGTGGTACTCAACACTTCATTCAATCTCTTGTTCTTCTCTTTAACAAAGTTTCTGTAGATAACACATTTTTTGTATGTCCTCACTGAACTTTTCGTTCGACCTTATGTTTTCCAACAGAAATGAAGAGGCATTCCACATTTCCCTTGATACATCCGTAGCAATGACTTGATTCAATTTCAGATTGGTCTTCCATATGTGATGTTCCAACAGTCGTGTAGCACCTTCAATAACTTGAAGAATCTCAAATTCTTCATCTTCTTTAAAACAGTCTAAAACGATTTTTTGAACATCTGACATTTTAGACCACTGGCTGCTCCTACTGGAATCCATGTTGCTGGTATTTTTAGAAGATTGATAAACCTATGCAGATGTATAAAATACATTTAAATAGTGTGCTATACAAAGAAATGAAAATCCAGTTTTATAGTAAATATATACATTAACTATAATGAATCTATTAACTGCAATGAATTAGCTATCATGAATTTATTAATTACAATTAAGTTTTATTAATCTTGGATACACATGGTATTAACTCGTTTATTTTCCCACTAAGAAAACTTTTCAAATTCTTTTTTTTTAAATAGATATTTCAAGATAAAAATAAATTCGTACTACTAATTAACAACATTTGTAGAAATGTGAAAATGAGATATTTAGGTCTTTTATATTATAAATAAATAAATCATACTTAAATACGTAGTACTGTCAATAAACAATATATTAATCTTAATTTGATTAAAAACTTCTCCTCTTTTATAGGATGTGTGTGTGAATTAAAGAATACACTAAGTATTGTTAATTTTTTTTTTTTTTTAACTTTATCAGTTGGATTTAAAGTAAACATAAAGTTGTTAGTTACTTTCTGTACTTTTTATATATTTTTAATAGAAAGAAAGACAATTGCAACAAACAATAATAATAAAATAATATTATTAATAAAGTAACTTCAAAACCGTAATCATTATTTTTGGGTCTTTTTTACAAAATATGTTGAGTTTACAACTCTTGCTGAAAAAAAAGTCTTCTCGTGTTAAACAGCGGACTGTTTAATAAAACACTCGATCTATCGTTAAAACAAAAACTGTATTTTGTAACGTCTGTTCATTTCACAATATCACTTAATCATATACTGAGACAATATATCTTTTGTACGCTAACCACTGACGCGTCGACAGATCAAACGTCTGATTTGAAACATCGGTTTAGATTGACACATCAACAGAACAAAGCAAGCCGTTAGTATAGAATATTTTTTTAAACACTATTTAAAAGACTGTTGATTAAAAGAAAAATCGTATTTAGTAACTTCTTTAAAAGCCCCCCGTCTATATAGCAGAATTATTAAAACTGTCTATTTAAAACACTTTTTGTTACGACAGATGTAAATTCAAGTGTTTGGTTCAAACAGGTGTTGACAGTCGCTACCAACAACTATAATGCATTTAAATTTATAATGTTTGTTTAATAAAACTCAATCATATGTTTATTTTAACCGCAGACTGTTTTATTATACACAACTTATATCTAGAGCAATAACATTATACACATTTCAATAATGAATCTGTGATTAACAATTGATGAAATCTTTTTCTTCTCTTTAACAAAGTCTCTGCCAAACAGCTGTTATACGATTCAACCATATTATTATAATTCAATAATTTGAGTTAAATATTTAATTTAACAAAAATAAATACAAAATGCAAGACTTATAATAAAATAAATACAAATGTATTTAAAACACTACTTTAATGACAATAGAATTACAATATATGACTTTACAAACTACATAAAGATCCAAGGAAAACATAAAAAAAAATTATTTCCAACAACAAAATCATAGAGAATGTTACTTCTTGCCAGCATCATCGGAAAATTTTGTAATGTCATCCAGTTCTAAAAGACCTAACGACTAAAGGGATCATCTCTTTGCTAGTCACCACCAAAAGGAAATATCACTTATCCGAAGATCAAGAAGATTCATGCATATATTCATCGAGATATTTCCAAATTTAAAATCCAAAATCCAGGATAATAAATCTAAAAGCCAAGATAATTGACGATAAGGAACCTGTGCAGCATATATATAATAAAATAATAAGGGATTGATGTTTTCCTTTGATTGTACGAATCATCGAAAAACATCAATTCCCCTTTTCTTCTTAACAAATTGAAAATAAAAAGGGGAGGTATATATGTAATAATAAATTGATGTTTTCCTTTGATTGGAAAAATCATTGGAAAACACCAATTCGAAGATGGTTACCAACAAACAGTTGGTAATCTACTTTCCTTTGATTATAAGAATCTTTCGTTGAAACAAACTTTAAAAGTAATATAATATCATAATGCATATTGAATGGAGAGATGTAAAGTGAGAATACTGAAGATGAATATTGAGAAGTTATCCCGTTTTATAGGCTGAAATATAACTACAATTTGCGAAAATTACATATACCCCCTACAAATTTCATAAATTACATATATACCCAAGTAAAAATTTTATTTACATATTTCCACTTCTCAAACTTCATGAAATACATATATATACTCAAGTAAAAATTTTATTTTACCTATTTCCCATTGCCAAAAACTAAAAATATGAAATATACCCATTCTATTATTAAGCACCTCATATCATTACATATTATGATGAATTTATTGATATGAGGGCTTATAATGATTATCTAAGAGTGTTTGAACACTCGTTTTGGTCAAATCAAGCAGGAGGATGCATGGAAACATTTTGATTGTTACATGTTCTTAGGGCTCATAACTTACTAAGTTGGAAAGATTGTATGTGTGACACCCGACATATTTGGCTTAAACATTCTAGTAACATCTAAGTCTACCTTAGCGGGAAACGTTTATAAACGAACTTAACTGGGTTAGTTGAGTTGGGTCAAGTTAGGATTGTCCAGGGTACAATGATCGCGAGGATCATTAGGAGTCGTTTTGGGAATACACTAGTACCGGGTTCCGTTGTTGGTGACATTACATGAACTAATTAAGTATATGTGTAGATTACGGGTCGTATGGTGGATTATATACATAGATATGTTTAAATGATGTGTAAATGATTATCCGTGCTTAAATATGTTAAACATAGACTAAGGTTGCATGCTCATATGTTAAGGTATGTTAGAATGCGTTAAACACGACAAACTGGAAAACTAGAAAAACATGGATTCTGGTTCGACCACTTCGAGTGGTCGAAGGAAGAATTTTGCTTGGTTCGACCCTTTGTAAATGGGCGAACCTGGGATGTGGAATTGAAAGAATTCCCTTCGACCAGGACAGGGCTCATTCGACCCTATGGAAGGGTCGAAGGAGGCTACCTTCGACTACTTACATGGGGCGAAGGAGGATCAGTATAAATACCAAACTTTGTCATTTGTCACTATTTCACAAACCCTAACCGTCTCAAAACACTCCCAAACGATTTTAATCACTAAGGAAGGAGTTTTTGCTCTTCTTTTTCATAATCTAACCTATCTACAACATCTAAACAAGAATCCAAGGTGTGTTCTTGATCCTAAACCTTTTTAAAGCATTTTAATTCGTTTTCATCTAACCCTAATTGTCCGGATCTGTTCTAAGGGTGTTTTCGTGATTAAAAACCTTTTAAACATCTTTCTAAATCAAAACCTTATCATTTAAACATAGGTCTTCATGATGATAAACATATGTAAATTGTGTAATATGTGGTGTTATGTGTTGTTCAATGATTTGCTGCTGTATCTATGATAGGAACATGATATAGGATTGTTATTAATGCTAGTTTATTGTTGTTTAGGGTTAAAGAGGGATAAATGGTGATATTATGGATATTTGGGGGTTTTAACGAATCTAGACTTGATGCATGATATTTATGATCAATAGAACTAATAGGGAAAGATCGAACACTCGACAAACTGAGCATTTTAAGTTGAACATGGATCGATTTCAAAAGTTTCCAAATTAGGTAAATAATCCATGCATGATAGTGACGTTTCCATAATTCTAACCATTTTGGGAAAGGGCTGAAATGGACGTATTATTGGGGGAAATCGGTGGGGTTTTTTAGGAATATGTTATTCATACTTGACTGCTGTGTTTGATGATGTTTCGAGGTGTTTCGAATGTGTTTGAAGCGTTTTTAGGAAAATTTGTACAACAGGGGCGAACCTGGACTCCTTCGACCGATAGAAGGTGCGAAGGAGAGAATCCAGGGTCGAACCTGGGTTATGTTTGGGCGAACGTGGTAAAACGGTCGAAGGAGACATCAAACGGTCGAACGAAACATAAAACGGGCGAAGGAGACTTAAAACGGGCGAAGGAGACTTAATCTGACTGGTTCGACCGTTCTGATGCAGAAATGAGATTTTTGATACAAACTAAGTGTTTTATGCTTGAACCTTGTGTGTAATCTATGTGTACTTGATTAGTTAGGGTAATGAGTCACCAACGGGATGTCGGGTCGGTCTAGTGTGTCGGTTAAACATTTAAACACGATTTAGAACATACTTGGTTACGATCGATCTGGACAATCGGGGACTAGATAACCTTATGGTTATTAGTCGGGACACTTATGTGAACATTTTGATAGATCTCCGGTAGAGGGATTATCAAGGGCTTAGCATTTTTACTTGTAACCGAAGAACGCTATCTAAGGTGAGTTCACGGCCCCACTTTTACTGCTTTAACTTTTGGGGGGAGAAAACATGCGTTAAACTATTTTGGTAACATATGTCATACTATGGTTTTTAATTTGTATTGCTATACGATCTTTGAAAGTCCCGGGGGAAACCATGAATGTGCGGGGATGCACAACGGGGGAAATGTGGATAGATCTATTGGGCGTGACCTGCCCCACTCGTCGGCTTGGAGGGCCGGGCGGGTGCATATTGTCTCAAACAGGAACATTGGTATCATGCTGAACATTCGGGCTGCTTAAACATATGCTAAACATTGCTAAACGTGTCTAGTAATGGTTTCCAATCGTAATAGTAATAAAACATACGCCTAGCTAGCGTACTTGGTAACATTGATATAGTATGGACATGGTAACGTTTCGGTAACATTATGGTAACATATTGAACAAACCTGTGAACTCACCAGCATTATATGTTGACGTCTTTTTGGCATGTTTTTCTCAGGTCGCTAAGGTAGCAACGAATGGAACTAGGCGCACGGGTCTGCATTGGCGTCTAGATTTAGATCATGTTTTGTGATAAACACTTGGTACAATTGGGTCTATGGTTTGTAACATGTTTAATGCTTCCGCTACTGGTTTTGAGTTTATGAAAACTATGTCTTTTTGAATGTCATGTATCTTTATATAGAGTTGTTTATTGTGATCGTTGACTTGGATCCTGGTTTGTCATGCGCCTCGCGGTAAAACTCTGCAAGTGGAAATTTGAGGGTGTGACAGTATGGGACACAAGTTGTATGATGCAAGGAATGTGTTGTATTACTTGTCGTGAATATAGTTTAGTAAAAGAATTTGGGTACAATAGTTATTTTCGAATGTATTTTTAATAGAATGGGTATATATGTAATTTATGAAATTTTGTAAGGGGATATATGTAATTTAAATTTTGGGTTGGGTTGGGTATATATGTAATTATAGTTAAAAATAGGGGCATACATGTAATTAATCTTTTCAAATTTAATAGTTGGATTTCAACTACAACCTTGAAAATTAGTTTTTGAAATTTAAATTTAAGTTTTGCATAAGTAGATTTATTCACCGTTGTACCCTATAAAAAATTACTGATGATGGCCTCGACATTTTAACTTGTAATCAATATTTAACAAAATAATTATAAATTTAAATTACATCAGTCCTTTCAAATTCATAATTACAAAGCAGTTAACCTAGCCCTAAAGGTCATTTGACGAGCACTGTACAAAACGAACGATCTAAAAAATTAAATGGAAAGATACCATAAATTTAAAAATTAATATTTTACATTAAATAAAAAATTAAAACTATTGTTCATAAACACTATAAAAAAAGAGAAACAAACTTACAAACTGAAAAGACGAATTACTCGCCTTTTATAGAGTAAAAAATATTAGTTTTTTCAAGTACAAAAAATAAAATAATAAAATATAATGTTATAAAGTATTTACTATTATACATTAAATTTAAACAATATATAGTCTTTTCAAATTCAATTACAACGGGTCGAGAATTTATGACTTTAATAGCATAATAACTATTCACATAAAGGAAGTAGATGGACAGTAATTAATGATAGATGTAATTTACTTTACTATTGTTAAAAACTTAAAAACACTTTTTGTTCTCATTCATCCAAGATATTATTTTTAATTATTTTTATTAAAAAACAAAAAGTATTTAATGATATTTTGTGACACCCGGCATGTTTGAGTCAACACTTTATGAACACATAAGTCTACCTTAGCGAGAAACGTTTATAAACAAACTTAACTGGGTTAGTTGAGTCGGGTCAGATTAGGATTGTCCAGGGTTCAATGATCTGGAGGATCATTGGGAGTCATTTTGGGGAATACACTAGTACCGGGTTCCGTTGTTGGTGACATTACATAAACTAATTAAGTATATGTGTAGATTATGGGTCGTGTGGTGGATTGTATACTTATACTTGCTTAAACGATGTACAAATGATTATACGTGCCTAAATATGCTAAACATAGACTATGGGTGCATGCTTATGTGTTAAGATGTGTTAGAATGCGTTAAACACGACAAACTGGGAAAAGGTTAACATGTGTTAAAAAGTGCTGTTGACATGTGTTAAAAAGTGCTGATGACCTGAATGTGGAAATAGTGGGCGAATGTGGAAATGGAACTTGAAAAATGGGCGAACGTAGAAACAAAGTGGGCGAATGTGGAAAAGTTCCACATTCGACCATTACAAATGGGCGAATGTGGAAAAGTTCCACATTCGACCACATAAAAGGGGCGAACCTGGACTGGGTATAAATACCATCCTTAGCCATTTTTCACCATTTCACAAACCCTAAACGCCTCCAAACACTCTCTATCAGCTATTATCATTGGGGAAGGAGTTTTTGAGCTTGTTTTTCATAACCTAACTCTCTAAATCATTACAAGTGAAAATCTAAGGTGTGTTCTTCATTCCAAATCCTTTTTAAACAATTTTAACTTGTTTTCATCTAAACCCCAAGGGTCCAGATCTGATATCAACCTATTTTATGAATAAAAACCTTTCCTAACCAAAACCTATTCATAAACAATGAGTTTTTATGCAAATAAACATGTGTTAGTATGATATTATGCATTGTTTGATGATTACTTGTTGTATAGATGATATGACAACAACCTAGGGCTGTTATTAATGATGGGTTATGATTGAAACATGTTACCTTTGATTGTTTATGGTGTTTTGACTATTAAAGGGGTTTTTAGTTAGATTTAGGGCTTGTTTTTGGATGGTTATGATAAGGTTATGATAGGGGTTTCTTGTTCATGATGATTTAAGTATGATGAGCTGATGATTGATTAAATTTAGAAAGTTTCCTAATTGGGTAATGATTTCATGCATGATGATGTGACATCTCCATAATTTACTATTTTAGGAAACTTGTAAAAATGGATAGATTTTGGGGTAAAATCGGCAGGGTTTCGTAGGAATATGTTAATGATGCTTGACTGCTGTAACTCATGATGTTTCGTGATGTTTTCGGATGTTTTCGACGCGTTTTTGGGAAAATCTAACAGCAGGGGCGAACCTGGAATACCTTCGACCAGCCGAACGGTCGAAGGTGGACTCCCAGGGGTCGAACCTGGAAACCAAGGGGCGAATGAACCATAAAAAGGGGCGAAGGTGGAAAAAGGGGGCGAAGGTGGAAGTTTAAAGCCACCTTCGACCACTCAAAGCCACGTTCGGCCCTACGATAACAAAAATGAGATTTTTGATACGAACTAAGTGTTTTATGCTTGAACTTTGTGTATAATCTATGTGTACTTGATTAGTTAGGGTAATGGGTCACCAACGGGATGTCGGGACGGTCTGGAATGTCCGGTTAACGTTTAAACACACTTTTTAACATACGTAGTCAAGATCTGGACAATCGGGGACTAGTTAGCCTTCGGGTTAATAGTCATCACACTTATGTAAACTCATTGATAGGTTGTCATTAGTTGGGATTATCATACACGTGTTGGAATTCTAGTTACCAGAAGACGCACTCTAAGGTGAGTTTCACGGCCCCACTCTTTTACTGGTTTTACAATTTCGGGGGAGAAAACATGCTGTGTTCTTTAAACGTGTGTCAAATGTGTTTTTCCTAAAAGGCGTGACAACTATGTTTTGGGTACTCATGTATTCACTACGTTTTGGGAATGTTCATTTGGGTTCAAGGTATTCATTTATGTTCCGTATTATATGGCCTATGTTGTGGCAGTTCGTTAGCCGTGGTGCGGTAGTTCGTTAGCCTCTATGTGGTAGTTCGTTAGCTATGTTATAGTAGTTCGTTGGCCATGGGATGGTAGTTCGTTAGCTATGGTAAAGCAGTTCGTTGACCATGGGATGGTAGTTCGTTATCTTCGGTGGGCGATAGTTCGTTTGGGAGGTTCGTTATGAAGTTCAAACATTTAACGAGTGTTTTCATCGGTCGGTAGTATCATGATGGTCTTTCAAAAGTTCGTGAAACGTTTTACTTAAAAACCTGTGAACTCACCGGCATTATTTGCTGACGTTTTTAGCATGTTTGTCTCAGGTCGCTAAAGTAGCAGCTGTCGATAGGCGCACGGAGTCTCACGGCGTCTAGGATTCATGTGCATCTCATTTAGTATTTTCAGATTTTCGTACTTTTGATTTCACGTTGTAATAAAGTTTTACGCTTCCGCAGCGTTGGATCATTTATGAAAACTTAATGGTTTGATTATGTCATTTTTTACGTATCATATAGTGTTGTTTATTGTGACCGTTGACTTGGATCCTGGTGTGTCACGCGCCTCGCGGTAAAACCCCGCACGTGGAAATTTGAGGGTGTGACATATTTCCATGGCAAACATTTTTAAGAAATAATAACATGAAATATACTCACCGTAACTAATATTTTAATATATGTAAACTGAATATTTACATAAAAGTCACTTAAGTTATTATAAGCATCAATAATAATTAGTATGAATTTTATAATTATGTTCAATGTCATAAAAATAACTTTGCCATAGAAAGCTAATCTAAGTTCCAGTTATACAATATTTGATGACTTGTCAACGAATGTTGTCAAGCAGCTGTCATCCATTACAATTTAAAATTAACGTCTTTAAAGCAAGCTGTCAATATACAATAATTTTGAAAGACTGTATTAAAAGACTGTTCATTAAACAAATGTAAATTCAAGTGTGTGGTTCAAAGAGTTGTTGACTTAAACAGTTCCTGCTAACAACTATAACATATTTACATTTTTTATATTTGTTTACTAAACATCAATCATCTGTTGATAAATCGTAACGTCTGTTTCATTCACAAAGAAGTGCATCAGTTTAATAGATTTTTCTAAAAAAACTGTGTTTAAAATACTGTTGATAAAAACAGATGTTACTCTATACGTATATTCATCCAATTGTTTGCCTTAAACAGTCTAAAGTAACAATGAAATATCATTAACATTTTTATTTTTAGCTTATTAATAAGTGTATCATCTGTTGATTTTAACAGTAGACTATATTGATATAACTAATCAGTTGTATTATATTCAAATTTCTATTTATCATAAAATAAATGTATATCATCATCATATAATGACAGGAAAAAATATCAAAAAAATTTCAATATATTTAGAGCAATAATATTATCAACTACATTTCACTAATTAATCTGTAAATTTTCAACAGTTCATTCAATCTTTTCTTCTTCTCTTTCAAAGGAATTGATGAGGCCATCCATCGCTAAGTTGATACTTTGGTAGCAATAACATGATTATATATCAAGATCGTCTACAAAATATGATGCTCAAGCAGTTTTGTGCCACTTCGATTACTTCAAGATTCCACAGGTCTTCATCATTATAAAACCTTAAAAACCATTTTCTAAAAAGTATAAAACGATAACAACTCGTATTTAAATGTCATCCAGTTCTAAAAGACCTAAAAATTGAAAATAAGGAACTGGGGGTGCTGGATACAATATAAATGAGGAATTGATGTTTTCATTTAATTCTATGAATCATTGAAAAACATCAATTGTATTTTCCTTTGATTGTAAGAATCTTTAAAAACTTTGCGAAGATATTTGAAAGTAAAATCATTATGCATATGTGATGGAAAGATATATGTGAGAATACTTAAACGAATGTTTAGAGATTGAAAATGAATATTGGGAATTCATCCTCTTTTATAGGCTGAGTAGACTAACTATTAGTAAAGTTGGTTTTCAATATTTTTTATTATTTTTATTTATTACAAAACAAACACTATTTAATTTATACTCATTTGAATCTATAAATCATATGAACTTTTTTACTTATGTCATAAATTAAAAAAATGAAAATACATTTTATAACAAAAAAAAAAAAAACAATAATAAAACAAAAATGTTAATAAAGTAACTTCAAAATCATACTTAATATTTCGACGTCTTTTATAAAATCTGTTGTCACTAAAATCTGTAGAAGGAAAAAACGTTATATCAAAAACTGTAGAAGGGAAAAACCATAAAACAATTCAACGTAAGAACATTTTTCGTGACACAATTAAAGTTGTTAATAAAGTATCAGTATAAAGTTAAAAAAAAAAGAAACATTTTCAAATTGATAAATAAAATCATAATATTTGTAAAACAACTCTTCATATTCTATTTTAAAATGAAACAACTCTTCATATTTTTTTTATTTAACAATCAAAATTAGTGCCAGACCATTAATACTGTTTACCAACATTTGTTCAAACATAACATGTGATGTTTTAATCTCATTTTTTATATTAAAAATAGTGTTTAACTTGTGTTTTATTTAAATTTGACATGAAACGTTATTTTATATATACGACTAAGAATAATAAATATAATTAAATTATTTATGTATATAAATTGTCAATTTAACTGTGACGATCGGGAAAATTTTTCTTTTTATCGCTTCGTTCACTTTGACTTCGGGAAATTTTCGGGCCGAAAATTCTTTCAACAGGGGGATGATGTGACACCCGGCATGTTTAGCTTAACATTTTATAAAACACATAAGTCTACCTCAGCGAAAAACGTTTTCAAACATACTTAACTAGGTCAGTTGAGTCGTTATGATGGTTCCGGGAATCATCGGGAGTCATTACAATGATCCACGGGATCATTGGGAGTCGGTCCATAACCATGTGAACACGGATGTGTGATTTGTAAAATCGCTGGGTTTAACGCACACACGTAAATCTCGAGTCCTGGGAATTGGTGAACGGATGGGAAAGTGTTAGTTATCATGCATTATCTGCTTACAATCATTATATGACTTGCCGGTATGTGAATACGTGTTTATATGTGTTAAAATAATGATTACGCGTAATTGCATGACAATATAGGTGATTACGCGTAATTGCATGACATTATAGGTGATTACGCGTAATTGCATGTAAATAGGGGGTGATTGGCCCAATCGCCAGTAAGTCATGCGATTGGGGGACATTTATTGGCGATTAGAGCTCCAATCGCTAGTAGTACATGCGATTAGGAATCCTAATCGCCTAACTGCTGCGTAATCGCCTGACGCGTACTAAACGACTAGAAACGCCTATAAATACCACCTTTATGTTTTAAAACCTCATTTGTGAAACCCTAATACACCCCAAAGCCACCCCACACCTTATTCAACCTCTGCAACACGTTTTTGATCAAGAAATCACATTTCCGCTTTACACCTCATAATCTTACAATATCAAGGTGTGTTCTTCATCCCTAACTTTTGTAATAATATTGTTTTGATCCCTAAAGGTCCAGACCTGATTTCTAAACATGTGTGTCTTTAAAAACTCATTAAAAATCAGTTTCTAAACAAACCCAAACCTCTTTGCTTGTTATATGCGATGTATTCATGCAAGATAGGATTTTTATCGTTTAAACATGGTTGTTCTTGTATTATTAATATGTTTCTGATCTAAACGAGTTGATATGATGTTAACCTAGGAGTTTGAAGGTTCATAGATGTGTAATATTGATATTAGGCGTTTTGACCCGTTTGAATGATTATGGAGGATTAATGATGATATGTTGTGTTTTGTTGATTGTTTGAGGTTAGGGTTTACTCTAGGATGATGCTATAATAGTAGGATATTGTCGGACAACGTCATTATGCGATGAAATATGGATATTTGCTATTTAGGGTAAATTTTGCATGATGATGTGATGTTTACATGATAGTTATGCTATTTTGGGAAAACACTTGCATTCAGGACGGCTAGGATGATGATAAATTGGGGGGGTTTTTGCTTGAAATAGTTGGATTAATGTTTTGGGTTTGATATTGGGTGTTTCCACATGATTCGGATCTGATTTGGAGGGTTAAACGCGCAAAAAGACGGCACAATGAAGCAGGGGCGATTAGGAAACCCTAATCGCCTATAGTAGGGGCGATTAGCCCCCAATCGCGTGTAACAAGAGGCGATTGGGAGCCCAATCGCCAGTATGTCGAGTGATTATAATTCTAATCGCCATTTTCACCTTCCTAATCACCAGTTGACTTTTTCTAATCGCGTGTACTGCTGCTATATATGTATTTTCGCATCCCGGAACACGGTTTGACACCTAGGAACATGTTAGGAACCCCGTGACATGTCCAATAACTTAGTTATAGGTGTTCAGACTTGTTTATACGTTAATTGGGCGTTATGCTAGATAGGGTGAATGTTTGCGCATGCTAAGTGTTTAACTGCATAAGTTGCATGATATCTTGTATGTGGCTAACACGTTGGATGTCAGGTCACCAATGGGATGTCGGGTTTGGTCTGGTTTGGTCGGTTTAACGTTTAAACAGGTTTTCAACATACATAGTCATGGTTTGGACAATTTGGGGACTGATTAGCCTTCGGGTTAGTAGTCATCACACTTATGTAAACTCATTGATAGGTCGCCAGTAGTAGGGACCATTACACACGTATCGGATTTCTAGTTTACTGAGGACGCACTCTAAGGTGAGTTTCACGGCCCCTCTTTTATACACTTTTTCTCGGGGGAGAAGCATGCCACACGTTTTAACAAATACAACGTTTATGTTTTGAAACGCAACACTTTTTGAAATGCAATGCTTATGAAACGCAACACTTTTTGAAACGCAAGCCTTATGATACGCAACACTTTTGAAACTCAACGCTTATGAAACGCAACACTTTTGAAACGCAACGCTTATGAAACGCAACGCTTGTTTTAAATTACTATACGATGAAACGCAACGCTAAGTCCCTGGGAAACCATGAATGTGCGGGGCACAACGAGGGAAATGTGGATAGATCTATTGGGCTTGACGAACCCCACCGATGGCTGGGAGCCGGGCGGGTGCATATTGTCTTTATTTTCGGCAACTCAAACACGGGTAGCAACACACGCAACACTTGTCAGTAATGGTTTCAGCAACACACTCGTAGTAGTAAGGAAACGTTTGTTATGTACTTAAAGGTTTTGCATAATTGGTACTTTTGAGATGAAACTCTTTACGCTTGAAACGCTTTGTGAGCTTAAAACCTGTGAACTCACCAGCATTATATGTTGACGTATTTTTGACATGTTTTCTCAGGTCGCTAAGGTAGCAGCATTGGGTTTAGGCGCACGGAGTCTCACGACGTCTAGGATCCATTTGCATTTCATTTTGAGTATTATCAGACTTTCATGTTTTACTTTTGAGTTGTAATAAAGTTTTATGCTTCCGCAAGCGATGGATTAATTATGAAAACTTAATGGTTTGCTTATGTCGTTTTTACATATCATATAGTGTCGTTTATTGTGACCGTTGACTTAGATCTTGGGTTGTTACGCGCCTCATGGTAAAACCCCGCACGTGGAATTTGAGGGTGTGACCGATTGGTATCAGAGCCAATGGTTATAGTGAACTAGGATTGCATGTAGAGTGTAGTCTATAGCCGAGTATCACACACGTTAGACAGTCACACATAGTTACGAGTCATGTCATTTAGTAAACATACTAATCTTGTCGGGTTGTCGGTGTCCTCATCACACAGTATCGTATTATCTATCCTTGGACTATTTCGACACTTATTCTATCTTCTTCTTCGGGTTTGAAGATGAAGGGGCTTATCGCTTATACTTGGCAGTAGTGTACATTGGAGTGGCTTTGGCACATTCTTGAGATTTTTCTGGGATTTAGATATCTCCCCTCTATGCTCTAATGTACATACTTGCCTACACACACACACACACACACACACACACACACTATCCTGCACTAGTGCTTGTCATAGTACCCCCTGAGTGATTGTTCACTTTGGGGACCTTCGTGCGATAACGGTTTCTTTTAGGAATGTGGGTGTCGGGTGATTGGAAGTTCTAGCTAGGAGCACGCCTAGAAGACCATGTAGAGCGATTTGTTATTTCGGGTGCACACGAAATCATAAATCGAAATGCATGAAAATCTTGGTGGACTTCGGGTTCGGACAGATGATTATGCTGGAACCCTGTTCTAAATTCGTTTGGTCACTAGTAGTTTGATCTAGTAGTGATGCTGAGTATCTTGTTTGTGTTTTTGCATAACATGTCTGGTCGTGCTGGTGGACGTACTGGGGGACGCCGTGGTGGCGGCGGGGGTCGCAATGGCGGTGGACGAGGTGGTGGGAACATCACCATGACTCAGGCGGAGTTGGAGCACTTGTTGCAGCAGCAGTTGAACTATGCGTTGGCTACTTTCCAGGCTGCTCAGAAGACCATGGGAAATACTAATCAGGTGTAGTCTGGGTGCACCTACAAGAAGTTCATGGATTGTAAACCCCATTACTTCAATGGGACTGAAGGGGCAGTGGGACTGCTCTGGTGGTTGGAGAAGATCGAGTCGGTGTTCGCTATGTGTAACTGTCCTGACGCTGATCGCGTCAAGTATGCTTCTGCTACCCTGGAGGGTCATGCCCTGACCTGGTGGAACTCTACCACTGCTAGCCTTGGCTTGGGTGAGGCCAATGCTATGTCGTGGTCTGAGTTTGTTCAGATGTTGCGAGCGGAGTATTGCCCGAGGGATGAGATTATGAAGTTGGAGCATGAGTTCTGGAATCTGAAAATGGTTGGGTCAGAGATCGAGGAGTTTACTCCTAGGCACAACGAGTTGGTTGTGATGTGCCCCGGTTTGGCTACACCGGAGTACCGGAGGATTGAGCACTACGTTGCTGGGTTGGTGCCGGAGATTGCTGGGCTTGTTGCCGCTGCTGATCACACTACTATGTTGGCCACTGTTCGGGCAGCTCACAAGCTGACCAACATGAAGGTTGCTGAGGGCGTTCTACCTCCGAGGGGTGCTGTTGTGAAAGCCCCTGCAGACAACAAGAGGAAGTGGGAGAGTACTAGGAAGAACATTGGGTCGTTTCAACAGCAGGTTAAGAGGCAGGATGTTGTGGGAGTGTCATATGAGCAGAATACTGGGGTTATGTTAGTAAGAGTCCGAAGTGTAACACGTGTGGGTATCACCATGTTGGGAGTTGCGATGAGTTTCGATGTAAACGTTGTCAGCGAGTCGGTCACTTGGCCAAGGATTGTAGGGCCAATCTTCAGCCAAAACAGACTTAAGTGGTTATCCCCGCTCCTGCTCCTCGGGGAAACCATGGGTGTTTTAACTGTGGAGAGACTGGACACTTCAAGCGGATTGTCCCAAGCTGAAGCAAGGCGAGGGTGGCGGTCGAACTGCTCCGGCTCGTGCTTATGTAATCGGTGCTAGGGAGAACGTGGAGGATCCCGATACTGTTACTGGTGAGTTTCTTTTCTTAGTATTCATTGTACTTTAGTTTTATCCTTATTCGCATCATTCGGCATTTCGCATCCATCACGTGTTTTCGGTCTTGTACATGGTTATCATTTTGCATTCATGGGTTTGATGTGGGTCCTTTGAAGATGCTACTTGGACGGTACCGGTGTGTCATTTATACCGATCACAGTAGTCTCCAGTAGGCCTTCGATCAGGAGGACTCGTTGTTCTGCATTCGACTTGGGGAAGGCGGTACCCCGGCCTGGAGTGTCTCTTGTTATCTTTATTCGTTCGTTGTTATCCCTTCGTTTGAATTCTGGGAAACGTTACTTGGGTTAGGTCGACACTCAATACTGTTGAAGAGTGAATCTCGCGGCGAGATTCCTCTCAACAGGGGGATGATGTGACGACCGGGAAAATTTTTCTTTTTATCACTTCGTTCTCTTTGACTTCGAAAAATTTTCGGGACGAAAATTCTTTCAACAGGGGGATGATGCGACACCCGGCACGTTTAGGTTAACATTTATAAAACACATAAGCCTACCTTAGAGAAAAACGTTTTCAAACATACTTAACTAGGTCAGTTGAGTCGTTATGATGGTTCCGGGAATCATCGGGAGTCGATACAATGATCCACGGGATCATTGGGAGTGGGTCCATAACCATGTGAACACGGATGGGTGATTTGTAGAATCGCTGGGTTTAACGCACACACGTAAATATCAAGTCCCGAGAATTGGTGAACGGATGGGAACGTGTTAGTTATCATGCATTATGTGCTTACAATCATTATATGACTTGCCAGTATGTGAATACGTGTTTATATGTGTTAAAATAACGATTATGCGTAATTGCATGACATTATAGGTGATTACGCGTAATTGCATGACATTATAGGTTATTACGCGTAATTTCATGACATTATAGGTGATTACGCGTAATTGAATTACATTATAGGTGATTACGCGTAATTGCGTGACATTATAGGTGATTAAGCGTAATTGCATGACATTATAGGTGATTACGCATAATTACATGACATTATAGGTGATTACGCGTAATTGCATGTAAATAGGGGGTGATTGGCCCAATCGCCAGTAAGTCATGCGATTGGGGGACATTTATAGGCGATTAGAGCTCCAATCGCTAGTAGTACATGCGATTAGAGCTCCAATCGCTAGTAGTACATATGATTAGGAATCCTAATCGCCTATACTGCTGCGTAATCGCCTAACGCGTACTAAACGACTAGAAACGCCTATAAATACCACCCTTATGTTTTAAAACATCATTTGTGAAACCCTAATACACCCCAAAGCCACCCTACACCTTATTCAACCTCTGCAACACATTTTTGATCAAGAAATCACATTTCCAAGCTTTACACCTCATAATCTTACAATTTCAAGGTATGTTCTTCATCCCAAACCTTTGTAATAATATTGTTTTGATCCCTAAAGGTCCAAACCTGATTTCTAAACATTTGTGTCCTTGAAAACTCATAAAAAATCAGTTTCTAAACAAACCCAAACCTCTATGCTTGTTATATGTGATGTATTCATGCAAGATAGGATTTTTATCATTTAAACATGGTTGTTCTTGTATTATTAATATGTTTCTAATCTAAATGAGTTGATATGATGTTAACCTAGGAGTTTGAAGGTTCATAGATGTGTAATATTGATATTAGGCGTTTTGACCCGTTTGAATGATTATGGAGGATTGATGATGATATGTTGTGTTTTGTTGATTGTTTAAGGTTAGGGTTTACTCTAGGATGATGCTAGAACAGTAGGATATTGTCGGACAACCTCATTATGTGATGAAATCTGGATATTTGCTCTTTAGGGTAAATTTTTCATGATGATGTGATGTTTACATGATAGTTATGCTATTTTGGGAAAACACTTGCATTCGGGATGGCTAGGATGATGATAAATTGGGGTTTTTTTTTGGAAATAGTTGGATTAATGTTTTGGGTTTGATATTGGGTGTTTCCACATGTTTCAGATCTGATTTGGAGGGTTAAACGCACAAAAAGACGGCACAATGCAGCAGGGGCGATTAAGAAACCCTTATCGCCTATAGTAGGGGCGATTAGTCCCCAATTGCGTGTAACAAGAGGCGATTTGGAGCCCAATCGCCAGTATGTCTGGTGATTACAATGCTAATCGCCATTTTGACCTTCCTAATCAACAGTTGACTTTTCCTAATTGCATGTTTGATTCCTAATCATGTGTACTGCTGCTATATATGTATTTTAGCATTCCGGAACACGGTTTGACACCTAGGAACATGTTAGGAACCCCGTGACATGTCTAATAACTTAGTTATACGTGTTTGGACTTGTTTATGCGTTAATTGGGTGTCATGCTAGATAGGGTGAATGTCTGCGCATGCTAAGTGTTTAACTGCATAAGTTGCATGATATCTTGTATGTAGCTAACACGTGGGATGTCAGGTCACCAATGGGATGTCGGGTTTTGTTTGGTTTGGTCGGTTTAACGTTTAAGCATGTTTTTAACATACACGGTCACGGTCTAGACAATTTGGGGACTGATTAGCATTCGGGTTAGTAGTCATCACACTTATGTAAACTCATTGATAGGTCGCCACTAGTAGGGACTATTACACACGTATCGGATTTCTAGTTTACTGAGGACGCACTCTAAGGTGAGTTTCATGGCCCCTCTTTTATACACTTTTTCTCAGGGGAGAAGCATGCCACGTGTTTTAACAAATACAATGTTTATGTTTTGAAACGCAACACTTTTTGAAACGCAATGCTTATGAAACACAACACTTTTGAAACACAACGCTTATGAAACGCAACACTTTTGAAACGCAACGCTTATGAAACACAACGCTTGTTTTAAATTACTATACGATGAAACGTAACGCTAAGTTTCTGGGGAAACCATGAATGTGCGGGGCACAACGAGGGAAATGTGGATAGATCTATTGGGCTTGACGAACCCCACCGATGGCTGGGAGCCAAGCGAGTGCATATTGTCTTTATTTTCGGCAACTCAAACATGGGCGACAACACACGCAACACTTGTCAGTAATAGTTTCGGCAACACAGTCGTAGTAGTAAGGAAACGTTTGTTATGTACTTAAAGGTTTTACATACTTGGTACTTTTGAGATGAAACTCTTTACGCTTGAAACGCTTTGTGAACTTAATACCTGTGAACTCACCAGCATTATATGTTGACATCTTTTTGGCATGTTTTCTCAGGTCGCTAAGGTAGCAGCATTGAGTTTAGGCGTACGGAGTCTCATGGCGTCTAGGATCCATTTGCATTTCATTTTGAGTATTATCAGACTTTCATGTTTTACTTTGAGTTGTAATATAGTTTTACGCTTCCGCAAGCGATGGATTAATTATGAAAACTTAATGGTTTGCTTATGTCATTTTTACATATCATATAGTGTCGTTTATTATGACCGTTGACTTAGATCCTAGTTTGTCACGCGCCTCGCGGTAAAACCCCGCACGTGGAATTTGAGGGTGTGACATTAACATTTATTGAAAAACTTGTAATCCTTACACTTCAGTAAGAAAATTCAGAATCGTAATCATTATTTTGGGGCTTTTTATTTTTTAATTAGTCTTTATTATATTTATTATAGAAACTAAAATAAATGCAACAGAGTTTGAGATGGAAACATGTATGTGAGAATAGTTAAAAGAATATTACGGATTCTTCTATCTTTAAAGATGGTAAAAGAATATTGCGAACTCTTCTAAATTATAGGGTAAATATACTAAATATTCGTAAAGTTGCTTTTCAACTTTGTCAGTTCGATTTTAATTAAATCTAACGTTGAAAATTACTTTGGGAGTTTTTATTTCTTTTTTATATAATGAAAGACAATTACAGCATCAATAATAATAATAATATAATAATATTAAAACAAAAAATTCAAAATTGTAATAATTACTTTTTTGGTAATTTTTATTACATCTGTTTCAAGCGAATTTGTGTTTAGTAGAATGGTTTCAGATGTATAGACTTTTTATAACATCTGTTTCTAACGAATATTGTTGCATTTGTCGACTCTTACAAAAGAAGGCAAATAAAGTATTAGTCTTTTCAATCACAAAAAATAAAATAATGTATTAAAAATATTAGTCTTTTCAAATTCATAATTAGAAAAGCTCAAGAATTTATAACTTTGGCAGAATATCTATATTCAAATAATGGCAAATTGATAGAAACTTGCAAAATACGACACTTATTAATGATAGATGTACTTTATTTTACTATTGTTAAAAAACTAAAAAATATTACCACAAATTTACATATTATCATTATTTTTTATTATTTTTATTAAAGAACAAAAAGTATTTTATTTATACTCAATTGATTATAAATAATGTGAACTGTTTTAATTATGTTACAACTTAAAAAACGAAACGTGTGATGTGAATTCATTTACAACTTAAAAAAACCACTAATACTATTTACCAACATTTGTACATACATAACATGTAAATTTTAATCTCATTTTTTATCTTATCATTAGTAATTAACTTGTGTTTTATGTAATTTCACATGAAACATTTTTTTCTTTTTTATATATACGACTAAGAATAATATAAATAATTAAATTATTTACGTATACGCATTCTAAATTTTACTTTTACTGAAAAAAGTTTAATTCTTGCACTTCATTAAGTAAATTCAAAATCGTAATCATTATATTGGGCATTTTAGTTTTAATTAGTTTTTATTATATTTATTGTAAAAAGTAAAATAAATGAAATCATTACTTTTATTGGTGTTTATAACATATGTTGAAATTTCACAGATGTTGTCAAAGAAAACTCCAACACTATTTACAAACAGATTTTATAACCTGTTTGTAGAAGAAAACTATCATAACTTTCAATGTACTTTTATTATAGATGTAGAGGCTTTTAATAAGATCATTGAAGCTGATGCTTCATTTCAATAGCTGTTGTCACACAAAAGTTTTGAACCATTTACCAGCGGTTGCGTTCAAAGAGTTGTTGACTTAAAAATATAAATTTACATTTCTAATGTTTGTTTAAATATAAATCATCTACTGATTTTAACACTGTATATTGATATACGTATTTAGTTTTATTATACTCAAATTTGTATTTAGAGCAAATAATAATACAAAATATATTTCAATATTTAATTTTTGGTTTTCAACCGTTTGTTTAATATTTCTTTCTTCACTTTAACAATGTTTATGTCAAACAGCTGTCATACAATTCAACTCTATTTAATACAATTCGATAATTTGAGTTTATAAACTACATAAAAATACAAGAAAACATAAAAAAAAGTCTTCAAATAACCAATTGGTAGAAAATGAACTTTCTTGCCAACATAATCGAAACAAAACTACAAACAAAACAATAAAAACGAGTCGATGAAGACATCTCGTATTTAAATGTCATCTAACTCTAAAGCCCTAAATAATGAAAATAGGGATATCATGCTGAAGAATAATATATATAACAATAATGGATTGAGGTTTCAGTTTGATAGGTAATCTATTTTCCTTTGTGTCACACCCTCAAATTTCAACTTGCAGAGTTTTACCGCGAGGCGTATGACAAACCAGGATCCAAGTCAACGGTCACAATAAACAACACTATATTAAATACGTAAACTCAAAAACTTAGTTATCAAACCATTAAACCATATCCCCACAAAACCCCACCGATTTTACCCCAAAACATGTTCATTTTAGCCCTTTCCCAAAATGGCAAAAATTATGAAAACATCACATCATGCATGAATTCTTTACCCAATTTGGAAACTTTTTGAAATCAATCCATAATCATCTTATTAGTGCTCAGTTTGTCATGTGTTTAAATATCTCAAAAAGTTCTATTGATCATACAAGCATGTATCAAGCCCTAACTTTATTAAAACCCCCAATTTAGACATGATATTATTAATCATCTAATTGTGACCATAAACAATCCTATATTAACATCAATATCAGACCTAGATCATGCTTCTAGCGTTAGTACAGCAGCAAATCATCAAACAACACATAATATCACATAACACATAATTAACATATGTTTATTGATATGAAAACCTATGTTTAATGATAGGGTTTTGGTTTAGAAAGATGTTTAAAAGGTTTTTATTGATAAAAACATCCTTAGAACAGATCTGGACATTTAGGGTTAGATGAAAACGAATTAAAATGCTTGAAAAAGGTTTAGGATTAAGAACACACCTTGGATTCTTGATTAGATGTTGTTGGTAGGTTAGATTATGAAAAATAAGAGCAAAAACTCCTTCCTTAGTGATTAAAATCGTTTGAGAGTGTTTAGAGACGGTTAGGGTTTGTGAAATGGTGAAAAATGACAAAGTTTGGTATTTATACTAGACCACATTCGCCCCTTTTCACCTGGGTGAATGTACCCACATTTGCCCCTTTCTCAGGGTCGAACGTACCTTATTTGGTCGAATGGAAGTCTATTGTTTTTGTATCCCAGGTTCGCCCCTTCATTAATGGTCGAACCAAGATCCTTTTTCCAGGTTCGCCCCCACGCTGTGGTCGAACCTGGATCTGTGTTTTTCTAGTTTTTCCAGTTTGTCGTGTTTAACGCATTTTAACGCATCCTAACACATGAACATGCAACCTTAATCTATGTTTAACATATTTAAGCATGGATGATTATCTACACTTCGTTTAAACACGTCTTTTCATATCATCCACCATATAAGAATTAATCTACACATAACACTTAATTTTTTTATGTAATTTCACTAACAACGGGACCCGGTACTAGTGTATTCTCAAAACGACTCCCAATGATCCCCTAGATCACTGAAGCCTGGACAATCCTATCCTGACCCGACTCAACTAACGTGGTTAAGTCCGTTTATAAATGTTTCTGGCTAAGGTAGCCTTAGGTGTTACTAAAATGTTTAAGCCAAACATGCCGGGTGTCACATCATCCCCACGTTGAAGGAATTTTCCTCCCGAAAATGGCACAAAGCCCAGAAATGAAAGAGACGGAAAGAAGGAAATGAAAAGAAAATTTACCAGGGTCACATCATACCCACGTTGAAAGGAATCTCGACCCGAGATTCATTCAGCTTCAGCAGTAACATGCCTAGATTCGAATGCACGTTTCAAAAAAAGATGAGGATGTTTAGCTTTCATCTGATCCTCCCGTTCCCATGTGCACTCCGGTCCATGATTCGAGTTCCAATGAACTTTGACGATGCGGATTTTACTACGACGAAGGCTACGAATCTTGTAGTCGAGAATCTCGACAGGTTCCTCCACAATGCGAAGACGATCATCAACCTTGATCTCTTCCAGTGGTACAATGAGAGATTCATCAGCCAAACACTTCTTTAAGTTAGAAACATGGAAGACGTTTTGAACACTACCGAGCTCCGCCGGTAAGTCAAGTCTGTATGCCACCGGTCCAATCCGTTCCAGGATTGCGAACGGTCTGACATAACGAGGGTTAAGCTTGCCACGCTTTCCAAAGCGTATGACGCCCTTCCATGGTGAAACTTTCAGAAGTACCTTGTCCCCAACCTGGAACTCCAAATGTTTGCGACGGCGATCGGCATAGCTCTTCTGGTGATCCCGCGCAGCTGCCAAACGGTTACGAATTTGTACGATTTTCTCCAAAGTTCCGTACACCAGTTCTGGGCCAATGAGCTGGCTCTCGTCCACCTCGGCCCAACAAAGAGGTGATCGACATTTCTGTCCGTAAAGAGCTTCGAACGAAGCTGCCTTGATGCTAGAGTGACAGTTGTTGTTGTAAGAGAACTCCACCAACGGTAGGTGAATTTCCCAACTTTTGCCAAAATCGATAACACATGCCCGAAGCATGTCTTCCAAGGTTTGAATCGTCCGCTCACTCTGTCCATCAGTTTGCGGATGATAAGCCGTACTCATATCCAACTTAGTACCCAAAGCCTTGTGCAGAGCCTTCCAGAAACGCGAAGCAAAACGAGAATCACGATCAGAGATAATAGAAACAGGCACCCCGTGCCGAGAAACCACTTCCTTAAGGTAAAGTCGAGCTAACCGCTCGAGTCCATCAGTTTCATTAATAGGTATGAAACGTGCCGATTTTGTCAACCTGTCAACAATCACCCAGATCATATCATAACCACTTGGTGACTTTGGTAGTTTGGTGACAAAATCCATCGTGATTCGTTCCCACTTCCATTCTGGAACCTCTGGTTGTTGTAGCAGACCAGACGGCTTCTGATACTCCACCTTGACTTTAGCACAAGTCAAGCATTTGCTCACGTATGAAGCTATATCAGCCTTCATGTTTGGCCACCAATAAAGTATCTTCAAATCCTAATACATCTTATCGGAGCTAGGTTGAATAGAATACCGAGATTTGTGAGCTTCATCCAAGACAAGCTCGCGTAATCCCCCGAGCAAGGGAACCCAAACATGTCCCGTGAAATAGTGTAAGCCATCGGTCTTGAGTTCAAGATGCTTGTTAGCACTGTGCATAGTTTCAGCTTTAAGGTTCTCCTCCTTCAAAGCTTCCAATTGTGTAGAATGGATTCGGTCAGGCAATGAGGAATGAATGGTGAGCTGTAAGGCTCGAACACGACGAGGTTTCACAGACTCCTTCCTGTTCAAGGCGTCCACCATAACGTTTCCCTTTCCAGGATGGTACTTGATAGCACAGTCATAATCGTTCAGGAGTTCAACCCAGCGACGGTGCCGCATGTTTAACTCCTTCTGGTTGAAAATATGCTGAAGACTCTTGTGATCGGTGTACACTTCGCATTTGGTACCATACAAGTAATGTCTCCAGATTTTCAACGCAAAAACCACCGCACCCAATTCCAAGTCATGAGTAGTGTAGTTCTTCTCGTGAATTTTAAGATGACGAGAAGCATAGGCAATGACCTTCCCGCGTTGCATTAACACACAACCGAGACCCCGAATAGAAGTGTCACAGTACACAACGAAATCATCCGTACCCTCAGGTAAAGACAGAATAGGTGCAAAACAAAGTTTAAGCTTCAGCATCTGGAATGCTGATTCATGTGGTTCACCCTAGTCAAACTTTCGGTCTTTCTGGGTAAGAGTGGTGAGGGGTTGAGCAATCTTCGAAAATCCCTCAATGAAACGACGATAGTAACCTGCAAGACCTAGGAATTGCCGCACCTCAGATGGCATCTTCGGTGCTTCCCAGTCTTTAATAGCTTCAATCTTAGCCGGATCGACATGAATTCCCAGTTCATTAACCACATGCCCTAGGAATTGAACTTCTCATAACCGGAAATCACACTTTGAGAACTTAGCATACACTGCTCCCGTCTCAAAAGTTCCAAGACCAACCGTAAGTGTTCCTCATGATCCGTCTTGTTCTTAGAATAAACCAGAATATCGTCAATAAACACGATGACGAATTTATCAAGGTAGGGCTTGTAAACGCGGTTCATCAAGTCCATGAACACCGCCGGTGCGTTAGTGAGACCAAAAGGCATGACCAAGAACTCGAAATGGCCATAACGAGTGCGAAAAGCAGTCTTCTGGATGTCGGCTTCCTGAACGCGCAACTGGTGATAACCGGACCGCAAATCAATCTTCGAGTAGTAACTAGAGCCCTGGAGCTGGTCAAAGAGATCATCAATGCGAGTGAGTGGGTAACGATTCTTGATGGTGACTTTGTTTAGCTTACGATAAGCAATACACATGCGAAGACTTCCGTCCTTCTTCTTTACAAACAAAATAGGAGCTCCCCACGAGGAAGAACTCGGTCGGATGAAACCCTTTTCCAAGAGTTCCTGTAACTGGCTGGGCAACTCTTGCATCTCGGGAGGTGCGAGACGATACGGAGCCCGGGCAATAGGAGCTGCACTCGGAGTAAGATCAATGCCAAACTCAACCTGACGATGGGGAGGGAGACCAGGTAAATCATCAGGAAACACATCCGGAAAATCACGAACCACTGAAATATCCTCGATCTTCTTCTCATCGTCAGCCGAAATAGTAATAAGTGCCAGAATGGCGAATAACCCTTTCGAAGATACTTACGGGCTTTCATGCTAGAAATGATACTCAGCGGAGCACCGCCCTTCTCGCCATGAACCGAAAGAGTCTCTCCATCAGGGAGAGGGATCCGAATAATCTTATCAAAACAAACGATCTCCGCACGATACAACGATAACCAATCCATGCCGACAACGACATCAAAACTACCCAGGGGTACCGGCATAAGGTCAATGGGGAAAGACAAACCCGACAGTTCCAAGCGACATTCTCTAAGGGTTTGTGTCGCTTCGATTTTCTTACCATCAGCCAATTCTATTAAGTACTTAGCCTCTAAAGGTGTGGGTACTATATCTAGCAATCGACTAATGTCTACAGATATGAAGCTCTTATCGGCACCAGAATCAAACAAGACAGAAACATAACGATCATTAAGAAGGAATGTACCGGTAACTGTGTCTGGATCCTGCCTAGCCTCTGCAGATCCAATGACGAAAGCACGCGCAGTCCTGCCGCCGCCTCCGTTGTTCCCGTTACCATTCCCGCTCCTCCCATTATCTCCCTGCTTCAGCTTAGGACATTCACGCTTGAAGTGTCCTGTGTCACCACAGTTATAGCACCCCTGCTTTCCTGGAGTCCCCTGAGCAGCAGGAGCAGGAGTAGTAGCAGGAGTTTGGGTCGAGGAAAGTGACACCCTGCAATCCTTAGCAAGATGCCCCAACTGGTGGCACCGATGACAACGAGTCTGGTCACAACTCCCAGAGTGATGATAACCACACTTGTGTGCACTTGGGATGTTTTCCAATATACCCACCCGACTTCTGCCTCGAAGAAGACCCAGACGAATCAAACTTCTTCACCGGCTGAGATGGCGCTGGCACGGCATTCTTCCACACATTATCCCACTTTCTCTTGTTCCCTTCCGAACCCTTCGCAGTAGTACCCTTAGGAGGCAAAACACCTTCTACCACCTTCAGATTAGTCATCCGATGAGCCGATCGAACAACTTCAGCAATAGTGGGAAGATTCCCAGCAGCTACTAACCCTGCAATCTCCGGCACTAACCCAGAAACGTAGTGCTCAATCCTCCTATACTCGGGTGTGTACAAATCAGGGCACAACACCGCTAGCTTGTTCCTCCTCACAGTCAGGGTCGGCTCAACCTTTGTGGAGGCCTAAAGCAAACTCGAAAAATGAGGCCTTCTCGAATTTATTATCCTCTTAACACAACAAATTTCACATATTTTGAGCGAAACAATTTGCCCAAAATCCACAAAATAACATGAAAGTGTTCGATCAAGTATGACCGTCATATAACCAATTGCAACTTGATTGATTGTACGTATGTATGTCAACGGCCAATCAAAAAAATAAATTAAAAAAATAGCAGCGAGTAGCTTGCAAAAGCTTAGAAATCATTTTTGCAGGTCCAAAACACAAAACAAGTACATTACATTTCCATTCAATAAATTTTTTTTTTCAGACGTGGCCCTTTAGAATTTGTGGCCTAAAGCAAAAGCTTTGTTTCACTTACCTTGAAGCCGGCACTGCTCACAGTGTACTCCTCAATCTCAGACCTAACCATCTTGTAACTCCAAACCTCATGCTCCAATTTCTGTACATCCTCCCTTGGACAGTACTCACTCCTCAAAAAATGCACAAAAGCCGCCTAAGGCATAGCAATAGCCTCCCCCAATCCCATGTTCTGGCCAGTAGCATTCCACCACGACAATGCAGGCCCCTCGAATGTCGCTGTAGCATACTTAACCCGGTCCCCAGCGGGACAGTTACACATAACGAACACAGATTCTACCTTTTCCAGCCATCGGAGCAGTCCCACCGCTCCCTCAGTTCCAGCGAAGTTATGGGGCTGACAGTCCCGAAACTTTTTATAAGAGCACTGAGGTGGAGGTGGATTGACAGCGATACTTGAAACACGATACACGAATAAAATACAAAAGGAAGAACATGACACCCAAGGATGAGGCAAAGTCGACAGAAATCAACTCATCACCCATGGCATTAATCCCAGCCTGGAAAGTAGCCATGGCCATATTCACTTGCTGCTGTAACAAATCATTCAGTTCAGCTTGGGTCATGTTGATGTTACCACGACCACCGCCGCCAGCGCGGCCACCGCCGCCACCACGACGTCCACCACAACGAGCACCAGACATGATCTAACAAATCAAGAAATCGAGGGATTCAGATTCACTTCTAGTGTCAACCACTAGAAATTTACAAGAGTTAACTTAGGGACAAATTCAGGACTGTACATCTAAACTCAAAGTCCACCGGGATTTTCATGCATTTCAGTTTATTATTTCGTGTGCACCCAAAATGATAAACTGCTCTACATGGTCCTCCAAATGTACCCCTAGTTCAGACTCCGGCCACCGAATATCACCGCCTAGTAACGTGTTACGATATGTGCAAGTGTAAGAAAACATGTGTGTGCTAGAGTCAACAAGTCAGCTTCTTCCTCTTCAACCCCGAAGAAGAAAACAAGAGTAGGTAAGAACCCGAGAAAAAGTGGACGATGTAACAAAGAAGTATGATGATGATGTAAAGACACCCCGACAAAGTTAGTACGTATCCCCACTAAGAGACTCAAAGTATGTGACCGTCTAGTGTGTGTGACTCGGCTATAGACCAGACTCTACATGCAGTCCTAGTTCACTATAACCATTGGCTCTGATACCAATCTGTCACACCCTCAAATTTCCACTTGCGGAGTTTTACCGCGAGGCATATGACAAACCAGGATCCAAGTCAACAGTCACAATAAACAACACTATATGAAATACGTAAACTCAAAAACTTAGTTATCAAACCATTAAACCATAGCGGAAGCATTTAAAAATTTAATCAACTACAACACTGTGTTCCAAAATATTCAAGACACTTATTTAAAATATGCGACTAAGCCTAGACGCCAATGCAGACCCGTGCGCCTAGTCCAACCGATGCTACCTTAGCGACCTGAGAAAAACATGCCAAAAAGACGTCAACATATATAATGCTGGTGAGTTCACAAGTTTGTTCAATGTGATACCAAAAGTTACCAAAGTGTTACCATGTCCATACTATTTCAATGTTACCAAGTTCGCTAGCTAGGCGTATGTTTTATTACTACTACGATTGGAAAACCATTACTGGACACGTTTAGCAAGTTTAGCATATGTTTAAGCAGCCCGAATAATGTTCAGCACGTTTAGCAAAGTTCGAGACAACATGCACCCGCCCGGCCCTCCAAGCCGTCGAGTGGGGCAGGTCACGCCCAATAGATCTATCCACATTTCCCCTGTTGTGCATCCCCGCACATTCATGGTTTCCCCCAGGACTTCCAATGATCGTATAGCAATGCAAAGTTAAAACCATAGTATGACATATGTTACCAAAATAGTTTAGCGCATGTTTTCTCCCCCAAAAGTTAAAGCGTTAAAAGTGGGGCCGTGAACTCACCTTAAGTTGCATTCTTCAATAATATAAGAAAGCCAAGCCCTTAATAATCCCACTACCGGAGATCTATCAAAATGTTCACATAAGTGTTCCGACTAATAACCATGAGGTTATCTAGTCCCCGATTGTCCAGATCGTGACCAAGTAAGTTTTAAACGTGTTTAAGTGTTCAACCGACACACTAGACCGACCCGACATCCCGTTGGTGACTCATTACCCTAACTAATCAGGTACACATAGATTACACACAAGGTTCAAGCATAAAACACTTAGTTTGTATCAAAAATCTCATTTTTGAATCCATAGGGTCAAACCAGGAAATTAGGTTCCACCTTCGCCCCTTTTTAACCCACGTTCGACCCTTTGGAAGCCACCTTCAACCCATTCGATGTCACATTCGCCCCTTTTAACTGATTCAACCAAAACTGTCCAGGTTCGACCCTAGGATTCCACCTTCGACCACCCGATCGGTCGAATGTGTCCAGTTTCGACCCTGGCAGAATACTTTTCCCAAAAACGCTTCAAAACATCCGAAACATCGCGAAACATCGCGAAACATCACCAAACATAGCAGTTGATTATGATTAACATATCCCCACAAAACCCCACCAATTTTACCCCAAAACATGTTCATTTTAGCCCTTTCCTAAAATGCAAAAATTATGAAAACATCACATCATGTATGAATTCTTTACCCAATTTGGAAACTTTTTAAAATCAATCCATAATCATCTTAATAGTGCTCAGTTTGTCATGTGTTTAAATATCTCAAAAAGTTCTATTGATCATACAAGCATGCATCAAGCCCTAACTTTATTAAAACCCCCAATTTAGACATGATATTATTAATCATCTAATTGTGACCATAAATAATCCTATATTAATATCAATATCAGCCCTAGATCATGCTTCTAGCATTAGTACAATAGCAAATCATCAAACAACACATAATATCACATAACACATAATTAACATATGTTTATTGATATGAAGACCTATGTTTATTGATAGGTTTTGGTTTAGAAAGATGTTTAAAAGGTTTTTATTGATAAAAACATCCTTAAAACAGATCTGGACATTTAGGGTTAGATGAAAACGAATTAAAATGCTTGAAAAAGGTTTAGGATTAAGAACACACCTTGGATTCTTGATTAGATGTTGTTGGTAGGTAAGATTATGAAAAATAAGAGAAAAAACTCCTTCCTTAGTGATTAAAATTGTTTGAGAGTGTTTACAGACGGTTAGGGTTTGTGAAATGGTGAAAAATGACAAAGTTTGGTATTTATACTAGTCCACATTCGCCCCTTTTCACCTGGGCGAATGTACCCACATTCGCCCCTTTCTCAGGGTCGAACGTACCTTATTTGGTCGAATGGAATTCTATTGTTTTTGTATCCCAGGTTGTTAGGACAAAAAGGATTGGTGAAACCACTTTTGCAAACCTTAGTCTAATTCACTTCTGTCAAAATATTCTAAGTATAGAACTGCTGAAGAAGAAGGATCAAACTGCTGAAGAAGAGATTCAGAAGTGCTGAAGAAGAAAAGTCATCAGAAGTTCTGAAGTTCAAACCAGACACTTCTACTGAAGAACTACTGAAGACAAACTACTCATCAGTAGTTTGTCATTCATCAGTACTTACATGAAGATCTTTTCCACCGCCTTTTTGTATCAGTAGTTTATTACTTTAATATTTCTTTTTGCTTTATGTACAAGTTCCAAGACTGCAACTTATTGCAACTTGTTTCTGAACTTGCTTTTGGCAAGGTTCATGTATTTGTAAAGTCTATAAATAGAAGGGTTCATCCCTCTGTTTTAGACATTAATTTTAATACAGAAATCCTTCAACACTTATTATTGTTATTTCCATTTCATGTTTATTGAGAATCTGTCTAAGTGTTTCATTCTCATTCAATACTTAGATTCTCAATAAATACTTATCATTTATTAGTTCTTGAATCCAGGGGGAGTAATAACTCCTGTTGATAAGTGTAGCTTTAAACTCATAATATTCCACTGTGCTATCACTGATCAAGAACTTGATAAACACTTAAGTGTTCACTAGCAAGTTCATATAAAAGAGCAATATACTGATCCAACAATTGGTATCAGAGCACTGGTTTATCTGATCACATATCAATCTAACACATTGAGAATCAGACATATGCTCTTATTGATATTCAATAAAGGATTATAAGCTCACTTTTATCAACATCCATCACTTTAAGAGATATTTGACAAATCAATACTCTTTAAAATGGATCCTCATAATACTGGTTCTGCCACTAAACCTGCCATGCTAGTAAGAAATGAATATAACATCTGGCAAAAGAGAATGGCACATACCTTATCACAGACCAACACAGGTTGCTGGAGATCTGTGATATATGGTCCTCATAAACCAGTAAATATAAATCTTGAAACTAAGGAAGAGATTCCAAAAGACCCAAAAGACTATACTGATGATGATTTCCTAAAACTTGAGCTTGATGCAAAAGCTTTCTCTATGTTGGCAATGGCACTCCCAAATGAAATCTACTCTGGCCTATTACATTGTGATAGTGCCAAAGAGCTTTGGGACTGCCTAAAAGAATAGTTTGGAGGAACTGAAGAGGTAATTGCCAACACCAGAGAAATTTTGGCTCAACAATATGAAACGTTTGCTCACATTAATGGGGAAACTTTAACACAGCAATTTGAACGATTTTCCTCATTAATATCTGAGCTAAAATTAAATGGTTAGACCTACACAACTGTATCTATGCTTCATAGATTTTTAAGGTCTTTACCTGAAAAATGGGAAACTTACTCTATAGTCTTAAGATCTTCACCAGACTTTAGCTCCCTCACTCTTACAAAACTTCATGGGAGGTTACTTACTTTTGAAAGAGAAATTGATCAAAAGAAAAGGTTACAAAGTACTGGCAAAACTGCTGATGACTATCTACCAGGTAGTACAGCACTATTGGGACAAGACTCACCAACTTGTTCAAATAGTTTTGGATCTTTTGACCACATTGACATAACTGCTCGGATCTCATCTAAAAGATCATTACCAGGTTATGACAATAATGACTTTGGTCAAACTGCTGATAACATGTGTTTTATCATGGATGATTTAAATAGTTTCAGCAGTGATGACCTAGAAGAAATGGATATTTTGCACCAACTGGCCATGTTTAGTTTAAAAACAAATAAATTTTACAAAAGGTCAGGAAGGAAGTTTCCAGGACTTAACAGTTCAACAAAAATTGGTTTTGACAAATCTAAACTTAGATGTCATAAGTGTCAAAAGTTGGGACACTTTGCTAGAGAGTGTAGAAGCTCTGGCTTTAACCAATCTCAGTCTGGAAACAATTTTAACCCCAATTATAACAGGAATAATGGAACACAAGGGAGTGCACATTTTGTACAGGCACAAGCTCCACAACACCAATATGTGCCACAAGTACAATATGTACAGATGCCTGCTCAACAGATGCAGAGCCAACAATCAATCCCTCCCTTTCCAGCTGCTCAACAACCTCCACAGCAACAGCAACCCTCTCAACAAAGTTTATTTACTTCAGGGAATGTTGACTGGAACAGGCTTCCTTTTGACACCACAGAGTGCAATCCTGATGCAGACAACAAAATGTTTGACATCAACTGGGGAGAGCCTGACAATGGCAGAAAGAACTTTGCCTTAATGGAATTTGAGGGATGCTCCTCAAAATCTGCCTTGTCACAGGTATCAAAAGAATCTTTGACAAAACTATGCTCAAATTCATGCAAAGAATCTTTTGCTCTCATAAGAGAGACAAATGTGCACTTACAAGGAAAAGCAAATGACTCTGAGAGAAAATTCACTCAGATGAAATGTGATTTAGAAAGAAAACTTTCTGCAAAAACAAAAGAAGTTTCTAAATTATCTAACACTGCTATTGAAACCCAAGCACAAATTAAAATCATGATAAATGACCTAGGAAATGTCAGACAAGAGCTTGCTGACACCAAGGTCACATGTGAAAAATGGGTGGAATCTTGTAAGGGGTACCAATTATTGCTAAACAAACAAAGTGCTTCAAATGTTAGGTTTGGCATAGGGTACAATCACACTGAAACACCAACATATTTTTCTCCCAAAACTACTGAAGATGGGAGAAAAATTGTTTCAGGTGAAACTTCTGAAGAGGAAGAATGCACATCTTTCCATGAAAACTTTCTAAAATCACACAAAGAAAGTTCTTCAGAAGTACTGACTAAATCCGACTTTAAGCCATCAGTAGTTTCAACTACATCAGGAGTTGAGAACCTGAAAACTACTGATGACCTAAAACCAATCAAAACAGTCAGAAACTTGTCTTTGAAAGAAAAGACAAAAGAATGTGAAATTTGTGGTCTGTTCAACCACAAAACAGAATTTTGCAGATATAGAAAAGGTATTCAGTTCAACAAGAAAAATCAACAACTGGTTGTGGGAAAACAAATCAAAAATGATTATGTAAAAACTTTTTCTCCCAAGAAACAACAACCAGCAAACACCTTTTCTCAAAAAAAGACAAAATCTCAACAAAAGTCTTTTTCTCAAAATTCTCTTTCAGTAGTTAGACTTGAATCATCAGCAGTTTCATGAACTGCTGAGATTAAAGATCTTATGAACTTGGTACAACTACTGATGACCAAAGTTGATGGTGGTCCTCAAAAGAATACCACCATTGTTCTTAATGAAAAATCCATTGCCAAAAAGACATGGATTTCTCAAATTGGTCAAGAACAAACTGTAAATGTTCTCAAGAGCAAACCCAAAGCCAAACTGGCTTGGGTTCCTAAATCTAACTAATTTGCTATCTTGTGTAGAGAGTTTCCAGAGGCTTAAATAGCATTTGGTATGTAGACAGTGGAGGCTCAATGCACATGACAGGATGCAGATACCTGATAAACAATTTTATCAGTCAAAGAGATGGATCTGTATCCTTTGGGAACAATGCTAAGGGATATGTGCTAGGACATGGCAATGTCTCCTCTGGCAAAATATAGTTTGACAAGGTCAATCTGGTTGAAAACCTTGAGTACAACTTGCTGAGTGTGTCACAAATGTGTGATAAAGGATATTCTTCCTTTTTCACAAAGACAGCATGCAAGATCATATCACCAGAAGGCCAGAAGTTGATAGAGAAGATTATTGAAGATCACACTTTGTTAATAGCCAAAAGATGTGGCAATGTCTATGCAGTGGACATTGAAAAAGACAAAGTACTGAACAACACTGCCTGTTTCTTCTCAAGGGCATCAACTTCAGAAACTGATCTCTGGCACAGGAGACTTGGCCATGTGAACTTTAAAACCATAAATAAAGTCACAAAAATGGGCTTGGTCAGAGGTCTACCCTTAAAAGTATACCAGTGTCAAGAACACTGTGTATCCTGTTTAAAGGGAAAACAACATAAGTCCTCTTATAAGTCTATTGAAGAATCAAAAACAACTGCATGTCTTCAACTACTCCATATGGACTTATTTGGGCCTGTGAAAATCATGAGCCTTGGTAAAAAGAAGTACTGCTTAGTCATCATTGATGACTACTCAAGATTTACATGGGTATTCTTCTTATTTTCCAAGGATGAAGCTGCTGAAATCATCAAGTTCTTCATTCTACAAGTAGAGAAGCAATACTCTCTACCTGTCAAAACCATTAGAAGTGATAATGGGACAGAGTTCAGGAACAAAACTCTAGATGAATTCTGTTTGTCTAAAGGGATTATTAGACAATTCAGTGTTGCCAGAACTCCTGAACAAAATGGTGTGGTAGAAAGGAAGAACAGAACTTTAATAGAAGGAGCAAGAACAATGTTAGCTGATTCTGGCCTACCATTATACTTTTGGGCAGAAGCAGTTAACACATCATGTTATGTTCAAAATAGAGTTCTTATTGTCAAGAGACATTCAAAGACTGCCTATGAAGTTCTTCATGGCATGAAGCCCCTTATCTCCTTTTTCAGGGCTTTTGGGTGTCAATGTTTCATCTTGAACATTAAAGAATCTATTTCAAAGTTTGCTGCCAAAGTTGACTCAGGTTACTTTCTTGGTTATTCCTCAACTAGAAAAGCCTACAAGGTTTTTAACTCAAGAACCAGGATAGTAGAAGAAACACTGAATGTCAAGTTCAATGAGTCAAAACACACTCTCATTCCAGCACATCCTGCTGAACTTTTTGACCGTGACAACTTCCACTTTGGACCTGAAAAGACTGTCACTTCATCCAAACCTACTTATTATGGTGATCAAAGGTTTGATGATGAGGATCCAGCACCATGGTCTCCTCAAACAGTCATTAAGTCAACTTCAAAACCATCAGAACTTTCACAAACTTCTGACTCAACAAATACTGAAGGACAAACTCAAACATCTGCTTCAGCACCTGTAACGACTGAAGACACAGAAACTGTTGAACCAGATATAATAGACCTCAGTAGTTTGTTTGAAGAACATGAGCCACCAACACCTGTCAGTGGTTTACAACAACTGATCGAACACAAAGACCATCCACTTAATCAAATCATGGGTGATATTGCATCAGGTGTTCTTACAAGAAACCAGCTTTCCAACTTTTGTCTATTCTCAGCATTTATTTCACAGTTGGAACCAAAGAAGTACCAGGAAGCCCTCAAAGACAACAATTGGGTGAAGGCAATGCAAGATGAATTGCTTCAATTCAACAAGCAACAGGTTTGGGAAATCTGTCCCTTACCACCAAACAAGCAACCAATTGGCACAAGATGGGTTTTCAGGAACAAACAAGATGAAGCTGGTATTATAATAAAGAACAAGGCAAGACTGGTAGTACAAGGTTACTCTCAAGAAGAAGGAATTGACTATGATGAAACCTTTGCTCCAGTTGCAAGGCTTGAAGCCATCAGGTTATTTCTGGCATATGCCATTTCCAACAAAATAAAAGTTTATCAAATGGATGTCAAGAGTGCATTTTTGTATGGAAAGATAAAAGAGGAAGTGTATGTTTGTCAGCCACCTGGGTTTGAGGATCCTTCTCATCCTGAGTGGGTGTACAAACTAGACAAAGCTCTTTATGGGCTCAAACAGGCTCCAAGAGCTTGGTATGACACACTTTCAACCTTTTTACTCAAAAATAACTTCACAAGAGGTGCCATTGATAAAACTCTTTTCATAAAAACATGTTGGAAATCATGTCTTACTTGTTCAAATATATGTTGATGATATCATTTTTGGTTCAACAAACACAAAATTGTGTGATGAATTTAAGAAACTCATGCAATCAAAATTTGAAATGAGTACAATGGGAGAACTGCAGTACTTTCTGGGACTGCAGATTAAACAACAAACAAATGGAACTTTTATACATCAATGAAAATATGTTAAAGAATTATTAAACAAATTTTCTTTACAAGACTGTAAATCATGTTCCATTCCTATGACACCAACCACACAAGTTGAACCAGATGATCAAGGAAAACAAGTTGATCAAACCATGTATAGATGTATGATAGGTTCCCTTTTATATCTAACTGCTTCTAGACCAGATATTATGTTTTCAACATGTGTCTGTGCTAGATATCAATAAGCTCCTAGGGAATCACACCTTATTGCAGTCAAAAGAATCTTCAGATATCTGAAAGGAACTCCAACACTTGGAATTTGGTATCCTGCTTCAAGCAATACCAAGTTATCAGCTTTTTCAGATAGTGACTATGCAGGGTGTAAAATGTCAAGAAAATCAACATCTGGTGGTTGTCAATTCTTGGGAAACTGTCTAGTGTCCTGGCAATCAAAGAAACAAACATCTGTTGCAACTTCAACTGCTGAAGCTGAATACATTGCAGCTGCAAGTTGTACATCACAGATACAATGGCTCCAATATCAACTTCTTGATTATGGAATCAAAGAGACCCAGACACCATTGCTTGTAGACAGCAAATCTGCCATTAGCATCATTCAAAATCCTGTTTAGTTTTCAAAGACTAAATACATTGAAATCAGGTATCATTTCATAAGAGATTGCTATGAAAAAGGCAAGATTGAAGTGAAACATGTAGCAACAGCTAATCTAATAGCTGACATATTCACTAAACCCCTTGACACAACAACATTTCAGAAGTTAGTATCCATGCTAGGGATGCTAAATTTGTAAGTGTTTCTCTTTATTTTTCTGCACAAATTCTTTATTTTTCACTTACATCTGTTTTCAAAAAATTGAAAAACTTCTGAAAAGAGAGAAAACTACTGATGAACAAAACATCAATATGGGGATATTTTCTGAAAAGTGATTAACTTCTGATAAAACAAACTTCAAAAGTTATGAATAAAGTATTTATAAAGTATTTCTCATCAGCTGTTCAAAACTGCTGAAGAGAAAGTGGGAACTACTGATGAATATAATTCTTCATCAGCAGTTTAGTCAAAAAGAGCAAATCAGACTTTTCCCACATCAGAAGTTTGACCTAGGCGGTTTAAAACTTCTGATAAAGAGGTTTTTAACCTAGGCGGTTTAAAAACTTCTGATAAATATCTTTTTTCAACACTTATCCATTCAAAACAAAAATTCCCTCCTTCTCTCTCAAGAAAGCTCTCAAACCCCTGAACCTGCAACATAAACACTGTTTGATTCATACACACACACAAACCACATGGCTTTAGTTCTTAAACAGGAACACAATCTCAGAGCCTACTTAGAAAAACAAGAAGGCTGGTCCCAATACGATGAGATCATTGATCTCGTCGTCAAATCCCAATATTTCACCGCTCTCACAATAGACCCATCAATACATCCTGAAACTCTCAATGAGTTCTGGGCTAATGCTGAGACAGTGATGGTGGATGATGAAGTTATCTCTCTCAACTCAACAATTAAACGGAGACAAATGGCCATCACACCGGCCATACTTGCAAACAGACTAGGGTTGAATGATGTGAATGCCCCTGAAAAGTTTGACAACTCTGCAATCCACCTAACCATGACTGAGTGTGGTCATCAAGGTACTCTCTCACAAGCTACCATCTTTAAAAGTATTTTGAACCAAAATATAAACTTTTGTTTCATTATATAATTATGTGCTTGAGTCCTAAAACAGGGTCTTATGACCAGATGCCCTCAACCTTTCAACCAATTTTTCATTCCATTGTGAATGAAACAAATTTCAGGGCATCAAAAATTTTCTTTAATGAGTTGGTGTTACATCACAATAACACTAAGAAAAAGTTTTTGTTATATCCAAGGTTCATTATGCAATGCATAATAAAAGAACTGGGTGATGAGGTGCTTGTGGGTAAAACTGAAATTTTAAAACCCTTAACCTCATAAGCATACTCAAGGCACAACAAACAGGCTGCCTGGCCAGAAGATGACCAAGGGGAACCAGAACCAGTCCCCATGGAACTCTCATCTTCCAAACCTACTCCACCAAAGGCCAAGAAACCCAAGGTACAAAAACAAAAACCCACCAAACCTAAAAGAAAAGCTGTTCAGGAGGTTGAGATGCCTGAACAAACTATTGTGCAATCTGCACTTCTTATAGATGTGACTGAAACATCCTCTCAGTCTCATTCATCTCAAACCCCACCAAGAGCACCAATCACAATCCTTTTCAAAATAAAAAGACTTAAGAAAACTATTCCCATTGATTCTTCTTTTGAAACTGCTGAACCCACTGCCCAAACTACTGAACCAGCACCCCAACTTTCGGAACCAGATATTGAAATAGCCAAACTTCTCTCTGGTCTAAAAGAGAAAGTCCCATCTACACATGTCAGTCCCCATCAACCACATAAAACAGGGGACATAGCCTCAGAAATTTGACATGGATGTGGACACTCAAAGCCCTAACCAAAGAGATGAGGATGAACCAGAGTCTCTAAGACCAAACTTAGAAACTTTTAGTACTTTTGAGGCTGCTACTACTCATTTACCACCCAGTGGTGGACCTGAGGATAGAGGTAACATAGCTAAGACCTCAACTGTGGCAACTATTGATGAAGGCTTAATGCCTGAGGTAGGAAATCCTCTGAACCAAGAAAAAGAGGTACATGAGACAACTGAGTTGGGCTCAGCTCATGATGTAACTGATACAGTCCTCATTGAGGATGTAATCAGGGATTCAGATGATTCCATTGACTTGGATGATGTTTCAAAACACCAAACTACTGAATTGACGGCTACCAGTGAAGGTCCTGCACCTGGTGTATCTAAGCTCAAGAAGCTAGTCACACCAGCTCAGGTTAAAGCCCACTCAATCCATGATTCCCCTACAGTGGCATCTTCTGTACAACAAGAAGATCAACCAAAAACACACCCCTCATTACAAATGCCTACCCAATTCCCTGGGCAAACAAGCATAGACATGAAGAAGCTATGCAGCCCAGATGGTCCCTTATACCACATGATGAATACCCTCCTCAAGAATCACTTCCAAACATACACAGCTAACTTGGAGCTGTCCATGAAGAACCAATTTGGAGTGATATAGACAAAGATGAATGATCTGTCCAACAAGATTGACTACAACAGCAAACAGCTTGCTCATCTTACAGGTCAGTTCTCCCAAGCTTCAGCTTCAAAAGCTGATGAAGCCAAAAAGGGGGAGAAAATCAAGGTACCTATGGATACACTTGAAGCCAGAAGAAAGTACTGAAGACAATCCTTCAGTAGTTGACAAACCTTCAGTTGTTGTTAACCCATCAAAGGTTAACACTTCCAAAACTCAAACTGCTGACCCTTCCAGATCAACTGCTCCTATTCAACCAACTTCTGTTCCTACTAGGCCTATTACAACAGTTACCACAATGACTGTGCTAAACCCTTCTCCAATCTCTCAATCAGCAGAACTACTTGAGAAGAGTTTAGTGGCAGCCCAAAAGAAGGCCAGAGAAGATCAGATTTGGAATACACTGGAAGAAAGGGATGACTTGGATCTAAGCCATGAAGAAAAGCTTCAGGCTTATGAAGTTGAACTCCAAAGGCAGGCTAGCCTAGACCAGATTGCTGAGGAAGATAAAAGACATCAACTGATGTCTTACATTACAAAGAACAGCAAGATCAAAGCCCACACATTGAAGAGACTCTCCATGGAAGAGCTGACAAGAAGAGCTCAACTTATTGCAGACAAACTTGCAACAAGTAAAGACACAAAAGCCAAGAGAGCTCAGATGATAGAAGAATTAGTAGCTAATGGTTATGGTTCAAAAGCCTCTGTGTCCAAATGGAAAGAAGAAAGATTAGTGGACACTTATAGAAAATATAAGGCTATAAGGGCTGCAAATCCAGAGAAGTTTCAAACTGCTGAAGTATCAACTTTAGTAGTTAGAACTTCTGGTGTTCAAAGAAGACCAGCTACTCAGAGAAAGAAATCAGAGGAGAATGTGAAGACTGATTTCAGAATGGTACTACTAGAAGGAAGTACAGTAGTCCATTCTGACTTTGACATAGAAGAAAAGCCTCTGATCACATAATTCAGGGATCCTTCCACCTTTGCATATAAAATCCAGAAGACCATCACAGACAAACTGCACACTAAGGTAGTAACTAAACATCATTTGCCAACATTTCAGATACCTAATGTGTTGCAACAAGAACAAGGATGTGAATCCCACCTGAGAGTCACTGAAGTTGAAAACATACAACACTCAGGAGAAACCCAGGGTACCACCATTGTCACAACCTCAAAATCCACATGCGGAGTTTTACCGCGAGGCGCATGACAAACCAGGATCCAAACCAACGATCACAATAAACAAGTCTAAATGAACATAATGCAATTTCAAAAACAATGTTTAAAATCCCCAATTACAGCGGAAGCTTATTCAAAACATAATCCAAAATAATCCAAGTGTTCAACGTTTGAAAACCATGGAACCTAACTAGACGCCGTGCAGACGCGTGCGCCCTAGTTCCATTGTGCTACCTTAGCGACCTGAGAAAACATGTAAAAGTTTACGTCAGCACAAAAATGCTGGTAAGTTTACAGGTTTGTAATCCAAGTACCAAGTTCAACCTGTCCATACTATAACAAATCGAAAACCAAAGTACGCTAGCTAGGCGTATGTTTTGTTACTATCACGATTGGAAAACCATTACTAACTCGCAAACTAGATGTCGTGCCCGATGTAGTAAACCTGTTGTTCCTGTTTGAGACAATATGCACCCGCCGACCCTCCAAGTCGACGAGCGGGGTTGGTCACTCCCAATAGCGCTATTCACATTTCCCCGTTGTGCAAACCCGCACATTCATGGTTCCCCCCGGGACTTCCAAAGATCGTATAGTAAACCATAGAAACCCATAGTATGACAGTAGTTACCAAACATAAGATTTAACACATGTTTTTTCCCCCGAAAAGTGAAACCAGTTAAAAGAGGGGCCGTAAACTCACCTTAAGTTGCGTTACTTCGTAATATGAATAAACTCAGCAGCTATGCTAGTCCCGTAAAGTGTCGACCTAACATATGACAGTTACAAGTACTTAGACTAATAACCCGCAGGTTAGTTAGTCCCTAGACGTCCAGACCGTAACCAAGTTCGTTTGAAAACACCGTGACTGTTTAACTGACCCAATGTACAAGACTTGACATCCCATTGGTGACCCGAGACTCCTTGTGTTATGTTTACGCTCTCAAACATACAATCATGCAATCATACTTAACATACGTGAACGACCAACAAGTTATAGCACGTAGTTCACGTATCACAGAATTACATCCAAACATATGTTACCAAGTTATTAGATATGTTACGGGGTTCCTAGCATGTCCCTAGATGTCAAATCGGGTCTCGGAATGCTAATTTACACTTACAGCAGCAGTACACGCGATTAGGAAAAGTCAACTAGCATTTAGGTTGGTCAACTGGCATTTAGGAAGGCTAATTGCGTGTAATATAGGCATTTAGGGTCATAAGACATGTAAATCTTGAGTTTATAGGCGATTATGGCTATAAGACATGTATTTCAGGACTTAACTAGCATTTAGGATCACAATTGCATGTAACAGAGGCAATTAGCCCCCAATTGCATGGTATATAGGCGATTAGGGTATCTTTATAGGCGATTGGCCTCCTAATCGCCTATAACATAGGCGATTAGGGTTGCTAATCGCCAGTAACCCAGCTGTTCCGGTTTTTCGCGCGTTTAACACTCCAAATCAGATCCAGAACGCGTGTAATCATCCAATATCAATCCAACAACTATACCAAACATGTTTAAACCAAAATCCTTCGTTTAGCCTCGTATTATCAGCCCTGCATGCAACCATGTAATCCAAACACAATACACATAGCATGAAACATCACATTAACATGCATAACTATAATCCTAATGAACAATTACTCAGATCCTATCATCATGCCATCATTATTAATCTGAAACTAACCTAATAACATGTAATCATCCATCTTGAATCATAAAAACCCTAGCTTTTGATTGAAAACCCACATACATCATGCATGCTACTTAGAATCCAATTAACAATGATTATTAACGATTTTCAGAAGACTCATACGTTTTAAAACAGGTCTGGACCGTTAGGGATTTAATAAAAACGTTTATAAAGATTTCATGGATGGGAATCACACCTTAGATTGTGATAGTTTGATGAAATAAGCTTGAAACCTTGTGTTTTGATCCAAAATCACGTTCCAGAGGTTGTGTGTGTGTTGGGGCGGTTTATGGGACGACTAGGGTTGTTATTATGAAGTTTAGGAGGTCAAGCATTGTATTTATAGTCGTTTTTAGTCGTCCAGCACGTAACACGCGATTGTGCAGCATTTACACGCGATTAGCATTGCTAATCGCATGACTGTACATGCATTTAGGGCTAATCGCCCCCTAAAGCATGCATTTGGCATGCTACTCGCCCCTGATGTTGCCCAATCGCATACCCTATAGGCGATTGGGCTCCCCTAATCGCCTATAGGGGTTGGTTCCATGTATTTTGCGCGTTAAACCCCGTTTTAACATATGATAACACATTTTCACATACCGACAAGTCACATAATGATTGTAAACACATAACACTTGCAAACAAACATATTCACACTCGTTCACCAATTCCCGGGACTCGAGACTTGTATGTTCCCTATGCTCTGACGATTCTACGAATCGTTACCACTTCTACACTTGGTTAAGGACTGACATCTAATGAACCTCTAGACTCACATCCGATGATCCTCTATACTGAACTAACAGTTCCCGAACCATAACACGACTTAACTAACCTAGTTAAGTACAATATACGCGTGACTCGCTAAGGTAGACTTTCATCTAGACAACGTTGTTAACCAGAATTTGCCGGGTGTCACATCATCCCCACGTTAAAAGAATTTTCGTCCCGAAAATTGCACAGTACCCAAAAGGAATAACAAAAGAAACAGACAAAAGATAGAAACCAAGAGAGAGATTTACCCGTGTTTTCACAACCATGGTTCCCTACACTTTAGACTTTGACAAGTCTAAGGTACCAATCATCAGATGGTCCTTTACTGATAGAAACTCAGTACTTGTGACAAGAAGAGATCAGACAAGCAGGGCCTATAGGTCGATGAATGATCTGAAGAAACTATCAACCAAAGACCTGCTTACAATCCAACACTTAGAACCACAGAAAGGGTCTCTTACTGATGAACAACTGAACCAGCTCAAGAATTCCATGTTCAAAGGAATATGGAAAATTGTGAAGGACAGAAAAGAACAATAAGGAATTAGTAAGGTTTTGGCTTCATCAATCCAGGGAGAGATTGTTAGGATAAAAAGGATTGGTGAAACCACTTTTGCAAACCTTAGTCTAATTCACTTCTGTCAAAATATTCTAAGTATAGAACTGCTGAAGAAGAAGGATCAAACTGCTGAAGAAGAGATTCAGAAGTGCTGAAGAAGAAAAGTCATCAGAAGTTCTGAAGTTCAAACCAGACACTTCTACTGAAGAACTACTGAAGACAAACTACTCATCAGTAGTTTGTCATTCATCAGTACTTACATGAAGATCTTTTCCACCGCCTTTTTGTATCAGTAGTTTATTACTTTAATATTTCTTTTTGCTTTATGTACAAGTTCAAAGACTGCAACTTGTTGCAACTTGTTTCTGAACTTGCTTTTGGCAAGGTTCATGTATTTGTAAAGTCTATAAATAGAAGGGTTCATCCCTCTGTTTTAGACATTGATTTTAATACAGAAATCCTTCAACACTTATTATTGTTATTTCCATTTCATGTTTATTGAGAATCTGTCTAAGTGTTTCATTCTCATTCAATACTTAGATTCTCAATAAATACTTATCATTTATTAGTTCTTGAATCCAGGGGGAGTAATAACTCATGTTGATAAGTGTTGCTTTAAACTCATAATATTCTGCTGTGCTATCACTGATCAAGAACTTGCTAAACACTTAAGTGTTCACTAGCAAGTTCATATAAAAGAGCAATATACTGATCCAACACAGGTTCGCCCCTTCATTAAAGGTCGAACCAAGATCCTTTTTCCAGGTTCGCCCCCACGCTGTGGTCGAACCTGGATCTATGTTTTTCTAGTTTTTCCAGTTTGTCGTGTTTAACGCATTTTAACGCATCCTAACACATGAACATGAAACCTTAATCTATGTTTAACATATTTAAGCATGGATGATTATCTACACTTCGTTTAAACACGTCTTTGCATATCATCCACCATATAAGAATTAATCTACACATAACACTTAATTTAGTTTATGTAATTTCATCTACAACGGGACCCGGTACTAGTGTATTCTCAAAACGACTCCCAATGATCCCCTAGATCACTGAACCCTGGACAATCCTATCCTGACCCGACTTAACTAACCTGGTTAAGTCTGTTTATAAATGTTTCTCGCTAAGGTAGACTTAGGTATTACTAAAATGTTTAAGCCAAACATGCCGGGTGTCACATCATCCCCACCTTGAAATCTGAAGAATACGGGATGGAAACATCAAACATGTATGTGAGAATAGTTAAACGAATATTGTGAAATCTTCTACATTTAAAGATGGTAAATGAATATTCCGAACTCCTCTACATTTATAGTGTGAATATAGTAAATATTCGTAAAGTTGGTTTTCAACTTTATAAGTTCGATTTCAATTAAATCTAATATTAAAACTTACTTTGATACTTTTGATTTACTTTTTATATTATATTTATATAATGAAAGACAACTACAACATCAATAATAATAATAATAATAATAATAATAATAATAATAATAATAATAATAATAATAATAATAATATACTATTAAAACAAAAAATTCAAAATCGTAATAATTACTTTTTGGCTAATTTTTATAACATCTGCTTCAAACGAATTTGTGTTTAATAAAATGGGTTCAGACGTAGAGACTTTTTATAACATCAGTTTCAAACGAATATTGCTGCATTTGTCGACTTTTACAAAAGAAGGCAAAAAAACTATTAGTCTTTTCAATCACAAAAAATAAAATAATAAAATAACTTTTAAACAATATAAGTCTTTTCAAATTCATAATAACAAAAGCTCGAGAATTTATAACTTTATCAGAACATCTATATTCAAATAAAGCAAATAGATAGAAACTTGCAAAACACGACACTCATTAATGATAGATGTATTTTATTTTACTATTGTTAAAGAACAAAAAAAATATTACCACAAATCTACATATTATCATTATTTTTTGTTATTTTTATTAAACAACAAAAAATATTTTATTTATACTCATTTGATTATAAATAATGTGAACTCCTTTACATATGTTACAACTAAAAAAAAAGAAACTATATTTTATTTTATCACAAAAAAAAGAATAATAAAATAGTTATGTGAATAAACAAACTTCAAAATCGTAATCGTTACTTTCATGGCTGTTTATAACAGCTATTGAGTTTTCAACAGATGTTGTCAAACAAAACTGAACACTATTTACAAATAGATTCTATAACCTGTAAAAAGAAGAAAATTTTCAAAACGTTCACTATTATTTTATTACACAATTAAATTTATAATTAAAGTATCACTATAAACTTAAATTACAGACAAATTTTGATGTAAAATAATTACTTTTTAGTAACATATTTTGTTTCACCAAAGAAACATCACTACAAATTTAATTGTGTTTTCAATTTGTTACCCGTCTGTTCAATATTTTGATTAATTTTGTTTTTCTTGGATGGATAAAGTTATATATGTCCAATAAAAAAATACGACCAAAATATTAACTATCAATACAAGTTTATAAGAAACATCACTGAAGCTCATACATTCAATACAGATTTAGATAATTATAAACTATAATTATAAAACAAAACATAGTATTGTTCAAGAAATAAATAAACCTTGATAACTATTGAAAGTAGGAGCTCTAATGAAGTTACTTACAAATGTTCATTAAACAAATAGTACATTATACAGTTCAATACAAATAAATAAAAGGAAGCTTATAATGAACGCTTGAAAGGAAACCTATAGTGTAAACTTGTTATTTTTATTTTTTTGAAAGGACTATAATAAAATAATATTTAATTTACTTTTAGATATAGCTTATAAGAGAAGCTATAAGTTATGATTACACCTATAGAATAATTAAAGAAAAACAATTTTCTTTATTATCTTTAAAACATTGCCTCAAAGATTTAAATTTGGGCGGGAAAATATTGAACACTTGTTACAAATATTATTATTATTATTATTATTATTATTTATTTTTGAATAAAAAAAGGGTGAATTAAATATTTTTGAGTCAAAAGATATTTTGATATATTATTATATAAATTTTTATATTTTTATAAGTATTACCTAATTTCAACACTAAGATCAAATACATTAAACTTTATAATTAATAATTAAAACAATAGAAATATTTATAATGCAATATAATATGATAAATATTTTTTCAATAAACCTTGATAACTATTGAAAGTAGGAGCTCCAATGAAATTACTTACAAATGTTCATTAAACAAATAGTACATTATACAATTCAATATAAATAAATAAAAGGAAGCTTATAATGAACGCTTGAAGGGAAACCTATAGTGTAAACTTATTATTATTATTTTTTTAAAAAGGATTATAATAAAATAATATTTAATTTACTTTTAGATATAGCTTATAAGAGAAGCTATAAGTTATGATTACACCTAAAGAATAATTAATGAAAAACAATTTTCTATATTAACTTTAAACATTGCGTCAAAAATTTAAATTTGTGCGGGAAAATATTGAACACTTGTTACAAATATTATTATTATTTTTTATTTTTGAGTAAAAAAAGGGTAAATTACATATTTTTTAGTCAAAAGATATTTTGATATATTATTATATAAATTTTTATATTTCTATAAGTATTACCTAATTTCAACATTAAGATCAAATACCTTAGACTTTATAATTAATAAATAAAACAATAGGAATATTTAGAATGCAATATAATATGATAAATATTTTTTTCAATTAACTTTACAAATTCTATAAATAACTTAATATCATTAACTAAACTTCATATTATACGTTTTTTTACAAATAATCATCTACTTAAACAAAAGTAAACCACTGTTGATTCATATCTTCTATTTACTGTATTAGACTGTTTCAAAAACATATGTTGACTGTTCAACAGTTTAATGTTTGGTTAATTTAACAAACTTGTACAAATAAGTTAATATTCCTAATCAAACTTAATATTATACGTTTTTATATAAATAACCATCTGCTTCAACAAAAGTCAACCACTGTTGAAACGTATCATCTGTTTACTGTATGAAACTGTTTCAAAAAGATCTATTGACTGTTCAACAGTAAAATAAAAAACAGAGTTAGTATATGATACAAATGTTGACTTTAAAAATTTTCCGTCAGATATATGCCACGTCATTTCACAAAAACAGATTTTTTGCAATATCAGCAACCCTTTTTCATTCTTTTCAATCTTTAGCATGGATCTTCAATTAAAAAGCCCTCATAACAATCAACCATACTTGGTTAAAACAGAGGATAACCAACAATTTCATCCAATAATAGATATTTTGGTAGATTCGAAGTACCTAACAATTCTCAACGCTAACGCACCAATATATGTGGAAACTCTAAAAGAATTCTGGGTGAAGGCAAAACTGTCAAATGATGATAAACAGATTGTTTCGAAAATTGGAGATACAGATATTCAAATCACCGAAGAATCCATCTCAACAGCATTTTCAATAAACGACTTCCAAGGTAAATTCTCTTTCTTGAAAGATGAACTCAATGAAGAGTTTACTAAAAGAGGGTATGTAGGAACAACGACTAGGGCGACAATAAGTAAACCCGATTTTCCTCCACCAATGAAGTTTTTCTTCCATACTCTTCTTATTTGTTTATCCGCAAAGACATACAATTTATCAAAGGCTATATTCTCAGATTTAATTCGGAATTTGAAAGGCATGAAGTCTACTAAAAGTAAGTCATTCCTACTGTATCCACGACTGATAAACTTCTACTTGAAAAACCCTTTGACTGAAGAGAATATTAGAAAAGCTTGTCACAAAAAACATTCACAGAAATATTACAATTCAAAAGCAAAGAAAGTGCACTTTCAACAACTGTCGTTGCAACACCTGTTTCTGAAACAACTGCTACTACTGCTGTCCAAGATATTACATAAACTGCCGTAGAAAACACAAGAGGAAAGGAAAGAAATAATGCTAAATCCAAAAAAGACCAAAAGAATGAAAACACAAACTGAGGCAGATACCATTATCTCTATACCTACTACAACTGAGATGGCACAATCAAATCCTTCTGAAACTGAGAAGGTAACAACTGTTGAACCTATACCTGAGAACTCTGTACCGACTGAAAGTCCAAAGAAGCAACAAAAAGGAACATCCACATCTTTCGACACTGACTCAAATGTGGTCATTGAAACAAATACCACAAACACATCTACTAGGATTTCTGATAATACTATTAATTTATCCGATGACTTCGAAGATCAAGAATTGACAGAAATAGTCAACAAACTTGAATCTTCAATGCAAGAAATGATTGACTTCTACAGTGGCACGCCAGCATCTATTGCTAGTAAGATATGGGAATCCGTTGTCCCAACCATCCAAACTTACAGAGAAATCGCAGACCATAATCATAATTCTCACATGGCATTGATAAGAAATATGGTGGATGCTAGATACAAAGATACTCAAGCTGACATCAAGGCCATCAAAAACCATCTTCTCCAAACCACTGGCTCTGCCCCAACAACAATTTATGAAGAAGATTCAGAAAATAACAATGATCCCGAAAAGAAGAAGAAAGGTCAGGAGAAATTAATAAACCTGCCACCTGACAAGACAGCACAAACAAAGAGATCAAATCCTGCTAGTGTGCAAACAGCTGATAATCAAGGATCTGTTGCAGTCATAAGCACTACTGAGCATCGAACTACAGTGGCTTTAGAGAAGAGAGTTGATGAAACTGCAAACCAAAAGGCAGAAATAGAGCTGTTAAATAAGTTGAAAGCGAAAAAGGAGCGAGAAGCCAAAGCTGCCGCATTGATTAAAAAAAGAAAAGAGCTGCAAATGAAAGAGGATGATATAGGCTGCTCAAAAATAAGAAAAGTACATGGAAAACATGACAAAGTAATGTGCCGAAAACAGATGAAGCATGTATCTTCAGAGTACCAGAAGGGCTTTCAGAACGTGTATTTGACTTAGAATCGGTCAAACCTGAGATAGACTCTTTTTAGTCAACAGATGATCCATTGTCACGGTCTTTCCCGTCCCTTGAAGGTTTTGAAAAGCCATTGAATTTTAAGAAGTTCATGGAGTTGAAAGACATACAGAGTGACATCCTTTTAAAGCAAAAAAGTGTAGGAAAAGATGACAGGGAAATCCAACTAATATTGCTAGATTTAGAAAGTTAATTAGCAATTTTAGAAGAATACTCAAACAACCTGTCGAAGAAAATGTCTAATAGGGAACCTGATTCTGATGCGGAAAAGATTTTTAGAGAATGATATCTTGAGGAAATAATGAAAACCAAAACTTACAAAGCCACTAAAAGTCATTTTGCGGGTTGGGATTCTGATTCATTGAAGAATGAACTTAATAGAATCAAAGAGATGGCTAAAAACCCAAACCAGAAACAAACTCCACCAAATTGGAAGAAGAGAAAACAAAGTGACCCTAAAAGAATTTTAAATTTAAAAAGAAAAAGACAGGAATTGGTGGATGCTGGTTATGGAATGAAGCAGCAAGTTTGTCACTTGAAGGAATCAACAGTGATGGAGATTTACAAAAAGCTTGAGGAAAGAAGGAAAGTTGATCCAACTTTGCCACCAAAGCCAAATTATGATAATGAACACCAACAGTTTGTTGAATAGCTAACAGTTGATAAGCCAACAGATGGTAAACAATGACAGTTTAGATAACATCTGTTTAAATAGCATCTGTTATATTTCTGCTAATATTGACTGACAATGAATATAAGATCTGTTTAAAAACAATATGTTATATTTCTGATGATACTAAATATCACTTATATATTTGATAATTTCACATTATGGCACAACAGCCTTTGATTAATAGGAAATTCATCAAAACAGATATTACTTAACAAACTATCTATACTAAAAAGTAAGGTTTCCAACTGATATACAAAAAAGTTTAATACAAAAATATTATAAGAAAATAAATTCTTGTGTACAAAAATACACATTTACTCAAACGGTTGACATCTCTTAGGTTTACATCGCTTTTTCCGGGGTCCTTTGCATGTTGAAGATAGCTCACCAACGTTTAGTTTATCAAGCTCTTCAAAACCTCTTTTTCCATTAGGAGTTATAGTACAATCCATTACAGCATCGACAGCATACGAGTCACCAGTAACAGATACAACATCCTTCAAACAATTCACAAAAACATATAATTATCTGTTAAATAGAAACAAAAGCTTGACAAATAATATAATATAAATTTACACAAAAACCCTCACCTTTAACATCAGTTGACTACCACCTTGCTCAAATTCTGATTGGTTAAAAGACTTGAATTCCAAATCTGCTTGACTGACCTAAAGATTGTACATAGAAAACAAAAATAGAAAATTTAACTGCTGAGACAACATTCAAAGCTAAAAGATAATAACCAATTCTTGAATATGGTTTTAACTTAATACCTCGTCCACATTACAATATGCATTAGTATTAACGGCAATTAACTTACAAATTACGACGGGATTATAACATATTTTCAATACTGTGTAAACATGGGAATCGTTTATAAGATTGTATTCAGGAACATCAATTTTAAAAAGCAGCATCTTATCAAGCAAGCGAAACAATTCTTGAGGCAAACTTTCCCTATCGCCAAGTTTCAACTGCCTTTCTCGTATACGACTTGCAGAAGATCCGACAACTCTCATAACATCTCAATCAAACATCACAAACGATACACTACCAGTCCAATCCTGAACCCTGACATGCACCTTGAACCTAAAACAGATACACGAAAAAGTTATCTAAAACATACATACTAATAATCAAAAGCAATCATCTTATGTTGTGAGTGTAAGATTTTGACTAAAACAGGATTAAATGATCATACAAGTTACAAAACCAGGTGCGGAAACCCTAGCTTTGAACAAACTGATAAAAACTCAAATCAAAACACAATCAATATCATTTTCAAAGCTTTTCATAGATTAACTTGTTCATAAACTTTATTACAATGACACTTTGGTTAATCTAGATCAATTACAGACACTCTCAAACAAACCTGGAACCTGACCTCAAAACACACACAACTAAAAACTCTCTATACATTACAAAAACACAATTTCTATTTATAATGTCTGCACATTCGCCCATATGCTGTGGTCGAATGTGGAAGAGTTCCACATTCGCCCACTTTATGGTACGAACGTGTAACTTGATCAGGTTCCATTCTTCATTCGCCTACTAGCTTTCTACCTTCGCCCACATATATCTACATTCGCCCAGTCTGTTTCCACCTTCAATCCATCAGCAACCTTTAACGTATGTTAATATCCAATCATTAGTCGCAAAACGCATCTACAAACTCCCCCTCGACTATTGATTGGATTGTCTTCTGTCTTCGTCCATGGCTTTGTTCAACAACTTAATTCTGAGCTGTTTCTTCTGCTCTTTGGTCATTTCAGGCTCTAACTTTCTCTTCACCGGTTTCGACACATTTGCCATCTTCACCATCTTGCCAAGTTTGTTATTCAAATTACTCCCCGCATTAATATCATATGCAAAGCAAACTCCAACCACTTGAGTATACTTCTTTGCTTGATCAGCGTCATTCAGCTCATAATAAATCGGATTATAGAAAAGCATGATGATGTCTTCAAAAGTACAGTTAATCAACCACATCGGATCAAATACATGAACATGCTTGTATTTGTCCTTCCCGTCTCTCAACACTATCACTGCTTCAGCCTTCCTCCAATCATAATACCAGAAAATAAAGTCAGCACTGAAATGTTGTGGCATGGGCATCAAAGGTATTTTCCTCATCACTTCAGGTGCCTTGTATATCAAAGTAACCCGCTTCAGCTTGGTTTTAGGATCAATATCCCTATGAACTTTCCTTCGGGGATATTGTGGCTTGACTCTATTCCATCTCGTTCTACTTTCCCAAACCAGCTTGTCTGCACACCAACCGACATGTGTACCGTTCACTGAAGCACCTGACATAGGGAATCTGCATAAATCTCTGACCGCCCAGTACGGTAGAGTTAGCAAATCAATGAATCTGTTAAAGTACAAGATCCCTGTTTCCCATTTAGCAGCTATACACTTCAGCCTGCCCAAATATGTCCACCCAAGAGCTCTGCCTTTGAACTTGGCATTGTGAAATCTATAGAAGTTTCCTTGAGCTTCAGGCTTCGGTCGGTTTTCATCCATTTCTCTTAATTTCTTCAAATAACTCTTCAATTCATCAGATTGATTTGAAGACACTTGCTTATCAGCACCAAACACCTTCTCTACAAACTCTGCACTTCTTTGATTTGCCTTTTTCTTTGCCGAAATGTTTGGTGTCTCAGTAAAATCAGGAAATATCTCATCTTCATCAGTTTGTCTGAAGTACTGTGGAAATTCTTCATGCGTTATGTCTTCAACTTCCACTTCATCAAGCTCAGGAGTATTCTTGTCATCTGAGTGACTTCCAATATCCTTTTCAGAGATATCTGGAATCGACTCATCTACAATAAACTCCTCAAATGTTTTCCCTACTCTCTGTGCAAGTCCATCCAGAATTTCCTTTGCCACAGAAGCAGGTACTTCACCTTCTTCAAGATCAGGATCGTTGTATTCCAATTCATATCTCATGTCATCTGTTTGGAATATCTCAGCAAAACATCCTGTGAACTCAATAGTCCATTCTCTTCTTTCCAACATATCTATATATACTTGTTTAGCATCATCTGTTAAAGATCTCACCTTTTCATTCCAGAAGATACTCTCATCTGAATCAACGTTCTCACCTTTCTTTTTCTTCGAACTTGATTCTCCAGCATTTTTCTTTTTAGGTGTTCTCTTTTCAAACGTAAACTTTGACATATCATCTCCTCCATTATTATCATCATCACTACTACTATCATCCTCTTTCTGACTCCCAGACCCTTCTGCATCTTCATCATCATCATTCTTATCATCCTCATCATCACTTTTCTCTGACTCTTCATCATCCTCATCATCATCTTTTTCTTTGTCCGATTCAGACGGTTCAAAGTCAACTTTCTCTTCTTCTATTTCTTTATCTTCTTCTCCCTCCTTCAACTTGGGTGCAACATTGTACAAATTATCAATCAAATCACTAAGGCGTTTGTTCTCAGCCTTTAGTTCTTTGTTGTCTTCTTTGATCAACTTTAGCCTGTTCTTGTTTCTTGAACATTTTCCCTCAAGCTTTTTATTCTTTGCTTCAAGCTTCTTAACCTTCTCGTTAATCTCATCTTGATTTGACTTAGAAGCTACCACTATCTGAAGCATCTTTTCTTCATTCTGCTTGAACTTGGCTATTTCAGCTTGTTGAGCCACTATCATCTTCATCATGTCATCCATTTTCTTGTTCACCTGCTTCATTACATCATCATCCACAGTGACCTTCTTAGATTTGGATCTAGATGGCTCAACTTCAACTTCCTTTTCTTTCTGAGGCTTTCTAAACATGTCAAGTACATTATCCAGTGCAACATTTAATTGATCAGCTGATAATGTCTCTGCCTCTTTAGATTTCTTTTGCTTTTTAGTGACCGGTGAAGACAGCTTCGATGACGTACCAGCATCGGGTACTCTTTTTCCCTTCAAAAGTTGTGCTAATTCTTTCTCTCTCAACTGCTTAGTACTTGTCTTCTTAGACATGGTCTTGTGCTTAGGCTTGGGCAAGTTTACTACCACAGTCTCTCCAGTATTCAACTCATCCATGTCAATGCTTAATCCTTCATCTTCAACATTCAATAACTTCTTACTTTTCTCAGCTTCCTCAATTGATCTGTTTAAAGATTCAGACTCACCAACCATAGTGGCCTTACGTTTGGTGGTCCTAACATTCTCAGCATCTGAATCCCATTGTTCTTCTTCCTCAGTTTCTTCTGAATCCACTGATTCTTCATCCACCAAACCAGTACCTTTCTTAGCAGTTGTTTTCTTTCTCACCACCTGTTGCTTAGAGCTCCCTTGATCAGTCTTTCCCTTACCCTTCCCTTTGGCTCCGGGATTAACTACCTGTCTCTTCCTCTTGGTACTAGCATCAGCGTAAACCAATGGATCATCATTATCAGAATCGCTCTCAGGATGCCTAGCCTTGTTCTTTCCAGGATCAGTGTAATCCTTTTTAGCTAAGGCTCCAAATAATCTCCTGTATGGTGGCCTTTCATTATCTGACACACCCTTGTAGCCCTTCATTCTTACCAATGTATGAATGTTCATATGATCTTGACCAAGTATCTGTGTCGGATCCTTCCTCAAATTAGGATACTTGTGATCAAAGATCATCATCAGGAATCTAGGGTATAACATGAAATACTTCTTCTTCAACCCCTTTAACATCTCCAGCATGTGATCCAGAATCATTCCAGATACGTTGAATGGTTTGTTGAGAGTCAACGCAACCATCAACGAACTTAAGCTTCTTCTCATGACATCATATCCTCCACTAACACAGCCAAACACATGAATGATGACGTGTGCAAAGTATTTAAACTGCACACTCAATTTCCCTTTGTGCATCGAACCATCAGTAATTGCTCCCTTATACTTCATTCTAAGGAAACATGCCTTCTGTTCTGTCCAAGATAACTCCCTGGGATCTTCACTTACTTCAAAATTAATCTGAAGTGCTTCCCAAATATCAGACTCTGTAAGGAACATCTCCATTTCCTGTATCTTGCTTCTAATGATTGTCTGATTATCCCAGAAGTCATACTTTGCGTTCTTGTAGAAATCTTCAATGATGTCTTTGTAAATGATAGTCGGAGTAGCTAAAGCATAGACAACTCTGCTCCTCTTCAAGAATTCAATGATACCATTAAACTCTACATTCTTTTCAACATCTCCAAGATAAGCACAGCAGTTGTGTGTTTTCTCAAACGGCCAGCATATCGGTGTAGATGATTCAGCCTCTTGAATAGTCTTTGGAACTGGATCTGTAATAATATTCTCAACTGGAGTCTCAATGTTCTCAGTCTGGTCAGCCATCTACACATCAAAATCAGGAACAAACGTCAAAATACGAAATCGACAAAAATTCCAAAATTTTAAGATTTTCATTTTCCACATTCGCCCGTTTTTATAAGGTCGAATGTGAATTTTTCTGGTCGAAGATGAAATTTACAAATCGAATGTGAAAATGTTTTGAATGAAAATCACATTCGTCCGTTTTGAAATTACCTTCGCCCAAAACTCTTCACCTTCGCCCGTTTTCTGGACCGAAGGTGAAACTTGTTCATCTTAAAAATTCAAAAATTTTCTAACTGTGTTTTTAACATGTGATTTTGATTGAAAAGCATCCTAATAGTACCGATTAAGACTCGTGAATAACCAATTGCTCTTATAATTCAATCTACATCAGTTTTCAATTAGAATTAGGGTTTTATTCTTTCAAACAATCATTTAACCCACTAATTGATGTTAAAAACCTAATTCTTTATACTATCTCCCCCTAAAACTGATGTGGATTGAATGTATATCAAAAACAAACACAAACAAACACCCTAAGTCCCGAAATTCTAAAACCCTAGGTCCATTTATAAAAACGATGATTCCGGTCGCAATCTTGATCCATTACCTGTGATCTTTATAGGAAAATGATCAGTAAACACTCAGTAATCAAACACACAAGTACAAGGAATCAAAGCAACAAGGTGTCCAGATCAAATGAAAAATTTAGAAAAAGTATACTGAGGGTTCGAACCTGGGATCTGCTTATAAAGGCAAGCCACCTTCGCCCGTTGTAGTGGGCGAATGTGAATCTATTCCACCTTCGCCCCAAGTAAATGACCCGAAGGTGAAACTTTCACCCGAAGGTGAATTTGTGTTTTAAAATGCCCACATTCGTCCAAATGAAAACGGCCGAAAGTAAAGATTTTTCCACATTCGACCCAATTAAGGGGCGAATGTGAAATGGAAAAATCTGAAAATTTTGCCAAATCACGAATTCGAATCCCGTTCAACATTTTTCAATCTGTTAAACTTCCAAAACTCGCCATCAGATACATCAGAGATCCGATGACTGCTCTGTATGTAAATGGGTCCGTCAGCTCCCCCTTAGCGTCCACTCCAATCCCGTGATTGGGTTGAATCGGGGTATCCATCGGCTTAGAGTCCTCCATCTGGAACCGGCTCAAGATGCCGGATACGTATTTCGTCTGGTGAATGAAGATCCCGTCGGGTCTTTGGTCCACCTGCAAGCCTAGGAAAAACTGCATCTCCCCCATTGCGCTCATTTCGAACTTTTCTTGCATGACAGTTTCGAATTCCCTGCATAAAAGCTCGTTAGTTGAACCAAAAATTATATCATCAACGTAAATCTGCACTAGAAGCAAATCATCTCCCGTCTTCTTCGTGAAGAGAGTGCAATCGACGAGGCCGCGCTTAAATCCTTTGGAGATGAGGTATGTACTTAGCTCCTCGTACCACTGTCTCGGAGCCTGGTGCAGACCATATAGAGCTTTGTTCAGCACGTAGACCTTATCCCGGTGGATTGGGTCCTCAAAGCCTGGTGGCTGCCCGACATAAACCTCTTCCTTGACTTTCCCGTACAGAAATGCGCTCTTAACGTCCATTTGATAAACTTTGAATTTCTTGTATGAAGCAAACGCAAGGAACATCCGAATAGCTTCAATCCGTGCTACTGGTGCATAGATTTCCTTATAATCAATCCCTTCGATTTGATGGAAACCCTGCACGACCAATCTGGCTTTGTTACGAACAATAACCCCACGATCATCCTTCTTGCACTTAAACACCCATTTAGTGCCTATTTTCTTCCTTCCCGGCGGCAAATCCGTGAGCGTCCAAACCCCCAATTTCTGGAATTGTAATAACTCCTCCTGCATAGCTTCAACCCAGGCATCTTCGTTCAAAGCGTCCTTGTATGTCCTTGGCTCTACCTGCGACACATAACACGCAAACGACCAATCATTTTGACTACCAGATTTTTGAATTTTGGCATATAATGCTAAAGCACCAAAACTCTCTGGTCATAACACCGCTTCCAGGATCACCGATAACTTGCTCCAGCGGGTGAATACGATGAATCCGAGATTCCGGATAATCAGGTACAGTAACTCCCGTCTGAACAGTCAAGTTTTCTACAGCATCCAGATCATGACCCGTGTTTGATGATGAAGCAACATCTAGAGTTGGAGTTGGGTTCACTGGCAGTGCCTCTGGTTCTTCTGCATGTTCATGAATGACTTCTTCAAATTGTTCAACTTCAGATTCTGAAGAGTCTAATGAAGTTGAATCCTCTTGAAACTCTTCTTCCTCTTGTATAGGAGCATTGGTATCATTAGAAGCTGGTAGGGGGTTCACGGTGATTGGACGCACCAACGGTGAAGTCGACGCGTTTTCACACTCGTAAAGTAATCTGATAACAGCTTCTTCAACCAAGCTATCTAGATTGAATGATTCAAAGAAGTCTTTGTAATCAAACATCCAATCAGGACCCGTGCCTTGCAAATTTTGAGTATATCGTTGAACTTCCACGTTAGCGCAATCCTCCACTTGACGAGTTCGCTCGTTGAATACCCGTTTGAGCGGGGTTGCATATCCAACAAAGTATCCCTCCTCAGCTTTAGGACTAAACTTCTCACCTGGATTCAACATCGTGCATGGCGCCCCAAAAGGTTCTAGATACTCTAAGTTTGGCTTTCGTCGGTGTAACAGTTCATAAGATGTTTTACCAAACTTCTTCACTGTTAGAACCCGATTTAGTGTATAATTTGCTGCATAAATTGCCTCGTTCCAGAACATTACCGGAAGATTTGAATCAGCAAGCATTGTTCTAGCCGCTTCAATTAGAGTCCTATTCTTTCGTTCAGCAACACCGTTCTGTTGTGGGGTGTACGGAGCCGAATATTCATGATGTATCCCTTTGCTTTCACAAAGTTCATCCATCTTGGCATTTTTGAACTCCGTCCCATTGTCACTCCGAATTCTCTTTATCTTCACATTGTAGAGATTCTCCAATCGAGTGAACAAAACTTTCAGGTTGTTAAAGGTGTCACTTTTGTTTTGCAAACACATCACCCATGAAAATCTTGAGTAGTCATCAGTGACAACTAAACAATAAAGCTCTCCAAGATGACTTTTGCGCTTGACCGGTCCGAATAGATCCATGTGCAACCGTTCAAGTGGCATCTCTACAGAGTTGACTTTCTTCACTTTGTGGGACTGTTTGTGTTGCTTCCCCTTCTTACAACTTACACACTTGTCATTCAGATGGAAATGTTTCACATTTACTCCATCGACAAGCCCATTTCTCACAAGTTGATTCATTTTTCTCAGATGAATGTGCCCTATTCTTCGGTGCCACATTATCGATTCTTTCTCAGTCGCTTTGGATAGAAAACATGTTATTTGCCCCTGTGATGTCATCGCCTTGGACATATCAAGAATATAGAGATTGTTGACGCGAGGTGCCATCAACATTATCCACTCCTTAGGAATTTTGAAGCCCGGTTTGAGAATATAGCAGGATTTGTCATCAAAATGCACAGAAAATTGTTTATCACATATTTGACTGACACTCAACAGATTATAATCAATCTGCTTCACATAAGATATCCGCTCAAAGCTCACTATCCTATTACTCACGCTCTCCTCCATTGTGATATATCCACCTTTATTTCCAGCGAATGCGACATACCCTCCATTGATGTTCTTCACGTTGAACAACAACGCTAGATCCCCTGTCATGTGGCCTGAAGCTCCACTATCAACAATCCAAAGACTGCTAATAGGGCCAGCTGAAGCTCCCTGCACACAAAAAGTAAATCATTTAGTTCTTTTGGGGGACCCAAGCCTGAGTCTTGGGTCTTTGAACATCAGCTTTCAAAGAAACATTCTCATTAACATTTTCAACAACGTTTTGTTTTGGATCAATCTTTTTCTGATTGTTCAAAACAGTTTCCTTTTTCTCATTGACCTTAGAAGTAGAGGCTCCTGGAGTACCATTGGGTGACCAAGATTGTTCAGACCTTTTAAGGATGCGAATCTGAGATTTTGGATTCTCAGTCGGTTTCTGAACATTGTTAACAAACGTAACTTTCTTGGTTACCTTATCTGATTTAACAGACATAGGTCCAACATTTGATTTGACAATCGGTTTTATTGGAACCTTTTGTCTGTCAATTGTTGCGTTCACCACAGGCTTCCTCCATGATTGTTCCATAGCAATCCGATTTCTTCGATCATATTGAATTGGACGATTGTTCCTCATTTGATGAAAATTGTTTTGATTATAAAACTGTTGTTGTTGAGGAACAACTCGTCTGTGTGGTGGAACATAATGAGAAATCGGTTTTCTCATGGAATTTCTCACTTCAACCTCGTGCCTTTTATGCCTTACATATGGACACTGAGCAAGTAAATGCCCTCGTTCCGCACATTTAAAGCATGCACGGTACTCTTCAAAAACATTTGGAGCATTTGATTGAGCAAATGATCTAATAGGATATTGATCATTGTACTGTTGATTTCTCAAACTCTCAGGGAGTGGCCCTTTTGAGTAAGTAGGCTCATGAAAACCATTAGCTCTGTTATTGGGTCGAATGAACACTGTGACATGGACCTTTGGTTCTTGAGGAACATCCAAATACAATTTCTTTAAAATTGCTGGTGGAATCTCATTTGTTCTCTCATGTTTTGGGAACCAAATGGTGCTCTCTTGCCAAATCTTTTCTATTTTAGCATAGTTAGCATTTTTGATTGGAAATTCCTCATCAGAGATGATTTTATCGGATCCTTCCATCCGATAGAACACCTTGACAGGTTTGTCACATTGTTCATTCTTAACATCTTTATTCTCAAGGTCCTTTTTAATCACATTCTTTTCAGACTTTTTCTCACGATGAGCATTTGCCATCGGATGCACATGTTGAGATGATGAAACTGGTTCAGTAGTAATGATGTGATTTTCTTTTGGAATTTCACATGCATTAACAGTTTGAACATTACCAGTATCATCACTCTCTGAGTCTGAATCCACACTCTCAGCAATAACACCCTCATCATTCAAACCTAAAATCGGTCTCACATCGGAATGAGGATCACCAATACTCGAGGTATTAGATTCAATTTCCGATGATGAATCTGATTTTACCGAGCTCTCCGGTGTAACTTGGTGACAATTATGATTTTCAAAAAGCACCGGAGATGGCACAGACTTGTAATTAGTGGTTTGATCATCTATGATGTGGTCTACCACGTAAGCAATGTGCTTATAGCTTTCCAACTTTTTGTTTACTTTCTCAGCAAAGCATTTTATGGCTGCCATTTCCAACTTGGTATTTTCAATTTCATTGATATAGTTGTTAATTGCCAATTGTTTTAATGATAAAGTGTTTTTCAAGTCGGAAATGTCCTTTTTGTAGCCATCTAATACCTTGTTGAAAGCATTCAACTCTTTGCGAGTAGATTGACTGTTCATGATAGCACTATCACGTTGAACACGGAGTTGCTTATTCTCCTCAGTCAATCTATCACATGTACCACAATATTTATCACTTTTAATATCAGTGCTACACTTAGAACTTACAGGCTTTGGCGGATCAGTCATGGCCATCAATGCGAAATGAGCTTCCTTTCCAGTAAAGAATTTAGAATAGTCAATCTTGGTGAAATCATCATCAGCAATGCACGACTTCCTCGTCATCAGAAAATCCGCTTCTGCTAGCAACTGATCAATGTCATCATCTAGTGATGTAACACTTGCTTCCGTATCCGATTCACTGTCTGAATCAGAATAAACCGATTCACACTCCTCAGGAACATCGGAAACAGTATCAATCACCACTCCAGAATTAGCTTCCTCAACCTTAACCTCAACAGGTTCAGTCTCCACATCCATTTCAGCCTCAGACTCATCACTTTCACACTCAGTTTCTTTCTTTTCATCCACCGTCACCGACTCTTCAATATCAACCTTGCAAGCAACGCAAGCCACATTGCCACCAGTAGTAATTTCCTCCACTCCTATTTGCAATCCCGACCAATCAAACCTTTCATCTTGTTGAGTCACCAATGCTTGATTCTGACTCGTGTTCTGTTGTGTCTCATTCGGTGTAGTGATCGGTATAACTGTTCGGTTAGTGTTGTTAGGAGATTGATTTTGGTTCTGGTTTGATGTGTTAGGTTGTCTGTTTTGATTGTTGTTAGAGTTATTTTGACGGTTTTGATAATTGTTGTTGTTTTGGTAAGAAACTTGGTTTTGGTTTTGTTGTTGACGATTCTGGTAGCTTGCATTGAATGGGTTTCTATTACCTTGTTTTGGTGGCTGGGTGCATTCTCGTTTAAAGTGACCTTTTCCTCCACAGTTAAAACAAGTAACTTTCTCCTTGTTGAACCCGTAGGTTGTGTTAGGAGAAGTTCCCAAATCTGTTCTACCCGTCTTTTCAATAAACTCCGTTGCTCTTCTCATAATGCTTGCAAAAGCCCATTGGATATCAATGAGTTCCATCTCTTCCTTGTCGATCTGTGCATAGTCTTCATTGGTTAAGTTGTTATTCCCAATTTGACTAACAACTAATCCGTTGTAAGATGAAACCATTGCTGAGACTAGTGCAATATGTTGCTGAGCAACTTCCACTGTCACATTGCCCAAGTTAGAAGTCTCCAAAACCACTGGTTGTTGATTAGGTTGAGTAACTTGGTTCATTGGTTGTTGTGATTGACTAGTAGTGTAGAAAGCTGCTTGTTGCATTGGGGAGAATGGTGGAATGTAGGAATTGTTGTATTGTTGTTGTGGTGGTGGTTGTGTGTATGATGGTTGTGAGTAGGATGAAGTTTGTGCCATGTAGTTGATGGTAGGTTTTGGTGATTCCATAACATTGGAAATGCAAGCAACATGTGGTGCAACTATCCCTCCTGAACTTGAGTTACTCACAGAAACTGAAGTGCCTCCAAAGTATAAGCTAGGATTCTGAGGAACCTGTGCTATTCTAGCTTTTCTCTTCTCTTCCATTTCCTTGTTTTCTAGCTTCTGAATAAACTCTTGAATAGTCCAGTATTGGTATGCATCCTTTTCCCTGAGAACTTCCACATGCTGATCCCAGTAAGGTGGTAGAGCATCTGCAAACTTATCCACCAAATTCTTCATAGGAATCTGTATACCATAACTTGACAATTCAGTTAGCAAATGACTATATCTAGGAGTTAATTCTTTTAAAGTTTCATTTCCAATAAAAGAAAAATTCTCAAACTCCTTTCTCAATTCATCCATCCTCAAACTTCTAGTCTTCTCATTCCCATCATGCCTCCTCTTAAGCACATCCCACAATTGCTTAGACGTTGTACAAGTCCCAAATTGATGCAATAGATCATTTGTGATTGCCTGAGTCAATTGGGAAAAAGCTTTCTTTTCCACAGCATACTTCTTTTTCTCTTCCTCAGACATGCTCTCCAATGGAACTGGTTCACCTGTATTCTCCAAAACTGGTGCTGTGTAACCTTTAGCAATCATACTCCATGCCTTTGCTCCCTCCACTCCCATGCCTTCCAAGTGAATCTTGAACTTGTTCTGCCACTGATTGTATTCTTGTATCTCCATAAGCTTCGGTGGCCGATTCCCGCTACCTGAAGACAAATCATTAATCAGTGTGGAAATAGCATTTGTAGTTTGAGTGTTTACCACCGCTGCTGCTACTCCCCAGTAGTCAGGTTGTGGTGCTGGAGGTGCTACGCTTTGAGGCATCGAGCTAGTCATCGCCATGTAATTAATCGGTTGCGAAGACTGTGTGCTCGTCTTTTGTGCTGCCACCGTCCATGGGTCCATCACTTGCTGTTGTGGTTATGTCGTTGCTGGTCTCGGAGTAGTCGGAAAATTCCACATGATCACGAACTTAGAAAAATTCAACACATAGACAATTTTCCAAACTTTAGTCCTAGGTTCGTCCAAAATGTCTTACTTTCGTCCCTTTCTGATTCAGGTTCGCCCAAACAGTATTCACCCGAATGTAAAACTTCACCAGAATGTAAAACACCCTAACACTTTTCCACTTTCGCCCAGAATATCCTAGGTTCGACCAGTAATTTTCCACGTTCGCCCGCCCGATCAATCGAATGTGAAAAATTATACCCGAAAGTGAAAAATTCAAACAAAACTTTCCAGGTTCGCCCAAAATTACCTAGGTTCGACCAAAAACAACTCACGTTCGCCCAAAACAAGTCAGGTTCGCCCACTATGTTCCAGGTTCGCCCATTTCAGGTTTGAAAAATGGTTACACTTTGAAAAACGGTTATTTTGATCTCTGATTTTCAAAAGTTTGTGGATTTGAATGATCTTAATCAGGTTATGATTCGGAATTGATTTGGAACAGCTTTAATTCTTGGAATTTTGAATCTTAACCACAAAATCAACTTCAAATCAATCAAAAACACTCAAAAACCATTTTCATTCAATAACAGATGTATTTTGATCAAAATTAGGTCCAAATCAGCTCTGAGTTTATCAAATTTGTTGTTGTATGATCCGTATAGCTCTGATACCACTTTGTGAGCGTAAGATTTTGACTAAAACAGGATTAAATGATCATACAAGTTACAAAACCAGGTGCGGAAACCCTAGCTTTGAATAAACTGATAAAAACTCAAATCAAAACACAATCAATATCATTTTCAAAGCTTTTCATAGATTAACTTGTTCATAAACTTGATTACAATGACACTTTGGTTAATCTAGATCAATTACAGACACTCTCAAACAAACCTGGAACCTGACCTCAAAACACACACAACTAAAAACTCTCTATACATTACAAAAACACAATTTCTATTTATAATGTCTGCACATTCGCCCATATGCTGTGGTCGAATGTGGAAGAGTTCCACATTCGCCCACTTTATGGTACGAACGTGTAACTTGATCAGGTTCCATTCTTCATTCGCCCACTAGCTTTCTACCATCGCCCACATATATCTACATTCGCCCAGTCTGTTTCCACCTTCAATCCATCAGCAACCTTTAACGTATGTTAATATCCAATCATTAGTCGCAAAACGCATCTACATATGTAAAAAAAATGTAATTAATTAGATCTAATTACATTTTAGCAGTAGACGTAAAAGACATTCACACTTCGAACAAAACAACACAAAAGCAGGAAGGTTGAGAGTTTCTTTAGTAACACTTTCATGAAGCTGTAGCAATTCTGATTTACTAATCACATCACCTAAACATCTGCTACACTCTTCATAAAACCAACCATAGCATTCTTGCACAATTTTTATTGTGGCAACCACAACACAAGACACAGGCTGAAAAATAATTAAAATATATAAGTTATTAATTAAGAAAAAAAGTTGTAATAAGAAGAACAAATATTAATCATAACTAAAAAATAATATAACCATATCAATCTCCATAAGCTCGTTAACATGTTTATACTCACAACCAACAATAAATTCCTGAAGCAACGGGTAAACAGAGTCTTCGGAAGGTAATTTTTAAGAAGTAGAAGCAGCATGTTGTCCATGCTTCAATACAAGAGTAAAAAATAGCTCGAGTTAATAAAAGAATTCAAAATTTTTTAATTTAATTATAAATAAATAAAAAAAATGACGTTGTACCTCCTCCTTAACTCCTTCACCTCAGTTAAATCTACATTCAGAAACATCTGAGTTCCAAAGTTGTCACTTTCAACTGTAAATTGATCTAAATACATACATATACATATACATATATTAAACCACAGTTTAGTGACAAAGTATTAATAACAGCAGTTAGCAATTAAATAACCTTTGGAACCCTTAACCTTGCCATGCTGTATAACAATCATTATATGGTTATTACCAGCGTCTTCAGAGATGAATTTATTAAACTGTTCTGCATAAAAATTCCACATAGTACATCGCAATATCGTATCACTACATAAAATCAATACACAAATATAGATAAATATATTATAAAAAATATAGAACTAAATTAGTAAAAGTAAACAACAATAAAAAGGGAAACGCTTACTCAAAGTCTTGAATATCAAAATTCATCCTCTTAGGTTCTTTTGGAGGTCGTCCAAGCACATCCAGACCTCCATGCCAGATGAGACCACCAGCAACATCTATAAAATGTGAATATATTTCAAAATATGAAACCAAAACTTTTAATATACTAAATATTAAATTTAAATTAAGAAACAAACCAACAGGAAAAAGTTCTTTGGCTTCGCCTTTAAAAATATCTTTAAAAGCAATTAAATTAAATCCATACTCTACACCTTGCCAACAAACAATACGCCTAACAGTAGTACAACGATAAAAGTTGATCTTATAATCATGTGCTACAACTTTGAATGGATCCTTGTTTTCACCAACACCAAACTTTGATAGAATAACGACATCATCCTCTTCAAGTTGATGGTAAAAAAGATGGATCAAAGAACTCTTTATGAAGGCCTGAATCTTATCACGCTTAAAATAAATATAAATATAAAAAACAGCAGCTTAAACAAAAGAACTTAAAGTAAACACGTGAGACAAACAAAATTTATATTTATATCATCAATAACAACATAAAAAAACCTTAGAGAAGAATTACATTACCTGGTCATCAAACAATACCATTTCAATATTAAAACATTCTTTCCACTAAACATCAACGAAAGAACTTAAATAACATAAAATAAATTAAACAAAAAACAAGACATAAACAATATTTTAAATTAATAACATGAATAATAACCTCTAAAAAATAACCTCAAGGAAAAATTACATTACCTGCTCATCAAACAATATCATTTCTATCTTAAAACTTTCTTTCCACTTTCGTATGATACGATCCTTGAGAAACCAGATATCTTTGGATGGGTTGAGATCACAAACAAAACTATCAATTCTGTTATGAAGATCCATTGAGAAAGATTTCAACAAAAAATTCAAAAGGAGATTTATAAATTAATTTTTGAGAGAAAATGGTTGTGTATGAGGAAAGCATCTGCGAAAATGATGATCATATAGCTGCAGAAATCACACTTCCCGATGTTAATTCAAAAATTCCCTCTTAAAATTTCAAAAAGTTACGGGTTTAATATGTAATAAACAGCTGTTCATAAAAACTGCTTATAGATAACAGCTGAGAGGATATATTAGTAAAGGTCTGCTGTTGGTTAGCAGACGCATGATTTGAGAACCGCTGTTGGGGGCAACAGCGGTGGTTTCACGTGGCCCACCCCTTTTTTTTGAATTTTTTAATGGGATTAATGACGTCAGTTTTTGCATAATACGTGCATTGGTAGCCACTCTCTCCGGCTGACTCATCAGCTTTCTGACGTCACTCACGCTTCTCCTATTACGGAAAGTATAGATAATATGTTTATAATTAGAAATCATATTCCTATGGATTGACATATTTTTTTATTGCACATGCGTGCATATATGTGTGTGAGATATACACAATCTTAAGGCTTCCACGTATCTATTTACTTGTCACCTGGGGTTTGGTTGAGATGATCTACACAACACCTCTAGAAAATACATGACTACGCCACTACGGCACATGGGAAAAAAAGGGAATAGAATTGTATCGTGGTAAATAAGTGAAGCAATAATACAAAGAGAGAGTTGAGTAATACATAGTGCAAGGGGATGTCGAGAGAATAACATATAAAGGTCAAAGATGGTAGTGGTGATAGGTAGTTCTGAATAGTAGTGGTTCTAACTGTTGAAGGTGATACTCGGTGTTGAATCTCATGAGCGCATCATCATAGTTCGGAGGTGGAAGGGTATCGAGCTAGCTCTAGAAGGAACGAATTATATTTAGAGGTGAGTGTTACATATACCTCTGGAAGTATATATATATAATATGTGCTGATTATGTGTTAGAACTGTATGGGTGTTATTATAGTTCTTATTTGATCACGTATAATTGAATGTTATGTTAGTATATTGGTATATGTTGAATCATATGGAAGTTGTATGGTTCTACATGAGATCGCTGGAAGTTGGCGATCTTGGTGAGTTATTGGACTTAGATGGGTGTTTTCTGATCTAATAAATAATCGCATGGGAGTTTTGCGATTTAGACCATATGGAAGTTGTATGGTTTTACATGAGATCGCTGAAAGTTGGCGATCTTGGTGAATTGTGTTTTCTGATCCAATAAATAATCGCATGGAAGTTGTGCGATTTAGACCATATGGAAGTTGTATGGTTTTACATGAGATCGCTGGAAGTCGGCGATCTTGGTGAATTGTGTTTTCTGATCCAATAAATAATCGCATGGGAGTTGTGCGATTTAGACAAATATGGAAGTTGTATGGTTCTAAATTGTTGTGTGGCGTTATTGTGGTTATGTGATACAGTGATTTAATGTACACTGATCACATAGCGAAAGCTAATTGGTTTTATAAATATATATATGTATATATATATATATACACACACACACACACACACACACTTTCAAGTGGCTTCCATGAGCATAAGGGTTGAACCAGATCAAGTCTTGCGGTTAAAGGATCGAACGTGCTTTTGTAAAATATCATGAACGATAGTCAAACTTGTTTTGGCAAACTAATAATTATACAATAATACTTTTTATGGGATAAAAGTTTGACGTTTTATCTAATTAAATTGGGACCTTCCGCTTAAATTCTGATATAAGGTGTGTTTAGAATAAATAAATAATTATGGGTGTTTCACATATGGACCTAGAATGAACATTGATGATGGTCGTGTCATTGCCGCTGTTCAACTGATTGTGCTTCCATTGTGCGTCTGCTCCTATTGATAGTGGTAAATACAAGCAAACCACAGACGAGGTTATAACCACTGATGAGTGACAACCTCTGATGAAGCAAAACCACTTATCAGTAGTTATCACTCATCAGTGGTTTGCTTCATCAGAGGTTGCAATTCATTAATGGTTATAATCTTATCAGTGGATGTAACAGTTGTTGCATCAGCAATTAACTACTGCTTTATCAGTACTTAACTACTAACATAAACACTGCTTCAGACAAAGATATCAGTGGTTATAATAGTTGTTGCATCCGTAGTAAGTTGCTAATTTCATTTTGTTGTGTTTTATTGTGTTTTAAATAGCGTTTAATTAATCTTTTGTTTGTGTTTAGATATCGCAAGAAGCATAAGAGTGCTGATTTGAAGGCGATCAAGAATTGGGCAAGGCAGATCCTTCAAGGCTTGGTTTATTTATATGGTCATGAGCCGCCTAAAAGATAGGAAGGGAACGGTTGGTCAAGTGAAAGGCGCGCCACCTATACGCGCTTCAGATCTATTGCGTGAAAAACCTTCACTACTTCTTTGTATCCGTCTGTGACACCCGACATATTCAGGTTAATACTTATCATACTTTACATACATACGTTTCGTACTCTACATACATACGTTACATCCTTGCATACATACGAGTCTACCTCAACGAAAACATTGAAAGCAACTACGTAATATCATACTTGACTGGGTCGGTCGAGTCGTGTCGATGATTCAGGAATCATCGGGAGTCGTTACAATGGTCCGAGGGATCATTGGGTGTCGGTCCATAACCATGCGTACAAGGATTGGCGATTTGTAGAATCGCCGGGCTTATTGCACACACGCAAGTCTTGAGTCTCGGGAATTGGTGATCGGATGGGAACGTGTTAGTTACCAAGCATTATGTACTTATAATCATTATATGACTTGTCGGTATGTGAAAACGTGTTTATATATAATAAAATAGGGTTTAACGTGCCAAAAACCCGGATACATAGGCTATAGGCGATTAGGCCATATGAGACCGCCTAATTTCCAGTATAAGGGGCGAATAGAAGGTCTTAAGGGCGATTAGGGAGCTATTCGCTAGTTTCTACTACCGATTAGCAGCCCTACTCGCCTGTACAACCTTGTACTCGCCTGATCTGCACATGACGACTAAAAACACCTATAAATACCACCCTTATGTTTTAAAACATCATTTGTGAAACCCTAATACACCCCAAAGCCACCCCACACCTTATCCAACCTCTGCAACACGTTTTTGAGCAAGAAATCACATTTCCAAGCTTTACACCTCATAATCTCACCATTTCAAGGTGTGTTCTTCATCCCAAACCTTTGTAATAATATTGTTTTGATCCCTAAAGGTCCAGACCTGATTTGTAAACATTTGTGTCTTTGAAAACTCATTAAAATCAGTTTCTAAACAAACCCAAACCTTTATACTTGTTATATGTGATGTATTCATGCAAGATAGGATTTTTATCGTTTAAACATGATTGTTCTTGTATTATTATTGTGTTTCTGATCTAAATGAGTTAATATGATGATAACCTTGGAGTTTGAAGGTTCATAGATGTGTAATATTGATATTAGGCGTTTTGACCCGTTTGAATGATTATGGTGGATTGATGATGATATGTTGTGTTTTGTTGATTGTTTGAGGTTAGGGTTTACTCTAGGATGATGCTAGAATAGTAGGATATTGTCGGACAATGTCATTATGTGATGAAATCTGGATATATGCTATTTAGGGAAAGTTTTGCATGAGGATGTGATGTTTACATGATAATATTGCGATTTTGGGAAAACACATGCATTCGGGATGGCTAGGATGATGACAAATTAGGGGTTTTTGCTTGAAATAGTTGGGTTAATGTTTTGGGTTTGATATTGGATGTTTCCACATGTTTCGGATCTGATTTGGCGGGTTAAACGCGCAAAAAGGCGGAACAGAACAAAAATAGCGAATAGGGATTCATAATCGCCTCTAGTATAGGCGATTGGCCCCCAATCGCCTGAACTATAGGCGATTGGGAGCCCAATTGCCATTATGACTGGCGATTACAGTCCTACTCGCCATTTTGACTCCCCTAATCACCAGTTGACTTTTCCTAATTGCATGTTTGATTCCTAATCGCGTATATTGCTGCCATGCGTGTATGTTAACATCCCGAAACACAGATTGACGCATAGGAACATGTTAGGAACCCCGTGACATGTCCAATGACTTGGTAACACGTGTTCGGACTTATTGATGTGTTAATCGAGCGTTATGCTAGACCAGGTGAACTCTTGCGCGTATTAAGTGTTTAATTGCATATGTTGCATGATATCTTGCTTTCGGCTAACACGTGGGATGTCGGATCACCAATGGGATGTCGGGTCTTGTCTGGTGTGGTTGGTTAAACGTTTGAACATCATTTCATATGTACACGGTTATGGTCTGGACTGGTAGGGACTAATCAACCTACGGGTTGTTAGTCTAACACCTTATACGCTCGTCATGATAGGTCACCGGTATTTGGTGCCGTCTATTGAGCAGGTTTAGTTGTTTTAGAGTGGGAAGCAGCATCAGGTGAGTTTCACGGCCCCATATTACGTTTTTACATTTCGGGGGAGACGCATGCTTATACATATTTCATAAATTATCATGTTATACTAGTGTAAATTCATTTGTGCTATACGATACGTACAATCCCGGGGAAACCAGGAATATGCTGGATAGCATAACGAGGGAAATGTGGATATATCTATTGGGACTGACAGACCCCACCCGTCGGCTGGGAGCCGGGCGGGTGCATATTGTCTCGGTCATAAGCATAATCGTTTCAGGCAAAATCATATATCGTTGTCTGTAATGGTTTCCGGTCGTAGTAGTATTAATCATGCGTCTAGATAATGCTATCATTTCTAACATAGTGATAACATGATGGCTTTTATTACTTAAACGTTTTTTATTTGCTGACGTTTTTAGCATGTTTGTCTCAGGTCGTTGAGGTAGCAGCATATCATAGGCGCACGGAGTCTCACGGTGTCTAGGATTCATATGCATCTTATTTAGCTTTTTCAGACTTACGTACTTTTACTTACGGGTTGTAATAAATTTTTACGCTTCCGCAGCGATGGATTATTTATGAAAACTTAATGGTTTGTTTATGTCATTTTTACGTATCATATAGTGTCGTTTATTGTGACCGTTGGCTTAGATCCTGGTTTGTCACGCGCACGTGAACTAAGACTGCATGTTGAGTCAAGTCTATAGCCGAGTCGCACACACTAGACGGTCACATTCATATAATTCATGTCATATGGGGAATTGCCGGGGTGTTAGTATTACATTCGTTATTATCATTTCTGCTTACATCACCTATCTATTACTCTTATTTCCTATCCTATTCTTCATCTTCTTGCTGAAGACGAGGAGGCTTACTATCCTTGCACAGCAGTGGCGTACATTGGAGTGGCTTCGGCATCCTTCGGAGATTTTTTCAAGATTCGGACTTCTCCCCTTTCTATACTCCAATGGACACGCTCGCTCGCACACATTATCGCACACTTGTACTTGCTGTTTTATATCTTGGGTGTTTTATCACGTAGAAGTTCTTATCTATTCTTGAACGTGGGTGCCTGGTGATTTGAAAGTCAAGCTAGGAGCACGCCTCGGGGAACATGTAGAGCGATTTATCATTTCGGGTGCACACGAAATAATAAGTTGAAATGCATGGAAATCCTGGTGGACTCTGTGTTTGATCCGACAGTCATGATGGAATCCAGTTTTCTGGTTGACCTTGTTACTTATGATTTCTTGTTATCTGTTCTGTAATCTGATGTCTTGTCTTTGGCTTCGACAGAAGATGGCAGGACGTCGCGGTGGTCGCGTTGGTGGTGGCGTTGGTGGTCGGAATGGTGGTGGACGCAATGAGGGTCGTGGTAACATCAGCATGACCCAGGCTGAGCTGAATAATCTGATTTAGGAGCACGTGGCAGCTGTTATTGCTGCGCAGCAGGCCGCCCAGCAGGGCCATGGTGGTAATTTAATTACCTCTACCCTCATTCCTTATCTTTTGTCGTGTGGTGTTCATTTTCTGACCCGTGTTGCTTGTTGTAACAGGGAATGCTTTTCATCCTCCACCACCTCCACCTCCTCCAGTCCACTGTACTTACAAGATGTTCCAGGACTGCAAGCCCCATAACTTCAGTGGGACTGCTTCGTTGGTTGGAGAAGGTCGAGTCTGCTTTCTCCATGTGTAACTGCCCAGAGGAGTTTCGTGTGAAGTATGCTTCTGGGACATTCGAGGGACGTGCCTTGACCTGGTGGAATTTGACTATGCAGACTATTGGTTTACTGGAGGCCCATGCGTTGCCATGGACCGAGTTTTTGTTTCGTTTGAAGATGGAGTGTTGTCCTAGGGATGAGATTAAGAGTTTGGAGCACGAGTTGTGGAATCATCAGATGGTGGGATCTGAGATCGAGGAGTATACCACTCGTTATCATGAGTTAGCACTTTTGTGCCAGGATTCTGTGACTCCTGAGTATAAGACCATTGAGTTCTACATTAGTGGTTTGGTGCCTGAGATTCGCGGGTTGGTGACCGCGAATGATGCTACTACACTTCGGGATACCATTCGGTTGGCTCATAGGCTAACCAAACAGAAGGTTCAGGAGGGTGTTTTGCCTCCTAAGGGTACTGTGGTGAAGACCTCTGATGGCAACAAGAGGAAATGGGAGAGCGGGGGTAAGGGTACCGTTCAACCTCAGCAGCAGCAGACGAGGAAGTTTGAGACTACAGGTTCGTCTTCTGGACAGAGGCAGGGTGGGTATACTGGTAGACTGCCTAAGTGTGATCGTTGTGGGTATCATCATGTGGGGAATTGTAGTTATTGTACCCGTTGTAAGAGGAACGGGCATGAGGCCCAGACATGTAGGGTGAATCTTCAGACTCAGCAACAGGTGGTTGCCCCTACTACTGCTACTACTACCACTGCTGCACCTAGGGGTAATCAGGGATGCTACAACTGTGGGGAGACAGGGCACTTTAAGAAGGACTGCTCCAAACTGAAGCAGGGGAATGCTGGGAGGAATGACAGGGGTAACGGGGGTGGCGGCAGGAACGCGCGCGCCTTCGTCATTGGGTTGGGCGAGGCCCGTCAGGAACCGGATACTGTTACTGGTACGTTTCTTCTTTGTGATCGTTATGCCTTTGTTTTATTTTATTCGGGTGCCGACAAGAGTTTTATATCTGTTGAGTTTAGCCGACTGTTAGACATAGTACCGACGCCTTTGGAGGTTAAGTACTTAATTGAATTGGCTGATGGTAAGAATATTGAGGCTACTCATATTGACCTCATGCCGGTGTCCTTGGGTAGTTTCAATGTTGTTGTAGGTATGGATTGGTTGTCTTTGTATCGTGCGGAAATCGTTTGTTTTGATAAGATCATTCGCCTTCCTCTCCCGGATGGAGAGATTCTTTTGGTTCATGGCAAGAAAAGTGGTGTTCCTTTGAGCATCATTTCATGTATGAAAGCGTATAAGTATTTACGTAAAGGGTATTCTGCTATCTTAGCTCTTGTTTCGGTGTCATCTGACAATGAGAAGAGGATTGAGGACATTCCTGTTGTTCGTGATTTTCCCGACGTATTTCCCGACGATTTGCCTGGTCTTCCACCTCACCGTCAGGTCGAATTTAACATTGATCTTGCGCCCGGTGCTGCACCTATTGCCCGAGCTCCTTACCGCCTTGTACCTCCCAAGATGCAGGAACTATCTAATCAACTACAGGAGTTGTTAGAGAAAGGATTCATTTGACCTAGTTCATCCTCGTGGGGAGCTCCTATCCTATTTGTCAAAAAGAAAGATGGGAGCCTTCGTATGTGTATTGACTACCAGGAACTGAACAAGGTAACCATCAAGAATCGTTACCCACTTCCCCGTATTGACGATTTATTCGATCAACTCCAAGGCTCCAGTTTTATTCTAAGATAGATCTGAGGTCTGGATATCATCAATTGCGGGTGCAAGAAGCTGACATTCCAAAGACTGCTTTTCGTACACGTTATGGCCACTTCGAGTTCCTGGTCATGCCCTTCGGTCTCACGAATGCACCTGCTGTTTTCATGGACTTGATGAACCGCGTTTGCAAGCCCTATCTTGATAAATTCGTCATCGTGTTTATTGACGATATTCTGGTTTATTCCAAGAACGAGACAGATCATGGGGAACACTTACGGTTGGTCTTGGAACTTTTGAGATGGGAGCAGTTGTATGCTAAGTTCTCAAAGTGTGATTTCTGGTTACGTGAAGTTTAATTCCTAGGGCATGCGGTTAACGAACTGGGAATTCATGTCGATCCGGCTAAGATCGAAGCTATTAAAGACTGGGAAGCACAAAAGACACCATCTGAGGTGTGGCAATTCCTAGGTCTTGCGGGTTACTATCGTCGTTTCATTGAGGGATTCTCAAAGATCGCTCAACCCCTCACCACCCTTACCCAGAAGGACCGAAAGTTTGACTGGGGTGAACTGCAGGAATCAGCATTTCAAATGCTGAAGCTTAAACTTTGTTCTGCACCTATCTTATCCTTACCTGAGGGTACGGATGATTTCGTTGTGTACTGTGACGCTTCTATTCGTGGTCTCGGTTGTGTGTTAATGCAACGCGGGAAGATTATTGCCTATGCCTCTCGTTAACTTAAAGTTCATGAGAAGAACTACACTACTCATGATTTGGAGTTGGGTGCGGTGATCTTTGCGTTGAAAATCTGGAGACATTACTTGTATGGTACCAAATGTGAAGTATACACCGATCACATGAGTCTCCAGCATATTTTCGACCAGAAGGTGTTAAACATGCGGCAGCGTCGCTAGGTTGAACTCCTGAACGATTATGACTGTGCTATCAAGTACCATCCTGGCAAGGCGAACGTCGTGGTGGACGCCTTGAGCAGGAAGGAGTCTGTGAAACCTCGTCGTGTTCGAGCCTTACAGCTCACCATTCATTCCTCTTTGCCTGACCAAATCCGTTCTGCACAATTGGAAGCTGTGAAGGAGGAAAACCTTAAAGCTAAAACCATGCACGGTGCCGACAAGCACCTCGAGCTCGGGTCTGATGGCCTGCATTATTTTCCGAACGAATTTGGGTTCCTTTATTTGGGGGTTTGCGGGAGCTTGTCATGGACGAATCTCACAAATTCCGGTATTATATTCGTCCGGGTTCCGATAAGATGTATCAAGACCTAAAGATACTCTATTGGTGGCCTAACATGAAGGTTGACATAGCTTCGTATGTCAGCAAATGCCTGACCTGTGCTAAGGTCAAGGTAGAGTACCAGAAGCCGTCTGGTCTTCTACAGAAACTAGAAATTCCGGAATGGAAATGGGAATGGATTACAATGGATTTTGTGACCAAACTTCTGAAGTTGCCCAGTGGTTGTGACATGATCTGGGTGATTGTCGACCGGTTGACAAAGTCCGCACACCTCATCGCTATTAAGGAAACCGACAGTTTGGAGCGGTTGTCTCGTATCTATATTAAGGAAGTAATTTCCAAGCACGGGGTACCCGTCTCTATCATCTCCGATCGTGATTCCCGTTTCACTTCTCGTTTCTGGAAGCAATTGCATAAAGCGTTAGGTACTCAACTGGACAGGAGCACCGCATATCATCTGCAAACTGATGGTCAGAGTGAGCGGACGATTCAAACGCTTGAAAACATGCTTCGAGCATGTGTCATCGATTTCGGTAACAGTTGGGAGGTTCACCTGCCGCTGGTGGAGTTCTCTTACATCAATAGTTACCACTCTAGCATCAAGGCGGCACCGTTCGAGGCTCTATATGGACGGAAGTGCCGGTCTCCTCTTTGTTGGGCCGAGGTGGGCGATAGCCAACTCACTGGTCCAGAAATGGTGTATGAAACATCCGAAAATATCGTACAAATTCGTAATCGTATGGCGGCAGCTCGTGATCGCCAAAAGAGCTACGCCGATCGTCGTCGCAAACCTTTGGAGATTCAGGTCGGCGACAGGGTCTTATTGAAGGTATCTCCATGGAAGGGCGTTATACGCTTTGGGAAGCGCGGCAAACTTAACCCTCGTTATGTCGGACCGTTCCCAATCCTTATCATACTTTACATACATACGTTTCATACTCTACATACATACGTTACATACTTGCAAACATACGAGTCTGCCTCAACAAAAACATTGAAAACAACTACGTAATATCATACTTGACCGGGTCGGTCGAGTCGTGTTGATGATTCGGGAATCACCGGAAGTCGTTACAATGGTCCGAGGGATCCTTGGGTGTCGATCCATAACCATGTGTACAAGGATTGGCAATTTGTAGAATCGCCGGGCTTATTGCACACACGCAAGTCTTGAGTCCCGGGAATTGGTGATCGTGTTAGTTACCAGGCATTATGTACTTATAATCATTATATAACTTGTCGGTATGTGAAAATGTGTTTATATATGATAAAATAGGATTTAACACGCCAAAAACCCGGATACATAGGCTATAGGCGATTAGGCCATATGAGACAGCCTAATCGCCAGTATAAGGGGCGAATAGAAGGTCTTAAGGGCGATTAGGGGGCTATTCGCTAGTTTCTACTACCGATTAGCAGCCCTACTCGCCTGTACAACCTTGTACTCGCCTGATCTGCACATGACGACTAAAAACGCCTATAAATACCACCCTTATGTTTTAAAACATCATTTGTGAAACCCTAATACACCCCAAAGCCACCCCACACCTTATCCAACCTCTGCAACACGTTTTTGAGCAAGAAATCACATTTCCAAGCTTTACACCTCATAATCTCACCATTTCAAGGTGTGTTCTTCATCCCAAACCTTTGTAATAATATTGTTTTGATCCCCAAAGGTCCAGACCTGATTTCTAAACATTTGTGTCTTTGAAAACTCATTAAAATCAGTTTCTAAACAAACCCAAACCTCTATACTTGTTATATGTGATGTATTCATGTAAGATAGGATTTTTATCACTTAAACATGATTGTTCTTGTATTATTATTGTGTTTCTGATCTAAATGAGTTAATATGATGATTGTAACACCCCAACCGATGGCGGAAACATCGGGATGTCACGTGTTGATGATTGTTCAGTAGCTCATGGTAATTAATAAGTTTCAATAAATGATTTAAATAAATTACATACAATTGTTCTAAGAATTTGTACATCAAACTGAATAAAACTATGCAAACATCTTCAAGCATCAATTCAATTCTTCAAGCAAGTAGAACCTGAAACATGTTAAGTTGAAAATGTTTTGGGTCAACAAAAGTTGGTGAGAATTACATAGGTTTTGATAATCGAATAAAATTGTTGTGCAATTCATGTGTCATGGCAATCTAGTTTATATGCGAAAACATACTAGAAGTAAATCGAGTGCATAATCAACCTTGTGACTGTTGTATTGTGGTACATCCCATACGCTCATGGTTCACTCGTTTATATTGCAGTAACAAACACCCACGTAACCTTTGTAGGAGGCACGTATCTGGGTGGGATTGTCAGTCCAATAGATCTATCAATGTATACCGTTTGGCTGATGAATGTTTATGCTAGAATTGTGCTTACCCTAGTCATGTTCAAGACATAATGCAACATAGAAATACACATAGACACATTGATGATTGAATTGCATGAATGATGTTGTAACATGTTTCACCCCAAAAATGGTGATAAATAGAAAAGGGGCTATGTAAAACTCACCTTAGCAAAACGTTATATCGGTTGAAAATTTGAATAATGGTCTTGCCCAAATGTATCAAGTATCACCCTATAATAAGGTAATAAATATGTCTAAGTCTATCAAGTCTACAAATGTATAAGTTTCTAGGGCTTCGAATTGGGGATAAATGTTTGTTTGATTAATATGAAAAATGTTTGATAATTGAGGGAATATTAATAAATAAATAACCAAAAATCTTTTTAGGAAATTTAAAGTTAAGATGGTCACAATAATGTATTTAAAGTGTAAAAATAATTTTTACAAAATTATTTTCTTTAAAATAGAATATTAATTCTATTTATAACAAATTGTCAAAATTTAACTTTAATATTTAAAAATATTAAAATTAAAGATTTATAAGTTTAAAATTTATATTTCTGTTCTAAATATTCAGAAATAATTTGTATAAAATTTTGGTGCAAAAATATTAAAAATTGGATTTATTATGGTTTAATTATGATTAAAACTAACAAAAATTGATTAAAAATATTAAATAAATGATTTTTCTGAAATAAAAATCATTTCAGAAAAGTTTATTGTTATAAAAACTTAGAATAATTTTTGTGGAAATTTATAATATCGTTTAGATATTTTTATAGAATTTTATAAATAAAATGGAATAAACTTGATTTATTTATTATATATATTAAATAAATAAATTTTTGAAAACTAAAAATTGTAAGTTAAACTTTTTCAGTAGGTTAACTTAAAATAATTTTTGTAGAATTAATAAAAGAGTTTTAATAATTTAAAACGAATTTATAAAGTATAAGTAATATATATATAATTGTTTATTTGCTTTTATAATAAAACTAACAAAAAGAAAACAAACCGCCACAGCTGGGTATCGAACCCGCGTGGCCTTGTTTGTAGGCACCAGACACAACCACTTGGTCTAGACCAGTGGTTGTGTTGATTCTTGTTTTTAAAAAAAATAAATAGCATAACTGATCTTCATGTTCTTCCCCAATTAATACCAATCGAGCCCTAGTTTTCCAATTGAACAATCCACACAACATTAACCCAATTAACCATAGGGTTAATGTTGTGCATTGGCCGATTAATGAAACCCACAAGAAAAATCGAACTTACAAACACGTTTGATACAGAATCGATTGGTCAACCCTCGAAGTCTAATTCGAACCAAATATCAAGAGTAGTTGATTGTTAAGAGAAATTAGGGGTTTAGAAAGGATGAATGGCGAGTTGTAATGGTTTGGGAGCGTTCAATTTATAGTGAACGGGTCTGACTCGTTTATTTGGCAATCGTTGACCTTGCGTTTAATGTTTCACGCGTAAATGGCAATTTGGTATGAATTGATTTATAATTGGACGTGTAATCACACATACAGGCCGATAATCACGATTCCAAGTCAATCCCATGATAAATTCCGTGTTAAAAGAGTAAATTGATTGGTCAAAATTGAAATCCCTTGCCATATCTGCTGATGTGCGTCACCAGGAAAGAAGAAAAGAGAGACGAGAGTGGGTTTATATATAATTAAAGTTGAGTTAAAACAACTGAAGGGTGATGGCCCAGGTGGTTAGGGGCGTGTGTTGTGTATAAGAGGTCTCCGGTTCGAAACCCGGCTGGGACACTCTTTTTTTGATTAATCCGAAAAGGGGAGGAGGGGTTGGGCCTTGGCTGTGTTGGGCTCCTGGGGTTGGGTGATGGGCTGCAGAAGGTGGGCTCAGGTGGGGTAAAGGGTTTAATAATAATAGTGTTGGGTTGTTGGATAAAACTAAACATGTATATATATATATATATATATATATAAAATCTGAACAAAATATTTTTATTATTATTATTACTATATATACATACATATATATATATATAGATATATGTATGAATAATTATCATTGTATTGGGGTTCAAAAAATATCACCAAAAATAATAATAATAAGGCTTGTTGTTTTAATCCGTAACGTATATTTATCTAGTGCGAAATGTTACAATGATAACCTAGGAGTTTGAAGGTTCATAGATGTGTAATATTGATATTAGGCGTTTTGACCCGTTTGAATGATTATGGTGGATTGATGATGATATGTTGTGTTTTGTTGATTGTTTGAGGTTAGGGTTTACTCTAGGATGATGCTATAACAGTAGGATATTGTCGGACAACGTCATTATGTGATGAAATATGGATATATGCTATTTAGGGAAAGTTTTGCATGAGGATGTGATGTTTACATGATAATATTGCTATTTTGGGAAAACACATGCATTCGGGATGGCTAGGATGATGATAAATTAGGGGTTTTTGCTTGAAATAGTTGGGTTAATGTTTTGGGTGTTTCCACATGTTTCAGATCTGATTTGGAGGGTTAAACGCGCAAAAAGCTGGAACAGAACAGAAATAGCAAATAGGGGTTCCTAATCGCCTCTAGTATAGGCGATTGGGAACCCAATTGCCATTATGATTGGCGATTACAGTCCTACTCGCCATTTTGACTCCCCTAATCACCAGTTGACTTTTCCTAATTGCATGTTTGATTCCTAATCACGTATATTGTTGCCATGTGTGTATGTTAACATCCCGAAACACGGATTGACGCCTAGGAACATGTTAGGAACCCCGTGACATGTCCAATGACTTGGTAACACGTGTTCGGACTTATTGATGTGTTAATCGAGCGTTATGCTAGACTAGGTGAACTCTTGCGCGTATTAAGTGTTTAATTGCATATGTTGCAGGATATCTTGCTTTCGGCTAACACGTGGGATGTCGGGTCACCAATGGGATTTCGGGTCTTGTCTGGTGTGGTCGGTTAAACGTTTGAACATCATTTCATATGTAAACGGTTATGGTCTGGACTGTTAAGGACTAATCAACCTACGGGTTGTTAGTCTAACACCTTATACGCTCGTCATGATAGGTCACCGGTATTTGGTGCCGTCTATTGAGCAGGTTTACTTGTTTTAGAGTGGGAAGCAGCATCAGGTGAGTTTCACGGCCCCACATTACGTTTTTACATTTCGAGGGAGACACATGCTTATACATATTTCATAAATTATCATGTTATACTAGTGTTAAATTCATTTGTGCTATACGATACGTAAAGTCCTGGGGAAACCATGAATATGCTGGATAGCATAACGGGGGAAATGTGGATAGATCTATTGGGACTGACAGACCCCACCCGTCAGCTGAGAGCCGGGCGGGTGCATATTGTTTCGGTCATAAGCATAATCGTTTCGGGCAAAATCATATATCGTTGTCTGTAATGGTTTCTGGTCGTAGTAGTATTAATCATGCGTCTAACGCTATCATTTCTAACATAGTTATAACATGATGGCTTTTATTACTTAAACGTTTATTATAAAACCTGTGAACTCACCGGCATTATTTGCTGACGTTTTTAGCATGTTTGTCTCAGGTCGTTGAGGTTGCAGCATATCATAGGCGCATGGAGTCTCACGGCGTCTAGGATTTATAAGCATCTTATTTAGCTTTTTCAGACTTACGTACTTTTACTTTTGGGTTGTAATAAAGTTTTAAGCTTCCGCAGCGATGGATTATTTATGAAAACTTAATGGTTTGTTTATGTCATTTTTACGTATCATATAGTGTCGTTTATTGTGACCGTTGGCTTAGATCCTGGTTTGTCACGCGCCTCGCGGTAAAACCCCGCACGTGGAATTTGAGGGTGTGACACCGTCACCCATGGTGCATCATGTGTAGAGCTGAGGCACACAAACTTTACTCAAATAATCCCATATTTGCGCATTGGGGATCAACTTATTAGCTGTACTTCATGAACATATAAAATCAGAGGTAATAAGCTAAACTTTTTGAATTAATATGATAACAGTCATTAAATTTTATTCAATATAATTTGTTAGTTAATTTAGTTAATGAATGGTACTAGGTAAGAGATTTCTGGCCCAGATATTGAGGTGGTGTTGTACTTCTTGACAAGAACATGGACTTCTTTAAAGCTCTTGGTGGAGGGTCATTACTCAAGGACAAATTCATATCAGGATATTTATTTAATCCGCGAGCACGCGCTAACTAGAAGCGCACAAAAGCTATGGGAATAAAGCAAAACTTCAATGGTGAAGGCGAGATTAAAGGTGGACTTTTTATTGTCGGCAAAGGAAGAACTGGAGTTGCATACCAGTGTATAGAAAGAAATTTCAGTGATTGGTCACCACTTTCTGAAATCATTAAGATATCTACAAGATTAAAGGCATAATTCAGTCACATTGATATTCCATGTTTTCCAGCGTGTTGCATCATTTGTTACAAGTTTTATAATATTTGTGGATAATCAACAAGCTGCTAGCGAGGATTCAATAGCTTCACGCAATTATGAATGAGTTTGAAGGAGTTAATCTTGATTGAACGTGTTGGTTTGGAAATAATTTTCGCAATTTGTTTATTTCTTTGTTTCTTTTCTCAGAGTAGAATTATCTTACGGAACAAGTTATTGTTTTAGTATAAATAGAAGATTACGTTCTCTGTATTATGTTTGGTCTTTGATATTAATAATATACAAACATTTTTACTTGATCAGCTTAAAATATTCAACAAAATATGTGGGCCATTCATTCATATATTTAATCTAACATCTTTTAGTATATCAAAGCTTAAAATACTAATATATCTAACATCTGTTAGTTAATTAAAGCTTCAAATATTAATATATATATTACATCTGTTAGTACATCAAAGCTTCAAATATCAATATATCTTACATTTGTTAGTACATATGTGGCCATTCATTAATATATTTAATCTAATATTTGTTAGTATATCAAAGCTTAAAATATTAATATATCTAACATCTTTTAGTATATCAAAGCTTAAATATTAATATATCTAACATCTGTTAGTACATTAAAACTTAAAATATTAATATATCTTACAACTCTTAGTACATATGTGGGTCATTCATTGAATGTTGTTTCCTATGCTTTGGATATTGTTATAGTGGTTTAGGTGGATGTTAATATAACTAGTGGGGAACCCGCGCGTTGCTGCGGGAAGACAATTTGTCGTGCGATATTCGTTACTGTTAGTTTATCGATTCTCTCATGATATATTGTGTAGTATTTGATTTTAAAGGTGTGCTAGATCTAGTAAATATATTGTTAATGGATTTTATTTTTAAGATGGTTCTTGGACTGGTAGAAAAAATAAATATAAACAAACTATTAATTAGTTAACAAACTACTAACTTGGTTGAGAAGACGACAAAAAATTATGCTATGGTGTCATTACTGGTCAATATCATATTGTCATTACTGGTAATATTGTTTTTATATGTTTTATAAAACTTTATTTGTAACTTTTAATAAGACAAACAAGTTAAGTGGTTTTTAGTTGTTAAATAAATATCTATTTAACCGATTTGTAAAAAATGGGTTATTACCTAAGATTTAACAACCACATATTCTTTGCATTCATAACCAATATATATTAATGAATCGTGCATTGTGCCTCAACAATTGACATATATAATCAAATCAATAGAGTTGTATAATGCGTCTCCGAACCAAGAAAAAAAAACAAGAATTGAAAATATTACCGAATTGAAAATCATGTACATGTTAGGTAGGGGTGTACAAAATGTGACACCCGGCAAACTCAGGTTAGTAACGTTGACTAAACTAGTAAGTCTACCTTAGCGAGTCATGCATAGTACGTACTTAACGGGGTCAGTTGAGTCGGTATGATAATTCTGGGAATCATCGGGAGTCGTTACGATGATCTGCGGGATCATCGGGAGTCGGTCCATAACCATGTGTACAAGGATTGGTGATTCGTGGAATCGCCGGGTTTAACGCACACACAAGTCTCGAGTCCCGGGAATTGGTGAACGGATGTGAACGTGTTAGTTGTCGTGCATTATATGTTTGAAATCATTATGTGACTTATCGGTATGTGAATACGTGTTTATATATGTTAAAATAGTGTTTAACGCGCCAAAAACCCGTTCCAGCACCACAGGGGCGATTAGGAGCTGGGGAGACCCCTAATCGCCTATAGCTTAGGCGAGTAGGCTGAGATTGGGGCGAGTAGGGGCCTTATCGCCTGAATAGAGGCGAGTAGGAGCCCCAATCGCCTAAATGAGTCTGCTACTCGCCTATACTGCTGAGCACGGGTCAAAACACCTATAAATAGAACCCTTGACTCCCCAAACACCATTTGTGCAACCCTAACTGATCCTAAGCCTCCCATACACCTTGAAACACCTCTGGAACTTGCTTTGCCTCAAAACACACCATCACCAAGCTTATACACCCTTCTTTGATAGAATCCAAGGTGTGTTCTTCATCCTACACCTTTGTAATGTTATTGTTTTGGTTCCCCAAAAGTCCAGACCTTGTTTTGCTAAGTTTGTGTCTTTAAAACCCTTTGAAAAGAGTTCTAAAACAAGTCTACACCATAATACTTGCTATATGTGAAGTATTTGTGCATATGATGATTGTTGGTGATTATGACATGAATGTTTCCATGAATTTGTTGTACTTCTGATGTGTAGGTGTTGTTAGGATGATTATCTATGAGTTTAAGCCCTTGTTATGATGTTTAGGTGCAAGTATGCATTTTGACCCATTTGGGTAATTCTTGAAGAATAGGATGTTATGATGTGATTCATTGTTTGTTTATGGTTAGAAATCATGCTAGGATGATGATATAACATAGAGATGATGAATTGCAACTTGTAGGAGATGAAATCTGATTGTTTCCATATAGGGAAAGATAAGGTTAGTTAATGAAACCTAGTATTTGCCATTTTTGGAAATAATCGCACCGAGCCCGTGAGAGCAGAGATAAATTGGGGGTTTTTGCTTGGAAAGGGTTGGTTAATAGTTTAGTTTTGATATTGGGTGTTTTTACATGTTTCGGATCTGATTTGGAGTGTTCGGCGCGCAAAATTGCACTACAGAACTGCAGAGGCGAGTAGGATCCTATTCGCATGAGGCTTCATGCGAATAGGCTCCTAAATGCCTAATATTCAGGCGAATACAATCCTAATCGCCTATATATAGGCGAATAGAGCCCTATTCACCTCAACAACTAGCAAATACAATCCTAAATGCTAGTTTGATTCCTAAATGCTACTTTTACTAGTGATTACAATCCTAAATGCTACTTTGACTAGTGATTACAATCCTAAATGCTACTTTGACTAGTGATTACAATCCTAAATGCTAGTTTGATTCCTAATCGCGTATAATGCTGCTGTATGTATATTCTAACATCCCGGAACATGATTTGACGCCTAAGAACATGATAGGAACCCCGGGATGCACCCAATGACTTAGTAACACGTGTTCGGACCTGTTTACGCGTTAATCGGACATTATGCTAGACTAGGTGAACTATTGCGCGTATTAAGTGTTTAATTGCACATGTTGCATGATGTCTTGTATTTACCTAACACGTGGGATGTCGGGTCACCAATGGGATGTCGGGTCTTGTCTGGCACGGTCGGTTTAACAGTTAAAGATGTTTTCAAACGTTTATGGTCACGGTCTGGACATTCGGGGACTAGTTAACCCACGGGTTATTAGTCCGGATACTTATACACATCTTATGATAGGTCACCGCTATTTGGGGCTATCATAGCATAATTACTTAACTGTTTTCAAGTAACGCAAACCGAGGTGAGTTTCACAGCCCCACTTTTACTGTTTTTCTTTTGGGGGAGAAACATGCTTCGTACAAACTGTTTAAAGGTCATGTTATACTATGGGTACTTTATGTTACTATACGGCTTTTATGGAAAGTCCTAGGGGGAAACCATGAATGTGCTGGAACGCACAACGAGGGAAATGTGGATAGATTTATTGGGCCTCACAAGCCCCACTCGACGGCGGGACCGGGCGGGTGCATATTAATATATCTAACATCTTTTAGTATATCAAAGCTTAAATATTAATATATCTAACATCTGTTAGTACATTAAAACTTAAAATATTAATATATCTTACAACTCTTAGTACATATGTGGGTCATTCATTGAATGTTGTTTCCTATGCTTTGGATATTGTTATAGTGGTTTAGGTGGATGTTAATATAACTAGTGGGGAACCCGCGCGTTGCTGCGGGAAGACAATTTGTCGTGCGATATTCGTTACTGTTAGTTTATCGATTCTCTCATGATATATTGTGTAGTATTTGATTTTAAAGGTGTGCTAGATCTAGTAAATATATTGTTAATGGATTTTATTTTTAAGATGGTTCTTGGACTGGTAGAAAAAATAAATATAAACAAACTATTAATTATTTAACAAACTACTAACTTGGTTGAGAAGATGACAAAAAATTATGCTATGGTGCCATTACTGGTCAATATCATATTGTAATTACTAGTAATATTGTTTTTATATGTTTTATAAAACTTTATTTGTAACTTTTAATAAGACAAACAAGTTAAGTGGTTTTTAGTTGTTAAATAAATATCTATTTAACCAATTTGTAAAAAATGGGTTATTACCTAAGATTTAACAACCACATATTCTTTGCATTCATAACCAATATATATTAATGCATCGTGCATTGTGCCTCTACAATTGACATATATAATCAAATCAATAGAGTTGTATAATGCGTCTCCGAACCAAGAAAAAAAAACAAGAATTGAAAATATTACCGAATTGAAAATCATGTACAAGTTAGGTAGGGGTGTACAAAATGTGACACCCGGCAAACTCAGGTTAGTAACGTTGACTAAACTAGTAAGTCTACCTTAGCGAGTCATGCATAGTACGTACTTAACGGGGTCAGTCGAGTCGGTATGATAATTCTGGGAATCATCGGGAGTCGTTACGATGATCCGCGGGATCATCGGGAGTCGGTCCATAACCATGTGTACAAGGATTGGTGATTCGTGGAATCGCCGGGTTTAACGCACACACAAGTCTCGAGTCCCGGGAATTGGTGAACGGATGTGAACGTGTTAGTTGTCGTGCATTATATGTTTGAAATCATTATGTGACTTATCGGTATGTGAATACGTGTTTATATATGTTAAAATAGTGTTTAACGCGCCAAAAACCCGTTCCAGCACCACAGGGGCGATTAGGAGCTGGGGAGACCCCTAATCGCCTATAGCTTAGGCGAGTAGGCTGAGATTGGGGCGAGTAGGGGCCCTACTCGCCTGAATAGAGGCGAGTAGGAGCCCCAATCGCCTAAATGGGTCTGCTACTCGCCTATACTGCTGAGCACGGGTCAAAACACCTATAAATAGAACCCTTGACTCCCCAAACACCATTTGTGCAACCCTAACTGATCCTAAGCCTCCCATACACCTTGAAACACCTCTGGAACTTGCTTTGCCTCAAAACACACCATCACCAAGCTTATACACCCTTCTTTGATAGAATCCAAGGTGTGTTCTTCATCCTACACCTTTGTAATGTTATTGTTTTGGTTCCCCAAAAGTCCAGACCTTGTTTTGCTAAGTTTGTGTCTTTAAAACCCTTTGAAAATAGTTCTAAAACAAGTCTACACCATAATACTTGCTATATGTGAAGTATTTGTGCATATGATGATTGTTGGTGATTATGACATGAATGTTTCCATGAATTTGTTGTACTTCTGATGTGTAGGTGTTGTTAGGATGATTATCTATGAGTTTAAGCCCTTGTTATGATGTTTAGGTGCAAGTATGCATTTTGACCCATTTGGGTAATTCTTGAAGAATAGGATGTTATGATGTGATTCATTGCTTGTTTATGGTTAGAAATCATGCTAGGATGATGATATAACATAGAGATGATGAATTGCAACTTGTAGGAGATGAAATCTGATTGTTTCCATATAGGGAAAGATAAGGTTAGTTAATGAAACCTAGTATTTGCCATTTTTGGAAATAATCGCACCGAGCCCGTGAGAGCAGAGATAAATTGGGGGTTTTTGCTTGGAAAGGGTTGGTTAATAGTTTAGTTTTGATATTGGGTGTTTTTACATGTTTCGGATCTGATTTGGAGTGTTCGGCGCGCAAAATTGCACTACAGAACTGCAGAGGCGAGTAGGATCCTATTCGCATGAGGCTTCATGCGAATAGGCTCCTAAATGCCTAATATTCAGGCGAATACAATCCTAATCGCCTATATATAGGCGAATAGAGCCCTATTCACCTCAACAACTAGCAAATACAATCCTAAATGCTAGTTTGATTCCTAAATGCTACTTTTACTAGTGATTACAATCCTAAATGCTACTTTGACTAGTGATTACAATCCTAAATGCTACTTTGACTAGTGATTACAATCCTAAATGCTAGTTTGATTCCTAATCGCGTATAATGCTGCTGTATGTATATTCTAACATCCCGGAACATGATTTGACGCCTAAGAACATGATAGGAACCCCGGGATGCACCCAATGACTTAGTAACACGTGTTCGGACCTGTTTACGCGTTAATCGGACATTATGCTAGACTAGGTGAACTATTGCGCGTATTAAGTGTTTAATTGCACATGTTGCATGATGTCTTGTATTTACCTAACACGTGGGATGTCGGGTCACCAATGGGATGTCGGGTCTTGTCTGGCACGGTCGGTTTAACAGTTAAAGATGTTTTCAAACGTTTATGGTCACGGTCTGGACATTCGGGGACTAGTTAACCCACGGGTTATTAGTCCGGATACTTATACACATCTTATGATAGGTCACCGCTATTTGGGGCTATCATAGCATAATTACTTAACTGTTTTCAAGTAACGCAAACCGAGGTGAGTTTCACAGCCCCACTTTTACTGTTTTTCTTTTGGGGGAGAAACATGCTTCGTACAAACTGTTTAAAGGTCATGTTATACTATGGGTACTTTATGTTACTATACGGCTTTTATGGAAAGTCCTAGGGGGAAACCATGAATGTGCTGGAACGCACAACGAGGGAAATGTGGATAGATTTATTGGGCCTCACAAGCCCCACTCGACGGCGGGACCGGGCGGGTGCATATTAATATATCTAACATCTTTTAGTATATCAAAGCTTAAATATTAATATATCTAACATCTGTTAGTACATTAAAACTTAAAATATTAATATATCTTACAACTCTTAGTACATATGTGGGTCATTCATTGAATGTTGTTTCCTATGCTTTGGATATTGTTATAGTGGTTTAGGTGGATGTTAATATAACTAGTGGGGAACCCGCGCGTTGCTGCGGGAAGACAATTTGTCGTGCGATATTCGTTACTGTTAGTTTATCGATTCTCTCATGATATATTGTGTAGTATTTGATTTTAAAGGTGTGCTAGATCTAGTAAATATATTGTTAATGGATTTTATTTTTAAGATGGTTCTTGGACTGGTAGAAAAAATAAATATAAACAAACTATTAATTATTTAACAAACTACTAACTTGGTTGAGAAGATGACAAAAAATTATGCTATGGTGTCATTACTGGACAATATCATATTGTAATTACTAGTAATATTGTTTTTATATGTTTTATAAAACTTTATTTGTAACTTTTAATAAGACAAACAAGTTAAGTGGTTTTTAGTTGTTAAATAAATATCTATTTAACCGATTTGTAAAAAATGGGTTATTACCTAAGATTTAACAACCACATATTCTTTGCATTCATAACCAATATATATTAATGCATCGTGCATTGTGCCTCTACAATTGACATATATAATCAAATCAATAGAGTTGTATAATGCGTCTCCGAACCAAGAAAAAAAAACAAGAATTGAAAATATTACCGAATTGAAAATCATGTACAAGTTAGGTAGGGGTGTACAAAATGTGACACCCGGCAAACTCAGGTTAGTAACGTTGACTAAACTAGTAAGTCTACCTTAGCGAGTCATGCATAGTACGTACTTAACGGGGTCAGTCGAGTCGGTATGATAATTCTGGGAATCATCGGGAGTCGTTACGATGATCCGCGGGATCATCGGGAGTCGGTCCATAACCATGTGTACAAGGATTGGTGATTCGTGGAATCGCCGGGTTTAACGCACACACAAGTCTCGAGTCCCGGGAATTGGTGAACGGATGTGAACGTGTTAGTTGTCGTGCATTATATGTTTGAAATCATTATGTGACTTATCGGTATGTGAATACGTGTTTATATATGTTAAAATAGTGTTTAACGCGCCAAAAACCCGTTCCAGCACCACAGGGGCGATTAGGAGCTGGGGAGACCCCTAATCGCCTATAGCTTAGGCGAGTAGGCTGAGATTGGGGCGAGTAGGGGCCCTACTCGCCTGAATAGAGGCGAGTAGGAGCCCCAATCGCCTAAATGGGTCTGCTACTCGCCTATACTGCTGAGCACGGGTCAAAACACCTATAAATAGAACCCTTGACTCCCCAAACACCATTTGTGCAACCCTAACTGATCCTAAGCCTCCCATACACCTTGAAACACCTCTGGAACTTGCTTTGCCTCAAAACACACCATCACCAAGCTTATACACCCTTCTTTGATAGAATCCAAGGTGTGTTCTTCATCCTACACCTTTGTAATGTTATTGTTTTGGTTCCCCAAAAGTCCAGACCTTGTTTTGCTAAGTTTGTGTCTTTAAAACCCTTTGAAAAGAGTTCTAAAACAAGTCTACACCATAATACTTGCTATATGTGAAGTATTTGTGCATATGATGATTGTTGGTGATTATGACATGAATGTTTCCATGAATTTGTTGTACTTCTGATGTGTAGGTGTTGTTAGGATGATTATCTATGAGTTTAAGCCCTTGTTATGATGTTTAGGTGCAAGTATGCATTTTGACCCATTTGGGTAATTCTTGAAGAATAGGATGTTATGATGTGATTCATTGCTTGTTTATGGTTAGAAATCATGCTAGGATGATGATATAACATAGAGATGATGAATTGCAACTTGTAGGAGATGAAATCTGATTGTTTCCATATAGGGAAAGATAAGGTTAGTTAATGAAACCTAGTATTTGCCATTTTTGGAAATAATCGCACCGAGCCCGTGAGAGCAGAGATAAATTGGGGGTTTTTGCTTGGAAAGGGTTGGTTAATAGTTTAGTTTTGATATTGGGTGTTTTTACATGTTTCGGATCTGATTTGGAGTGTTCGGCGCGCGAAATTGCACTACAGAACTGCAGAGGCGAGTAGGATCCTATTCGCATGAGGCTTCATGCGAATAGGCTCCTAAATGCCTAATATTCAGGCGAATACAATCCTAATCGCCTATATATAGGCGAATAGAGCCCTATTCACCTCAACAACTAGCAAATACAATCCTAAATGCTAGTTTGATTCCTAAATGCTACTTTTACTAGTGATTACAATCCTAAATGCTACTTTGACTAGTGATTACAATCCTAAATGCTACTTTGACTAGTGATTACAATCCTAAATGCTAGTTTGATTCCTAATCGCGTATAATGCTGCTGTATGTATATTCTAACATCCCGGAACATGATTTGACGCCTAAGAACATGATAGGAACCCCGGGATGCACCCAATGACTTAGTAACACGTGTTCGGACCTGTTTACGCGTTAATCGGACATTATGCTAGACTAGGTGAACTATTGCGCGTATTAAGTGTTTAATTGCACATGTTGCATGATGTCTTGTATTTACCTAACACGTGGGATGTCGGGTCACCAATGGGATGTCGGGTCTTGTCTGGCACGGTCGGTTTAACAGTTAAAGATGTTTTCAAACGCTTATGGTCACGGTCTGGACATTCGGGGACTAGTTAACCCACGGGTTATTAGTCCGGATACTTATACACATCTTATGATAGGTCGCTGCTATTTGGGGCTATCATAGCATAATTACTTAACTGTTTTCAAGTAACGCAAACCGAGGTGAGTTTCACAGCCCCACTTTTACTGTTTTGCTTTTGGGGGAGAAACATGCTTCGTACAAACTGTTTAAAGGTCATGTTATACTATGGGTACTTTATGTTACTATACGGCTTTTATGGAAAGTCTTAGGGGGAAACCATGAATGTGCTGGAACGCACAACGAGAGAAATGTGGATAGATCTATTGGGCCTCACAAGCCCCACTCGATGGCGGGGCCGGGCGGGTGCATATTGTCTCTACCCATCGGGTTACCGAGGCATCGGTAGCCCAGTCATCTGGGCTGGTATCATCTTTTGGTTCATGTTTAGTAATGGGTTCCCAACCGTAGTAGTAAAGACACTTAACGTCTAGCTAACGTTCTTATGACATAGTATTAACGGGAATGATCTTTGTGAACTTATGACAACACTTTTATAAAAGAAAACCTCTGAACTCACTAGCATTATATGTTGACATTTTTGGCATGTTTTCTAAGGTCGCTAAGGTAGCAGTCAATGGACTAGGCGCACGGAGTCATGCACAGCATCTAATATTTTGAAGCATATTAAACAATGTTTTGTAAACAATGATATGTCTTTTGGTTGTAAACAAGAAATGCTTCCGCTGCTGGTTTACGGCTCAAAGCATGATATTTTGGTTTTAAATATATTTTTGAATGCATGTTTGTTGTATGTTTATTGTGATCGTTGACTGAGATCCTAGTGTGTCACGCGCCTCGCGGTAAAACCCCGCACGTGGAATTTGAGGGTGTGACACAAAAAGCTCGCGGCTCGAGGCTTGCTCGAAACTCGCTCGAAAAAAGATCGAAAAAAGCTCGGCTCGAAGAGGCTCGCTTTGTTTTCGAGCCGAGCCGAGCTGGCTCGTTTTATAATCGAGCCGAGCTTGAGCCAGGGGTGTGCAGCTCGTGGCTCGGCTCGATGGCTCGACTCGTGGCTCGACTCGATGACTCGACATATGGCTCGACTCAGGCCTGTGTATGTGTAATTAATATATATAGATGAAAATAATATATTTTTGCTCCAAACCCAATTCTAAAATTTAAAATTTGAAAATCCCGTTCATACTAACTATCTACCCCATCTTTTCATAATAAATAAACCATAACTTAGAAAAATAAAAAAAAATATACATGATTATGTGTAATTTTATTGTTTTTTATTTAATATATATTTGTAAAAAAATAAAAAAATTAAAAAAAATTTAAAAAAGTATAACGAGCTGGCTCGAGCCAGCTCGAGCTCGGCTCGAACATTTACGAGCCAAGCTCAAGCTCGACTTTTCAGCTTGACCAGAAAAACGAGCCGAGCCGAGCTGGCTCGGTTTAAGTTCGACCTCAAGCTGGGCCTGGCTCGGCTCAACTCGGCTCGTGTACAGCCCTAATGTTAGGGCTTAAATAGTATACATGATACCAAATTAAAAATCTAAAAAATGTTATGGATTTCTACCTTGTAACTTGAGCCATCTCACATTGAATATGACCTTATTATCTGTTTTCGCCTCCATTTTTACCAACAATATTAATAAACATTTCCATATCTTTATTCATCTCTACCTTCTAAATTAAAAAAAAATCAAAGCATTTCAAGCTCCGGATGAACCAGACCGGAATTCAAATTTTTTTAATAAAATCTCAATTACTAATTCATTCAATTTGAGTGAAAAAACAACTGGCTTTTAAAGAATTTTAATAGTATTTGGGATTAACAATAAAAGAGAAACGATAGACCATTAAAATCGTTGGTCTCCGTTTGCAATACTTACGTAAACAAGCAACCCTCACCCCATCACCTTCTATACTCAAATTATGATTAGCAACCAATAATGGGAACAAATTATGCTACTAAAATTTTGATTGATTATTAGATAGCTATAATAAAACAACCTTTTTTTTTTAATTTAAATCCTACCATACGAAAATCATTAAAAAAATACAACATAACCAATTTTGCAAGGGAAATAAGGTGGGTCTGAATAAAAAAAAGTAATCTAAAATTGAAGAAAAAATTTACACAAATCAGTAAATGTGTTTAAAATTGTTCTTTCGTATTTATGTATATACATCACAAAGAAAAAGGTATGTATTTATTACTTGAATTGTGAATGGAGATGGATTAGATGATTGTGATTTGTAATCACTTTTGATTCTAGTGGCTATAACAGCAACATACATGTGACGGTTATATTTTTACATTGTTATGTAAACGTATCGGTACAAGGCGAGGTTAGACTATGGATTTGAAGTGGAAAAAAAACCGAAGAGCAACAAGAAAACTCGTCCTAATAACGTGTTAGAAAATAACAATCTAGTAGCAACCAACGTACAAGTCAAATAAACATGAGAAGAAGACTCTAGACATCATGTATGGAAAGAAAGAATAAAGGAAAAGAGAACTTTATTCATTGATATGTTTCATATACCAATTTTTTTTTTTTTTTGAACGGCCAAATTTCTTCTAATGTTAGTTGTTAGTGGGTATTTAACCCATGATCTCCATGTTAGTACAACAAGTTAGTTACCAAATAAAGGACCACTATTTATACGTCTATAAACATTGAAAGATATGTAAGTTATGTATGTGAAGAGTCACCGCATTATTTATATACCAAATACATGACCACTATTTATAAGATTATAATATTACTACAAACGTAATAAAGACATGGAGGTTATGAATGTAAAAAGTCACTACATTATTGTTAATTTCCTCATCAATTTTATAATTATGTTTAAATTAATTTCTTCAACAATTTAATATTTAGGTAGAAAGACAATTTTACCGCTAAATGACTTACAAACATTGTACAATAAGCAATAAATGTTGTATTTACTTAATACCAAAATGTTTGCTATAGAATTGGCTACAAAAATGTTTGCTTATGGATTTTTATACACGGTTTTTGCTATGAAAATGTTAATTACCATTTTTGCTAGGTATTTTTAACTATGGTCTTTGCTACAAATTTTAGACACGAATTTTTTTATGCAAATTTATTAACTTGTTATTTTACATATCTCGTGGGTTTAATATTATTTTGTTTACAAAAGTATCCGAATTCATTAACTATATATAAACACAACTCCAAAATTAATGATAAAAGAATTAGCCGTGAAAAGAATATGAATGTATGTATATGTGTGATTATAGTAAAAACTCAGTGGTTTACATTACAAGTAAAACATAGTATTTAAGTAAGAAACTAAGAATTAAGTGACTTCAAAAACAAACCTAGTACTAATATTTCTAAATTTAATAACTTGTTAGGCAGAAGAAATGTCGGTTTCATTAAATCTATCTTGTTTTGCTGGCAACATGTAACACATGGTTTCATCACTTGATCTTCATGTATCATACTTTCCAGCCTGTTTGCGCTCCTTCAAATACGATTTTAAGAATGCATTATTAAGATTGCTAAATCAAAGAGCAACAAGAAAACTCGTGCTAATAACGTGTTGGAAAATAACAATATAGTAGCAACCTACATACAAGTTATATAAACATGAGAAGAAGACTCTAAACATCATGTTGGAAAGAAAGAATGTAGGAAGAGAGAACTTTATTCATTGATATGTTTCATATACCAAATAAAAGACCACTATTTATAAGGCTATAAAAATTGAAAGATATGTAAGTTAAGTATGTGAAGAGTCACCCCATTATTTTGATACCAAATAATCTATACTATATTATAAAGCATGAGAGGAGGATACCTGGCAAATTTAAGTAATTACAAGTGTGATTGCTTAAAGTACAAATAGTTGATAATATAGTATAGATAATGTACATTGTTGAAAGTGGAATATAATTAATAGATACATGAAGATAATGTGCAGCCAATCTATTGTTGACAATAAATGATGTAGACTTTCGTGTTTTCACACGAGATGTCACCTAGTATCTATAATAATTGAAAGCAATAAATCCCACAAGGGATTAATTGATTTTAGGGAAAAAAATTAAACACAAAATTGGATTTTTCTCTGTCATATCTCCTCCCATAATTTATATGTAAAATTATGTCATATTAGATTTCTTAACCCCGAGACATTCTCGGGTTATAATCTAGTTGTATATAAATGAGAGTGGGGCAAGAATAAGAAAATGAAATAAAGTTTTATTAATAATTGGGAAAAATTACATGAGGTTACAATAAGAACATATAATCAAATAAAAGACTAACATATAAAACCTAAATAAACTGAGGTGCCAAACGTCTTAGACACTAAATGAACTAAAATCGAAACTGTCGTCTACACTTAACGAACCAAATAGAAACCGTCGACTACACCAAAATCATCTAATCACCGCCTGCACTAAAACCGAACGAAGCAAAATCAAATTGACCATTGTCTGATATTGTCCTTTGAAACTTCATCCGATATCAACGTCTGAATCATCACTTACACTCTGTTCCAGAGTTTTATTAAAGGATGGAAGAGAAAGGATTGGGAAGGAATTGTGGCAAAAATGTGTTCCAGAGTTTTTTGTAGGAGGGAAATGGATGAAATGAAAGAGATAATAAAAAAGTTTTTAGGATGATTTTCAATATTTCCAATTTGGAAGGAATTGGAGAGAAAGGAAGATGAGAGAAATCATTTTTCTTCCATCCTTTAATGAAACTCTGAAACATAGTGTTAGTGGTCATAGGTCAGCGATTCTGGGAAGAGCGATGATCACGGTAGAAAACAACATTTCTTTGTTTTTTATTAATAATAATTAAAGTTATCATATCCACTCATATAGGTAAATATTTTGGAAATTACAAAGTAAACGTAAAAGGTAAATATTTTGTTTTATCTACATCCTTTAAAATAAATAATAAAAAAAAATAAACCAATAAAGGCATTTTTTCTCAATAATTGGATCTCATATCACATTGGACTAATGTTTCAACACATTTGGTTTTCAGCCTGAAATATTGCTGGGAGCAGGCCAAATTTCTTGACATTTCTTTGCTAGTTAGATTATACCTTAGTGGTAAAGAGGAAATCCTTTTTTTGATTAGAGTGGGAGTTCAATTTTAATGATGTACAAATAAAGTGTAAAAAGTGTAAAGAAAGGGTGTAAGAAATTAGTCATTAAAAAAATGTTTTCTAACTTAAAAATTTCACATTCTAATCGTTACGACATTTCATGGATAGATTTCAACCTACTAATTTATTTATGATAAACCCTTATGAAACTTCTACGTGTTTGACTACTATACCTATTATTTTAACGTGGCGTGTAGGTATATGTACCCACGTCTTGAAAGGTGCGTATTTAGTATTCATTTACTTTGGCTACCTTAATATTCGACAGAATTAAAAAGATGTTCACACCAAATACATATTGTACTATAATTGTTTAGGATTTTATGGATTCTACATATCTTCGTTTCAAATAATATATTATTATCAGTTTATGAATCAGAAAATTTTAATGTGTGCACAGAATATATATTAGTTAGCTAATGACATTTAATCCAGGTATTTGAGTTTGTAATAAATAAATCAATTGATGCGTATAGGTGAGGAAATGTTTATATATCATTTTATTGACTTCGATTTTACAATACAACTAGAATGGAACTCCCGGGTTGCGGCGGAGTCGACAATATAGAGCGGAAACGTAATACAAAATTTAAAACGATTAAAATAATCAATATGTAAGGTGTATGTCTCACTACTAGAAAAAGTGTTTTTCTTGACACGCGTTTTATGACACGCATTTATTAATGACACGCAAAAGCGGTGTGTCATAAAAAAAGTGTCATGGTTTAAAAAATCTAGTTAAATAATGACACGCTTTTTAGCGTGTCAAGAATGTAATGTCAAGAATTAAAAACGATGACAGAATAAAAAGATGCGTGTCATCTATGAGTGTCAAGATTTCACAATTCTTCAATATAACAAAAAAATAAATAATAATAATAAAACAATCTGCATCGAACTTCTGAAAACCTAATCAAAAAATAAAACATTCGATCTATCTGTTCGAATGAAACCCTTCAAAAAAAAAATCATCGATGAAACCCTTCAAAAAAACTACTGCAGATCGCGTCTCCAGTTGATAATCATCTGTTCAAACCCTTCTAAGGTTTTATCGATCTGTTCAGAAACTGTTGATAATCATCTGTTCTTATATTATCGATCTGTTCACAAGTTTTGTGGTGTCTGTGAATCAGGTTGGAGAGGGTAACGGGTTTATCATACTTCTGTTCAGAAACCCTTCAAAAACCATCGCATCTTCACTTCTAAGGTTAGGGTTTTTCATACTTCTTCCTCAATTATTATGGTTTATTGTTAGAGTTGTTGAAATATGATACTAATCAGCCATCGTTTACCATGTTTGACCCACTTCAGTAACAAGCAATTGAACCCTAGCTAGCTCCTCACTTCAACAATCGAACCCTAGCTTCTCAATTCAGTAAGTTCAATCGAACCCTAGCTCCTCAGTTCACTTCAATAATGTTTGTATTTGTATGATTGTATTGAATGCATATGATAGAAGATACAAAAGAAAAAAATAAGGTTTTTAAGAGTATTCTGGATCATATAAATATTATGTGCTTCTTGGTTTTGTTTGTTGTTTTTTAATTCTGGGTGAGCGCTTGTAAGTAGTGCTGCTACGCCTGCTAGATGAGGACAAGCCATTGATGTGCCATTTATGACGTTAAATGTTGCTTTGGTTCTTGTATGGTTGTCAACCGACTCATGCCAAGCTGCAAGAATGTGAACACCTGGTCCAATAATGTCTGGCTTTAGGATACCAGGACTTGCAGAGTTAGGCCCCCTTGAACTGAAACAGGACACCTCTGGATCGGTTTTTGTTCCGAGCACTGTTCCTCTTAAAAGGATAGTTGCGACTGGGGTAGACGTTGAATTTAAGTAGTTTTTAATCTCAAGCCCTTCCTTGTAACCAACAAGTGATGCGGGAAGAACATTAGTCTCTGCAAATATACTCTCACCCGAAACAATATCATTAGCAATAATCACGGCAGCTCTTCCAGCATCCTTCACTACACGGCACTTTTCACTGTTGTCAGCATAATCCATTTCACACAGTACTACCTTCCCTTTGACATCAATGTGGTCCAGTGATCCATTCCAGCACCCTCCTGCAGATTTACTGCCATCTTTGCCGGGATAAACAAGAGATCGAAGCCTATGATCAAAACCCTTTGGTTGATATAACAATTGGCCATCAAATATCTTCCTGTTTCCTAGAAGAACACTTGTCCTTATCCTTCTATCAATGGTACTAGCCCCAACTGTAAGCATCCATGGGGCTTCATTTGATAATGAGCTATTCGAAAGCCCTCCGTTACCTGCTGAAAAACTCATGAAGATCCCTTTCTGTATGTCCCTAAATGCGGCTATTGCCATGGAATCTTCATAAAAGGGCATCTGATCTCCACATTAACACCGTCTTCAATAGCTGTGTCGATGCCTGCTAGGACGGCGCTCACCAAACAACCCATGGGGGAACAGACTTTATACATGGCTAAGTGTGCTAGTAGTGCCATCCCACTCGCAGTGCCATTCGCCATGCCAAATGCATTTGCATTGTCTACCGAGTTCCCTGCTGCAGTGCTTGAAGTGTGTGTCCCGTGGCCTTCCTTATCTATCGGATACTTTCCCTTAACAAAGCTTCTTAGTCCAATCAGTTTGTTATTGCACCCTACCACCTCACATTTACCCTAGCAGCAGTTTCTGAGTCTATTCAGCGCAAATTTTATTTTCTGCAATTCATGGATACTTGTTTGTATTCAGCGTAAGTAAACAGCAGTTTCTGAGGCTTAACTTGCGTATTCTTTTTATGGCTTTTGATAACAAGTAGCACTAAGTATAGGACTACAGGGTTGAACTGTTTGAAGTTATTTTATGCAGCTGTCAAACTCGAAAGTAAGTTTTGATGCCATTTCCTGGATAAGACTCTGATATGTATATTTGCTTCTTTATTTGGTATTGTTGTTTTGTAAACATATTTAAGCGATGACTACTTGTGTATTGTTGCTCATGTTAAAGTCCCACTTGCAGACTTGATCTTATGTTTTGGATAGTCACAAATTATATACAGTATAGACATAGAAATATAGAATAGATAAGTCAAAATTGCATTAAATTTATAAGAAATGGATACTTGAAAATGTCGTGTATGTTGGGTTTGAAAATGCTACCGGCAAAAGGGTTTAATATACATCGGATTTTTAAATAGGGCGATGGCCATGTATGCTGCACAAAATGCTATCGGCAAAAGGGTTAGACTCAAATGGGTCAACACCAAGGTGAGCACTTAATTTTTCTTTTTAATGTTAATTTAGGCTGCATTATTTTCTTGTCTAAGCTTATGAATTTAGGCTTTTTACTATCATTTATGTTGGATGAGTAAGTCATAACTTTGACCTTACTAAGTCAAATATTTGTTTATTGTATATATGTTGTGAAGTATGTGATATATGGAAATTTTTACTGTTATATAAATCTAGACATAATTGTTAACCCATGAGACTTATTCTAGATAGTTAATAATCAATTGTTGTAGCCTTAGGAATGTTAATAATCAATTGTAATTTTTTTATTGCGCAGTGTCCAATCCAGCCAGGAAGTATGGAGTGCGGTTATTATATCATGAAATTCATGAAAGTGATTGTTCAGGGCGGACTTGGAATATTAGATAATGTAAGTTGATCGAGGCAAATTTTAGCGGCCCTTGTTTTCTTGAACCTAAACCATCGCGAACCTTAACATTTTCATCTTATTAATTTTATTGTTGTTTCAGGTTGGGGGAGGAGTAGAAGTTTATACGGATGCGGATATGGATGTCGTTCGTGAAGAATGGTCAAGTTATGTAGCAACCTTTATTTTCAAGTGATCCGTATTTTTAAGTCTAGACAACGTAATTTATTGACACGATATTTTTGTAACCATTTAATACTTGTCGTAGAAATCGACAAATACTTATATTGTAATGGTTTTTTGGTATATATAATATATGCATATTATTATGGAGAAATTTATTGATTTGTAGCTTATTAGTGCAGGTTATTATAAGAAAATCAGCAGCAATTATTAATAATATACGTAATAAAATTTTTTTAGGAAAAAAAAAAGCATGACACGCAAAATGAATGTCATAAGGTAGTGTCAAAAACGCGTGTCATAAATGCGTGTCAACAACGAGTGTCATTAATGCGTGTCATGAATGCGTGTCATTAAAAGATGACACGCGCCTGCATGTCATATTATTTTTATGACTATGCCTATAATGACGTTCTTTTGCGTGTCATAAACACCCTTTCATGACGCGCAATGCGCGTCAAGAAAGGGCTTTTTTCTAAAAGTGTCTATATGTGTAAGCATCTGTGCTTCGCAATGGGGTAATTTTTTAAAGGCTACAAGGAGACATGATAACATGCTACGTTCTATATACCATATGTAATTTGATCTACATGCCGGTAAAAAAATGGAAGTAGCGGTTTGACTAATTAGCAACTACTATTATACTAATAGTCATACTCAATATGTTGAAATTGTCAAATCTAAAGAGATTGCCAAGGAGAAGAAAGCATAGAGACCTTTATAAGATCCACATTTAGAGGAGGTTGGAACGGTTCATATGTCACATGATAAAAGCAATGCAATAAAACTGTTAATCAAGTGCACCTTAAATTTCTATCAGTGGCTTCAGAAAGTGAAATTGGAAGTTAGGTTAGATGAAAATATTCCACATAAGGCATCCCAACTTGAGAACTTTATAGACGTGCACAGATCGGTTTTTTTTATCTAGGAACCGAATCGGTTCCAAACCGGTTCGTGTTTGGTCCCAGTTCGTGTCTAAACTGGTTTCAGTTCAGTTCGGCCCCGGTTTCGCCTGTTTGAAAGACCGGTTTGGGTTCGTGAACCAATTCATGTGCACACTTTTTTTAAAGAAGACATCACAAAATTATTTTTTATCTCCTAAAGTTTAACTTTTATTAATTTCTTACAATCTTTTTAAGGTGTATAGGTATATATTTGTATATGTAGAAACCTTTTTTTTTATATAAAGTTGCATTTTTTTTAATAAAATGTAGTAATTACTTAATTCTTAATTTTGTTTGATACTCTTCTCAAATGCTTTATAATATAATATAGATTATAGAGTATAGATATAGATTAATAGTAATGGGAGGTTATGATAAAAGAATGTGTACAAGTAGGTTTTGCATGAAGGGTAGAAAGTGAAAAAATTACATAACATTTAGGTTTTAAGCATGAGACTTTTTCTATGCTATCTTAAAATTCATGTAAAATGGCTTTTGTAGACATCCTTCCTCCTTTATAATGTAGTATAGATATAGATATAGATATTAACTAAAATAATCCTCTTATTAAAATAGGTTTTTATATAATATTAATTAATTAATTAGTTCAAGTAATTTACATGTAACAATATAATTTTAAGCTTTTGTTACGCTACAAAGGATTTAAAATGAAAAGTGCAGAAAAACACTAAAAAATGATATGTGTCTAATAAATAAATAAGTGGAGAGCAGTTTTGTCCACAAAAAGAAGAAATGAATATATAGATATTTTTCACATGGCACGAAACATGTACATGTAAATCACATGTTATTTTCCTAATATATATATATATATATATATATATATATATATATATATATAGACATCACAAAATCAAGTATCTTTTTTATTTTTAATATGAGTACCCTATTATTATATTTATAAATTTTTTTAAAACTCAATTGTATAAGACACAATGAAAATAATATAAAACACAATGAGTTTCAAATTAAAAACGCACATAACAATAAGATACACAACAAAATGAACAGCAGACTAATACAAAATGAAAAACATCCCAAAAACTTCAACAAATAGTATATTAAAACATAACAGATAGTAGAATAAAACACAATGTACACCATAAACACAAACCCAAATACGTAAATCACATTAAACAACGTAACACAATGAAAATCAAACGAAAAAGCCAATGCACAAAATTAAATTATGTGTAGATCAAAAAATACAATGATCATAGTTATAACACACATGTATATATTGGTAACACAGTGGATTGGTAGAAGACACAATTAAGTAAAAAAATAGTCCATGTGTGTTTTTTTTTTATTATTTTTAACAACAATATGATACCCATATTTAAGATAAAAAATAACATTTGTTAATATATATATATATATATATATATATTTGGTGATTTTCTTTAAAAAAAATATCATATTAGAAGGTTATAGATGTTTTAAAAGATATGGGAAATTAGCATGTGCCTTGTATGTTGAGAGAAAAAAAATCAAGAAATGTGGTTTTTTTTCCGTTATGCCCATCCACTAATTGATCACTAATTTAAATCTACGACCAACAGATTATAATCATTCTCACTCTTCCTAGAAAAGTGTCACTTTAATTTGATCCTAGCTCATAATTATATTAAACAACATATTTCCACAAAATCTCGTTTACATTTAAATTTTAAAGTTGACTCTGAATTTGTAGGATTAATTTCCGGACGAACCGACAATCACGGGTCAATAAGACAAAGTGCCGAATCCTTTATTTGAAGTTTGAAAACAAGTGCAACAATGAAAATAATCAACACACGCAAAAATGAGTTGTTTTGGATATGGTTAAATGATCAAAACTTCATTAAAATCACAGATCGAGTGATTATACAAAGATTTCTAAACAAATACACCAAGATTTTTTCAAAATGAATAACTAAGGGGCTAGGGCAACAACTTAAACTGTCACACCCCGCCTAGGCGGAAACACTGGAATGCAATGACCGAAAAGTTTTCAAGCACAAGGTTCAAGCAATACACATTTATTCAAAATAGTACCACCATAAAGATGGAATTTGTCATGATCTTATTGAAAATTAAGCATAATGTTAGCACATAACATTGTCTTATGGAAATTGAAAACATAACGTTTTGAAGCTGACAAACGCCATCCAAGTGATACCACGGTGTGCATGCTCGAACCCTTCCCTCAACCCTCTGCGGCCCTCCATTAGTTACCTTAAACACATGCATAAGGAGTTTTGTCAACAATAATGTTGGTGAGTCTATGGGTTTTGATCGTACTGTAAAATGAACGTGTCATCCGTGTTTGACCAATCATAAGCTAGCTAAGCAAATGATCACTGTGAGAACCATGAGTCCTGTAACCAAACCTCTTGACTGTGGTGCCTCGTGCATTGTACACTAAAGACAATGTATGTATAGTAGAATACTAACACTCTTTTGCATGTGGCAGGTTAGAGCGACTAACCAAGAGTAGGGGTGTCAACCCAATAGATCTATTAAAGTGTTCCATGGCTAAATGTCTAGCTAATGGTTACAATGAACGATGTACGAGGACTAGTGAGCTCATGAACCAAAATGTCTCATGTTCCACATGGTAGTCATGCTAGAATGTACACACACTTGAAAATTGACAAACGTATTGATGCATGTATTTCCCCCAAAATGTAAATAGTAAAATGGGGCCATAGAAAACTCACCTGTTTGGGTAGTGTGGCGTCTAGTGAGCTAGTAGATGATCAATGGCCTGACAAATGATACCCTATGATCATTATGGACATGGTAAGTCATTCCGGATGTTGTTTATTATACAAATTGTTCACCCGACACTTGTGGACCATTGTGTTTAGTGTGTTTCATTGTTCATGATACTTGTAAATGTTCTAACAAACATATAGTTCCAAAACATTGTTGTTTCGAAATGTAACATCCATGGTGAACCATATTAGGCCTCACATGGGGTATTTAGGCCATATATTGGCATCAAATCGCCATGTGTGGTTGGTTTTTGAGAAAACATCGTTTAACACATGTTTAGAATCCTTTTCAAGTCCATTTATAGTTAACACATGGTTCGACTTTCGTTAACATATGTTAGTTTAATGTGACCGATTAGTGTTCCTTGTACAAAGCAAATTGCGATTTATCAATGAATCATTTTATCCATGTCTAAGCTTATTCAAGCCTTGAAGTGTTATTACATGACATATTTGTGAGTTTTGCATCATTTTAAGTCTTGATCACCATGTGGTTAGCCTTAGCTTAAAGCTTAAGCCAAGTGAGCTTGCACTTATGAATTCCGATTCATTTCATGGTGATCTAGGTCGTGCATGGTTTCAAAACATAACTTGACTACTTGTAATTGTAGCAATGCCGACTATAGTGATGTTAAACAATATTACGTGAACATACACTAGTGTTAAGACAATGTGGAAAGTAGTTAGTGAATTATCTTTAAACAAAGCAATGTAACTAGTGTTATGTGTTAAGACCGATTGGTGGGGGTTGGAGGAACATTCTAAGTCGATTATAGAAGACTAAAGAGCTTGGATTACTTACCTAGTGGAGCAAAATGAGGATGGTCGATGGTTAGAGCCTTCGGGTCTCCTAGTGTTAGCTTGCACTTGGTGGTTATTGAGTGATGATGGGGGTGGTTCGGCCTAGAGAGAGAGAGCCAAGAGAGTTAGAGAGGTATGGTGTGGTTTCAAGTTCTCTTGGGTGCTCCTATTTATAGCCGAAGGTGAGGACAAAGGGGTTCACATTTGTGGTAAGTGTGTTAGCTTAGGAAGGTGGTGTGTTAAAAGCTAATCCTATGTTTGTGTAAAGTATAATCAAGTAAGGGAGTAGGCTTGCATGCTTGAGCATGGCCGATTTTTGGGCATCACATTTAGGGAGGGGTTGACTCACTTTATCCTTGTGTCATACCTTGTCTAAATTGCTACTTTGGTGAAATGGTTGACCTCATGTGCTTCTAGATGGCTTTCATCACTTGTCTTATAGCTAAGGTGTTGTTTGCTTATTGGATCGGCCACCATGGCCTCCTAGAAGTTAGTATGGATAGTGACAACTCTAGGATATGTAAGATCTTTGTCTCTTCCTTGGGTGGTGGTCGCATAGGATGAAAGGTCAAGAGTCTAGGCTTAGTGATGTCTTAATATGATTGGATGATCTTGTCAACACATAGTGACAAAGTTTGCCTAGGGAATTGAAGGTGGCAAAGATGTGGGTTGTCTTTGCTTGGAAGTTTGCGGCCAAAAGAAACAAGGGAAAAGGGGTTGCTTGTTTGGGTATATACTAGCTTACAAGGGTTGGTTTGTAGACTCCTAAGACGATGTAAGTGGAATGACCATCTTGCTTATCTCTAGCTTCTATGTTTTCGGCTCAAAGAGGACAAACATTTGAGGTATGTGGAGTGTTAGACATAGAGGTTGACAAGGCTTTGGAATGTTATTTGTTAGTGAAAAGGGTTGTCTCTTGTGGCTTGCCTATAGCCGTGTGATGTGTGAAGGTGTGTAGGCTAGCTTGTTTAAGTAAGAGGTGTGAATGAGTTGTCTTGTTGAGTGTCCTAGGCCTCTTGTGTGCTTGTTATTCTTCGGCCAAATGTATAGTAGAGGATAAAGACATCTAAGGTTGTTGGATAGCTAGTCATGTGTACATGGTGATATATCTATGTGTAGTGTCGTGTGTATATATGCCATATGTATGTATGTATGTATGTATGTACATGTGTGGGCATATCTTGTGTAGCTCTAAGACAATTAGCTTGGCTATGATCCAATATTTAACACATTATGTTAATTAAATTGGCCTATTCATGTTAATAGTGTTGTGATTGTTCTTTGTATAGCCTCTTATACACCTTTGATATAGGAATATCATCCGGCCTTGTAAGAGTAAGAGGTGGTTAAATTCTATGCCTCTTGATGATGATATTAACATGTATTCTGTATCACATGTGTCATGGGTTTGTTGAATGATTTCCCATGATGATCTTTGTGTTCACAATCGTGTGTTAAAGGTGCATTAGCATGTGTTAGAGGGCATAACCTCTTGTAATGCTTGTTTTGATGGTGTGTCCGGGTGTTGTATGACTAAACAAGTGCATTATGTTGAGTTTTTCTGTTTAACTCATGCTCTACTAACCTGGGGGGGGGTATAATGTATGCAAATTGTCTAAATATGCACATATAATGAAGTCATAACTGAAATATGTACGGACGTTGACCTGTTACGTTGACTGTTGTCACATAAACTATTTATACAGATGATATCCCTTCGCCTTTGTCACACCCTCAAATTTCCACATGCGGGGTTTTACCGCGAGGCGCGTGACACACCAGGATCCAAGTCAACGGTCACAATAAACGACATCTATATGATATGAAAACAAAGTAAATAGCCCTTTAAGTTTCAAAATCTATCCATCGCTTGCGGAAGCGTAAAACCTTATTACAACTCAAAAGTAAAACATGAAAGTCTGATAACACTTTAAAAGAAATGCAATTGGATCCTAGACGCCGTGAGACTCCGTGCGCCTAAACTCAATGCTGCTACGTTAGCGACCTGAGAAAACATGCCAAAAAGACGTCAACATATAATGCTGGTGAGTTCACAGGTTTTAAGTTTACAAAGCGTTACAAACGTAAAGAGTTTCATCTCAAAATACCAAGTGTGTAAAACCTTCAAGTATATAACAAGCGTTTCCTTACTACTACGACTGTGTTGCTGAAACCATTACTGACAAGCGTTGCGTGTGTTGCTGCCCGTGTTTGAGTTGCCGAAAATAGAGACAATATGCACCCGCCCGGCTCCCAGCCGTCGGGTGGGGTTCGTCAAGCCCAATAGATCTATCCACATTTCCCCCGTTGTGCCCCGCACATTCATGGTTTCAATAGGGACTTAGCGTTGCGTTTTCGTCGTATAGTAATTTAAAACAAGCGTTGCATTTAAAAAGTGTAGCGTTTCATGAGCGTTGCGTTTCAAAAGTGTTACGTTTCATAAACATTGCGTTTCATAAACATTGCGTTTCATAAACATAACGATGTATTTGTTAAAAACGTGTGGCATGCTTCTCCCCCGAGAAAAAGTGTATAAAAGAGGGGCCGTGAAACTCACCTTAGAGTGCGTCTTCTTGATAACTAGAGATCCAACCCGTGTATGATACTCCCAACAAATAACAACCTATTAATGAGGTTACATAAGTGTGATGACTACTAACCCGAAGGCTAATCAGTCACCGAGTTGTCCAGATCTTGACTACGTGTGTTAAAAAGTGTGTTTAAACGTTAACCGGACATCCCAGACCGACCCGACATCCCGTTGGTGACCCATTACATCAATTAGTCATGCACATAAGTTTAACACATAAGTTTCAAGCATAAAACACTTAGTTTGCATCAAAAATCTCATTCCGGACATCAGATGGTTGAATGTGGTTTTTCCCATTTCCACGTTCGCCCGTTTGAGCCACGTTCGCCCGTTTTTCCCACATTTTGTTCCACGTTCACCCGTTTTTCCCACGTTCGCCCGTTTTTCCCACGTTCGCCCGTTTTTCCACGTTCGCCCGTTTTTCCACGTTCGCCCATTCGAACCAATTTTATTCCACGTTCGCCCGTTTTCATCAGCATTATATAAAACGCACCAAAACGCATCTAAACGGTCCGAAAACATCACGAAACATTACCAATCACAGCAGTCAACTATCATTAACATATTCCTACATAACCCTACCAATTTTATCCCGAAATCCGTCCGTTTTACAAGTTAACCGAAATAGCAAATTATGGAGATGTCACATCAAACGCATGCAATCTTTACCCAATTAGGAAACTTTATGAAATCAATCAATAATCAACTTAATATACTCAGATTATCATGAACAATAAACCCCCCAATCATATCCTTATCACTATCATCATGAACAAGCCCTAGATCTAACCCAAAATCCCCAAAACGAACATAACATCATCAATAATCAATTGTAACCTATCTCAATCATAAATCATCATCAATAACAGTCCTAGATCATTGTCATAACATCTATACAGCAATCAATCATCAAACAATGCATAACATCACATAAAACACCATTAACACATGTTATTTTGTATGAAAACTCATTGTTTATGAATAGGTTTTGTTTAGAAAGACATTAAGAAGGTTTTTATCCATGAAAACATGTTTGAATTAGATCTGGACTCTTGGGGTTTAATGGAAACGAATTGAAATGCTTTAAAAATGATTTAGAATGAAGAATACACCTTAGATCTTTGTGTAGAAGATGTTTGTAGGTTAGATTATAGAAAACAAGGGCAAAAACTCCTTCCCCAATGTTTAAAGTTGCTAGAGAGTGTTTTGAGGCGTTTAGGGTTTGTGAAATGGTGAAAAATGACAAAGTGTGGTATTTATACTATGTCCACATTCGCCCCTTTTACCTGGGCGAATGTACCCTCCTTCGACCCTTTCACAGGGTCGAACGTACCCTGACTTGGTCGAATGAAATTCTTTAAATTCCATATCCCAGGTTCGCCCCTTTTACAAGGGTCGAACGAGGAGTATTGTCCAGGTTCACCCATTCGATTGGTCGAACCAGGACTCAAGTTTTTTTCTAGTTTTCCAATTTGTCGTGTTTAACGCATTTTAACGCACCCTAACATACGAGCATGCAACCTTAGTCTATGTTTAACATATTTAAGGATGGATGATTATCTATACATCATTTAAACACATCTAAGCATATAATCCACCATACAACAATTAGTCTACACATACACTTAATTAGTTTATGTAATTTACCAACAACGGGACTCGTATCGTGTGTGTGTGTGACTAACCCAATGATCTCCCGAACCATTGGACCCTGGACTGGACAATACGGACTGTGTTCCGACTCTACTGACCCCGTCAAGTATGTTTAATAAACGTTTTTCGCTAAGGTAGACTTATGTGTTTATAAAATGTTGACCCAAACATGCCGGGTGTCACAGCCTTAGGCCTAGGGGTGAAGGGTTCTTGTTGCTCGAAGAGGTCCAGGCGAAGGAGTCACTCCTTCACCCTTATAACACATGAAAGGGTGATCCCTTCATGTCTTAGTTGTAACACCCCAACCGATGGCGGAAACATTGGGATGTCACGTATTGATGATTGTTCAGTAGCTCATGGTAAATAATAAGTTTCAATAATCAATTAAATGAATTACATACAATCTATAATCTATAATCTATAATACATTATAAATGAGGAGTGATGGCCAACATTGTAATTTTCATTTCCATACAACTTAAGAAGCAACATGTACAACATATTTAAGTAATAAATTTAAGGGTATAATAGTCATAGTTGTGACAATTAAGACACTTTGGAGGTTATGATAGTAATTTTGGTGTTTTGTTTTTAGTTATAAACTAAAATCTCATCCTCATAATACCCTTCCACCTTTCACCTACCAAGAAATCAATGATCCATTGATGAAAAGTTATTATTTCAATTTAGTTTGATGACACTATAAAATCATCATTTTGAATCATAATATTCACCTTTAATCCACCAACTCAAACATCTACTATCGGTTCTGAAATTCCACAAGCATTTTATGATTCTGATTGTCAATCCTAGAAATCGCAGGCCTCAAATCCATGTTGTTCAATTGAACCTTTTTAGAGTATTTCGTGAACTCAATGAATCTGTTGTTTTTTAATCATTTAGTATGTTTTTTAGAGGTACTTTGTGCGTTTGTTTAATTGTTTGTGAAGTGATCATGTATGTTTTATGGAATTTTCATGTTTTGGACATAGGATTTTTGTGAAATTAGTTGGGTTTTTCCTTCTAATTAGGGCTTAATTTAGGTGTAGGTTAATCTATAATGGTGTTTGTTGTGCTTCTTATCAGATGTTTTGATTTGCAACCAAAAAATGAAAAAAAAAACATGCTTGATCAATAATGGTCAAGGCATGAGTATTTAAGATATCTTAATATCTTGTTTGGTTCATTTGTTGCAGAGTGATATTTGCGGATTGGTTTCACGGCTACAAGAGATGTAGAAAAAGAATTTAGAATTTGATGAAGCAAATAAAAGACTGACGTCAAAGGTTAAGAACTTTTTGATACATTCTTGTGGTTTAATCCATCTTATTAGTTTGTTATTGGTGATGTTAAAATAACTTATGATCTTCTTTATTGTTAAGCTTAATTCATAATTTAATGAGTCGATCTCAACTTTTGTATTTTTCTGTATTTCCATTTATATACACTTTAGGCGTTCTCATGTTTATGGGTTCTTAAGGTGTGTCTCACTAAACTTGGAAAAGTTTGCGTAAACGTTTCCTTCATGTGGCATATGTTTCAACCAACTTATACCACATGCAAGCTACAAAACATATATTAAGATCCATATTCTTTTTTTTTTCAAGAAAAAAATGATTTAATATTTAGCCCTTCATTACTATTTTTCATAGGTTACATTTTTTTTGAATAATTAATTATAATTAAAGTAATTTATTGTAAATAAATTTTGGAGTCCAAATTAAATAATCTTTAGAGTTGCAACAAAGCTCAAACGAAGAGTATCTCTTAGCCATATTGGTGTAATGAAATGCATTTACTAAATACCTAATCAACATATTAACTTCTATTTATTGTGACAGGACAAACATTGGGCATGGCTAACTTTATAAACCCAAGGGATCTTGTAACTATGAGGTAAGTATGTAGCACACGTATGTATATATTAAATTTCTTATCCTTTTCTATACATTTGTTATCATAGTATTCATATAATTAAGCATTATGATGATGTAATTTAATGTTAATAAATTTTTCACTAAACTCATGCAGAAAATAAGAGAGATGACATAAGGTGGAGCAGACTTCAACTTCGAGTGTTGTGGAAATCTTGATGTACTTCGTGAAGCCTTCTTATATGCTTAAAATCTTGTTTGGTTTATTTGTTGTAGAGTGATACTTGCGGATTGGTATCACGGCTACAAAGTTGTAGAAAAAGAATCTACAATTGGATGAAGCAAATAAAAGACTGGCGTCAAAGGTTAAGAACTTTTTGATACATTTTTGTGGTTTAATCCATCTTATTAGTTTGTAATTCGTGATGTTAATATAGCTTATGATCTTCTTTATTGTTCATTCATAATTTAATAGGTCGATCTCAACTTTTGTATTTTTTGACCTAACTCATTTGAAAAAACTTTTTATTTAGGGTTATCATTCACTTTTTAATTTAAACAAAGTAGTTAGTATAAGGTGAACTGTTAGTGTATAATCTATATAACATGCTCTTTTTTAATTAGAACACCATTTGATTGTGCTATTGATCTACATCAGACTATAAAATTAAGCACCAATTAATTGTGATATTGATCTATCATCTATATTAGATTTAGGTACAGATAGTTGTTTAGTTGTTTTTGAATTTCATTTACATCAGATTTACGCAATATGATAATTAGTAACCCCATTAACAGAAAATAAGAAAAAGCACGTTTCATAAGTCATAAGATTGTTCCGTCTAATAATTAGAATTCAGCGTACAAAAAGTAGTAAACAAAAGAAAATAAGAGGAAGAAGTTATAGAAAATATATAACTCTTTCTAGCATAGTTCGAACCGAGGACATGAAATTACCCGTCGAACGGTAATTCTTTTCATGATATACGAGTGTATTGGTTTTACCTGCAGGCTAAACTTAATATCAGCCTAAAGCTGAACACATACTCTTTTTAATGCTCCTCATCCTCCAAAACATCCGTTAATTTTTGTAAGAAAATTTTTGTAGAAACAAAATTCGAGACTATTTGTTTGATTTTAGTAAAGTGTATATTGATAAGTCTAAAATACTTTATAAAATCTAATTCTTTTTGAATGCTGAGAACTATTTTGACTTATGAGCGCCAACGCCAATGATGTGCCCTTGGAAAATAGTCATACAAAAAAGCAACTCAACAAAGAAGATGATGTTGGTATACTCAAAACTGGAGGGCACCATGCTGTCAGGCTTCTTGAATGCGAGGATACAATAGGTAATTTTCTATGCATGGAGGCAAATTCATAGCAATTTTTGATGTTGGGCGAGTGGTTAAATGTGAATGTTTGGTCGTTCTAGAGTTAATCATGATCTGCAAGCCTTTTTTAGGAAGTCATCATGGTTGAGGCCTAAAGCTTCAAGATCAAACTCCAGGGAGATTATTTGATTTGCTACTGTTTGCTTTAGTTACTCTTTTAAAGTAACTCTCCATAGTCCATAAATTCAATTGGTTTATTGCGCTATATTATCTAGATAATGACATGTTAACTACGTAATCACAATATTTATTGTACAGTTTGTCATGTTGAATGTGCATTAATTTTGTGTTTTATAAATATCTAATGTGTTACATGTATTGATTTATTTTGTTTTTCTAATAAAATGTTGTTTATGATAAAGTAAATGTCTTATTACACGGACATTTGAACATCATAGTTTAGCGAAGTTCTTCTTACCCATCCCCTTAATATACAACCAACATACATATTATTATTATTATTATTTTTTTCAAAAAACACAAATTTGATTTCTTTTCTTTAACAAAACACCTGTGGATAATAGATGCTTTACGGTCCGTTCCAACGAAAGAGTTTGGCTGATAACTATGGTTTTGAATAACGGCAGCGTTAGATCACCGAATCAAGATGCTTTGGTTTGAAGCAATTTTATATTTGAAAGCCTTTTTTTAGGAAGTCATCATGGTTGATGCCTAAAGCAAATAATATGGATGACACTAGGGGTGAGCAAATTAACCGCCATAACCGATAATCTAACCATAACCGACATAATCAAACCGATTTTAACCGATAACCAACATAACCAATGGTTACGGTTATTAAATTTCTTTAACCGACTGATCGCTTATGGTTATGGTTATGAAGTTTTGGTTAACCGATATAACCGAACCGTACTTGTAATGTTAACTTTATGTTTTATATTAACTATGTAGAGGTTTTTACTATAATAGAAGTATGTTATTAACAAAATGATCTTGACGTAATGCTATTTTTATGACGAATTAAAATTATAATCAAAGGCTAAGTATGTTTTTTGTTAGTATCTTATTAAAAGCAATCACACATTGGTAGTATAACTAGAAATTGTAGTCTGATTGCCTTGTACAAAATAGCACAAACTAAGTACAACATTGTAGGTTTCGGTTTTCCTAGACCCATTGACTTTTAATTTTATACTTTACCCTAAAGTTAGTTTTATTTTATTTTTTTGGTTAATAACCGAAATAACTATAACCGAATTCTTAACCGAATAACCATAACCGAAGTTTGTTATGGATATGGTTATGATTTTTTGTAAAAACCGACCCAAGCCACACCGAAGTTTGTTATGGATATGGTTATGTTTTACCGCGAGGCGTATGACAAACCAGGATCCAAGTCAACGGTCACAATAAACAACACTATATGAAATATGTAAACTCAAAACATAGTTCTCATAATCATTAAAACCGTAGCGAAAGCATTTAAGAATTTAATCAACTACAAAATAGTATTCCAACATATTCAAGACACTTATTTAAAAAATGCGACTAAGCCTAGACGCCAATGCAGCCCGTGCGCCTAGTCCAACCGATATTACCTTAGCGACCTATGAAAAACATGCCAAAAAGACGTCAACATATATAATGCTGGTGAGTTCACAGGTTTGTTCAATATGTTACCAAATGTTACCACGTGTTACCGAAACATTACCATGTCCATACTATATCAAAGTTACCAAGTACCCTAGCTAGGCGTATGTTTTGTTACTACTACGATTGGAAAACCATTACTAGACTGTTACCAGTGTTTAGCACGAATGTTCAGCAAATGTTTAGCAAGTTAGAGACAATATGCACCCGCCCGGCCCTCCAAGTCGTCGAGTGGGGCCTGTCAAACCCAATAGATCTATCCACATTTCCCCCATTGTGCATCCCCGCACATTCATGGTTTCCCCCGGGACTTTCAAAGATCGTATAGCAACACAAAGTTAAATCATCGTATGACATATGTTACCAAAATAAGTTTAGCGCATGTTTTCTCCCCCAAAAGTAAAAGTAGTAAAAGTGGGAACGTGAACTCACCTTAGGTTGTGTTCTTCAAGTTTAATAAGAAAAGCCAAGTCCTTGATAATCCCAACTACCGGAGATCTATCAAAATGTTCACATAAGTTTTCCGACTAATAACCATAAGGTTATCTAGTCCCCGATTGTCCAGATCGTGACCAAGTATGTTTTAAAACGTTTTTTAAATGTTCAACCGACACACTAGACCGGCCCGACATCCCGTTGGTGACTCATCACCCTAACTAATCAAGTATACATAGATTACACACAAGGTTCAAGCATAAAAACTTAGTTTGCATCAAAAATCTCATTTTTGATTCCATAGGGTCGAACCAGGGATTTTTGTTCCACCTTCGCCCCTTTTTAACCATGTTCAACCCTTTGGAAGCCACCTTCGAGCCATTCAACCCTTTGAACAGATTCGGCCAATATTGTCCAGGTTCGACCCTGGGATTCCACTTTCGACCCCGCGATTGGTCGAAGGTTCCCAGGTTCGACCCTGGCCGAATGTTTTTCCCAAAAACGCTTCAAAACATCTGAAAACATCACGAAACATCATCAAACACAGCAGTTGAGTATGATTAACATATCCCCACAAATCCCCACCAATTTTGGCCAAAAACCTGTTCATTTTAGCCCTTTTCCAAAATGGCAAAAATTATGAAAACGTCACATCATGCATGAAATCTTTACCCAATTTGAAAACTTTCTGAAATCAATCCATAATCATCTTAAAATGCTCAGTTTGTTGTGTGTGTGAAAACCTCAAAAAGTTCTATTGATCATACAAGCATGCAACGAGCCCTAGATTTATTAAAATCCCCAAATTAGACATGATATCATCATTCATCTATTTGTAATCTTAAACAATCCTAAACTAACATCCATAACAGTCCTAGATCATGTTTCTAGCATTAATACAGCAGCAAATCATTAAACATCACATAATATCACATAACACATAATTAACATATGTTTATTGATATGAAAACTTATGTTTAATGATAAGGTTTAGGTTTAGGAAGATGTTTAAAAGGTTTTTAATGGTGAAAACATCCTTAGAACAGATCTGGACCTTTAAGGTTAGATGAAAACGAATTAAAATGCTTTAAAAAGGGTTTAGGATTAAGAACACACCTTGGATTCTTGATTAGATGTTGTTTGTAGGTTAGATTGTGAAAAACCAGAGCAAAAACTCCTTCCTCAGTGATTAAAACCGTTTGAGAGTGTTTAGAGACGGCAAGGGCTTGTGAAATGGTGAAAAATGACAAAGTGTGGTATTTATACAATTCCACGTCCGCCCCTTGCATGGGGTCGAACGTGCCACCTTCGCCCCTTTGCAAGGTCGAATGAGTTAGTTCCATAGAAGATGCCAGGTTCGCCCCTTTTCAAAGGGTCGAACCAGGGTTTAGTTCCAGTTTTGCCCCCACGCCATGGGTCGAACCAGGACTTTTGTTTTCCAAGTTTTCCAGTTTTGTCGTTTTAACGCATTTAAACAAATCCTAACGTGTGATCATGAAATTCTAACACATGTTAAGCACATATAGGCACATATAATCATGTTCACACCTTGTAGTACGTATTATCATGTTATGTTACACGCGTGTTAATAACCTACCTGTCTTAGTTGATTCAGTTCATGTAATTTCACCAACAGCGGAACCCGGTACTAGTGTATTCCCAAAATGACTCCCTATGATCCTCCAGATCATTGAACCCTGGACAATCCTATCATGACCCGACTCAATTAACTCAGTTAAGTCCATTTATAAATGTTTCTCACTAAGGTAGACTTATGTTTTACTAAAATATTTAAGCCGAACATGCCGGGTGTCACTACCCATGCACACCCTTAGATGACCAAAAATAACCGCAGCAACGCGCAGACAATCCTACTAGTTGTTCTAAAGAGAATTTGTACATCAAATGAGAAACACTAAATATAAGTCTTCAAACATGAACTCTAATCTTCAAGCAATACTATAACCTGAAACATGTTAAGTTGGAAAAATATTTTGGGTCAACAAAAGTTTGTGAGAATTACATAGGTTTGAAAATTGTATCATGAGCATAAAACTTATACAATTCTGGTGTCATGGCAAAATCTAGTCCATATGTGAAAACAAAACTACCTGGTAAATCGTTTGCATAATCAACCCTTGTGACATGTTTATTGTGGTCCATCCCATACGCATATGGTTCACTCGTTTGTGTTTATGTGTTTGATAAGAATCACCCATGTTACCCATAGTGGAGGTACAGTATCCGGGTGGGGTTGTCAATCCAATAGATCTATCATTGTGTATCGTCAGCTTGCGCAGTGTTAATGATTACGCTACTCTAATTGTGTTTACCAAAGTATTGTTAAAGACATAATGCAACATAGAAATCACACATAGGCACTTATGTTGAATTGCATTTGAAAATGTAACATGTTTCACCCCAAAAATTATAAAATAGTAAAAAGGGGCTATGTAAACTCACCTTGTTTGTGATGATGAACTTGCAAAAAAATCAACAAGAATTAGCGAATTATGCTTGAACCTAAATATTAACGAATAGAGTTACGGTTGTGTCTAGATGTCATGCTCTCTTGTGAGTTTGGGTATTCACCGTTGGTGTTTGTTTTTATATTATAAATGATCTTTCTCAAAATTTTATTCATATAAGTGGTAATAGATGAATAGCATATATTATATACTAAAGTTTCGAAGAACCTAAAATATAGTTTATTTAACAACATGACGAATTGATCATCCACCTTTATGTAAAAATTTATAAACGGTATATTATTAAACAAAATATACTTATTATCAAAATAAACGAGCTATTTAGTTATTGAACTTATCATTTACAAAACTTTTAGATTAATTAAAACTTACAAGTTGAGGTTAAAAGTCATACTTTACATAGTTCTAAAATAGTAATATTATAATAAAAATTATTTATCTTGGATGTATTATATAATAAAATTGTTGGTAACCTAAATAATAATTCAAAATTCAAAAAAAAAAAACTAAATGTTAAAACCTAAGGCTCTGTTGGGAGCAAGAGCTTGGAAGGTTGCCATACTTATGTATATATAAAAACAAACAACCAAACCGATGAATGTACGAGAATCAAACTGGTCATCATATATAGATCAATTTAGGTTACATACGAATTATAAAGAAGAGTTTTATATACCAATTAGTAAAATAAAAGCTACTTTACGGTTATGAACGGTGGAGGAAAAGTTTCGAAACAAAGGTAACCGAGCTGCGTTGATGGGAGTGAAGAATTTGCAGAAACTAAGTGTGCCCAGCACTACGCTGATAACTAGTAACAATAGGATGGGCGACAAGGGATAATGTTTTGTGAGTCGGGATCATTGGTGGTGGTAGCGACCTGAACTAAAACGGTTAATACATGGTGGTGGTGTACGCGGTGGTTACAAAAAGGTGTGCGATGGTCTGCTTCAACTCCAGTAGTGGCGGGTAGTCGTGATGTGTTGATAATACTAGTTTTGACGGAGTTTTGATAGGAAAACAGAGGGTGTCGAGAGGTGTTGTGTGAAGTTGGGTTCACATGGAAAAACAGAATTGCAGTAACAAAGTGTCGCCTTATATATTGCACGTTCGTATTTATGGCAACCCCGGGATTTCCGATCGTAATTAAATGACGGTTTCAAAAATTAAAACGCGTATCATGATTGATTCGAGATTTTGCGTTGATTTGGGTAAGTTTTGTGTTGATTGTATGCTCGACTAGAGTTGACGAAAATTGCCGCAAACCTCGCCATTTGCCATGACTAGAGGTTGAAGATGAAGTTTTTTTTTAACAATAATTCTTTAACATTGTGTTGTTTAGATTATCTTATGTCATTTTTCTGTAGACGTGGTCAAAGCTTCAAAAGTCAAATGCATAAAAATAAATTGCATTGTTATTGTATAATTATAATTTTACACAAAAATACTAACAACATGTATTAAATCTTTATATTTGCCTTGGTGTTTTGAACCATCAATAATTGTTTTGTATTAATTTTCCAATCTTTTAAATTCAAGGATTGAAAGTGAAATTTTAAAATAGGTGATGGACTAAAAGTGTGTATTTGTGTGAAGTGAAAGGTGTTGGTGTCACAGTCTCCCCTACTTTAGAGAATTTTGTCCCAAAATTCATTTTAAGTGGGGGCTTCTATGAAAAGCAAGGTGTTGTAGAAGAACCAATAAGTAAGGTTTAGGCAGTAAATAAACAATTAAAGAAATTGTGATTTGGCGAAGTTAAAATGGTTGTTTAAAACCAAAAGAAAACGTTTCATAAATTTTTTTTACCGTTTGATCCAAGATTAATAAACAGGGGTTTACAACGTAAAAATTTGAGAAATATAATGTTTAAAACGTGCATAACATTTAAGTGAAAAGGCACTGTTGTTGCAGTTTCCTCTACTTTAGAAGGTTTCTAACCGAAATTTCTTAGAGGTACATACAACAAGATCCTAAGTATACAGGAAACGTGAATCATACAAAAATTGTGTTTTGTATGAGAATGTGTGAAAATGTAAAATAATAAAAGTGTAAGGTTGGTTCTTGGTCAGACCTACTGCTGATGTATTAATAGTGTTTATATATAGGGTGTACCACAGCTAACCCACCACACCTCTGATACTTCGAAAACATACCGGGTATCTACCAAAACCTTAATAGAACTTCACACTACCTTTACGTACCTGTAAATTCATGATTACGTTCAGGACCGCAATCATCAATTTACCTTACATTAGGGTTTTGTGTCTTTCTATGACTTAAACTAAAAACACATGTAAAAACACAACAATGCACAACACCTTGTGATTGAATCTTTGTATCAATGTATCCAAAAATGAGTACAACTATTGAGCAGGCAAGAAGACCTCTACCAGTCAGTGAGTAGGAGCCTCTACCGATTGATTAGCAGGTATGATGGTCTCTACTAGTCGTTGAGCATGTTATAAAAACCTCTACCGACTGTTGAGCAGGCATGATGACCTCTACCAATCGTTGAGTAGGCTATTAAGAACTCTACCAACTGTTGAGCAGGCACTTCATCCTCTACCAGTTGTTGAATAAATGTAAGAATTGTTTTTAACACGTAAGTTGCAAATTGATAATACATATAAGTCACACCCTCAAATTCCACGTGCAGGGTTTTACCGCGAGGCGCGCGACAAACCAGGATCTAAGTCAACGGTCACAATAAACGACACTATATGATACGTAAAAACGACATAAGCAAACAATTAAGTTTTCATAAATAATCCATCGCTGCGGAAGCGTAAATCTTTATTACAACTCAAAAGCCAAACATGAAAGTCTGATAATACTCAAAATGAAATGCAAATGGATCCTAGACGCCGTGAGACTCCGTGCGCCTATACAATGCTGCTACCTCAACGACCTGAGACAAACATGCTAAGAACGTCAGCAAATAATGCCGGTGAGTTCACAGGTTTTTAAGTAAAACGACTCCAAAAGTTTCAAAGAATACCCTTGGCCAAACCAGGCCACATGTATACCAACCAGATGAATACCTGTCACTACTACGATTGGAAAAACATTACTAGACACGAATACATGAATACAAGAATCCATGAATACACCTGCCCGAATACAAGAATACAAGAATACCGCAAGAGACAACATGCACCCGTTCGACCTCCAGTCGACGAGTGGGGCCGGTCACACCCAAAGTGATATGACACATGTTTTATGAACACGAATACGTAAACGTAAGTTGACACACGTTTAATGAATACAAGTACCCAGCATGTTTTCTCCCTCGAAAGCAAAACCAGTAAAAACTGGGGCCGTGAACTCACCATAGAGTGCGTCCTCAGTAATATAGAAATCCGATATGTGTGTGATAGTACCTTCTAGTGGCGACCTATCAATGAGTTTACATAAGTGTGATGACTACTAACCCGAAGGCTAATCAGTCCCCAAATTGTCCAGACCGTGACTGTGTATGTTGAAAACATGGTTAAATGTTAAACCGACCAAACCAGACAAAATCCGACATCCCATTGGTGACCCGACATCCCACGTGTTAGCCACATACAAGATATCATGCACATATGCAATTAAACACTTAGCATGAGCAAACATTCACCCTATCTAGCATAACGCCCAATTAACGCATAAACAAGTCCGAACACGCGTTACCAAGTTATTAGACATGTCACGGGGTTCCTAACATATTCCTAGGTGTCAAACCGTGTTCCGGGATGTTAAAATACACATATAACAGCAGTACACGCGATTAGGAATCAAACATGCAATTAGGAAAAGTCAACTGGTGATTAGGAGAGTCAAACTGGCGATTAGGATTGTATTTGCCAAACATACTGGCGATTGGGCTCCCAATCACCTATAGTTCATGCAATTGGGGGCCAATCGCCCTTAATACAGGCGAATAGAACTTCCTATTCGCCCCTACTGCACTATGCCACCTTTTTGCGCGTTTAACCCTCCAAATTAGATCCGAAACATGTGGAAACACCCAATATCAAACCCAAAACATTAATCCAACTATTTCAAGCAAAAACCCCGAATTTATCATCATCTTAGCCGTCCCGAATGCATGTGTTTTCCCAAAATAGCATAATTATCATGTAAACATCACATCCTCATGCAAAACTTACCCTAAACAGCATATATCCAGATTTCATTACATAATGACGTTGTCCGACAATATCCTACTGTTCTAGCATCATCCTAGAGTAAACCCTAACCTTAAACAATCAACAAAACACAACATATCATCATCAATCCTTCATAATCATTCAAACGGGTCAAAACGCCTAATATCAATAATACACAACTATGGACCTTCAAACTCCTAGGTTAACATCATATGAACTCATTTAGATCATAAACATATTAATAATACAAGAACAACCATGTTTAAATGATAAAAATCCTATCTTGCATGAATACATCACATATAACAAACATAGATGTTTGGGGTTGTTTAGAAACTGATTTTAATGAGTTTTCAAAGACACAAATGTTTAGAAATTAGGTCTGGACCTTTAGGGATCAAAACAATATCATTGCAAAGGTTTGTGGTGAAGAACACACCTTGAAATTGTAAGATTGTGAGATGTAAAGCTTGGAAATGTGATTTCTTGATAAAAAAACGTGGTTCAGAGGTTGAATAAGGTGTGGGGTGGCTTTGGGGTGTATTAGGGTTTCACAAATGATGTTTTAAAACATAAGGGGGGGTATTTATAGGCGTTTCTAGTCGTTTAGTACGCGTCAGGCGATTACGTAGCAGTACAGGCGATTAGAATTCCTAATCGCATGTACTACTAGCGATTGGAGCTCTAATCGCCTATACCTATTGGCGATTAGGCTCTAATCGCCTATACCTATTAGCGATTAGGCTCTAATTGCCTATACCTATTGGCAATTATTCGTAATTACCTATAATGTCATGCAATTACGCATAATCACCTATAATATCGTGCAATTACGCGTAATCACTATTTTAACACATATAAACACGTATTCACATGTCAGCAAGTCATGTAATGATTGTAAGCACATAATGCATGATAACTAACACGTTCCCATCCGTTCACTAATTCCCGGGACTCGAGATTTACGTTTATGCGTTAAACCCGGCGATTCAACAAATCACTAATCCGTGTTCACATGGTTATGGACCGACTCCCAATGATCCCGTGGATCATTGTAACGACTCCCGATGATTCCCGGAACCATCATAAAGACTCAACTGACCTAGTTAAGTATGTTTGAAAACGTTTTTCGCTAAGGTAGACTTATGTGTTTTATAAAATGTTAACCTAAACGTGCCGGGTGTCACATCATCCCCCTGTTGAAAGAATTTCCGTCCCGAAAATTTCCCGAAGTAAAAGAGAACGAATCGATAAAAAGAAAAATTTTCTCGGTCGTCACATCATCCCCCTGTTGAAAGGAATCTCGCCCCGAGATTCACTCTTCGACAGTAATGAGTGTTGACCTAACCCAAGTAACGTTTCCCAGAGTGCAAACGAAGGGATAACCATGAACAAATAAAGATAACAACAGATACTCCAAGCCGGGGAACCGCCCTCCCCAAGTTGAATGCAAAACAACGAATCATCCTGATCGAAGGCCTACTGGACACTACTGTGATCAGTATAAATGACACACCGGTACCGTCCAAGTAGCATCTCCAAAGGACCCACATCAGACCCATGAATGCAAAATGATAACCAAGTACCAAACTGAATGCACATGATGAATACGAAACGCCAAACAATGTGAATGAGAATGAATACAAGGATAATGAGGATCAAGAAAAGAATACTCACCCGTAACAGTATCAGGATCCTCCATGTTCTCCCTCGCACCGATGATGTAAGCACGTGCATTCCGACCTCCGCCTTCATTGTTTCCGGCACCTCCATTTGCCCCAGCCCCATCCTGAATCAGCTCCGGGCAGTACTGCTTAAAGTGTCCTACCTTACCACAGTTGTAACAACCTTGCCTCTCCTGACGAGCGGGAGCAGGAGCAACAGTCTGAGCTGGTGGTGGCTGTAGAGTGACCCTGCAGTCCTTAGCATGATGTCCAACCCGCTGACAACAATGGCAGCGAAACTTATCACAGTCTCCCGTATGATGGAACCCACACCGAGTACACTTAGGCAGCTTCCCAGTATACCCGCCCTGTCTCTGCTCAGATGATGAACCTGTAGCCTCAAATTTCTTCGGCTGCTGCTGAGGCTGAACTGCACCTTTCCCCGTGCTCTCCCATTTCCTCTTGTTGCCATCAGAGGTCCTCACCACAGTACCCTTAGGAGGCAAAATACCCTCTGAACCTTCTGTTAGGTTAGCCTATGAGCCAACCGAATGGTATCCCAAAGTGTAGTAGCATCATTCGCGGTCACCAACCCACGAATCTCAGGCACCAATCCACTAATGTAGAACTCAATAGCCTTATACTCAGGAGTCACATAATCCGGGCACAAAAGTGCCAACTCATGGTAATGAGTGGTATAGTCCTCGACCTCAGATCCCACCATCTGATGATTCCACAGCTCATGCTCCAAACTCTTAATCTCATCCCTGGGACAATACTCCATCTTCAAACGAAACACAAACTCGGTCAATGGAAACGCATGGGCCCCAAGTAAACCAATAGTCTGCACAGTCGAATTCCACCAAGTCAAGGCACGTCCCTCGAATGTCCCTGAAGCATACTTCACATGATACTCCTCAGGGCAGTTACACATGGAGAAAGCGGACTCGACCTTCTCCAACCAATGAAGTAGTCCCACAGCTCCCTTAGTCCCACTGAAGTTATGGAGCTTGCAGTCCTGGAACATCTTGTAAGTACAGTGGACTGGAGGAGGTGGAGGTGGTGGAGGGTGAAAAGCATTCCCACCATGGCCCTGCTGAGCGACCTGGTGTGCAGCAATAGCAGCTGCCACATGCTCCTGAATCAGACTGTTCAGCTCAGCCTGGGTCATACTAATGTTGCCTCGACCCCCATTGCGTCCACCGCCATTCCGACCACCAACACGACCACCACGACGTCCCCTAGTGCGACCAGACATGTTCTGCCAAAACACGAAACAAGATACTCAGCACCACTACCAGATCAAACTAGTAGTGACCAAACGAATTTAGAACAGGGTTCCAGCATGATCATCTATCCGAACTCGAAGTCCACCAAGATTTTCATGCATTTCGATTTATGATTTTGTGTGCACCCGAAATAACAAATCGCTCTACATGGTCCTCTAGGCGTGCTTCTAGCTAGAACTTCCAATCACCCGACACCCACATTCTTAAAAGAAACCGTTATCGCACGAAGGTCCCTAAAGTGAACAATCACTCAGGGGGTACTATGACAAGTACTAGTGCAGGATAGTGTGTGTGTAGGCAAGTATGTACATTAGAGCATAGAGGGGAGATATCCAAATCCCGGAAAAATCTCAAGAATGTGCCGAAGCCACTCCAATGTACACTACTGCCAAGTATAAGCGATAAGCCCCTTCATCTTCAAACCCGAAGAAGAAGATAGAATAAGTGTAAAAATAGTTCAAGATAGATAATACGATACTGTGTGATGAGGACACCAACACCCCGACAAGGTTAGTATGTTTACCAAATGACACGACTCGTAACTATGTGTGACCGTGTAACGTGTGTGATACTCAGCTATAGACTAGACTCTACATGCAGTCCTAGTTCACTATAACCATTGGCTCTAATACCAATCTGTCACAATATATGTAAGCGAGTTTATAAATGCAACAAGTATCAAGTATAGCAAGCGAGTTGTGATTGTATTGCCCTAGACAAGGTTAATGGGTCTAGGTGTGATTATAGCAAATAGTCCATATTTATCAATCCATGTTTTCAAGTATCGTGTATAATCATATGTTCAAATATAGTAGATAATCAAATCCTCATGTATCACTAAGAATCATGATTCATGTAACAAGCAATCATGTTTTTAGAAAAAATAATAATCAAGTACCAAGCTTTCAATGGTTTGGTTATCCTGAAAATCAAGTTCATGTTCGAAAAGGCAAAGATTATACATTTAATCATTGAGAGAATGATGGAAGTCCATAGTATAATCAAGTTGCATAGAATAGTGGATGTAAAAATAGTTGATAAAAGTTAGTTTATAGGTCAAGAAAAGGAAGAAGGAAGTCAGACATGTTCGTGATAAATTAAAAATGTGGATAGTCAACCTAGATTGAGGCAACAGAGATTGCGGGCTTTGATCTGAAGAGGATTTCATTCTTTATTTAGACACAATTTTTAGATAAATCTAGCGTGATTGATTTATCAAGGATGCAACCAATCGAGCGGAGTTGTATATTTCAAGGAGTCGAGAGATTTTCAAAGTTTAATTGAGCAACTGGTATGGAAACCCTGATCATTTGTTTGGAAATAATTTTGTTTGTGTAAGTATGCCAATCAAAATGCAATTTAAAAACAATTAGGGGGCGGGTAGGTTTGTATAATTAGATGAGATTTGTTTAAAATAGTGGTGGTTTGTACAGTAGGTGAAAATTTCGATGAAAACAATAGTTGGTGGTTTTGGAATAAGGGTCATCCTTGTACAAAAATTTGGGTAAGGACATTTAGGACTAAGTCAATAGTTTTTTTCAATTTAATAAGGTTCAAGTATTTGAAGTTTAATCAATAGGTTTTCAAATAAAAGGAACACAAAAACTAAGGAGATTATGAAGCATAGGTAATTAGATAGCGCGTTGAAACAAATACGGGGTGAACCATGAGGTTCAAATCAATGTTTATAATCAAACATATGAGAAAACATGGAATTTTCACAAAGTAAAGCATGATTGTGGTAAACGCAAAGTCGTAAAAGTTCAAACCAGTTTAAAACAAATAGGAATCAATAGGGAAATAAGAGGGTTAAATTTTCCCATGGTTGGAAAGATTTTACTTTCAAAATTGGTTTTCGGCAAAAGCAAGGATGGCTATTTTTTTTGGTAAATAGTACAAACTAACTGGATTTAGATTAGAATATTTCGGTGAGCCAAAGATTTCAAACACGATGTCGGGTTTCAAAAATCAAGATTTTGTTGAGACGTTTTGTATAATAGACTTCGAGTAATCCATAATAGAAGTGATTCTTAATAGATTAAAACATTTTTATCAAAAATCATTTGTTATGCCAATAAATTGTTACATAAACATTTGAAATTTAGAAAATAAGTTTGTGGAAATTAAACACTCTTTGACAAAATATTTATTTGTTATAGTTTGTGAAATTCCTAGGTGATGAAAGTTTGACAAAATTCAGCACTCTTTAGTTTTGGTGCTACAGTATCTCCTATACACAGGTTATAAGATTATAGTTTGAACAAGGATTTTAAAATCTTGAATATGATGAAATTTTGAGGGTATCTTCAAAAAAAATATAAATAAAAATGTAGGGGGAAGTTTAAAATAAAATTGGCCAGAAACATCAAAGATAATAGATTTAAGAAGTAAAATACGTAACATGTCGTAAAGGGAGACATATGATTTGGGTTAGATGTTGAAGATAATCAAACGTACGGGTAATATTATATGTTTGTAAAATGAAGTATAATTGTGAAGTCCACAAATGATTAATGAAATTTAGGCTAATGAGAGAATTATATAAGGAAGAAAATAGACTTGAATTGCAAAAATAAATAAATAAATAAATAAAATAAATTGACCTTCAAAACTTAGAATTTAAATGAGAGTGAGGGGGTATAAATGAAAATGAAAATGAAACACAAAAATTGTAATAATTTATCTATTAACGAAAAGGTTGACTTATCAAAGCAGATCAGATCTAAGTCTAAGGAATTTGCCCTAATAATCTAGAAGTACGTTAGGATGGCAGTAAGTAAGTGAAAGAGAGTAGGCAAGACCAAGCTAGAGTAAGAATACGGATGGGGATAGGGATAAAGATAAGGATAAGGTAGAGCTGCAAGCAACTGAAGCAACTACTGGTTAAAGTCCTAAGGTTATAGACTAGATTATTTTTCTAATAACCTAATTCCCTATAACCAAGGCTCTGATACCAATCTATAACACCCCAACCTATGGTGGAAATATCGGGAAGTCACGTATTGATATGGTAAATAATAAGTTTCAATAATCAATTAAATGAATTACATACAATTGTTCTAAAGAGAATTTGTACATCAAATGAGAAACACTAAATATAAGTCTTCAAACATGAACTCTAATCTTCAAGCAATACTATAACCTGAAACATGTTAAGTTGGAAAAATATTTTGGGTCAACAAAAGTTGGTGAGAATTACATAGGTTTGAAAATTGTATCGTGAGCATAACACTTGTACAATTCTGGTGTCATGGCAAAATCTAGTCCATATGTGAAAACAAAACTACCCGGTAAATCGTTTGCATAATCAACCCTTGTGACATGTTTATTGTGGTCCATCCCATACGCATATGGTTCACTCGTTTGTGTTTATGTGTTTGATAACAATCACCCACGTTACTCATACTAGAGGTACACGTATCCGGGTGGGGTCGTCAATCCAATAGATCTATCATTGTGTATCGTCGGCTTGCGCAGTGTTAATGATTACGCTAGTCAATTGTGTTTACCAAAGTATTGTTTAAGACATAATACAACATAGAAATCACACATAGGCACTTATGTTGAATTACATTTGAAAATGTAACATGTTTCACCCCAAAAATTATAAATAGTAAAAAGGGGCTATGTAAACTCACCTTGTTTGTGATGATGAACTTGCAAAAAAAATCAACAAGAATTAGCGAATTATGCTTGAACCTAAATATTAACGAATAGAGTTAAGGTTTTGTCTAGATGTCATGCTCTCTGGTGAGTTTGGGTATTCACCGTTGGTGTTTGTTTTTATATGATAAATGATCTTTCTCAAAATTTTATTCATATTAGTGTTAATAGATGAATAGCATATATTATATACTAAAGTTTTGAAGAACCTAAAATATAGTTTATTTATCAACATGACGAATTGATCATCCACCTTTATTATCAAAATAAACGAGCTATTTAGTTATCGAACTTATCATTTACAAAACTTTTAGATTAATTAAAACTTACAAGTTGAGATTAAAAGTCATATTTTACATAGTTGTAAAATAGTAATATTATAATTAAAATTATTTATCTTGGATGTATTATATCATAAAATTATTGGTGACCTAAATAATAATTCAAAATTAAAAATAAATAAATAAATAAATAAATGGTAAAACCTAAGGCTTTGTTGGGAGCAAGAGCTTGGAAGGTTGTCATACTTATGTATATATAAGACTATCAGGAGTGGGGGCAGGAAAAGGGGCGGGAAGGGGGGGGGGGGACACGTCCGCCACTAGGCGTGGAGAGGGGGGAAGCCCCTAGGCGTGGAAGAGGTCACTGATGTGGGGCATTTTTGACAAAATCTGATTGGTCCAATTTTTTTTAATAACCTAACTCACAAAATAATAATAATAATAATTTATTCCTTTCACCCCCCCCCCCCCCTCTTCCCCGCCTTCCACTCCCCACAATTTTCATGATTGATTCGAGATTTTGCGTTGATTTGGGTAAGTTTTGTGTTGATTGTATGCTCGACTGGAGTTCATGAAAATTGCCGCAAACCTCACCATTTTCCATGACTAGAGGTTGAAGATGAAGTTTTTTTTTTTTAACAATAATTCTTTGACATTGTGTTGTTTAGATTATCTTATGTCATTTTTCCTTTGACGTTGTCAAAGCTTCAAAAGTCAAATGCATAAAAAGAAATTGCATTGGTATTGTATTATTATTGTTTTACCCAAAAATACTAACAACATGTATTAAATCTTTATATTTGTCTTGGTGTTTTGAACCATCAATAATTGTTTTGTATTAATTTTTCAATATTTTAAATTCAAGAATTGAAAATGAAATTTTAAAATAGGTGATGGACTAAAAGTGTGTATTGTGTGAAGTGAAATGTGTGGGTGTCACATTAGTGACCTCTTCGCCTATAATAATCACAAAGCTACCCCTAACGTACAAACGAGCTAGAAACAACATAATAACATACAACGAACACCTATACTAGGCTAGGGACATACAATAGACATGTAATAACAGACTCCCCCTTGGACCTAGCTAGTATGTCTTTAAAATCTTTAAAAATCTTCAAAACCAGCACAGCAACACTTGATCTTCTATTATTATAAGCTACTCGAATCCTGCTTATCTTCGACGAGTCGTATCCAACATGAATCTTGAAAGCGAAGTAGAATCGGATCACTCGTTGAAACTTTAAAGCTTGATTAGCATCAGGATCGATAAAGTGGATAGGATGATGATACAATGTAGCCACGTCTTCTTCAGAATACTTGATAAACCACATCGGATCAAACACACGAAGCTTCCTGCAAATCTTCAGCGCATTTTCAAGAACAATAGCAGCTTCTGTGGTCAAGTAGTCATAATACCAAAACCAAACATTTGAATGAAAGTTCTGTTGAATCGGCGCTATTGGGATCTTTGACATACTTTGCGGTAGTTTGATCTTGTGCATCCATACCGGCCTCCTAGTCTTCGGATGTAGTTTTTTGGTCTTGTAGGATTCGGGATATTGTGGCCTCAACATGTTCCAACCCTCTTGACTCTCTATTCTAAGAATTCTCAAATAAGTATCGAAGTTTGAGTATTTATCATAATGCAGTGGCTGATGACATACCAGATCCCTAACATACCAAAATGGAAGGCTCTTTAGCTTCATATATGAATCAAAAGTATAGTAGACCATCTTCCCTTTTGATGCTGATAACTTTGTGATGACGAATGTAAGCCCATCTCAAGATATTTCTTGACATCTTCGTTAACCACTTCTTGAATATTGAGGCTTGTGGGATCGTCTCCTTTGTGAGGCACTCTTCGTGATGGATACCGTTTAGCACATTGCTTCTGAATACGCGCATATCTAGATGTGGTTTCTTCAAGAGTAATAACAGGTTCAACACGAATAACTTTGTCAGCTTTCTTTAATAAGTCTTCATTTAGATCTAGTATCCTGGTAGAATTATTGTCAAAGCACTACTCAGGTTACTCCTTGTGTGTTATATCCTTAATTTCAACATGATTGTGTTGACGATCCAACTCTGGAGGTGTTTCAGTTTGAGTTGAGCTTGACGACTGAACCAAGGTGATCCCGAATATCTTTGCAACATCATCCCTTGACATTTTGGTTGGATTTCACCTTCCTACAGGTCTTGGTGCTGGCACTATGATTAGATTCCCACCATCATTGTATAGGAACTTATTCAATAAAGGCTCTGTCGCTTCAATGGGAACCCATCTAGAAAGGATGAATGACTTTAACACTTCGGCAGCAGACTTCCCAAGCTCTCCGTGAGTGGATGCACCCCTGGCGAGATCACTGCGTTTGCCATCATGTTATTTCTTTGTTTGGCGTTCCTCTCCTGCATCTTTTAGAGCTTGGGATTGAGAAGAGGAACCCGCGCCGCCTTCTACAACCTTATTGCCACCACCATCATCTTCCTCTTCATCTTCTTCATCATCCTCTTCCTCATCATCATCACCACCCGACTCATGTGCGCCTTCAATTCTAGGACGATCTTCAAACAACTTATTGATTTGTTCCTTAAGTCATTGGGTTTTCTCTTTGTATTCAACAAGTTTCTTTTTGTTGTTAATGATGACAAGCTATAGGTCTTGGTTTCTTGTTTCAATGCTTGTCAATCGCCTCATTGTTTCTTAATTTGATTGAACATTTTTTTTATTGAACAAGTTGCTGATTCGACAACTGAAGTTCTTTGTTTGATAGTTGCAGCTCTTTGTTGATCTGGAATGTTTGTTCCAATATCTTCAACATTTGCCTCTCACTATCTTCGATTATGGCCATCTTGCTTTTTAACTCAGCATTCTCTAAAGCTTAAGCATGCATGAAAACGACAACTTCATTCATCTGCCTTTGTAATTGATCACTTGGAGTTGTTGATGTAGTTTTCAAGCTCGGTTTGGAAGTTGAGGCTAATCTATTCAGTTTTACACGTAGATTCTTGATTATGTCACTCACAGATTCAGAGGTAAGTGCTTGTGAGGGCATTCAAGTGGTCGCTGCTTCAGTAACTGAGATTAACTCAGTGAAAATCACTGAAGCAAGAATTAACCTTGACATGCCTGCAGTCATTGTTGCTCTAGTTGCGGCTGTAGTTTTTGTTGCTACTGTTGTTACTATTGCTGGTGCTGTTGTGGTTGTCGTCATTGTTGCTGCTGTTACAGTTGAAAGCACATCAAATAGACGACCCAACGTTTGTCTTTTCTTCATTTTCTGCCCAGTTGGCTGAGATTTTCTTTTCAACCTTCCACCTTTAGCAGCCTTTTGGATGGTGGAGAAGCCAATTCAGCATATATGTCTTCAATAAAGGTCTCGCCAGCAACTATGAAATCAGGATCTTATCTTAAAGCCCTTTCTTGCGCTTTCTTTGCCTTCTTTGCAGCTCCCTTTCTGGCTTTGACTTCAGGAGAGTCACCATTAGTATCGATGCTCTCATCCTCTTCACCATCGCCTTCATTTCCCTTATCAGTCACATCTTCAGGCAATAGATCACCTGCATCCATCTCTATAACCATTGTTTTGCTTTACTTGCAAGAGATGAACCGGGAGCAAATGTGGTAACAGGATCAGTTGGAACTTCAAGGGTTTCAGTGTCAAAGATATCATCATGAGTAGTTTCATATTTTCTGGGGCACGACTAATTATAACTCCTTCAATAAACATCCTTCTTTGCACATTTGTGATAATCAGGCTTGACCAAATGATCAAATAATCGTCTGTCCTTAGGAACTTTTGCAACTGGTTGTCCTTTGAATTTGTTCCGAGACGACCATATCTCTCCCTATCATGTACTTTGCTTCTGATAACCAGAGAAGGACTTCACAATCAACAAATGCATTATGATAGAAACGTCTTAGATGGTCTTTGTAGGCATTGTATTATTATGAAATAGCATAATTGATGCTTCATCGGCGCACAAACTCGTTAATTACCTGAAATTCTGCTTTCCAATTCATTGTACTATACATTCAAAGTAACATTAGAAATGACGAAACGACAAAATTACACAAATTATCGACCACAAATTCTGACAAGACACTGACATAGCGAAGGGGTCACTCCTTCGCTATGAATATCACATGAAGGGATCAGATTTCAAGAGTTTTGGGTGAAGGGTTGACCTCTTCGCTAGTATTTCTTATCGATGGGGTCACTTCTCCGCCTTTCTGAAAACAAGCCACATTTGAAATTACAGATCTCGATTGAGGGCATTTTAATGTTTTATTCTTTTTTCTTTTTGACCTAAACACAACAACTAACAAATCCCAATGATAAAACTTAACAAACAAGGTGGTTCACTTGGTCTATTAATTAGCTTTAGTTCTTTTAGGGCTCGGTCTAAAAAACTGTTGATATAATCTTGAATTTGTTGTTGTTAAGGTCTGATTCGTTGATATTATCTTTCATTTAGTGCCACAAAAAACGCCCGACATCAAAATTCCAGAACAAAAACTCGTTTAAGGATTTTTGAAATTTTGGAGAACACAGGTGTTAAGAGACAAAGGAGATAAGTGACAAGCCCTATACTATATTGTTGAATATATACTCATACCCCTTCACCTTACTTGAGAGGCAAAGGGCTTAGCTCCTCACTATCCACACCACACGAAGAGATTCTTACTCTGGACCTCTTCGCTAAGGACTACACAAATAGTTCTTGATTCTAGAATCACTTTGCCTTGGGAAAAACACGAAAGGGTTTAGCAAATGAGGACCTCTTCGCTAGAAAACCTAGGAGAAGGGGTCATTCCTTCGCATGTATGGTACCTTTTGAGAAACCTCTTCGTGTAAATCCCTTAAATTACTAAAATAATCCTCCATTTTCAAACTTTATAATTTTAACCGTTGATAAGTTAAAACTTGCAAATTTTGTCCTGATTTATAAGGATGTAACTGTTCGAGACTTAAAAATTTTGAAAATTTTCAATTTTAATCCCTAAGAAATGAATTTTCACGTTATTGACCCGTACAATTTTCAATTAGTTGACTTTTCGGCTACGGTTTCTAAAAGATAGAGATTACAAGGATTAGAATTCCAACATCGGCAATCAAAACGAAGAAAGAAATAAATGTTATTGTGACTTTTCATAATAAATTGCAGAAATCAAAAATACTAAAAATGATAAACTATTCACTTGCATAATTTTGTAAGTTTCATCAGTAAGTAAATCATATCAGTAAATGGACTAACTTAAACACTCTCTTAGTTTAATTTATGCTTCAATTACCAATAAGTATCCTATAACAACTTCCAATATTGTTATCAACCGAAACCCAAAATCAAATTTTATTTCTAGGCATTTTAGATACATTAAGGGAATGATTAATACTGATTAAGCGGTGGTCCCCGTACACGCTACATATTCATGTATCATGGCATCCACAAAGCTTCCCGTAACCGGTGAGTAAGTAGCTATCATCCGTATTTACTAGGAATGGATTCACTGGTGATCAGGTCTGCCTGAATAATGTAATAAAGAGACCAGAAATATCCAGACTATGTTTAAGTTAGATACCATTAAATGATTTATCGGTACGATGCTTTAGGCATATGATTTGTTACCTTAGAGCAAAATTCTCAAGGAGAATTAGGCTTTTGGCATATTAAATTTTTTTGCTCTTCTAGGATTCCCTGATGTCTCATTTTTAGAATTTATTCTTTTTTTTTGTTTTTCCATTTCTTTTTCTTTGACTGGCAAAGAGGTGCCTCAGTTCGGCTGCGAACCCAACGTACGACACATGTGCCAGCCTTTGATTATGAGAGACGTCCGATTCACTCCGGATGATCTAACAACTTAAATACCTGAAACCTTAGATTTTAGCATTCTATCAAAGGAGATTTCAGTACTAAAACCATATGCCAACGAGATGTTAATTACCATAGTTAATAGTCAATTTAGTTTATATCACCGTGCCGAACTTGGAAATGATTTTGAGCCTACTGACACATCATTGTAGATGCTATTTATCGTTTCTAATTCTTTAAATTTAAAGTGGTTCACATCACCAACTGATGTACCATCATTTACCCTTTTTCTTCACGTGAAAACTCAATTTTTGTTTTTCTGATGTTTTTGGATTTTTTAATTTTTTTTATGTTTTTGGATTTTTTAATTTTTTTAATTTTTTTATATTTTTATGATATTCTCCTCCTAAAAATCTAAAAAGATATGAAAAGAAAATCTTTTTGGATTTTTCAATTTTTTTTTTGAAGAAAAATATTTATAACAACGATCACCGATGAGATTCTCAATCTTGCTTTACTTTGATGAGTTCTATGACAATGTTAATGAGTTAAGGAGAGGAAAAAAAGATGAACCAAGGAAGCTGGGTAGAGGGGGAGATGAATGTGATCCAGTTTAGAGTGATGATATTCCACATGAAAATCACATTGAGTGCGATCCAACACCAAAGGTTCAACTTCCTCCTAAGGTTGAAACGAAACCGTCATCTTCAAATAAGAAAGATGACAAGAATGAATCAGATGATAAATGGGAATATTTTATCGGATGGAGGGATCTGATCAGATATTTGCTGACTCTGACTACCCGATACAGTTTGTGAATTATTCCAAAATTGCAAAATATGGCAGGAAATTACAATCTCGTTTCCTAAATCAGAGAGGACTAATGACTTTCCTCCAGAGTTAATTCGCAAATTATACGGACATGAAGTGAAAAAGGACAAATTCCATGTTACTCTGTTTGTCAAACTCGTAAACAAGGTGAATGGATTTGTTGAACCATCTTACTCATTGGAGGCCGCTCAAGAGAGTTTAAGACGGAAATGTATTGATGATCAATATCAGGTCAATTCATTCACTAAGTTTTAAGAAGTACATCCGTTTGAGGAGTACAAAGCCTGTTTTATGTGTGGGGAGAGAGGGCCTCAACTTTCTCACTACCCATACGTAAGACACAAAAGGCAAGAGATTGAGAATAGGCAAAATCATAGAAATCCGAATGTTGGTTTTCCTTAGAGGCAGTTTTATCGTCAATGGCAAATTTATAATCAACCAAATTTTTATCAAAGAGGAAACCAACCGATGGTCATAGGATTGCTATGCAGAAAAAGTTAAAGAAACCAATGGTGAATTTAGTGAATGAGAAGCAAAAGGTTTATTCAAGACCTGTTGTTAACTCATCTACTGGACCTTCGTCTGTTAAATCAGACAAGGCAACCAAGAAAGTTCCACCAAAGAACGATTCTAAGAAACCTGAGGAGATTAAACAACCTCTAATCAGAATCTTGAAATGTTCGGAACAGTCTTGGTCACCAAAGGGTTCTTTAGCTGCTTCAAGCTCAACGTCTAAGGATTCAATGAAAGAAGTTCCTAAAGCGAAAGTTTTAGAGAAACCAATTGAGAATAGAAAAGAGGTTTTGAATGATAAGAAAAAGAATGTTTTGAATGATGTAGGATCGGTTTATGAAAAAAACATACAAAGATCGCACGAGTATAATCAAATCAGGTGCGGAAACCCTAATTCACATGCAAAATGATATAAATCGAAATCAGAACACATTAAGAATAATTTTCAATCTGTTTTTAATTAATATTAGAGAGATAATCCTTACAATAGTGAATACAATGAAAAACAACTGTTTAGAGAACCTTCTAGACACACCTAGAAACACACATTTAACCTCTAGACAAAATGACCGAATGTTAAGTTTCCAAAACAACTTAACCTATATATAGCCAGCCCATTTGACCTTTTACAAGGTCGAATGGTCCGTTCGACCCATCGAGGGTGCGAACCAAACTCAATAAACTAACAAAACATTCATTCGACTTACAAGAACTACATTCGACCTAAAACCAACATTCATTCGACCTCCTATATGGTCGAATGAGTCTTGTAATCTACCAACTCTTCAAAACTTTAACAATAATCTTGTAATCCAAAAGCAATAGCCAAACAATGCACTTACAAATGAGAACAATAATGCAAATGTTTGTAAAAAGAAAGAATCATTGAATGCTCCATTTATTGACACTCAAAGACCCAAGACCACAATGTCTTGGGTCCCCCGTAAAAATTAATCACTTGTTGATTGGTGCAGGGAGTTCCTGTTGGCCTTGTCAACAATCTTTGGATTGTTGATAGTGGAGTTTCTGGGCACATTACTGGAGATATGTCGCTCCTGTTTGACATCAAGAATATTAATGGAGGATATGTCACGTTTGCTAGAAATAAGGGAGGTTATATAACAATGGAAGCTAGTGTGAGTAATGGGATCGTGAGTTTTAAAAAGATATCATATGTGAAGCAGATTGATTATAATTTGTTAAGTGTGTCTCAGATATGTGATAAGAAGTTTTCTGTACACTTTGATGACAAATCGTGTTACATCCTGAAGCCTGGTTTTGAGATATTAAAAGAGTGGATTATGCTAAAAGCTCCGAGAGTAAATAATTTGTATATTCTCGTCATGAGAAAAGCTACCACTACACAGGGCCAAGTTACATGTTTTCTGTCGAAGGTTACTGAGAAAGAATTGATTATGTGGCATATACGGATGGGGCATATTCATTTGAGGAAAATGAATAATTTGGTGAAAATGGGCTAGTGGAAGGTGTGAATGTTAAACATTTCCACTTGAATGATAAATGTGTGAGCTTCAAGAAAGGAAAACAACACAAACATTCCCATAAACCCAAGAAAGTTAACTCTGTTAGTATTCCACATAAGCGACTACACATGGACCTTTTTGGACCTGTGAAGCATAAAAGTATCAACGAAGATCTATACTGTCTTGTGGTTACTGATTATTATTCCAGATTTTCGTGGGTGAAGTGTATGCAACACAAGACTGAAACTTTCAACAACTTTAAGATTTTTTTTACCCGTTTAGAAAACATTTATAGTTTGAAAATTAAAAGAATCAGAAGTGATTATGGGACGGAGTTTAAAAATTCCATGATGGATGCATTGTGCGAAAAGAAGGGAATTCATCATGTGTACAGTGCACCTTATACTCCACAACATAATGGCGTTGCAGAACGGAAAAACAGGACTCTAATTGAAGCGGCTAGAACAATGCTTGCAGATTCTAATCTTCCGATTATTTTCTGGAATGAAGCTATTCATGCAACATGTTACACTTTGAACCGTGTGTTGACTTTGAAGAGGTTTGTAAAGACTTCTTATGAGCAACTCAATAGACGCAAGCTGAACTTGGAGTTTCTAGAACAATTCGGGGCGTCGTGCACAATGTTAAATCTAACAGAGAAATTTGGAGCTAAAGCAGAAGAGGGTTATTTTGTTGGATACGTGACACCACTTAAACGCATGTTTAACAAAATATTTGTTGCTTTCTGCTTGATTTTCTTCATATATGGAAAACTCAAAAAGTTTTTTGGTGTGTTTTAACATAAATTTCAGAAAATCCAAAAGATTTTACATTTCTGCATTATTTTCGATGTTGAAAGATGATCATTTTCTGAAGTTTGACGAGCCAATATGATTTTTGTGTCATTAAAATCAGATGTTTTGAAAGATTGAATATTTGAATATACTAAAACGAGTATCGAATTGGACATTTTGGTGAAAATTAGTTTTACAAACAACCCATTCGACCTTTCGGTAGGTCGAACGAGTCTTTTGTATGTTGATTCGAGCTTCTTTGTGAGGCCGAATGAGTATGGGATTTATAAGAAATTCACATTCGAACCCCAGAAGATTTTGATTCGCCTTTTAACTATGTCGAACAAACATTTTTCAAACTCATCCGAACCTTCATGAGGTCGAACGAACACTGTCTATATAAACCAAACGGCCCAGTCGAACCTTTACATTTCCTGTTCACTTAGGCGAATTCTATCTAGGGGACTGTTTTGATTCTTGATTTTAAAAACTTGTATTTGTGTTACTTGTCATATAAGGTACCTAATTCTTGAATTGTGCAGGTTTTCATCAAGTATTTCAGTCAGAAATTGGGATTGAACATTCAAAACCCAAAAAAAACATCGATTCATCACTTTTGACTGTTTAATAATATGTTTTGTTCATTGCTAAACCATAATCGATGGTTTTAGGGGGAGAGTAAATCAAAAACTAGATTTAATCATATCAATTTAGTAAATTTGATTTTGAAACCCTAGTTTTTAATGGAAAACCATCGATTAGGGTATAATAATCAAAATTATTGGAACATTAGGCTTAGTCGATGTTGTTAGAACATGTATAAATCAAATCAGAAGTTGAAATGACTTGAATCATGATTTGAAATTTCAAAATGAAGAACAGTTTCATTCGCACCCTTATAAGGTCGAATGAGGTTTCAAAGGGTCGAATGAAGTACTTTTTGACTAATTCGAACCTGATGAAACTGGTTCGAACCACCGATAGGTCAAATCAACTGTTAATCAAAACAATTTTTTTTTAATCTGAATTAACATGTTTTGTGTTCTTATGTTTATGCAGATAAACTGGCTGAACAGAAAGAACCGAAAGAGCTCAAATTCTAACCAAAACACAATTGATGTGCATTCATTGGCGAGGTTGATGCAAAATATGATGAATTTAGAGGAATGGTGGAATTTTTCAGAAGATCCAGGATTGTACATGTTATTGCCCAGACACATCCAATCTATAAAGATCACCAAGTGGAGTTCTGGATGAATGCAACTCTTACATTCTGGGAAGGCAGATCTATTATTCACAATAAGATTTAGGGAACATATATTCTTGTTGGTGAAAAAGATTTCAGAATAGTACTACGTCTTACTGACAAAGAGACTGATCCGATCAAGTTATTTAGGGCAGTTCAGAGAGCTTGTTTTGTCACACCCTCAATTTCCACTGCGGGCTTTATACCGCGAGGCGCGTGACATACCAGGATCCCATAGCCATAAGTCACATGAACGACTCTAAATGCCCAAACCATTTAGTTCGTTATTGTAAAACAAGTTTCATAGATAATCAAATATTTCAATAGTTGCGGAAGCGAAACTTAAAGATAATAGTTATCCAAATAGTTTGCATAAAACAACGCGTTCGAAATCTTAATAGATAATTAAACATTCGAAAATAGATAAGTATTCATATCCCCATGATGCTATATGATGCATGCCCTACTCGTGCTTCGAATTAGTGTCCTACAAAAAGGTATAATATTTGTGTGTCAACATAAAGTTGGTAAGTTCACAAAGTTAAGTAAATACGTAGGTCGTCCAGACCATGTATCATAGCACCCCAAATCCGGGATGTGTAAAAGTAGTCCCAACTAAACTATGAAAAAGTTTAGAAAGTAGTCTCCTTCCGAGACGCATACTTTTGAGAAAAGAGTAGTGAAACTCACCTGGTAGAGATGCTTGTGATCTAGTGGAGTTGAATTACGTAGCTACTATTGTCCGGATAGTACTTGCCCTATGATTTATTTAAAAGTTTGGTAAATCACAAGATTTATCATACAATCTGTCTACCCGACGCTTGTGGACTTGGTTATTATGTTACTTGAAACTTGGTTTCGTACTTGTGATAAACTTAGACCCCTTAACATGGATTTAGAACATTACTTTACCTTAGTTAGTGTGAACATGTGTTCTTTGATTACACACAATTGTTAGTGGTAGCCGACTTATATAAAAGATAGAGCCGATTATCTAATGAATCAAAACTTGATTGTTTTAAGCTTAACCAAGCCTTGTAGAGCTATTACACAACATATTTGTGAGTTCGTAACAATTTCAAGCTTGATCACTATGTTGTTAGCCTTAGCTTTGAACTCAAGCCAAGTGAGTTTGTACTTGTGAAAAACCGATTTTTTACATGGTGATCCATGTTATGTTTGGGTTCCAAACTATAACTTGATTACTCAATATTTTAAAAAAGTCGATTGTTGTTAGTATCAAGACAAGATCATAAAAACAAGCACTAGAACTAATATAATGCTTATGAAATGTATATGCGAAAGGTATCGTTTTGTAACCCAATCTCTTATAAAGTGTCATGTGATTAAAGTGTGGTGTTTCTAAGGCCAAGGGTCGGGTTAACAAGAGGGTAGATCAAGAAGAGAAAGAGCTTAAAGGTGTAATATTTCTTACAAAAGGATGGTCCGAATTAGGAAGCCTTGTGGTTGCTTCCTTCGCCCCTTGGTGGCTTCAGCTAGAGGTATTCAAGACCCAAGAGTTTTGAGAGTGAAAGAATGTGTTGGTGTGGTTTGAGATGATCAAGGGGCTCCCTTTATATAGGGGCCGATGAGGGTGAGGACAAATCTTTATTTGGTATGTTCAAGGGTACTAATCTTACTGTAAGTTTAGAATTATGTATCACCAATTGATGTAAGTTGGCATGCTAATCATCCTCATGTCCTCGCCAATTAGGGTGGCCATAAGTTAAGGAATGACTTGACATTGGAAGAGATCTTGTCATTCCTTGTTTGTTACTATAAAGGTGTAAGTGATTACTTAATTAGTTTCTAGATTGATTACCTCACTTAGGAGGATGAGTTGGAAGCCGAAATATTTTTTATTGTTTCCTCCTAGGTACGGCCAAGTACAAACATGGATGGTTACCATTCTATGCTCCAAGGATTTGTCTCTAGGTGCCATTGATATGTCCCTTTCGGCTGCCATATGTGAAAGAAAGGTTGATAGTGTTGTTTTAAACTATTAGGGGAAAAAGGTAGGCCTATGGGAGGTGGTGTCTTTCATGTTTTTAACTAATGAGGTATGTTCTTAGGAAAGGAACTTGTCTTGTTCCTCTTTGTGTTTTCGGCCGATGACAAGGATCCCAAAAGGGGTGTTGATCTTTCATGGGAATTAACAATGCATTCTTGTCTTTATGCCTAGTTTGGTGAAACTTGGTGGCATGCCTTCTTTTCCTCTTTGGCCGATTGTAGCTAGAGGTTTACTAGTGAGGAAGGTTGACTTGTATGGGGGAATGAGTGATCTTGGTTTCTTGCCTTAAAAAGTGTAAGTTTGGTGTAAGTATAGGCTTTACCATGGTCATGTGTTCTTGAGTGAGATTGGCCGAATTGTGTGTAGATTGTAATGTTGATATTGACTAGTTTAAGATCATGTATTTGTCATGTGTGTATTTATATATGTAGCCGATATATATATATATATATATATATATATATATATATATATATGTATATGTATGTGTTAGTATATATGTGCGTGTATATGTGCACATGTGTGTGTTTGTTTCCAAGATATGTTAAGTCTTGTACCCCTTGCCTTGATCATGGAGTTAGTGGAGGTTTGTGTCCATTAGATAGTTCCTAGTATGCCTTTGATATAGGAGTATCATCCGGTTTCACAAGGGTAAGAGTTAGTTATGTTTCATGCCTCTCGATGACGACATTAACATGTATTTTGCTTCATAGGTACCATATGCTCATTAAATGATAATCCATAGGTACATATACATCTCGTGTGTGCACGTGTGAGTTATCTAGCTTACTCTAGTTAAGTAGGATGCAAGGAATCTAAGTGCAAGCAACTAGAGTTTGATTAAATTAAGAACCTGAAATTGCGGGTATCACATCATCCCCAAGTTGAAAAGAATTTCGTCTCGAAATTCAGCAAGTAAACAGTAAGCTAGCTAGAAAAATGTATGCTTGGTTCCTGGATGTCACATCATCCCCAAGTTGAAAGGAATTTCACCCCGAAATTCACTTTATGAGAGCTGCTTTATGTTTAGCGTTTGATCTATGTACAGGTTCAGTAAGGAGATGTGGGTATTTGAGCCGCATTTGATCCCTGTGTTCTCACGTGTATTCCGGTCCTAGACGGAAATTCCATCATACCTTAACAATTGGTATGGTACCCTGTCTGAGTTTCTTGACACCTTGCTCAAGAATCTCCTCCGGTTCCTCCACGAACCGTAGTTGGTCATCCACCTGGTTCTCTTCTAGTGGTACCACCAGTGTTGTGTCAGAGAGACATTTTTTAGATTAGACATGTGGAATACATCATGCATCCACTGAGTTCATCTTGCAGGCTTAGCCTATAGGCTACCAGACCAATCCTTTCAACGATCTCGAGTGGTCCAACGTATCACACCCTTCCAAGGTGATAATTTTAGTAGTACCTTGTCTCCAACCTGAAACTCCAAAGGATTTCTACGCTTATCAGCGTAGCTCTTTTGTCGATCACGAACAGCAGCCATCTAGTTTCTGATTTGCACTATCTTCTCAGAAGTTCGTGCACGAGTTCGGGACCTGTTAGCTGGATATCCCCAACTTTAGTCCAGCAGATGGGAGACCTACACTTGCGTCCATCTAGTGCCTCAAAAGGCGCACACTGAATAGATGTGTGGTAATTGTTGTTATACGAGAATTCGATTAAAGGCAAGTGCTTATCCCAACTGTTTCCAAAGTCCACTATGCACGCTCGTAGCAGATCTTCCAACGTTTGGATGATACACTCACTTTGTCCACCCGTTTGTGGGTGATAGGCTGTGCTCATATCTAAGCGAGTTCCCAAAAAATCTTGGAGAGTAGTCCAAAAACGATAACTAAATCGTAAGTCGCGATCAGATATAATAGATGTAGGCACCCCATGCTTAGAGACGATCTCCTTAAGATAAAGGTTGGTCAGTCTCTCCAGCGTGTCAGTTTCCTTTATTGCTAGAAAGTGTGCTGATTTAGTTAAACGATTAACGATAACCCATATCATGTTATGACCACTTGGCGTTTTTAGGGAGCTTTGTGAAAAAGTCCATGGAAATTCCATACCATTTCCACATAGGGATTTCTGGTTGCTGGAGTGAGCCTGAAGGTTTCTGATATTCGATCTTAACCTTTGCACAAATCAAGCACTTACTAACATAAGTGGCTATCTCAGCTTTCATGTTTGGCCACCAGTAAAGGGTTTTGAGATCTTGGTACATTTTATCCGAACCAGGATGTACCGAGTAACGAGAGGTGTGAGCCTCGTCGAGCACAAGTTGTCTGAGATCTCCAAAACGTGGAATCCAGACTCGATTCATGAAGTACTGAAGACCATCTGTCCTCAGTTCCAAGTGTTTATCAGCACCATGCAATGTCTCGAGCCCAATGATATTTGATGGAACAGTCATAATCATTCAGAAGCTCGACCCATTGACGTTGTCGCATGTTCAGCTCTTTTTGATCAAATATGTGTTGGAGGTTTTTGTGATCAGTGAAGTTCGTACACTTTGTTCCATAGAGATAGGGCCTCCAAATCTTCAGAGCAAAAACTACTGCTCCTAGTTCCAAGTCATGGGTGGTGTAGTTCTTCTCATGAACCTTCAATTAACGTGAGGCATACGCGATCACCCTTTCACGCTGCATTAGTACACACCCTAATCCTTCGATAAACGCATCATAGTAAACCACAAAGTCGTATGTGCCCTCAGCAACTGATAGAATTGGTGCACTGCAAAGCTTTGCCTTTAATAATTGAAAAGTAGATTCTTGGGCATCTCCCCACTTGTAAGTAATACCCTTCTACGTCAGAGTAGTGAGGGGTTGAGCGATCTTAGAGAATCCCTTGATGAATATGCGATAATATCCTGCAAGACCAAGAAATTGGCCACCTCCGTAGGAGTCTTAGGAGCCTCCCACTGTTTAATAGCATCAATCTTGGCGGGATCGACATTTATTCCAGCCTCGTTGACTACATTTCCTAGAAATTGGACTTCTCGAATCCAGAAGTTACTATGGAGAATTTCGCATACAACTGCTCATCCCTCAAGAGTACCAATATTAACTGCAGGTATTGCTCGTGCTCTTCCCTGCTCTTGGATTAGATCAATATATCATCTATGAACACTATGACAAATTTGTCCAAATAGGGCTTACACACGCGGTTCATAAGATCCATGAACACAGTCGGTGCATTAGTTAGCCCAAATGGCATCACCAAAAACTCATAATGTCCATAATGAGTTCGAAAGGCTGTCTTCACCACATCCTCCTCTCGGACTCTCAGTTGAGGATACCCTAATCTCAAGTCAATCTTGGAATAGAAGCTTACCCCTTGAGTTGGTCGAAAAAGTCATCGATACGAGGCAAAGGGTAGCGGTTCTTAACCGTCACCTTGTTCAACTCTCGATAATCAATACACATTCGGAAACTCCCATCCTTCTTCTTAACAAACAAGAATGGGGCTCCCCATGGTGAAGAACTAGGTCTAATGAAACCCCAATCCAATAGCTCTTGGAGTCGGGTAGATAGTTCTTGAAGTTCGCCTGGTGCTAGGCGATATGGTGCGCGTGCAACTGGGGCCGCTCCAGGTGCAAGGTCTATTTGAAACTCCACTTGACGAACAGGTGGAAGTCTAGGTAATTCCTCAGGAAATTCTTCTAGGAAGTCATGGACTATTGGGATATCCTCAATCCTTTTTCAACTTCAGCTCAAGTATTAGAAATGTTAGCCAAAATGGCTGGATAGCCCTTTCGAATACACTTCTGGGCTTTCAAGAATGAGATGATGCCCACCATGGCACCACCGCGATCACCTCGTATAGTCAGTAATTCTCCGTTAGAGAGAGGGATACAAACAACCTTTTCCTGACAGAGAATTTTGGCGCGTTGTTTGGACAACCAGTCCATGCCAACCATGAGATCAAAGCTTCCGAGGGTGATAGGCAGAAGATCGATGGCAAATAATTGCCCATCTAGCTCAAGCTTACAGTCACGATGGATGTGGGTTTCCTCGACAGGCTTCCCATCAGCTAATTCTATAGAATGTGGGGTATCAAGTAGAGTAGGAATCATCCCTATATGTTTGCTAAGTTTTGATGACACAAAGCTAAAGTCAGCACCAGTATCGTATAAAACAGAAGCAAGGTTGTCGTTTAAGGAACACGTACCCGTCATAACATTATTGTCATTCCTAGCTTCTCCTGAACCAATCACAAAAGCTCTCCCACGAGCCCCGTTGTTGTTGTTGATTGTTTGTAGTGTTATTGTTGTTCCCAGTCTTTCTACCACCACCGTTGTTATTGTTACCCCCGTTATTGTTGTTACCATTTTCATTCAGCTGTGGGCAGTCCTTCTTGAAGTCACCCTCATTCCCACACTGGTAACCACCCTTACCATTCTTCTGTTGTTGTCCTTGCTGAGGCGCTGGCTGATTTCCCGGGACATTGATTCTACAGTCCTTCTGCACGTGACCCATCTTACCATAGCGATCACACTTGATCCTGTTACAGGGTCCTGAGTGGTGATAGTGTTAGGACAAAAAGGATTGGTGAAACCACTTTTGCAAACCTTAGTCTAATTCACTTCTGTCAAAATACTCTAAGTATAGAACTGCTGAAGAAGAAGGATCAAACTGCTGAAGAAGAGATTCAGAAGTGCTGAAGAAGAAAAGTCATCAGAAGTTCTGAAGTTCAAACCAGACACTTCTACTGAAGAACTACTGAAGACAAACTACTCATCAGTAGTTTGTCATTCATCAGTATTTACATGAAGATCTTTTCCACCGCCTTTGTATATCAGTAGTTTATTACTTTAGTATTTCTTTTTGCTTTATGTACAAGTTCCAAGACTGCAACTTGTTGAAACTTGTTTCTGAACTTGCTTTTGGCAAGGTTCATGTATTTGTAAAGTCTATAAATAGAAGGGTTCATCCCTCTATTTTAGACATTGATTTTAATACAGAAATCCTTCAACACTTATTATTGTTATTTCCATTTCGTGTTTATTGAGAATCTGTCAAAGTGTTTCATTCTCATTCAACACTTAGATTCTCAATAAACACTTATCATTTATTAGTTCTTGAATCCAGGGGGAGTAATAACTCCTGTTGATAAGTGTAGCTTTAAACTTATAACATTCCGATGTGCTATCACTGATCAAGAACTTGCTAAACACTTAAGTGTCAACTAGCAAGTTCAAACAAAAGAGCAATATACTGATCCAACAGATAGTTAAACTTATTGCACTTGGGACGGTGTCCCTGATAACCACCTGGTGATTGATTACGGTTGCTACCATTTTCATGTTTCTTGTTCTGCTGCTGCTGGTTACCATTAGTCGAGAGTCTGCCAGCTGCATTCTCCCACTTCTTCTTGTTAACGTTGGTGTTAGAAGATGGAGCACCACGAGGGGGGGTAGCGGTCCCTCTTCCACCTTCTGATCAGTCAGCTGGTGAGCCAAGCGAATCACCTGCTGAAGGTTGGTGAAGTTAGCAGCAATGACCTTTCCTTTAATCTGAGGTACTAGACCCTGGATATACAACTCAATCCGTTTGTATAGCGGAGTAGAGTAATTAGGGCACATTGTCGCCAGTTCATGCGACCTGGTAGTATAACTCTCAATCTCCGACCCCACCATCTTCAGGTTGAGGTACTCTGTCTCCAACTTCTGAATCTCATCTCGAGGTCAATACTCCCCCTTCATGAGTTCCTTGAAATCCGCCCACGGGGTAGCAATTGCCACATCAACTCCTAGTAGTTTCACTTGAGCTTTCCACCATGATAAGGCCGCATTCTCAAGCGTAGCAGCGGCATGCTTAACCCTATTAGCTGGTGGGCAATTGCACATAGCAAAGCATGATTCCACCTTCTCGAACCAACTATGTAGTCCGACCGCTCCTTCAGATCCTCCAAAATTAAGAGGCTTATGATACGCTCTAAAATATACATATATTTATATCAATATTCTCTACACTTTAAATAATATTTTGGTTAGTTTTTATTAAATATTACTCTTTATTGGTTCCTATTAGTTATTTAAAGGTTTTGTGAGGAAACGAGCTAAAATGGCGCATTTGAATTAATCTTGAGACTCACTAAATTTTTAATATTTTAATAGGCCATCTAATTAAATATTTAATTTGAAATAGACTCTTATTAAATTTTTGTGTTGTAGGAACTACTGGGTCGGGGCCCAATATGAAATGAATATTGAGTTACAACCAAGATTAAATGAGGTGCACCTATTTGGGCTTGATCTCCACTACAACATGCAATGGGCTAAACATTAAGAAAAGTAATAATATTTGGGCTGGTCCATGGAAAGAAGTAGGGCATCACTAATGTTATAAAAAGAAGGGAGTTGTACTAGGTTGAGGGGAGGCGACTGTCACAATCCTTGTGACAGTCTGTGTCGATTAGCATCTCAAAAATAATATATAATGTTAATGTTAATATAAGAAAGGAGAGCAGGGAGTGTGGCGTTAACAAAAAGAAGGTTGGAAACAGTGAAGTGAGGTTTTTAAATCCCATTTTTATTTTTGTTTTAATTATATTTTATCTTTTATTTGGTTAAAAAAATTGCTCTAGTCATGACATTAATTGGTGAACTTATGCACTTTGTCTCGTTATTTATTATGGTTGGCTAGAGTTTTTGTTGGTTGCCTAGATCTAGGATGACTATTGATTATTGTTGATTGTTTTTGGGATTTGGCTACTCGTTTTGACCCGTTTATGTATAAAAATCTAAACTTTATTGGTTTTTGTTGTGGTTTATCACCCGGATGATGTTTATGTTATATTTTTAGATTCATATGTGGCTATAATTTATTTACTTAGTGTTTTTAAATTAAAGTCGCATATTTTTTATCATTTGCTTCGTGTGATGATTTGATGGGTTAACTTGTTGACTTAGGATCTAGAAATTACATGTTTGACATCGTTTTGGGTTTGTCACCTACCTTGAGACCGAAAGGAGATAGGTTGTGGGTTTGTTAGGATTTATTGGTTTATTTGGTTAGATATTGCATGAGAGTGAATTCCTTTCCCGGTATCCTTTTTTATCCGCTTTCCCAAACATTTACCTTTAGGAATAGATTCACCCCTTGATACCGTTAGGTGTTTCGTGATTAGTGAGACCGAGAGGAGATCTAATCTTTGGGTGCGTAAACTTTTATGTTTGGTGAGACCGAGAGGTGATGCATTCTTTACATGTTGAGCTTCACTTTGCTTAGGATTTCATTTAGTGTTCTAGTGAGACCGAGAGGAGATCTAGATACTATAGTGTTTCCCGAGTTGGTTATACCCGTAGATCCTGGTAGTCATTTCCGTATCCATCCCCCGTTAGCTTTCAACTTTATCAATAGGATTCCCAGTCTAGGCAGCCATCCTCCCCATTTTTGATTCCTCTTTCGTGAGCGTTTACTCTTTGATCTCTAGTCCTTGCTGCTTGTTTATTTCTTGTCTTATTATATTTGTTAATTTTTTTTTATCGTGTTAGTTACTTGTTAGTTGAAAAAATCATTCTCTTTCATCTAGATTAGGACTCGATAGAGGTTTAGTATCGAGGGCTGCGTATCAGTGTCCACGGATTGATACTCGGTCTTATCGACTTTACTACACTACGACCGGTACACTGCCGTGTTGTGTGGTTTAGATTGGTGATTCCATTTTTAAAACCAGATTGTGAAACTTGAAATTTTTATATATGTAAACCACAGCAATCAACTTACAATCCATGAATGACTTATAGGTACAAGCCGGAGGGTGATGAGCAGGTTGGCCAGCTTGAAAAGCTGCCAAAGCTGCTACAACCCGATCATTGATTAGTGCGCTCTGCTCCTCTTGCGTCATGCTGATGTTGCCTCAACCATTTCCTCTTCCCGTTATAGCAATTCTACATTTACATTATACTCATGAGAAAACAATAATATGTCCCACATACCATCGTTCACGCAATATAAGCAAAGTAGAATGTAACATGGATTATAAACGCAAGAATAAGATAAAGTAGTAGATTGATAATAATAATAATAATAACATAGGTCAAACGATTCTCAAATCTCACACGACAAAATAAAAGTTATTATACGAATATATAAAATACTAGGATAGTAGAAATCAATCGTCTATTCGATCCATGAGGACACACGAGCCTTCATCCTCGCTTTCATCTTGAATCTCGACCTCGAATAGATCGTTTTCCTCCTCTGGCTTGAGCTCATCTTCGAGTGCCGCTTTGACGGCTGCTCCAATAGCATCGTCTTCTTCTTCCATAGGCTCCTCTTCGGGACCCTCCTCAAGATCCTCTACATCTATCCCTAAGGCTGCTATAAGCCTATTACGAACAGTATTCAGTTCCTGCATGGTAGCTACTAAACTCTGTCTAGTGGCAGCCAACTCCTGCCTAGTCTCAGCAGCTTCCTGCTTAGCAACTGCTATCTCAGTTATCAAGTGGCCTATCTGACCTTCCATATGCTTAAGTGTCTCATCTGCATTCCTCCTCCAAAACCTAAATTTTTGCACAGCAGTGAGAGCATTGTCCAACTCGGTATGAACGTGCCTCACCATAACTGCAAAAGATCTTTCCCAAGAATCTATAACAGGAGGAACTCTAGCTGGCACTCCATAACCTACAACCCAAGAGTGCAACATGTCGGTAAACCAATGCCAACGGTTGGTATCCCATGGTGAATCCTGAAATGAAGCTGGACGCTGATAAGGATCCAGTGATGAAGCTTGTTGTCCCTCGATAGCACGAGAAGAATAGTTTCTATTAGTAGGGTTAGTCATGTTCTTTCCTGCAATATGCTAGATCTGTACACGTCTTCCAGAAATTAACAAGTTGTGCACTTAAAGTAGTGAGTGTAACTAACATAGTACTTATGCTATGGTGATTATAGACTAGAATGCAATCCTAGTTCACTATAACCAATGGCTCTGATACCAATCTGTCACACCCTCAATTTCCACTGCGGGGTTTATACCGCGAGGCGCGTGACATACCAGGATCCCATAGCCATAAGTCACATGAAAGACTCTAAATGCCCAAACCATTTAGTTCGCTATTGTAAACCAAGTTTCATAGATAATCAAATATTTCAATAGTTGCGGAAGCGAAATTTAAAGATAATAGTAATCCAAATAGTCTGCATAAAACAACGCGTTTGAAATCGTAATAGATAATTAAACATTCGAAAATAGATAACTATTCATATCCCCATGATGCTATATGATGCATTCCCTACTCGTGCTTCGAACTAGTGTCCTACAAAAAGGTATAATATTCGTGTGTCAACATAAAGTTGGTGAGTGCACAAAGTTAAGTAAATACGCAGGTTATCCAGACCATGTTTTGAGTAATAGCTAGAACACATGCCAGGGGTAGCTAGCCCACTCATGATAACTAAAACTGGTAATACCGAACTGCTAAACAACCGATCCCACAATAGTGAGCAAAGTGCCTTGCATCATTGTCTATAAACAATGATAACATGTTAAGTTATAGTTCACACCCATGCTCTCCAACACGATGTGAGGTTTGTGAGACCTAATAGCGCTATCAACTAGTAACCCGCTTGCCTACCCGGCAATTCATTCAGTATTTAGAAGGACTTCAATGATAGAGTTGGTTTAGTTCATCAAGGACATAAAGCATGAATTAGTGAAAGTCGATTCACCTAGTGAATCATAGCACCCTAAATCCGGGATGTGTAAAAGTAGTCCCAGCCGGACTATAAAAAAGTTTAGAAAGTGGTCTCCTTCCAAGACGCATGCTTTTGAGAAAAGAGTAGTGAAACTCACCGGATAGAGATGCTTGTGATCTAGTGGAGTTGAATTACGTAGCTACTATTTTCCGGACAGACTTGCCCTATGATTTATTTAAAAGCATGGTAAATCACAAGATTTGTCATACAATTTGTCTACCCGACGCTTGTGGACTTGGTTTCGTACTTGTGATAAACTTAGACTCCTTAACATGGGTTTAGAACATTACTTTACCTTACTTAGTGTGAACATGTGCTCTTTGATAACACATGTTAGTTAGTGGTAGCCGACTTATATAAAAGATAGAGCCGATTATCTAATGAATCAAACATGATTGTTTTAAGCATAACCAACCCTTGTAGAGCTATCAGACAACATATTTGTGAGTTCGTAACAATTTCAAGCTTGATCACTATGTTGTTAGCCTTAGCTTTGAACTCAAGCCAAGTGAGTTTGTACTTGTGAAAAACCGATTTATTACATGGTGATCCAAGTTATGTTTGGGCTCCAAACTATAACTTGATTACTCAATATTTTAATAAAGTCGATTGTTGTTAGTATCAAGACAAGATCATAAAAACAAGCACTAGAACTAATATAATGCTTATGAAATGTATATCCGAAAGGTATCGTTTTGTATCTTATAAAGTGTCATGTGATTAAAGTGTGGTGTTTCTAAGGCCGAGGGTGGGGTTAACAAGAGGGTAGATCAAGAAGAGAAAGAGCTTAAAGGTGTAATATTTCTTACCAAAAGATGGTCCGAATTAGGAAGCCTTGTGGTTGCTTCCTTCGCCCCTTGGTGGCTTCGGCTAGATGTTATCAAGACCCAAGTGTTTTGAGATTGAAAAAATGTGTTGGTGTGGTTTGAGATGATCAAGGGGCTCCCTTTATATAGGGGCCGATGAGGGTGAGGACAAATCTTTATTTGGTATGTTCAAGGGTACTAATCATACTGTAAGTGTTAGAATTATGTATCACCAATTGATGTAAGTTGGCATGCTAATCATCCTCATGTCCTAGCCGATTAGGGTGGCCTTAAGTTAAGGAATGAGTTGACATTGGAAGCGATCTTGTCATTCCTTATTTGTTACTACAAAGGTGTAAGTGATTACTTAATTAGTTTCTAGATTGATTACCTCACTTAGGAGGATTCGTTGGAAGCCGAAATATTTTTGATTGTTTCCCCCTAGGTTCGGCCAAGTACAAACATGGATGCTGACCATTCTATGCTCCAAGGATTTGTCTTTAGGTGCCATTGATATGTCCCTTTCGGCCGCCATATGTGAAAGAAAGGTTGATAGTGTTGTTTTAAACTATAATTGGGAAAAGGTAGGCCTATGGGAGGTGGCGTCTTTCATGTTTTTAACTAATGAGGTATGTTCTTAGGAAAGGGACTTGTCTTGTTCCTCTTTGTGTTTTCGGCCGATGACAAGGATTCCAAAAGGGGTGTTGATCTTGCATGGGAATTAACAATGCATTCTTGTCTTTATGCCTAGTTTGGTGAAACTTTGTGGCATGCCCTCTTTTCCTCTTTGGCCGATTGTAGCTAGAGGTTTACTTGTGAGGAAGGTTGACTTGTATGGGGGAATGTGTAACACCCCGACCGATGGCGGAAACATCGAGGTGTCACGTAGTGACGATTGTTCATTAGCTCATGGACTAGAAGTGTAAATTTGAATACATTGATCAAATAGTTTATTACATTGAAATGAAATACGATGATTCTAAAGCATCAAGTCTAACTAAAATACAATAAAGTCAAAGCTTAATTATAAATCCAAAAGCCTAAAAGAAGCGTCTCAAAATAACCTGAAACATGTACGAAAATAGTATATGTCAATACAAAAATGTATTGGTGAGCATACCCTGTTTGAATAAATATAGTAGGAAAAGAGTTTCGCAATTCACGTGTTATACTGTCTACAATTGAGTGTTCAAGTTATGTAAAAATGTCACCCAAAATCAAACCTTTAGAGTAGAAATGATATCCAAGAATAATGGGATATCTAATATAAATGTATAGTAGTCGCCCAATAGTATGATTGTTTATAGTATGTGACAAAGCAAGTAGTTTACACATAACAATAATTAAGTACTATTTATTGCTATGCTAGGCCCACACCGGGTTAATGATTAAGGTAATAAGTACACACTATCAGCGATCAACAAGTAAAACACATACAAGAATTGCGATTGTGAATATAGACTAAAGCATGATTAAATGAGTGTAGTAATAAGTGAACATGAGTCACCCCAAAAGTGTAAAACATGAAAAAGGGGGAAAGATATACTCACAGTTTCGCTAAGTGTAAATTCCGAGAAAGTTCGTCGTAAAGGCTTATGAATTCCGAAGAACTCAACCTATATATAAAAATGCTAATGAAGGATATGTCTTAAAAGTCTAAGGTGTTAAGGTAGCAAGACACCTAGTTACACAACTTGTCGGTTTTAGGCGATACTTTGGCAATTTCTCAAAATTCCAATTCGTGTGACTTGTAAAAACATGTAGTGTTTTAAACATACCTTTAATTATATGTTTTTATTTCAAAAATACACTTTTAAGACCTGTTCTAAATCAGATTTGAAATTTATACAAATTAAGCCGTTTTTTCGCCTTTTTACTACATAGTTTTGTACCGGACTTCGCCAAAATCTAGCTTTTGAACCGATACTCAAAGTTTTGGGTCAAAACAAGTTATTTGATGGTATTTTAGGTGATTTTTAGTATGAACAATCAGACCTCATATTTTCTTTCAAAATCTCCCATTAAAGCTCATAATTTAGGCCTTTTTAGCTCCAAAAATTATCCATTTTCTTATAAATCAAAATCCAATCATTTTACCTTCTAAAAATCATGTTTGGTAACTTGGATTTTGTTAATCATGGATTAGATCTTACATGCAATGATAGATCTAGAGTTAAAATTGAACATAAACATGTATATATATATACATACATACGTACGGCCAGACCCACACACACATCCCATTCTCTTTCATTTTTATAAAATCATTTTTATCATCTCTTTGTTGTGTGAATTATCCAAGTTTAGAAGTGAAAAGATTAAAATAAGAAGAACATTAGTTAGGGTTTTTACCTTAAAGAAAAGTGTTAAAACTTGGATGAATCTTGCTTCAAAAATCCTAGAATTCTTGCTTAAATCTTCAAATACTTTATGTTACTTGGATGATTTAAAGTTTTAGAAGGTTAGAGATGATGCATTGGAAAACTAAGAGAGAGAGAGAGAGGATAGGGGGAGGGGGTGTGCGATGGTTTAGAGGGAGGGGAGAGGAGGAGTTGGAGTGTTGAAGTGGTGATGAGAAGATGAAAGAATCTTGAGTATCTAGGAAGATATATAATAAGGAACATGCATAATGAGTCACTACATAGACTTATGTGGCTACATGAGATAACCTCTAGGTGTGTTGGCAGCCCTCAATCTCGCCACACATATACATATAGGTAGGATGATTCATTCTTAATAATAATAATATATTACTAAGTGGGTATTAGATGTAAATTCGCGGGTATACTACTAGTTAACGCGGTACAGACTTTTAACCGTTTTAAATACCCGACACACCCAAAAATAATATTTTTGACCCAAGGCATAATATTATACAAGCCAAGTTAATATTAGGTGCTATCTAGCGTGAAAATGGAGAATTTTCATAATATAGGCGCGCAGATTGCGCGGTTTCTTGCGTTGTGACTAAAATCACAATTTTTATACTCTAAATTTATTTCTCACTATTTTTCAACTAAATATGTTTAGAAATATTGTTTCAAGCATAAATTTCAAATTTTGGACTTAAACGTGAGTATAAAACATGATTTCATAATAATCAAGTTTCAAAGAAAAATAGGAACCAACATGTGAAACATAATAAATTTACAAGGACTAAACTTGCAAAAGTTTCAAAGTGTAAGGGCTACGAATGTCACAGTCTCCCCTACTTTAGAAAATTTCGTCTCGAAATTTCCTTCAAATGGAGGTTACTATGAAACAAAATGCGTTGTAAAAGTCAACTAGATTTTTAAAAGAAAATTTCATCATTTATGATTTGCCAACATTTAAAATTGTTGTCTAATACCCAAAGTAAAAGTTTCAAAATCTTTGACAGTTGACCCGAGATTAAGAAATTGAGAGTTTAAATGTGAAAGGCTTTGGGAATGTGTAATTGGTGAGGGGCAGAGGTACTAATGAAGCAGTCTCCCCTACTTTAGAAAAGTTTCTGACCAAACTTTATGAAGAACATGCAACAGGATTTCGACTAACAGAGAGTGTAAAAGTATACAAAGTTTAAGGTTTTCTGTAGGGGTGGTAAACAAGGGAGGCTCCAACAAAACTAATTGAAGCTTATGTAAAATGTTCTTATCGAAATTGATGGCCTTTAGTCAATGATCTAATGAAGAGGTAACTATAAAGTAATGGGTAAGTTCTTGGTCAGACTCCTAGTCCACTCCCGTAGTATCGTTTATGCTTATATATAGGGTGTACCGCAGCTAACCCACCACACTCCCGATACTTTGGACTCGTACTGACTGTCTACCAACATCCTAAATAGAATTACACACCACCCTTATGTACCTGTAAATCCATGATTGTGTTCCGGACCGTAATCATTGATTTACCTTACACTAGGGTGTTATACTTTTCCATAACACTAACATAAATAATACAAGAAACAAATGCGTGCAAGAAGGATATGCTAAGTAATTGATACTGCAATGAAACATTGACATGGTTAGAGGTCCTTCCCTTTCGGGTTTACCCTTAACCGTAATGAGAGTAACATGTAAGTATAAGACATGGTTAGAGGTTTTTCACCATTCGGGTTCACCCTTGACCGGTAAATTTCTGCTCACATCGTTGGGCTCTAAACACCCATATTGATAAACTCCGAGAATTTCACCATTCCCCTCGGGTTGAAGTATTCTAACCCGAGTCGTACTTGGGCACTGGCTTAGATCTCATACGAGTTATCAACTAGTATGTTCATTGGCCATGATGGTGAACAAAATAATGTAAAGTATAACAGGGTTTTGCTCAAAACAGGGAAAATATGCATACCAAATATGCGTTCATGTAAGTATATAAGTATAGCATAAAATTTTGATTGAAAGATTAGTATAACGTAAATCGAGTAAATCGCACAATTTGCACAAAATGAAAGTACGAGTTAAATTAATGCTCAACACCAGTGTTGTAAGAATAACTAGTGCGAGAATAGTTGCGAATAACGCGTGAAAATAACCACCAATAAAAGAATAACACGAGAATAATAAGATAATGTACGAACGTGTCTATAAATAGATTGGTGTAAGAATAAAAAAATGAAAGTTACCGTAAATGAAAGGGCACAGTACATGTGTATAGCCTACTGACATGCAAGTTAAAATCTAGTAATTTTACATATAAAGACATTTAGCAACATTCGGATAAGAGGATATGTCCACTGTTTAAACCAAAAGTTTTGCAACTGAAAGAGTACAAGTGTGAAAGATAAATTTTCACAGTTTACTCGAACTTTGTGATATAGTTGAAAGAATAGTAGTAATGCATGAGAATACCTTTTTGGAAATCGAAGTGTGTTTTAGATTCAAAACAGGTTCATGTGGAAAGATTTCGTAGGTACACATTTTCATGTGTTTACGAGAAGTCGAGTTTGAAAAGCGTTATAAGGCATATTATTAGTTGCAAATTTCTCCGAAAACATATATTGGATATGTCATATGAAAACAAAAGGTTTGCATTTGACGGGTAAAATATGCAATGCAAGTTTATAAAATGCAAGGTGAAACCATTTCATGAAGTATGCGTAAATCTAATGTGTTTCAACAGCCAAGATTAAAAATGGCGTGAAGGTTGTGAATGATCCCAGATGCCTTGACAAATTTTGGAAAAAAAAAATAGATTTTTCTGAATTTAAACATTTCTTTAAATTATAGGTTGAATTCTCATTAAAGTCAATTTTTTTTTTGTTTTTGTTATGAAATATTTGAGAGAATCTAAGTGTTACCCGTCAAGACTGGGTAAACTTGAACCCTTTTAGTTATCAAATTTTTACGAAATTTGTACATTGAAAGATAATTTGTTGATAAGGATTGTTAAGGCATTTCTTTGGGCTCATAACGGGCTACTTGTTTCAAGGCACAAGGTATAAATAATGTGGGTACTAATCTGGTGAATAGGCTTCGTGAAAAGATATAAAGGATAAGTTGCCAAGTTAATCGTTTTAAAGAGTAATGTACTAGTGCGTATTATGTAGATAGACATTTATGATATTATAAGTATTGTGGGAGACACTAGGAGATACTAAAGTTCATAGTTTAATGATATACTGTGACTACAATCCAGTAACTTTGTAACATTCAAAACAAGTTGAATAATAAGTTTGGGAAAACATTTTCATTTTTAACCGTATGATGACGCAACATTCCTAAAATCATAATGTGGTCGAAGTTAAACACAGAGTTTAAAACTTAAGTCGTGGATAAAAATGTTTTAACGCAAAAAGAGTGATAGCTTATAGTGTAAAAGTCACAAAGCATAAGTGAAATAGTGTAAGAGTTAATGCGATAATATAACGAACAAAAAGTTTCAATAATGATGATAAGGAATCGAAAAGCGAATGATCAATGAACAACAACATATGAAAACAACATAGATCCTTGAGATGTGGATTTCACTCCTAACTCAAAGATGTGTTTCGAAATTGAAAACGATTGAGGAGTGAAACACATAACTAAGTTAAGGATATCACTCCCAGCTTAATAGTTAAGTTCCTTTTTGAAGGAAATACTCTTCGAGGCGTGGATGTCACTCCTATCTCAAAGATATATTCCTAAGATAAATAACATATAGAGGAGTGAAACAAATCACCAAGGTATGGATGTCACCCCTAACTTGGTGATATTATTTCGTTCGTGAGATACAAGTGTCTTATTCTCCAAGGAAAATACCGAAAGAATAACGCGAAAGAATCATAGCGAAAATATCTTGAATGAAAATATAAGTATAAAGAGAAATATACACGAGAGGACTCGTGAAAGTAAACTTAGTTATAGACTAGGCTAAAAGGCATTCTAATAACCTAATTCCCTATAACCATGGCTCTGATACCAATCTGTAACACCCCGACCGATGGCGGAAACATCGAGGTGTCACGTAGTGACGATTGTTCATTAGCTCATGGACTAGAAGTGTAAATTTGAATACATTGATCAAATAGTTTATTACATTGAAATGAAATACGATGATTCTAAAGCATCAAGTCTAACTAAAATACAATAGCTTAATTATAAATCCAAAAGCCTAAAAGAAGCGTCTCAAAATAACCTGAAACATGTACGAAAATAGTATATGTCAATACAAAAATGTATTGGTGAGCATACCTTGTTTGAATAAATATAGTAGGAAAAGAGTTTCGCAATTCACGTGTTATACTGTCTACAATTTAGTGTTCAAGTTATGTACAAATGTCACCCAAAATCAAACCTTTAGAGTAGAAATGATATCCAAGAATAATGGGATATCTAATATAAATGTATAGTAGTCTCCCAATAGTATGATTATATATAGTATGCGACAAAGCAAGTAGTTTACACATAACAATAATTAAGTACTATTTATTGCTATGCTAGGCCCACACCGGGTTAATGATTAAGGTAATAAGTACACACTATCAGCGATCAACAAGTAAAACACATACAAGAATTGCGATTGTGAATATAGACTAAAGCATGATTAAATGAGTGTAGTAATAAGTGAACATGAGTCACCCCAAAAGTGTAAAACATGAAAAAGGGGAAAGATATACTCACAGTTTCGCTAAGTGTAAATTCCGAGAAAGTTCGTCGTAAAGGCTTAAGAATTCCGAAGAACTCAACCTATATATATAAAAATGCTAATGAAGGATATGTCTTAAAAGTCTAAGGTGTTAAGGTAGCAAGACACCTAGTTACACAACTTGTCGGTTTTAGGCGATACTTTGGCAATTTCTCAAAATTCCAATTCGTGTGACTTGTAAAAACATGTAGTATTTTAAACATACCTTTAATTATATGTTTTTATTTCAAAAATACACTTTTAAGACCTGTTCTAAATCAGATTTGAAATTTATACAAATTAAGCCGTTTTTTCGCCTTTTTACTACATAGTTTTGTACCGGACTTCGCCAAAATCTAGCTTTTGAACCGATACTCAAAGTTTTTGGTCAAAACAAGTTATTTGATGGTATTTTAGGTGATTTTTAGTATGAACAATCAGACCTCATATTTTCTTTCAAAATCTCCCATTAAAGCTCATAATTTAGGCCTTTTTAGCTCCAAAAATTATCCATTTTCTTATAAATCAAAATACAATCATTTTACCTTCTAAAAATCATGTTTAGTAACTTGGATCTTGTTAATCATGGATTAGATCTTACATGCAATGATAGATCTATAGTTAAAATTGAACATAAACATGTATATATATACATACATACGTACGGCCACACCCACACACACATCCCATTCTCTTTCATTTTTATAAAATCATTTTTATCATCTCTTTGTTGTGTGAATTATCCAAGTTTAGAAGTGAAAAGATTAAAATAAAAAGAACATTAGTTAGGGTTTTTACCTTAAAGAAAGGTGTTAAAACTTGGATGAATCTTGCTTCAAAAATCCTAGAATTCTTGCTTAAATCTTCAAATACATTATATTACTTGGATGATTTAAAGTTGTAGAAGGTTAGAGATGATGCATTGGAAAACTAAGAGAGAGAGGATAGGGGGAGGGGGTGTGCGATGGTTTAGAGGGAAGGGAGAGGAGGAGTTGGAGTGTTGAAGTGGTGATGAGAAGATGAAAGAATCTTGAGTATCTAGGAAGATATATAATAAGGAACTTGCATAATGAGTCACCACATAGACTTATGTGGCTACATGAGATAACCTCTAGGTCTGTTGGCAGCCCTCAATCTCGCCACACATATACATATAGGTAGGATGATTCATTCTTAATAATAATATATTACTTAGTGGGTATTAGATGTAAATTCGCGGGTATACTACTAGTTAACGCGGTACAGACTTTTAACCGTTTTAAATACCCGACACACCCAAAAATAATATTTTTGACCCAAGACATAATATTATACAAGCCAAGTTAATATTAGGTGCTATCTAGCGTGAAATGGAGAATTTTCATAATATAGGCGCGCAGATTGCGCGGTATCGTGCGTTGTGACTAAAATCACAATTTTTATACTCTAAATTTATTTCTCACTATTTTTCAACTAGATATGTTTAGAAATATTGTTTCAAGCATAAATTTCAAATTTTGGACTTAAACGTGAGTATAAAACGTGATTTCATAATAATCAAGTTTCAAAGAAAAATAGGAACCAACATGTGAAACATAATAAATTTACAAGGACTAAACTTGCAAAAGTTTCAAAGTGTAAGGGCTACGAATGTCACAGAATGAGTGATCTTGGTTTCTTGCCTAAATAAGTGTAAGTAAGGTTTAAGTACAGGCTTTACCATGGTCATGTGTTCTTGAGTGAGATTGGCCGAATTGTGTGTAGATTGTAAAGGTGATAGTGACTAGTCTAAGATCATGTATTTGTCATGTGTGTATTTATATATGTAGCCGATATATATGTGTGTGTGTTAGTATATATGCGCGTGTATATTTGCAAATGTGTATGTTTGTTTCCAAGATATGTTCCATACCTCTCGATGACGGCATTAACATGTATTTTGCTTCATAGGTACCATATGCTCATTAAATGATAGTCCATAGGTACATATACATCTCTTGTGTGCACGTGTGATTTATCTAGCTTACTCTAGTTTCGTAGGTTGCAAGGAATCTAAGTGCAAGCAACTAGAGTTCGATTAAATTAAGAACCTGAAATTGCGGGGTATCATATCATCCCCTAGTTGAAAAGAATTTCGTCTCGAAATTCAGCAAGTAAACAGTAAGCTAGCTAGAAAAATGTATGCTTGGTTCACGGATGTCACATGTTTCTTGAGGATGAAGTATTTTGCGCCGATCATAGAGTTCCAACTGAACAAGGTGAATGTCTCACCACCATTCAAATACCTATTACATGTCATCTTGCATGTATTTGAGAGACACTCAGTTCACTTGCTGTGGCGATGATTCTGAACAAAGACTTTAAAGTTTCTAGAATGTTATTTAGCCACATGAAAGAAGTATGTGAAGGACTTAAGACGGAGAAGTTTCTTATGTATCCGATATTCTTGCAAATGATTTTTGATGAGAAGTATCCGTTGTTGAGAAGAGATCCGTTAACCAGGAACATATGAACATGACAAGTCTGAACAGGATGATACCTTATAAAGGAAAAGCTGAGGATGAGAAGCCACCAAATAGAAGATTATTTGGACATCTTAGTATTGTGGCATACCAAGATCCGGGTAAAGATGCAGTAAGGCATCCGAATAGTGATTCTGAATCGGATTCGCCTTTGGTGCCTGTCAAGAAAGGAGAGAAGGTAAAACACCAAGTGATTAACAAAGGTTCTAAGTCTAAAGGAAAGGGAAAAGAGAGGGTCGTTGAAACTAAAGCCAAAAGGACATGAAAGAGAAAAGCAAAGACTATGCTAGTTGATGAAGATTCTGAAAAAACTGAAGTTGAAGAAGTATGGGATTCTGAAGACGAGATTGTCAAGGATACTCATCCCAAGGCCGCTGGTGATGATAGTACTCCTAAGCCGATGGACAAGAGAGTTAAAGAACAACTGAGTAGGGTTTATGCAGAAAAGAATGAGAATTTGATTGTTGAGGATGCAAACTTAGAAGGTTCTCCAATTGCACCCATTCAAACAAACGTGGAAGAATAAAACATATGTCAAAGAGAGAATCATCTAAGGTGAGAAGGTAGAAAGAGATTGACTTACTATTGAAGGGTAAGGAGATGCATGCAGCTTCAAGTTCACAACCAGTATCCCCAGCAGCCAAGAAACAAAAGATTGTTCAAGAAGCAGAAATTCAACAAAATCCAGATGAAGTTTCTAGATCATTGAAGAATGTTTTAGCAAGTTTGAGCAAGTTACCTGTTGCAAAATGTTGATACATTAGTGTGGCTATCGCTTTGGATTCTATAATAAATGGTGTCTAATAATGAAGAATGGTAGATTTTGAAGGTTGTTCAACCCATCGTGGGGTCGAATGAGTTTTATAGAGGTCGAAGGAAAGTTTATTTGTATTGTCTAGTTTGTTCGAGCCCTGAATTGGTCAAATGGGCTCATTCGACCAATGCAGAGGTGAAATGTGCAGGTCTATATATATGTTAAGTTTGTTTTGCAAGTTAGTTAGTTGTGTCATTTGGTGTGTGAAAGTGTGTGTTCCCTGAGAGAGTCTAGAACCTTCTGTATTAGGTTTTTCATTGTAATCAAAGGACTTTAAAGTTACAAAAACACTTGATTATTAATGAAATGATTGTTGAAATGGATCTTTACGTGTTCTGATTGTTTGATTATCATATTGCGTGTGATTTAGGGATTTCGCACCTAAATTGCTCTACTTGTGTGATAAATTCATTGATTTCTAACAAAACGATCCTTTACAAAGTGGTATCATAGCTTTGCTCAAACACACAACTGCAATTTGATAGTTTTCAATCAGATTTTTACTCAAAAACATCAAAATTTGATCTGTTTTTCATCAACTTTGCATGAACATGGAGATTGATTGATTTCAACTTGTTTTTACGGATAAAATAAAAAATTCTTTCACAAAAGTTAATCTCTTACAAATTTGAATCAAAACCTGATAAAGATCATTGAAATCCATCAACATTTGAAAAATTAAGATCAAATTAACTGATTTTTGAAGAAAAACCATTTTTGAAATGGGTCAGGTCGAACCAGTTGAGTTTGGGTCGAACGAGTGTGGTTTTTATGTCGAACCATGTGTGTTTAGGTCGAACCAAGTGTGTTTTAGGTCGAACCAGTTGTTTGTTCTTCATTCTGATTGTGTTGTGTCTTCATTCGAACTATTCTTCTTCATTCGACCTTACGGAAGTTTGAATCAAGATTATATCAGGGTCGAATCAGTCTTTGTGTCTCATTTTCTTATTTGAGTTCATTCTAGTGGTCGAACCAGTTGATTATTTCTCATTCGAACCCCCGTTCTAAGTGTTGTCATTCCGAACGTCATGGATACATTTGGGGCTTTCCGATGACACCAAGACCTGCTATGACACCACAACAGCCGGTACCAATCAATCCTTGAGCAGTCGCAGCAACTGAAAGAGAAAACACACAACCAACACAACCAAGGAATATCTGGGCCATTTCCACACCACCCCAATCTATTTCTAAGCCTCCTCCATAACCAATGCCGGACTTTTGGGGAGTAGCAGCCGCAGCGGTAGTGCCGAGCCAGACTACCAATGCAATTACAACATTGGTGAATGATCTATCTTCAGGAAATGGAACAAGACCACCAAAGTTGTTGGACATGAAGGAATACTACTCATGGCAAAGAAAGATTAAGATTCATTTGGTAGGTATGGGATTAGATGGTGGAGTAGCATGGCAGATGATAGAAAAGGGATATGTGGCACTAACCATTGAGAACTCTACAACACCAATAGCACTTGAATACCTAGCTGATGATGAAAAGAAGAAGTTTGGAGTAGAGAAGAAAGCATTCTCACAGCTTTCTCAAGCTTTGAATATAGAGCTACTACACAAGTTTGGAACATGTACTACTTCTAACAACTTTGGGATGTTCTAAAGAGTAGACATGATGGGAATGAAAAGACTCAAAAGTTGAGGACTGAAGAGTTGAAGAAGAAGTTTGAAAACTTCAGTTATATTGGGAATGAAACGTTGAAGGAAATTACTCCAAGGTTCTTTCACTTGTTAACCGAGTTGTCGAACTATCAAGTTTCCTACCCAATGACAGAGATTGTGGAGAAGTTCACTAATGCTTTACCACCATATTGGAGTCAGCATACTGAACTGTTAAAGGAGAAAGATGCTTACCAGTATTGGACAATCAGTGAGTTTATTCAAAAGCTGGAAAACAAGGAAATGGAAGCTAGAAGAAAAGAGAAGAGGTCTCAGATTCCACAGAATCCGGAACTTTATTTTGCTACTACTTCTACACCAACTTCCATTCCAAGTTGAGGTCTAAGTGTTGGTAGACCACAATCTGCTTTTGTTTCAAAAGTTGAACCTATGAATTACTTTGCAACACCATTTTACACACCACCTCCATCAAACTTTCAAGTTCCTAATTACTTTGGAACATCATCAGTGAATATGACACAACAACCACAACCACAAACACCGATTGTTAATCAAGCCACAACAAGTTCAGGTCCAGTTTTCTTAGAAACTTCAAACATGAATAATGTAATAGTTAAGGTAGCATAACAACATGTTGCATTGGTTTCTGCATTAGTTGCATCTTACAATGGACTTGTGGCAAGTCAGATTGGGAATAATAACCTAACCAATGAAGATTATGCCCAAATTGACAAAGAAGAGATGGAATTAATCGATATTCAGTTGGCATTTACTAGTGTCATGAGAAGAGCCACCGAGTTTATTGAGAAAACCGGTAGAACAGACCTTGATACTACATCTAACACCACCTATGATTTTGTTAGGATCTGAGTTTGATTGTTTTGATTATATTTAACTAAAATGATAAGAGTGAAATGAATATAGAATGGAAAGTGCAGCGGAATAATAAACTATTAATCAAAACACGAGAGTAATTGTTTTCAGATCGAATGCTTTCATTTATCTAAAAGATTACAATCATACAAGTACTCCCCCTCAGCCTGATCACACAGTGATTGTTTGTCTAAGAGAATGTTTGTGTGTGTGATGCAATAGAACAGTACAAGCATTGTTCTATTTATAGACAAACCTAAACCAATGATGACCTAGGCTGACGTCACCTAAGACAGTGACCTCTAACAGAATAACAAACATAAAACATCTGCCTATTACAAACTACTGTTACATTGAAAACACTGAAAGTAAACAGCTGTTGTAGGAAAACTCTGATGGTCTTGTATCCTCTGCTGGAGCCTAAGTGCTGTTGGCTCCAGCAGTGCTTTAGTCTTCAGTACTTGGATCAGCAGTTGTTCTTCATCAGACCTTTGGTCAGCAGTTGTCATAGATCAGTGTTTATTCAGCAGTTCTTTGTATCAGCAGTTGTCATAGCAGTTGTTTGGATAGAACAGTTGTTAGAGTCAGCAGTCTTTTGGGAGAAGTATGTTGTAAGGACTGTTTATTGAGAGGATCAACTGTTAGCATATTTTGGCTTTCCAATCATCTGTTCTTCTCCAGGTCAGCAGACCCAACAATCTCCCCCTAGAACAGATGATGCCAAAACTCAGCTTTATTTACTGATCTTTATTCCTCATCAGACTTTCTCTGATTTGACCTTTGAATTGTAGTTCAAAGTCCAGAGCAAATAAGTCTTCTTCATCTCTTTCAAGTTCTAGATTTAACAATGTTTGAAGATCTTCTGCACATAGGCTGTAAGCATCATCCATGCTAATCTTCTGAACCCTTCCATCTGACCTGAGCAGAGTCAATTCATGGTTGTCTTTGTTGACTTTCCATTGTAGAATTTTTGAGTCAGTGGATTTGCTGAGATGAACTTTTATTTGGGATGAGTTAGGTGATGGAGGTCTTCCAATGAGTTCCCTGAGTTTCTCTGTTGTAGGATCAGAGAAAAAGTGTACCTGATTGAAGAGCCCTTCCTTGTTAAATGTATCAGCAAACTTCTTCTGATCTTCTTCTGACATTTCCTTCTGTTTCTTGAACTGTCTTCTTGCAGCAGTTGATAGATCAGAAGTGTCAAGTAAGCTGTCCAAGGTAAAAGTCTGCTGGGGTCTCTTCATCAGTGGCTCATCAGTATAGACAGGTTTTCTAGGTAGGCTGGGATCCTTCTTTCTGTTTTCTTCAAGACTCTTGTATGTCTCAACCAGCCTCAGCTCAGACCATCTAGAGACAGACCTCATTTCCCCGTAGTTGGCAGCTACTATCTCTTGTCTCGTTCTTTTAAACTTTAAGGCTCTGACTGGGTCTCTGTCTTTGCCAAAATTACGAGTAGAGACTTTAGCCTTGGGGTCTTTAGCCATTTCTTCTATTCTGAGAAGTTCTTCTCTTAGTGCATGTGTGGTCCAACCATTAAACTACTTCTTGGTTGCTTTATATGGCTTGGTTGCCAAGATCTGTTCCAGAAGAGAATCCCTAACCTCCTTTTCCAAGTCACCACTGAGAGCCATGGAGGACATGGAGTTGCTCAGGGTCTTAGCAAAATCCTCAATCCTTCTGAGTTTGCTAAGCTCTGCTGAATGGATGCCCTGAGCAGTCCTGTCATCCTTCCCTTTGCATTTCTCCTTAATGATGGCATCTACCTATTCACCCTTGTATTTAAGATATGTATCAATGTTTAGGGGAACAGGGAAATTTGGGAGAGATGGGAAGGATCTGTCAGATGGTTGTTCAGTATTGTAGAAGGATTGTAATTCCCCCTTGAGTAGATCAAGTTCAAGGGGATACTGAACAACCAATGGTGTAATGGTTGGTGGTGGTCTATGGGAACTGAATTTGGATGTGTGTGGTGAGAATGATGAAATTGGAATAGCTGTGATAGGAGTGGATTGTGCAGTTGATGTGGTGTTTGGTGATGTGTGTATGTTTTCATCATGTACAACAAAGGTTGATTTTCTCTTCCTTGTGTACAAGATTTTGGGGGATGGTGATTTGGTAGCAGTGGTTGGATTAACATCTGTTGGCCTTTTAGTAGGTCCAGCAGATGTTTGGGATTTGGTTGGTGATGTGGGTTTGGTTGTAGGTTTGGTGGTTATATGTTCAGATGTGCTTGTAGGTTTAGGTACAGTGGTTTGGGAAGCAGTGTTTTGTGTGGTTTCAGTGTTTTGGGTGGCAGTGGTTTCAACAGCAGTGGTTTTGTCAACAGAGGTGTTTAGCTTGGATGGTGGTTTTCTGACATGTTTAGCAGGTCTTTTCATCCTTTTTGAGGATCCCACATCTTCAGTCTCCTGCTGTTGTTCTCTCTTGAGGTTCACCAGCAACTCTGCTTTAGCTTCCAAGGTGTCAGCCCTTTTTTGTTTGGCCTGAGCAGCCTTTTCAGCTTCTATGTTTGCAGAGTTGTCTACTGCTTTGCTTTTGTCAGTGGTTTGTTGTGGTGCTGTTGGTGTTGCTTGTTGTTGTGGTGCTGTTTGTGTTGCTTGTTGTTGTTGTTGTTGTGGTGCTGTTTGAGTAGCCTCTGGTTAGTTGGCAGACTTAGCATTGCCCTTTTTAGAAGGAGGACAACCAAAGGGATCTAACTTTGGTAGCCTATCTCTGCCACTCTCCCCCTTTTTGGCATCATCAGCCGTGAAGACATCATCATCTTCATCCCTGAGAATGGTGGTAGGGGCAGAGCCAGTGGTCTTCAGCAGGTGATCTTTGATGGCTTTAATGTCTGCATGTGTATCTTTGTACCTTGCATCCACCATGTTTCTGATCTCAGCCATATAAGTTTCATGTGTCTGATCAACTAGTTTCCTGTGGGCTATGATGATGGGGGAAACGGATTTCCATAGCTCACTAGCTATATCAGCTGTTGATGGTTAACTTTTGGAAAGGTCTGCTATGGAGCCCAGTATAAGCTTGACATCAGATTTGATGTCTGCTACAGAGGTTTCAATTGCAGAAACTCTGTCCGTCAATTCTTGGTATTTTGACCCATCTCCTAAGTTAATAGGATCATCTGAGTCCCTACCAGTGGTAGTTCTACCTAATTCAGTCCTAATAGGTGAATCAGATGCCCCTTTTCTTGGTACTGGGGACTTCCAACTGTTTTTGGAGATACTATAGTGGCTTCATCAGTTGTTGCCTTCAAGGGAGTCTTAGCAATGTAATCACTATCCTGGTGTGAGACAATGGTCTCTACATCAGTAGTGGCTGCTCCACTTGAAAACTCACCTAGAGTTGCATTGAACTCAGGTGGTGTAACCTCCTCTACTGTTTGTTGGATAGCAGATTGAGTGTTCTCAGGACCAGTCACTTGTGGGGGTATGCTCTCAGTGATAGGTGGAAGAGAGGAACTGGGATCTTCCTGAGATTTCTCAATTGCCTCAAACAAATGTTGCATGGTTTGTGGAACATGATGTGATGGTGAGGGTGGAGGAGTAACAAGAGAATTAGCCCTGGGAGAGGGGCTTGTGAACATTTGGCCAAGTGACTCAAATGTATCATGATGTGTTTCCCCTTGGCTTACAACATGATCCTTTTGGGAGGATTCATGAGGAGTTTGGTCAGGTGGAGGTATGTCCAGCTGTTGTGAGGAAGTAACAACAGTGGTTTCAGGTTGCTTTGGTGGTGCAACAGAGTTTTCTTCTGGTACCTCATCATCCAGAAGTCTCATTTGTGGTTGAGTGGTGGTTTTTGTGGATGGATGTTTCTTTTTAGAAGTGGCTGGTGTGGGTTTCACAGCACTGGATGTAGTGCCATGATCACCAGGAGTAGTGGGCTCAACAACAGAGATTTTGACAACAGTTGTTGTCTTTGTCCTCTTTGTTTGTGTTTTAGAAACTTTGGACACTTTTGACACTTTTTCTTGGGTGCTTCCACCCAGCATTCTAGTGAAAGTTTCATCAGTTAAGCTTTTCATTTGCATTGCCTCACCCTTTTTGAAAACTTTTTCTGGTAAGACCTTTTGTAGGATTACACTAAGAATTCTTGGGTAAATTAGAAAAGCATTGTTAGACCCAGACTTAATTTCTTTCACATTTGACACTAAGTCCATGAACAATCCCTGGGAAAGATTGAAGTCAGAGTTTGACAACATGGCATAACCCAGATATTGCATCCTTAATGGGATTTCATTGAAGGATGTGGACTTAGCTGAGACACACAGAAGAAGGGTATGGAAGAAAAATTTCATGACTGGTGGGAAAAACTTTTTGAAAAGAGTTGATCCAGTCATCTGACCATCATACCCTCTTTCTTGGAACTCAGTGTGAAGCTCTGTTTTAGTGAAGGAGTCCTTACCTGCCAGGTCATTCAGTGAGAAGGTTGTGGATATGATTTCAGGGGTAATGACAATACTTGTTTCTCCAATTTTGGAAATAATGGAAGTAGGCTTTTTGTCTTGCAATAGAAACTCAGCATTCAACCAGAACTCTTGGAGAGTATCGATATAGATGGGGGCGTCAGCGGTTAAGATGGGTAGGTATTTGGAGTTTAGAAGAATTTCGATGGTGGAATGGAATGAGACGTTGTCATCTGTTTTAACCAGATATGGGAGACAATTGTGGGTGGCTTTGGCTTGAAGATCCATTTTAATGGATTCCGAGAGTGATGATGAATGAAATCAGATTGAGGGTTTGAGAATGGAGAAGGCGGTTTCAGTATTTTGAATACAATGAGACAGTGTAACATCTGTTGTGGTAAAACAGGGTTTTTATAGGCTCAAAAGAAACCGTTGATGTGGCCAAACCTCTGCTTGTATGAGCAGACGTGGCAATCATCTGATGGATGAAACATCTGGTGGAGAACAGCTGTTTTGTTAAACAACTGATACAAACAGCTGATGGAACCAACTGTTGTATTTTTTTTTATAGATGTAGTATATATATATATAAGGAAACAGTTGTTTTATCTGATCAGATGTTTTGAAACAGATTTTTCAACCAACAGTGGATATGAATGAAACAGTGGTTGTTTTATCTGATCAGATGTTGTAAACAGATTTTTCAACCAAACAGCTATTTAGAAGAAATTTTGATTTTCTGAAACATTTTATTATTATTCTTTTTAAAAGAAAATTTATTTGTTTAATCCATGTTTAACATGCCAATTCTGGAAATCAGATTTTAAAGGTAGATGTGTCTAAAGCTTTTGTTAACACATCTGCCAACTGATCCTCTGTTGGAACATGGTGCAGAGAAATCAAACCTTTTTCATAGCTGTCTCTGACAAAATGATGTCTAATGTCAATGTGTTTGGTAGTGGAATGAGAGACTGGATTCTTGATGATATTTTCAGCAGCTTGACTATCCAACATGAGTGGAGTCTGTAGTGCAGTTATCCCAAAATCCAGTAATTGATTTTGAAGCCACATGAGTTGGGTTGTACAGCTTGCAGCAGCAATGTATTCAGCTTCAGCTGTTGAGGTTGAAACAGCTGCCTGCTTTTTGCTTTGCCAGGAAACTAAGACATTCCCTAGAAATTGGCACCCTCCTGATGTGGACTTTCTTGTGTTGTGACAGCCAGCAAAGTCACTATCTGAATAACCTAAAAGCTCAATGTTTCCATTAGCAGGATACCAAATACCAAGTGTGGGAGCACCTTTGAGGTATCTGAATATCCTTTTCACAGCAATAAGGTTTGACTTTCTGGGTGAAGCCTGGGATCTTGCACAGACACAGTTAGCAAACATAATGTCTGGCCTAGATGCAATTAAGTACAGTAAAGACCCAATCATGCATCTATAATGTGTTTGATCAACCAGTTCATCCTTGTCATCAATAGTGAGCAGCTTGACTGTACTCATGGGTGTACTACATGGCTTACAATCATTTATCTCAAATCTGGTTAATAAATTCTTTACATATTTGTTTTGGTGAATGAATGTGCCATTTTGCAGTTGTTTCACTTGAAGACCAAGGAAACACTGAAGCTCACCCATGGCACTCATCTCAAACTCTGCTGTCATGAGTTTTCTGAACTCTTCACACATTTGGTTACATGTGGATCCAAAAATGATGTCATCCACATATATTTGAACAATCATTAAGTGTTTCCCTTTCCATTTAAGAAATAAGGTTTTGTCTATTTTACCTCTTGTGAAACCATTGGATAAGAGAAATGTGGAAAGAGTTTCATACCAGGCCCTTGGTGCTTGTTTGAGGCCATACAAAGCTTTGTTGAGCTAGTAGACATAGTCAGGATGGAATGTGTCTTCAAAACCAGGTGGCTGACATATATAGACCTCCTCCTGAATTTTGCCATAAAGGAAGGCACATTTGATGTCCATCTGGTACACCTTTATGTTGTGGTTGACAGCAAAGGCTAAAAATAGTCTGATGGCTTCTAGTCTTGCTACAGGAGCAAAAGTTTCATCATAATCTATTCCTTCTTCTTGTCTGAAGCCTTGAACCACAAGCCTGGCTTTATTCTTGACAACAATACCCCTTTCATCAGTTTTGTTTTTGAAGACCCACTTTGTTCCTATAGGACAGACATCCTTAGGTAGTGGTACAAGCTCCCATACTTGTTGTCTTTTAAATTGAAGGAGTTCTTCTTGCATAGCTTCTACCCAACTGTTGTCTTTTAGTGCCTCTTGGTACTTGACAGGTTGTGTGAGAGATAGGAAACCTGCAAAAAGACAGATATTGGAGGATTGGCTTCTTGTGAGCACACCCTCTCTGATGTTGCCAGTGATCTGGTCTGGTGGATGAGCTCTTAAGTAAATAAGATCTCCCTGATATGGTATGATGGCATTGTGAGGTGATGGACAGAGGTTTGGTGACTCTGTTGGTGTAACATCTGTTGGTACTTCTGTAGTGCCATCAGATGTTTGGAATGGTAATGGAGGAATGGGTCCAAGTGGTGTAAAATTGGACTGACTTTTGTCAACAGATGATTGACTTTTGTCAACAGATGATTGTTCAGTGGTTGTGAGAGGTGAGACAGTGGTTTGAGGATAAGACTGGCCAACAGTGGTTGACACAGCTGTGGCAAAGTTTTGACAATTGTTTTGAATAGCTGCTTCCTCTGAGGCAGAAAAGATTTTGTAGTGACTGGGGATCACAACATCTGTTCTGTAATCTTGTTGTGGAGACTGTGGAATACCTGCATTGTTAGTTTTAACAGTGATATCTTCAAATTTGAATTTATCTAAATCAAATAGTTCAGCAGGATTTGCAGGGATTTTTAGAGATGAAAGTTCATTGAACTTTACATTCAGAGTTTCTTCTATTGTCTTGGTCTTTGTGTTAAACACTTTATAGGCCTTGGCAGTAGAAGAATATTCCAGAAAATAACCACAATCTACTTTGGCTGCAAATTTTGAAATGGAATCTTTGAGGTTTAAAATGAAACATGGGCAGCCAAAGATTTTGAAGAATGAAATTAATGGTTTGATTTTGAACAAAATTTCATAAGTAGTTTTTTGATGTCTGGGGTTGATCAAAACTCTGTTTTGAACATAGCAAGCAGTGTTTACAGCTTCTGCCCAGAAGGACAGTGGCAAACCAGAATCTGCTAGCATGGTTCTTGCAGCTTCTATAAGAGTTCTATTTTTCCTTTCAACCACCCCATTTTGTTCTGGTATTCTTGGGATGATGTACTGCCTCACAATCCCATTTGACACATAGAAATCATCCACCTCCTTATTTTTAAACTCTGTTCCATTGTCACTCCTGAAGACTTTTACTGGCAAGTCATATTGTTTTTCAACTTTGGTGACAAAGTCCTTCAATATACCTGCAGTCTCATCCTTAGAATGTAAAAAGTAAGTCCATGTAAACCTAGAAAAATCATCAACTATGACAAGGCAAAATCTTTTTCTTCTTAGACTCATGATTTTAACAGGGCCAAACAAGTCCATGTGCAACAATTGTAGACACTGACTGGTTTTGGACTCATCAATGGATTTGTAAGAGCTTTTATGTTGTTTCCCTTTTAAACAAGAAACACAATGCTCATCATATTTGAATTCTTTTGATGGTAAACCTCTGACAAGGCTTTGTTTGGAGAGTGTGTTGATAGTGTTAAGGTTGGTGTGACCCAATCTCCTATGCCACAATTCTGTCTCCTTTGTGGAGGCAGCAGAAAACAAACAGACATTTGCCATAGGATTGTCCTTTAACATATCAACAACATACACATTGCCACTTCTATGAGAAACAAGTTGTGCTTTGCTCTCAGCAATGATGGTATCAATCTTTTTCACCACTTCTGACCCAATAATCTTGCAAGTTTTCTTTGTGAAAAATGAGCCATAACCTTTGTCACTCATTTGTGAAACACTCAGAAGATTAAACTTGAGATTATCAATAAGATTAACATTTTCAAACTTGAGTTTTCCAGCTTGTACAGTCCCTAACCCCAACACCTTACCTTTTGAATCATTACCAAAGGATATGTCACCCCCTCCATGAGCCAAGAAGTCCAGAAGAAGGGCTCTACATCCTATCATGTGCCTGGAGCCTCCACTATCTACATACCAAAGACTATCTAAACAAGCAGAAGCTCCCTGCACATCAGTAATGGATTAGTTTTGGTGAGTGTCCAAAGCCAAGTTGGCTTTGGATGGGTCCTTAGACCTTTCAGACTCAAGCTTTGGAAGGTAATCAGTGGTTTGGACTAATTTTTGAATTAAGTTCAACAACTGTTGCTGACCATTTGCCAGTGCTTGAATGTCAACACTTGGGGCAACAGTTGTTTGATCACTTCCAGACAGATGATAATACCCATATGGATTTCTGTTCACTCTTGGTTTAGAGGGTCTTTTTGGCTCCTCATAAACATGTGGCAGACTATGACATGGTGGTTGTCCATAACCTCTTGGGTATTTGCTTGTGGGTGGAGCATCTGTTACTTGGACATCCCTAGAAGCAGATGTTTCAAGCCTTTTAGTAACAGATGTTTGGACAGGGGTGAAAGTCTGTTTGGGCTTTCCTTTTGGAGTACTAGCCACAGGATTTGCAAGAGTTTTAGCTTTGTATTCTTGTATTTTTTACATCAAAATTTTTTAGATACAAGCACTCTTTGGTCTTGTGATTCTTTTTCCCACATATTGAACATGTGGCTTTGGAATCACATTCACTTGTTCCTTTGTTAATGTCATATGCTTTTAGAAGAAAACAGTTTTTAGTGACATGATTCTTCTTCTCACAGAAATCACAGAACAAGTTGACAGTCTTTTCTTTCTTCTTCCCTTTTCAGCCTTCTTTTCAGCAGATGTTTGAGCATCTGCTGGAAGGTTTTTCAGGGGAATGACTTTTGCCTGAGGAGCTGTCTTTCCTTCAGGTGTTTTAAAATCAACAGGTTTAAAATTCTCAACAGTATCACACTCATCAGACCAGGTAGGTTTAAATTCATACTTTTCAAGTTTAGTAAAAGATGAGGAACCTTCTGGTTTTTCAAGAACAATTTTCTTACCATTTGGTTCAGTGATTTTAATCTCTTGACCCTGCAGGTTTGTTGGAACTATCTCAACAGACTTTTGACTCTTTTTGTCAGTGTTTTCAAAAGCTGGAGCAGTGGTTTCAAAACCAAAACCAAACTTCACATGACTTTTGGTTTGTTTGTTGAGTAGCATCTCAAAACCTCTACATGATTCCACCCATTTCTCACATTCAACTTGGGTGGACTCAAGCTCACTTTTACAACTTTGATATTTTGCTATCATAGTTTGGAGCTGGTCTTTGGTTATGGTAGCTTCATGTTTTAAGCTGCTTATTTCAGACTCTTTTTCAGTTAAACTTGTTTTTAAATCTTTTGAAAGTTTCTCAAATTTAACTTCATCATCTAAAATTTTCTTTCTAAGGTTTTCATTCACCTCTTTGATGTTAGCAAATGCAATTACACATCTGTCAGAACACAACTCTTTAAGAATTTGAGGAGATACCTTAGCAGCAGCCATCAATGCACAATCACACTTGCACTCACAGTCATCAGATGCACCCCAGGGATCTGAGAGATTCACAACCTCTTCTTCAGGTTTCTCACCTGTAACAACTTCATCAACAACATCATTAGTCACAACATCAGATTCAGTCACCACCTCCTCAGATTCAACCTCATCAACCATAGCCATGAAACAAAAGTTTTCTGGTTCATTTTTAGCTTTGGCAACTAATGCAAAATTTTCATCTGTTAACTCATCAGGTAGACTGCTCCAATCAACAAAGCCTTGTGTAAAGAAGCTCTGTTGACTAGTCTCTGCAGGAGCAGAGGATGAAGCAACAGTCGTTTGCACAGGTGCTTGAGTAACAGGTGTTTGCACATAGTGGATCTGAGGAACAGTGGTTTGGATATACTGGACAGGAACAGTGTTTGAGGACTGTGCAAAATGAGAAGTGTTTTGCACATTTGGTCCAGGGGTATTATAGGAATTCCGATAAGTGTTGGTCTGTGGTCTTTGATTTGGATAGGTGATTATAGGTGTACCATGTTGACTCCTACATTCCCTAGCAAAATGACCAAGTCTATGACATTTGTAACACTTTATCTTTGATTTATCCAACCCAACCTTTGATCTGCCAGTTAACCCTGGAAACCTTCTCCCAGTTTTCTTGTAAAAATTGTTAGTTCTTACACTGAGAAGGGCCAATTGGTGCATAATGTCCATTTCTTACAAATCATCAGGGTCAAAGTATTTCAGGTCATCATACTCAAAGGATATATTGTCAGATGCCTGGATATCACCACCACTTGCTGTGAAGGCATAGTTTGGTGAATAAGAATCAGAGTTAAAACCTGAGTTAAAACCTGAAGTTATATCAATGAAATGATCATAACTCTGATCCTTAGTATTTCCAGGCACCTCATCATGACCCAAAAGTGCTGTATTCCCAAATACATAATCATCAGACACTTTTCCAGAATCCTGGAACTTCTTTTTCTGGTTAAGCTCTCTCTCATAGGTCAAGAGCTTACCATGAAGCTGGGTCAGTGATAGGTCTTTGAATCCAATTGAGTTTCTCATCACAATAGCAATAGTGTCCCATTTGTCTGGTAATGATCTTAAAAACCTATGGTTCAGGGTTGAATGAGGGTAAGTAAGACCAACCAATTTTAGTTCACTAATTAAGCAATTAAACCTCTCAAACTGTTGAGTTAATGACTCTCCTTTGACATGACTGAATGTTTCATATTGTTGGTTAAGTATTTCACGATTGTTTTCAATAACCTCCTCAGTCCCACCAAACTGTTCTTTCAGTGCATCCCACAACTCCTTTGCACTGTTACAGTGTAACAACCCAGCATATATATCATTGGGTAGAGCCATGGCCACAATACTAATGGCCTTAGCATCTAACTCAATTTTCTGAAAATCCTGGTCGGAGTAGTTTTCAAGTTTCTTTGGCTCTTGAACCTTGGGATCTTCAGTACTCGGCACCGTCGAAACATGTGGTCCGAAGATAACCGACTTCCAACACCCAGTGTTCTGTTGAGCTAGAACATGGCTCATCCAACGTTGCCAGATATTGTATTCAGATCTGACAAGCATCGGTGGCTTGTTGTTCGTGCCAGTGTTATGTGGATCGTGATTGATTGAAGCCATTCTCTGATTTTTCAAAAAACAAAGTCTGTTTAAAAACGGTTGAAACGAAATTAAACTATTACTCTGTTTTCAATCCAACAGACAAACGATATCAATAATTGTGAGCTGATCTGTTTATATTAAATTGATTTGTTAGATCGAATTTAATTGACCAAGCTCTGATACCAATTGTTAGTGTAACAACCGGCAAAATTAAGGTAATTCCGTACTAATTAATTTAACGCAATTAACGTAATTAAATGTAACTATGTGCTGATTATTTAACTAAGGCCTTAGAAAGATAGAAGTTCCCAAATAATGCATAAGAATGCATAAGTTTAATAGCAAAGCATGATAGGATCATGCGCAAGCAAATCTATCCGGTATGGACACTGGCGATTACCCGGTAAAAATTAAATAAGCGAAACGAACTCCGGACACCCGGAATATAAAATAAATAATATTTTCACAAAATATAATGAGTTTTGGAAACCCAAAGCCATACGTGAAAGCTTATTGTACAAATCTCCCGGTAACGAATAAAGTGCGCGTACCGCACCCGATACGCGCGTAACACGTAATTTCACCCGACAAAAGCCGAAATAAATTATCAGTAATTTAACTGGGCAAAATTTAAAGAATATTAATGGTATTTTAATATTCGGGAGACACGAGGTTAAAAACCCAAGAATACCCGGACGATACCCGAAAGAGATTAACTTAAACATAATATGGGATAATATTTAGCAAGTGGACCCCACCAAACACCCCATGGGGGCGGCCTATGGCCCACTCAATGAGAAAAATCTTTTAATCACCCCACTTTAACTCTTCATGAATATCCAATAATTAACAACATAATCATAAGATTGCATGTAATTGTATTGGGTAAAGAAATTAACCAAATCACCTTCCTTCCTCTCTCAAATTTTCGGCCAAACACCCCTCACCATATCCTTCAAGATTTTCATATCTTACTAAAATCTTCCATAATCCAACTAAAGATACATGTAATCTTTGCAAGATTTGAGAAGGATATTATAAACACACTAGTAAGAACACTTGAAGCAAATCACAAAAAAATCCTTCTTCTTCTTCTCTTGGCCGTAAGTTTGCACCTCTCCATTAACATTTCTCTTTCAATTTTTATACTTCCAAATCATCTCTAAATCATCATCCTTCAAAACCCTCTTTGTGTGTTCAAGAGCTTGGAGCTTAACCCACTTGGAAGAACACATTAAACCTCACCCAAGTCCAAGATTTTTGTCTTCCCTAGCCTTGAGCTAGTAGTAAGTATTACATTGTTTTATTCTTAAATGTTCATGTTTTGTGCTATGGAAAGCAAGTTGTACATTAATGGGTAATAAAATGGATTTTATTAAGTTAATGTGTTTTGTTAGAATAAAAATGGATGAACAACAATATGGATAAATCTTGGATTTAATATTATTAATATGATATTTGAAGAAAATGTAAAAATATGAACATACTCTTGAGTTGGATGATGATTGGGACATGATTTTTGAAAAAGACTTGAATGTGATCAAAGATGATTTTAATCATCATAAGATGATAAGTTAATGACAAAAATGGATTAAAATGGGTTAAATAACCATAGATGAAAAAGTTCCATATTCAAAGTCCACTCACTTGAATGAGTGAAAAATTGATGTTTTGGATAAAAGTATGGAACAAACATGTTAATGACATCTAGTATGGATTATAAGATCATTAAAAGTGAAATGAAGTAAAAACAACTAAGCACCATGAAAATGGGTCTTCAAAGTCCACTAATTTGAGTGAAAAATGCTAACTTTGGAAGTTAGAGTAGAAAAATGCAACATTTGAAAGTTAAGGGACTAATGTTGTAACTTTGAAAGTTAGAGGACTAAAATGAATATTTTAGAAACTATTAGTCCAAAAATGCAATAATGGAAAGTTTGGTGTCAAAAGTATAAGTAATAATTTTCCAAGGTTGATTTGGTAAATACTAGTAACATACTTGGGTATTTTGTATAAAAAGTGTATTTTTATAAAAGTGGAAGTTATGAAAATATGGGTTTGTATTAACACAAGGATTTTTATAAAAATAGAGATTTTAATAAAAATGTTGAACAAAGGTTGAAACTTGAAAAACTTATACAAAAATGGATACTTTTATATAAATGGGAATATAAAAGTATCGGAAACATTTTTGGGTTACAAGTTGGGCTAAAACCTACAAAGTATATTTTTCCAAGGAAATAAACGTTCGGAATCGGAAGTAGGAATAACACTTCCATAAGAACGCACAATGGAAACAAATATGAAAAACACTAACTAACGCACTTAGTTACATAAGCTAACGTAAACGGACATATGAGAAAGATGCCATTGCGGCAAGATGAAAATAAATATATATATATATTAAGAGATAAAATATATATAACAAGGGTGAAACACGCGAAACACTTTCCTAAGTGTAGAAAGAATATTCGTGGGAAAGGAAAACACAACGTAACGAATTAAAAACGCTAAACGACACATAAACTTAACAAGTAGTATCCACGCGATGGTATATGTACATATGCTCGTTTTCAACGAAATTCTAGTATATCTATTTGAATGGGAAAATAGATATGCGAGAAGGAAAACCGAGACGAGTAGGTGAAATATACCTATGAACGTGTGAGTGACCGACAAGATCCTAGTACATTTATTTAAATGGGAAAATAAATGTACGGTGTGGTGAGTCTAGTCGGGCGTTAGAAATATGTTACCAAACGACAAGAACTTAGCATATTTATTTGAATGGGAAAATAAATATGTGGCAAAGTGAGTCGGGTCGGATAATAAGAAATCACATTATATCGAGCGAAACGATCCTAAGTATAATTATTTAAATGGGAAAATAATTATACGTTGGGTAGAGTCGCGTCGAGTATAATATTGTACAAGTCACAAAGAATATTAATAAGAATAATATATGACTTGTAAGGAAAGGGTAATCCATCGCCATTGAACCTAGGATACGAAACTATTAAACGGGAATTGGGATAAAGACGTGGTCGGGAAGTTGGGTGTACAACTTGCCAAGGCACATACACCATAGGTGTAGTGACTTATACGCCTAGAACATTTGTAGGTGCGGGATCACAAACTTTACTATTTTCTTCTTTGAGCCGAGCACAGTTACAGGTGAGTCTCACGGCCCCATTTCTAAACTATTTAACGTTTTTACGGGGGAAAGATATGTTGGGATTTGTATGACGGGTTGGATACTTGAGTTAAGATCGCCACTCGGGGTTGAGACCTCCCCACTATAATCATTAATTCAGGAAAGAGAAACCAAAGGAATATTTGGATAGTACTATTGGTGCCTGACAAGGCCCACCCCTAATCGATAGCGTCGATTATGCATCGGCGTATGCCTGGGGTGCACGTATTCTGAAATCAAGTCGTAGGAATACCGAGTAACGACTTGGGGCGGGGGCATTGTTAATTGTCTTGGTTTGGTTATAGGCTCAAGTAAATTGTAGGACCTTGCAACTCCTATAAATGTCATAACAAGAATATTCCCACTTAATAAAGTTTTATTAAATCAAAACCTGTGAACTCACCAATATTTATATATTGACGATTTTCAAACATATCTTTCAGGTAATTGATTGATGAAGGTTAACGTGGCAAGCAGGGTCGGGGGAATCTCCAAGTCGGGCGTTGGAATGTCATGAAGCGGTCTCATCTCTTTATTCCTTGGACTTCGGGATAAAGGGAGGAGCCTCCTTATTAATTTCAAAAACAATTTATGATTATGTACGAATAATTTGACATGATTATCGGCGTTGAATAAATGCCCGTTTGTTTAATTATTATTGTGGTTTGCATTAATCTTGGCTTAATACTCTTGAACCGTCGCGCCACGTGTTTCCGCCATAGGCGTGGTGTGACAGAAAGTGGTATCAGAGCCAAGGTTATAGCGAATTAGCATTTTTAAAATCTAAACTATAACGGGACTTGGTTCAAAAGATAAAGCTTTCAAAATAAATGCGAAAACGCAATAAACTAATTTTTCCAACGACCATTTGAGTATGTGGAGATTCCGACCAAGCTAGCCATGGGTAAGAATACGTGTTATTTTAGTATTAGAAGGTTAGGAAGAGTACCGTAGATGTGTGCCTTAACTGTCTAACGAATAATACTTAAATATTAGTAAGGTTCTTTTTCCAGGATGTCAGACGCAGGGAGCGTAGCACCGAGCTACGACAGTAGCATTCAGATCATCCCAGCACCGCCAGCAGAGCCGATCGAGGTTGTGGTACTCGATCCTGAGGATGACGACATGGAGGTTGACGCCGCCATAGAGGGCGCAGACGGAGACAGCTCCGACGAGACGGACCCGAGCGAGGACCCAGCGTGGGCCCCCGCTGGAGGAGACGTGGCCGCTGTAGCCGACCTACCGATGGCCGAGGCACCACAGGCTGACTTGCCTCTAGTGCCATTCCAGGCAGCACCACTGCCAGCACTTCCCCTCCGAGCCGTCAGGGACTTCCCTGTAGGCTGTTATGGAAACTATGTTTTTGAGTTTACGTATTTCATATAATGTTGTTTATTGTGACCGTTGACTTGGATCCTGGTTTGTCATGCGCCTCGCGGTAAAGCTCCGCAGTGGAAATTTAAGGGGGTGACAGATTGGTATCAGAGCCAATGGTTATAGTGAACTAGGACTGCATGTAGAGTCTGGTCTATGGCCGAGTCACACACACTAGACGGTCACATACTTGAGTCAGTTTTGGGATACGTGCTAACTTTGTCGGGGTGTCTTTATATCATCATCGCACTTCTGTGTTACATCATCCATTCTTACTTGAACTTTGCTTACTCTTACCTTCTTCTTCGGGATTTGAAGAAGAAAGAACTGACTAGTTGCATCTTGCACAGCGGTGTCGTGTATTGGAGTGGTTTTGCGTACTCTTGAGATCTGTCCAGGATTCGGACATCTCCCCTCTATGCTCAAATAGACGCGCTTGCTTACACATGTTCTTGTACACACATGCTTATAGTAGCATGTTACTAGGTGCCAGTATTCGATGATTTGAGTTCAAACTGGGGGAAACTTGGAGGACCATGTAGATCAGTTTATCATTTCGGGTGCACACGAAATCATAAACTGAAATGCATGAAATTCCCAGTGGACTCTGAGTTTGGATGGATAGTCCTGGATTAGGCCTAGTTTAACTTTTGAAACTACTAGTGGTTGACACTAGCAGTGGATCTGATCTCTCGATTTCTGATTTGTCAGATCATGTCTGGCGCTCGTGGTGGTGGACGTCGTGGTGGTGGCCGTGGCGGCGGTGGTGGCTGTGGCGGCGGTGGTGGTCGTGGTAACATCAACATGACCCAAGCAGAACTGAACAACTTTTTGCAACAACGAGTGAATATGGCCTTGGCTGCTGTCCAGGCCGGACACAACGTTCTAGGTGGTAAGTTGATTCCTGTCAACTCTGCCTCATTCTTGGGTGCCATGTCTTTTCTTTTGTGGTTTATTTGTGTGTCATGTCTCAGGTGCTGCTGTTAACCCACCTCCACCTCAGTGTTCTTATAAGAAGTTTCGGGACTGTCAGCCCCATAACTTTGCTGCAACTGAGGGAGCGGTGGGACTGCTCCGGTGGCTAGAGAAGATCGAGTCTGTATTTCTAATGTGCAATTGTCCTTCTGAGGACCGGGTTAAGTATGCTACTACGACGTTCGAGGATCCTATGTTGACGTGGTGGAATGCTACTGCGCAGAACTTGGGCTTCGGGGAAGCCCATGCTATGCTTTTGGTGGACTTCGTGCAGCGTTTGAAGAGTGAGTACTGTCCTAGAGAGGAAGTGCGGAAGTTGGAACATGAGGTCTGGAACTATAAGATGGTTGGGTCTGAGATAGAGGAGTACACTGTGAGGCGTAACGAGTTGGCGGTGTTGAGTCCCGATTTGCACACACCTGAGTACAAGAGGATTGAGCACTACCTTTCTGGGTTGGTGCCAGAGATAGCAGGGTTGGTGGCTGCTGGGAATCTTCCCACACTTGCTGAGGTCGTCCATTCGGCTCACAAAATGACTAATATGAAGGTGGCGGAGGGTGTTTTGCCTCCTAAGGGTGCTGCTGTGAAGGGTTCTGAGGATAACAAGAGGAAATGGGATAACGTGGGGAAGAGTGTCATGCCAGCACCATCTCAGCCGGTGAAGAAGTTTGATTCATCTGGGTCGTCTTTGGGGCAGAAGTCGGGTGGTTATGTTGGGAAGCATCCCAAGTGTAACAAGTGTGGTTTTCATCATTCTAGGAGTTGTGATCGGGCACGTTGTCATAGGTGCCATCAGTTAGGACATCTTGCTAAGGATTGCAGGGTGTCACTTCCCTCGACTCAAGCTCATACTGCTGCTCCTGCTCCTGCTGCTCAGGGGACTCCAGGGAAGCAGGGGTGCTACAACTGCGGTGACACGGGGCATTTCAAGCGTGATTGTCCCAAGATGAGACAGGCGAGAATGCGAAGGGCGGGAACGGTAACGGGAACAACGGAGGTGGCGGCAGGAATGCGCGTGCTTTCGTCATTGGCTCTGTAGAGGCCAAGCAGGATCCTGACACAATTACCGGTACATTCCTTCTTAGTGATCGCTATGTTTCTGTCTTGTTTGATTCTGGTGCCGATAAGAGTTTCATATATGTGGACATTAGTCGATTGCTAGATATAGTACCTACACCTTTAGAGGCTAAGTACTTGATCGAATTGGCTGATGGTAAGAACATTGAAGCGACACATATTCTTAGGGAATGTCGCTTGGAACTATCGGGTTTGTCATTCCCCATTGACCTTATGCCGGCACCTTTGGGTAGTTTTGATGTCTTTGTGGGCATGGATTGGTTATCATTGTACCGTGTGGAGATCGTTTGTTTTGATAAGGTCATTCGGATCCCTCTCCCTGATGGAGAGACTCTTTCGGTTCATGGTGAGAAGAGCGGTGCTCCGCTGAGTATCATTTCTAGTATGAAAGCCCTTAAGTATCTTCGGAAGGGTTATTCGGCCATTCTGGCACTTTTTTCGGTTTCGACTGATGATGAGAAGAGGATCAAGGATATCCCTGTGGTTCGTGACTTTCCTGATGTATTTCCTGATGATTTACCTGGTCTTCCTCCTCATCGTCAGGTTGAGTTTGGTATTGATCTTGCACCTGGTGCAGCTCCTATTGCCCGAGCCCCGTATGGTCTTGCACCTACCGAGATGCAAGAGTTGTCCAGCCAGATGCAGGAACTCTTGGAAAAGGGTTTCATCCGACCAAGTTCTTCCCCGTGGGGAGCTCCTATCTTGTTCGTGAAGAAGAAGGACGGATGTCTTTGCATGTGTATCGATTATCGTGAGTTGAACAAAGTGACCATAAAGAATCGTTATCCTCTCCCTCGCATTGATGATCTCTTTGACCAGCTCCAGGGCTCTAGTTACTATTCGAAGATTGATTTGCGGTCTGGTTATCACCAGTTGCGCGTTCAGGAAGCCGACGTTCCGAAGACTGCCTTTCATACTCGTTATGGTCATTTTGAGTTCTTGGTCATGCCTTTTGGTCTCACAAACGCACCTGCGGTGTTCATGGATTTGATGAATCCCGTTTGCAAGCCTTACCTTGATAAATTCGTCATTGTGTTTATTGATGACATTCTGGTCTACTCTAAGAATAAGACGGATCATGAGGAACACTTGCGGTTAGTCTTGGAACTTTTTGAGACGGGAGCAGTTGTATGCTAAGTTCTCAAAGTGTGACTTTTGGTTACGTGAAGTTCAATTCCTAGGGCATGTGGTTAATGAACTAGGGATTCATGTCAATCCGGCTAAGATCGAAGCTATCAAGGACTAGGAAGCACCAAAGACGCCATCTGAGGTGCGAAAATTCCTAGGTCTTGTGGGTTACTATCGTCGTTTCATTGAGGGATTTTCGAAGATCGCACAACCCCTCACCTCTTTTACCCAGAAAGACCGAAAGTTTGACTGGGGTGAACTGCAGGAATCAGTATTTCAGATGCTGAAGCTTAAACTTTGTTCTGCACCTATCCTATCCCTACCTAAGGGTACGGATGATTTTGTTGTGTACTGTGACGCTTCTATTCGTGGTCTCGGTTGCGTGTTGATGCAACGCGAGAAGGTCATTGCTTATGCTTCTCGTCAACTTAAGGTTCACGGGAAGAACTATACTACCCATGATTTGGAACTGGGTGCGGTGGTTTTTGCGTTGAAAATCTGGAGACATTACTTGTACGGTACCAAATGCACTATATACACCGATCACAAGAGTTTCCAGCATATTTTCGACCAAAAGGAGTTAAACATGCGGTAGCGTCGCTGGGTTGAACTCATGAACGATTATGAATGTGCCATTAAGTATCATCCTGGCAAGGAGAACGTTGTGGCGGACACCTTGAGCAAGAAGGAATCTGCGAAACCTCGTCGTGTTCGAGCTTTACAGCTCACCATTCATTCCTCTTTGCCTGGCCAAATTCGTTCTGCACAACTGGAAGCTTTGAAGGAGGAAAACCTTAAAGCTGATATTATGCACAGTGCTGACAAGCACCTTGAGCTTAGGTCCGATGGCCTATATTACTTCGCAGAGCGTGTTTGGGTTCCTTTGTTCGGGGGATTACGGGAGCTTGTCTTCGATGAAGCTCACAAATCCCGGTATTTTGTTCACCCAGGCCCCGACAAGATGTATCAGGATTTGAAGATACTCTATTGATGGCCGAACATGAAGGCTGATATAGCCTCCTACGTGAGCAAATGCTTAACTTGTGCTAAAGTCAAGGTGGAGTACCAGAAGCCGTCTGGTCTCCTACAACAACCTGAGATTCCAGAGTGGAAGTGGGAACAAATCACGATGGATTTTGTCACCAAACTACTGAAGTTACCAAGTGGTTGCGATATGATTTGGGTGATTGTCGACAGGTTGACAAAATCGGCACATTTCCTACCTATTAAGGAAACTGATGGGCTCGAGCGGTTAGCTCGACTTTACCTTAAGGAGGTAGTCTCTCGGCACGGGGTGCCTGTTTCTATTATCTTTGATCGTAATTCTCGTTTCGCTTCACGTTTCTGGAAGGCTCTGCATAAGGCTTTGGGTACTCAGTTGGATATGAGTACAGCGTATCATCCGCAAACCGACGGTCAGAGTGAGCGGACGATTAAAACCTTAGAAGACATGCTTCGGGCATGTGTTATTGATTTTGGCAAAAGTTGGGAGGTACACCTACCGTTGGTGGAGTTCTCTTATAACAACAGTTACCATTCTAGTATCAGGGCAGATCCGTTCGAAGCTCTTTACGGACGGAAATGTCGGTCTCCTCTTTGTTGGGCCGAGGTGGGCGAGAGCCAGCTCACTGGTCCGGAACTGGTGTACGAAACTTTGGAGAAAATCGTACAAATTCGTAACCGTTTGGCAGCCGCACGGGATCGTCAAAAGAGTTATGCCGATCGCCGTCGCAAACCTTTGGAATTCCAGGTTGGGGACAGGGTACTTCTGAAAGTTTCACCATGGAAGGGCGGCACACGCTTTGGGAAGTGTGGCAAGCTTAACCCTCATTATGTCGGACCATTTATAATCCTGGAACGAATTGGACCGGTGGCATTCAGACTTGACTTACTGGCGGAGCTCGGTAGTGTTCACAACGTCTTCCATGTGTCTAACTTAAAAAAGTGTTTGGCTGATGAATCTCTTATTGTACCACTCGAAGAGATCAAGGTTGATGATCGTCTTCGCATTGTGGAAGAACCTGTTGAGATTCTCGACTACAAGATTCGTAGCCTTCGCCGGAGTAAAATCCGCATCGTTAAGGTTCATTGGAACTCGAATCGTGGACCGGAGTTCATGTGGGAATGGGAGGATCATATGAAATCTAAGTATCCTCATCTTTTTCCGAAGCGTGCGTTCGAGTCTAGGCATGTTACTGCTGAAGCTGAATGAATCTCGGGGGGAGATTCCTTTCAACGTGGGGATGATGTGACAACCGGTAAATTTTCTTTTTGTTTCCTTCTTTTCGTCTCTTTCATTTTTGGGCTTCGTGCAATTTTCGGGACGAAAATTCTTTCAACGTGGGGATGATGTGACACCCGGCATGTTCGGCTTAAAGATTTTGGTAAAACATAAGTCTACCTTAGTAAGAAACATTTATAAACGGACTTAACCAGGTTAGTTGAGTCGTGTTATGATAGGATTGTCTAGGTTTCAATGATCTGGAGGATCATTGGGAGTCGTTTTTGGGAATACACTAGTACCGGGTCACGTTGTTGGTGAAATTACATGAACTGAATCAAGTAAGACAGGTAGATTATTAACACATGTAACATAACATGATAATATGTGCTTCAAGGTGTGAACATGATTATACGTGCCTATATGTGCTTAACATGTGTTACAATTTCATGATCATACGTTATAATGTGCTTAAATACGTTAAGATGACAAAACTGGAAAAACTGGAAAACACAAGTCCTGGTTCGACCCATGGGGTGGGGGCGAACCTGGAACAAACCACAGAACAAGTTCATTCGACCTTGTAAAGGGGCGAAGGTGGCACCTTCAACCCCATGCAAGGGGCGAATGTGGAATTAGTATAAATACCACATTTTGTCATTTTTCACCATTTCACAAACCCTAGCCGTCTCTAAACACTCTCAAACCATTTTAATCACTGAGGAAAAAGTTTTTGCTCTTGTTCTTCATAATCTAACCTACAAACAACATTTAATCAAGAATCCATGGTGTGTTCTTAATCCTAAACCCTTTTTAAAGCATTTTGATTTGTTTTCATCTAACCCTAAATGTCCATATATGTTCTAAGGATGTTTTTATGATTAAAAACCTTTTAAACATCTTCCTAAACCTAAACCTTATCATTAAACATAGGTTTTCGTATCTATAAACATATGTTAATTATGTGTTATGTGATATAATGTGTTGTTTAATGATTTGCTGATATACTAATGCTAGAAACATGATCTAGGGCTGCTATTGATGTTAGTTTAGGATTGTTTAAGGTTACAATTAGATGGATGATGATATCATGTCTAATTTGGGGATTTTAATAAATCTAGGGCTTGTTAAATGCTAGTATTATCAATAAAACTATTGGGGGTTTTCATATACACGATAAATTGAGCATTTTAAGATGATTATGAAAGGATTTCGAAAAGTTTCCAAATTGGGTAAAGATTTCATGCATGATGAGACATCTCCATAATTTTTGCCATTTTGGGAAAGGTCTAGAACGAACGGGTTTTGGGGCAAAATTGGTGGGGTTTTATGGGGATATGTTATTCATACTTGACTGTTGTGATTGGTGTCATTTTGTGATGTTTTCGAATGTTTTCGAAAACGTTTTGTGGAAGAACAATTTGCCAGGGTCGAACCTGGGCACCTTCGACCAGTCGTGGGGTCGAAGGTGGACTTCAGGGTCAAACCTGGACATCAGATTGGTCGAATCTGTCTGATTGGGTCGAACGTGGCTCAAAAAGGGTCGAACGTGGCAAAAAGGGGCGAACGTGGAACTGTAAAAACTCTGGTTCCACCCTATACAATCAAAAATGAGATTTTTGATGCAAACTAAGTGTTTTATGCTTGAACCTTGTGTGTAATCTATGTATGCTTTATTAGTTACGGTAATGAGTCACCAACGGGATGTCGGGTCGGTCTAGTGTGTCGGTTGAACATTCAAAACACGTTTTAAAACATACTTGGTCACGATTTGGACAATCGGAGACTAGATAACCTTATGGTTATTAGTCGGAACACTTATGTGAACATTTTGATAGATGGAGGTAGTTGTGATTATCAAGGGCTTGGCTTTCTTATATTACTGAAGAACACAACTTAAGGTGAGTTCACGGCCCCACATTTACTGCTTTTACTTTTGGGGGAGAAAACATGTGCTAAACTTATTTTGGTAACATATGTCATACTATGATTTAACTTTGCATTGCTATACGATCTTTGAAAGTCTCGGGGGAAACCATGAATGTGCGGGGATGCACAACGGGGGAAATGTGGATAGATCTATTGGGTTTGACAGGCCCCACTCGACGGCTTGGAGGGTCGGGCGGGTGCATATTGTCTCGAACATTGCTGAACACTCGGGCTGAACATTGGTAACAGTCTAGTAATGGTTTTCCAATCGTAGTATTAACAAAACATACGCCTAGCTAGCGTACTTGGTAACATTGATATAGTATGGACATGGTAACACTTTGGTAATACTGTGGTAACATTTGGTAACATTTTGGTAACATACTGAACAAACCTGTGAACTCACCAGCATTATATATGTTGACGTCTTTTTGGCATGTTTTCTCAGGTTGCTAAGGTAGCATCGGGTGGACTAGGCGCATGGGTCTGCATTGGCGTTTAGGCTTAGTTGCACGTTTTGAAATAAGTGTCTTGAATATCTTGGAACACAGTTTTGTAACTGATTAAATTCTTTGAATGCTTCCGCTATGGTTGTAACCTTATGGAAACTATGTTTTTGAGTTTACGTATTTCATATAGTGTTGTTTATTGTGACCGTTGACTTGGATCCTGGTTTGTCATGCGCCTTGCGGTAAAACACCGTAAGGTTAAGCTGATCGATCGATCGATGGCTACTACTCCTTGAAGCTTTATTACTACTCCTGGGTCTAAATCTTTACCTTCCAACATCATGGAGCCTTCTTCTCAGGTACAATACGGACGCCCCAATTAACAGGAGGATGAGTATCATAGCTACAAACCAAACGGCAGTAGTATTTATTTATTTATTTATTTATTATTAATCTAACAAAATATTATTATTAGAAAAAGAAAAGGAAGAAACCCTAAAATGATAATGTTATGATGATGAAAGAGAGTTAAGAAACCTGTTGCTGGATTCGCGAGAGGCTCGAGAATGTCAGACAAATGAGGAAGCCAACAGGGGGTTAGAGGCTTGCTGTTGTTGTCTCTGAAGGAGTGCCGACGACTTGTTTATAGATCAGAGTGCCGAAGACAGGTTCAGTTGAATAAATCCAGTTGTAATCAAACATAAATAAAGAAGTGATGCCTGGAATCGAAGCACAGATTGATTTGATTTCTAGGGTTTGTGTGAAAGAGGAGAAGAAACGATGAAAATGACTCTTCTTTCTCTCTCTCCCCTCTTTTATAGTTTCCAGATTTGTCTGGGAGGGATTTTGATTTTGAAATTTGAATTTGGAGCTCAAACTTAAACTAATAGATGTGAGTTACATCTGTTGAGGCATTGTTTTGAGCTTAACAGATGGTGTTGAGTGGCCCACTTTGTTGACTATCAGCTCTTTAAATAAGTGGCTCACAATTAGTGTGAAGATAGATTATATAGCAATAGTCAAACGACTATTTAGAAATTTTCGCCCACATAAAAAGATTTCATAGGTCCTCACTGGGAACTAATATATAGGTGACTGATCAGCCCAAACTATGATTGTTCAAGAGCATTCAACCGGACCCATACGTTATGTAGCTAGATGTTTCAGGTCAATTCCAATTAGAAGAACATTGAAACGGAGTGAAAACTTCACTATAATATATATGTCATGATTTTCTTGTATAAAATAATTGTATTATGCTTAGATCATTCACAATGCTAGCCCTAACAAACCACTCTAAACCGTTACGTTATAATGTCACATCATTTCAATCCAATCCAATTCATTCCAAACCAAATCCCACTTTTTTCCTCCATCCAGAAACTATTCTAAATCTTCACCTCATCGCCTACTTTGCTTTTATTTAATTTATACCCACACAAAAAAAAAAAAAAAAAAAAAAAAAAAAAAAAAAAAACCTTTTTTTATTTATTGATTAAAGTACAAATGAGGGCCCAGCCCATTTTCATTGGATCCGTCCGTGGACCGAACTATCCCAAACCCCTCCAATTACATTTTGCGATAAAATACATGATCAAGGTTTAAATGATCACCTTCAAAACAATAATGTTATGCAATAAAATAAAATAAAAATACACATATAATTTGATTCCGCATATTTTCAGATCAAAGAAATATGTTTTATAATAAAATAATCGAATTAGTGGTACATAAATGTGAACCTATGACAACTACTACTATCTTACTTATAATTTAATTCTATCTACAACTATAAAAGCAATAGGATGTTTAATCCAAACACACACCAAAGCCAATAAGCCATAAACTCTCCAAGGTTGTGGTGGTTATCAACCACCAGGAAACATTCAAAGATGGCTGATGCGGAGCAAAGGCGGCCGGAGGTGGAACAAGTGGAGGAAGCTGGGTTGAAAGCAATCGCCATGGGTGAAGCCATGCCTGATAATGGCATTGAAGCCGTGATTAGCCCAAAAGAAGTCGTTGATGGAAATGGTCAGCACAAAAATGGGGGCAATTTAAACTTATAACATGTTTTGCTAATTTTTTTTTTTTTTTTTTTTTTGAAAATCAAATATATTAATAAAAGACAAGTTACATAAGGATAGCTGGTAGACGTGCACAAACTGCTAATTAAATCACTAGAAACACTTTCCGTTATGCTAATTAAATCACCTAAAGCTCAAAAAGATTAGCATTAACATGGTCCTGTTATTTTTCTTTCTTTTCTCATGTGATGTTTGTATACTTTTACATAAATCCAGGTGCACACGTTGATGATATTTTGGAATTTGATGACATTGGTGCCAAATATGATGGAACTACAGAGGGAAGCAACAGCAGTGTGAGTCAAGTTGAAACCGGAGAAAGCTCCAGAAACGTTGGAGAAGTAGTAGAAGAGGAAATAGTCGAACTAGAGTTCGAAAAAGTGAAACCAAAGCTCGCAACGCATTCTATGCATTGTCCCAATTGCAAGTCTGAAATCACAAAAGTTGTTCTTCGTCGAAAGGTGCTAGCGTATCATCGGCCCGATCCGGTAGTGCGTGAACCCGAACCCCAAGGTCTTCTTGGATGTCTTTCTTGCTTAAGTTTATTTACTTGCTCAGGTAAAACAATCATCCCACTTTTGGTAGAAACATGCATATGATAATTGGGTTGTGTTTAACGTACCCTTTTTTTTAAGTTGTCAAATAAATAAATGATAATCCTCAAATTTTACATTCGAAGAAAAAAAGAACTGCATGATTTAATGTTTCAAGTGTATGCATACTAAAATTCATGAAGGGTACGTTTATCAACTTATAAATCTAACTTGTTCTACTTTCTTGAACAGATGACGGTTGTTTTAACCCATTTAACATCTTCAAAAGAAGACCAGCAACCGGTACTGCATCTCCACCTAGCGATGGAGAAAACGCAACACCTATGCTCAAAGAAAACGGTAATATATATATATATATATGCTTAATTAAAAGATAATTCTACTTCTAGATCGTAACTAGGAAATTTGTTATTCTATATATACTTTTTAGTTGCATTTACGTAAACTTATTGTTTCTTCATTTGAATAAATTAAACAGAATCATGTTTCAGCATGTTTTGGGTTATCCGTAAGGGAAATAGCAACCAGAAACCAGAAGATCCTCGGCAACCGGAATCACTGGAAGCGAATCCGCAGGCCATAATAAGTGATGATCAAGTTCAACAACCTTTGATCCTGAACCCAGAGTCCATCATAACTCCTGCTCAAGTTAAATCTCATTCACTTGTCGCAGGTCATACTTCCATCGTAAAAGGTGAACTGCAGTTTGATATCTAACTAATATATAGTTTTTCTCAAAATTTCAACATATATAATTGGTTAATCACTTGATTATCTACTAAAGTTGTCTCTATTGCGTTTTTTTATCATCTAAATTATGAATGGTTAATTCTTTTTCTTAATTTGGATATAATTTGGCCACCAGAAAATTGTGCATTAAATAAAACAACACACATATATTTTATTGAAAAACATATATATTTATGGCATTGACTTTTATAAAACCAAGACTGTCATGTTCATTATCTGAGAAATACAATATTTAACTATGCAAATTGAATACAAATAAAATAAAAAATTTCAATTTCACGTAATGAAATACAGTTTTATTGGATTTTTAGTTTTCTAAAAAAAGTTTTCTCTTCGTGGTTTTTTAATTTTTTTTTTTTTAAATTTAAACCTAGAAATTACGTGTCTATTATCAGATTTAAACCCACACGAAAAAAAAAAAAAAATGTCTAATTGGTGCAGCTTTATAAATTCTGATTTCTAGCTTATTTTATTTTACAGACTCTACTAAAGCTCCTTCTTCTAGTATTGTTGAAACACGAAGTGTTAATAATGCCACAATCGATATTGAGAATGCAGGAGGTAACAACTTGGATTTAAAGAGCTTAAAATATTTATAGGTTTCGTTTTTCACATAATCTTTGGTGACTAAAATGCAGAAACACTAGTTGCTGCACAACCTAGAGGAAGACCATGGCTTGGTTCTGATGGAATTCTTCTGGAGATCTTGAAGAGTATTGTTTATGGAGGTTTAATGGAGGTGATTGCAAGCTTAAGCATTGTAGCATCCGCAGCTGCTTCAGATGCCGCTACACGTAAGTTTTGATCTGTTCTTTTCTAGTGATTGGTATATGTTTAATATGGCACACGTCGACGTCGGTGGTATAAGTGATCAAAAAGGATGGACTACATGCTTGTTCCGGGGCGAATTCGGTAAATTAATGGGTCAATGAAACCATGTGGCCATGATATCGCATGTTCAAATGTTTGTTACTGATTTGTTTAGTTGGCAAAATAGGTGGAATGAATGGGCAGCTTGGTTAATAGGGACATATTTAATAACTTCGGTGTAAGAAAATATATTTTTAAGGTTATTAAAACTTATTGCATTATAGGGCACATTCATCAATTTTTCATCTTTAGTACGTTAACATTAACTAAACCTTAGACGGTGGAGTGTGGATTGGGGAAAGGGGCTCGGTGGGCTGAGGTGGCAGGCCTCCCCTCGGGGAACCCCCCCCCCCCCCCCCCCCTCGTTTTGATTTCGGCACCATCGGCAGAATTCCACCGTCTGCCCTGATGTGTTTTAATTATTATTATATTAATGTCTATGGGGGTCGGTGGCCACACCCCATAGCCTAAGTTCTTTTGATAATTAATTATCGTACGTAACAACTAATACTTCAATTTGCTGTAGTGAGCATCATATCTTTGGCACTTGCAAGTCTTGCTGGTGGAGTCTTCGTCATTGGAAACAATGTGAGTAAAGCGCTACTGTACTTAATTAATCATATCACAAATGTTTTATATATAGCAACTCCTTTAATTTCAAAAACCATACCCACAGCTTTGGGACCTTAAAGACGATTGTTACAAGAATAACTCCCAAGAATCAAACAATGAAGCTACGACTAAGTACAAAGAGCTACTTGGACAAGTAAACTATTTCCCATTACATGCTTTTTTTGCAATACTATCCTTCCTTGTGTTCGGGATGGTCCCACCAATTGCATACGGGTACTCACTTTATGAGACCAATGACAAGGATTTTACGGTCTCGGTGGTTGCAATTGTATCTCTTGTATGTGTATCATTATTGGCAATATTCAAGGCATACATCAATAAGTGCACGTTTTTTGAGTACCTTAAAACCGTGGTGTACTACATCACTACCGCAGTATCAACCTCAGGCGTGTCTTATGTTGCTGGAAATTTGTTTATGAGGTTGATAGAGGAGTATGGATTTTTTGACACGAGTTCAGGTACTGGTGGTATGTCTCTCCTCCCTGATGCCGCCATCTCGTCGTCACTAGCATCTTTCTGAGGTGTGAGAGTAAAGCACAATATTGTTTGCATTTGTTTTGTTATTCATGATTCCTTGTATTATTTCAACTCTTCATTTGACTAAATTGTATGACAAGAATGTATTCATCTATACAAAATACCAAAACTGGTTAATAATTAATGATTTGGGTGCACATTGGCTTCTTCCTAATCAAATCTGCATTGTGTTGTTAAATTATCTCAAGTATTAGTTAACATGACATGTTTATGTAAGCACTTTATTATTATTTTGTGTTTTGTTTTAGCATTACTTGTGATTTAACAAGTAGCAACTCATGTTATAATCTTTAGCGTTAATCACAGAAATTTTCAAAAAGTAACCGGATTAAGTCTAACTTCAAACCTAGTAAATTTGATTTCCATAGTGTTACAACTTGAATAAGAAAACTCATCTCAAAAGACTAGTCTCTTGGGTCGGTCTTCAGGGATAAGTTCTCTTGTTAAAGTTGTAACAATGATATCAGAGCCAGACTCGGAGGAGAGGGAGCCAGCTTAACCAATGAGGACTAACCATATTATTAGAGGACGATAAGCCTTTTTTATGGTTATTAAAAATGCCCCTAAATTTAATCAAAGCATATCATCATCAAAATAAAACCTAAACTAACCATAGCAAATGAAATGAACTAGATTCAAAAATTACGCCCAAATATAAACAAATCGTATCTATATCTATACTGTCTTATAATACATTTTACAAGGACCTCTTAAAATTTAAGTTTTACAAGCATAATTTCTTAGAGTACAACAGACAATGCATATGTTAACTACTTTTTGAATGCAAATATGTCTTTTAAACAATAGTTACGCATTTTCCCCCTCAACTTTACTTAACTTTTATTTATTTAAATAACAATTACACTTTTCACCCTTATTTTAACCAACTACCCCCACGATTTTTAAACGTCCATAATTCTTTTATGCGTTAATATTTTCCCAATATTGTTACACCGTATAAAAGAACATTTTTTTTCTCTTTAATTTGAATATAGTATTGCTATAGTTTTTTTAATTTAAAAAAGACTGAATTACAACTTTTGTCCTTTACGTTTATACCACATTTCAAATTATGTCCTTTACATTTAAAATTGATAGGTTATGTATTTTATGTTTTAAGATCTTACATGTTTTGCCCTTTGACCCTAACTCAGTTTATTTTTGACGTTAAATGGCATCACATGCAGCTCACATGAGGGTAATTTTGTAATTTTTCCATTTAATTAAAAACAAAAATAATAAAACACACATATATATAAACCCAAAATACACACACACAATCTCTCTCTCTCTCTCTCTCTCTCTCTCTCTCTCTCTCTCTCTCTCTCTCTCTCTCTCTCTCTCTCTCTCTCTCTCTCTCTCCCTCTCTCTCAACACCCTTTCCCTCTTTAAACTATATCTTCCCTTCCTCTCTTGTTCAAGGCAGGAACACCACCTTCTAAAAAGGTGTGTTTTTTATGTTATTTTCAAGTACGATTGGGTCTTTTTTATTAATGAAGATATAAACGCCTAAATACTAAATATATTTACCTATTCAAAATTCAAATTATAAGTCTTATCGTCTTATGACCAAATGAGTGGCCTTCAATTATTTTATGAATAACACATTTCTTTACCTAAAACAAAGGCACTCAACCTGCTAACAAGTTGCTAGCAGGAGAGGTAAAACAATAGTCGTGACGGAACAGAACAAAGGCCACCAATAACAACCATTACAAATCAAATCTTATCCTTTTATCACAATATAAGCTCCACAACTTGGTACAATGACTTGATCTAACCATTAATGTTTCAATCTTGATAGGAACTCTTGAAAAGATGGATTTATTTCGTGCGCGCCATAAACTCCATCGTTCTTATTTGCAATCAGCTCATAAAACCCTCCCGATTTTTGTTGTAGTGCAGATCACCACTCTTAGCGACATCCTCGTCTCAAGAACCCATCAACATGGGACTAAAATTTGGGTTTAGTTGAGCTTGTCATCGGATAGGATTAAGCTTCCGGTATCCATCTCTGTAACACCCCAACCGATGGCGGAAACATCTGGGTGCCACGTATTGATGATTGTTTTCAGTAGCACAAGGTATAACATAATTTTAAATAATTTTATTCAAACATAAATATTCAAAATGTGAAATAATGTCTAAGAATTCAAATACATAACATCAAATAATAACTTCAAAAACTTCAAATAAACTTCAAGATAAATCCTCATGCTAACTCAAGCCTCAGCTTCATTGTTACCTGAAACATGTTAATTTTGAAAGTATTTTGGGTCAACATAAGTTGGTGAGAATTACATAGGTTTTTGATGATAAATGAATAAAATGTTATGCAATTCATGTGTCATGTTAATCTAGCCCATATGTGAGAACATATTAGAAATAAATCGAGTGCATAATCAACCCTGTTGACTGTTATAAAATAATACATACCATACACTTATGGTCCCAATGAATATGTTATGCGATAACAAACACCCACGTAACCTTGGTAGGAGGCACGTATCCGGGTGGGATTGTCAGTCCAATAGATCTATCAATGTATACCGTCGGCTGATCAATGTTAATGATTATGCTAGAATGGTGCTTACTCTAATCATGCTCAAGACAATATGCAACATAGAAAACACATAAACACATTGATGATTGAATTGCAATGAAAAGTGTTATAACATGTTTCACCCCAAAAGTGGTGATAAAAGGGGCTATGTAAACTCACCTTAGCAAATGTTAACTTGTTGAAAAGATATGATAATTGTGTTGCCCAAAGTGATTCCAAATATTACCCTATAATGAGGTAATATATAATAAGTCTAAGTCTATGTAACTAATATGTGTATCCTAGGGTTTCGATTTGGGGATAATCAATTGTTAAATTTAATTTAAAAATGTTAATTAAATAAAGAAAATTGGATAATTAATGAAAAATAGTCTTTTTATAAAGTTTGAATTTTGAATGAGTATAATAAAGTGTTTGAAGCAATAAAATAATTTTTATAAAATTATTTCATTTTAAATAGATTTTTAAATCTATTTATTTATAAATAGCCAATTATTAACTTTAATAATCAAAAATACTAAAATTAAAGAAATCTTATTTTAAAAATCATAATTCTGTTCTAAATGATTAAAAATAATTTGTATAAAATTTTGGTGCAAAAATGATGAAAATTGGATTTATTATGAATTAAATATGATTAAATCTTACAAAAATTGATTAAAAATAATAAATAAATGATTTTACTGAATTAAAAATTATTTCAGTAAAGTTCAACTTTATAAAAAGTTAGGATAATTTTTGGGAAATTTAATAATACTGTTTTGATATATAAATGAATTTTTATAAATAAAATAGTATAAAAATGATTTAATTATTATAAATATTAAATAAAAGAATTTCTGAAAAATAAAAATTGTAAATAACACTTTTATATCAGATTAAGTAATTATAATTTTTTTAGAATTTATAAAATAGTTTAGGTATTTTAAAAAGAATTTTAAAAGATTAAAGGATTAATATATATATATAATTAATTATATTGTAAAAAAAAGAAAAGAAAGGAAAAGAATACCAAAAACTCGGTCAGAGCCGGGACTCGAACCCGGGTGACCCGTGTGGAAGACAAGCATCACAACCACCTGGCCTAGGCCGGTGGTTGTGTTATCTCCTGATTTAAAATAATTAAATACGATATGCAATTCCAGTTTTATCCCCAATTATCGACAACGAACCCTAGATTTTCAATTGAGCAAATCAGACAACTATAGCCCGATTATTGTTAGGGCTAATGTTGTCTGATAGCCGATGAACATAACCCACAATCTTAATCGTACTTACAGTGTGATATGAATGATAACAGTCGGGTCAAGGAGAAAGTCAAACTACGAGCTTGATAGCAACGATCAGGGTATAATTGAAAGAATTGGAGGTGAAGAGAGTGGTATGAGCGAGTTGTTAAGCTACGTAGACCCTCAATTTATACTAAGGGATTAGGGTTAGGGTTAATTAGATAGTTGACTTTCCATAATGTGTAAACGCGTCCAATTGATCATTAGGGCAACGATTGCCGTGTTATTGTTGTGCAATTATGTTATAATGGGCCGGTAATAGCACGAATTTGCCAAAAATAAAACAATTACGCGTTAATTATCCGGATTGCACACCAAGGAATCCCACAGTTGACTTTTCTTGTCAACTGTGAGGATTTGAAGTGTGTATAAGTATAAGGTGCAACCGGGTTTATCACCAAACAGAAAGCCAGCCCAGTTGGTTTGTGCATTGTGTTGGTTTAACCCGGCCTTTGGCGCGGGTTCGAATCCCGGCCAAGGCAGGTTATTTTTTTTGATTAATTATACACTCACACATATATATATAATATTATATATAGCATTAGGGTTCCATAATAACGACAAAAATAATAAATGCGACGATAATTAAGAAAACTTGACGTTTTATTAAATGTCATGCGTAACGTACAAGTATTAAATGCGTAATGTTACAGTCTCCCCTACTTTTAGGAACTTCGTCCCGAAGTTGGAGTTGGAGAGTCTGGTGGAAAAAGATGCGGATACTTCGACTTCATCTGGTCTTTACGTTCCCAAGTGAACTCTGGGCCTCGTTTAGATTCCCAACGAACCTTAACGATCGGAATACGACTGCGCTTGAGTTTCTTGACTCCAGTGTCAACAATCTCGACGGGTTTCTCGATAATGTGCATGCTTTCATCGATTTGCACATCCTCAAGAGGAACATGAAGGTTCTCATCTGCTAAGCATTTCTTGAGATTCGAAACATGGAAGGTCGGGTGAACATTGCTTAGCTCCGGTGGGAGCTCAAGTCTGTAAGCCACTTTCCCAACTCTGTCAAGAATTTTGAAGGGGCCTACGTATCGAGGAGCTAGTTTTCCCTTTCTACCGAAACGAATAACTCCTTTCCAAGGGGATACCTTAAGTAGCACAAGGTCCCCAACTTGAAATTCCAAGGGTTTACGACGTTTATCAGCATAACTCTTTTGGCGACTTCGAGCCTTGAGAAGATTATCCTGAATAAGCTGGATTTTGTCTGTGGTTTCCTGGATTAGTTCGGGTCCAGTAATACGAGCTTCACCAACCTCGGTCCAACAGACAGGTGAACGACATTTCCGACCATTGAGTGCCTCAAAAGGAGCCATGTTAATGCTGGCGTGATAACTGTTGTTGTATGAAAACTCAACCAAAGGAAGATGAGAATCCCATGCGCCACCAAAATCGATGACACACGCCCTGAGCATGTCCTCAAGTGTCTGGATGGTTCGTTCAGTCTGACCATCCGTTTGAGGGTGATAAGCAGTGCTCAAGTTCAACTTAGTACCCAAAGCATCTTGTAGAGATCCCCAAAAGTGAGAGGTGAAACGACCATCGCGATCAGAAATAATGTCCAAAGGTATACCGTGACGACATACGATTTCACTTACGTACATCTTTGCCAACCTTTCCACAGAATACTTCTCACGAATAGGTAGAAAGTGAGCGGACTTGGTCAAACGATCGACAATTACCCAAATACTATCAAAACCTTTGGGTGTACGAGGGAGTTTGGTGATGAAATCCATAGCTATGCTTTCCCATTTCCAGACAGGAATCTCTGGTTGTTCAAGCATACCAGATGGTCGTTGATGTTCAGCCTTAACCTTGGAACAAGTGAGGCATTTTGCGACGAATAGAGCAATGTCTTTCTTCATACCAGGCCACCAATAAGAATAACGAAGATCTTGGTACATCTTGTCAGCTCCAGGATGAATAGAATATCGAGACTTATGAGCCTCGTTCATGAGAAAAGTACGAAGATTATCACGGTCGGGAATCCACAGTCGATTAAGAAAATAAAGGAGACCATCGGGTTTGGTTTCAAGTTGAGTCTCAGCACCACAAGACATTTCATCGTACATGTTACCTTGGGTGACTGAGGTGTGTTGAGCCTGGAGAATGCGATCTTGGAGATCGGTACGAACTCTAGCACATTGGAGTTTGACACGCTCTTTACGACTAAGTGCGTCAGCCACAACATTCGCTTTGCCAGGATGGTAGCGAATTTCGCAATCATAGTCGTTAAGTAATTCAACCCAACGTCGTTGCCTCATGTTAAGATTCTTTTGGTCGAAGACATGTTGGAGACTTTTGTGGTCCGTGAACACCACACATTTGGTCCCATAGAGATAATGTCTCCAAATCTTGAGTGCAAAGACAACAGCACCCAATTCCAGATCATGGGTGGTATAATTTTTCTCGTGAATCTTGAGTTGTCGAGACGCATAAGCAATAACCTTTCCTCGTTGCATGAGAACACAACCAAGACCTTGGTTTGATGCATCACAGTAGACCACGAAATCATCATTACCATCAGGTAGAGATAAGACAGGAGCTTCACAGAGTTTCAGCTTAAGAGTTTCAAATGCTTCCTCTTGCTTAGGTCCCCACTCATAGGGTTTGCCCTTGTGAGTTAAGGTAGTGAGAGGAACAGCGATCTTGGAGAAATTGGCGATGAATCGACGATAATAACCAGCCAACCCAAGAAAAGAACGGACTTCCGTTGGAGTGGTAGGAACACTCCAATCCTTCACAGCTTCGATCTTTGCAGGATCAACATGAATTCCGTTCATATCAATGACATGTCCCAAAAATTGAACTTCCTTAAGCCAAAATTCACATTTGGAGAACTTGGCGTACAGTTGTTCTTTCTTTAGGAGACTCAAGATAGAGTGAAGATGTTGCTCGTGATCGGATTTTGATTTAGAGTAAATCAAAATATCATCAATGAAAACGATCACGAATTTGTCGAGATAGGGTCTACAAACCCGATTCATCAAATCCATAAATACTGCGGGAGCATTGGTCAAACCGAAAGGCATAACCATGAATTCATAGTGACCGTAGCGAGTGCGAAAAGCTGTCTTGGGAATATCTTCATCGTGGACTCTAAGCTGATGATAACCAGAACGGAGATCAATCTTCGAGAAGTGGGTTGCTCCTTGAAGTTGATCGAAGAGATCGTCAATCCTAGGAAGTGGATAACGATTCTTGATAGTGAGTTTGTTGAGTTCACGGTAGTCAATACACATCCGAAGAGAACCATCCTTCTTTTTAACAAATAAGACAGGGGCTCCCCATGGAGAAGAACTAGGGCGAATGAACCCTTTATCAGAAAGTTCCTGTAATTGACTAGCAAGTTCTTGCATCTCAGAGGGTGCAAGACGATAAGGAGCTTTTGCAATAGGATTAGCACCAGGAACAAGATCAATACGAAACTCCACTTGTCGAGCAGGAGGCAAACCAGGTAAATCCTCTGGAAAGACTTCAGGATAGTCTCGAATAATAGGAATGTCTTGGATACTTTTGCCTTTGTCCTTCTTCTCTATCACGTTAGCTAAGAAGGCTGTATACCCCTTTCGTAAGTACTTTTGGGCAGTAGTACAAGACATAAGCTTAAGCTCACCACAGGGTTTCTCACCATAGATCTTCAAAATCTCACCAGATTCGAGAGGAATGCGTATGACTTTCTCGAAGCACAGAATTTCGGCACGATGAGTTGACAACCAGTCCATGCCTACTATAACATCAAAACTACCAAGATGCATGGGAATAAGATCGATAGGGAAGGTATGATCATCGAGATTCAACAAGCAGTTACGAATAATAGAACCGATCGAAATAGACTTCCCGTTAGCTACCTCTACCACAAAAGGGTCTTCTAGATTAGTGTGGGGTAAGTTAAGTAAAGGTTCAAACTTCAGTGACACGAATGACTTATCAGCTCCTGAATCAAATAATATGGATGCATAGTGATTATTAATGAGAAACGTACCATTCACCACTTCATTGTTGTCACGAGCCTGGTTAGCGTTGAGATTGTAGGCGCGACCTCGAGCACCTTGGTTCTGGTTGCGGTTCTGGTTTTGGTTTTGGTTCTGGTTTTGGTTTTGGTTACGGTTACGGTTAGGGCAGTTGTTCATGTAGTGATTAGGGTTACCACACTCGTAGCATTGACCACGAGTAGGCCTGTTGTTTTGTTGGTTGGGAGCTGGGTTGTTGTTGTCTTGGGCAGCAGGAGATCGACAGACGTTCACCAGGTGACCATATCGTTGACACTTAGTACAGAATCGACATGGCACCTGTGTGGGATGGTGATACTTGCAAGTGTTGCACAAAGGGTGAGGTCCGGTGTATGGTTTCTTGGCTGGGTTTTGGGCAGCAGGTGGAGTAGCAGCAACCATATAGTTTCTAGCCTTGCGCTTCTTGTTGCTTGAGGTCTCAGGCTTGACTTCAATTGCAGGCTGTGGAGTATCTTTGGCAACAGTCTTCTTAGTGCCCTTGCGAACCAGAGTACCGTTCTTCACATGATTATCAGTAAGAGTGGCCGCAAGACGTTTGGCCTCTTCCAGAGTTGCAGGATTTCTACCCCAAACAGTGTCCTGGATTTGCATGGGCAGACCACCGATGTACTTCTCGATGGCTACCGGTAGAGGAGTAACCTTGTGTGGCAACAATAAGCTAAGCTCATGAAAGCGGGTGTTGTAGGCAAGATTTTCCCCACTATCTTGAGCCAAGGTGTGAAACTCATCCTCAAGCTTTTTAACTTCATTGCGAGGACAGAACTCCTCCTTCATGATCTCTTTGACCTGGTCCCAAGTCATAGCAAGAGCAACCTCGGCCCCACGAGTACGCTTTTCTTCATTCCACCAAGTGAGTGCTCGTTTATGGAGAACACTCATGGCGTAACGAACCTTGAAATTGTTGGGGCACTCACTGTTGATGAAGGTATTTTCAATACCCTCAAACCATTGGAGAAGTCCAGTAGCTCCTTCTTCACCGCTGAACTTTGGAGGGTTACAAGAGTTGAAATGCTTGAGGGTGCAAGCTTGGGGTCCATTGCCATTGCCATTGCCATTGCCATTCCCGTTCCCGTTGTTGTGACCATTCCCATTCAATTGGATGACCTGAGCAAGCAAGTTGGGAACCAGAGTTGCGATTTGCTGCGCCATTTGTTGAGAAATGATCGCAGCCAGTTGAGCATCGACCCCATTGTTGTTGTGGTTAGGAACTTGGTCATGGTTGTGGTTATGGTTATCACCACCTTCTTCGTGGTTCTCACCATTGTTGTTGCGAGTGCTGCGACGAGGAGGCATGATCTGTAATAGACACAATGAAATGAATGAGAGTTTATATAAGGAATGTAATCATTTATTCATTAATTAAAACGAATAAACGAAAACGTTGACTTATCAAAGATTCTAAATTCTAATAACATATGAAGACATGCTTTAGCCTATAAGTGAACACTCATCCCGAGAATTCCCAGGTAGGCATCCGGGTCCCTCGTCTGATTGGGATATATGCGCAATGCCAGCCTAGACAGAAGACTCAGAATACAGGCGTTCACCCTTCCAGATTGCACGTGTTCGTTATTAAAATCTAGAACTTCGACGAGATCTCAAGGGGGTTCAGGTTAAACCTGAGGATTTTGTCCTATAAATCTAATGGTGGATCAGGATTGCAGCAGACAATTAAGAGTAGTCACATGTAGGTTTAGGTTTATAAGGTATAGGATAAGGATAGGATTAGGGAAGCAATTAGGGTTACAAGTAGGAGAAGCAAGTACTGTTTTAGTCCCTAAGGTTATAGTCTAGATTATTTCTAATAACCTAATTCCCTATAACCAAGGCTCTGATACCAATCTGTAACACCCCAACCGATGGCGGAAACATCGGGGTGCCACGTATTGATGATTGTTTTCAGTAGCACAAGGTATAACATAATTTTAAATAATTTTATTCAAACATAAATATTCAAAATGTGAAATAATGTCTAAGAATTCAAATACATAACATCAAATAATAACTTCAAAAACTTCAAATAAACTTCAAGATAAATCCTCATGCTAACTCAAGCCTCAGCTTCATTGTTACCTGAAACATGTTAATTTTGAAAGTATTTTGGGTCAACATAAGTTGGTGAGAATTACATAGGTTTTTGATGATAAATGAATAAAATGTTATGCAATTCATGTGTCATGTTAATCTAGCCCATATGTGAGAACATATTAGAAATAAATCGAGTGCATAATCAACCCTGTTGACTGTTATAAAATAATACATACCATACACTTATGGTCCCAATGAATATGTTATGCGATAACAAACACCCACGTAACCTTGGTAGGAGGCACGTATCCGGGTGGGATTGTCAGTCCAATAGATCTATCAATGTATACCGTCGGCTGATCAATGTTAATGATTATGCTAGAATGGTGCTTACTCTAATCATGCTCAAGACAATATGCAACATAGAAAACACATAAACACATTGATGATTGAATTGCAATGAAAAGTGTTATAACATGTTTCACCCCAAAAGTGGTGATAAAAGGGGCTATGTAAACTCACCTTAGCAAATGTTAACTTGTTGAAAAGATATGATAATTGTGTTGCCCAAAGTGATTCCAAATATTACCCTATAATGAGGTAATATATAATAAGTCTAAGTCTATGTAACTAATATGTGTATCCTAGGGTTTCGATTTGGGGATAATCAATTGTTAAATTTAATTTAAAAATGTTAATTAAATAAAGAAAATTGGATAATTAATGAAAAATAGTCTTTTTATAAAGTTTGAATTTTGAATGAGTATAATAAAGTGTTTGAAGCAATAAAATAATTTTTATAAAATTATTTCATTTTAAATAGATTTTTAAATCTATTTATTTATAAATAGCCAATTATTAACTTTAATAATCAAAAATACTAAAATTAAAGAAATCTTATTTTAAAAATCATAATTCTGTTCTAAATGATTAAAAATAATTTGTATAAAATTTTGGTGCAAAAATGATGAAAATTGGATTTATTATGAATTAAATATGATTAAATCTTACAAAAATTGATTAAAAATAATAAATAAATGATTTTACTGAATTAAAAATTATTTCAGTAAAGTTCAACTTTATAAAAAGTTAGGATAATTTTTGGGAAATTTAATAATACTGTTTTGATATATAAATGAATTTTTATAAATAAAATAGTATAAAAATGATTTAATTATTATAAATATTAAATAAAAGAATTTCTGAAAAATAAAAATTGTAAATAACACTTTTATATCAGATTAAGTAATTATAATTTTTTTAGAATTTATAAAATAGTTTAGGTATTTTAAAAAGAATTTTAAAAGATTAAAGGATTAATATATATATATAATTAATTATATTGTAAAAAAAAGAAAAGAAAGGAAAAGAATACCAAAAACTCGGTCAGAGCCGGGACTCGAACCCGGGTGACCCGTGTGGAAGACAAGCATCACAACCACCTGGCCTAGGCCGGTGGTTGTGTTATCTCCTGATTTAAAATAATTAAATACGATATGCAATTCCAGTTTTATCCCCAATTATCGACAACGAACCCTAGATTTTCAATTGAGCAAATCAGACAACTATAGCCCGATTATTGTTAGGGCTAATGTTGTCTGATAGCCGATGAACATAACCCACAATCTTAATCGTACTTACAGTGTGATATGAATGATAACAGTCGGGTCAAGGAGAAAGTCAAACTACGAGCTTGATAGCAACGATCAGGGTATAATTGAAAGAATTGGAGGTGAAGAGAGTGGTATGAGCGAGTTGTTAAGCTACGTAGACCCTCAATTTATACTAAGGGATTAGGGTTAGGGTTAATTAGATAGTTGACTTTCCATAATGTGTAAACGCGTCCAATTGATCATTAGGGCAACGATTGCCGTGTTATTGTTGTGCAATTATGTTATAATGGGCCGGTAATAGCACGAATTTGCCAAAAATAAAACAATTACGCGTTAATTATCCGGATTGCACACCAAGGAATCCCACAGTTGACTTTTCTTGTCAACTGTGAGGATTTGAAGTGTGTATAAGTATAAGGTGCAACCGGGTTTATCACCAAACAGAAAGCCAGCCCAGTTGGTTTGTGCATTGTGTTGGTTTAACCCGGCCTTTGGCGCGGGTTCGAATCCCGGCCAAGGCAGGTTATTTTTTTTGATTAATTATACACTCACACATATATATATAATATTATATATAGCATTAGGGTTCCATAATAACGACAAAAATAATAAATGCGACGATAATTAAGAAAACTTGACGTTTTATTAAATGTCATGCGTAACGTACAAGTATTAAATGCGTAATGTTACAATCTCGGCGAGCTAATTTAAAGCAGCAGCGTTGGTAGTGTATAGGTTAGCCAACGAATGATGGTGGTGGTGGATTGGAGGTGGTGGCTGATGAGTGGTAGTTGTGAAAGGGATGAGAAAGAGTGAGAGTGATACCAGGGTTTGCTCTGTTACAAATTGGGGGAAGTTGAAGAAGGGATGGAAAATTACCGATATGACCTCGTGTGCAAAATGGGATGCTGATAGTGAAGGGTTTGGGTTTAGGCAAAGGGCCTTTGGGTTTTTGAACCCCTTCACTATATATGAGGGGCGAATAGCGGACCCCTTCGCCTAAGGGTGACCCTTTCGCTATCTGCGGCAAGGAAGAAGGATAACAACTATAAATACCATACCTAACATGTTTTCATCATTTTTACAACCCTAACTCACCCCCAAGTGCTCTCTCACAACTCCTAACCTCAATAAACGAGTTTTTGCCCTCAAACCATTGATTCCTAGAATAAACAACTCCTAAATCAATAAACAAGCAAAGATCTAAGGTGTGTGATTCATCTAACCTCTTTTCTATACATTTTGATGATGTTGTGATGAACCCTAAATGTCCGGATCTGATTTTAAAATGTTTTCATCAATAAAAACTATTTTAAACCTTTATAAATTGAATCTAAACACTACAAGGAGTTTTGTTAAAAATAAAGACTTGAATGGTTGACGGTGACCTAAGGATTTGGGGATGTTGCGTTGTTTGTTGTTAGGATGATAATATAATGTTGATATGATTACGGTTGAGGTGTTAGGAGCATGTTTGAATGATGTTTGGGTTGAATATTAGGTTTGTTTAATATATTGTTCATTTCATTTGCATGTCAACGATAGCAAAGAGCCCCAGATGGACCCCTTCGCCCTAACATGACCCCTTGGCCCCTAATTGTGACCCCTTCGTGTAAAATGTGACACCTTCGTATATGTAACACCCCAACCTAGGAGGGCCTGTACAGAATAACAGATTGATACCTTATATTACACAATGCGAGCAAATAACCGAAGAATCATATAAATGACTAATCTTTTATAATATTTGTTTACATTTTATCTTAAATAAATAATGCTACTACTAATGAAATTATCCAATCTCCATTTATGCAAGGCTTGGGTGATCTCTATGGTTTCCTGTTCGTCTTCTGGATCAAACACCGATGTGACTCCATGTCGTAACTATACGTCCTTATAATCCGAGTAGGTACCTGAAACATGCTTAAAATAGGATTTGTCAACAGTAATGTTGGTGAGTTTGTGAGTGTGTTTTAAATGGTTTCCAAAATAAGTTTATCATGTCTAAGATAAGTAGATGAGTTTATATACACAGTAATGGTGATGTACAAGCCATACCTCAAACCTGACACTAGATCTATCTACTACCATCATAGATTTACAAGGCATAATATACGTCATAACGGTCCGTAGACCTCAGTGGACGGTATCCCCAGTCCCGGGTCCACTATGTGTGGGGGATTCCCCAAATAGTACTACTCATATATTAAGTAGCCCAAATACCCTTGGGTTAATGAGTGTCAGTGTAATATGGCAGCTAGGCTTCTTTTCACATAAAATGGTTAACAATGTAATAATATGTTCACCCCAAAGTATTTAAATAGAAAAGGGGGAGGTTCATGAAACTCGCCTGGAAGGCAATGCTCAAATATGAATATGGTAAGCGGGGTGTCTGCTATTGTGTTCCGATATTCTCCTTGTTAGGTCCTATGTTGACAAGTATTGTTAGAATTTTGTTTTTATTTATAAAGGTTTTATGTGGGGGCGAGCTCGTCTGGTTTCTAATAATGCAGTTGTGTGCTCTTTTGTTGTTTCCCACTTCTGATATGTATGTACTAGTGTATATATATATTCTTATGTTGTGTCCTTTGGTTCTATCCGTCCAAAGTTTACTATGTACTTACTCGTCCTAAATGATCTTCCTTTGTCTCCTGTTAGTTAATAATATTCTAATATTCAAATCGTTAGGTAAACATCCTTATGCTATTGTGCGTATAAGTTTATTTATATATCATCGACTCTCTCTTCATGTCACGTTTATATAAGTTTATATATATATATATATATATATATATATATATATATATATATATATATATATATGAAAAGAGTAAAATGAGAACTAGGTTGAGTTGGAAAAAACACAGGAACTCACTTTATAACAACACACTTAATTTAATCAAAAAGAATGTGTGGTTGTAAATTAAAGGATAATAAAATATTGAATGGAATATTTCTTTTTTTGAAAAAGTCAACTTATACTTTTGGTCTCGGTTGGTATAAGCTCATCGAGTTATTGGGATCGCATATACCTCATGTTCGGGTTTCATTTCGTGTTGATCAGCGTTGACACGATTAACTGCTCTGTTGAACATGTTGAGGGATGAACCACCGTAGCTCCGTCGTGTGCAACCTACTCCTCCACCATGCTCCTCCACCTCTTCTTTTCCTTCTTTCCCATCTTTGCTTTTCTCACACCCTCAAATTTCACTTGCAGGATTTTACCACGAGGCGGATAGCACACCAGGATCCAAGTCCAAGGTCACATAAAACAACAACTATACGGGTAAAATAACATTCAAACAACCATGTAGTTTTTAAAAGTTAAACAAAGTACAATGGAAGCAAGTTAAGTTTATAATCCCAAAACAGTTAAGATAGCTTAAAACGGTGTTTAATAAAATACTTGAACAGGATGAGACACTGTGCGACTTAGTGCACCTAGTCATTGCTACTACGTTAGCAACCTGAGAAAACATGATAAGTATGTCAACATATAATGCTGGTGAGTTCACAGGTTTTATGTTTGCCGTAAAACTAAGTGTTTGAAAGCAGGTCCATATAAACCTTACATCTATATCTGATGCTAGTTAGACATCATTACAAATTACTTAAGCGTTATGAACCATTGCTGTCTGATAGTAATAAGTACGCCTCGTTTCCCCGTCACTGGTCATCACCTGGTGACGTAATGTTAGATAGGACAAATATGCACCCGTGCTACCTCCAGTCTGCACGGGTGGGGTTTGTCAAACCTAATAGATCTATTCACACCTTCCTCACTATGTTCCACATATTCGTGGTTCAAACTGTTAGGAGGACTTTAGATGAGTCACTTAGTACACATGTGATATCATGTAGTATATGTGAACTACCGTGTTACTGTTTGCGTAGCATGTTTCCACCCCAACATGAAAACAGTAAAAGGGGTTGTGAAACTCACCTTAGGTTGTGTCTTCTTAATAGAGTTAAAACCTGATGTGTGTGATAGTTCCAATTACCATAAACATATCATAAGACGTTTATAAGTGTTTGACAAATAGTAAGTTGGTCTAATAACCCTTGGTTGTCCAAACCATGACTTTGTATCTTTTCATAAGTTTTTGACTTTAGCACGACCACACAAGACTCGATATCCTGTTAGTGACCGACAATATCAGTTAAATAGTCCAATATAACTTATCACGTAACCATACACGTACAACACGTAAATTTGCATGTTATAAGTCATATCAACATGTTTTACACAAATGGGTTTCATTTTACACGAAGGGTCCATTCTAGGGACGAGGGGGTACAAAATAGGAGAAGAGGAAAGTATGAATGAAGGGGTCTCACAGGGGCGAAGAGGGGAGCCCTTCGCCCCTGCAGACAGGCGAAGGGGTGAGCCCCTCACCCTCTGCAGCTGTTGTACGAAGTGTGTCACACGAAATCCCTCGATTCGATCCAAAAACTTGATGAATCATGGTTAATAAATACCAAACCGATACCTAGCCTATTCCCATAATGATACATCACTTAGCACCTTGTCGAATCAGTTTTCAACCACAAATAGCGAGTTTACCCAAAATGACAAAGATTATGAATATGTCACATTATGCATAGGTTTGATACCATAATAGGCAAATAATAAGATGCCATCATGTAAGCAAGTGTAAATCATCATCAAACTCTGATATCAGCTTCCAAGTAGGATTCTAAATATATCCTAATCATTTTATCATTCATGTCAACTATCAATCATACCAAAAATCTGCAAAATAGCCCTAAACTCATAAAACATCATATTTCAATCAAACATATCCTAAACATGCTTCTAAAACATGGATATTCATCATGATATCATCACATAATTTTCCATAACATCTAATACAAAATCCCAAATTATTTAATCATTATCATCTTTTGAAAACCTTGGTTTGAAAGAAAACACAATAGAAATGTTAGATCTAGTTTAGAATAGGTTTTAGATGGTTTTGTTGATGGAAAACTTTACAAACTCAGATCTGGACATCAAAGGTTCATGAACATAACATCAAAATGGAAGGAAAATGTTTTAGATAGTTATACACCATAGATCTAAGCTTGGTTATGGATTCGGAAGTCAGTGATTTGAGGGCAAAAACTCATGGTACAGAGGTAAGGGTCAAGGGAGAACACTTGGGATCGAATTAAGGTTTTTAAAAATGATGAAAACTTGTCAAAACGAGGTATTTATACCTGGTGGACTACAGGTAGGCGAAGGGGTTCCCTATGGGCGAAGGGGTATGCCCTTCGCCCACTAAACCAGTCGAAGGGGTCCCAAAACCCAATCCTTTTACCTTTGGTCCAATCTCTTTGCCTCCAGCCTCACAATTTGCATCAAAAACACGTATTATCATATAATTTCACATAAACACATATTCTTATGTTACCAATGATCGTATAAGATGTAAGTATCAATATGTTACCTACATTGTATTATTGTTTCACCAACGGACGGGATACAAGACTTGTTGGGTCAAAGAGGATTGACAAGCCAGTCGAACCTTAGTCTAATTCCTCTCTGCATATTTTGCTAATTATGGAAACTACTGAAGAAGAAGAAGAAGAAGAAGAAGACAAGTACTGAAGAAGCTGATACAAGTGCTAAAGAGTAAAGTACTGAAGGTGAACCAGACAAAAAACCTGAAGAACAACTTTGATCACATACTCATCAGAAGTTGTTTGTTCTCCAGCAGTTGCAGTAGAAGCTTCCCACTACCCTTATACTTCAGTAGTTCAGTATTATATTAGTTTTTGTTTACTTTATGTACAAGTTCCAATACTACAGCCTGTTATAGTATTATAGTATTAGTTTTAATATTCCAATGTACGTTTAGTTTTGTCTATAAATAGATGGGTTCACACCATCTATTTTAGACATCTTTTGCAGAATATCATTTCTAATATATGAAAACCATTTGAGCACTTACAAATTTTTTACCATTAAATGTTTGATTCCAATATTAACTCTTATACTGCTTTAGTTCTCTTTGTAGGAGGATCGGTTTTGTCAAAAACGTTTAAGCGATCACACAAGTCTAACAAATCCAGGTGCGGAAACCCTAGATTGTTTACAATATGATACGAATCGAATCAAACACACAAAAGTACCTTTTCAATCAACATTTCTCATTAATAACTTGATTAAGATGTTTACAATTGAGATTACAAGTTTATAAATCAAGATCAGGAAGAACAAAACCTAGATAAAGATTCTAGACTGGACACAAGACTCAAAATGGCAAAAGTTATAAAATTATCAAAAAGTTCAGCTTATATACTAGTCTACATTCGACCTCTCGATGAGGTCGAATGAGCACCTTCGACCTGCACATAAGCTCGAACCAGTCTTCTGTCTTGAATCTCTACCTTCGACCAAAACTGTTTCTTCCTTCGACCATATAACATCCACCTTCGACCTCCCGTTAAACAACAAAACACATATATTCATCAATCCAAAGCACTAGTCGCAATTATGCATCTACAAACTTCCCCTCGACTATTGCTTGGATTGTTGGCGTTGGTAATCGAGCATCTTGTTCATCAGCTTGGTACGCAAATTCGTCTTCTGCTCTTTAGTCATCAGTGGTTCAAATGTTGGTTTTGTTTTCTTCTTCGCTTTCCAAATCTTCACAAACTTTCCCAACTTCTTGTCATAATCACAACCTGCATTGACATCCCATGCAAAACACAAGCATACCACACGATGGTATTTCAGCACTTGTTCACAATCCTTCTCTTCACAATATATAGGATTGTAATACATCATGATAATATCCTCATACGAACAATTTATCAAACGCATGGGGTCAAAGATATGGATCTTCTTATATTCTCCCCTTTTGTCTTTCAGTAACATGACAGCTTCTGCGGTTCTCCAATCGTAGTACCACATGACAAATTCCTTGCTGAAGTGTTGCTGAATCGGCATCAACGGAATATGCTTCAGCACAGTCGGTGGTTTATACTTTAACGTCACCTTGTTCAGCCCAGTTATTTGATCAATCTCTTTGTGAACTATCCTTTTAGGATATTGCGGCCTAAACACGTCCCAACTAGTTCTGCTCTCTCTAGCCATACGATCTGCAAAATAACCAACTGCATAATTGTTCACAGTTGCTCCAGTCATTGTGTGTCGGCAGATATCTCGCACAGCTCAGTAAGGTAGTGTCTTGATGTCATGGAATCTATAAAACTACAAAATTCTTTTCTCCCACTTCACAGCAACACACCTTAACTGTCTCAAATACTTCCACCCAAGAGCTTTTCCTTTAAACAGTTCATTGTGATACTTGTAAAAACTACCCTGAACTTCAGTCTTTGGTCGGTTAGCTTCTTTCTCTTTAAGCTTCCTTAACAAACTCTTCAGATCATCATATTGTTCAACATTTGGTTTCTGATTCTCTGCATTCTTAAACACTTCATCAACGAATGTTTCGCTCTTTTTTTGTGCAAGTTTCTCAGCCTGTTCCAATACATCTTTAGTAAATTTAGGAAATGCATCATCATGTTTATCTTTGAAGTATTCAGGATATTCTTCACTAGTAATATCCTCAATCTCTATATCTATATCTCTATCATCAAAATGAGTTCCAGCTTCTCTTTCAGGAATGTTTGGAATTTGATTATCATTCATCAATTCTTCAAGAGATTTACCAACCTGTTTCGCCAAACCTTCAATAATTTCTTTGGCAACGGCTGCAGAAACTTCACCATCCTCCAGATCAGGATCATTGTACTCTAATTTATTCCTCATATCATCATACTCAAATATCTCTGGAAACTTTCCAGTTAGCTTAATCGTCCAGCCTTTCTGTGTTAACATCTGACGATATAACATCTTGTCATCATCTGATAAAGCTCTAATCTTGTCAGTCCAGAAAATACTATCATCATCAGTATTTTCACCAAGTGCTTTCTTTGAGCTAGATTCACCTGCATCTTTATCAGATTCCCTCTTTTCATACCGATACTTATCCGTATCATCATCATCAGCAGCAGAACTATCATCTCTAGAACCTTCACCAGAACCATCATTATCATCATCTTTCTTTTTCTCAGGAGCATGACCAGCATCCTGATCTAAAACTGTAACAGCCCTGACTGATGTGGCCGGGTCGTCGGGTCGGGTTATCGGAGCTACACAGCGGAATCCAGGGTAATAACAGTCCTTTAGTCTTCCAGGATCCACGTCATCATATCTGTTGGGTTACCTGAACACATGTCAAAAATAGTTTCTGTCAACATAAAGTTGGTGAGGTCGTGTATTTTATAAAGTGAATGGCCAGTTCGTTTATTTATAATTCTTTTATTTAAAATGTTCTTTTATAAACATGCTTTACAATTCTATTTCTGGAGGGGAACATATATTCTATTAATTCGATTATATGTCTATTATTCTGATTATATTCTATGAGTTGCCATTCCTATCTATGGTATCACTCTGCTTGTGATAAATATAATTATTTCTACCCTCTACTCGGGTAAAGCTGGTTCTTGTCCTCTGGTTGGACAAGAAAGGAAATGGCGATACCGTCCAGTACTGTCCTTGTTGTTTCTATTACCCCCTTTATATAACTTTTATTCTAATCATTCTTTTATGTAAAGCATTATTATGTTTTCTTATAGTGACATGTATTTCCCCGAAAACACTTAATAAAACAGTAAAAGTGGGGAGTTCACGATACTCACTTGTCGGCGTTAATCTCTAGCTAATCTTCTTATTACAATTATATGTCATATATATATGGATACGTTTTACGCGTGGGACTTGTTAGATTGTAATATTGGGATATATATCATATATATAATTTATATATATATATAGAATTCAGTATATATTAGATAGTCCTAAACTCGGGGTTTGGGCATTCTAGGCAAAAAGAAATAAAGTTGGCCTTTACAGCTTGGCACGCGAACCTAAAAGAACTCTAGACACGAACTTACCCGAGTCTAGTATATCGTCAATATATCAAATTGTATATATATAAACGTATATATTTTATATATAATTATTATTCTCTTATTGTTATTATCAAGTCCGTACGTTATTCGTATTATATATATATTCGTATAATTCTAATAATATTCCTCGTCTAGCTATTGTACCGGGTTCTATTCCGGGTGTTGACCGAGTCACTGAGTCGACTCGGCGACGACTCGTATCCTTCCAATTCCATGATCGGTACCTCGTAATCAATATAATCACCGTGTTAGTAATAGATTATAAGATCGTGACCGATCAACCAATAGGAAATAGTGACCGAATCTTACCGAACTATTATCGGAACAGAATCGGAAGTTGACCGGAATTTATGTAAAACTGGGTATCGGACCCGTTTTCCGTATTTGGTACCTATAATAATCAACATAGCAATATGTCAATAATCATAACCAATAATACTTGTATCAAGATATATCACGAGTCTTGTTTAGAACAAAAGGATAGTTTCAAGGAAGTTGATCGAGTACCAGACATGAACCGGAGGGCGCGTCGGTATCGAGGGTTACCACAAAACAAAGAGAATAGTTATCGGATACAGATCAAGATCATAAGGATGGTTCACCGGATTATTATTGTATATCAAAAAGGGGTTTCCGTTGACAGTAACCATAACCGGTGACTGTCCGGTTTCGTTATCAAGTATCAACGAGACTGTGAGAGTGGATAACCGGTGACAGTCACCTTAACCGGTGACTGTCTGATTCGCTTAACCGGAACAGAAGCTGAACAAGAGGGGTTATCAGCGGTGACAGTCACCATATCGGTGACTGTCCGGTTAGTTATTCCGGAACAGAGAGCTAAACAAGGTACCGGTTCATTAACTGAAACAGAGGGACGACGAGGATAGGTTATCGGGTTGAGGTTTAGTTCATCAGAAGGAAGAGAGGATAGATCGTGCTTACCTGAGAAGGGTTATCCGGTCACCGGAGAGGGTGACCGGTTGCTGCTGCCGCTGCTTTCACACACCTCCGTGCGTGTTCCTGGGACAATCACATAGAAAGAAGGTCGCCGGAGAGGAAGAGGCGGCAAAAGCCGGCCATGTCTTCCGGTGAGAGCTTCTTATTCAGTGTATTACACACTTGTGTGTGTGTATAAATTGAGCAGAGAGAAAGAATAGCGAGAGATTAGAGAAGAGAGGGGTTTTTATAATAGAATTAAAATAGCGGGTGTTTGGCTACGGGGATAATATCTGGAACTCGCAATGTTTGGTAATAATTATAACGACCGAACAAAAGACGTTGGACAACGAGTTATTAGCAGATAAGGAGCGTTTAACCGAGATAATAAAATCTTAATAATTATTATCTATATATTCGGTTGAAACGGTTGATCGCGAGATTCGAACTTGAATATTTAATTTAGTAATCGGGTGGTCAGGTCCGACCCGACCCGTTTAAGAGACACGTAACACTTCGAGGTGTTACAATCTCCCCCCCTTAGGAAATTTCGTCCCCGAAATTTGAATGATCTTGTCTTTTACATCCTTATTCTATAAGGACGTTACAATTAGAACGAAATACTTGTCGTCGAGACATGATTGGTTCTTATGGTTTGCGAGGAAATCGATCTTGTATCAATCCAATATTAGAAATGTCAATCTGTATGACTACATCTTGATCATATTTCTAATTATGTTTTAACCTTTCTTGCTATAGTCATATTAATTCAGATACATGGATTATCTGTATTATTTCGATATGACTATTAAAGGTTCTCATATTGATACTATATTTCCATCGTTTGATATTCGGATTCATTTACAATGATGGATTCTAGATAGTTCTTAGGAGATAGATACGGAAGTCCCTTCGTTATCACGACTTGAACGGGATCCGAGCTACTACCTCTTTTATTCGAACTTTAGAATTTACCATCATTGTAATTTCGATTCTTAAGGAGTAGGGATAACCTTTGGTAACTATTAGATTATTTCTTACAAATTCTATCCTTTAAGCTCTATCTATATCGATGTAATATAATTGATCTCTAGGTTATCTCTATTTGTGGATATACTTAAGAGGTTTCTTAGATCATTAGACATATCTTATATGGATTCTAAAGGTACCGGAAAAGACTAATTCATTGATAACTGAGATTTCTCTTAAATCATCTATAATAATCTTACTGACTATTTCATTGATGATTGACTGCATTGTATCTAATACATATTATTTGACTTTTCTTAGTGTATTATCGTGAATGAGGTCTTTCACAATTCTACAGTCAATATATGTAACTTTCTCTTTATAGTCTCAGAATCTACTGGTAACAGTCGTCGTTACGATTCTTTTGACTTTAAAATTCTAAGAACAATGCATTATTCAGTCTTTCTCAAAATCATGATTATCATTCGAGATTAATATACTTATTGCATTAACTATTTCTGCAAAATTCTTTCTTAATTCTAGTTCGGGATTCGTTGACACTCTCGATAAAATATTCTTTATAATTACTTTTCGTAAAATATTCTTCGTAAAATTCTAGTTGTTCTTCTTAAGACTTATATTTTTTTTCTGATAATTTCTTTTTATATATATTCTTATTCTGATAATTATATTTCTTGGCATATCGGATGCCTTTCTAATTTTCAGACATATCGGATGTCTTTTCAATTTATAGTTCTTCTTATTTTTCGACTTATATTCTTTTATTTATCTATTCATATTCTTTTATATCCAAGCAAATACTGATAATATCTATAGTATATACTATAAATTCAGTATTTCTATAATGTATGTTTGCTTGGAATAATTCCTTTATATTTAGGTATTCGATTGAAGTTTATATTTTCAGTGTCTGAAAACACTTTCCGATAAACTTATATATAGGCAATCTATCATAAATTCTTAATCCAACTTATTATAAGCGAGGCTTATTCCATTTGGATCTTCATATAGATAGTTCTTGCCAGAACAGTGATTTCTTAAATGATCTCTCGCAGCCTTTAACCCGGAACGGGAATTCCGTTATTCCTTGGCCAGAGAGTTTTACTGGAAAAATGAGCATAATTTTATTCATTTTTCGTTTTCATTTTGATTATACCTTGCGAATCTCTACGCGATTCCGCTTGGTATTTAATTCTTTTAATAATTCGTTGGATTCTGCTAATTCTGGTTTCCGAATCCATATATATTTTTATCTGTTATATTCTTAAGAATTTAACAATTCTTCTATGACTTCGTAAATTTCAAACTTGGTATCACTTGACCGTTTTACCAATTTGATTGTATTATAACTCACGTGAGTTTCTATACGAAGTGACTGCGAAGATTTGTTCATAGTAGTATATATCCTCATAAAGAATCCTGTGACTTAGTGGCAAATGTCCGGATATACCTTCTGTAAGGGTCCGAATATCCTTCGCCACAGGGATTGCACATAGGACATATAACTATCTTTGGTTGGCAATTAAAAATCAATAAAATGATTTCTTTGATTCATAGAATTTAACCGAGCGATGGTTTTTATTCTGCGAATCTATTCCTAGTCGTATTTCACAAAGAAATTTCAACTGTATTGCCAATGATATGGTCGTATTCTCCATATACGATACGCTGATAATTCAGATTCATATTTCTTCTTATTATTTATTTTCTTATTATTTCTCTTAATATGTTCGTGACTCAAACATACTGTGATCTTGATAAATTCCTACTCGAATGTTCCTGTGCCTGTGGCATTCGTAATTATGTTTGCAACCATAATTACTATTCCACCTCACCTAACATTCCAGTATTTGTTTATTTTAATCACAATAGGTATGTGTCCCTTACATATTATTTCGATATTCTGTTCTTTATTTTCTCTTGAGTTTGAAATTATATTATTTTTGGAAGAAAACATGTTGATCTGAGTCTAACGAAATAGACTATCAATCGTTCAAGGATTTGTTCGTGTCAGAAGATATTCAATATAACAATCCAATCTTTTTAATATCCCTGACTTGTTCGAATCATAGGATTAAGATGGTAGTTATATTTCCGTATAGTCGAGCGAATAGGAATTCGATTTCTTTAGATAGAGTCCAATTAGTTTCGTCGCATGAATTCGAGATAATAATATTTCCGTGCGAAATATTATTTAACTTTGGGAAGGATCGATGATAATACTCATCGGGAATTTTCATTTATATACAAAGATAGATTTGTAATATATAATAATCATTGTTATATCGAGATAAAATATCAAAGAAATTATACAATCGAATATAATTACAAAATCGTGTCGAAAATACTTTTAACTTATATACGGATATAGATTTGATTAAAGATTGTTTATGAAAGTGATACTGGTTTGAGTTTCATAATAATATTCGTTTTCAAGAATAAACTTAACGATTCAGAAGAATCATGGTAAAAACTTTCTTAATATCAAAATTCTTAAATTTATAATAACAAATTTCTTATTACCGATTGATAAAACAAAATAGATTTCTCAAAATATTGATATCAAAACCTTAAGGTTAAACGGATAAATTTGGATAAAACCTGAGATAGATTCTGGGGTGTTTCGGAAATTATCAATACTAAAAAAAAAATAAGTTATAATATTAACAGGTTTTCTTAATTTTATAAATTAAATAAATTGTTCATTTAAAATTTTGAGCGGAGGATATTTATATATTTTTACTTAAAACTGAAATACTGTAAAAATAGTAATAAATTCAATAAACTTCAAAATTATACTGAAAAGATTTTAAAACCTTTTAAATAATCGGGAAATATATTTAATCTTTAATTAAATAATTGAAATAAATTCTTTAGAAACACAATATTTATATGTTTCTAGCATATCAGATTTTATAAAATTTCGGAAATTATGATGTGAAAATAATATTTCTGGAAACTCGAGCATAGGAATGTTCAAGTTGGAGCGTAATATTCGTATTCTGTTTATAATTATTGGAATAACCGGGAGGTTAACGATCTGAATAATTATCAAGACTGAAATTTCGGAGAGATGCGACGAATGATTATAATCAACGAGTTTTTCTAGAGAGTGAAATACGATTTCAAAACTCTCGTACAAGTCGATTGAATTATCGAAGGATACTTTTGTAATTTTTATATCTATATATATATATATACTTCTAAAATTTCTGTCATTTCTTATTTATATCGGAATTTATTTTCTGATTTCTTTTAATATATCTGGTTTCTGTTCTGTATTCGTTCTTATTTCATATGGCCTTAATATCCTGTAAGATTTCCCAGAAATTAATGTGCATATAAATTCACAACTGTGTACAGAATTGTCAATTTATCCCACATAATCATTCTAGTAATATCCTGTGGCGGATTCGTTTTAATTTCTAGTATACGGTTATGGTTCTCACCAACTTTATAATGGTTTGACATTTAGGTACCCAAAAATTTACTCGCCTATTATTTTCTCTTAATATTTCTAATATCTTAATTATTTTTCTAAGCAACATTTCTTTTTAGAAAAATATTCTGGTAGATCCCGGATGACTAAAGACTTCAAAACTGTTATTAGCGCCGCTCTGATACCAACTGTAACAACCATGGATGATGTGGCCGGGTCGTCGGGTCGGGTTATCGGAGCTACACAGCGGAATCCAGGGTAATAACAGTCCTTTAGTCTTCCAGGATCCACGTCATCATATCTGTTGGGTTACCTGAACACATGTCAAAAATAGTTTCTGTCAACATAAAGTTGGTGAGGTCGTGTATTTTATAAAGTGAATGGCCAGTTCGTTTATTTATAATTCTTTTATTTAAAATGTTCTTTTATAAACATGCTTTACAATTCTATTTCTGGAGGGGAACATATATTCTATTAATTCGATTATATGTCTATTATTCCGATTATATTCTATGAGTTGCCATTCCTATCTATGGTATCACTCTGCTTGTGATAAATATAATTATTTCTACCCTCTACTCGGGTAAAGCTGGTTCTTGTCCTCTGGTTGGACAAGAAAGGAAATGGCGATACCGTCCAGTACTGTCCTTGTTGTTTCTATTACCCCCTTTATATAACTTTTATTCTAATCATTCTTTTATGTAAAGCATTATTATGTTTTCTTATAGTGACATGTATTTCCCCGAAAACACTTAATAAAACAGTAAAAGTGAGGAGTTCACGATACTCACTTGTTGGCGTTAATCTCTAGCTAATCTTCTTATTACAATTATATGTCATATATATATATGGATACGTTTTACGCGTGGGACTTGTTAGATTGTAATATTGGGATATATATCATATATATAATTTATATATATATAGAATTCAGTATATATTAGATAGTCCTAAACTCGGGGTTTGGGCATTCTAGGCAAAAAGAAATAAAGCTGGCCTTTACAGCTTGGCACGCGAACCTAAAAGAACTCTAGACACGAACTTACCCGAGTCTAGTATATCGTCAATATATCAAATTGTATATATATAAACGTATATATTTTATATATAATTATTATTCTCTTATTCTTATTATCAAGTCCGTACGTTATTCGTATTATATATATATATATTCGTATAATTCTAATAATATTCCTCGTCTAGCTATTGTACCGGGTTCTATTCCGGGTGTTGACCGAGTCACTGAGTCGACTCGGCGACGACTCGTATCCTTCCAATTCCATGATCGGTACCTCGTAATCAATATAATCACCGTGTTAGTAATAGATTATAAGATCGTGACCGATCAACCAATAGGAAATAGTGACCGAATCTTACCGAACTATTATCGGAACATAATCGGAAGTTGACCGGAATTTATGTAAAACTGGGTATCGGACCCGTTTTCCGTATTTGGTACCTATAATAATCAACATAGCAATATGTCAATAATCATAACCAATAATACTTGTATCAAGATATATCACGAGTCTTGTTTAGAACAAAAGGATAGTTTCAAGGAAGTTGATCGAGTACCAGACATGAACCGGAGGGCGCGTCGGTATCGAGGGTTACCACAAAACAAAGAGAATAGTTATCGGATACAGATCAAGATCATAAGGATGGTTCACCGGATTATTATTGTATATCAAAAAGGGGTTTCTGTTGACAGTCACCATAACCGGTGACTGTCCGGTTTCGTTATCAAGTATCAACGAGACTGTGAGAGTGGATAACCGGTGACAGTCACCTTAACCGGTGACTGTCTGATTCGCTTAACCGGAACAGAAGCTGAACAAGAGGGGTTATCAGCGGTGACAGTCACCATATCGGTGACTGTCCGGTTAGTTATTCCGGAACAGAGAGCTAAACAAGGTACCGGTTCATTAACTGAAACAGAGGGACAACGAGGAAAGGTTATCGGGTTGAGGTTTAGTTCATCAGAAGGAAGAGAGGATAGATCGTGCTTACCTGAGAAGGGTTATCCGGTCACCGGAGAGGGTGACCGGTTGCTGCTGCCGCTGCTTTCACACACCTTCGTGTGTGTTCCTGGGACAATCACATAGAAAGAAGGTCGCCGGAGAGGAAGAGGCGGCAAAAGCCGGCCATGTCTTCCGGTGAGAGCTTCTTATTCAGTGTATTACACACTTGTGTGTGTATAAATTGAGCAGAGAGAAAGAATAGCGAGAGATTAGAGAAGAGAGGGGTTTTTATAATAGAATTAAAATAGCGGGTGTTTGGCTACGGGGATAATATCTGGAACTCGCAATGTTTGGTAATAATTATAACGATCGAACAAAAGATGTTGGACAACGAGTTATTAGCAGATAAGGAGCGTTTAACCGAGATAATAAAATCTTAATAATTATTATCTATATATTCGGTTGAAACGGTTGATCGCGAGATTCGAACTTGAATATTTAATTTAGTAATCGGGTGGTCAGGTCCGACCCGACCCGTTTAAGAGACACGTAACACTTCGAGGTGTTACAAAATCCTCATCATCGTCTTCATCCTCATCTTTAGACTCTGATGGTTCAAAATCAACTTGTTCTTCTTCAGGTTCATTATCCTCTTCTCCAGCTTTCAATTGTGGGGCTTTCTCATATAATTCATCAATAAGTCTCCTCATACTCTTATTGTTCGTTCTCATCTTCTTGTTCTCAAGCCTCATAGTAATTATTCTTCTTGTATTTCTCTGTTTATGCAATAACAAAGTCTGATTTTCTTCCTAAAGTTGTTTAATCTTCGCTTTCAATGCTTCTTGATTTTCTTGAGAAGACACAACAACCTCTAACATCTTCTTGTCATTCGCTCTCAGCTGTTCTATCTCCTGCTGTTGCTGGTTAATCAACTTCATCATATCAGCAAACTTCTGATTAACTGCATCCATCACATTGCTAGACACGGTAACCTGATGTGTAGAAGCCTCAGCAATAGGAGATTTCTTCTTCTTAAACTTATTCAACACACTTTCCAAAGTAGCTTCAAAATCTGCAGAAGGATTCACCGATGTATTTGCAGCAGATTTCTTTGATTTCTTCGCTACTGGGATGTCACAGGTGTAGCAGCTTTAGAACTACCAATATCAGGAACTTTCTTTCCTGCAACTAAAATCTCAATCTCCTTGTCTCTCTTCTGTTTAGGATTAGTCTTCTTAGCCATTGACTTGAACTTCGGCTTAAGAATCTTTTCACAAGCAACTAGAGATCCAACAAAATCTAAATTCTCCGGTCCAAGTTCTCCTTCTTCAACAACTATCGGACTCTTTTGTTGTTGTTCTTCTATCGTCTTGTTCAGACTTTCAATCTCACCAGCCTCGGTGGCCTTGGGCTTGGTGGTCTTGACTGTTTCAGCGCCTGAATCCCGCTCTTCATTGTCTTGAGTCTCTTCAGAATCAGCAGACTCCTCATCAATCAACAATGTCTTGGTTTTACCAGACTTTTGCTTTCTAGCCATGGTTTTATGTCTCTTAGGTGCGGCTTCTTCAACTACTTTAGCCTTTCCTTTTCCAGACTTTGCACCTTTATTGATAACCTGTCTCTTTCTTTTTGCTTCAGGATCAACAGCATGTAAAGGATTATCAGCATCAGATTCACTACCATCATTCCTTGCCTTGTTCTCACCTGGATCATTATAACCTGGATTAATTAAGTGACCAAATAGATTCTTGTGAGGTGGTCTCTCGTTCTCTGGAACACCCTTATACGCTTTCATTCTGCTTAGCGTACTTAAATTCATATGATGTTGAACCAAAACTTGTGTCGGATCTTTCCTCAATTTAGAATACTTCTTATCAAAAATCATCTGCAAAAAACTTGAGTACATCAGAAACTTATCAACCTTCAACCCTTTCAACACTTCAAGCATATGATCAAATATCATTCCAGACACGTTAAATGGTTTGTTCAAACTCAAAGCAACCAATAACGAACTTATACTGTTCCTCATCACGTCATATCCACCACGAACTGGTCCGAAAACATGTAGAATCACATGTGCCAGATACTTGAATTGTGGACACAGCTTCGCTTTGTGCAATAGACCATCAATGATAGGGCCGTTGTATTTCATACTGAGAAAACATAGTCTCTGATCAATCCATGATAGCTTCCCCGGATCTGTAGGAGAATCTCTCAGAATAAGTGCTTCCCGAATATCTTGTTCAATAACTAACACTAATTCTCCATGAATCTTGCTTCTGATAGCCGTCTTGTTCTCCCAAAAGTCTATAACAGCGTTCTCTCAGAATTCTACTTGATGATCTCTGTAAATAGAAACCGGAGTAGCAATGGCATACAAAACTCTGCAGCGTCTTAGGAACTCAACAATCCCAGCGAAGGCTTCATGTTGTTTCACCTCGCCTATATATGCACAGCAGTTATGATCAGCTTCAAAAATCAACTCCTTCGGTTTCTCTGGTTCTGCAGTCTGTTTCTCTGGATTCTGTTGTTGTTCAGCCAATTTGAAATCTGCAAAACAAAAATGTGAAAATTCGTTAAAATAGGATAAAATTTTAAATTTGATCAAAAGGTCTTCCTTCGACCCCAACGTGGGTTCGAATGAAAGATTTAAGAGGTTCGAATGTGGAATTTTGGTTTAAATGTGGAAAAATGTTTGTAAAATTGTTCATTCGACCAAAAACCTACCTTCGACCGTTTTCAGCTACATTCGACCCTTTGAATTTGGTCGAATGTACCTGTTCTTAACCAGAAATTATCAAAATCAATTTCAGTCCGTTTAAACATCAAACTTTTGTTTGAATACCATCTAATATGGCCGATTATCATCCCTAACAATCAATTTCAATTATCAATCAGTTTTCGTTGGTTTTTTAGTCAAAATCTAGGTTTAATAGGTTTTAAACAATCGATTAGGTTGAGTAAGTTGTTATTAGTCTAGATTTTGGTTTATTTTCCCCCTAAAACTAACGATAACTGGATTGCCAACATCAATTGTATCAAAATAACACAAGTTCATGTCCAATTTGATAAATAAGGGTTCCAGGAACAAAAATGATTATTGTAAACTGATTATCCATGGATTACCTGAGAAATTAGTATCAAAATGATCAGAAATGTCTTAGGAACACAATGGTATAATCTAGAAATCAAGATGAAAATTCCCTCCCCAAATCAGAATTTTAAACAAAAAATCAGAATGAAGGTTCGAATGAGAAACTAGTATATATAGGAACCTACCTTCGACCTATATTAGGGTTCGAAGGAGAAACTTTAGCTTCCTTCGACCCTACTGAAAGGCTCAAATGAAAAACTAAAGGGCTCGAATGAAAGATTTTCATGGGAACACTCTCCTTCGACCTTTTTAAGAGGTTCGAATGTAGCTACATTTGTACCTTCGACCCATCGAAGGGGCGAATGAACAAATGGAAAATCTGAAATTTTTACCAAATCTCAAAATCGAATCCTGTTTAAACATTTTCAAACTTTTTCACTTTCAAACATTCATCATTTTGCATTTAAAAGTCACAAAACTCAAATGGTCAGTCAAACTTTAGAAAATAACCATCAATCACCATCGGTTATCAAAAACAAATTAGAAATGTAAAATCTGAAATTTTTGTTAAAACACACCTAAAATCTTTTTGAGTTTTTGATATTTTGACAATAGAATGTAAAATGCAGATATGTAAACACAAAGCAGTAAATGTTTTGTGATTTCCGGTAAGAGGATCATATCAGTTATTGAGAATTCTGATCACACCATTGATCTTTAGTGTTTATTATCATTAAAGACAATGTGTGATCTGGCAACTGCTAATATTGTTATCCACATAAGCTCACATGCAGACTATTGTAAAATGCTTTAGACTGATACGATTATGTATAATATAAACTAAATTTTCTGTGGTTCCCACGCACACGACATACTCCCGTATCAAGGAATTTTGTACAAAGACTCATTGTAACGCGTGATTATGCTTTCGTTATCTGTAATTTACAAGGTATTAAGGCACAGAGGTGTACAGGTCAGCAAGATCCTGGACGTCAGTGCTAAGAGCTTTCTTTTCATCACGGAGGACATCAATCTCACGCTTCAGCAAAATAATATCATTTTCTAGCCCCGACACCCGGGAAGATTGAACCAACACCTCGTCTTCTTTTTGGGCCAAGTCCGCACGCGCAGCGGCGGTATCGGACCTCTCCTTCTCTAACTCAAGCTCCTTTGCTTCTAAGACAGCTTTAAGACGGTCAACCTCACTCTCCAAACCCCGCGCACGGTCCCGCTCTTTGGAAATAACTTGATTCGTAGCTTCACAAGAGGCTTTCCATTCCTGGAAAGACTTGGCATGACGCTCCTCAGCGGACTTCGCCTGCGTCAAAGCATCTGACAAAGCTTTAGACTGGGCTACACAATCCTTGTTGTGCTTGTCGAGCACATTCTTGAATGCCGCTTTGCGCGCCGCTAATTCCTGTTCAGCCTGCATCAATTCCTGATACCCGCGCCGCACCTCACTCAAGGTAGCGGCAGCCATGGCCAGGCCAGCGGCACCATCTTGGAGAAGCGCCAGGCGGTCCCGTTTAGCAGCATACGCTCGTTCGGCAGGAGGTATGGAACCCGATAACCATTCCTCGCAGGTATCTATCTGGAAAAAGCGGCCATCTTCGCGCACAGACCAGTCAGGCCTGTAAATTGGCCCGGTAGCGACATCCAGTCTAAGTCCGCTGGAGGCTATCCCTGTTGTATCAGCCTTTTTAGGATTACCGCTGCTAGAGGGCATGGTTTCTTTCACTGACCCACCGCCATCGCTGCCACCCGCTGACCCGCCACCAGAGGATAAGTCAACATACCCCGTATTCTCAAACGCACCACTCGAAAAACCAGGGTCGTGCGGATGCTCCACACCACTTGGTGACTTAGCTTGCAACCCCATGCCCCCATCATCACTAACCTTAACACTTTTTCCTTTCTCCTGCTCCTTTCGTCTTGTTTCCGCCGTTAGTTTAGCTTGTTGTAGCTCAGCCTCACGAGCTTCCTCGGCTTTCCTTTCCTCAGCCGTCAGAGCATCCCCTTGCGGCGAAAGCTGTCGACTCGCCTCGGTCTCAGTTGGCCGTTCGCCATCTCCACCTTGTGTCGGGGCAATGGGCGGCGTAGGCCCAGCAGACCGCGAGCCAGATACTTCGGACAACTTAGGCCCGCCAGGGAAAAGCAAGGACGCACCTACAAGAACACAAACATGAGAAAGGGAATACAAGAGTAAAGAGACAGGGTGATAACGAGGCTATACCTGGATGGACTTCCTTCACAATCTTAGAAGCCAAGCGAGGCCGCTTATGGGACACATCCAACCGAACTTTCAAGTTGGACGCCGAAGAATCCCCTTCAGGCACTTTCCGCTTGCCAGCATCCGCCATGGCTCAGAGGATAAAGCCAAAAGCAGACACGTGGCGATAGCATGTATAATCGTACAACATGGTACGAGCCAATCAGGGTCCAACGACGTGTGGCAAGGAGCATGTTGCACGATCGGCCAGCAGGAGAATCACACGTGTCCAAGATCAGACCCGCAGGAGACAAACAGTACGTCTCCTGTACGTGCCAACCAATAAGAATGCATGGGACCACCTAAGCAAGGATCTCCACTAACGAAGGCCTACAGAGGGGACAATAGTACACTCGACGGCCAATCATATTCGACCAGACCTGTAACCAATCACAAGATGCCACGTCAGAGAAAACGGTACGATCGTCCTCTATGATTTCTTACCTATCACGTATTATATCTTGTTGGGCCTAATCCTGGGCCGATGTGGAGGCAAGCCCTTAACTGGGCCTCAACCCACTGGGTAAGTTAAGGGTGAATGTCGAGGCCCGTGTGGAACCTATTTAAGGAGCACTTCGTCTCCTTGAATAAGCCATTCAGAAACCCCTGAAGAACACACTAGTGCCGACCACGTTTTTGTGTCTGCTAAGTAGAATCCTCTGGATTCGAGGCAGTCGCCCCACATCGAAGATTGTGTTTTTCAGGTTACCACCATCAAGGAGTCATTCGTTCTATTGAAGGATCTTACTTGTGGAAGCTGGTCTGCCTATTCTTCATAGAGGTGGACATTTGTTTCTTCACTTACCTCTTTCTTTTTATTTTTTTACCGTCGTTTTTTCTAACTTCTTTTGTTTTTCTTTTTTAACTTCATTTTTGCTTTTGTTGTTTATCTTAGGGGTTGTTTGGTAGCCTCTGAATGGCTATTAAGAGGCTACATCTGAATGATTTATAGTCTCTTAATGGTTAAGATGTAATCTTAAGTGTGAACAGTTATGAGGTAACATCTTAACAGTTGCCTCTTAACCATTCAGACTTCAGGTTACCTCTTAACCATTAAGATGCTACGGACCATTAAGAGGTAGCCTCTAAATGGTCATTAAGAGGCTACCAAACAGCCCCTTAATGTGTTATTCTATTACTAGTTTATACCCCGGGAGCGTCCCGGGTTGAGAAATCTAAGTAAAGTGAATAAGATTAGAAGTATCTAAAATATAAAAATGGAATCTGCCAATATATGATTAATAAATATTATTATTATTATTATTATTATTATTATTATTATTATTATTATTATTTTAAACAAATCTCTGTCATAAGTTATCATATTCTAATATAAAAAAAAGGGTAATTGGGTCGGGTATCACCTAATCCCAGGCCCGACCCAAACCCACAATTTTTTTAAAGTAATTCAAAACCTGACACAATACCTCTCTAGTTACAAAAAATAGTCATTTTTTTCTCCGTTTTTTACATAGCAATATGGTACTCGTTGGAAAGATAATAAAACGTTCGTTAATTTGGTGTAATTTTTTTCTTTAAAAAATCTCGTATATAAAAGATATTAACGTTTAAAAGTTAGGAGAGGAAACATAAGAGAGAAAATAATAAAGTTTTAATATTTATATTTAGTAGATTAGTTATTTAATAGATTATGTTAAATCATATTTAAACCATATTTATTCCCTTTTTTTAATTGGTCTAGAGTTACCACATCACATCCTATGTGGCATCTTTTAAAAAAGAGATTGCATAATATTATGACATGTCATTAAAAATGTTTTGGTTTATTATAGATAATAAGAATAATATAGATATAGATATAGATATAGATTATTCGTCTAGTACTTAGTGCATCACTATGAGAATACTGTAACGAATCAAGATGATACCAATTGAGCCATTGGGGTTGGTGGCCCAATGGTAGAAGCAAAGCTTCTAGAAACACCCAAAGGGGAGGTCATGGGTTCAAGTCCCACAAGAAGAAGAAATTTGCCGTTCAAAAAAAAAGATGATACCAATTGAAATTCTTTGAGTAATAAACTAAAACAATACCACCAGAATCGGATAGAAGAAATACCCCGCAAAGCAAAGCAAAGCATGGGCTTACTACGACATACAATAAATGCATAAAACTTTGAAATGGAACCCGTTTTGTAGTAAAAGGCCAACCCAAAATGATGGTAATAAGGCCCATTAAAGTTAAAACCATTGGGAAGGAAGTCTAATACCCGGAAACTCTTTTTCCCCCTTTTAAAAGCACCTTTGCAGAATTAGGGTTTTAGAAGGCAGCTGAAAGCATTTGTTCAAGAAACTACCATTAATCCATCATCATCATCATCGAAGAAGAAGAAGAAGACAATGATCTACGACGTCAACTCTCCGTTGTTCCGTTCCTTCCTCAGTCAGAAGGGTGGCTCATCTGATAAAAGGTACCATTCGTCACATCAAACGGTTTATTTCAATTCATTCTACCACAAATTGTTATTTAATTGATTAGATCTTATTTTATTTTTGTTTCAATTTTTTCTATGATAGAGCCTTGAATGTTATTCTCGATGCTTAATTGTTTGAATTAGGATAGCAGTGTGCCCTGATAACTGAAAAAAATTATTTTTCAGATTGCTGATCAGTTTTTGCTATACTTTTTAGTTTTCATTGTAAACGCATTATAATCACAGTTATGATTTTAGGATAGTTCATAGCTTGGTTTAAGAAAGGCGCCGTGAGGCCCACGTAAAAAGCGCCTCATGTGCTTCTAGGTTAAAAGTTGGTTGAAGTTAGGGTTTGGTAGAAAATATTGTGTACATACAACCGAAGGAATGAATAAGTGCGTTTGGTATATACGTGCGTTTGTATTGTTGCTTTGTAATTTTGTGTCTAATTTGGTGTTAACTTTTACTTATAGGAAAACTGAGGAGCAAAGGCCTAAGGAACACAAGCCAAAAGCTAATGAGAACAAGCCTGTTATGAATGAGTAATGATCTTTTGAAATACGCACATGTAAGGAGTCAGTTGTTTTCTTTTATTTCATTCATGGGGTATGATAGCAGCTGTTATGAAGTCATCGTCATATTTGGACTCTTGTTTGTATTGATTTTTGTTATGTAACGTTGGTGAACTTTACTAAAAGTGTTTCTGTCCCCTGGAATGACGAAAGCGCGTAATGGTTTTGTTTATGTATGTGCTGTTGGATTTAAAATCTGAATGGTGATAGGCTCGCGAGCTTAGTGATGAAACTCCGTCGAGTTTATGTAGCTCAGAAGTAATTATAAACTGATACCACTACTGAAATTCGTATCATTTTCAACTTCAATCAATTTGATGATAGAATATATTTTGAGATGCCCTGAATTTGTACTCAGTGAATCAACGGCAAGTAGTTTACATAAACTTGGATTCCATTCAGATTCTCTTTGCATACACATTTTAGCTACCTTAAATTCTGAAGATAAATCAAGTCTACGCAGGAAATGGTAATCTTTAAAATATCAAGTTCGCTTAATTTTGGACTTTGTGAAAATCTTACCTTTTGTTTCTCACATAATCAACCAGTTTGCCACTATTCTATTCCATCTGTTGCTTCAGCCCCGTAGATCTGTCAAGACATATACGATCACATCACAAACAAGATTGAATATGATGAAACTAAGAACAAAGCTTGATGGTTTACCCACATTCACATATATCGGTAGAGCATACGAGCCAAGCAAAAGATGTGTCACCGTTTGCCTTGTTTAGAAGTAGAAGATTCTACCTGGGGCAAAACTTCGGAGTGAAAAGTAGGGGTTTTAAAAAAATCCGAATCCGAATTCGAATCTGAGATAATCCGATTTTCGGATATCTGAAAATCGGACCTCTTAGTTTTAAGTAAGCGGAACCATTCCGTTTTGGTTCTTCTCCACATTCTTACCGGGCTATCCAGGGATTTTCCTATGATTTTAGAAACTGAAATTTCGGATATAGAAGGATCTCCTTATTTCTGAATAGATTATAGCATCATTTTCTTTCAAAGATATTAAATCACCTTGGGAAACTTGAAAAGAAGTAATGCTGACTATTACATTATTCACACAAAGCCTTTGATGACTTATCGGCTGCCTTGCTTGAGGAAGAATTTCACTAAAATGGAGACGAACCGGAATAACGCCCGATCTTGTTTTTGGATTGAGTGGAAAAGAGCGAAAATCGGATTATCCAAAATTTCGAATTCGGATCCTGATTTTGAAAATTTTCGGATAATCGCATTATCTGAATCCGAATATTAAAAAAATATATAAATATATAATATTATATACACTACATAACACAATAAACAATCCTAAATCCCTAATCCTCCTAACCCTAAGTCCATACTCCTCGAATCCATACCAGCTGCTCCCTCTTCTCTTCTCTATAACAGCACCCATCCACCACGTCTCCGACCTCCATAGCCCCCGTCCACCAAACGGTAAGTTTTTTTTTTTTACATTTTTTTTGTTCCAATTTCGTTTATCTAACTTCGATTTTTGTTTTTTTTTAACAGGTTGACGTTTTAGACATAAAGAATAACGTTTTTTTATTATTTTTTTATTTTTTTTAAGTTTCGGATCCTAATATTAACTATCCAAAATTTTGGATTATCCGAATTTGAACACCCCTAGTGAAAAAGCATTATTTGTTTACCTTGAGCAAGCAAAATTTGGCTAGGATAGTTAACTTTATAATTATTTTTAATAGTGATGTGACCTTTCTGACATGTTGTAACTCAAGGGCATTTCTGTGTAAACGCCTAGTCAAGACATATTACGATGTGTTAAGTGTTTGAAGAAACAATAAGTATCTCGGAGATTATCACTAAACTGATAATAAACCGATACCACTACTGAAATTCGTATCATTTTCAACTTCAATCAATTTGGTGATAGAATATATTTTGAGATGCCCTGAATTTGTACTCAGTGAATCAACGGCAAGTAGTCACTCATTTAGTTTGTTAGGTATAGTTTACATAAACTTGGATTCCATTCAGATTCTCTTTGCATACACATTTTAGCTACCTTAAATTCTGAAGATAAATCAAGTGTACGCAGGAAATGGTAATCTTTAAAATATCAAGTTCGCTTAATTTTGGACTTTGTGAAAATCTTACCTTTTGTTTCTCACATAATCAACCAGTTTGCCACTATTCTATTCCATCCGTTGCTTCAGCCCCGTAGATCTATCAAGACATATACGATCACATCACAAACAAGATTGAATATGATGAAACTAAGAACAAAGCTTGATGGTTTACCCACATCCACATATATCGGTAGAGCATACGAGCCAAGCAAAAGATGTGTCACCGTTTGCCTTGTTTAGAAGTAGAAGATTCTACCTGGGGCAAAACTTCGGAGTGAAAAGTAGGGGTTTTAAAAAAATCCGAATCCGAATTCGAATCCGAGATAATCCGATTTTCGGATATCTGAAAATCGGACCTCTTAGTTTTAAGTAAGCGGAACCATTCCGTTTTGGTTCTTCTCCACATTCTTACCGGGCTATCCAGGGATTTTCCTATGATTTTAGAAACTGAAATTTCGGATATAGAAGGATCTCCTTATTTCTGAATAGATTATAGCATCATTTTCTTTCAAAGATATTAAATCACCTTGGGAAACTTGAAAAGAAGTAATGCTGACTATTACATTATTCACACAAAGCCTTTGATGACTTATCGACTGCCTTGCTTGAGGAAGAATTTCACTAAAATGGAGACGAACCGGAATAACGCCCGATCTTGTTTTTGGATTGAGTGGAAAAGAGCGAAAATTGGATTATCCAAAATTTCGAATTCGGATCCTGATTTTGAAAATTTTCGGATAATCGGATTATCTGAATCCGAATATTAAAAAAATATATAAATATATAATATTATATACACTACATAACACAATAAACAATCCTAAATCCCTAATCCTCCTAACCCTAAGTCCATACTCCTCCAATCCATACCAGCTGCTCCCTCTTCTCTTCTCTATAACAGCACCCATCCACCTCGTCTCCGACCTCCATAGCCCCCGTCCACCAAACGGTAAGTTTTTTTTTTTTACATTTTTTTTGTTCCAATTTCGTTTATCTAACTTCGATTTTTGTTTTTTTTAACAGGTTGACGTTTTAGACATAAAGAATAACGTTTTTTTATTATTTTTTTATCTTTTTTAAGTTTCGGATCCTAATATTAACTATCCAAAATTTTGGATTATCCGAATTTGAACACCCCTAGTGAAAAGCATTATTTGTTTACCTTGAGCAAGCAAAATTTGGCTAGGATAGTTAACTTTATAATTATTTTTAATAGTGATGTGACCTTTCTGACATGTTGTAACTCAAGGGCATTTCTGTGTAAACGCCTAGTCAAGACATATTACGATGTGTTAAGTGTTTGAAGAAACAATAAGTATCTCGAAGATTATCACTAAACTGATAATAAACTGATACCACTACTGAAATTCGTATCATTTTCAACTTCAATCAATTTGGTGATAGAATATATTTTGAGATGCCCTGAATTTGTACTCAGTGAATCAACGGCAAGTAGTCACTCATTTAGTTTGTTAGGTATAGTTTACATAAACTTGGATTCCATTCAGATTCTCTTTGCATACACATTTTAGCTACCTTAAATTCTGAAGATAAATCAAGTGTACGCAGGAAATGGTAATCTTTAAAATATCAAGTTCGCTTAATTTTGGACTTTGTGAAAATCTTACCTTTTGTTTCTCACATAATCAACCAGTTTGCCACTATTCTATTCCATCCGTTGCTTCAGCCCCGTAGATCTGTCAAGACATATACGATCACATCACAAACAAGATTGAATATGATGAAACTAAGAACAAAGCTTGATGGTTTACCCACATCCACATATATCGGTAGAGCATACGAGCCAAGCAAAAGATGTGTCACCGTTTGCCTTGTTTAGAAGTAGAAGATTCTACCTGGGGCAAAACTTCGGAGTGAAAAGTAGGGGTTTTAAAAAAATCCGAATCCGAATTCGAATCCGAGATAATCCGATTTTCGGATATCTGAAAATCGGACCTCTTAGTTTTAAGTAAGCGGAACCATTCCGTTTTGGTTCTTCTCCACATTCTTACCGGGCTATCCAGGGATTTTCCTATGATTTTAGAAACTGAAATTTCGGATATAGAAGGATCTCCTTATTTCTGAATAGATTATAGCATCATTTTCTTTCAAAGATATTAAATCACCTTGGGAAACTTGAAAAGAAGTAATGCTGACTATTACATTATTCACACAAAGCCATTGATGACTTATCGGCTGCCTTGCTTGAGGAAGAATTTCACTAAAATGGAGACGAACCGGAATAACGCCCGATCTTGTTTTTGGATTGAGTGGAAAAGAGCGAAAATCGGATTATCAAAAATTTCGAATTCGGATCCTGATTTTGAAAATTTTCGGATAATCGGATTATCTGAATCCGAATATTAAAAAAATATATAAATATATAATATTATATACACTACATAACACAATAAACAATCCTAAATCCCTAATCCTCCTAACCCTAAGTCCATACTCCTCGAATCCATACCAGCTGCTCCCTCTTCTCTTCTCTATAACAGCACCCATCCACCTCGTCTCCGACCTCCATAGCCCCCGTCCACCAAACGGTAAGTTTTTTTTTTTTTTTTACATTTTTTTTGTTCCAATTTCGTTTATCTAACTTCGATTTTTGTTTTTTTTAACAGGTTGACGTTTTAGACATAAAGAATAACGTTTTTTTATTATTTTTTTATCTTTTTTAAGTTTCGGATCCTAATATTAACTATCCAAAATTTTGGATTATCCGAATTTGAACACCCCTAGTGAAAAGCATTATTTGTTTACCTTGAGCAAGCAAAATTTGGCTAGGATAGTTAACTTTATAATTATTTTTAATAGTGATGTGACCTTTCTGACATGTTGTAACTCAAGGGCATTTCTGTGTAAACGCCTAGTCAAGACATATTACGATGTGTTAAGTGTTTGAAGAAACAATAAGTATCTCGAAGATTATCACTAAACTGATAATAAACTGATACCACTATTGAAATTCGTATCATTTTCAACTTCAATCAATTTGGTGATAGAATATATTTTGAGATGCCCTGAATTTGTACTCAGTGAATCAACGGCAAGTAGTCACTCATTTAGTTTGTTAGGTATAGTTTACATAAACTTGGATTCCATTCAGATTCTCTTTGCATACACATTTTAGCTACCTTAAATTCTGAAGATAAATCAAGTGTACGCAGGAAATGGTAATCTTTAAAATATCAAGTTCGCTTAATTTTGGACTTTGTGAAAATCTTACCTTTTGTTTCTCACATAATCAACCAGTTTGCCACTATTCTATTCCATCCGTTGCTTCAGCCCCGTAGATCTGTCAAGACATATACGATCACATCACAAACAAGATTGAATATGATGAAACTAAGAACAAAGCTTGATGGTTTACCCACATCCACATATATCGGTAGAGCATACGAGCCAAGCAAAAGATGTGTCACCGTTTGCCTTGTTTAGAAGTAGAAGATTCTACCTGGGGCAAAACTTCGGAGTGAAAAGTAGGGGTTTTAAAAAAATCCGAATCCGAATTCGAATCCGAGATAATCCGATTTTCGGATATCTGAAAATCGGACCTCTTAGTTTTAAGTAAGCGGAACCATTCCGTTTTGGTTCTTCTCCACATTCTTACCGGGCTATCCAGGGATTTTCCTATGATTTTAGAAACTGAAATTTCGGATATAGAAGGATCTCCTTATTTCTGAATAGATTATAGCATCATTTTCTTTCAAAGATATTAAATCACCTTGGGAAACTTGAAAAGAAGTAATGCTGACTATTACATTATTCACACAAAGCCATTGATGACTTATCGGCTGCCTTGCTTGAGGAAGAATTTCACTAAAATGGAGACGAACCGGAATAACGCCCGATCTTGTTTTTGGATTGAGTGGAAAAGAGCGAAAATCGGATTATCAAAAATTTCGAATTCGGATCCTGATTTTGAAAATTTTCGGATAATCGGATTATCTGAATCCGAATATTAAAAAAATATATAAATATATAATATTATATACACTACATAACACAATAAACAATCCTAAATCCCTAATCCTCCTAACCCTAAGTCCATACTCCTCGAATCCATACCAGCTGCTCCCTCTTCTCTTCTCTATAACAGCACCCATCCACCTCGTCTCCGACCTCCATAGCCCCCGTCCACCAAACGGTAAGTTTTTTTTTTTTTTTTTACATTTTTTTTGTTTCAATTTCGTTTATCTAACTTCGATTTTTGTTTTTTTTAATAGGTTGACGTTTTAGACATAAAGAATAACGTTTTTTTATTATTTTTTTATTTTTTTTAAGTTTCGGATCCTAATATTAACTATCCAAAATTTTGGATTATCCGAAATTCGGATTATCCGAATTTGAACACCCCTAGTGAAAAGCATTATTTGTTTACCTTGAGCAAGCAAAATTTGGCTAGGATAGTTAACTTTATAATTATTTTTAATAGTGATGTGACCTTTCTGACATGTTGTAACTGCAAGGGCATTTCTTTGTAAACGCCTAGTCAAGACATATTACGATGTGTTAAGTGTTTGAAGAAACAATAAGTATCTCGGAGATTATCACTAATCATCGAGGGGTAAATACTTATGTAACTACAAGTATGATCCTTTACCCAAACCTTTGGTTCAACCCGAGAGTAGAAATATATGTGAGTGTGTGTGTGGTGAAAGTATAAACACGAAGATGTAAGTGGTTCGGTCGAGTAAGACCTACGTCCATTGTGAAGAGCCGGTTCTCTTATTACTTTGGAGACTACAAAGTGTTACAAATAGACCTAGCTCTAAGCTACAAGTGAGTATCTTCGGATCCTTTGCTAAGGAGTTGATGTCTTCTATTTATAGTGGGGGTCGTGAGCTTGGTAAAAAGCCCACGAGAAGTCTCGTGTTATGTGATACCCCGCAATTTCAGGTTCTCACTTTAACTAAACTCTAGTTACGTTCCTTGCATTATACTTAACTAGGGTTAGCTAGATAGGACACACGTTACATAGTTGTATGTTAATAACTGCATAAGGTGGTAATTCGAGGAATTACCAGACTGAATACATGATTAGTGTACCTCGGACGTTGGTGAATAATGAAGTTTAATAATTGTGAGTTAATTGATTTGGATTGATTGCGATTACGTGCTTCTGTGATACTCGGTGAAACTATGTGCAAACCATATGTGATTATGTGAACTTAAACCGAATACGTTAATAAGAATCGTTAAAGGTGGACCATTAGGATGATTGGGGTCTTAACACATGGGGTTACACTTATTACGGTCCGAAATTGCGAAAACGTCAAAGGAAAATACGTCGGGTGACGAAACGGGCCACCCACGCGGGCCAAGGCCCTGTGAGCGGCCGCTCACAGGGAGCGAGCGGCCCGCTCGCCGGTACCTGACGCTACCAAACCGACTCAAACACCTATTTAAGCAACCTTAAGCCTCTTGTAACACCTAAACACAAACCCTAATTGTCCCTACTGCCTCACCTACGAAATATTAACCCCAAACAACCTGCTAAGGCGCAAAAACATCAATTGGGAAGCTCCAAAGGCGTTCGGTTGATTGTATCGAAGAGCTTGGGGTATAATCCTTAATCCTTTACGCTTTAATCTTATTTTTATGTTGTAAAAATCCTATAACTAAGTTTGTCCAGGTCTGAAAGCTTTTTATAAATACTAAAACTTGAGGTTTTTGAAGATTAAACGGGTTAAACACGATGATAGGCGATTAGTAATACAATAGGTTACTTGTTGCACAAGTTGTTGAAGTTTTGATCATTAAAGTTATAATCTTTGCATGTATAATGATAGAATCTAATCACAATAGGTCTTAGGAATGCTTGGTAATGGTTATTGATGATTGTTGATTGATTGCATGCACACAGGAGTCGTTTAAAGAATGATTTATGCGTATTTAAAATCTGGACAGAATGGTTAGATGAACTTGTAGGGGCTGTAACGTGACTTTAACATGATGATTTTGGTATTTTCTTTGCATGGTTGAATCACACCTGGTCTCAGCTTTTCATAATGGGTAAGATCAAGTGATTTGGACGTCGTTTGAGTCGTTTTTGGAATTTTCTTTGAAAATAGGTCATATCAGAATTTCGGGTTAACAAACTGAGTCGACTTTGAGTCATCATAACTCGAGTTTTATAAAGAATTAGGTTATGAAATTTTTACAGAGGATTAACATTGGAATAATTTGAGTTTTCCAAGTGGATTCATCCTGTTTGGATGAATATACAATTTTTGGGAATTTTTATACTAAACTGACTTGTTATGAAAGTTTTCTGAACATAGCTGTGTTGAACGAATTTTAATTATTTTTGTGTTTGGTTTTGAGACAAAACAAAAATATGGGTTGTTAAAAGAATCCCAAAGAATATTCAATAAAAATTTGGGAGATTAACTCACTGATTAAGTATTTTAAATAAATTAGTTTTGGTGACGCACAATCTGTCCTAAAAACACAGGTTGTGTATTATGTGACTAATTAAAGTCCTAGGTGGTATGTATTTGATGTGTAACTGAATGGGCACTTGTATGAGACGCATATGGAATGTAAAACTAATTGTAACCAACGTATTCACCAACGGGTCCGTAGGATTTACTTATGCATGTAGAATCACTAGGTGTCACCTACACGCTTTTGAACATTTAAACGTCTTGGACAAACGGGTTATATGGTGTAATGGTATTACACATATACTTACTTAGTGACACTTGTACTAGGGAGTCGGTAGTGCACCCTACTTGGAATTTGGATTTACTTGCTTGCATACTAAGGTGAGTTTCACTACTCTTTTCTCAAAAGCATGAGTCTCGGGTTGAGACAACGTACTTAACTTTTTCTCATCCGGGTTGGGACTACTATTTTCTAGTCCGGTTTGGGACTACTTACACATCCCGGGTTGGGATGCTATGGATCCTTGTGTGGGTCGGCTTTTACTAGTTCGCAAACTGTGTCCTTGATGAACTAAACCAACTCTATCATCTGTAAGTCCTCACGTACCAAATGAGTTGCCGGGTTATGGCAAGCGGGTTATTAGTTGATAGCGCTATTAGGTCTTACAAACCTCACACCAGCTCGGGGAGTGCGGGAGTGAACTATAACTTAACGAACTTTATCATTGTGGATAGACAATGATGGCAGGCATGCGGCTCACATTTGTGGCTACACGTACATAGCAGTTCGGTATATTCGGTGTTAGTTATCATGAATGGGCTAGCTACCCTTGACATGTGACGAACTAGTGGTTACACGGTTCTTGGAACCAACTCAATTACTTGTTTACGTGGTTTTGGAAACCAGCGCAATTACATACTCATTTACTTTACTTAGTGAACTCACCAACATTGTTTGTTGACCCACGATTTACATGCTTTTGCAGGTAGTTAGCTTCCGGTGCCAGGATTAGAAAGCACTGCACACTCACTACATTCGGGGTCTTGGGCATACACCTAAATTACATATTATGTTTTTACATTTTCTTTCATATGGTTTTAATTTGGGCGCATTGTTTTGCGCATGGTTTTAAAAGGTTTAAATTTGGTTTACGCTTCCGCAACTTAACTAAACTTGGTTTTTGAAAATGAACTAAATGGTTTGGGCATTTAGAGTTCGTTCATATGACTTATGGCTATGGGATCCTGGTATGTCATGCGCCTCGCGGTATAAACTCTGCATTGGAAATTTGAGGGTGTGACATGTTACTTGGGCCTAGCTTCTGCCCAAGTGCTTCTGGCCCATGAGAGAGGGCGGGAAAACGACAATCCTGTAGTTGACGTCATCGGCAGTTGAGAGTGCCTTGCCTGGAGAACACGTGGCGGCTTGTGACTGGCCGCCGGCGGTATGTCGTTCTGACACAGCATGGTTGACTTACCTGCTGGTGTCTGACTTGACACCTGACAGCAGGTGAGCATGCCTGGTCAGCACTGTTTGGAGCAGCATGGTGGAAGTATGGAAGCGGTCACGTCACTGTTGAACATCAGTGGTTGTTGGACCATTGCGGACACGTGTCGCTTTCCAGCTGGTGGTACTTCTAATCTTCTACAGGTGGATCTTCCTGATCTTTGATCCTCTGTACCTCGTACTAAAGGCTGGTGTGTAGTGAGACATTTCGCGTGTAGGTGTGCGCGCGTCCCATGTTACTAGGTGTAGTTGATAAGGCTGCCTTGTGTGTAGTCCTTCCGCTCCCCGCGGACTAACTTCCGCATGAATGGTCCGCTGATCGTTATGAAGAGGGATAGGGATGCCACCTCCGCGCGGATTAGGCTCCCTATCCCTTCAATGTTCAAAACAGATTAGAATGTATCATTTAGAGCGTTCAACGCGTTTCCAATGTGTTAAGTTTTCAAGATAGATTACAAATTTATTCTAGGTCATGGCTCCGGCCTTGGTCGATGGAAGGTGATCTCCGAGGCTATCGCCTCATGATCCTTCTAATGGATCCCTACTCCTAGCTTGGGATAACAAAAAATGACTTACACACGACCTTCGAGTGCTATGTTTTTCACAACCCTCTCGAAGGCTTTTCCAGCACTATTATAGAGTTTTAAGCTTAGTGTATTAAACTTTGTAGCAAAACTAGTTTTTTACTTGCCCATCCATGAAATATGTTTATGCTGATTTAATTAACTTTACTCCCAATAGTTCATATCACATAACTCAGGTTGAATGAATCTTTGATGTTGTTCCAACATGATAGTTTTTGTTTTTCCAGTATAATAGCCATATCGTCTTCTTATTATCATAGAAAAAACCAATAAGTCATTTGAAAAAGCACCAAATTCTAGCTTTTGGAAATGACTTGTTAACTCATTGACTTTTTCAAAAAGTCAATAATGAGTTTTTAAATTCAATCCCAGACACCCCTTTAAAAGTCGCATTAGGCAAATATGGAAGGTTCAATATAAAACTGATAGCTATGGATAGAACTCGAGAACTCATATTTAGGGGGTGTTTGGGATTGATTATTCAAAATAGATTATGCGTTTTGGAAAAGCAGGGTGGAGCTGCTTATAGATTAATGCGTTTTGGTAGCATAAAAAACTAATTATATGTGTTTTCAAAACGCAATCCAAACACTAAAAACTGATTATCTGCGTTTTTAAAACGCAATAATCTAAAAATCAAATTCAAAACGCAATCCCAAACACCCTCTTAAATTAAAAAAAAAATCATAACTCAAAATTTAAGTCAAAAACTAAAAAACTGGTTTGGAGCTTCTCTTTCCACGTCATCCCCTTTTAGAAAAAAAAAATAAAAAGTAAATAAATAAATGTGAATTCTAATGCACATATGTAGTAAATGTTTGGTTAAGCTTTAAGGTTAGTTTAATGGTTTACAGAACCGATCCCGATACCAAAAATATCGATACCGGTTCAATTTCGGTACCAAGTTTTGGTAAGAATGGGTATTGGTATTTTTGATTCGGTATCGATTTGGTAGCGGTATTTTACCTTAAAATATGAATACCATACCAATATCGTATATTTTCAGTATCGATATCAAGTTTTGACAAAAATCGGTATCGGTATTGGTTTACTACCGAGATCATCCCTAAACATGAGAATATATATTTTTTTTTTTGAATTATGTTTTTCCATTTGTTTAAGTAAGCTATCTAGTAAAAATTAAATTTCATAAATGATCCATAATCTATACATATAATAAACCAAAGCCACACTACAACAAAAATGACTTTTAAGGACCTTTTGTGTGGGACGCTTGTAAAATAGGGTCCTAAAAATTAATTAATAGGACGAATGAACTTTTGGGGTCCTTTTATAATACACGCTGCTAAACGGGTGTCCTAAAAAGCTATTCAATAGGATTGATGATTCGTTAGGGTCCTATTATCAGATAACTTAATAAGACACTTAAAATGTTGATCCTAATAAAGTAATTTATAAGACATTTAGTTGTTGGTGTCCCATTATGTGGTAATGTAATAGGACACTTGAACACCGGGGGTTCTATTATAACATAACTTAATGCGACACTTTGTAGTTAAGTCATACATGCTCGATGTTATAGGACCCTTTCTAGTCGAAGTCATATTAGAACATAACTTAATATGACACTTGACACATGGGTCTTATACCTTTAACCTTTATAGGATGATTAATCATTGTGGTGTTATTATAATACAACATAATAGGACACATGATATTTGAGGCATAAGAACTCGTACCGAACATTGCCACTATCTCTATCTACAAATTTAAATCGAATAACACACTAAGTAGCAGGCTCTTGTACAAATCGCTCGTTGCTCGTTTGGATTTTATAATGTATATTACATATATGGGCTTTAAAGATGCATATAAAAGTAGTCTAAAATGGATAACTGCTTATATTTTTTATTGCGTACTAATTTTTTTATAAAAAACAAATGAGCTTTATTATAGTGATATGCAATTTATAGAAAAATATTAATCTCCCTTTTAATTTTGACTATCCCTCCTAAATGTTCAATTGAAAAACATCACCAAATTTACCCTCTTCCTCAAAAGCCCCAAATTTTCTCACCTTCTCATAACCTAAATTTCACAAATCTCTGATCTCAAACTGCCGAACGAACCACCTCTAAAATCATTCCTAGACCAGACATGAGACGACTAACCACAACCGACGATAAACCATCGCACCACGCTCTCAACACGACCACACCAACCAACCAAATGAATCATTTGTGAGATTGAAGAAGCATTCAATTTCGATGGAGAATGAATCTGAAGTTTTAATTAACGGATTTTAGGTTTGATTTATTCATGATTTAGTATCATTAGTCCATATTGTTTGTATATATACGGTACCTACTTTTAAACTTCCTTGATTTTTATTATTATGCGCGGTTGGTCAAATACCCATTAATTTGTATGTAGCAGGAGGCGTCTTAGGCCATCCACCACTGGAATCTGACTTCAATCACTTGGAGAAAGTGTACATCTCTTCTATAGATGCATATTTTTATCCGGATATATATGAACCGTTTACTATTGTCATTTGGTTACAACAAAAGTTCCTATGCTTATGATGATTAATTTGAAGCAATATTTTGTTCAATCCGTAGACCGTAGTTGTTACGAATGGAGGTGAGCGTTTTACCGCAAATGGGCGGTTCTTCTTCAGGATAGGTAAAATTAATATAGATAAAAAAATCGGTATGTGTATAGGGTTCGAACTCTTTTACTTTCTTAGATTAGTTTATTGTTTGATCATGTATCAAACTTGTAATAAGAAAGTGCAAGTATTTTCTTGTTTCATAATTTTGTTAGCTTCACACCATCTACTATATCATTTTTTAGGTTCTATTTTTTAGATAGCTTAAATTTATGTTTCCCCAAAATTAGTACAGAACTTTTATAGTAATATGTTGATGCGTTATATATGAAGTTAGTAAATCTATTTGTTATTAGCATTTGATGGTACGGATCTTGGATGTTTGATTTTTTTTTTTTAAGCCAGGGGAAGTTTATGGATGATGTAGCTATTGCAAATGATGTTATGCATAAGAGATAGATAGATAGATAGATAATGATGTACTATTGATTTATTATTCATGCTGATGGTTTTGACTTTTGATTTCATCATGGTTTTATGCTGCTGCTACTTTTTCTATTGATTTGCTTCTTCATTTTGATTTATGTCGTGCATCTGGTTGTTGATTTGGGCTGAGTTAATTTCACGGTTGCTACAAATGCTATTGGTCATTGTATTTTGCATGTGTAGTTATGTCTTTTTATGCTACATTGTCCTTGGCTGATAGTGTGCCTTTTCTTTTTCTACTCATTTTTATCTTGGTTCTAAAGATTTGGTATTTCCTTTGTGAGTCCCATCCTCTGTTTCTCTATTCGTTTATTTTCTGTTAATAACTTCTACTAAGAGATTTTACACTAACAAAATTTATTATTTATTGCCAAAAAAACGCCGCAAATTTATTATCTCCTTTGGCCCTCAAAATTGTGGAAAAAGTTGTCATGACATTCTTCATACGATAGCTTAATTTTTATGTTCTTATATAAAGAGTATGTATAAGTTGGTTTACTCTAAAACAAATTTGTATGTCATGAGCAAAAAGTGGTGGAAGTTTACAAGTAGTATTTAGTGGTTAATAGTAAAACTTTCTGTGATCCAAGACTTAAACTCATAATTTATGATGCAAGGTTTGAAACATTTATTCAATGTTATACAACTCGTGAGTGGAAATAAGAGTAATATGATGAAAATATTATATGTTGTACTTTGCAGGTCTGAACCAAAGAAGAGAGAAGATAAGCATGATGTGATTTAGGGTAATTGGCATATTTTAAATGTATTTTCAACACTCTCAGGCAGGTTTTAATTGTATGTTTCATGATTTACTTCTCTAAAATTCTATAAACCATCCTTCAATTTTACTTGTTAATGTTCCCATCTTGTAAACAGATGTTGTGACTACTGAACTCAAATTTCATCATATGCTGACATACCTAGTTACTCATGGTAACCTTTCTAGATGCACGTAACATGACCACATGCATCAGAGTACCTAATCACACAAAGCTAAAATTTGAATTTGAGAATGAAGTAAAGGATGAACGGAGAGTGTAGATACCCTAATGCAAAACATTTATTTGCAGCTTTCAATGGTGTGAGGTAAATGTTCAAGTACAAATAAATATAGATGAAAAGTTGGTGAGACCGTATTGGTTATTTTCCACAATTTAAAATTGTATTGGTGCGTCCATTGCATGGCCTTGTCCTTTCATCTCGGTATGTATTTGTTACACTTGTGATACGAATAACTTTAATAATCTGGAACCTAATGCTTATACATGGATGGTTTATTTATAGGTAGTATGGATGGTTTATTTGTTAAATTTGTGATACGAATATTTTTAATAATCTGGAAATTAATGCTTATACATGGATGGTTTATTTGTAGGTAGTCCGTGAGGATTGAGGACGCATGATGACTCAGGATTCTATGCTGTTTGTTTCTTTCATTGATTTTAATTTATTTGTTAAATGTTACAAGACTTTATGCTGGATAATGCTATAACTTATTTATGCTTAATGTTTTTATTATGAATATGCTTATTTGAAATATAATAAATGTTACAAGACTTTAGGTTGGATAAAGCGTTGTATCATGACTTGTTAGGACTTTGGAATCTGTCCTATTAAACTTGTTAGAACATTGTAAAAGTGTCCGAATATGCTATTCTTAGGACGCCAAATGGATTGTTCAGACATATTTTGCGACCATAAAATTGGTTTTATAATTTTATTTGGGATATTAGGACCATTTTCTTGGTACTAAAATACTTATAATGTTACATCATAAGGGTCCTATAAATTAGATTTTAAGGACGCTTGTATGCGTATTAAAAGATAAAAAGTATGTGAACACATCTTAGAACATTGTAAAAGTGTCCTAATATGTTTTTATTGGAGATTTTTGGTTTGTTCATAGACATATTATGTGACTATAAAATTGGTTTTATAATCTTATTTGAGATATTAGGACTCTTTTTAAGTTTCGGGACTTATTACGACCCCTTTACATGAAACGCTTTTACCGTTGGTCCTATTAAATAAAAGGTCCTATAAAATAACATTTTAGGACGCTTTTGTGCGTACTAAAAACCTATTTTTGTTGTAGTGCCATTTTAATGACATGACACTTAGGTGCTGTTTGTTTTTTCTGCAGAAAAAGGTCTGCAGTCTGCGGACCACATCTGCAGACATCTGCAAGAGAAGAGGTGGACCAAAGGTTTGCAGTCTGCAAGAAGAAGACTGTTTGTTTGTTAATGTCTACAGGCTGCTGAAATAAACTGAAATTTAAAGAAACTGATTTTTTACAGCAGTCTGGTGATAGACGGTGGTGGTTGTGGTGGTGGTGGTGGACGGTGGTGGTGGTAGTGGACGGTGGACGGTGGTGGTGGACCGTGGTGGTGGACGGTGGTGGTGACGGTGGTAGGTGGTGGTGGACCGTGGTGGTGGTGGACAGTGGTGGTGGATCGTGGTTGGTGGTGGTGGTGGGTGGTGGTGGTGGACCGTGGTGGGTGGTGGTGGTGGGTGGTGGTGGTGGACGGTGGTGGTGGTGGTGGGTGGTTGAAGGTGGTAGGTGGTAGGTGGTGGTGGAAGGTGGTACGTGGTGTAACACCCCAACCGATGGCGGAAACATCGGGGTGCCACGTATTGATGATTGTTTTCAGTAGCACATGGTATAATATAAATTTTAAATAATTTATTCAAACATAATATCCAAAATGTGAAATAATGTCTAAGAATTCAAATACATAATATCAAATAGCAACTTCAATAACTTCAAATAACTTCAAGTAAAATCCTCATGCTAACTCAAGCCTCAGCTTCATTGTTACCTGAAACATGTTAATTTTGAAAGTATTTTGGGTCAACATAAGTTGGTGAGAATTACATAGGTTTTTGATGATAAAATGAATAAAATGTTGTGCAATTCATGTGTCATGTTAATCTAGCCCATATGTGAGAACATATTAGAAATAAATCGAGTGCATAATCAACCCTGCTGACTGTTATAAAATGATACATACCATACACTTATGGTCCCAATGAATATGTTATGCGATAACAAACACCCACGTAACCTTTGTAGGAGGCACGTATTCGGGTGGGATTGTCAGTCCAATAGATCTATCAATGTATACCGTCGGCTGATCAATGTTAATGATTATGCTAGAATGGTGCTTACTCTAATCATGCTCAAGACATAATGCAACATAGAAAACACATAGACACATTGATGATTGAATTGCAATGATAATGTTATAACATGTTTCACCCCAAAAATGGTGGTAAATAAAAGGGGCTATGTAAAACTCACCTTAGCAAATGTTAACTTGTTGAAAAGATGTGATAATTGTGTTGCCCAAAAAGATTCCAAATATTACCCTATAATAAGGTAATATATAATAAGTCTAAGTCTAATTAACTTACAAGTGTATCCTAGGGTTTCGATTTGGGGATAATCAATTGTTAAATTTAATTTAAAATGTTAATTAAATAAAGAAAATTTGATAATTAATGAAAGAAAGTCTTTTTATAAAATTTGAATTTTGAATGTACACATAAAAGTGTTTGAAGCATAAAAATAATTTTTATAAAATTATTTCATTTAAAATAGATTTTTAAATCTATTTATTTATAATTAGCCAATAATTAACTTTAATATTCAAAAATACTAAAATTAAATAATTCTTATTTTAAAAATCATATTTCTGTTCTAAATGATTAAAAATAATTTGTATAAAATTTTGGTGCAAAAATGATGAAAATTGGATTTATTATGAATTAATTATGATTAAATCTAACAAAAATTGCTTAAAAATATAAAATAAATGATTTTACTGAATTAAAAATTATTTCGGTAAAGTTTAACTTTATAAAAAGTTAGGATAATTTTTGGGGAATTTAATAAAACTGTTTTGATATATAAATGGATTTTTATAAATATAATAGTATAAAAATGATTTAATTATTATAATTATTAAATAAATGAATTTCTGAAAAATAAAAATTACAAATAAAACTTTTATATCAGATTAAACAATTATAATTTTTTTAGAATTTATAAAATAGTTTTGATATTTTAAAAAGAATTTAAAAGATTAAAAAGATTTAATATATATATATATATATATATATAATAGTTTGTAAAAGAAAAGAAAAGAACAAAAAGCAAGGTCAGAGCCGGGACTCGAACCCGGGTGACCACTGTGGAGGACCAGTGTCACAACCACTTGGCCTAGGCCGGTGGTTGTGATGTTTTCTGATTAAAATCTTATAAATACAATACGCGTACTCAGGTTTATCCCCAATTCATATAAACGAACCCTAGAATTTGCAATCAGATGATTCAGACAACTTTAGCCCGATTAATGTTAGGGCTATTGTTGCTTGATTGCCGATTAAAGAAACCCACACAAGAAAACGAACTCACAGTGATGGATTGATGTTAGAAGCCGGGTCAAGGCAAAAGTCAAACAACGAGCAATATAATGATAATCAGAGTGAATTAGAGAGATTGGGAGGTTGAGAGAGAGTTGTGAGCGATTTGTCAAGGTTCGCAGACCATCAATTTATACTGAGGATTAGGGTTAAAGTTAATTGGAAGGTTTGACCTTCAATTGAATACGTACGCGTATAATTGAATGATTTGTCAACGATTGACGTGTAATGGACGTGTAATTGTGTTGGATTGGGCCGGTAATCACCTAAATTTACCAAAGATAGATCAATTATACGTAAATTCAATGGATTGATCATCAAGAAATCCCACAGTTGACTTTCCTTGTCAACTGTGAGGATTTAATACGCGTATAAGATTAATATGTATCCGGGTTATTTCAACAAAGAAGGTCCAGCCCAGTTGGTTGTGCATGTGTGTGTGTTTGGCCCGGCCTTTGGCGCGGGTTCGATTCCCGGCCAAGGCTTTTATTTTTTTGTTATAATTAAACAACTATACACATATATATAATATTATATATAGTATTAGGGTTCCACAAATGCGACAAAAATAATAAATGCGACGTATAGAATGAAACTTGACGTTTTATTAATATCGATGCGTAACGTACAAGTATTTAATGCGTAATGTTACAGTCTCCCCTACTTTTAGGAACTTCGTCCCGAAGTTGGAGTTGGAGAGTCTGGTGGAAAAAGATGTGGATACTTCGACTTCATCTGGTCTTTACGTTCCCAAGTGAACTCTGGGCCTCGTTTAGATTCCCAACGAACCTTAACAATCGGAATACGACTGCGCTTGAGTTTCTTGACTCCAGTGTCAACAATCTCGACGGGTTTCTCGATAATGTGCATGCTTTCATCAATTTGCACATCCTCAAGAGGAACATGAAGGTTCTCATCTGCTAAGCATTTCTTGAGATTCGAAACATGGAAGGTCGGATGAACATTGCTTAGCTCAGGTGGAAGGTCAAGTTTGTAAGCCACTTTTCCAACTCTGTCAAGAATTTTGAAGGGGCCTACGTATCGAGGAGCTAGCTTTCCCTTTCTACCGAAACGAATAACTCCTTTCCAAGGGGATACCTTAAGTAGCACAAGGTCCCCAACTTGAAATTCCAAGGGTTTGCGACGTTTATCAGCATAACTCTTTTGGCGACTTCTAGCCTTGAGAAGATTATCCTGAATAAGCTGAATTTTGTCTGTGGTTTCCTGGATTAGTTCGGGTCCAGTAATACGAGCTTCACCAACCTCAGTCCAACAGACAGGTGAACGACATTTCCGACCATAGAGTGCCTCAAAAGGAGCCATGTTAATGCTGGCGTGATAACTGTTGTTGTATGAAAACTCAACCAAAGGAAGATGAGAATCCCATGCGCCACCAAAATCGATGACACATGCCCTGAGCATGTCCTCAAGTGTCTGGATGGTTCGTTCAGTCTGACCATCCGTCTGAGGGTGATAAGCAGTGCTCAAGTTCAACTTAGTACCCAAAGCATCTTGTAGAGATCCCCAAAAGTGAGAGGTGAAACGACCATCGCGATCAGAAATAATGTCCAAAGGTATACCGTGACGACATACGATTTCACTTACGTACATCTTTGCCAACCTTTCCACAGAATACTTCTCACGAATAGGTAGAAAGTGAGCTGACTTGGTCAAACGATCGACGATTACCCAAATACTGTCAAAACCTTTGGGTGTGCGAGGGAGTTTGGTGATGAAATCCATAGCTATGCTCTCCCATTTCCAGACAGGAATCTCTGGTTGTTCAAGCATACCAGATGGTCGTTGATGTTCAGCCTTAACCTTGGAATAAGTGAGGCATTTTGTAACGAATAGAGCAATGTCTTTCTTCATACCAGGCCACCAATAAGAATAACGAAGATCTTGATACATCTTGTCAGCTCCAGGATGAATAGAATAACGAGACTTATGAGCCTCGTTCATGAGAAAAGTACGAAGATCATCACGGTCGGGAATCCACAGTCGGTTAAGGAAATAAAGGAGACCATCGGGTTTGGTTTCAAGTTGAGTCTCAGCACCACAAGACATTTCATCGTACATGTTACCTTGGGTGACTGATGTGTGTTGAGCCTGGAGAATGCGATCTTGAAGATCAGTACGAACTCTCGCACATTGGAGTTTGATACGCTCTTTACGACTAAGTGCGTCAGCCACAACATTTGCCTTGCCAGGATGGTAGCGAATTTCGCAATCATAGTCGTTAAGTAATTCAACCCAACGTCGTTGCCTCATGTTAAGATTCTTTTGATCGAAGACATGTTGGAGACTTTTGTGGTCCGTGAACACCACACATTTGGTCCCATACAGATAATGTCTCCAAATCTTGAGTGCAAAGACAACAGCACCCAATTCAAGATCATGGGTGGTATAATTTTTCTCGTGAGTCTTGAGTTGTCGAGACGCATAAGCAATAACCTTTCCTCGTTGCATGAGAACACAACCAAGACCTTGGTTTGATGCATCACAGTAGACCATGAAATCATCATTACCGTCAGGTAGAGACAAGACAGGAGCTTCACAAAGTTTCAGCTTAAGAGTTTCAAATGCTTCCTCTTGCTTAGGTCCCCACTCATAGGGCTTACCCTTGTGAGTTAAGGTAGTGAGAGGAACAGCGATCTTGGAGAAATTGGCGATGAATCGACGATAATAACCAGCCAACCCAAGAAAAGAACGGACTTCTGTTGGAGTGGTAGGAACACTCCAATTCTTCACAGCTTCGATTTTTGCAGGATCAACATGAATTCCGTTCATATCAATGACATGTCCCAAAAATTGAACTTCCTTAAGCCAAAATTCACATTTGGAGAACTTGGCGTACAGTTGTTCTTTCTTTAGGAGACTCAAGATAGAGTGAAGATGTTGCTCGTGATCGGATTTTGATTTAGAGTAAATCAAAATATCATCGATGAAAACGATCACGAATTTGTCGAGATAGGGTCTACAAACCCGATTCATCAGATCCATAAATACTGCGGGAGCATTGGTCAACCCAAAAGGCATAACCATGAATTCATAGTGACCGTAGCGAGTGCGAAAAGCCGTCTTGGGAATATCTTCATCGTGAACTCTAAGCTGATGATAACCAGAACGGAGATCAATCTTCGAGAAGTGGGTTGCTCCTTGAAGTTGATCGAAGAGATCGTCAATCCTAGGAAGTGGATAACGATTCTTGATGGTGAGTTTGTTGAGTTCACGGTAGTCAATACACATCCGAAGAGAACCATCCTTCTTTTTAACGAATAAGACAGGGGCTCCCCATGGAGAAGAACTAGGGCGAATGAACCCTTTATCAGAAAGTTCCTGTAATTGACTGGCAAGTTCTTGCATCTCAGAGGGTGCAAGACGATAAGGAGCTTTAGCGATAGGATTAGCACCAGGAACAAGATCAATACGAAACTCCACTTGTCGAGCAGGAGGCAAACCAGGTAAATCCTCTGGAAAGACTTCAGGATAGTCTCGAATAATCGGAATGTCTTGGATACTCTTACCTTTGTCCTTCTTCTCTATCACGTTAGCTAAGAAGGCTGTGTACCCCTTTCGTAAGTACTTTTGGGCAGTAGTACAAGACATAAGCTTAAGCTCACCACAGGGTTTCTCACCATAGATCTTCAAAATCTCACCAGATTCGAGAGGAATGCGTATGACTTTCTCGAAGCACAGAATTTCGGCACGATGAGTTGACAACCAGTCCATGCCTACTATAACATCAAAACTACCAAGATGCATGGGAATGAGATCAATAGGGAAGGTATGATCATTGAGATTCAACAGGCAGTTACGAATAATAGAACCGATCGAAATAGACTTCCCGTTAGCTACCTCTACCACGAAAGGGTCTTCTAGATTAGTGTGGGGTAAGTTAAGTAAAGGTTCAAACTTCAGTGACACGAATGACTTATCAGCTCCTGAATCAAATAATATGGATGCATAGTGGTTATTAATGAGAAACGTACCATTCACCACTTCGTTGTTGTCACGAGCCTGGTTAGCGTTGAGATTGTAGGCGCGACCTCGAGCACCTTGGTTTTGGTTGCGGTTCTGGTTTTGGTTTTGGTTTTGGTTTTGGTTACGGTTACGATTAGGGCAGTTGTTGATGTAGTGATTAGGGTTACCACACTCGTAGCATTGACCACGAGTAGGCCTGTTGTTTTGTTGGTTGGGAGCTGGGTTGTTGTTGTCATGGGCAGCAGGAGATCGACAGACGTTCACCAGGTGACCATATCTTTGACACTTAGTACAAAATCGACATGGCACCTGTGTGGGATGGTGGTACTTGCAAGTGTTGCACAGAGGGTGAGGTCCGGTGTATGGTTTCTTGGCTGGGTTTTGGGCAGCAGGTGGAGTAGCAGCAACCATATAGTTTCTAGCCTTGCGCTTTTTGTTGCTTGAGGTCTCAGGCTTGACTTCAATTGCAGGCTGTGGAGTGTCTTTGGCAACAGTCTTCTTAGTGCCTTTGCGAACGAGAGTACCGTTCTTCACGTGATTATCAGTAAGAGTGGCCGCTAGACGTTTGGCCTCTTCTAGAGTTGCAGGATTTCTACCCCAAACAGTGTCCTGGATTTGCATGGGCAGACCACCGATATACTTCTCGATGGCTACCGGTAGAGGAGTAACCTTGTGTGGCAACAATAAGCTAAGCTCATGAAAGCGGGTGTTGTAGGCAAGGTTTTCCCCACTATCTTGAGCTAAGGTGTGGAACTCATCCTCAAGCTTTTTAACCTCATTGCGAGGACAGAACTCCTCTTTCATGATCTCCTTGACTTGGTCCCATGTCAAAGCAAGAGCAACCTCGCCCCACGAGTACGCTTTTCTTCATTCCACCAAGTGAGTGCTCGTTTATGGAGAACACTCATGGCGTAACGAACCTTGAAATTGTTGGGGCACTCACTGTTGATGAAGGTATTCTCAATACCCTCAAACCATTGGAGGAGTCCAGTAGCTCCTTCTTCACCGCTGAACTTTGGAGGGTTGCAAGAGTTGAAATGTTTAAGGGTGCAAGCTTGGGGTCCATTACCATTGCCATTGCCATTCCCGTTCCCATTGTTGTGACCATTCCCGTTGCCGTTCAATTGGATGACCTGAGCAAGTAAATTGGGAACCAGAGTTGCGATTTGCTGCGCCATTTGTTGAGAAATGATCGCAGCCAGTTGAGCATCGACCCCATTGTTGTTGTGGTTAGGAGCTTGGTCATGGTTGTGGTTATGGTTATCACCACCTTCTTCGTGGTTCTCACCACTGTTGTTGCAAGTGCTGCGACGAGGAGGCATGATCTGTAATAGACACAATGAAACGAATGAGAGTTTATATAAGGAATGTAATCATTTATTCATTAATTAAAACGAATAAACGAAAACGTTGACTTATCAAAGATTCTAAATTCTAATAACATATGAAGACATGCTTTAGCCTATAAGTGAACACTCATCCCGAGAATTCCCAGGTAGGCATCCGGGTCCCTCGTCTGATTGGGATATATGCGCAATGCCAGCCTAGACAGAAGACTCAGAATACAGGCGTTCACCCTTCCAGATTGCACGTGTTCGTTATTAAAATCTAAAACTTCGACGAGATCTCAAGGGGGTTCAGGTTAAACCTGAGGATTTTGTCCTATAAATCTAATGGTGGATCAGGATTGCAGCAGACAATTAAGAGTAGTCACATGTAGGTTTAGGGTTGTAGGGCATAGGATAATGATAGGATTAGGGAAGCAATTAGGGTTACAAGTAGGAGAAGCAAGTACTGTTTTAGTCCCTAAGGTTATAGTCTAGATTATTTCTAATAACCTAATTCCCTATAACCAAGGCTCTGATACCAATCTGTAACACCCCAACCGATGGCGGAAACATCGGGGTGCCACGTATTGATGATTGTTTTCAGTAGCACATGGTATAATATAAATTTTAAATAATTTATTCAAACATAATATCCAAAATGTGAAATAATGTCTAAGAATTCAAATACATAATATCAAATAGCAACTTCAATAACTTCAAATAACTTCAAGTAAAATCCTCATGCTAACTCAAGCCTCAGCTTCATTGTTACCTGAAACATGTTAATTTTGAAAGTATTTTGGGTCAACATAAGTTGGTGAGAATTACATAGGTTTTTGATGATAAAATGAATAAAATGTTGTGCAATTCATGTGTCATGTTAATCTAGCCCATATGTGAGAACATATTAGAAATAAATCGAGTGCATAATCAACCCTGCTGACTGTTATAAAATGATACATACCATACACTTATGGTCCCAATGAATATGTTATGCGATAACAAACACCCACGTAACCTTTGTAGGAGGCACGTATTCGGGTGGGATTGTCAGTCCAATAGATCTATCAATGTATACCGTCGGCTGATCAATGTTAATGATTATGCTAGAATGGTGCTTACTCTAATCATGCTCAAGACATAATGCAACATAGAAAACACATAGACACATTGATGATTGAATTGCAATGATAATGTTATAACATGTTTCACCCCAAAAATGGTGGTAAATAAAATGGGCTATGTAAAACTCACCTTAGCAAATGTTAACTTGTTGAAAAGATGTGATAATTGTGTTGCCCAAAAAGATTCCAAATATTACCCTATAATAAGGTAATATATAATAAGTCTAAGTCTAATTAACTTACAAGTGTATCCTAGGGTTTCGATTTGGGGATAATCAATTGTTAAATTTAATTTAAAATGTTAATTAAATAAAGAAAATTTGATAATTAATGAAAGAAAGTCTTTTTATAAAATTTGAATTTTGAATGTACACATAAAAGTGTTTGAAGCATAAAAATAATTTTTATAAAATTATTTCATTTAAAATAGATTTTTAAATCTATTTATTTATAATTAGCCAATAATTAACTTTAATATTCAAAAATACTAAAATTAAATAATTCTTATTTTAAAAATCATATTTCTGTTCTAAATGATTAAAAATAATTTGTATAAAATTTTGGTGCAAAAATGATGAAAATTGGATTTATTATGAATTAATTATGATTAAATCTAACAAAAATTGCTTAAAAATATAAAATAAATGATTTTACTGAATTAAAAATTATTTCGGTAAAGTTTAACTTTATAAAAAGTTAGGATAATTTTTGGGGAATTTAATAAAACTGTTTTGATATATAAATGGATTTTTATAAATATAATAGTATAAAAATGATTTAATTATTATAATTATTAAATAAATGAATTTCTGAAAAATAAAAATTACAAATAAAACTTTTATATCAGATTAAACAATTATAATTTTTTTAGAATTTATAAAATAGTTTTGATATTTTAAAAAGAATTTAAAAGATTAAAAAGATTTAATATATATATATATATATAATAGTTTGTAAAAGAAAAGAAAAGAACAAAAAGCAAGGTCAGAGCCGGGACTCGAACCCGGGTGACCACTGTGGAGGACCAGTGTCACAACCACTTGGCCTAGGCCGGTGGTTGTGATGTTTTCTGATTAAAATCTTATAAATACAATACGCGTACTCAGGTTTATCCCCAATTCATATAAACGAACCCTAGAATTTGCAATCAGATGATTCAGACAACTTTAGCCCGATTAATGTTAGGGCTATTGTTGCTTGATTGCCGATTAAAGAAACCCACACAAGAAAACGAACTCACAGTGATGGATTGATGTTAGAAGCCGGGTCAAGGCAAAAGTCAAACAACGAGCAATATAATGATAATCAGAGTGAATTAGAGAGATTGGGAGGTTGAGAGAGAGTTGTGAGCGATTTGTCAAGGTTCGCAGACCATCAATTTATACTGAGGATTAGGGTTAAAGTTAATTGGAAGGTTTGACCTTCAATTGAATACGTACGCGTATAATTGAATGATTTGTCAACGATTGACGTGTAATGGACGTGTAATTGTGTTGGATTGGGCCGGTAATCACCTAAATTTACCAAAGATAGATCAATTATACGTAAATTCAATGGATTGATCATCAAGAAATCCCACAGTTGACTTTCCTTGTCAACTGTGAGGATTTAATACGCGTATAAGATTAATATGTATCCGGGTTATTTCAACAAAGAAGGTCCAGCCCAGTTGGTTGTGCATGTGTGTGTGTTTGGCCCGGCCTTTGGCGCGGGTTCGATTCCCGGCCAAGGCTTTTATTTTTTTGTTATAATTAAACAACTATACACATATATATAATATTATATATAGTATTAGGGTTCCACAAATGCGACAAAAATAATAAATGCGACGTATAGAATGAAACTTGACGTTTTATTAATATCGATGCGTAACGTACAAGTATTTAATGCGTAATGTTACACGTGGACCGTGGTTGGTGGTGGTAGTTGTGGTGGACCGTGGTCGTGGTGGGTGGTGGTGGTGGTGGGTGAGGAGAAGAGAAGTGGAGAAGACCTTTGAAGACTTTAGAAGACTTTGGAACAAGTCTGCACCAAGAAGAGGTCAGGAAGACCTTTTTGAGTGAAAGGTCTTCCAAAAAACAAACAATCTGCAGACCCCAAACGTCTGCGCGCGTCTGCGTAGTGCAGACAAAAGAGGTCAAAAGTGCTTCTGAGCAAAAAACAAACAGCACCTTAAAGAGGCATTCTCTTCCTTGAGTGTGCCATGTGTCATCCTATGTGGCATTGAGATATTTTAGGAAAAAAAATAATTTAAAAACAAAATTGGATTTTTCACCCTCATGTTTCCTCTCATAATTTTTAAACGTTAATATACGAGATTTTTTAAAGAAAAAAATTACACCAAATTAACGAGCATTTTATTATCTTTTCAACGAGTACCATAGTGCTATATAAAAAACGAAGAATTTTTTTTGCGGGGTTTTGTTCATACATTAAAAAAAAACACAAAGTGTTCAGGTAAATAATTAATCATGTATAGACAAGTCACTAATTATGTTTAAATCAGTAAATATGAATTTTTTTTTTCAACCAGAGCCGAATAGGTTAATATTAGAGTTACATTAAAGTTCTATATTCTTTTAGGTTAGGTGTTAGCATTGAAGTTGTACATTGTTAATTTGTTTTATGTTAGATACTAGCTGATTACCCCGGGAAGGTCCCGGGGTTAAAAAATTTAATATGATTTAATAAAAAATGATAAAAGAAGAAAACTCAAATCACGAAAAAAGTAAATAACTTAAACATAATCAATCTTAGTTAAAAAACATTTATTTAAAAAGTTAAAAAAAATCATCATCATCATCATCATCATAATACTCATTTAATCTCGCCTATAGCAATGCTAAGGTAGGGTCTGAGGAGGGTAAGATGTAGACAGCCTTACCTCTATCCCTAAGAATAGAGAGGCTGCTTCTAGTGAGACCCCCGGCTCGATGTGGTTTGGTATCAAGCCTTGGACATAAGGCACAAAACACTTAGCAATCGGGACAAACCCGATCGGTGCATGTACCCCTTGGTCTTTTGGCTATCAACGCCACCACATGATGCATGATTAACCGTCCGTCGTTTTTAGCGTTATTTTCACGAAAAAAGTAAAATAACGTTAAAATTGGTGCAACTTTACTTTTGCCCCCCAATGGCCACACATATATACATTATATGCGCACACCGTAAGTGGGGCGTTACAATTTGAAATATGTATTAAAAAAATAACATTCAACATATAATCATCTTCACGTAATTTAAAATATGTTACAATTTGACTTTGACTTATGTAGATATAAAATTCATGATGGGGGTTGAAAAATATAACCATTCTAATAATACTAATACTAATAGTAATAATTATTACTCTTGTAATTAAAAAAATAAAAAAAAAATAACCTTGTTATAAGGTGGCATCATGTCTTGCAGTGTTGCACGATTCTTTCTCCTAGCTGTTCTTGATGAAGTATACCTATCTATCTTTAGAAGAGTAAAATTCCAATGATAGCATGGCGATTGGGCTGAATTTCAACATCGTAGATAAGAACCTGGTTTAAAAGAAAAAACATGATTAATGAATAACCTGAAAACTTTGTGTTTTTTTTCTGTATGAACATAACCCCACAAAAAATCGTCGTTTTTTTCTCCGTTTTTTTATATAGCACTATAGTACTCGTTGGAAAGATAATAAAACGATCGTTAATTTGGTGTAATTTTTTATTAAAAAAAATCTCGAATATAAAAGATATTAACGTTTAAAAATTATGGGGGAACATAAAAGAGAAAAATTTAAATTTGTTTTTAAATTATTTTTTCCTAAAATAACTCAATTTAATTTTAGTAATTGAGAATTGAGAGATAGAGAGATAAATTTAAGGTTTTATGTTTATCTTTTTTTTTTAATTAAAAAAGGAAATAATTCAAAAACACTAAAATCTTTCAATTATGATGCCACGTGGCAGTTTCATGAAGAGGTTGAAGGCACCATTGCACGCCACGTCAGCAATGTTCAATTCTTTTATATATATTAAATTAATAGATAGATTAATATTAGAGTTATACATCAGTCTGTTTAATATGTAAAATTGATGTATCATATTAAATTTCTCAATCCGGGACGCTCCCGGGGTATAATCTAGTAAATTAATAATCGGTGCGTAAACGACAACCGGTAAACGACGCCGTATCAAGGAAAACACGGATCTGAAATCGTGTATGAAACCTAGCGGGACCCATCTTCCCCCCTTCTTTCTTCCACCCCCACCGTCACCATCATACAACCACAAGCCAGCCATTCTCCACTTACATAGCATTAACATGCTCTTCTACTAAAATCCTCAAACCACACACACACATACACTCCTCAATTCACATCTCTAGACACACACCAATGTCCCTCTCCACGCGCCCTCGCACCTCACTCGCCGGCCACAATAACCGCTTTTCCGGTTCATTCAAACTTCTCACATCCACGGTTACCCTTCTCCTTTTAACCGTCATATACATCTCCTCCTCATCATCCGACGCCGTTTCATCCACTCTCCCCACTGTAAGTTTTCTCTCTCTCTCTCTCTCTCTCTCTCTTATCCTTCCCTAATTACATCATTTTGTTTATTGTTTATTTCATTATTTAAAACTGATGAATACTATTGAAACTTAGGGTTCTACTATTGGATCTGATGGAACTGGAACATTTAGGAGGTCAGTGCTCGCTTTAAAATCAGATCCATTAAAACCTAGATTTGATCAAATTAGAAAGCAAGCAGATGATCACAGATCACTTGCTTTGGCTTACGCGGCGTACGCGCGTAAGCTAAAGCTCGAAAACTCTAAGCTCGTTAGAGTTTTCGCTGATTTGTCACGTAGTTATACGGATTTGTTATCGAAACCTGGTTATAAAGCACTGTTTGAGTCGGATTCGGAGTCGATTGATGAGTCGACGCTGCGGAAGTTTGAGATGGAGGTGAAGGAGAGGATAAAAGTGACTAGACAAGTGATTGCTGAAGCGAAGGAATCGTTTGATAATCAGCTTAAGATACAGAAGCTGAAGGATACGATTTTCTCGGTTAATGAACAGTTGACGAAGGCGAAGAAGCAAGGGGCGTTTTCGAGCTTGATTGCTGCGAAGTCGATACCGAAGAGTTTGCATTGTGTGGCGATGAAGTTGATGGAGGAACGGATTGCGCATCCGGAGAAGTATACAGATGAAGGGAAGGCGCGGCCGGCGGAGTTTGATGATCCGAAGCTTTATCATTATGCGATATTTTCGGATAATGTTGTTGCTGCGTCGGTTGTAGTGAATTCGGCTGTTAAGAATACGAAAGAGCCGTGGAAGCATGTGTTTCATGTGGTGACGGATAAGATGAATCTTGGGGCGATGCAGGTTATGTTTAAGATGAAAGAATACAACGGTGCTCATATTGAGATTAAAGCGGTGGAGGATTATAAGTTCTTAAACTCTTCGTATGTTCCTGTGTTGAAACAGCTCGAATCCACAAATTTGCAGAGGTTTTACTTCGAAAACAAGCTTGAGAATGCGACAAAAGACACGACCAACATGAAATTCAGGAACCCGAAGTATCTTTCGATATTGAATCATTTGAGATTCTACCTACCGGAGATGTACCCAACTTTGCACAGAATCTTGTTTTTGGATGATGATATTATTGTTCAAAAGGATTTGACCGGGCTTTGGAAGATAGATATGGATGGGAAGGTGAATGGTGCTGTTGAGACGTGTTTTGGGTCGTTTCATAGGTATTCGCAATACATGAATTTCTCCCATCCTTTGATCAAGGAGAAATTTAATCCAAAGGCGTGTGCTTGGGCTTATGGGATGAACTTCTTTGATTTGGATGCTTGGAGGAGAGAAAAATGCACTGAAGAATACCACTATTGGCAAAATCTGGTAAGCTTGGTTCGTTCAAATACATGTCTTTACACGTATTTGGGATGATTTACAGTTTCTTTTATCTATGTCGTCAAGTTTCGGTCTAGGGGTGTGTATATAAGAAATTTTATTTTATGGGGGTTGGGTCACATAAATTAACCAGAATTCTAATAATAAGCTATAAGAGTTAAACTATTATTGTTAAGCTATTAGATTACCTTATTCAAGTTTTAGCTAATGTTGTCTAAAGATTACTTTAACAAATGATGATAGGCAAATTGGCAAAGGTTGTTTTAAGGTTTGGATGTCTTATCCTTATCATCTCAAGTCTTGTTTGTACACAAAGGGTATTGCGTAGGTCTGAACACATAACTCTTGGTAACATTCATGATTATTAGATGAAGGGTACTGCTCGTGTTAAATTGTGATATCCAACTTTCTTATAGGTGTCATCGTAACATTTATTCTTGTATTACTAAGTGCTTGTACCAACCAAGTTGGATGATTTTCATAACTAAGGATTGGGATTTATTTTGCAGAATGAAAACCGAACTTTGTGGAAACTGGGAACATTGCCTCCAGGTTTGATCACATTTTACTCTACAACTAAACCGTTAGATAAATCCTGGCATGTTTTGGGTCTCGGGTACAATCCTAGTATAAGCATGGAAGAGATCCGTAACGCTGCAGTTGTTCATTTTAATGGAAACATGAAACCATGGCTCGACATTGCAATGAACCAGTTTCGCCCACTTTGGACAAAATATGTGGACTATGATATGGAATTTGTTCAGGCCTGTAATTTTGCTCATTGAACCGTAATCAGGGTTTAGGGTTTGTGCGATATGACATGTTATACAATGATATAGAATGGGTTCCTCAAGTGTTGATAGTGTTCACGGTTGAATAATGTTAGCTTATTGTTTATGTAGAATAATAGTTGGGTTAAAACACTTTGTTACTGCAAGTAGGCCAGTTTAGTTTGTTGTTGCTGTTAGTAGTTGGTTTGACTTTTCTGTTATCAACTGTTTTGACTATACAATTGCGTGGTTGGTTGTATAAGCTTCCATTGGTTTTGAACGGTTGAATGTTGAACATAGGGCATAGATAACCATGGGCATACCATACACAATATATAGGTGTTTAATGTTTAGAAGCCGTTAAAAAGGAAGAAACCCTTTACATTGAAGCTCCGTATAGGATTTATATGGTGTGTTACATGGTTTTGGCCTTAAAAACTGAGTTTAAATGTTTGGTTCAAGGTTTGGAACTTGGTTTGATGGTTTAGTTCACGGTTTGAAAAACTAGAATCTGCGGTTCACCATTATTAATTGTTTGTCTTTTCACTCTTTGAAATATAGAGTTATGAAGTGTGTAGTTTCTTCAGGCTGTACATAGAGCATGTGTAACTCTACATAGGCTAAGGACCTTTGAGCACAAGGTATATACAACAATGGTTATGGACGTACCATACACAAATGCGTGGGTGATTTATAAGCTATTGAAAATGATGAGGGCTTAAGTAAAATTAAATCGGCTGGTTTAGTTTTGGACCCGCATGTTTATTTCTTGGGTTGGGTCAGGCCACCTATTAAGTATGAGCTTTAATAATAACAAGTAGCAATCTTTCATTGGACCTAAAATTTGTAACATAAGGTAATCATTGGCCCACTTTATGAGCTTTAATTTTTCTTGCTTTAACTTTCAAGTTGAAGAAAAATGTCAAAGTACACAACACATAGTTTCTGTTTAGATTCGATTCGATTCGAGTTACTATTATCCAAATTATTACAAATATTTACAATCGAATAACAAAACATTGCGTGACAATTTGATGATACAAAAGTGAGCGAGCCATATACAAAAATCAAACTACGTCAAGATGCAAAAGCAGTAGGAAATATAGTAATATGTTTCAACGGATGAGCTATATCAACCCCTCCAGCATGCTCCATGAACCCAGCCGGACTAAACGACTCACCATGACATACACACACTATGCTCACTTCATTTTTCGTGTATCTATTCAAGAACCCGCTAACCCTTCTCCCGTTCAGCCCATTCCCAATTGTGGAAACGCACGGCATTCGTGCTAGAACCGAGCCTTCTTTGTGCTGGATGCTGCTTTCAGCTGCGTTGACAGTTGAGCTTGTCGCGGTTTGTTTGGACGAACTCGCGGGTTGGTCATATGGATTAGCACTTGCTGCTGATGTAGTCGCTAGTTGTTGGTCCAGTTGAGAGTTGCTTGAATTGCTTCTGCTACCATCTGTAGTGACAACACCTACAACAGCCGCAAAGCCATTATTAGGCTGCCGGTATCAAAAAATAAGACTTACCGGAGTGGGGGCGGGAGAGGGACGGGAAGGGGGGGGGGGGGGGGGGGGGGGACACCGCCGCATTAGGGCGTGGAGAGTGGCGTGGGGCTTGGGGCGGGGGTGAGGTGGCATGCGTGGATTGGCCAGCTTTCTTTTTTTCTTTTTTTTTTTTTTTTAACTTTAACACAATATAATATTATTTCCTTCCCCCCTCTCTTCCCCCCTTCCACTCCCCACAATTTTTTCCCCCCCACATGGGTCCCACAAATGCCACATGGCGCTTCATCCCCCTCTTTCCCCCCACCACTCCTTAGGCTTTGGGGTATACTTTAACCCTCTTTAACTTCACATAGGTTCCATATCACTCAATTTCTCTTATTTCACTCTACATCACCTCAAGAAAATGGTTTAATTCTATTAACTCCATCTAACACTATTGTTTTAATGGTTTTTGGTTTAAAAAAAGGAACAAAATTAATTAAGTTTCCTAACACCATATTAACATGTTAACATATAATCCTTTTAATGCCCCTTAATACAAGGGAGGAGTAATGTACAACATAGGTTAACATGCCACGTCACTGTTAACGCCCCAAATGTATGGCCTTATAGTCTAAACATTTGATTCATAGAACTGAGACTAGTTTTTTCAGAAATAAAACATGTACTGTCGGCCGCATGGGACGTGTTGGGCAAGGTGTTTGTGTTCCTAGGTCACGTTTACTGCCTATAAATGTGCCACATGGCAAAAAGACAAAAAAGTCAAGTGTTTATTTGATATCTTTAGCTAGCGTTAAACGAGCCGAGCGGGTTCATAAGAGTGGATGTAGTGGAGGCATTATATGGCCTTATATACAAAAATAGCCCCACATCGTTACGGGGGGCACTATTTGATAAAAAGTGAGGCAGGCGTTTTAATTATTACGCCAAATCACCATTTACCAACCAATCATATAATGCCACGTGGCATAGTGAACCAACCAACCAATCCTTGGCGAAAAGGGGGGGGGGGGGGGGGGGCACTATTTTCCCCTATACTAGTACACCCGTTTTTCACTTCATATCCCCATGCTGACTCAGCTGCCACGTGGACCAATCAGAATCAACGGCGTTATAAATAACCTTCTCCACTACACATGGTCTAATAGATAAATAAATTATATTATTATATCTATTAAATCTACGACACTTCTACAGTGTCGTAGTATTTTAATAGTCAGCCTACCAAAGTTGACCAAACATCCCACCTTTGACCAAAAAGCTCAAACGAAATCCACAAATGGGCCTCTCATAATTGAAAAGGCACAAAACAAGTGGGCCTGCCATAAAATTGTGGCCCAGGTGAACAAATAATGGGCTGCCATTTTTGGAATACTTTGGGCTCCATATCAAGTCAACAATGGGCAACCCAACTGTAGTAATGTTAAAACTGGTCTGCAAGGTAATGGGCAGCGAACTATTTATTAACGCTCACACGAAAATAACAGTCACTTAATGTCCATCAAACCCCCAACGCAACAGAAGCTGCCGCAGCAAAGCGCGATCTTTACCATGTACCAAAACCTCAACGCAAAAGGAGTTCCCGCGCTTCGGCGCGAGTAACTAAAACACTAGTTAACAAATAATAAAAGCATCTCTCAAGATTTAGAATTCGAGCTCGAGCCTCGTTTACACCCCTACAAAATATTTATTTTAACTTGTGGTCAAATATCCATTTTGTGAAAAAAAAAAAAGAAGAGAAATACCTTGGTGAGAGATGCATTGACCATCGGAATATACACCGGAACCGTTGGAATTCACATTACAAATCCGTCGGCCACCATCGTCAGCCTCCCTTTCATCCGCTTTCATATTCATATTAAACGGCCTGAAACTCCGGCAACCCTCCGGCAACAAACCACAATTGTTCTCAGTCACATGCTCATCATTCACCACACCAACTTCACCATCACCAGACACCCGAACCACCTTCCGACTCACATATCCATCCGTTAAAACCGAACCCTTATTATTTTCCGATATCTTTTCTTCCCTCTTTCTCCTTAATTCTCGTCTACGAACCGCTTGAACCTCCCGCTTCCATCGGTTCGCAATTCGATCATCGGATTCGCTCTCATTTCGGTTCGTTTTCTTCGGTTCCCCGAAAATCCCACCGATGGACAACTCCAGCATCAGCTCATTTTCATCCCCACCTTTCAAACCGTCCGCCATTCTTATCGAAATTTTAAAACCAAAACCGAAAAAGAAATTGAGAATGAAATTGAAGTAGCTAGGGTTTTCTTTTATGATTTGAAAAGGGGATTTTAAAGAGGGAAAAAATATGGAGGGAAAGGAAAATGACACGTAGGATTTATAAATATTATTAACGTGTGACATGTGGTGAGTAGGGAAGGAAAAGAGGGGGTGTGGATGACTGCATGTTTGACATGTGGCGAGTCGTGTATAGGAGGTTGTGCATCTAGTTGATGGAATCTACGTTGTTGATTATTGGTTGGTCCAAGGTAAAAAGGACACGTGACGTGTGTTATATAGCATGTCTGTTTTGAATGGCCGGGTGACATCGTGTCAAAGAGTCTGAAAGGTTTACAAGTTGGAGGGTTCTTGTAAAGTAAGCTTCCACGTGGAGGTTGATGTGCTAAAAGTAGTTTAATAAAAATAATTAAATTAAACCTAAAACTAGACACCTAGTAATACTCTAGACTCTCTAAAACTAAACTACTGACAGGCAAGTGAACCTATCGACTCTAGTAAAGCTATAGTAAGTCCGGATATCGAACCCACAGGACTCTAATGGAAAACGGTAACTAGACTCGAAAACTTATCTAAAACTGAAATAAAACTATTTATTATTTTAGAGGGGGGTTTTACTAAAAACTAAATTCAAGAAAAATAAAGATTAACTAAATAAACTAAACTGAACTTAAGACGTAAACAGAGCTGAACCAAATTCAAATGATGGTGAGAATACTACCTAGGTTAGAATCCTACTCATGACTGACGAACTTTTATGGTTATGGAACTAGCTATGGAACCGGGATCTTTAGATACTAAACTTACAGGATAAACTAGAGGACCCTCGACCCTTCTCAAGGAGAAACCTAAGGTTACCTATAAGCCGTTAAACTACCGATTGAGAGGTTACCCTTACAGGCTTACCTACTCTGATGATAAAGTACCCGGTAGACAGTCTACCTTACAGCGCGAAAGCCTCACTACACTAAGAGTGCAAGGGGTAACTATAGAAAACCTGACCTGACTTGATACGCAAGTAATGGTAAGGAAACTAGGAAGATCTTCTTACAAAGCATCTAAATCTAGCAATTTAACACCCTAGACATATCGACAATCCCGCACCTTACAGCTATTGGAATTGGAAGAATACTTAGAACTACCCAATCAACAAAACTCACTCCTATGGAAAACACTAGCAATTTACCATAAACTAGTTGCTAACACAAAGTCCACAACCTAACACGCATTCATACATGAAAGACATTCACAAAAACGCATGTGGAGTAAATAATTATCAATTGAACAAAACTAAGTACGCATCTACACCAGATCAAAAATAATCAAAGTCTTTACTAAATCATCAACCCATAGTCAAAGTTCCAAAAAACCATAAAAAACGTTCATTCAATCATGAGTATTCATCATAACCTAAGTAGTAATGAAAGTCTAGCCAATAAACATGTTCAAAACAGGAATAAAATCAATTCTAAGTTCATGAAACATAGTTTGCAATTCAAAAGAACAAAGGAATGAAGAAACCGAATGATTAAAACCCGAATCTCTCAATCCCAATGCTCAAAATCTTGACCCTTGGCCTTTCTCTCACCTCCTAGTGCTCCAGAGCAGCTCCAATATGTCAAAAGTGAAGATAAAAACGATTTATGGCCGTTCTAGGGGTTTTAATATCGAAATTGGGCCAAAAACCAAGTTTTTCACGTTTTTACTCCCGTCACATAGCGTGACGGGCTTCAGGTGATGTGGTCATGTAGCGTGACCAGCTTCAGGATCAGGGGGGATCCGTCACGTCGCGTGACCAGATGTGCTCTTTCCCGTCACGTAGCGTGACGAGACATAATTTTTCATTTTTTTTTTCGACTTCCCGATCAACCGCGACTCGTCCGGAGGCTCGTTTTTTCTCGTTTAAGCTCCATTTTACTTCCTTTCTTGCCCGGACTCCTGTGCAACACAAAATACTAAATAGAATACGAAAATACCACAAAAACAAAACAAACTGACTCGAAAATAATATAAACTATAGACCGAAAACAGATGTATTTTGCAATACATCAGAGGTCATGCATGGTGTGCGAATAGCGAAACATGTTTGGAATACTTTAGGTTTTTTAGCGGTATGGAAACAGTACAGGTCGTTTCAAAAAAAAAAAAAAAAAAAAACTACTAATTAACACCGTGTGTAAGGGTAGTGGCAGTGGAACTCGGATAATGGTATCAAACGGCTATATATAAGCCTTTTTTTCGGGTAATTGTTTTAGGGTATCATTTTGATTTAGGAGAATTTGATGGAGTATGTGTATAGATGAGAGATACAAAAACAAAAGGTTGTGGGTAGTATGTGTAAAATAATGAAACTTATGGTTTAGGGTAGTGTTTTAACAAATCTGATGTGACAGCTCAATATTGGAAGTTGTTAGGATACCATCTATGATACTATGACCACAAGGCAGTATCTGAAAACAATAAAAAAAATTGGACATCGGACGAAAAAAAATTCGGGCCCAAAATTTTGTAAAGAGGAATGAATTAAAAAAATGAATATGGTGCTTGAACCGAGGATTGAACTTGAGACCTCTTCATTAAATAAGAATAGTTTTTTCAACTCTACTAACAAAACTTTAATGTATAAAGCACAAATATATATATGTATGTGTATATTTAAAAAAAACGTTCGGGCCTATTCTAGGGCCGGGTCTCGAGCCAGTAACCACCCGACTCATGTTCACGGCCGCCACTCTAATGGATCAAGCCTTTAAGTCATTACCCGATGATTAGTTTTAACAAAAAATACATATTCGCATAGATTAAATAAATCACAGAATGACAACGTCAATAAAGTAATTAAATAAACTGAAAATAATAAAAAACAAAAAACAAAAAGCCCAAGGTCTAGAAAAATAGTTTTTCATTAAGTTCTATTAAATTAAAATACATCAAATTTTTTAATGTGTCAAGTAGCTTCCAAGCCCAATCAATTGAACAACTACAAGTCATTTCAATAAATTGTAGCTTTTATTTTTCTTTACAGGTCACAAACTGAACTTTAAAAAAGCCCAGATAGTAAACAACAAAAAGCCCATCTAGTCAATGCCTTTCATCTTCATTCTCCACCCTTATCTATATGTATATGTATTAGTAGGAAGCCCGCGTGATACGACGAGAGCGACACTTTGCATTGCAGTACTTATTTCAAATTTGTATATTATTTGTTATAGCATCGTTGTGATGGATATACGTCATAAGCATTACAAATATCTAATAACTAAAAAGATTTAACATTTAAATTATAAAGCACTTTAAGAAACATTTGATAAAATAAAATAACATATGAAAGGAAAACTAAGTATTAATAAACATAAAAGTTGAAAACTAAAAGCTCAAGTGTGATCTACTTTATTCATGAGATCTATTTAGTCATACGCCTTCTAAATCTACATGATCTTTTTTATATTGTCTACCCACCATTCGTAATCAAGAGCGATCCCTGGAATTTCGTGTATATCTTCATGTTTGATTATTACATCTGTTGGAGGATGGATGGGTTTATAGCAATAATCAAAATCTAGAACAAATTCTTGCTTCCAATCCATCTTTAACATTTTTAGCGAACGCATATATTTGTATTTTATTTTTGTTGATTTGCAAAGTCAACATGATAATTAAAATGAGAAAAATCATAGCATAACTGACTAAATTAAATGAAAAGTTATTGGAATGAACAAAATAAAATACGATACTAAAAATAACAGAACTTTTAAAGAAACATATAATATTAAACCGTATGAAATATGTTGCGCTTCTGAATTGACACCTGGAGTATCTTAAATGGAGTTTACAGTTTAGTGCTTGAATATGCAGTATCATCAAATACGTCTTCTTTGTCATTTTCATCAGAACTGTCTAGGTCAATAACTTGACTCCATTTCCATTTAGAGAGCTTCTTGGATCTCTTCCTATTTATTTCATGCATCTGATCCTTAAAAAAAATTAAAAATATTTAATACACTAGTTAATAGAAGATGAAATATATATTAACATTACCTCTTCATTAAATTCACATTGAAAATCAGATTTTTAAGGACTAACCATTGCACCATAGCAAATAATCTCATCACTATTGTCACTATTATCTTGCAATAAAACACATAAAATAACAACCATGTTAATATCAAAAAGTAAACATTAATAAATACAACCTTAGACACTACTTTAGAAGCTTGTACGACTATTGGTTTGTTCGTTTCTGTATGCTTTTTCATCTAAATGAATCTGCAAAACCAAGAAGCTAACATTTATATGACTAAGATATGTGTAAAAAGGTATAATTAGTAAAATGGGATGATGCAAATAATAAACTAACAAAGAACCAACCTTAGAAGCTTCCACATTTGATACAGATTTAGATCCATGCTTAAGTATTTATACGATAAACATTAGTAGTTTGGTATGTGGTTTGAATTTTAAACTCATGATTTTCCCACCCCTTTAAATTAGAAAATTTTGTTTATCTTTGACTAAAGTTTAAAAAAGTTATTTTGTTTTCTCTGAATACCGAATTCAACGATTTAGCTTTTTTATTAACTTGTTAAAAAGAACCTCTTTAAATTAGAGAGTTTTGTTGTTATTAACATGGACGTTAATATCACATGGATATATAATATGCATTAGGTGCTTTTTTGTTGAATTGACGCAACCGAGGTTTTTAAAAGAAATTTACCAACAATTAATATCTAATATGTATCTTTACATTTTCTACAATTAATTATTTTAAAGTTTTATATATTTAACTAATTATGTATATTTAAATTTTTTATGAGATTTCTTTTAGTTAATTATATTTATTTGTATACCTATTAATATATGCATGCATATCCATATACATATGCACATACTGCTAATATTGATTATTTAAATATGGTACCACAATTGAAGCTATCCGTAGTAAATAGGATAAATCATTCTTAGAGCTTAGGCTTGTGCTTCAGTATTGTTACCCTGTGACAAATTATTTGTTTGCCAAAGCAAGGATGAACCATAATGTTTTTAAACGTTATCATATTTTAAGAATCACCAGAGCTAGTCTATAGATTTCGAGTGCCCTGTTTGGTTTTTTTAATCGTTGCATTTGATTGATGTGAAATTTTCATTATTGGGCGGAAAGTATTTAGAATCAGCTTTAATTTTACGATTTTGAGTTTTACTTTGTCATGAAATGGTGTTATGATTCAACATCCATATTAATAATAAACATGCATAAGTTCTTTAATTGCGTCCAAATTATGTTGATCTATAATCCAAATTTCACATACATTTTAGTTTTTAGTTTAATGTCAAGTTTTATAATATTTTCTTCTAAAACAACACATTAACTGTTGTATGTTTACTTCTGTATTAATGGAATGTATCTTGTTAAATATTAGTTACATCTTTAAAGTTTTAGATAAAAAGCATTTCGTTATAGGTGAAATTTGGATTCTTTCAGTTTATTAATAAATATTCGTTTCTTTTCGATTCTTTTAGTTAAACATCCAATGCAATAATCAATTGTACATAACGCATTTCTTTCTTGTACATTTCAATCTACACGTCGATATTGAATAAGACAAACATCAAAACGTCAATAAAAATGAGTAGGTCGTCACGGTATTTTCGAATGTATATAAAACATAATAGTTTAAAAATTATGATAGGATTAAATAAAAGAATTATAATTTTGTAGGGAAGGGGAGAAAAGTATAACTATTAACTAAAAATGAGGGAATTAAAGTAACTAAAATGGGTACTAAAGTGTAAAAGTGTTGAATGACTATTTTACCCCCATTTTAAGGTGGTTAATGAAAATAAAGTTTTTGACTTTTGGGTATCTTAAACTACCCTTCTCTCATACATTATAATATAGTATAGATATATAAAGTAAGGTTAATGTAGAAAAATGGTTTTTTTAGAAAGTATAGGTTGTGTTTTGATCCATTGGATTTTGAAATTGATGGTTGAGATTAAATCTATAAAATTGTTTAGATTCTAATTAATTCTTTTAATAGATGGGTGTAAATAGGGGTGTTCATCGGTTTGGTTTACGGTTTATTTTGTTTATTCGATTCGGTTTTCAAATTTTTGTACCTCAAACCAAAAACCAAACCAAACCAAACCAAATTAGGAGTATGAAAACCAAACCAAATTCAACCAAATTGAATCCGGTTCGGTTTCGGTTTAAAACCAAACAAACCAAATTCAACCAAACAAACCAAATTGAAACGAAGTTTTTTTTTCTAACTTATATACCTATATGTTCCAAAATCCGAAAAGAAAGTTTGCAATAAATATAAACCAAAAAATCAAACCACACAAACAGAAACATTATTAAAATTAGAAATAGTTAAATGAACCGTAGTTTACTAGTTTATACTCAAATTATTACCTCTATAAATTGGTGGGCTTTATTTATTTTGGGTTGAGTTTAATATTTTGGGCTTATATATTATATATGAGTTATTAAATATTATTATTTTTATTTAATAATTAATTAATTTACCGGTTTATTCGGTTATCCAAATAAACCAAATAAAAAAATGTAGAACCAAAAACCAAACCAAACACCGAATAAGCAATTCGGTTTCGGTTAAAACCAAACCAAACACCAAATTCGTTGTTCGGATTGGTTTTTTCGGTTACGGTTACGGTTCGGTTTTTGGTTTTTATTTGGTTTGCGGTTTTTCTGAACACCCCTAGGTGTAAATTTGTCCATTAAAGCGTCCGTTTCATTGATTACAAAGAAACCGGAATTGAAATTCGCGCGAGAACTATAATTTGATTTGGAATTTTGATGTGTTCGTTTCATAAAATAGAATGAAATCTCGATGGAATTGAAATGTGGGTTCCCTTCCATATGTTGTTGTTCAACTACAATTCCTTCTTTTGTTGTAACGAACAACATAAGAAGTTGAATACACATTCCAATTCTATTCGCATTCTATTCCATTCCCGTTAAACAAACGCTATGTAAGTGTTTTAATTGGGGGCAAAATTGATATTTTATTAAAGAAAAGAATCAAGAGCGGGTTAAAAAGGAAGCAACAAAGAACTCGACTGTCACAACCCGACCAAGGTGGGCCCGGTCGAAATACAGATTGTTACCGAGCATCACGCAATGCAAGCAAACAACGGAAGCAATGTAAATATTACTATATTTTATAAGTAACTGTTTACATTTCTAAATATCGTACGATCTCTAATACAAATACTTCGGTTAATATCTAAGGTTCTCGCTTGACTTCTGATTCGTCCGCCAGGGATACTCCGAGTCGTAGCTGCTCCATCCTTCCAACTCGGACAGGTACCTGAACACATGCTTAAAAGGGTTTTGGGTCAACAATAATGTTGGTGAGTCCGTGCGTTAGTTTAAATGGTTTTCCATAAGGTTTTATTTGAAAAGAAAGTTCGTAAAGTTTACCTGGTTCAACACATGGTGATGTACAAGCGACACCTCAAACCTAACACAGAATCTATCTATTGCCATTATAGATTCTCCTGGCAAAATACGTGTCACAAATCCTCAGTGGAGGGTTTTCCGGGCTTCCGGATCTACTGTGTGTGGGGGTTTCCCCAAGTAGCGCTACCCACATATTAAGTGGCCTAATCCCCTGGGTTAATGAGTGTCGGTATGGTTATTCGGCAGCTACTATCTTGTCACATCAAACGGTTTATAAAAAGGAAGCATGCATTCACCCCAAAACAGTAAAACACGAAAAGTGGGGAAGGTACACGGGACTCACCTGGAAGTAATGCATATGAATGGTTTATAATAATTGAGGCATCCAACATCTCGTATGGTATTCTTCCTGGACGAATCCTAAGTCGACAATTACTGTTAGTGTTTAGTTTTATCCATAAATGGTTACGGGTGGGGACGAGCTCGAGCATATGGTTTCAATATATCTTTGTATCCGAAATCTCAAGTGCCAATTCAATTCTTATACTCTAAGTCCCAAATGCCGCATCTTACTTTTATGGTCCAAGGGTTACGACTAATATCCGTTTTAATACATATATATATATATATATATATATAAGTCAATAGGTAACATATCCTACATGTGATGGTATCTATAGTTATGTCCGAATCTTAACCGTCGAGTCCATAATCTAACGTCTCACGTCTACTTCTTATCGAGTTCATGCTCTCAGTGTCGCATATTCTAATCTATGTTCAATGTTACTAACTAATTTCCGTATTAATCTTATGAGTCAATAATATTTGATATAGTTTAGTATACGGTATATATTTATATCTAACCTCCATTTAATACGCGTTCGCCTAACCAAGTCCGTGTCCAATCCTTCCATATGTTCAATCGGCGTAAATAGTCTATGGCGTCCAATTGCTCTAACGTTCTATGTTTATCTAATGTTTTTGTAGTTAATCTAAATGTCCAAGTCCAAATGTCCGTGAACCTATGTTCCAAGTATTCGTCCAAATGTTCAGGTTATATTATCCTCATACGACTTGTCCGCAAGTTATCCAACGCCCATTCAACTAATTTGAGAGTTCCATTTATTAAGGTTATGTTAACACTTATATATATATATATATATATATATATATATATATATAGGGTAGGGATCATACGAGAACTAACTTTAGGGAGAGAACCAGAGAACCATTGTCAACACAAACAAAAAAAAACCTAAAAACCCCACCTCCACCCCCTAAAAACCTAAACCCACCTACCCCACTCCCTAAAAACCTAAACCCCCCATCCCCCACACCGCCCAAACTCCCCCCCCCCCCTAATTGTGAAATGCACATGTGCAGCTAACCCCACACCCCCCAAAACCTAAAACGCTCCATCCCATCCCCCCAAAAAAGATACCCCATCTTCCACCATACCCAAAAACTAAACCCTAAAGCTAAACCCATTAAAAAACTTAACTATAATAGTGAAATGCACATATGCATTGTCACACCCTCAAATATCCACTTGCGGGGTTTTACCGCGAGGCGCATGACAAACCAGGACCCAAGTCAACGATCACAATAAACAACTCTATATGAAAAACGTAAATAGATATAACCATTAATTTAATAAGCGGAAGCGTTTAAGTAGCATTTAATCAACTATGCTATCATCTCAAAAGTTGTTCAAAATACTTTTATTACAAAACGTGCAACTAAGTCTAGACGCCAATGCAGACCCGTGCGCCTAGTTCCGTTCATTGCTACCTTAGCGACCTGAGAAAAACATGCCAAAAAGATGTCAACATAAAATGCTGGTGAGTTCACAGGTTTGTTCAAAATGTTACCAAACGTTACCATGTCCATACTATATCAATGTTACCAAGTACGCTAGCTAGGCGTATGTTTCATTACTACTACGATTGGAAACCATTACTAGACACGTTTAGCAATGTTCAGCATGTTTAAGCAGCCCGTATGTTCAGCACGATAATGTTCCTGTTCGAGACAATATGCACCCGCCCGGCCCTCCAAGCCGACGAGTGGGGCAGGTCACGCCCAATAGATCTATCCACATTTCCCCCGTTGTGCATCCCCGCACATTCATGGTTTCCCCCGGGACTTTCCAAAAGATCGTATAGCAATATAAAGTTAAAAACATAGTATGACATATGTTACCAAAACCGTTTAGCGCATGTTTTCTCCCCCAAAAGTTAAAGCAGTAAAAGTGGGGCCGTGAACTCACCTTAGATAGCGTTCTTCAATTACAAGTAAAGATGTTTAGCCCTTGATAATCCCTCTACCGGAGATCTATCAAAATGTTCACACAAGTGTTCCGACTAATAACCATAAGGTTATCTAGTCCCCGATTGTCCAGATCGTAACCAAGTATGTTTTAAAACGTGTTTAAGTGTTTAACCGACACACTAGACCGACCCGACATCCCGTTGGTGACCCGAAACATCTTGTAGGTACACATGGGTGGGGGTGGGTTAACAGGACCACCTGAAATGAAATGCGTGAGGAATCACGACGAATGTAAACAAGGTTCACTAATGAGGCAAAGAAAATGGATAAATCAACTTACCACCACCATTGTGCCCTAACTGGAAGGCAGCTTGGAGCAAGTTGTTCAGATCAGCCTGCGATAGGTTAATACCTCCACGACCACCAGCACCACCGCGACCACCACCACGTCCACCATTGCGACCACCTCCACGTCCTCCTCTTACTCCAGACATGATTCTGGCAGAAAGAACGAGAAAATTTAGTTTCGCAGATAAAGATAACCACTAATGTTTACAAGATCAAAGCTAGATCCAATCCAGGACTATCCCTTCAAACCCAGAGCTCACCAGGGCTTCCATGCATTTCGGTTTATGATTTTGTGTGCACCCAAACTGATAAACCGCTCTACATGGTCCTCCAAGTGTTCTCCTAGTTCAAAGTTCAAATCACCGAACATAGACTCTTAGCTATTCACCGTAATACTACGGTAGTTTATGGCAAGTGTTTCTATTGGAGTATGAAAGGGAGATGTCCGAGCCTTGGACAAATCTCAAGAGTACACGATTTACCCCAATACACCACACTGCCTAGAAGCAAGTAACTCGACCTAGGATAGAACGGATGATGTAACATAGAAAGACCGAATGATTTAGAGACACCCCGACAAGACCATACGTAAACCACCATAATGTTTAGTACCATGTGATCGTCTAGTGTGTGTGACTCGGCTATAGACTAGACTCTACATGCAGTCCTAGTTCACTATAACCATTGGCTCTGATACCAATCTGTCACACCCTCAAAATCCACTTGCGGAGTTTTACCGCGAGGCGCATGACAAACCAGGATCCAAACCAACGATCACAATAAACAAGTCTAAAATGAACATAATGCAATTTCAAAACAATGTTTAAAATTCCCGTTTACAGCGGAAGCTTATTCAAAACAATATTCAATAGTAAACCAAATGTTCAACGTTTGTAAAACCATGCAACCCTAACTAGACGCCGTGCAGACGCGTGCGCCCTAGTCCAGTCGTGCTACCTTAGCGACCTGAGAAAACATGTAAAAGTTTACGTCAGCACAAAAATGCTGGTGAGTTTACAGGTTTTGTAATCCAAGTACCAAGTCAACCTGTCCATACTATAACAAATCGAAAACCAGTGTACGCTAGCTAGGCGTATGTTTTGTTACTACCACGATTGGAAAACCATTACTAACTCGCAAACCAAATGTGTGCCCGATGTAGTAACCCTGTTGTTCCTGTTTGAGACAATATGCACCCGCCGACCCTCCAAGTCGACGAGCGGGGTTGGTCACTCCCAATAGCGCTATTCACATTTCCCCGTTGTGCAAACCCGCACATTCATGGTTCCCCCCGGGACTTCCAAAGATCGTGTAGTACACAATAGAAACCCATAGTATGACAGTAGTTACCAAATAATCGTTTTAACACATGTTTTCTCCCCCGAAAATGTGAAACCAGTTTAAAAGAGGGGCCGTAAACTCACCTTAAGTTGCGTTACTTCGTAATACGAATAACTCAGCAGCTATGCTAGTCCCGTAAAGCGGCGACCTAACATATGACAGTTACAAGCACTTAGACTAATAACCCGCAGGTTAATTAGTCCCTAGATGTCCAGACCATAACCAAGTTCGTTTGAAAACACCGTGACTGTTTAACTGACCCAAAGTACAAGACTCGACATCCCATTGGTGACCCGAGACTTCCCGTGTTATGTTTACGCTCTCAAACATGCAATCATGCAATCACACTTAACATACGTTAACGCACAACAAGTTATAGCACATAGCTCACGTATCACCAAATTACATCCAAACATATGTTACCAAGTTATTAGATATGTTACGGGGTTCCTAGCATGTTCCTACATGTCAAATCGGGTCTCGGAATGCTAATGTATACTTACAGCAGCAGTACACGCGATTAGGAAAAGTCAACTAGCATTTAGGTTGGTCAACTGGCATTTAGAAAGGCTAATCACATGTAACTACTAGCATTTAGGGCTAATCGCATGTAACTACTAGCATTTAGGGCTAATCGCATGTATCTACTAGCAATTAGGGCTATACCACATGTATCTACTAGCAATTGGGGCTAATCGCATGTATCTACTAGCAATTAGGGCTAATCGCATGTATCTACTAGCAATTAGGGCTAATCGCATGAAACATGGGCGATTGGCCTCCTAATCACCTCTAACATAGGCGATTAGGCTTGCTAATCGCCTGTAACCTTGCTGTTCCGGTTTTTCGCGCGTTTAACGCTCCAAATCAGATCCAGAACGTGTGTAACCATCCAATATCATCCCAACAACTATTCTAAACATGTTTAAACTAAAATCCTTCGTTTTGCCTCGTATTATCAGCCCTGCATGCAACCATGTAATCCAAACACCATACACATAGTATGAACACCACATTAACATGCATAACTATAACCCTAATAATCGATTACTCAGATTTCATTAATCATGACATCAATATTATTCTGAACTAACCTAACAACATGTTAATCACTCATCTTTAATCACAAAAACCCTAGATATTAATCATAAACACACATAACACATGTATAATTGTTAGAATCCGATTAATAACAATTATTAACGATTTCAGAAAGCTTTTTCGTTTTAGAACAGGTCTGGACCATTAGGGATTGAATAAAAACGTTTATAAAGATTGCATGGATGGAAACCAAACCTTAGATTTGTGAAAGGATGATGAATTAAGCTTGAAACCTTGTGTTTTGATCAAAAATCGCGTTCCAGAGGTTGTGTGTGTGTTGGGGCGGGTTATGGGACGACTAGGGTTTGTGTTATGAAGTTTAGGAGGTTAAACATTGTATTTATAGTCGTTTTTAGTCGTCCAGCCCGTAACACGCGATTGTGCAGCTTTACACGCGATTAGGGGTCCTAATCGCATGTAAGTTCATGCATTTGGGGCCTAATCGCATGAAACTTCATGCATTTAGGCCCTACTCGCCTATAAGACTGCCCACTCGCCCCTCATATAGGCGATTGGGCTTTCCTAATCGCCTATAGGGGCTGGTTCCTGGTATTTTGCGCGTTAAACCCCGTTTTAACATATGTTAACACATATTCACATACCGACAAGTCACATAATGATTGTAAACACATAACACATGTAAATACACATATTCACACTCGTTCACCAATTCCCGGGACTCGAGACTTGTATGTTCCGTATGCCCTGACGATCCTACAAATCGTCACCGTTTGTACACTTGGTTAAGGACCGACATCTAATGAACCTCTAGACCAACATCCAATGATCTTCTAGACTAAACCGATAGTTCCCGAACCATAACCCGACTTAACTAACCCAGTTAAGTGCAATATACGCGTGACTCGCTAAGGTAGACTTTCATCTAGACAACGTTGTTAACCAGAATTTGCCGGGTGTCACATCATCCCCACGTTAAAAGAATTTTCGTCCCGAAAATTGCACAAGTACCAAAAAGAATAACGAAGGAAACAACAAAAGATGGAAACCAAGAGAGAGATTTACCCAAGTTGTCACATCATCCCCACGTTAAAAGGAATCTCGCCCCGAGATTCATTCAGCTGCAGAAGAGACATATCTCGACTCGAACGCTTCCTTAGGAAAGAGATGAGGATACTTAGACTTCATCTGATCCTCCCGTTCCCAAGTGTACTCTGGTCCCCGGTTCGAGTTCCAGCGAACCTTCACAATGCGAATCTTGCTATGACGTAGGCTACGAATCTTGTAATCCAGAATCTCCACAGGTTCTTCCACAATCCGAAGACGATCATCGACTTTGATCTCTTCCAGTGGAACAATGAGAGACTCGTCAGCCAGACACTTCTTCAAGTTGGACACATGGAAGACGTTATGTACGTTACCGAGCTCCGTCGGTAAATCAAGACGATATGCCACCGGCCCAATCCGTTCCAGGATCGTAAATGGGCCGACATACCGCGGATTGAGTTTGCCACGCTTACCAAAGCGTATGACGCCCTTCCATGGTGAGACTTTTAGAAGTACTTTGTCATTAACTTGGAATTCCAATGGTTTGCGACGCTGATCGGCATAACTCTTTTGCCGGTCCCGTGCCGCTGCCAACCGGTTACGAATCTGTACGATCTTCTCCGAAGTTTCGTACACTAATTCAGGCCCAGTGAGTTGACTCTCACCCACCTCAGCCCAACAAAGAGGAGAACGACATTTCCGTCCGTACAGTGCCTCGAACGGAGCCGCCTTGATGCTCGTGTGATAACTGTTGTTGTACGAGAATTCTACTAACGGTAAATGAGCTTCCCAACCTTTGCCAAAATCGATCACACATGCCCGCAGCATGTCTTCTAAAGTTTGAATCGTGCGCTCACTCTGACCGTCAGTCTGTGGATGATAAGCTGTACTCATGTCTAGCTGGGTACCCAAAGCCTTGTGCAAAGATTTCCAGAAGTGAGAAGTAAAGTGGGAGTCACGATCCGAAATAATAGAAACTGGCACCCCGTGCTTAGAAACAACCTCCTTCAAATAAAGGCGAGCCAAACGATCCATGGTGTCGGTCTCCTTAATAGCAAGAAAATGGGCTGATTTCGTCAACCGATCGACAATCACCCATATCTTGTCATTCCCGCTTGGTGATTTAGGAAGTTGCGTGACAAAATCCATTGTAATCCGTTCCCATTTCCATTCCGGAATTTCAGGTTGTTGCAAGAGACCCGACGGTTTCTGGTATTCCACCTTGACCTTAGCACAAGTCAAACACTTACTCACGTATGAAGCTATATCCGACCTCATGTTTGGCCACCAGTACAGCACCTTCAGATCTTGGTACATCTTATCCGAACCAGGATGAATAGAATACCGGGACTTATGAGCCTCATCTAGGACAAGCTCCCGTAGTCCCCCGAATAAAGGAACCCATATGCGTTCTGCGAAGTAGTGCAGGCCATCAGGTCTTCGCTCGAGGTGCTTGTCGGCACCGTGCATAGTTTCAGCTTTAAGGTTTTCCTCCTTCAAAGCTTCTAACTGGGCAGAGCGGAGTTGATCAGGTAGGGATGAATGAATGGTGAGCTGCAACGCCCGAACGCGATGAGGTTTAGTGATTCCTTCCTGCTCAAGGCGTCTGCCACAACATTCGCCTTGCCAGGATGGTACTTAATGGCACAATCATAGTCGTTCAGAAGTTCAATCCAACGATGTTGCCGTATGTTCAAATGTTGTTGGTCGAAAATATGTTGGAGACTCTTGTGATCGGTGTAGATGGTGCATTTGGTACCGTACAAGTAATGTCTCTAAATTTTCAACGCGAAAACCACTGCACCCAACTCCAAGTCATGGGTGGTGTAGTTCTTCTCGTGCACCTTGAGTTGACGAGAAGCATACGCGATCACTTTCTCGCGTTGCATCAACACGCAACCGAGACCATGAATAGAAGCATCACAGTAAACAACGAAATCATCAGGGCCTTCAGGTAAAGACAAAATAGGAGCAGAACACAGTTTGGATTTTAGTTCTTCAAACGCTGACTCTTGTGGTTCACCCCAGTCGAATTTTCTATCCTTCTGAGTAAGAGTGGTGAGGGGTTGAGCGATTTTCGAGAACCCCTGAATGAAAGGACGATAGTAGCCCGCAAGGCCTAGGAATTGCCGCACCTCAGTTGGCGTCTTTGGTGCTCCCCAGTCCTTGATCGCTTCGATCTTAGCTGGATCGACATGAATTCCTAGTTCATTAACCACATGTCCTAGGAACTGAACTTCGCGTAACCAAAAGTCACACTTTGAGAACTTGGCGTAAAGTTGTTCCCGTCGCAAGAGTTCCAAAACTAACCGCAGATGTTCCTCATGTTCGGTCTAGTTCTTAGAGTAAATTAGGATGTCATCAATAAACACGATGACGAACTTGTCAAGATATGGTTTGCAAACGCGGTTCATCAAGTCCATGAAAACCGCCGGTGCGTTTGTAAGACCGAAAGGCATGACCAAGAACTCATAATGGCCATAACGTGTACGAAAGGCAGTCTTTGCCACGTCAGCTTCCCTTACCCGCAACTGGTGATAACCGGACCTCAAGTCAATCTTGGAATAGTAACTAGAACCCTGGAGCTGGTCGAATAGATCATCAATACGTGGAAGAGGATAACGGTTCTTGACGGTCAATTTGTTCAGTTCCCTGTAGTCCACACACAATCGGAAACTTCCATCCTTCTTCTTAACAAATAGAATCGGGGCTCCCCAAGGGGAAGAACTTGGTCTGATGAAACCCTTGTCCAAGAGTTCCTGTAACTGACTAGACAATTCCTGCATCTCGGGAGGTGCAAGACGGTAGGGGGCCCGAGCAATAGGAGCAGCCCCTGGTACAAGATCAATACCGAACTCGACTTGACGATGGGGAGGAAGACCAGATAAATCATCGGGAAAAACATCAGGAAACTCACGTACAACTGGAATATCGTCGATCTTCTTCTCATCACCAGAGGAAACAGATAAAAGTGCCAAAACGGCTGGATAACCCTTTCGAAGACACTTAAGGGCTTTCATGCTAGAGATGATGTTTAGCGAAACACCACCCTTGATACCGTACACAGAAAGGAATTCTCCATCAGGGAGAGGAATCCGAATAATCTTGTCGTAACAGACAATCTCCGCGCGATACAAAGACAACCAATCCATGCCTACCACCACGTCAAAACTACCCAAAGGTACCGGCATAAGGTCGATGGGGAACGACAAACCCGACAACTCTAATTGACACCCCCGAAGGATACTAGTAGCCTCAATCTTTTTACCGTCAGCCAACTCAATAATATACTTAGTCTCTAATGGTACGGGTACTACATCTAGCAGTCGACTAACCTCCATGGATACAAAACTCTTGTCGGCACCAGAATCAAATAACACACTAACAGAACGATTATTGAGAAGGAACGTACCGGTAACTGTGTCAGGATCCTGTCTAGCCTCAGCGGCTCCAATGACGAAGGCGCGTGCATTCCTGCCACCGCCCCCGTTGTTCCCATTTCCGTTGTTTCCACCCTGCTTCAGTTTTGGGCAATCCTTCTTGTAATGCCCAGTCTCACCACAGTTGTAACATCCTTGTCTTCCCGTAGTCCCTTGAGTAGTTGGAGCTGAGTTAGTAGTCGGGGCCTGGGTCGATGGAAGTGTAACCCGACAATCTTTAGCAAAATGCCCAATTCGCTGGCAGCGATGACAACGGTTGCTGTCGCAGTTCCCTTGATGATGACGTCCACACTTGTTACATTTGGGCAGTTTCCCCGCATAACCACCCTACTTGTTACCCGAAGAAGAAGAACCCCCATTATCAAACCTCTTACCCTGCTGTGCTGGCCCAGACCCTTTCCCTTCATTATCCCACTTGCGCTTGTTGTTCTCTGGGGCCTTGACAGTCGAACCCTTAGCAGGCAAAATACCCTCATTCACCTTCAAGTTGGTCATCCTATGAGCCGATCGGACCACCTCTGCGTATGTAGGATGATTTCCCGCAGCCACTAACCCTGCGATTTCCGGTACTAACCCCGAGACATAGTGTTCAATCCTCCTGTACTCTGGCACATGCAGATCAGGACACAGCACCGCCAACTCGTTACGCCTCACAGTATACTTCTCAATTTCAGACCCAGTCATCTTGAGGTTCCACACCTCGTGCTCTAGTTTCTGCACCTCTTCCCTCGGACAGTACTCACGCTTCAGCAGCTGCACAAAATTCTCCCAAGGCATAGCATACGCCTCCCCAATACCCATATTCTGGGTGATGTTATTCCACCAAGTCAATGCAACATCCTAGAATAACGCAGCAGCATACTTAACCCGATCTTCTGGGAGACAGTTACACATCAGAAACCCTGACTCCACTTTTTCCAACCACCTGAGTAAGCTCACCGCACCCTCAGTGCCAGAGAATTCCTGGGGCTTACAGTCCCGAAACATCTTGTAGGTACACATGGGTGGGGGTGGGTTAACAGGACCACCTGAAATGAAATGCGTGAGGAATCACGACGAATGTAAACAAGGTTCACTAATGAGGCAAAGAAAATGGATAAATCAACTTACCACCACCATTGTGCCCTAACTGGAAGGCAGCTTGGAGCAAGTTGTTCAGATCAGCCTGCGATAGGTTAATACCTCCACGACCACCAGCACCACCGCGACCACCACCACGTCCACCATTGCGACCACCTCCACGTCCTCCTCTTACTCCAGACATGATTCTGGCAGAAAGAACGAGAAAATTTAGTTTCGCAGATAAAGATAACCACTAATGTTTACAAGATCAAAGCTAGATCCAATCCAGGACTATCCCTTCAAACCCAGAGCTCACCAGGGCTTCCATGCATTTCGGTTTATGATTTTGTGTGCACCCAAACTGATAAACCGCTCTACATGGTCCTCCAAGTGTTCTCCTAGTTCAAAGTTCAAATCACCGAACATAGACTCTTAGCTATTCACCGTAATACTACGGTAGTTTATGGCAAGTGTTTCTATTGGAGTATGAAAGGGAGATGTCCGAGCCTTGGACAAATCTCAAGAGTACACGATTTACCCCAATACACCACACTGCCTAGAAGCAAGTAACTCGACCTAGGATAGAACGGATGATGTAACATAGAAAGACCGAATGATTTAGAGACACCCCGACAAGACCATACGTAAACCACCATAATGTTTAGTACCATGTGATCGTCTAGTGTGTGTGACTCGGCTATAGACTAGACTCTACATGCAGTCCTAGTTCACTATAACCATTGGCTCTGATACCAATCTGTCACACCCTCAAAATCCACTTGCGGAGTTTTACCGCGAGGCGCATGACAAACCAGGATCCAAACCAACGATCACAATAAACAAGTCTAAAATGAACATAATGCAATTTCAAAACAATGTTTAAAATTCCCGTTTACAGCGGAAGCTTATTCAAAACAATATTCAATAGTAAACCAAATGTTCAACGTTTGTAAAACCATGCAACCCTAACTAGACGCCGTGCAGACGCGTGCGCCCTAGTCCAGTCGTGCTACCTTAGCGACCTGAGAAAACATGTAAAAGTTTACGTCAGCACAAAAATGCTGGTGAGTTTACAGGTTTTGTAATCCAAGTACCAAGTCAACCTGTCCATACTATAACAAATCGAAAACCAGTGTACGCTAGCTAGGCGTATGTTTTGTTACTACCACGATTGGAAAACCATTACTAACTCGCAAACCAAATGTGTGCCCGATGTAGTAACCCTGCTGTTCCTGTTGTTCCTGTTTGAGACAATATGCACCCGCCGACCCTCCAAGTCGACGAGCGGGGTTGGTCACTCCCAATAGCGCTATTCACATTTCCCCGTTGTGCAAACCCGCACATTCATGGTTCCCCCCGGGACTTCCAAAGATCGTGTAGTACACAATAGAAACCCATAGTATGACAGTAGTTACCAAATAATCGTTTTAACACATGTTTTCTCCCCCGAAAATGTGAAACCAGTTTAAAAGAGGGGCCGTAAACTCACCTTAAGTTGCGTTACTTCGTAATACGAATAACTCAGCAGCTATGCTAGTCCCGTAAAGCGGCGACCTAACATATGACAGTTACAAGCACTTAGACTAATAACCCGCAGGTTAATTAGTCCCTAGATGTCCAGACCATAACCAAGTTCGTTTGAAAACACCGTGACTGTTTAACTGACCCAAAGTACAAGACTCGACATCCCATTGGTGACCCGAGACTTCCCGTGTTATGTTTACGCTCTCAAACATGCAATCATGCAATCACACTTAACATACGTTAACGCACAACAAGTTATAGCACATAGCTCACGTATCACCAAATTACATCCAAACATATGTTACCAAGTTATTAGATATGTTACGGGGTTCCTAGCATGTTCCTACATGTCAAATCGGGTCTCGGAATGCTAATGTATACTTACAGCAGCAGTACACGCGATTAGGAAAAGTCAACTAGCATTTAGGTTGGTCAACTGGCATTTAGAAAGGCTAATCACATGTAACTACTAGCATTTAGGGCTAATCGCATGTAACTACTAGCATTTAGGGCTAATCGCATGTATCTACTAGCAATTAGGGCTATACCACATGTATCTACTAGCAATTGGGGCTAATCGCATGTATCTACTAGCAATTAGGGCTAATCGCATGTATCTACTAGCAATTAGGGCTAATCGCATGAAACATGGGCGATTGGCCTCCTAATCGCCTCTAACATAGGCGATTAGGGTTGCTAATCGCCTGTAACCTTGCTGTTCCGGTTTTTCGCGCGTTTAACGCTCCAAATCAGATCCAGAACGTGTGTAACCATCCAATATCATCCCAACAACTATTCTAAACATGTTTAAACTAAAATCCTTCGTTTTGCCTCGTATTATCAGCCCTGCATGCAACCATGTAATCCAAACACCATACACATAGTATGAACACCACATTAACATGCATAACTATAACCCTAATAATCGATTACTCAGATTTCATTAATCATGACATCAATATTATTCTGAACTAACCTAACAACATGTTAATCACTCATCTTTAATCACAAAAACCCTAGATATTAATCATAAACACACATAACACATGTATAATTGTTAGAATCCGATTAATAACAATTATTAACGATTTCAGAAAGCTTTTTCGTTTTAGAACAGGTCTGGACCATTAGGGATTGAATAAAAACGTTTATAAAGATTGCATGGATGGAAACCAAACCTTAGATTTGTGAAAGGATGATGAATTAAGCTTGAAACCTTGTGTTTTGATCAAAAATCGCGTTCCAGAGGTTGTGTGTGTGTTGGGGCGGGTTATGGGACGACTAGGGTTTGTGTTATGAAGTTTAGGAGGTTAAACATTGTATTTATAGTCGTTTTTAGTCGTCCAGCCCGTAACACGCGATTGTGCAGCTTTACACGCGATTAGGGGTCCTAATCGCATGTAAGTTCATGCATTTGGGGCCTAATCGCATGAAACTTCATGCATTTAGGCCCTACTCGCCTATAAGACTGCCCACTCGCCCCTCATATAGGCGATTGGGCTTTCCTAATCGCCTATAGGGGCTGGTTCCTGGTATTTTGCGCGTTAAACCCCGTTTTAACATATGTTAACACATATTCACATACCGACAAGTCACATAATGATTGTAAACACATAACACATGTAAATACACATATTCACACTCGTTCACCAATTCCCGGGACTCGAGACTTGTATGTTCCGTATGCCCTGACGATCCTACAAATCGTCACCGTTTGTACACTTGGTTAAGGACCGACATCTAATGAACCTCTAGACCAACATCCAATGATCTTCTAGACTAAACCGATAGTTCCCGAACCATAACCCGACTTAACTAACCCAGTTAAGTGCAATATACGCGTGACTCGCTAAGGTAGACTTTCATCTAGACAACGTTGTTAACCAGAATTTGCCGGGTGTCACATTATATATATATATATATTTTTATTACACCTTTATCATTAATATTATACAAATGTGCCTAAGTCTTTATTTATCCTAACTCACAACTTATATACATACATAAATGTATATAAATAAAATAATAATAATAATAATAATAATAATAATAATAATAATAATAATATGATTCTAAATTTTTTTTTTCACATACAAGAATTTTTTTTTTAAATAAAGCCTTGAGTCAAATAGTCAAAGTCCTAGTCAAAGTCTTAGTCAAACAGTCAAAGTCTTAGTCAAATAGTCAATTCATCATAAAACCTTACTTTATGGTGTTGACCAATTTTAATGGCTAATTGAATCCAAAACTAGTATAAAAACCCACCTATGACCCATTATACTTTGCACCTCTAAATCGATTGTTTCAATCCGATTAAACTTTCCCTCATACCTTTCTTCTATAGTCTATTACTTCTACAATTGAAGCTTTGATTATAAGCTCTTGTAATTGGCAACTTTGGGCTACACATATTCTATTTCTCGAGACTTAATACTTTGCTAAGGTGAGTTTACGTAACCATGTTTATGCAATTCTTCATACTTGCAACATTATACTTAAGCAATTCTACATACATGTCTAGTTGTAAACTTTAATGCCTCATGAATTAGACAACAACAGTTTCAACGAGTTTCAACATTACATAATCATTAGCTATGGCCAAGCCGGCGATACTCAATAATAGATCTATTGGATTGACAATCCCACCCGGATACGTGTACCTCCTACATAGGTAGCGTGGGTGATTGTTATCGTTCCAACATATTATTAAGGTGAACCGTGGATGACGGGATGGACCTAAACTAGTCAAAGGTTTGATTATGTCGATTCAACATATCATGTTTATTCATGTAGACTTAAACTTACGATAGACATATGAATTGCTAAACTTTTATACTAAAACTATTTGCTTGACATGGCTTATGTATTCTCACCAACTTCTAGTTGACCCCCCCATTTTTCCAAACTCAACAGGAAATACTGATGCTTGAAGTCTAGAGCTAGCATGAGGAGATATTTGAAGCTTTGTTTGATTATTTGATGTACGAATTCTTGTAGAACAATTGTATGTAATTTATTTAAATCATATAATGAAATTTATTATTCACCATGATCTACTGAACAATCATCAATACGTGACATCCCGATGTTTCCGCCATCGGTTGGGGTGTTACAGATTGGTATCAGAGCCTTGGTTATAGGGAATTAGGTTATTAGAAAAAAAATAATCTAGTCTATAACCATAGGAATATAACCAGTATTTGCTCCTTTTACTTGCTATTCTCTATCTCACTCCTACTTCTTATCCCTACTTCAACCCCTACAAGAAGATTGCTCTCCATCACAAGATCTACTCTTAGACTAATAGGACAATCCTCAGGTTTAGCCTGAACCACCTTGATATCTCGTCGAAGTTCTAGATTTTAATGACGAACACGTGCAATCTGGAAGGGTGAACGCCTGTATTCTGAGTTTTCTGTCTAGGACTGGCGTTGCGCATATATCCCAATCAGACGAGGGACCCGGATGCCTACCTGGGAATTCTCGGGATGAGTGTTCACTTATAGGCTAAAGCATGTCTTTACTATGTTATTAGAATCTAGAAGTTTTGATAAGTCAATGTTTTCGTTTATTCGTTTTAATTAATGAATAAATGATTACACTCCCCTTCCTTAAACTAAGCTCAAAAATCTCAAAATTTTACAGCTTAAATCAATCTCATTTCATAACCATCCATGGATTTCACAATCACACTTCACCTTACCATCTTAGCCACTTTTTAAATATTCAACACCCTACCCAAATCATATAATCTCCATACTATAAAATAAACTCTTTATCAACTATCTTCACATTCACTATCTCTCACAACTTTGATTCTGCTTCAAGAATTTTTCATCATCCTCTCAAGAACTAAATTCATATCCTTCACCTTCTCACACATGAGCTAGTTACCCATGATAACCAAACTATTGAAACTTGATTGTGTGTTGCATCAAACATAATCCTTAGTTATACATGAGGATTCGACTATTTGCCTTATTTGAACATTTGAAACTAGAATTCATGGAATATAAACTATTTTCTATAGACACACCTAGAGTCATTAACCTTGTCTAGGGCAACTCTATTACAACTCGCATGCTATACTTGATTGCTTACATGTACATATTATCAATTTGCAATTCATGTGTGTAATAATTGGTACACTTAATCAAACAACTGATAGAGGATGAAGTACTTGCTCAACAGTTAGTAGAGTACAAAATAACCTACTCAACGATTGGTAGAGGTCATCATGCCTGCTCAACAGTCGGTAGAGGCCCTACAACCTGCTCAACGACTGGTAGAGGCTATCATACCTGCTCAACAATCGGTAGAGGTTCCTACTCACTGACTGGTAGAAGTCTTTTTCCTGCTCAACAGTTGGACTCATTTTTGGATACATGGTTAAACATATTATTTTACATGTGTGTCTAGAGTTATAGAAGGACACAAAACCCTAATGTAAGGTAAATTGGTGATTGCGGTCCGGAACGTAATCATGAATTTACAGGTACGTTAAGGTAGTGTGAAATTCTATCAAGGTTTTAGTAGTTCATTTGGTTTTCATATAGCCAATCAATTCATGCATTTCATATAAGATTCCTAAAACATAAGTTTAGTATTTTGCTAGATTCTTTCTCCTTGCTATTTCAGATGAACCTAATCCAACCCTTAAAACTCACACATATCAAAACTCTTACCCAAATTATTCGAAACAGTTTATTCTGTTACCTATAAATTTATGTCATGCCTTAACTCGAAACTTCCCAAACCACCCTTGTCCTAATTTCTACCCAATCACCTTCAATCCTTTGTTTTCAATAAACTTCGGGACGAAGTTTCCAAAAGTAGGGGAGACTGTAACATCGCAAAATTTTCCCCAAAATTTTAATACATAAAAAGCCCTTATATATATATATATATATTTTTATTACACCTTTATCATTAATATTATACAAATGTGCCTAAGTCTTTATTTATCCTAACTCACAACTTATATACATACATAAATGTATATAAATAATAATAATAATAATAATAATAATAATAATAATAATAATAATAATAATATGATTCTAAATTCTTTTTTTTTTCACATACAAGATTTTTTTTTAAATAAAGCCTTGAGTCAAATAGTCAAAGTCCTAGTCAAAGTCTTAGTCAAACAGTCAAAGTCTTAGTCAAATAGTCAATTCATCATAAAACCTTACTTTATGGTGTTGACCAATTTTAATGGCTAATTGAATCCAAAACTAGTATAAAAACCCACCTATGACCCATTATACTTTGCACCTCTAAATCGATTGTTTCAATCCGATTAAACTTTCCCTCATACCTTTCTTCTATAGTCTATTACTTCTACAATTGAAGCTTTGATTATAAGCTCTTGTAATTGGCAACTTTGGGCTACACATATTCTATTTCTCGAGACTTAATACTTTGCTAAGGTGAGTTTACGTAACCATGTTTATGCAATTCTTCATACTTGCAACATTATACTTAAGCAATTATACATACATGTCTAGTTGTAAACTTTAATGCCTCATGAATTAGACAACAACAGTTTCAACGAGTTTCAACATTACATAATCATTAGCTATGGCCAAGCCGGCGATACTCAATAATAGATCTATTGGATTGACAATCCCACCCGGATACGTGTACCTCCTACATAGGTAGCGTGGGTGATTGTTATCGTTCCAACATATTATTAAGGTGAACCGTGGATGACGGGATGGACCTAAACTAGTCAAAGGTTTGATTATGTCGATTCAACATATCATGTTTATTCATGTAGACTTAAACTTACGATAGACATATGAATTGCTAAACTTTTATACTAAAACTATTTGCTTGACATGGCTTATGTATTCTCACCAACTTCTAGTTGACCCCCCCATTTTTCCAAACTCAACAGGAAATACTGATGCTTGAAGTCTAGAGCTAGCATGAGGAGATATTTGAAGCTTTGTTTGATTATTTGATGTACGAATTCTTGTAGAACAATTGTATATAATTTATTTAAATCATATAATGAAATTTATTATTCACCATGGTCCACTGAACAATCATCAATACGTGACATCCCGATGTTTCCGCCATCGGTTGGGGTGTTACATTTTGGGACGGTTAGGGTTTGTGAAATGATGAAAAATGACAAAGGTTGGTATTTATACTAATCCTCCTTTGCCCCAATTCATTGGTCGAAGGTGGTCTCCTTCGACCCTTTCACAGGGTCGAATGAGCCCTGTCTGGTCGAAGGGAATTCCTTAAATTCCACTTCCCTGGTTCGCCCATTTACAAGGGTCGAACCAGACAATTACTTCTCCTTCGACCAATCGAAGTGGTCGAACCAAGATCCCTTTTTAACTAGTTTTCCAGTTTGTCGTGTTTAACGCATTCTAACACATCTTAACACATAAGCATGCATCCTTAGTCTATATTTACCACATTTAAGCACAGATAATCATTTACACATCATTTAAACACATCTATGTATATAATCCACCACACGACCCATAATCTACACATATACTTAATTAGTTCATGTAATGTCACCAACAACGGAACCCGGTACTAGTGTATTACCAAAACGACTCCCAATGATCCTCCAGATCATTGTACCCTGGACAATCCTAACTTGACCCGACTCAACTAACCCAGTTAAGTTTGTTTATAAACGTTTCTTGCTAAGGTAGACTTAGATGTTACTAATATGTTTAAGCCGAACATGCCGGGTGTCACATCATCCCCACGTTGAAAGAATTTTCGTCCCGAAAATTGCGCAAAGCCCCAAAAGTAGGAAACAAAAAGAACAGAACGAAAAGAAAATTACCGGATGTCACATCATCCCCACGTTGAAAGGAATCTCGACCCAAGATTCATTCCGCTTCGGCAGTAACATGCCTCGATTCAAACGCGCGTTTCGGAAAAAGATGAGGATACTTATCTTTCATCTGATCCTCCTGTTCCCATGTGAACTCCGGTCCACGGTTCGAGTTCCAACGGACTTTAACGATGCGGATTTTACTCCGACGAAGGCTACGAATCTTGTAGTCGAGAATCTCGACAGGTTCCTCCACAATGCGAAGACGATCATCAACCTTGATCTCTTCCAGTGGTACAATGAGAGATTCATCAGCCAAACACTTCTTCAAGTTAGAAACATGGAAGACGTTGTGTACACTACCGAGCTCTGCCGGTAAGTCAAGTCTGTATGCCACCGGGCCAATCCGATCCAAGATTGCGAACGGTCCGACATAACGAGGGTTAAGATTGCCACGCTTTCCAAAGCGCATGACGCCCTTCCATGGTGAAACTTTCAGAAGTACCTTGTCCCCAACCTGGAACTCTAAAGGTTTTCGACGGCGATCGGCATAGCTCTTCTGACGATCCCGTGCAGCAGCCAAACGTTGACGGATCTGTACGATTTTCTCCAAAGTTTCGTACACGAGTTCCGGACCAGTGAGCTGGCTCTCGCCCACCTCGGCCCAACAAAGTGGTGATAGACATTTCTGTCCGTAAAGAGCCTCAAGCGGAGCTGCCTTGATGCTAGAGTGATAGCTGTTGTTGTAGGAGAACTCCACTAACGGCAGGTGGATCTCCCAACTTTTGCCAAAATCGATAACACATGCCCGAAGCATGTCTTCCAAGGTTTGAATCGTCCGCTCACTCTGTCCATCAGTTTGCGGATGATAAGCCGTACTCATATCCAACTGAGTACCCAAAGCCTTGTGCAGAGCCTTCCAGAAACGCGAAGCGAAACGAGAATCACGATCAGAGATAATAGAAACAGGCACTCCGTGCCGAGCAACCACCTCCTTAAGGTAAAGTCGAGCCAACCGCTCGAGTCCATCGGTTTCCTTAATAGGTATAAAACGCGCTGATTTTGTCAGCCGGTCAACAATCACCCAGATCATATCATAACCACTAGGTGATCTTGGCAGCTTGGTGACAAAATCCATCGTGATTCGCTCCCACTTCCATTCCGGAACCTCTGGTTGTTGCAGGAGACCAGACGGCCTCTGATACTCCACCTTGACTTTAGCACAAGTCAAACATTTGCTGACGTAAGAAGCTATGTCAGCTTTCATGTTCGGCCACCAATAAAGTATCTTCAAATCCTGATACATCTTATCGGAGCCAGGGTGAATAGAATACCGGGATTTGTGAGCTTCGTCCAAAACAAGCCCGTGCAATCCCCCAAACAATGGGACCCAAACACGCCCCGCAAAATAGTGTAAACCATCGGTTCTGAGTTCAAGATGCTTGTCAGCACTGTGCATAGTTTCAGCCTTAAGGTTTTCCTCCTTCAAGGCTTCCAACTGTGCAGAACGGATTTGGTCAGGCAACGACGAATGAATGGTGAGCTGTAGGGCTCGAACGCGACGAGGATTCGCAGACTCCTTCCTGCTCAAGGCGTCCGCTACAACGTTCGCCTTGCCAGGATGGTATTTGATGGCACAGTCATAATCGTTCAGAAGTTCAACCCAGCGACGCTGCCGCATGTTCAACACCTTCTGGTCGAAAATATGCTGAAGACTCTTGTGATCGGTATATACTTCACACTTGGTACCGTACAAGTAATGTCTCCAGATTTTCAACGCAAAAACTACCGCACCCAGTTCCAAGTCATGAGTAGTGTAGTTCTTCTCATGAACTTTGAGTTGACGAGAAGCATAAGCAATAACCTTCCCGCGCTGCATCAACACGCAACCGAGACCCCGAATAGAAGCATCACAGTACACAACAAAGTCGTCTGTACCCTCTGGCAAGGATAGGATAGGTGCAGAACAAAGTTTAAGCTTCAGCATCTGAAATGCTGATTCTTGTGGTTCATCCCAGTCGAACTTTCGGTCCTTCTGGGTAAGAGCAGTGAGGGGTTGAGCGATCTTTGAAAATCCCTCAATGAAACGACGATAATAACCCGCAAGACCTAGGAATTGCCGCACCTCAGATGGCGTCTTTGGTGCTTCCCAGTCCTTAATAGCTTCGATCTTAGCCGGATCGACATGAATTCCCAATTCATTCACCACATGTCCTAGGAATTGAACTTCACGTAACCAGAAATCACACTTCGAGAACTTAGCATACAACTGCTCTTGTCTCAAAAGTTCCAAGACCAACCGCAGATGTTCCTCATGATCCGCCTTGTTCTTGGAGTAAATCAGAATGTCGTCAATGAACACGATGACGAACTTATCAAGGTAAGGCTTACAAACGCGGTTCATTAAATCCATGAACACCGCCGGTGCGTTAGTGAGACCGAAAGGCATGACCAAGAACTCAAAATGACCATAACGAGTGCGAAAAGCAGTCTTCTGAATGTCAGCTTCCCTGACGCGCAACTGGTGATAACCGGACCGCAAATCAATCTTCGAATAGTAGCTAGAGCCCTGAAGCTGGTCAAAGAGATCATCAATGCGAGGAAGAGGATAACGATTCTTGATGGTCACCTTGTTCAGCTCACGATAATCAATACACATGCGAAGACTTCCGTCCTTCTTCTTCACAAACAAAATAGGAGCTCCCCACGGGGAAGAACTCGGTTGGATGAAACCCTTTTCCAAGAGTTCCTGTAACTGGCTGGACAGCTCTTGCATCTTGGGAGGTTCAAGACGATATGGAGCTCGGGCAATAGGAGCTGCGCCCGGAGTGAGATCAATACCAAACTCAACCTGACGATGGGGAGGAAGACCAGGTAAATCATCAGGAAACACATCAGAAAAGTCACGAACTACCGGAATGTCCTCGATCTTCTTCTCATCGTCAGTAGAAACATTAACAAGTGCCAGAATGGCCGAACAGCCCTTCCGAAGATACTTACGGGCTTTCATGCTAGAAATGATACTCAGCGGATCACCGCTTTTCTTGCCACGAACTGAAAGAATCTCTCCATCAGGGAGAGGGATCCGAATAACCTTGTCAAAACAAACGATCTCCGCGCGATACAACGATAACCAATCCATGCCAACCACGACATCAAAACTACCCAGGGGTACCGGCATAAGGTCAATGGGGAAAGACAAACCCGACAGTTCCAAAAGACATTCCCTAAGGGTGTGTGTCGCTTCGATTTTCTTACCATCAGCCAATTCTATTAAGTACTTAGCCTCTAACGGTGTGGGTACTATATCTAGCAATCGACTAACATCCAAAGATACGAAATTCTTATCGGCACCAGAATCAAACAAGACAGAAACATAGCGATCATTAAGAAGGAACGTACCGGTAACTGTGTCTGGATCCTGCCTAGCCTCCGCAGATCCAATGACGAAAGCACGTGCAGTCCTGCCTCCGCCGCCGTTGTTCCCGTTACCGTTCCCGCCCCTCCCGTTATCGCCCTGCTTCAGTTTGGGACAGTCACGCTTGAAATGTCCCGTGTCACCACAGTTATAACACCCCTGCCTCCCCTGAGTCCCCTGAGCAGCAGGAGCAGGAGTAGCCGCAGGAGTCTGAGTTGGGGTGAGTGCCACCTTGCAATCCTTAGCATGGTGCCCCAACTGACGGCACCGATGACAACGAGCCCTATCACAACCCCCAGAATGATGAAAACCACACTTGTTACATTTGGGATGCTTCCCAAAATACCCACTCGTCTTCTGCCCAGAAGAAGACCCAGATGACTCAAACTTCTTCGCCGACTGAGCTGGCACCACACTCTTCCCCACACTATCCCACTTCCTCTTGTTCCCCTCAACAACCTTCACAGCAGCACCCTTGGGTGGCAAAACGCCTTCTGCCACCTTCAGGTTAGTCATCCGATGAGCTGATCGGACAACTTCAGCAATGGTGGGAAGATTCCCAGCAGCCACCAACCCAGCAATCTCGGGCACTAGTCCAGACACATAGTGCTCGATCCTCCTGTACTCGGGTGTGTGTAAATCAGGACACAACACCGCCAGCTCATTCCTCCTCACAGTGTATTCCTCAATCTCAGACCCAACCATCTTGTAACTCCAGACCTCATGTTCCAACTTCTGTATCTCCTCTCTCGGACAGTACTCACCTCTCAACAGCTGCACGAACTCCGCCCAAGGCATAGCAATAGCCTCCCCCAATCCCATGTTCTGTGTAGTAGCATTCCACCACGACAGTGCAGGCCCCTCAAATGTCGCAGTAGCATACTTCACCCGGTCCCCAGCAGGACAGTTACACATAACAAACACAGATTCCACCTTCTCCAGCCATCGGAGCAGTCCCACCGCTCCCTCAGTTCCAGCGAAGTTATGGGGCTGACAGTCCCGAAACTTCTTATAAGAGCACTGAGGTGGGGGTGGATTGGCACCAGCACCTGACACACGGTACACAAGTAAAACACAAATGAAAGGACACGAAACCCAAGAATGAGACAAGGTCGACAGAAATCAACTCACCACCCATGGCATTAATCCCAGCCTGGAAATTAGCCATAGCCATGTTCACTTGCTGCTGTAGCAAGTTGTTGAGTTCAGCTTGGGTCATGTTGATGTTACCACGACCACCGCCTCCAGCGCGACCACCACCGCCAGCACGGCCACCGCCGCCACCACGACGTCCACCACCGCGAGCACCAGACATGATCTAACAAATCAAGAAATCGAGAGATTCAGAGTCACTTCCAGTGTCAACCACTAGAAATTTACAAGAGTTAACCTAGGGACAAATCCAGGACTATACATCCAAACTCGAAGTCCATCGGGATTTTCATGCATTCCAGTTTATTATTTCGTGTGCACCCGAAATGATAAACTGCTCTACATGGTCCTCTAGATGTACCCCTAATCCAGACCCCAGTCACTAAGTATCATTGCCTAGTAACGTGTGACGATAGGTGCAAGTGTAAGAAGGCATGTGTGTGCTAGAACAAGTCAACCCTTCCTTCTTCAATCCAGAAGAAGAAGACAAGAGTAGGTACGAACCCAAATAAAAGCGGATGATGTAACGGAGAAGCATGATGATGATGTAAGGACACCCCGACAACGTTAATACGTATCCCACTAATAGACTCAAGTATGTGACCGTCTAGTGTGTGCGACTCGGCTATAGACCAGACTCTACATGCAGTCCTAGTTCACTATAACCATTGGCTCTGATACCAATCTGTCACACCCTCAAATATCCACTTGTGGGGTTTTACCGCGAGGCGCATGACAAACCAGGACCCAAGTCAACGATCACAATAAACAACTCTATATGAAAAACGTAAATAGACATAACCATTAATTTAATAAGCGGAAGCGTTTAAGTAGCATTTAATCAACTATGCTATCATCTCAAAAGTTGTTCAAAATACTTTTATTACAAAACGTGCAACTAAGTCTAGACGCCAATGCAGACCCGTGCGCCTAGTTTCGTTCATTGCTACCTTAGCGACCTGAGAAAAACATGCCAAAAAGATGTCAACATAAAATGCTGGTGAGTTCACAGGTTTGTTCAAAATGTTACCAAACGTTACCATGTCCATACTATATCAATGTTACCAAGTACGCTAGCTAGGCGTATGTTTCATTACTACTACGATTGGAAACCATTACTAGACACGTTTAGCAATGTTCAGCATGTTTAAGCAGCCCGTATGTTCAGCACGATAATGTTCCTGTTCGAGACAATATGCACCCGCCCGGCCCTCCAAGCCGACGAGTGGGGCAGGTCACGCCCAATAGATCTATCCACATTTCCCCCGTTGTGCATCCCCGCACATTCATGGTTTCCCCCGGGACTTTCCAAAAGATCGTATAGCAATATAAAGTTAAAACCATAGTATGACATATGTTACCAAAACCGTTTAGCGCATGTTTTCTCCCCCAAAAGTTAAAGCAGTAAAAGTGGGGCCGTGAACTCACCTTAGATAGCGTTCTTCAATTACAAGTAAAGATGTTTAGCCCTTGATAATCCCTCTACCGGAGATCTATCAAAATGTTCACACAAGTGTTCCGACTAATAACCATAAGGTTATCTAGTCCCCGATTGTCCAGATCGTAACCAAGTATGTTTTAAAACGTGTTTAAGTGTTTAACCGACACACTAGACCGACCCGACATCCCGTTGGTGACCCATTACCCTAACTAATCAAGTACACATAGATTACACACAAGGTTCAAGCATAAAACACTTAGTTTGTATCAAAAATCTCATTTCTGCATCAGAACGGTCGAACCAGTCAGTTTTAAGTCTCATTCGCACCTTTTCAGTCTCCTTCGCCCGTTTTACATCTCGTTCGACCGTTCGATGTCTCCTTCGCCCGTTTTACCTCATTCGCCCAACAAAAACCCAGGTTCGACCCTGGTTTTCCTCCTTCGCACCTTCGATCGGTCGAAGGAGGCCAGGTTCGCCCCTGTTGTGCAATTTTTCCTAAAAACGCTTCAAACACATTCAAAACGACTCGAAACATCATCAAACACAGCAGTCAAGCATGGATAACTTATCCCTACAAAACCCCACCGATTTCCCCCGATAATACGTCCGTTTCAGCCCTTTCCCAAAATGGTAAAGATTATGGAAACATCACTTTCATGCATGAATTATTTACCCAATTTGGAAACTTTTGAAATCGATTCATGCTTAGCTTAAAATACTCAGTTTGTCGATTATCCGATCTTTTCTTATCAATTCTATTGATCATAAATATCATACATCAAGTTTAAATCCCATAAAACCCCCAAATACCCATAATATCATCATATCCAATCCTAACACTAAACAACAATATTCTAACATCAATAACAATCCTATATCATGTTTCTATCATAGATATAGCAACAAATCATTGAACAACACATAATACCCAATTTACATATGTTATTCATCATGAAAACCTATGTTAAATGATAATGCTTTGATTTAGAAAGATGTTTAAAAGGTTTTTAATCATAAAAACACCCTTAGAACAGATCTGGACAATTAGGGTTAGATGAAAACGAATCAAAATGCTTTTAAAAAGGTTTAGGATTATGAACACACCTTGGATTCTTGTTTAGATGTTGTAGATAGGTTAGATTATGAAAAAGAAGAGCAAAAACTCCTTCCTTAGTGTTTAAGATCGTTTGAGAGCGTTTTGGGACGGTTAGGGTTTGTGAAATGATGAAAAATGACAAAGGTTGGTATTTATACTAATCTTTCTTCGCCCAATTCATTGGTCGAAGGTGGTCTCCTTCGACCCTTTCTGTAACACCCCGCCCCTCTCACCACCAATATTGTCCGCTTTGCCCATCCAGAGCTCACGGATTTGTTTTTGGTTGCCCAAGTGGAGACTTCCCAGGAGGTCACCCATCCTGAAATTTCTCCCACCTGAGCACGCTTAACTGTGGAGTTCTCCTCTCATCCACTAACATTAAGCCCCAAAACGCGTTGGTGATTTAAGAGGCAAGACATTACTTATGAACCAAGGGTCTCTCCTGGCCACGGCCGATGTGGGATTTTCCTGGGGTGTCACATTCACCCCCCGTTAGAGTCTCATCGTCCCTGATGAGGTATGCACCCACCATCCCGATCGGCACATGAGTGGCTCTGATACCATCTGTAACACCCTGCCCCTCTCATCACCAATATTGTCCGCTTTGCCCATCCAGAGCTCACGGATTTGTTTTTGGTTGCCCAAGTGGAGACTTCCCAGGAGGTCACCCATCCTGAAATTTTTGCCACCTGAGCACGCTTAACTGTGGAGTTCTCCTCTCATCCACTAACATTAAGCCCCAAAACGCGTTGGTGATTTAAGAGGCAAGACATTACTTATGAACCAAGGATCTCTCCTGGCCACGGCCGATGTGGGATTTTCCTGGGGTGTCACACTTTCACAGGGTCGAATGAGCCCTGTCTGGTCGAAGGGAATTCCTTAAATTCCACTTCCCTGGTTCGCCCATTTACAAGGGTCGAACCAGACAATTACTTCTCCTTCGACCACTCGAAGTGGTCGAACCAAGATCCCTTTTTAACTAGTTTTCCAGTTTGTCGTGTTTAACGCATTCTAACACATCTTAACACATAAGCATGCATCCTTAGTCTATATTTACCCCATTTAAGCACAGATAATCATTTACACATCATTTAAACACATCTATGTATATAATCCACCACACGACCCATAATCTACACATATACTTAATTAGTTCATGTAATGTCACCAACAACGGAACCCGGTACTAGTGTATTACCAAAACGACTCCCAATGATCCTCCAGATCATTGTACCCTGGACAATCCTAACTTGACCCGACTCAACTAACCCAGTTAAGTTTGTTTATAAACGTTTCTCGCTAAGGTAGACTTAGATGTTACTAATATGTTTCAGCCGAACATGCCGGGTGTCACATGCATGTAGTACAATTATCTTATTTTATAGTTTTATATAGAGGTTTTTTTAAGTTTATTCACCAACAACCCCAAAAAACCTAACCCCATTCCCATCATACCTAAAACTAAACCCTAAAGCTAAACCCATGAAAAAAAAACCTAACTATAATAGTGAAACGCACTTCGCGTTTATTTAAAGATCATAGAATAAATTTTTTTCCACCTTATATATCATATCACGTCCATTTAATGATCATTTCATTATGGCAATTGATAATTTATTCAAAAGTGTGCTCTAATAGTGAAATGCATATGTGCATACGGTATATGTATGTATATATATAACAGCAAAATGCACATGTGCATAAGACCTGGCGTAATTATGACGTAAAAAAGGCCATTTTTTTGTATTTTTTTTATTTTTTTCAGAAAGATTAACACTAAAAAAACATTTTGGTGTTTTTACTTTTTTTATTTTTTTAGGTTATATAATTTTTTATTATTTTTTTTTATTTTTTGGTGGAGGGGTTTTTGTGTTCACACTTGGTTCTTTGGTTCTCTCCCTAAATGGTGGTTCTCAAATGATCCAAATCCTATATATATATATATATATAGGGTCAAGATCATGTACAAAGTGTTTTTTTTTGTGAGAAGTGTGAGAAGGTGTTTTGGCCATTGGATCATCTTAATCTATGGTGTTGATTAATTGGATGACATTTTTGTAATTAATGTTATAATTTTATTAATTGATTATACCATCAAGAATAAGATAGTAAATTACACACTCTAATTAAATTCCTCATTAAAAACTCATATCTCACATCTCTCCTCCTATTAATTATAATTAATTCTTTCTCTCACCTCTCTCCTCATCTCTCATCTCTCACCTCTCTCCTCCTATTATAATTCTTTCTCTCTCTGACTATGTGTGAAGGTGAATCCATTAATGGGTGCATGACTATGGTGCAAAATAAGAAGAATCTACGAGACATGGATATCACACTCAAATACTCATTGAATGGTCAATGCTGTGTTATTTCAAGAACCCATCATTACAAGATGCGCTAATACACGGTTCCATTCAGTTTATTGTACTGTTGAATTTGTTGTTCTACAAATCGAAAAATACGCCAGCCGATTGTGTTTTATATTCAAAAGAAAGTGGGACAAATATGAGATGTTATATACCGGTGATGTTCAAAGGATTATTGTTGTGTTTTATGTTCAAAGGATTTTTTGTGGTTTAGTGTTTTTTAAATTTAAAACACATTATAAATGTATGTATAGTTGTGTTTAAAAGTACATTCTAGTGTGTTTTTTTAATGTGTTACTAATTGTGCATGATGAAGATAAAACACACTGGATTATGGAGAAGATGATGATAAAACACACGGGACTGTTAAAACACAAAGTTGAGAATATGGTGATAAAATACACGAGTATGAACGTAAAACACCTTCTGGATGAAGCAACACATAATATGACAAATGAATAAACACATTCATTTAAAACACCATAGTATGAACGTAAAACACCACAATATGATATTTGATTGATCGATGAAAATGAGTGTGAATTAGAATTCGTGAATACTGATTTTATATAAAATCTTCAGAAAAAATCGTTTTAATAAAACAAAAGTCCATATTATTACTCATAATTAAGTATGTAATTAATTAGATAATTATCTACTATAAATAATAAGATTATAAATAGAAATTACAATGATGCCCTTTTTATTAAAAAAATAGGTTGTCACATGTCACTCTATGATAGGTTCTCACACTTCTCACATAAAATGGGTTTTGTACAACAACCTAAACCTATATATATATATATATCCGTCATTAAGTTCGGTTCGTCATTTGCTTGTCAAGTCCCACACGTACTTATGTAATAATATATATATATATATATATATATATATATATATATATAGGTAGATAGATAATTAGACGTGTAAATGGTTTGGGTCTCGGTTATACCTCTCGTTCGGTCTGTGGTTCGTATTAACTAATGCTGCCTCAATTGACTTTGGTTGACCAGTCAATTGACTGGGTTGACTTTTGTTGACCATAGTTTGACTTTTGTTGACCAAAAACCCAAACACTCCAAATCCTCAATTCTTCATCTCTTTGACCCGGTTCTGGACCTGACCTGAATCCTTGACCATTACCGCCGCACCACCTCTGACCGACCACCACCGAACCATCACCCTTAGCTACTCCCCACTCGACAACCACCACTAACCTTTTGTTATGAGCCACAGTGACCACCATCTCGGGCCACCATCTGGACCCCACCTTCACCAGACAACCACCCCTGACCCGAACCTTCTGCTTGACCACCGTCAGCCGTCGCCCACCTCCCTTGTCACCTGTAACACCCCAACCAATGGCAGAATCATCGAGGTGTCACGTAGTGACGATTGTTCAAAAGCACATGGTACTAAAATGTAAATATATTATTGAATAATCCAAATTGTCTTACATGGAAACGAAAAATACAAAGTCTGAATGAAACATAAATATTGAAATAACTTATTAAAATCAAGCACTAAAAGTCCCATGCTATAGTACTAGATCAAACTGCACCTAAAACATGTACAAAATAGGTTTGGTCAACATAAGAAATGTTGGTGAGCATTTCTAGTTTTAATACATATAGTAAGTTGAAAAAGGTATACAATTCAAGTGCAAGCTACAGTGCAAATATGTAAACTATGTATCATACAAATGGGCGAAATCAATCCTGTGACTGTATAATGTACTAAATGAATGGCGGTGTACTTATCCAAATAAATGGATAATAACTTAACAATGACCATGGATTCTCCGATGAAAAAGGGGGAGAATCAACCTAGGCGGGTTGTCAATCCAATAGCGCTATCCAATGTTAAGGTCGGCTTGTACCATGTTAATGATTTCACTAAGTACAAATGTATGTATTGTCTAAGCATAAAGCACGTTGTAAGCAAATGCACATAGTACTAGAATTGTATTGTGAAAATGTAAACTTGTATTTGTAATTTGTAATAGTGTACATGTAACACCCCAAAAATGAATAAAAGCAAAAAGGGGATAGGAAGTACTCACAGTTCGCGTAATAACTTGAAATTCTACCGAACAACGTAATTTGAATTGAGATTATCCCAAAGGGTCAACCTAAATAATTTGATAATGTGTAAGGGAAATGATTCTAAGATGCAAGTAATTCTAGGGTTCCTCATTTTGGGGATATGTAATTGTTCAATTATTAATTAAGTAAATTGTTAATAAATGGGAGAAATTCGGTAAATAATTTAAATAAAAGATTATTGTAGGTTTTTGATTTAGGATGATCATATTATAGGGTTTTAAGTATAAAAATAATTTTTATAAAATTATTTCCTCAAGAATTAAATATTTAATATATTTATTCTTATTTGTCAAAGATATGATTTTAATATCTAAAAATATTAAAATTAAAGAAATTTCAACTTAAAATTTATATTTCTGTTTTAAATGAACAGAAATAATTTATGTAAAATTTTGGGATAACAATATTGAAAAATGAATTTATTATGATTTATTTATGGTTTAAAATAACAAAAATTAATTAAAAATATAAAACGAATGATTTTTCTGGAATAAAAATTATTTCTGAAATGTTTATTGCTATACAAGTTTAGAATAATTTTTGTGGAATTTAATAAAATCGTTTAGATATTTTTATAGAATTTTACAATTATAAATGAATAAACTTGTAATATTTATAATATATATTAAATAAATTACTTTTGAAAAACTAAAAGTTGGATAATAAACTTTATCCTCAGAATAACTCAAAATAATTTTTGTAGAATTTATAAACCATGTTTAGTATTTAAAATCTATTTTTAAAAATAATATTGATTATATAGGTATAAAAGAATCTCAAAAAAAAAAAAAAAAAGATTGCATGTGCCAAGGCTCGAACCCGAGTCCTTGGCCGGTTCCTTGGTTTTAAAATCACAAGCCAGACCAACTGGTCTGACCCTGAGAACGAATAATTCTGGGTTCTAATTAATTATATAGGTTATCTGATTTGTTTGGAAAAAGAAAAAAAAAAAAAAAAAAGAGGCCTGTGGGGATCGAACCCCTGACCTTCGCTGGTTCTGTTTTAAGTCTGCAGAGGAACACCAACTGATCTACTGATCAGTTGGTGATATGTTTCACTCGCTTTTACATTTAAATACTTGTCTGCAGGTTAGTTCATCCCCAATTCAATACTTATGAACCCTAGTTTTTTCAATAACGTTAATTAGCAAGTAATAGCCCCTGAATCTATGGGGCTATTGTTCGTATAGTGCTGAATAATAAAACCCATAAAAAATGGTACTTACAATGCGATTAAAGGTGTGAACGAGCGGGTCAACGAACACGACAAAAAGACTCAAAACTTGCAGATTTAGGAGGTGTTTTAGGATGAATTGAGTATGGGGGTTTGTTTTTCGGTGCATTGAGCTTGAATGGGAGGTATCAATTTATACTAATTCCACGATTTCATAAATTTAGAAATTTTGACCCACATTGATTATAATACGCGTAATTGGTATAAAATTGGTATGTTTTAGCTGTGATTTGGCGTGGGGAATACTCTAGGGTGTCGGTGGGATCATTACCATAAACGAATTGAAACAAAAACGCGGATTGAAGCTTGAATTGGAAAGGATTGCTCGCAGTTTGACTTTCCATAAGTCAACTGCATGTTTTCAGCAACCTTTATATATAACTCGCGTAGGATATGGAACAAATATAACATGTAGCTCAGCTGGTTGTGTTGTGTTGTGTAAAGCATTGAACCGGTTTGGGCGCGGGTTCGAACCCCGGCCCAAACATTTATTTTTTGGCATTTAATTCATAACTATAATGTTATTTTTTGTATACGGTATGATTATACGTGTCCAAAATCATCACAAAACATTTTTTTAGAACATACTAGAAGGGTTTAATGTGACGTTTTATTAATCAACGTCTCGAACGTACATAGAACAATACGAAAAGTTAAAATAAATACGAAAAGTGACGGATGTCACATCACCATAACCTTCAACAATAATTGCCAAACCTTCAACCATCAATCTTTAGATCTAGAACCAAGGGATGGAAGGTGGAATGGGTTTTACCTTGGTTGATTGGCTGAAAACACCCGTCGCCGCCATCGCTGCTCCTTCCTCCTTCCTCTTTCTCTACGTCTCTCTCTCCTCTTCCGGTTACTCTTTATCTCTTCTCCTCTATTCTCTCTCTCTCGAGATCTCTTTCTCTCTCTCTTTTGTTTCTCTCTCTGGCGTCTCCTCTCTCCTCTGTTCATCTCTCTCTCTAAGAATAATAATCAGTGTACAGTATTGTGGAGGTGAGGGGTTATAAGGCGGTGGTCGCTGGAGCTCCGCCGGAGGCGGTGGCAGGAGCACCCCCGGCTCCTCCTCTTCTCTCTCTAGCTCTCTCTCTATAATATAACATGTGTGTGTTTGTGGAGTGGATAAAACACACAGATATGTGTGTGTGGGTTTTTATAAAAAGGGTAAAGGGTGGGTGGCATCAAGAGGGGAGGACAAGTGTCATCTCCCTTGGTGACTCACCTAATCCGTTCGGGTGCGGGTTGGGTTCGTTATCGCGTATTAACTCGGTCTTGTACGCGTATTATAATAATATTGTTTATACTATTCGGTTCGGTTTTCAGTTTCGCACCTAACCGACTCGCTCATTATTGGTTTTGGTTCGCTTTTATTACACGATAATAATATTATTACTCGAAAAATTTTGGGAGTCGGTGCCGGGTTGTTACAACCCCTCAACCTTGCACCACACAACCTCCCTACAAGGCTGCACCAGTCAAGAATGTTGACTGGGGATAGACCGAGCTGACCCTGCCCTCACGTCTCTGCCCTTCGGCTCCCCTAAATTCTAAATCGGGTATTTAACATTCTTGTTCTAAAATTTGTTTGGCTATGTAAATCGGGTTTATATGCAATTGACTTTAGATTGTAAGGGTTTATGTGCAACTGATTAGGGTTTAATTTGTTTAAAGTTTACATATTGCTACCACACCCATGGGTAGTAGAAGATTGAGATGATGAAAGTGGATGCTGATCCAATCGATTGCCATCCCTGCCTCCACTGGTAAACCACACCCCACAACCTTACTTGGTGTCGACATTTATATGATGTCAAAGTAGGAGTTTGTTAACCAAATTAGAGTAGTGTGGTTAACACCTATATGGAAAGTGATAATTGAGAGTCAAGAAAGTATTATCAAACCGATTGTTTTCCACAAAGTCAAAACCATGTAACAAATTAGAGGGAATGGGCTCTACAGTGGTGAATGGGTTGACTTTTGCTACACAATCTAGGAGGTAGTTGTAAATTGTAATGCCCAAAACTCCACAGGTGATCATTTACATTTGTAGTAAACTAGCACTAGCTTAATAAATGTTAGGTGAACTGTTTTGTATTGTTTAGTTATAGATTAGGTAGAAATTGATATACCTTGACTAAAGTCAAAAGAGAGATCAAAGTCAACGTACAATTTTTGTCTAAATAAAACAAGATGCAAGCAAACCGAACCCGAATTCACCCACAAAGCCTGAAAACCGAACCGAATATATTTAATCGGTCGGTGCACTACGGGTGTCTGGGCTGGGTTACTCAGTCCAACCCAGCATCCTGTCTGTGTACTCAAAAACTCGTTTTGAATGATAAGAAATTCCAAACTTAGCATATAAGTTGTAATCTTTACAAAAGTCACCCTAACAGATTGAAAAACATTCAAAATAAAAACAAAAGACAAGACAGATTTCCTGGATTAGATGATGAGATTATAAAAAGCCAGGAACACTCAGTTCGATCAGCAGCACCCATCAGATTTCCTGGATTAAATGTACGTCATTGCTAACCCATCAAACTTGATGTTCATGCCATTCTTCTTCTACACCGGTGGCAAGCTCACTAGAAGGTGCCCATTCACAACACTGCAACAAACAATTTCACGAAAAATCATTGAGATAACTAATTAAAACGTTTGTTAATTAATAGGAGGTCCATAGTCATCCTTTCCTTTGACCTGTTATAGATGAATTATGATAACCCAAATTGACCCACCCGTTAAAGAGATAAATACTAACCCAAAGTAAATGTGTTGAACTGACTGCATTTACTTGAATTGTGTTGAGTTTTTACCTTTTAACATAGTAGTAACAGAAGTCCGCTAAGATAAACGTTTGAACGGCTTCTGCTATCAAGACTGTTGGCAGCCAAAAGTAACCACTTCCCAATAAGAACAGATACGCCCCAGCAGACTCGTACACCTGATGAATCATAGAACATTTTGAATTAATATATACTCCTCCGTATGCGTAAGGAATTGTTTTATGTGCATATAACATATAATGAATGCTACACTGACCTGAATGATCCAGTGAGCAGATCCCAAAAATCTTGCAACTCCGAGTGCAAACACATAATGAGCGGTAGATGGTTCAATCATCTACAATTTATAAAGTATTAAGTGAATGTAACACTTGATGACACAAATATAATATTGTTAAGAAATCCCAAAACCTTTGTTTTCTGCATCATGGTTAGCTGAGGAAGCACTGCAATTGCTTCCAAGTACACGCAGAATGCCCACATAACTTTACTCATATGAGAGTGATAAGTATGCGGGTATATAACCAGAGCAAGAAGCACACACGGGACCACCTGCAATGAAGATTTAAATGGTTATGTAACGGGTCAAAACATGTAAGTTTACACAAAACTAAAGCATCAATTATTTGATTAAAGTGATTACACATTGTGATAAAACAGATTTAACAGTACGTTATAATCTGAGGCAAGTGTCATGTTTACCATATAATATTTGGGCATGTTGTCTAGATCTTCATTGTAGGTCGCCTTCACCTTGAATCGGATCATGTACACGACCCAAAGAGTAGACACCAAAGTAGCAAAATCAAGGATGGTGTGGATGTCATGTTCCATCATAAAGCTACAAATTAATCTTACAGCTAAAAATATAGCTGTGAGTTCTTGTGTCTGTAACGAAAGGCCTGCAAATGTAAAATGCATACCTTAATTTCATAAAAACAATAATTTTAAAAGAACATAAAAATGTGATTCATAAAGCAAAATTATACGCACATATATTGTAGACCATATACACCAAATTATTTCTTGAAACAAAAATACATTTAAATCATAATTTTCTTATCTAGTTTCTTAAAGATTCTTCATTTTGTTTCATCTCATTGCTAATCTCCTAATCCCCGTTAATATGATGTAGTCAGTACCAATAGATTTTAGATAATTTATAGGAAAAAAGGAAGGGGATTCCAACCATGAAATTAAGGGTGTAAACAAGCCAAGCTCGACTAACGCTCTTATATCATTTACATAGTTATCTAAGGCGCTAGGCGCACTCATGGTGCAAAAAAAGCGAAGGCTATAAAAAAAGCTAACAAATAAAGAAGTAAAAATATATTATGTATTAGAAAAAAAAATAGTATACTTCAAATAAAATAAACAAAAGCTATTATATAAGATTTCATATCATCTGATTAGTATCAAAAGTTTTAAAATATTAGCTTATTAGTGTATAAAAGTAGTTGTCCTTGAATAAAAATAGAAATCCGACTGGAATTGAGTAATAATTTAGAGAATATGGCTGTAAACTTCTCGGAATTTGCGCCTAAACCATCATGTGGAGAATTAAAATGCAATTGCCTAGACTAAAAGCGTAGTTGGCTAACCTCGCCTGAAAAATGAGACTAGGCGCAAAAGGCCGTGGTTTTAAGGGGGGACGGGGCATAAAAAAATAAAACCAGGTTTTTGAGCTGCATTCGTTTCCGCAGGTGCGGGCGTCGTGTTGGTTGAAGAATTTTTCCCGAACTAGAACCCATTTTTGCACCCCCTGCGCGCGCGGGTAGGTGCTAGAGTATAATGTAACACAAAGAATTTAATCTCTTCTATTTGGTTTCACCTTATAAACTCATCCATTTTCCATCTCCCCACCAATGTGGGACAAACCGAACTCACACTCAGTTATAAATTTCCAAAATCCAAACCAAGAACTAGTGCTTCAAAACCCAATGTTTAGCTCTAAGATCTCTTCTTCAAAATGCTTATGTTGCTGCTAGTTCGAAGCCCTTCCCCAAGATCTCTTCTCCAAAATGTTTAACTATATTATTATTATTATTATTATTATTATTATTATTATTTTTTTTTTCTTTTTCATGAGACATAAAGTCTCTTTAGTTCTGACTTTTTTTCTTATATGTAACATTATTATTATTATTATTATTATTATTATTATTATTATTATTATTATTATTATTATTATTATTATTATTATGTGCGAAAATAATTGATAGTTGGGTAAAGAATTAATGAAGTGTTGCCTCCAAAAAAGTGTTTCAGTAAAGTAAATCAGTGAAATGAAAACAGTAGATGGCCTCTTCCCCCTAACAACTATGATTATTTATTAAGGGTTGGGTTATTCTACAAAGGCTACAAAAAATGAGAAGGGTGAGAAGCCACTAGAAAATGACATGTGTCCAAAGGATTAACAAGTGGGAGGGGTAATTTTGTCAAAAACATATGCACATGCAAGTCACATGCCATTTCCACCTTCATTTTTAAATGCCCGTAACTTTTTTATACGTCATCCGTTTAAAAAAAAATTAGACCATAAAATTGAGCGTCTTTTTATCTTTAATATGAGTACCATATTGTTATACTTTTGAAAAAAAAAATTCAAAACCCACTTGCGTTAGACACAATGGAATGTAAAACAAAATGAACACCAATTAAATATAGGGTATAAACGCAATCAAGAGTCTAATAAAAAACAAATTGACGACATACTAAAGACACAAAGAATAGAAGACTAAAACACAATGAATATTTTTGAAAAAAAAAAAGTTGAAAACCCAGTTGCGTAAGTCACAATGGATGATATACGAAAGACACAATGAACAGAAGACTAAAATACAATGAATACTTTTGAAAAAAAAAAGTTAAAAACCCAATTGTGTAAAAACAATGGACGACATAATAAAGACAAAATGAACAGAAGATTAAAATACAATGAATACTTTTGGAAAAAAAAGTTGAAAACCTAGTTGCGTAAGACACAATGAAGATAACGTAAAACACAATGAGTACCAATTAAATATGCAATGAACAATAGGGTATAAAACACAATGAACAGACTAATAAAACACAATGGACGACATATAAAAGACACAATGAACAGAAAACTAAAACACAATGAATAATAGACTTAAACACAATGAACAACATAATAAAACACAATGTACACCTAAATACAAAACTCATTTGCGTAAAACACAATTAAAAGCATACTAAAAACACAATGGACAAAGTTAAATCATGTTTAGACTAAAAAAACATAAATAACATATTTATAAAGCACACATGCATACTATAACACAATGAACGAGCAGAAGACACAACGGAGAAGAAAACTCATTTAGCACGAATTTTTTTTTTTTTTCAATTTTAATGTAGCAATGTGGTACTCATATTAAAGATAAAAAAACGCTCGTTAATATAGTGAAATTTTTTTGAAAAAAAATGTCGTATGAAAAAGTTATAGACGTTTTAAAATGATGGGGAAATTGACATGTGCATTGCATGTAGAGAGAGAAAGTCAACAAATGTGGTTTTCCTTTTATGCCCTTTCTCTAATTTATTATTTATTTTTTTCAAACAAACTAATTTCAACCCTTTAAATATTTGATCAATGGATCACAATTCTTCTCACCCTTCCTAGAAAAAGTATCTTGTGTATTTGATCCTAACCCTATTTATTAATTAATTAATTTTTTTATATTTATAACATTAACCTTTATATAACGTAATAAATGTTACTTATTTATTTTTAAAACATTAACTTTTATATAAAACAGTAATAAATGTTAATTAATTATTTTCATAATAATAAATTAACAATAATATCATAATAATAATATTATGTAAATATATAAATAAAATAATACGCACGTCTAGGCTCAAACATACTTGAGGTCAATAAGCGAAGTTCGGGCTTATGTTGTTAGGATCGGCTCTAGAGCTAATCTCAAAAGAAACTTGAAAACAAACCCAAAACATAAAAACCAATCATCGAATTCAATAGCCAAACATCCAAATTAAAAAAAAAAAAAAAATCTTTAAAATGAATAATGAATGAGATTACCAGAGCAGTTTTTTTGGGTGGTGAGCTTGTAAATAAGAACGAGGATACCAGCAGCATGAACGGTTTCAGAAGCAATGAAAAACTGATTGGTGTCTTGGACAAGAAGCCTAAGAGCGATGAGAGAAGAAAGAAGAGCAGCAACACCCATAAATATCTTCACCTTCATCGATTGCCTACGTACCCATGCAAACAACTTATTAACCGCCGACCCTGATCTTCTCCGCCCCATTATTCTTAAATCAACAACACCACCAACCCAAATTATAATTAATAATAATGATGATGGTTATGGTGATGATGACCACCTCCTTCTTCTTCTGCTCCCTCTCGTTAATATCGATGGACGGAGGAAGAGAGGAAGAGGAAAGAGAGGATGATGATGATGATCAGAAACCGACAACGAAGAAGAAGAACAAGTTGGTTGGCGTTTTGGGTTTGTATTTTTTTTTTTTTTTTGGCAAATTTAGGGGGTGAATAGGAGGGATGGATGTTTATTTATAAAACTTGGTGCTCGTGTTTCTCCTAAATATGTGCGATTTGGTTGCCAAACAAAAATCTATGGGTGAGAAAAACAAGAATGTTGTCTGATGTGTCAAATTTGTTTCACCTTTAATTACTTTTTGTTGTTTATAATTATTAATAAAATATAAAATTAACGTTGTATTCCCAAATTACTTTAACAAGGGAAAAGTAATGAAATGAAATGAAAGGAAAAAAAGAAATTGATTGTTTCATTTAAGGAAGAAAGGAAAAAAGGAAAACAAAACAAAACATGTTGTGTTCCCGAGTTTCACTTACGAAAGGAAATTGAAGGAAATGAAAGAAAAACTAGGCCAAATCATTTAGTTTAGTTTTCTTTCCGATGTGGAAGGAAACGGAAGTAAATGATATGCATCAATTCTTTTCTTTTCTTTTCCTTTTCTTTCCTTTCCTTCAATTATTTTTTTTTTCTTTTCTCTCCTCAAATAAACTCATGAACGGAGCGTAAACATATAAAAATAAGAAATTATTATAGTGCATTGGTAGCCTTATGGTTTTCCAAAGTGAAGGACCTGAGGCTATGGGTTCGAGTGTCTTCAAGATCAAAATACTCTAGGTTGAATAAGAAGTTTTATTGTAATGACCATTCAGGTAGTGAGTTTCCACTAGGATAGTGATAGCTTGGGTTACCAATGATATATACATATTTTTTTGCCATCTACAATGAAATGTAGGGTATCATTGGTTAGATTTCTGGATGTATCTATAACTACTAATAAATAAAACTTATTGGATGACAGGTCGTTGAAGACATTTGAGTTGAGACGCTTTTTTGTTATGTTTAAGCTGATGGTGATGATGAAATGATACTTATTTGTAGGATCGTTATACGAACCGAGATCTCACGATTATCAACCGTCGGGTGTGGAATCCCCTCAGGTTGTGCAAACCGAACATGATAAAGAACAAGATGAAAACAGAATACGAAACATCGAGCAGTTTCCATAACTTTACTCGTGTATTAGATCAAATATAGAATGTTACAGATCAAGACCTAGACCTAATACAGAGAGTTTCTCAAAACTGGGGATAAGCACAAATGAGCAAAAGTTCTAACTACCAACTAACTTATCCCCTATATATAGGCACTTCCCATTCGCATCCACGACTATGCAAATGGCTCAAATACCATACGAATGGCACATTAGAGACCCATTCGTATCAACTAAAACTCTAATTCGCATGTCCAATCATGCGAATGGCTATTAACAAACTAACCATTACATCTTTTGACACATAGTATCATATCACTAGCTGGGGACATACACGAAAATGCACTTACATTATCTGAGGCGTTCCAATGATGAGATCTGACCCATAAGGTTCATGCATTGCTCTATTGTACTTCATGCTTTATTTGTGTTTTTTGTTAGCTTTTCCTCTTGGTAAGGCTATGTCATTTTAAATATTGATGCACATGAATTGCAATAAGAAATACCTTCATGGTTGTGATAGTAGTCTTAGCTTTAGCATATTAGTTTTGTTGGTTGTTTCTAAACAATTTATGGGATGATTGGCAATGATGATTGTTGACTTATAGAGAGGCAATTTTAGAGTGCAACCATAGGTCTTGAGCCGGCAAAATGTTTACAAAATCATGTATGTGTTGGTTGTTGCTGCTTATATGCAATTTTGAAAAACAATGTTTACATAATCATGTTCGTGTTGGTTGTTGTTGTTGAATTACAGAAATCGTCCTTTATGTTTGTATCTGTCACACCCTCAAATTCCACATGCGGGGTTTTACCGCGAGGCGCGTGACACACCAGGATCCCAGTCAACGATCACAATAAACAAACAACAAACATGCATACATATATATATTAAAACCAAAACATCATGCTTTGAGCCGTAAACCAGCAGCGAAAGCATTTCTTATTTACAACCAAAAGGAATATTATAGTTTACAAAACATTGTTTAATATGCATCAAAATTCTAGACGCGGTGCAAGACTCCGTGCGCCTAGTTCATTAACTGCTACCTTAGCGACCTGAGAAAACATGCCAAAAATGTCAACATATAATGCTGGTGAGTTCACAGGTTTTCTTTTATAAAAGTGTTGTTATAAGTTTGAAAAGATCATTCCCGTTACTACTATGTTATACGAACGTTAGCTAGGCGTTAAGTGTGATTACTACTACGAGTGGGAAACCATTACTGACACGTTTTCCTGTTTTTGCCCAGCCACGAGCCACCGTCATCACGGTGACCCTGGTAGTAGAGACAATATGCACCCGCCCGGCTCTCAGCCGTCGAGTGGGGTTTGCCCGTCCCAATAGATCTATCCATATTTCCCCGATATGTGTTCCCACATACTCATGGTTTCCCCCTCGGACTCCCTGATGAAATGCCCGTATAGTAAATATCCATAACCATAGTATAACATGATCTTTAAAGCGTAAGTATGTAGCATGTTTCTCCCCCGAAAGCAAAACAGTAAAAGTGGGGCTGTGACACTCACCTTAGATTGCGTTACTTGAAAACGGTTAAGTAATTATGCTATGATAGCCCCAAATAGCGGCGACCTATCATAAGATGTGTATAAGTATCCGGACTAATAACCCGCAGGTTAACTAGTCCCCGAATGTCCAGACCAGAACCATAAACGTTTGAAAACACCTTTGACTGTTAAACCAACCGTACCAGACAAGACTCAACATCCCATTGGTGACCCGATATCTCACGTGTTAGCCGAATACAAGACATCATGCAACATATGCAATTAAACACTTAATACGCGCAAGAGTTCACCTAGTCTAGCATGACGCTCAATTAACACATAAATAAGCCCGAACACGTGTTACCAAGTCATTGGACGTATCCCGGGGTTCCTATCATGTTCCTAGGTGTCAAATCATGTTCCGGGATGTCAAAATACGCTTACGACAGCAGTACACGCGATTAGGAAACTAACATGCAATTAGGAAAAGTCAACTGGTGAATAGGGGAAGTCAACAGGCGAATGGGGTGCTAATCGCCTGATACATCAGGCGATTAGAATCCTATTCGCCCCCTGTAGTGCTGTCCCACATTTTCACGCGTTAAACCCTCAAAATCAGATCCGAAACATGTAAAAACACCCAACATCAAACCTAAACTATTAACCAACCCATTCCAAGCAAAAACCCCCAATTTATCTCTGTTCTAACGGCCTCGGTGCGACTATTTCCAAAAATGGCAAAGTACTAGGTTTCATTAACTATGAAATCTTTCCCTAAATGGCAAAGACCAGATTACACCTCCTACAACTTGCAATTCATCATCTCTTTGTTATAATATCATTCTAGTGTGATTCCTAGCAACAAACAAGCATTGAATCATATCATAACATCCTAATTCTTCAAGAATCATCCAAATGGGTCAAAATGCATACTTTCAACAAAACACCATAACAATAGCTCAAATCCTTAGATAATCATCCTAATAACTCCTACACATCAGAAGTACATCAATTTCATGGAAACATTCATGTTATAACCACCAATAATCATCATATGCATAAATACTTCACATATAGCAAGTATTATGGTGTAGACTTGTTTAGAACTCATTTCAAAGGTTTTTAAAGACACATACTTAGCAAAACAAGGTCTGGACTTTTGGGGAACCAAAAAAATAACATTACAAAGGTTTGGGATGAAGAACACACCTTGGATTTTATCAAAGAAAGGTGTGTTAGCTTGGAAATGGTGAGTTTTGAAGCAAAATGAGTTCCAGAAGTGTTTTGAGGTGTGTGGGAGGCTTAGGATCTGTTAGGGTTGCACTAAGGGTGTTTGGGGAGTCAAGGGTTGTATTTATAGGTGTTTTGACTCGTGCATAACAGGTCAGGCGAGTAGGAGAGCAGATTAGGCGATTAGGAAGCCTAATCGCCTATATATAGGCGATTAGGGACTCCAATCGCCCCAAATCCTCTCTAATCGCCTATAGGACTGGCGATTAGGCAACCCTCTGGTTCCTAATCGCCTATAGCATTCCGGGTTGGGTTTTTGGCGCGTTAAACACTATTCTAACATATATAAACACGTATTCACATACTGACAAGTCACATAATGATTACAAACACATAATGCACGATAACTAACACGTTTATGTCCGTTCACCAATTCCCGGGACTCGAGACTTGCGTGTGTGCGTTAAACCCGATGATTCCACGAATCACCAATCCTTGTACACATGGTTATGGACCGACTCCCGATGATTCTCCCGAATCGTTGTAACGACTCGACTGGCCTAGCTAAGTACGTAATATGCATGACTCGCTATGGTAGACTTACTAGTTTAGTCGATGTTACTAACCTGAGTTTGCCGGCTGTCACATCATCTCCCTGTTGAAAGAATTTTCGTCCCGAAAATTGCCCAAGGCCAAAAAGGAAGAGATGAAAGAGAAGAAAAAATTTCCGGTTGCCACATCATCCCCGTGTTGAAGGGAATCTCGACCGAGATTCATTCAGCTTCAGCAGAGACATGTCTTGATTCGAACGCGCGCTTAGGAAATAAATGAGGATACTTAGCTTTCATCTGATCCTCCCATTCCCACGTGAACTCCGGTCCATGATTTGAGTTCCAACGAACTTTAACAATGCGGATTTTACTCCAGTGAAGGCTACGGATCTTATAATCGAGAATCTCAACCGGTTCTTCCACGATACGCAGACGATCATCCACCTTGATCTCTTCGAGAGGAACAACCAAAGATTCATCCGCCAGACACTTCTTGAGGTTAGAGACGTGGAAGACATTATGAACATTACTGTGTTCTGCTGGCAGATCAAGCCTGTATGCTACCGGTCCAATCCGTTCCAGAATTGCGAACGGTCCCACATACCGAGGATTCAATTTGCCACGCTTTCCAAAACATATAACGCCCTTCCACGGAGATACCTTCAATAAAACCCTGTCGCCAACCTCAAACTCTAAAGGCTTGCGACGACGATCGGCATAGCTCTTTTGACGATCCCGAGCTGCTGCCATGCGGTTACGAATTTGTACGATCTTCTCGGAAGTCTCGTACACAAGTTCCGGGCCGGTGAGTTGGCTCTCACCCACCTCAGCCCAACAAAGAGGAGACCGGCATTTCCGCCCGTAAAGAGCCTCGAACGTAGCCGCCTTAATACTAGAATGGTAGCTATTGTTGTAGGAGAATTCCACCAGTGGTAGATGACTCTCCCACCCCTTGCCAAAGTCGATCACACATGCCCGAAGCATGTCTTCTAGTGTTTGAATCGTCCGCTCACTTTGACCGTCAGTTTGCGGATGATAAGCTATGCTCATATCTAACTGAGTACCCAAAGCCTCATGCAAGGATTTCCAGAAATTAGAGGCGAACCGAGGATCACGATCGGAAATAATAGAGACAGGCACCCCGTGCCAAGAAACCACTTCCTTAAGATACAAACGAGCCAAACGCACAAGGCCATCAGTTTCCTTGATAGCGAGGAAGTGCGCAGACTTTGTCAACCTATCGACAATCACCCAGATCATGTCACAACCACTGGGCGACCTCGGGAGTTTGGTCACAAAGTCCATTGTAATCCGTTCCCACTTCCACTCGGGAATTTCAGGCTGTTGTAGAAGGCCGGACGACTTTTGATATTCAACATTGACCTTGGCACAGGTCAAGCACTTGCTTTCATATGAAGCTACATCCGCCTTCATATTCGGCCACCAATAAAGTATCTTTAAGTCTTGATACATCTTATCGGAGCCATGGTGAATAGAGTACCGGGACTTGTGAGCTTCGTCAAGAACGAGCTCCCGCAAGCCCCCGAATAAAGGGACCTAAATACGTTCAGCGAAATAATGTAGGCCATCGGACCTGAGTTCAAGGTGGCTATCAGCACCATGCATGGTTTCAGATTTAAGGTTTTCCTCCTTCAAAGCTTCTTGCTGCGCCGAACGGATTTGGTCAGGTAAACCAGAATGGATAGTGAGCCGAAGAGCTCGAACACGACGAGGTTTATCGGATTCCTTCCTGATCAAGGCGTCTGCGACAACATTCGCCTTGCAAGGATGGTATTTTATAGCACACTCGTAGTCATTAAGAAGCTCGACCCAGCGACGCTGTCGTATGTCGAACACCTTCTGATCAAAGATATGCTGGAGGCTCTTGTGATCGGTATAAATTGTGCACTTGCTACCGTACAAGTAATGCCTCCAGATCTTTAAAGCAAAGACTACTGCACCCAATTCTAGATCATGGGTGGGGTAGTTTTTCTCATGGACCTTAAGTTGACGGGAAGCATAGGCGATGACCTTCTCGCGCTGCATTAACACACAACCGAGAACCCGGATAGAAGCATCACAATACACCATAAAATCGTCCGTGCCTTCAGGAAAGGACAAGATAGGAGCACAACAGAGTTTGGCCTTTAGCATCTAAAAGGCTGACTCTTGCGAATCACCCCAGTCGAACTTCTTGTCCTTCTGGGTAAGCGAGGTGAGGGGTTGAGCGATCTTCGAAAATCCCTCGATGAAACGACGATAATAACCTCAAGACCCAGGAATTTCCGCACCTCAGATGGCGTCTTCGGTGCTTCCCAGTCTTTGATAGCTTCTATCTTAGCTGGATCAACATGAATTCCCTTCTCATTAACCACATGACCGAGGAATTGGACTTCACGCAACCAGAAGCTACACTTAGAGAACTTGGCGTACAGCTGCTCCCGCCTCAAGAGTTCCAAGACAAGACGCAAGTGTTCCCGGTGGTCCACTTCGTTCTTGGAATAGACTAGAATATCATCAATGAATACAATCACGAATTTATAAAGATATGGCTTACAAACTCGGTTCATCAAATCCATGAATATGGCGGGCGCATTGGTGAGACCAAAAGGCATGACCAAGAATTCGAAATGGCCATAACGAGTTCGAAAAGCGGTCTTCGGAATATCAGCTTTTTGGACCCTCAATTGATGGTACCCCGATCTCAAATCAATCTTCGAATAGAAACTAGAACCCTGAAGTTGATCAAATAAATCATCGATGCGAGGAAGAGGATAACGATTCTTGATGGTAACCTTGTTCAATTCACGGTAATCGATACACATACGCAGGCTTCCGTCTTTCTTCTTGATAAAAAGAATAGGGGCTCCCCACGGGGATGAACTAGGTCGGATGAAACCCTTCTCCAACAGCTCCTGCAACTGGTTAGACAACTCCTGCATCTCGGGAGGTGCAAGACGATACGGGGCTCGGGCAATAGGAGCTACACCTGGAGCAAGCTCAATACCGAGCTCGACCTGACGCTGAGGCGGAAGGCCAGGTAGATCTTCAGGAAATACATCGGGAAAATCACAAACAACAGGAATATCTTCAATCTTCCTCTCTTCCTCTGATGAAACCGAAACAAGAGCCAGAATGGCAGAATACCCCTTTCGAAGATACTTATAGGCTTTTATACACGAAATGATACTCAAAGGGACACCGCTTTTCTCCCCATACCCCAACAGAATTTCTCCATCGGGGAGAGGAAGTCAAATGACTTTATCAAAACAAACGATATCAGCATGATACAGAGATAACCAATCCATACCCACAACCACATCGAAGCTACCCATGGACACCGGCATAAGGTCAATAGGAAAAGAATAACCCGACAATTCAAGGCGACACTCCCTAAGGGCGTGCGTCGCTTCAACTTTCTTACCATCAGCCAATTCTATCAAGTACTTAGCCTCTAAAGGTATAGGTACCCTATCAAGCAATTGACTAAATCCAAGAGATATAAAACTCTTATCGGCACCAGAATCGAATAAAACCAAAGCATAGCGATTATCAAGAAGAAACGTACCGGTAACAGTGTCAGGGTCCTGTCGAGCCCGCTCGAACCAATCACAAAGGCGCGAGCATTCCTGCCTCCGCCCCAGTTGTTTCCATTACCCGATCCATTCTTCCCAGCCTCGCCCTGCTTCAACTTGGGGCATTCACGCTTGTAGTAACCAAGCTCACCACAGTTATAACACCCCTGTTTTCTCTGGTTTCCCTGGGGAACAGTAACCTGAGGAGCCGGGGTAGTTGTAGCAGGTGGGTTCTGATTACCCTGAAGGTTAACCCTGCAATCCTTGCTGTGATGCCCCAACTTGTGGCACCAAAGACAACGGTTCTTATCACAAAGGCCAGTATGGTGGTATCCGCACCGATCACACTTCGGCAACTTCCCAGAATAACCCCCAGACCTGCTCAGACGCTGATCCGCCAAAATCAGACTTCTTCACCTGCTGAGGCTGAGCTGAACTCGAGCCTTTACCCACGCCTTCCCATTTTCGCTTGTTGCTCTCGGGAGCCTTCACAGTAGCGCCTCGGGGAGGCAAGACTCCTTCAGCTACTTTCATATTGGTCAGCCTGTGAGCCGACCGAACCACCTCAGAATAAAAAGTAAGATTACCCGCAGCTACCAACCCCGCGACCTCCGGCACCAAACTAGAAATATAGTGTTCAATCCTCCTGTATTCCGGTGTGTGCAAATCCGGGCACAACACCGCCAGCTCATTATGTCTTGCTGTGTATGCTTCAATCTCGGACCCCACCATCTTGTGATTCCAGACTTCATGCTCGAGCTTCTGGATCTCATCTCTCGGGCAGTACTCGCTTTTCAAAAGTTGCACGAATTCTTCCCAGGGCATAGCAAGGGCTTCCCCAATACCCATGGTCTGGGTGGTGGAGTTCCACCAAGTCAAGGCTTGACCCTCAAGGGTGGCAGAAGCATACTTCACGCGGTCGCCCGCCGGGCAACTACACATAGAGAATACTGATTCAACCTTTTCCAGCCATCGGAGCAGTCCCACTGCCCCTTCAGTTCCACTAAAGTTGTGGGGCTTGCAATCCATGAACTTTTTGTAAGAGCACTGGGGTGGAGGGGGATTGATAGCACCACCTGGGACAGACACACAGGTAAATAACGATAAAAGGTACAGTACCTTGGAACAAGTTAGAATAGGTGGAAATCGACTTACCACCCATAGCATTGTGAGCAGCTTGGAATGCAGCCAAGGCTACGTTCACGTGCTGCTGCAGCAGATTGTCCAACTTCACTTGGGTCATATTAACGTTTCCACGGCCACCGCCGCCACCACGGCCGCCAGCACGACCGCCAGCACGGCCGCCTGTGCGACCTCCACGAGCTCCTGACATCTTCTGTCACAACATGAAACAAAAGACTTAGGCTTGCCCGTGGTATAACCCATTAGGAATTTCAAGAAACTAGACCGAGTCCAGTTCGGGTCCATCTGTTCAAACGCAAAGTCCACTAGGGTTCCCATGCATTCCAGTTTATGATCTCGTGTGCACCCGACATGATAAACTGTTCTACATGGTCCTCCAGGTGTACCTTAAGCTTGAAGTTCAAATCACCGAACACTAGCACCCAGTCAGGGTATTATCATAAGTATAAGTATAAGATAGTATGTATAAGGACAAGCGTGTCTATTGGGGCATAGAAGAGAGATGTCCGAATCCCTGGACAGATCTCAAGAGTATGCCGAAGCTACCCCAATGTACACTGCCGCCAAGAAGGTTCAATAGTATATCGTTCGCCGTCGAATCATGGTAGGGATGGGTTAAGAAATGGAATGATAAAGAGTATACAGATGATGTAGCGTAGAAGGTGATGACACCGACACCCCGACAAGTTATATTGTGACCCACATGTTAAGACTCGACCATCTGTGACCGTCTAGTGTGTGCGACTCGGCTATAGACTAGACTCTACATGCAGTCCTAGTTTACTATAACCGTTGACTCTGATACCAATCTGTCACACCCTCAAATTCCACATGCGGGGTTTTACCGCGAGGCGCGTGACACACCAGGATCCCAGTCAACGATTGTAACACCCCAACCGATGGCGGAAACATCGGGATGTCACGTATTGATGATTGTTCAGTAGCTCATGGTAAATAATAAGTTCCAATAAATGATTTAAATAAATTACATACAATTGTTCTAAGAATTTGTACATCAAAATGAAAAAAATACTAGCTACGCATCTTCAATCATTAACTCAAATCTTCGAACAAGCTATAACCTGAAACATGTTAAGTTTGAAAATATTTTGGGTCAACAAAAGTTGGTGAGAATTACATAGGTTTGAATATTGAATAAAAACTTGTACAATTCGAGTGTCATGGCAAGTCTAGTCCATATGTGAAAACAATACTACCCGGTAAATCGTGTGCATAATCAAACCTTGTGACTAGAATATTGTGGTCCATCCCATACGCATATGGTTCACTCGTTTATGTTGCGATAACAATCACCCACGCTACCTATGTAGGAGGTAACGTATCCGGGTGGGGTTGTCAGTCCAATAGATCTATCATTGTGTATCGTTGGCTTGTACGGAGTTAATGATTATGCTAGAATAATTGTGCTTACCATAGTAATGTTTAAGACATAATGCAACATAGAATAACACATAGACACTTATGATTGAATTGTAAATTGAATGTTGTAACATGTTTCACCCCAAAATAGTGAAATGGAAAAAGGGCTATGCAAAACTCACCTTAGTGTTAAAATGGAGACCCTTGTTATATACGTAAATGTGGCTCGTGTGTATCCAAATGAAACCCGATTCAAAGACGATGAGGCCAAGCAAAATAAGATCTCGACCAAAAGACTAAAAAAATTGATTATTTGAGTGTTTTATCACAGAAATTGATAGTGGGAAAATGTTTATCGGTGTGTTTAGGCTCTAGAGGGAGGTTCAATTTATAGTACAACACACGGTTTCATCGATTAGGAAAGTTTGACCCATATTAATGCCTTACGCGTGATTTGGCTTCGATTAGGAAGGTTTTGATTGCTGATTGGCGTGTATGATATGCGGATTGGCTTGTCAATCAATCCTTGTTTACCATATCAGAATTAAAACGTGGATTGATGCTAGAATTGGAAGGATTGAATCGTAGTTTGACTTTTCATAAGTCAACTGAACGTTTAAACATTATATATATATATATATATATATATATATATATATGCATCTGAAGGTTATTAACAAAACAAGCAGTAGACCAGCTGGTGGTTGTGTTTGTGTAAAGTTGTTGAGCCGGTTTGGGCACGGGTTCGAATCCCGGCCCAAACAATTATTTTTTTGGCAATTAATTCACAACCTAAATGTTATTTTATATATATGGTATGATTATACGTGTCCAAAATCATCACAAAATATTTTTTTTGAAGGTACGATAATGATAAAAATGCGACGTTTATTAATAAATGACTCAAACGTACAAGGAATTTAATACGAAATGTTACAGTCTCCCCTACTTTTAGAAACTTCGTCCCGAAGTTAAAAAAAACACAAGGTTGAGGGTGATTGGGTAGATTTTTAGGGCAACTGTGGTTTGGGAAATTTAAGGCACGGCATGAATAGAATAATCTGTTTCGAATAATTTGGATAAGAGGTTTGTTATCTGTGAGTTTTAAGGGTAGGATTAGGTGTGTCTTGAAATCGCAAGGAGAATAAGAATCTAGCAAAACACTAAACTTAAGTTTTAGGAATCCTAAAAGAAATGCATGAGTTGATGAACTACCAGGTAACTAGAGTTTATAATTGGTTATTTACCGAAAACCTTGATAGAATTTCACACTACCTTAACGTACCTGTAAATTCATGATTACGTTCCGGACCGCAATCACCAATTTACCTTACATTAGGGTTTTGTGTCCTTCTATGATTCTAACACACATGTAAGTAATGCAAAAATAATCCTTTGGTTGAACCTTTGTATTAATGAGTCCAACTGTTGAGCAGGAAAAACACTCCTACCAGTTAGTGAGTAGGAACCTCTACCGATTGTTGAGTAGGTTCGATAGCCTCCACCAGTCGTTGAGCAGGTTGTAGGGCCTCTCCCGACTGTTGAAAAGGCATAGTTGAGTAGGTTATTTGATACTCAACTAACTGTTGAGAAAGTACTTCATCCTCTATCGGTTGTTTGATTAAATGTAGCATTTATTGCAAGTTGATAGTATGTTTATGTAAGCAAGTTTATAAGTATAACTAGCATAGTATGTGAGTTTTAGTTGTATAGATTTAGATATTGATATAGCAATTAGTTCACATTCAAACAAGCATGCATCCAAGTGTTATGATCATACTAGATAAACGACTCTCATGTAAAAGACAAAAATTTCGATACTTGGATCAATAAGTGTCAATACATAGAATTTTTAGAAAGCAAATAACATTCAAATGGTGGGGCTAGTTGTTAAGTAGCTGGAGGGTCCCTAGCAGGATTATTCGGAGCAGCAAGGGCATTTGCAGCAGGAATTCGACAAACATTCGCAAGATGCCCATACCTTTGACAATTGGTACACTGACGACAGGGCACTTGGGTTGGGTGGTGATACTGACAGGTGTCACACTTAGGTTGCTTCCCATTATATTGTTTCTTGTTGGGTGGGACAGTGGCATCTCTTGCGAAATTCCTGACCTTGTGCCTTCCATTGGTTGAGGACTCAGTTTTAATTTCAACAGCAGGTTGGGGAGTATCCTTCACAACAGTTTTCTTTTCCCCTTTCCGAGTCAGGGTTCCTGCCTTCACATGGTTATCTGTTAGGGTGGCCGCCAAACGCTTTGCTTCCTCGAGAGTAGCAGGGTTCCTTCCCCACATTGTGTCCTGAATCTGCATGGGTAAGCCACCAATGTATTTTTCGATTGCAATAGGCAAGGGGGTGACCTTATGTGGTAGCAGTAGACTAAGTTCGTGGAAACGAGTATTGTAGGCAAGGTTTTCTCCACTGTCTTGGGCAAGATCATGAAACTCATCTTCCAACTTCTTGATTTCATTACGAGGGCAGAACTCTGCCTTCATAACGTCTTTAACTTGTTCCCAAGTTAAGGCCAGTGCGACTTCAGCTCCACGGGTACGCTTTTCCTCATTCCACCATGTGAGTGCTCGTTTTTGAAGAACACTCATAGCATAACGAACCTTAAGGTTATCGGGACACTCACTATTTATGAACGTATTCTCGATACCCTCGAACCATTGAAGGAGGCCAGTAGCTTCTTCATCCCCGCTAAACTTAGGAGGATTGCAGGTATTAAAGTGTTTGAGGGTGCAGACTGGGTGACCATTCCCGTTTCCATTCCCGTTTTCATTATGATTTCCATTGCCATTTCCATTTCCATTGCCGTTCCCATTCATTTGGATGACTTGAGCCAACAAGTTAGGAACCAGATTTGCAATTTGTTGCGCCATTTGTTGGGAAATGATCGCAGCCAGTTGGGCATCACTTCCATTGTTGTGGTTAGTGTTGTGGTCGTGGTTGTGGTTGTGGTTGTGGTTGCTGCTCCCTTCATCATGATTGTCACCGCTGTTAAGGCGAGTGCTGCGACGTGGAGGCATGATCTGTAAGAGACACAATGAAGGTTCAATGAGACATGAAATGAATGAGGTAATATAAGGAATGTAATCATTTATCCATTAATTAAAACGAATAAACGAAAACGTTGACTTATCAAAGATTCTAGATTCTAATAACATAGTGAAGACATGCTTTAGCCTATAAGTGAACACTCATCCCGAGAATTCCCAGGTAGGCATCCGGGTCCCTCGTCTGATTGGGATATATGCGCAATGTCAGTCCTAGATAGAAAACTCAGAATACAAGTGTCCACCCTTCCAGATTGCATGTGTTCGTTATTAAAATCTAGAACTTTGACGAGATCTCAAGGTGGTTCAGGCTAAACCTGAGGATTTTGTCCTATTAGTCTAAGAGTAGATCCAGTGACGGAGAGCAATCTTCTTGTAGGGATTAAAGTAGGGATAAGAAGTAGGAGGGAGATAGAGAATAGAAACAAGTAAGGTTGCAAGTAAAAGGAGCAAGTACTAGTTAAAATCCTATGGTTATAGACTAGATTATTTTTCTAATAACCTAATTCCCTATAACCATGGCTCTGATACCAATATGTAACACCCCAACCGATGGCGGAAACATCGGGATGTCACGTATTGATGATTGTTCAGTAGCTCATGGTAAATAATAAGTTCCAATAAATGATTTAAATAAATTACATACAATTGTTCTAAGAATTTGTACATCAAAATGAAAAAAAATACTAGCTACGCATCTTCAAGCATTAACTCAAATCTTCGAAAAGCTATAACCTGAAACATGTTAAGTTTGAAAATATTTTGGGTCAACAAAAGTTGGTGAGAATTACATAGGTTTGAATATTGAATAAAAACTTGTACAATTCGAGTGTCATGGCAAGTCTAGTCCATATGTGAAAACAATACTACCTGGTAAATCGTGTGCATAATCAAACCTTGTGACTAGAATATTGTGGTCCATCCCATACGCATATGGTTCACTCGTTTATGTTGCGATAACAATCACCCACGCTACCTATGTAGGAGGTAACGTATCCGGGTGGGGTTGTCAGTCCAATAGATCTATCATTGTGTATCGTTGGCTTGTACGGAGTTAATGATTATGCTAGAATAATTGTGCTTACCATAGTAATGTTTAAGACATAATGCAACATAGAATAACACATATACACTTATGATTGAATTGTAAATTGAATGTTGTAACATGTTTCACCCCAAAATAGTGAAATGGAAAAGGGGCTATGTAAAACTCACCTTAGTGTTAAAATGGAGACCCTTGTTATATACGTAAATGTGGCTCGTGTGTATCCAAATGTCACCCGCTTCAAAGACGATGAGGACAAGCAAAATAAGATCTCGACCAAAAGACTAAAAAATTTGATTATTTGAGTGTTTTATCACAGAAATTGATAGTGGGACAATGTTTATCGGTGTGTTTAGGCTCTAGAGGGAGGTTCAATTTATAGTACAACACACGGTTTCATCGATTAGGAAAGTTTGACCCATATTAATGCCTTACGCGTGATTTGGCTTCGATTAGTAAGGTTTTGATTGCTGATTGGCGTGTATGATACGCGGATTGGCTTGTCAATCAATCCTTGTTTACCATATCAGAATTAAAACATGGATTGATGCTAGAATTGGAAGGATTGAATCGTAGTTTGACTTTTCATAAGTCAACTGCACGTTTAAACATTATATATATATATATATATATATATATATATATATATATATATGCATCTGAAGGTTATTAACAAAACTAGCAGTAGACCAGCTGGTGGTTGTGTTTGTGTAAAGTTGTTGAGCCGGTTTGGGCACGGGTTCGAATCCCGGCCCAAACAATTATTTTTTTGGCAATTAATTCACAACCTAAATGTTATTTTATATATATGGTATGATTATACATGTCCAAAATCATCACAAAATATTTTTTTTTGAAGGTACGATAATGATAATAATGCGACGTTTATTAATAAATGACTCAAACGTATAGGGAATTTAATGCGAAATGTTACAACGATCATAAAAAACAAACAACAAACATGCATACATATATATATATATATATATATATATTAAAACCAAAACATCATGCTTTGAGCCGTAAACCAGCAGCGGAAACATTTCTTGTTTACAACCAAAAGGAATATTATAGTTTTTAAAACATTGTTTAATATGCATCAAAATTCTAGACGCGGTGCAAGAGTCCGTGCGCCTAGTCCATTAACTGCTACCTTAGCGACCTGAGAAAACATACAAAAAATGTCAACATTTAATGCTGGTGAGTTCACAGGTTTTCTTTTATAAAAGTGTTGTTATAAGTTTGAAAAGATCATTCCCGTTACTACTATGTTATACGAACGTTAGCTAGACGTTAAGTGTGATTACTACTATGAGTGGGAAACCATTACTGACACGTTTTCCTGTTTTTGCCCAGCCGCGAGCCACCGTCATCACGGTGACCCTGGTAGTAGAGACAATATGCACCCATCCGGTTCCCAGCCGTCGAGTGGGGTTTGCCCGTCCCAATAGATATATCCATATTTCCCCGATATGTGTTCCCACATACTCATGGTTTCCCCCTGGGACTCCCTGATGAAATGCCCGTATAGTAAATATCCATAACCATAGTATAACATGATCTTTAAAGCGTAAGTATGTAGCATGTTTCTCCCCCGAAAGCAAAACAGTAAAAGTGGGGCTGTGACACTCACCTTAGATTGCGTTACTTAAAAACGGTTAAGTAATTATGCTATGATAGACCCAAATAGCGGCGACCTATCATAAGATCTGTATAACTATCCGGACTAATAACCCGCAGGTTAACTAGTCCCCGAATGTCCAGACCATAACCATAAATGTTTGAAAACACCTTTGACTGTTAAACCGACGTACCAGACAAGACTCGACATCCCATTGGTGACCCGACATCTCACGTGTTAGCCGAATACAAGACATCATGCAACATATGCAATTAAACACTTAATACGCGCATGAGTTCACCTAGTCTAGCATAACGCTCAATTAACACATAAATAAGCCCGAACACGTGTTACCAAGTCATTGGACGTATCCCGGGGTTCCTATCATGTTCCTAGGTGTCAAATCATGTTCCGGGATGTCAAAATACGCTTACGACAGCAGTACACGCGATTAGGAAACTAACATGCAATTAGGAAAAGTCAACTGGTGAATAGGGGAAGTCAACAGGCGAATGGGGTGCTAATCGCCTGATACATCAGGCGATTAGACTGTAATCGCCTGATACATCAGGCGATTAGAATCCTATTCGCCCCCTTTAGTGCTGTCCCGCATTTTCGTGCGTTAAACCCTCCAAATCAGATCCAAAACATGTAAAAACACCCAACATCAAACCTAAACTATTAACCAACCCATTCCAAGCAAAAACCCCCAATTTATCTCTGTTCTAACGGCCTCGGTGCGACTATTTCCAAAAATGGCAAAGTACTAGGTTTCATTAACTATGAAATCATTCCCTAAATGGCAAAGACCAGATTACACCTCCTACAACTTCCAATTCATCATCTCTTTATTATAATATCATTCTAGTGTGATTCCTAGCAACAAACAAGCATTGAATCATATCATAACATCCTAATTCTTCAAGAATCATCCAAATGGGTCAAAATGCATACTTTCAACAAAACACCATAACAATAGCTCAAATCCTTAGATAATCATCCTAATAACTCCTACACATCAGAAGTACATCAATTTCATGAAAACATTCATGTTATAACCACCAATAATCATCATATGCATAAATACTTCACATATAGCAAGTATTATGGTGTAGACTTGTTTTAGAACTCATTTCAAAGGTTTTTAAAGACACATACTTAGCAAAACAAGGTCTGGACTTTTGGGGAACCAAAAAAATAACATTACAAAGGTTTGGGATGAAGAACACACCTTGGATGTTTATCAAAGAAAGGTGTGTTAGCTTGGAAATGGTGAGTTTTGAAGCAAAATGAGTTCCAGAAGTGTTTTGAGGTGTGTGGGAGGCTTAGGATCTGTTAGGGTTGCACTAAGGGTGTTTGGGGAGTCAAGGGTTGTATTTATAGGTGTTTTGACTCGTGCATAACAGGTCAGGCGAGTAGGAGAGCAGATTAGGAGATTAGGAAGCCTAATCGCCTATATATAGGCAATTAGGGACTCCAATCGCCCCTAATCCTCTCTAATCGCCTATAGGACTGGCGATTAGCAAACCCTCTGGTTCCTAATCGCCTATAGCATTCCGGGTTGGGTTTTTGGCGCGTTAAACACTATTCTAACATATATAAACACGTATTCACATACTGACAAGTCACATAATGATTACAAACACATAATGCACGATAACTAACACGTTTATGTCCGTTCACCAATTCTCGGGACTCGAGACTTGCGTGTGTGCGTTAAACCCGATGATTCCACGAATCACCAATCCTTGTACACATGGTTATGGACCGACTCCCGATGATTCCCCCGAATCGTCGTAACGACTCCACTGGCCCAGTTAAGTACGTAATATGCATGACTCGCTAAGGTAGACTTACTAGTTTAGTTGATGTTACTAACCTGAGTTTGCCGGGTGTCACAATATCGAATTGCAAATCCTGTTCTTTAATAAGAAAAATTGCAAAAATTATACTTTATGTTTTAAAAATGACACACGTTATATCCTTTAGGCTTAACCCAGTTTGAAACATGGTTATCTCTGAACACGTGCACCCCACGTGAGGGCACTTTCGTCCTTTCACCATAAAGAACCAGTTCTGAAATTAAACCCCCACCTTATAAAACCCCAATTCTTTCCCCTTTCTTCCCCAAATCACGACTGATTCACCACCACTAGCTAACTAACATAACCCACTCCACACCGTAACGTTTTACTTCCGACATCTCCCACCCACACCTGAACATTGTCGTCGATTAACCAGATCTCGAAAAATCCCCCAAATCTTTGACCTAATATGTAAATCTGGAAGAAGCCCTAGCATCACCGTCTGATGAAGATATATATATATATATATATATATATAGAGATATATATATATATATATATATCGTGAATAAAAGATATAAAGGTAGATAGAGAAAGATGGAACGCAAACATCGAGATAAAAACTAGTAGATAGAGGAAGATGATCGTGACGTTGGAGCTGACCATGGGAAACAGTGACGAAGGTGGTGCGTGTGGTCAGAGGTGAACGTCGACGGTGGTAAACGATGAGGGAGATGGTGATGGTGATGGTGATGTTGATGGCGTTTAACGGTGAGGGATTAGAGACGAACGACAATGTTATTGTTTTTCGGCCTCTAAGGTAATAGATATCTAGAACTCGTTTTTCTGGTGGTTTTGTGATGGTGTCAGTGGCGGATCCAGGAATTTTTTACAGTGGGTTCACTGTTTTTAGATGCTCCAAATTCATAGGCCCGGACATAAAAAAAATCGGGTCGGTTCGACGGTTTGGTTCGGGTCGGGTAAGGTTTATCACACAATTAAAAGTTTCGGGTCGGTTCGATGGTTCGGGTTAGGTAAGGTTTATTATGGGGCTATGCATTTTATCTAAACGAAAAATGCCGAAATTACCACTCAACTAATAATGTGCCTCCGTCAACAACCATCTAAGCTCTTCAATGGAACAACGATCTTGGAGGTGGAGGGAAAAAATGGAGGGAAACAGCTTATAAAGGAGAAGGGAGAGTGTAGGAAGGCTGGTTATAAAATTTTAGACGATTGGACGAAAATGCCCCTGACTTAACTGAGAAAAGTTAACTGGGTTAAGTGATTGGACTGATTTGCCCTATTTTCTTAAATGTCATGGAGTGTTCAAGCAATTTTTAAAAGATTGGATTGGACAAGCATATTGGCCCAAACCTCAGGGACGGGTTTGGTAATTTACTCTTGATTATAATTATTAATAAAATATAGAATTAACGTTGTGTTCCCGAGTTAGTTTAACAAGGGAAAAGAAAAGAAATGAAAGGAAAAAAAATTTGATTTTGTTCCCGAGTTTCATTTAAGGAAGGAAAAGAAAGGAAGACAAAACATGTTGTGTTCTCGAGTTTCACTTACAAAAGGAAAGGAAATGGAAGGAAAACTAGGCCAAATCATTTAGTTTAGTTTTCCTTCTGATTTGGAAGGAAACGGAAGGAAATGATATGCATCAATTCTTTTCTTTTCCTTTCCTTCGATTATTTTTCTTTCTTTTCTCTCCTCAAGTAAGCTCAGGAACGAAGCGTAAATATATAAAAGTAAGAAATGTAGGGTATTATTGGTTACGTTTGGATGTATCTATAATCTATAATCTATAATCTATATCTATAATCTATAATTACTAATAAATAAAACTTATTGGATGACAGGTGTCAATCAATGAGGGCATCTCTATGTTTTCTCTCATTTGAGTTTTTTTATGGATTTAAACTTGGATAATAAAAACGAATGTAAAGTCTCACGTAAATGTTTAGGATTATAATTTCAAATATTTTTTTCCATACTTAAATTTGTTTAATTACGTTACACTAACAAAATCAACAAAAGCTTAAATGATCAATTAATTTATAACAATTATATGCATTTAGGTAATTTAAAATTCAAAATATGTAATTTAAATTGATTGATTTCAAATAAAAATGGCCAATATCAAATTTAACTGGGAAACTTAATTTATAATTTGAATCTTTAAAATCAAATAGATAATGTAACACTTAATTGTAGGTTATGACATTTCTAAAGAAATTCAATTTTTTTCCTAATTTATGCATTAAACATTTTTATTTATAACAACCACATTTTAATTTCTAACAAACATTTGAACATATACCTTTCAAATTTGTCACCATCTTCTTTGTTCACCAAAGGACAACATATGATTGCTTCATATCAAATTCAATCATTTCGGTAGTTTATTTTGTTTTTTCTTTACATCGAGATAGATATTTAACTGTTTATTCATTTTTTACCAGATATATTTATGTTAACAGCTATGTTAGTATAGTTTGTTCTTTATACCACTATTTATTTATTATTATTGGTTTTTACAAATTGCTTCACATAACTTGTTTTTTTAGAATAAAAAATATAACCTTATAACATTTTTTTTTTCAAATCTTCATATTTTGATTTCATATTTTTGCATAGATATTTTTGATATTTTATATGTTGATATATTATTGTCTTTGTGCAACTTACAACAGAATCATAGTCTACATTTGTACTTTGTTATCTTTTAAATTGCGTATTATTACTTTACTGATATTATATCTTTAGAGGATGAACAATAAATATTTAATATACTAATCAATCATTACTAGAATCGCAAGTGTGTGATACAATATAATCGGTCAAAGTTTAATTTGTACAATACCTATTGTTAGAAATAATTCAACAACTACTTTGAGTTGGGACATAAACTTTTTTACCCCAACTAATTTATAACCATTGTATGCATTTGGGTAATTTAAAATTCAATATATGTAATTTGAATTGATTGAGTTAAAATAAAAATGGTTAATATCGAATTTAACTGGGAAACTTAATATATAATTTGAATCTTTAAAATCAAATAGATAATGTAACACTTAATTGTAGGTTTTACGACATTTTTAAAGAAATTCATTTTTTTACTAATTTATGCGATAAACGTTTTTATTTATAACAACCACATTTTAATTTCTAACAAACATTTGAACATATACCTTTTGAATTTTTCACCATCTTCTTCGTTCACAAAAGGACAACATATGATTGCTTCATATAAAATTCAATCATTTTAGTAGTTTATTTTGATTTTTCTTTACATCGAGATAAATTCAATCATTTTAGTCTCAAGTTCGAATCCCTACCCACACACCGGTGTCCTCCTTGCCTAAGCTCAAACCGTCACGGGGAATTTTTTTGTGGTGTGCATGGATCGAACTTGTGACCTCCCCCCAGGATGGGAACCCCTAAGGGAAAACCCACCCTACCTCAAACCAGCTGAGCTAGAGATCATTGGCACGTAATTTGAGAGTTTAATCGGGGATATATATATATATATATATATATATATATATATATATATATATATATATATATATATATATATATATATATATATATATATATATATATATATATATATATACTAGTAGGAAACTCGCGCGATGCGGCGGGATAACAATTTACAACGTAGTACTCATTTTCTGTTAGTCTTATTAATCCTCTAGTTGGTTCATCCGCCTATGCGATGCTGCGGCGATGCAATTTGTAATGTGGTACTCGGTTTTTGTTAATTTATCAATCATCTCATGATATATTGTGTAGTACTTTTTTTAGTGGGACTTACATGTGGGTTGTGTGGACATTAAGTTGATACTGGTGTTGTTCGTTACAATACCATACCAGTAATATAAACTCAATTAATGTTTTAATTATTTATAGAAAGTAATTTTGAAGCACATATCATGCACTATAACAACTTGACCTCATTTTTGTTTTGTTATTGTTAATCCTCAGAAAAATAAAGAAACTTATATAACAGTCAATGTTAAAAGTAACCCATCTTCAAAGAAGTTGAAAAAAAATTGTTGTCACTTGTCACGCATCATTGCTCAAATGTTAACTAAATCGTAACCGAATTAACTAAACAAAAAATTGGTCATAATCGATTAACCAAAAAGTATGGGTCGTTTTTTATGATGTGTGTCATAACCAAACTTCATAAATTTGAAATAGATAAAAAAAATACCATCTATATAGCTTCCACTACACTACAATTTTAGGGTTGCTCTACTTTCTGTATACTATATAATGGTTTTATCCATGTAATACAACATCGTAATTACATTTCAAAATGTAGAGTTCTGTGCAAATGTAGTCAAAAAATGCAAATATTGCAAAAAGAGAAGATAAAAGACAATGAGAATTAATAGAGTGAGAATCCCATTGCATTTTTTAAACAAGATAAAAATTACCTCTTTGACTTTAAATCTTATGACAACAATTTTTAACTGGACACTTACTCCTACAAATGAAGTTTATCATTGCACATATATAAATGAAGTTTCAACAAACTGCCGCTGACCAAATTTTCTGTATATTGTGTACTGTGTTTTGTGCCTCGGGCCCATCTGCTCATTCACTTTCTTGATCACCTTGTGCTTGCCTTCTTCCCTCTTGCTAGTCAGGATTGGCTCACCGGCTAGAGTGTAAGCATCACACGTCACCTAAAACACATTTATTTTATGAAATCTGCTGTGCAATCTTTATGCAACATTAGTTAATTTGTCTAAAACCTAGACCAACATAACCACTTTTAAAAACAATTCATTTTGACCCAAAACCAGAAGTATCCCTATTTTTAACAGGGGAATTTTGACATTTGAATAATAGTAGGTTAAAAAAACTGTTCACATGTCGATCCAACCTGCATGACCCATTTTGAACCACACAAAATGATAACATATTTCAAGCTTACAATCCCCCACCCACTAACCGGTCTAATTTGCAGAAACATAATGGGTATTTGCATGATTTTTCCTTACAAAATCAAATAAATAATATAAACAACCAAACAGTTTTTAATAAAAATAAAAGATTCTTACGTTATCCAGCTTGTCTACATACATATGAGGTGTTAGAATGGCTACCTGAATAAATAAAGAAACGTATGGGACATGACTACCTGAATAAATTAGAAAAGCAAGGTAGAGAGAAGTAACGGGTCAAAAGGGTAATTTTTATTACCGATCGATCCTTTTCCCATATTACAGAAAGAATCATGTACATTAAAAATCTTCAATAGCGCACCAAGACATGATGGCAAGACGATACAACAAAACAAAAGCAATCCAACTACAAAAGACCTTATGCATGCTTTTGTTCTCCCCCTAATGAATCTATTAACAATCTTATTACTAACTCATAATGCCCAGACTTTACTAAATCTTTTGAAGATTATTTATTTAATAATCACCCCACATTTAAAATAACATGCTGGTAAAACATTGTATTAATAAACATTTAGGATTAGTTTTGTAAAAGCATTGAAAAGGGAAATCGATTAGTTAATACAAACTAAAAAAATGGATTAGATAAATTGTTTGCATGCGAGCCTAACCCATTTGAATGATCTTCGGTGTCATAAGAAGCATTGGTACTAATTATAACATCATAATTAGAAGTAACAAATTGGGTGGGTCGGGTGACATGCCAAGTCAAAACTTCTTGGGGTCAAAGCAAAAAAGAATTATTTTGGTTCGGGTCAAAATGGGCTCGGGTCCTCTTGAGGTTATAATAATGGTAATCCACTTTTTAAAAGGTTTTCATGCATATTGAATACAAATACAATTTGAAAAAAAAATATCACAATGTACTGTATTGTGATTATACAAAGTAAATCAAAATCACAAAACTGATGCACCTAAACACTAATGATCTTATAACAAAATGTAGTAGTCAAAAATCACAAAATTAGCCTAAATGTATTGAAATTGCTTAAACTTAGTTAAACAAAACACAAATTCTTCAGGCCATACCGTATTTCCCATTTTGTATATATTTATAAATCAATATAAACCAAACAATATACTTACAGAGTAGAGTAAAACAAACACGAGCAAACCGTCTCTTATGCATCGCCTACTTGAGCTTGTGTAGCTCCCTCCACACTATCAAATCGTAGATATACATAACCAGCACTGCTCCTGTTATCAAGATAATTAATTAGACACAATTTCTACATATATCCATCCAAGACCAACAATTCACAACTTTGGTATACATACAGATTAAACACTTGTAATTCAATAAAAGCATATATCCAAAAGTATACAAATTATATTCACATTTTCCTCCACTGTAGGCTTTTGTGAAAATGGAGATGTTCATAACCAAATCCAGCAAAAACTTCTTCATAAAGCATAAGCATATATTAACATGTTATCAACATAATGTATTTTTTTTAATCAGACAAATATATGATTAAAACAGGATGTATATTTTTGCACATTAAACTGAACTTGTGTCTAAATCAAACAGAGACTAATACAAACCGTTTCAAACGCACATACTTGGCAATTATGCTTCACGCGTCCATAGTTGGAACACTCCTCTTCCACATCATCTTTAATATCCAAATCAAATCCTGGGTCAGCCTGTAAGATATACTTAAAATATAAAGTCCTTACACACAAAAAAAAATAACTCTTTGTATAGAAACAAGTATAAACAGTTGATCATAGTAGTCAAAGGCAAGCAAGTGTGCATCCAGGCACAAAAAGGTGCAGTGAAAGCGCCTTTTGTCCATCAAAACTCACACACACAGATTCCAGCGAAATTCAGCAAAAAAAAAAAATTGATATGAAACAGGTACATAACTGAAACACGGCTGCACCGATTCTCGGTTTGACCAGCCGGTTCCGTCTATAAAAAAGGTTATCTAAATCTGATTTTGAAGGTAGAACCTTATGTTTTGAACCACTTGCAGTGACAGAACTGACATTAACATAGTCCAAACAATTAATTTTGGTTTGTTATTCAAATGGTGGGGTTTGTTGTTAAGTAGCTGGAGGGTCTCTAGCGGGGTTATTTGGAGCATCAAGAGCGTTTGTAGCAGGGATTTGACAAGCATCCGCAAGATGCCCATACCTTTGACAATTGGTGCACTGTCGGCAGGGTACTTGGGTTGGGTGGTGATCCTGGCAGGTATCACACTTAGGCTTGTTCCCGTGGTATCGTTTCTTGTTGGGTGGGACAGTGGTGTCTATTGCAAAATTCCTGACCTTGTACTTCCCGTTGGTTGAGGCCTCAGTTTTGATATCAACGGCAGGTTGGGGAGTATCCTTTGCAACAGTTTTCTTTTCCCCTTTCCGAGTCAGGGTTCTTGCCTTCACATGGTTATCTGTTAGGGTGGCAGCCAAACGCTTTGCTTCCTCCAAAGTAGCAGGGTTCCTTCCCCACACCGTGTCTTGAATCTGCATCGGTAAGCCACCAATGTATTTTTCGATAGCAATAGGCAAGGGGGTGACCTTGTGTGGTAGCAGTAGACTAAGTTCGTGAAAACGAGTGTTGTAGGCAAGGTTTTCTCCACTATCTTGAGCAAGATCATGAAACTCATCTTCCAACTTTTTGATTTCATTACGAGGGCAGAACTCTGCCTTCATAATGTCTTTAGCTTGATCCCAAGTTAAGGCTAGTGCAGCTTCAGCTCCGCGAGTGCGCTTTTCCTCATTCCACCAAGTGAGTGCTCGTTTGTGAAGAACACTCATAGCATAACGGACCTTTAAGTTATCGGGACACTCACTGTTAATGAAGGTATTCTCAATACCCTCAAACCATTGTAGGAGTCCTGTAGCTCCTTCTTCTCCACTGAACTTTGGGGGATTACAGGAATTAAAGTGCTTAAGGGTACAGGCTGGAAGACCATTCCCATTCCCGTTGTGGTTTCCATTTCCATTACCATTGCCGTTACCATTCCCGTTACCGTTCAACTGAATGACTTGAGCTAGTAAGTTGGGAACCAGAGTTGCGATTTGCTGCGCCATTTGTTGAGAAATGATTGCAGCCAGTTGGGCATCGACACCATTGTTGTTGTTGTTGTTGTTGTGGTTAGTGTCATGGTTATGGTTGTGATTGCTACTCCCTTCATCATGATTGTCACCACTGTTAAGACGAGCGCTGCGACGTGGAGGCATGATCTGTAAGAGACACAATGAAATGAATGAGGTTATATAGGGAATGTAATCATTTATTCATTAATTACAACGAATAAACAAAAACGTTGACTTATCAAAGATTCTAGATTCTAATAACATATGAAGGCATGCTTTAGCCTATAAGTGAACACTCATCCCGAGAATTCCCAGGTAGTGATCCAGGGCCCTCGTCTGATTGGGATATATGCGCAATGCCAGCCTAGACAGAAGACTCAGAATACAGGCGTTCACCCTTCCAGATTGCACGTGTTCGTTATTAAAATCTAGAACTTCGACGAGATCTCAAGGTGGTTCAGGTTAAACCTGAGGATTTTGTCCTATTAGTCTGAGAGTAGATCTAGTGATGGAGAGCAACCTTCTTGTAAGGATGAAAGTAGGGATAAGAAGTAGGAGGGAGATAGAGAATAGCAAGTAAAAGAAGCAAGTACTGGTTAAATCCTATGGTTATAGACTAGATTATTTTTCTAATAACCTAATTCCCTATAACCATGGCTCTGATACCAATCTGTAACACCCCAACCGATGGCGAAAACATCGGGATGTCACGTATTGATGATTGTTCAGTAGCTCATGGTAAATAATAAATTTCATTATATGATTTAGATAAATTACATACAATTGTTCTACAAGAATTCGTACATCAAATTGAATAAAATTATGCACACATCTTCAAGCATTAATTCAAATCTTCAAGCAAGTAGGACCTGAAACATGTTAAGTTGAAAATATTTTGGGTCAACAAAAGTTGGTGAGAATTACATAGGTTTTGATAATCGAATAAAATTGTTGTGCAATTCATGTGTCATGGCAATCTAGTCCATATGTGAAAACATACTAGAAGTAAATCGAGTGCATAATCAACCCTTGTGACTGTTGTATTGTGGTACATCCCATACGCTCATGGTTCACTCGTTTATATTGCAGTAACAAACACCCATGCTACCTTTGTAGGAGGCACGTATCCGAGTGGGATTGTCAGTCCAATAGATCTATCAATGTATACCGTCGGCTGATCAATGTTTATGCTAGAATTGTGCTTACCCTAGTCATGTTCAAGACATAATGCAACATAGAAAAACACATAGACACATTGATGATTGAATTGCATAAATGATGTTGTAACATGTTTCACCCCAAAAATGGTGATAAATAGAAAAGGGGCTATGTAAAACTCACCTTAGTAAAATGTTATATCTGTTGAAAAATTGAATAGTGGTGTTGCCCAAATGTGCCAAGTATCACCATATAATAAGGTAATAAATATGTCTAAGTCTATCTACTCTACAAATGTATATATTCTAGGGCTTCGAATTTGGGGATAAATGCTCGTTTGATTAATAATAAAAATGTTTGATAATTGAGAGAATTTTAGTAAATAAATAAAAAAAAATCTTTTTATAAGATTTGAATTTAAGATGGTCACAATAATGTGTTTAAAGTATAAAAATAATTTTTATAAAATTATTTTCTTTAAAATAGAATATTAATTCTATTTATAACAAATTATCAAAATTTAACTTTAATATTTAAAAAATACTAAAATTAAAGAATTATTAGTTTAAAATTTATATTTCTGTTCTAAATATTCAGAAATAATTTGTATAAAATTTTGGTGCAAAAATATTAAAAATTGGATTTATTATGATTTAATTATGATTAAAACTAACAAAAATTGATTAAAAATATCAAATAAATGATTTTTCAGAATTAAAAATCATTTCAGAAAATTTTATCATTATATAATCTCAGAATAATTTTTGTGGAAATTTATAAAATTGTTTTGATTTTTTAATGAAATTTTATAAATATAATAGAATAAAATTGATTTAATTATTATATATATTAAATAAATAAATTTTTGAAAACTAAAAATTGTGAGTGAAACTTTTTCATCAGATTAACTTAAAATAATTTTTGTAGAATTAATAGAAGAGTTTTAATAATTTAAAACGAATTTATAAAATTATAAGTATTATATATAATTAATTCGATTTGTTTGATTAAAAACGAAATCAAGAAAAAAATGTGCCACAGCCGGGACTCGAACCCGCGTGGCTCAGATGGTGGGCACCAGACACAACCACTTGGTCCAGACCGGTGGTTGTGTTGATTTCTGTTTTATTTAAAATAAATAATATACACAAAATCGTGTTTATCCCCAAATAAGCCTACGAGCCCTAATTTTTCCAATTGATCAATTCACACATCAATAACCCAATTAACCTTAGGGCTATTGATGTGTGGATGCCGAAGATGAAAACCCATCAAAAACATTAGACTTACAATGCTGTATTGATCACGAATGGACAGTCAAACGTCGAAGTCAAAAATTCGAATAGAAAGCTTGATAACAGAGGATTTGTGAGAAATTAGAGATTGAGAAGAGAGGATTAGCGAGTTGTGAAGGTCCAGCAATGTTCAATTTATAGTATAATGGCTCGGATGTTCGAAATGGCAATCGTTGACCACGAATTGAATGTGGGACGCGTATATGATCAAAATGGTATCAATTGGTTGTCAATTGTCGTGTGTCTGAGTCATAATAGGCCGGTAATTGCGTAGTGATGCCAATCATAGATTAATCACGAGTTATGGTGATGTTTTTGGCAAGTCGCGTCTCACAGTTGACTTTCCAAGTCAACTGTGAGGGTTTTGAAGCTAGTGTTATAATTATAAAGATCCGGGTTAAAAACAAGAATGAATGCTAGATCAGATGGTTTGTGTGGGTGTGTATATTGAACCGGCTGAGGACTCGGGTTCGAACCCCGGCCTCAGCACATAATTTTTAACAATTGTTTTTAACATACATTTAATATATATATATATATATATATATATATTATGAATAATTATCATAGTATTAGGGTTTAAAATGCCACAAAATAATTAAATGTAAATAATAATAATAGAACTTGTCGTTTTTATCTGTAACGTACATTTATTAACGTGAAATGTTACACTAATATTCAAGTTTTGATGCAATGAACAATTAAGTTTTCAATAGTGTGGTTATCGTAGAGATCAAGTTCATGTTCGAGGAGGTAAAGGGTGTGAATTTGGATTTTGAGAGATGATGAAAACTCAAAGTATAATCAAAGTTGTGAAAAATGGTGAACCTGTAAATGGTTGATAAAGGATTTAATTTATAGGGTTTCAAAAAGACGCAAGTAATAAGGTGATCATGCAGAATAATCGTGGGGTTTGAATAAATAGTTAGATACAAGCGTATGAGAAAACATGATTGTGGTATTTACCAAAAATTTGTAATAGTTCGAACAAGTTTTAAAATAAGTATGTGTCAATGGAAAAATTGTAGAGTAAATTTTGTTCCTGTGGATGAAAAAATTTTTATTTTCTAAATTGGTTTCGTATATAAAACAAAAGTCATTAAATTGTACAACTAAATTGATTTAGATCAAAATATTTCGATGAGTCATAGGTTTTAAACACGATGTCGGATTTCAAAAATCAAGAATTTGTTCAGACGTTTTGTATAATAGGCTTCGAGTAATACACAAAAGAAGTCATTCTTAATAGATTAAAACACTTTTATCGTAAATCATCTGTTACGTCAATAAATTGTTACATAAACATTTGGAATTTAGAAAATAGTTTTTGTGAAAATAAAAGACTCTTTGACAAAATATCTATTTGCTATAGTTTGTGAAATCCTCAGGTGATGAATTTTTGAGAAAATTTAGTACTCTTCAGTGTTGGTGTTAGAATATCTCCTATAAATAGGTTATGAGATTATAGTTTGGACAAGGATATTAAAATCTTGAACATGATGAAATTTTATGGTTGAGGATGCCTTTAAAAAAAGAAATGTAAGGAGGAGGTTTAAAATAAAATTGGCCCGAATGTAATGTAATATGATTTAAGAAGTAGAATATGCAATATGTTGTAAAGAGAAATATACGATTTGGATTGGATGTTGAAAATGATTAAACAAGCGGGTAATATTACAAGTTTGTAAAATGAAATATGATTTTGAGATCCACAAATGGTTCATGGAATTTAGACTAACGAGGGGATTATATGTGGAAGGAAATAGATTTGAATTGCGAAAATTTTGAGATTTAAATCTTGTGATTTAAATGAGAGGGAGATGATAGAAAAGAAACACAAAGATTGTAGATATTTAACCACGAATAAACGATAATGTTGGCTTATCAAACTGATCAGATCTAAGTCCAAGGAATTTGCTCTAATAATCTAGAAGTACGTTAGGATTGTAGCAAATAAGTGAAAGAGAGTAGGCAAGACTAAGTTAGGCTAAGAATAAGGATGATGATAGAGATAGAGATAAGGATAAGGTAGCAAATAGGGTTACAAGTAATAGAAGCAAGTACTGGTTTAAATCCTATGTTATAGACTAGATCATTTTTCTAATAACCTAATTCCCTATAACCATGGCTCTGATACCAATCTGTAACACCCCAACCGATGGCGGAAACATCGGGATGTCACGTATTGATGATTGTTTCAGTAGCACATGGTATAAATTGAATTTTAAATAATTTATTCAAAACATAATATCCAATATAAAATGATGTCTAGGAATTCAATACATAATAAATAACAAAAACTTCAAATAGCTTCAAATAATAACTTCATGTATAATCCTCATGCAAACTCAAGCCTCAGCTTCATTGTTACCTGAAACATGTTAATTTTGAAAATATTTTTGGGTCAACAAAGTTGGTGAGAATTACATAGGTTTTGATAATCGAATAAAAATGTTGTGCAATTCATGTGTCATGGCAAGTCTAGTCCATATGTGAAAACATACTAGAAGTAAATCGAGTGCATAATCAACCCTTGTGACTGTTATAATGTGGTACATCCCATACGCTCATGGTTCACTCGAATATGTTATGCGATAACAAACACCCACGCTACCTTTGTAGGAGGCACGTATCCGGGTGGGATTGTCAGTCCAATAGATCTATCAATGTATACCGTCGGCCGATCAATGTTAATGATTATGCTAGAATTGTGCTTACCCTAGTCATGTTCAAGACATAATGCAACACAGAAAAACACATAGACACATTGATGATTGAATTGCATATATGATGTTGTAGCATGTTTCACCCCAAGAACGGTGATAAATAGAAAAGGGGCTATGTAAAACTCACCTGAAATTCACCGTGTAAGTATTAGCAAGTAGCAACAAGTCCGAACTTGGATTAATTCAACTCTTGTATCCTATTACAAGTAAACGATGCCTTAAATTCTAATGCAAATAAGCTTGTTTTTGTTATGGTTGTAAAGATAGTTTATCCAACTACCTAGACTCGCATTGCACGAATGCGCGTCTTAATGTGTATAACTTAACGAACCGATGGTAACTTGGTTTGGTTTCACAAAATGTATTCGTATGTATAGCTATTTGAATTAAATACATTATTGAAGTTATTGATAAAGACACATTTTGTATAACAAAATAATATTTACGTAGCTTGACTCAAATGTTAATTTGTCTCGTATCTTGGGTAGTATATATATGTACTTGTTAATAAACATAAATATTTCTATTTTTGACGGCGTAAGATTTGAAAGTTAGGATTTATTTGTAAAAACATCATCTTGTCTACACATAGTTATAAACTTGAAAGGCCGATTTGGTTCTTAAATTTTATAAAAATTTGGGCAGAGTTTTCTCTGTTTTTATAAGAAACCAGACAACTCAAGTTGTCTATATTATCCCAAAACATCAATTGTCCAAACCGAAACGCAAAACAATTTAACCAAGCCTTTATACGCGACTAAAAGTTCAACCCATTAAAACTATATTTTGATAAGTAGTGCATATATACATATAGCTCGACACTTTGATAATTCTAATAACAATATGAATGGACATAACTTAGTCGTTATATGATTCATCTGAAACAAAATATTCTTGTTATAATTCGGTTCGGTTCGCTTAAATTTAGAGACATAGATGTATTTATATACAATATATACGAAAAGAATAAACTAGGGTCTTGGCGCGCGTTATACCTTCCTGTTAGTTATGCTCGTGCAACGAAACGACGCGTAACCCGCTCGGTTCCCACGTTGACCAGCTTTGACTGATGTTGACCAGGTTTGACCTGGTCAACCAGTGTTGACCAGATCTGGAAACTTTGACTATTGTTGACCTGTGTCTCGAACGCTGATCTACCCGAACCAACACAATTCTAACTAACTCGAACCTAACCGAGCTGTAACCCGAAACATTACCCAACCAAACTTGACTCGAGTAGTAACCAAAATCAAACCGGACTTATCCGAACGCTCCCACCGCCACAACGCAACCACCAATCAAAAAGGAAAACACAATTGTGTCAACCGGACTTACCCGAACCAGCCAAAGAAATCAGATCCCCTAACCATATCCCAAAATGGAAAACTCTTATTTGCCGCCGTTCCATTCCTTCGTGTCACGGGTAACAGGGTCATGGTGGCGGGTTTCATTTTAACAAAGAGAGGTGAAGGGTGGCGCTGTCGCGTCACGTTGGTTACTGCACCAGGGATGAGTGGGTGAGGAGGGAGGTGATGGTTATCATTAGGGCTCGGGTGGTGGTTGTTGTTGTCTGCTCAGGTGGTGGCCGGCGACGGTGCCGCCTGTAGAGTGAGAGAGAAGAGAGGGGGTGGAAGGAACTCGAGTGGTGGTTCATTGTTGTTGGTGAAGCTGTTGACTCCACATAAGGGGATGAGAAGGTTGGTGAGGGCAGGAGATGAAGGGACGAGGGAGAGCAGGAAAAAAAAATGATTGGAAGAGATGAGGTGTAGGCTAGGATTTTCTTTGTAGAAGGAGAAGGAGATGTAATGTGTTTATATAGTTAGGGTTATGATGGGTGGGTTAGGTGGACACCGCGTATACGAACTTATCACTGACTCGGGTCTCGTTTATGAATTAGGCTCGTTTAATCAATAGCATAATTATTCTATAAATTATATAAATGTAGACTGAATTAAAACGAGCATTTGGACTATATATATGTTATATATATATTTTTAGTCGCGATTAAATTTGTAAGAATAAGTGTCGTTTACTAGTATGTTATTACTTACGACGCGGTATTTGGCGAATTTAGGTAATTAATTTATTATTGGAATAAGAATGTATTTCTTGTTAATGAGATAATATTGTTAAATAATTAATTAATCGTTTTATGAAAATAATGCTATTATATTATTCGAGAAACGCTGGGCGTTACAATCTATGTCAACACTTACGTAACATCCCGATGAAACGATAGCATGTTAAGAATTTCCATCTATAAACATATAGTACAAATCGATCTTGTCTAATGATTTCAAGTTTAAGAAAATATGTGAGTGTGGAAAGTGTTATGATCAAAGATCGAAATTAATGTGAAATTCCAATTTCCAAGTCTCCATAAAAATGTCTAAATCTCAAAATAAATCAAATTTGTAGATTTTAAGAAAATTCTTTGATTTCAATCATCATAAATGACCATGTTAATTATTTTGAATTCGAATTTCAGGTTTCGAGGAACGTTAGACAAAAATATCATGTTACAAAAGACTCATGCATTAAATGTCACATGGGTACAACTTTCATCAATTATAAGAAAACACGTGATTAACACGTAGTATTGAAATTAAAGTTGAAACTAAAACACCTCAAATACAGAATCAAATCCATACAAAAGAAAAACAATTGGGAAAAATAAAACGAATGAGTTAAATGAAATCACTCCGCGTTGACATCAAGGTGATGAAGCTGCTTCCTAATTGACCAACAAGGCTCACGTCTTTTTGTTTGCTTGTAGACTTTTACTTGGCACATGCTGAAAGGTGGTTGTTTGGATAATATTAAGATGATCCCAGATGCCCTGATAAAATTTTAAGAAGATTCTTGTATGTCTAAATTTCTGTCAGTTTTGTAAACCCCATTTCATCCCCATTTCATTTATTGAAAATTATTATTTATTTGCTTTAAATGCGAAATGTCTGACGAATTCCAAACTACAAGTTAGACATGAGTAATTTCAAAATATTTATTACCACAAATCGTTAATGGTGGGTAGTTTGAAGAAACCATGAGTGGATAAGGTATTTTATAAGACTAATATGGAATTTGTCAAGACATCGTTCTTGAGATCAGACTGTGTCCCCACACAAGGTATTAGACTGTGGGGTGCGGGAACAGGGAATGGGTCGAGGAGCCTATGTGGCACCCATCCCCATCCCAACTTCGGTGCGTATTCGGTTTAATAATATATATTGTTTTGGTATTACACGTTTCCAGTTTGTTTATTGATAAAGGTTATTAATATTATGTGTGTTTAAAAATCATATAAATATAAATATATAACTGGATTTTATAAATAAACCGGTAAATGGGTTCAGATCGATTTGGACCTGAACGGGTCACGCGATTCTTAATAGATTGGTGTTGATAGGAACATTGATTACAAAGGTTTCTAAGCCGCTTAGATATACCATATGATTCTTAGATACCAGGTAAATCTCTAGCCGATAAGTGATATTAATCACTCCACCATGCACGCCTCTTAAATCAATCATCATTATGACATATCATTTGATATGAATTTAACTGTTTTTTTCAGGTTCACATCACAGCTTTAGAATATTTTAAGGAAGTGACAAAGTTGTAAAAAAAACTTCACTCAAGCTAGATGCGCATATGTAGAATTAAAAGTAGGTTTTATAAGTTATCGAGTGTTAATCCCTTAAAAAAATTCCTGAAAAAAAAACTTATTTCTCTTACAGTACACACATTTTATCACTTTATATTAGATTTATCTATCTCAGAAAGCACCCGGAAGATAAACTAGTATAAATATATAAACAAAGTATATTTATTTTTACGTAACATTATACTATACTAGGTTTGAGACCCGTGGGGACCCACGGTGCAAACCATAGTAAATAAAAAAATTATATTAAACTAAGAGTTGTATTGTTCAAGTTTAGTGGCTACAAACGTAAAGTGTTAAGAATAACGGTTAGCCTGAAATTTTTTTCTTATATAAACGTCATGTTTCAATGTTGCGTTGATATGAAATGGGTATTAAAATTAAAACTAATATATAACTATGGTTTTCATGTCAAAGTGGATATTTTTTGTAAGTTATAAGTAACGTTAATAATGAAAACTGATTACCTATTATGATCAGTACTCAACCAATGTATAAAGTCTAACAAAAAATAACAAAAGGTATGAATACATTGTGTTTTTTGTAAATTACTTTTTATCATATTTTTATTTTTAATGTAATTGTAATTAGGACATAACTTGTTTTATTGACCAATGGCAACACACTGTTCAAAGCACACAAAAAAAGTTTAAAATAATACTTTATTATTGAAGTTGTATATACATAACGTCAATAAAGATAATTAAAAAATTGCATAAACATTACTCACATTATTCATAAATCCTGAAAGACTTCTTTGTACACAACGTTTGATGTTTTGTTCGTCAATTCACCATTTTCATCTACTATAACAATCTTAAGTCCATCTCGACTTCTAACCCTTGAAAGCGCAACATACAACTGCCCGTGTGAAAAAAACTGGATCCTTCAAATACAACCCAACTCTGGATAAGGATTGTCCTTGACTTTTGTTTATTGTCATTGCGAAAGAAACAGCAAGTGGAAATTTCCTTCTGTTAAATTTAAAAGGAATTTTCTTATCTGAGGGGGATAAAGTAATTCTTGGAATAAAAGTTCGCATTCCAATGTTACTTCCTGATATGATTTTCGCTTCAATGACACGTTTTCTCATTTTAACAACTTGTAACCTTGTCCCATTGCACAAACCGCTTTTCTGATCAATGTTTCTGAGTAACATTACGGGAACGCCAACTTTCAAAACCAAACGATGGTTTGGTATTCCAGAAAACTTAAGACCATTAAGGACATCAGGAGAAACTAATCTTTCATCAACCTGTTTGTTCACATCTTCAGACTGGCAAACACTATCCGAACTTAGATACTCAACTTCGTCACCCGGAAACATTGAAAGTAATATATCATTAATTTCATGAACAACTTCATTCTTCGGTGCCAATATAGCTCGATCTTGAAAATAAGTCGGAATGTGGATGTTATCCAAAAGTGAAGGATAAACAAAGGCTATCAAATCAGAAACAGGATCCGAAGATTGAGAAATAAGTAAGTCATCAGGTATCAAAATAACATCTTGATCATCACTTATTGTATCAACCTTTCCTTCTCCTATGTCCAGAATCCAAGATGCAAACTTTTTAGTTTCCTCAATATCAGAACTGCAGCTTCCAGAAAGCAACCTCATATTTTTTGTTAACTCTAAAACAGTGCATTTGTGCCAAATGTATGATGAACTTAAAGAGGCATTAACAATGTCATGCCTAGTTCCATTTGGTACAACTGGTAGAATTTGCCTAAAGTCACCCCCAAACACAACAACCTTTCCACCAAATAACAAATCAGACGACTCATCAGCATGTACACCAAATACATCTTTTAAACTTCGATCTAGTGCTTCAAAAGCATGTTTATGAGTCATGGGTGCTTCATCCCATATAATCAAGTCAGTTTGTTTAACCAGCTGTGCAACATCACTATTAGGTGGTATGAAGCACATAGAATCTTCAGTTAGGTTTATAGGAATACGAAACCTGGAATGTGCTGTCCTACCACCGGCCAATAGCAAAGAAGCGATACCACTCGAAGCAACATTCAAAACAATCTTTCTTTTACATCTTATGGATGAAGATAAAGTCTTCCATAGGAATGTTTTACCCGTACCACCGTAACCATAAACAAAAAAAAATCCCTCCTTTTTTTTCCTCAACAGATTTAATTACACAATTATAAATATTTTTTTGTTCATCTGTTAAAGAAGAGAATTGAGAATCAAATTCTTCAACCAAACTGTTTGAGTCATAGCCCAACTCCTCACAAATAAGACGATTGTCTAATAATGATAGAAACTCATTCTCAGGATATGGCATACCTACGAAATGTCGTAGACTGCAACTATTACATAATAAGAACTTCTCAATATCTAGCAAAGCTAAATTCTTAAGTTCGTCGTCTGAAAGGATCAAATCTGGGAAAAAATGTCTTAGAATGGAATATATAGAATAAAATTAACAAATAAAATTAATAATTGAATATGTGGAACTATTAAAATTAGTATAATTTACATTCCTAATAATTATGAATCATTACAATTTAGTACATGCCCAAAAAATTCTAGAAAATCTATTTTAAAGTAATAATATATTAAAAAAAGTTAATACCTGGACAGTTTGAATCTATTCTTCTCTTGTGTAAAATGTCATCAGACAAATAATTCCATGGTTCCTCCCACACAATGTCAGGTCTTGACAAACTGTTGGATGCTAAAAGAGTTGCAAATAAGTTTCTGAGATAAGGGCCAGAACCTGCAAAAGCCGCTTCCTTTATTGCTTCAACATATTCTGTATCATCATCCAGGAGTCCCATTGCGTAGCATGCATCCCTAAAAGATGATTGTACTTTCCCATCAACTTTAAGAATATCTTGAAACGATGTTGGTCCTTTAACCTTATTCAAAAGCATTCTCAAAAAATAAGCTTCGCCAACAGAAGCAGGAATTGAATGAATTCGACCAATTGACTTTATTCTTTGCCTAACCTCCCATTTTCGTTCTTGTGCTTTCCAAACATATTGTGAAGGGAATTGGATGTAAGTTAGTTGCCTTGCATTGGCATCAATTTTGTTGCGTTCCATCCAACCCAAAAACATAGAGGAAGCACACGAGGGTTTATTGAGAACGTCGTCAATGTCTTGCGTAGGATCGAAAACAATTCTTTGTTCACCAGGTAGATGAAAACGTAGTCTCATTACAGGAGGTGACCTGTAATGAATATCATATGAGAATATTCTCCATGAAGCCTCACACGCAGAAATATAACGACAATCATAAAATCCTTTGACTTCATCAACAACTTTGTCTTCACCGGGTACTTTCTTGCTTTCGACAAAATTAAGAGTAACTCTATCTGGACCCTTGTTAATGTATTTAAATAAATACTTAATGGATCCAGCTTGGTTTCACCATTCAATGTTGATATGAGCCTGGTATCTTTTAAGAAGTGTCTTGTTATATGGAACAACATATCTGTTATCTAATTGCTCACCAGACTTTTCTACAAACGAACCATTATCTCTGCGTCTATACAATGCATAACCTTCAGTATCAATAGAAGTCTCATTCTGGAAATTTTTTGGGAAGTTTTTTGAACATTTGTCATTGACCATACACGGACAACTCATGTTCAAAGGACCACAAGGACCGTGAATCATAAATTCACGTACAAGTTCATACAATCCTTGTATCACAACAATATATTTCGGTAACAAAATTGAAACGATCTACAACATTTATGTTACAATTTTTTAGTTTTAATTAGATATGAATCATACAAAAATAAAACTGAATATTATGTTTGAATGAGTACATCCACCAATCTAGTTGTATCTATACATACTCAACATAATATTCAAATGGATGAAAACATACTTATCAATCAAGCAAACGCATTTATTAAATATTATGATCGTTATGAAACTTAATAAAAATAGGAAACAATATCATGGTATAAAAAGAAAATAACAAAGTAGAAATTGTTCAAAATTATTAAAAAAAAAAACATAAAGCAATGAAACTGTTTGACCATAAGCATAGCAAACAAATCCTCTTCATTTTGGGTTTAGGAAGACGGGAGGCTCAACGGAATTTTAAGTTACTCCATACTACCACCACTTCCAATCTTAGTTGAAGGAATTGGTGTGCTTTCTTCATCAGAGATCGTGTCAATCAGTTTACGCTTAACCATTTCATACTTGGAACTGATAGAACATTGTTCTCCTTCAAAATAAACATTCTTATCAACAATGGAAATTGGCGTATCATTATCGCCTGTGTCAGATTCCTAAACAAAAAATAGTTACAAACATATGTATCAGAATCATCAGTGATTGTGTATGAAAGAAAAAATGAGTAAAATGTATAACTAAGAAATTAAGTGTTTGTGCAAATGGTACCTTGGAAACAGAAATAACATTAGACGGCATTGCCAGGAGAGACGTGTGAAGTGATTCTGATTCAGCAGGCTGTTAAAAAAAATATATGCAAAAACTTAGAAATGTAATAAAGTCTTACGTAAATAAAATTTGCAAAGTTATGTGAAATAGAATTCTAATATGTACCTGACCTACGTACAACTTTTTCTTAAGATGCGAGATAATTGTTGGATCATCAGTTATCTTAGTTACACCATAAACATCATATTTGTTGTTTAAATTGAACCCAGAGACAAAGATCTTAAAAGCAAACTCTTTGTCTAACAAAGTCTTAATCTCTTCAGCATATTCAACTGTATCACCCACCTATATAAAAGGAATAACTAAATACATAATTATTACAAAACTATAATTAAGGAATTATTAAAAATAATTTTATATTTAACAGTTAGTTAAAAATATGGAATACCGTATTCAACTCAAGCAATTCAGAAGCAGTTTTACTAATAAGTTGTGCAACGTCACGATGAAACAACGTAAGCGATACAGCACCATTAACGTCATGCACACGAACCTGAATTTTAAACCTAGAAAAAAATTTGAAAAAAAAAACAACAAAAATTTATACCTAAGTTGGGTTGAAATCAAAGTATATTTGTGAAAATTAAAATTGATGTTACAAATATATCCGACCTTGGTGTAGGCTCAACTTTTTTGGCACTACAACTAACATTCAAACACTAGTAAACCTTTTCTTCCTCAAAATCTGAACTTCCTTCACCAACCTGCTTGATTATATAATCAATACTACATTTTCTGGTGCATTTGGGGCATCCCATGTAGTACCAGCCAATTTCGGTAAATAGGTCTTTAATAGGACCCAATAATACCAGAGCCTGCGCCTGTATGAATATTATAGTTTGTTAGCGAAATAAGATAGTATATGGTATACAATGGATATTAACATTAAATAAAAATTAAATTTTTAACCTCATTACAATTTTTTAAATTTAATTATAAATATCGTATTTAAGTATCAACATTATACTTACCTCTTGAATCTCACAAATGTCGCCAATGTTACTAAAAGGAGTGTTATGGACAAATTCATCTTCATCAGAGCAAAACATAGAAGTTCCATATGGTTGATGAGAAGAGGAAGGATTATTAGCGATTTTCTTACCCAACCTGATAAAAATAATTATATACATAAACATTACATATTTATTAATACTTTTTATAAAAGTTTTGTAATTCGTATTGAAAAACGTAACAGTACATACCCTTTTTTGTACAGGTTTATATCTTCAATATCTCCATTGATGAACAGTCGACTAACTCGATCTCCAAAAGAGTTAGAAACATACGGTTTTCCTATATAAAAAAACATTAGGAAGAAAAATTTGAAATATTTAATAATAAGAAAATTTAGAAGTTAGAACTTAATTTATAATGCAAAATATAATGTAGCTATAAATATAAATATAACTATATATATTTATTAACTTTATACAACCATTATAAAACTTCAAACGGCCAAACTGCATTATTATTATAAATTCTTTCTCTGTTTGATGAGTTGCAACATATTTAGACATCTCCATGGCATAACTATCCCACAACGTTAAATAGATGCGCAAGCCCCTTCAAAAAAGTACAAATAATTTTAGTAAAAAATAAATAAACAATTTATAAAGCTACGTAATTTTTTTATATATAAAATGCAAAAAAAAAATAAATAAATAAAGAATACATACTCGATATCTTGAATTTCCATTGTTAACCTCTTTTTATCAGCGACAACCTTTTTATCTTTATCATCATTGCTGAAGAACTTGTTAACATGTCCTATAACATTTAAGATCAAGTATAAAATAAAAATTAATGAAACATAACTTATAAAACTATTATTATGGTTTGGTTGTGATGAAAAAATACTATTAGAACGAAATATACCTATTGTAACATATTCATCGACCTCCCTATCCAGAATTCTTTGAAAGGGCACAAAAGAGAAACCAAAATCTGGACCTTGGAAACCATCATATTCGGAAACTTGAGTATTCATATTCAAGCAGAGTTTGTTTGGGTTTGGAGCGTACTTGTATTTAGAGGAATTGACCCCAACTCCTGGATTTCTTATAATAAGAGAAGAATTTTCAGTCAGAAACCTCTCAAATCTAAAAAACAACTGCTTAAATACATTCGCTTGAATCCTGTCACCCTGTTCATTATAAAAAAATAATCACGAAAACACTAAGTTATATGTATCTACGTAAATGATGTATTTTATCGTACGAAAAATAAGATAATTGATATACATTATAATTGAAAACATCACAATTAAAAAAAATTAATGAAATTTAAAAATAATAGGATATAAAAAAAAACGTGTTGTTGAGTTTTACATTTTCATCACATAGGATCATTTCAATTGAGTACACATCATTAGGATTGCGACGATCGGGTAGACGCCAAACCCGAATAATCTTTAGCTTTAACGCCACACCGTTTCGGTTTACATGAATTTGGTTAACCATTGTAAACTCATTTGCATCTACAGCAGCCATTGATCTTGTTAACTGGAAAAAAATGATGTAAAAACCAAAAGATGACTTTAATAACACAACAAATCAAAATCAAAATAAATAATGTTTAAGTATTTAAATATGCGAAACAGAAATAACCTAATAATATATCTTTGCGATTACTCAAAGTGGCTCCAACGTGTCTTATTACAATCGTATGTGAATTGGTTTGACTTGTTTATATAGTTATTGAGTTTACCGAATAATAAGAAATGGATGAAATGATGGGCGATTAATTAGCATTTGAATTAGCATTGTTTTAAAGGTTATAACATTATGGATTGTTTCAATTTAGTCAAGGTCAATCATTTCTTGATTAAATGGCGTATGTCAAGAATTATATAGGTATTGATGTAGGAATTCAATCAATTCAATAATAACAAATGGATGAAAGAGTGGAGGGTAATTAGCATCCGAATTACGATTGTTATTATTGTTATAATTTATGTATTGATTGAATTTAGTCAAAGTCAAGCATTCAAAGCAAAACGGACGTATGTTAAGCATTATAGTTAGTTGTAATTTGTTTTGATCTATTCAATGTTATTTAACTAATGTTCTTTATATGTTATGTCAAGCATTATATAGGAATTCAATCAATTGAATAATAAAAAACGGATGAAAGAGTGGAGGGTAATTAGCATTCGAATTACGATTGTTATTATTGTTATAACTTTATGTATTGATTGAATTTAGTCAAAGTCAAGCATTCATGTCAAGCATTATACTTGGTTGTAATTGTAATATGTTTTCATCTATTCAATGTAGAGTAACTAATGTTCTTTATATGTTATGTCAAGCATTATATAGGTATTCAAACAATTCAATAATAAGAAATGGATGAAAGAGTGGAGGGTAATTAGCATCCGAATTAGCATTGTTTTTATTGTTATAAATTAATGTATTGATTAAATTTAGTCAAAGTCAAGCATTGAAACCATTAATGCCGAATTTCAAGGATTATACCTAGTTGTGATTTTTTTTTTTTGATCTATTCAATGTTATTAAACTAAATGTTCTTTACATGTTATGTAAAGAATTATATAGGTATTCAATCAATTCAATAATAAGAAATGGATTAAAGAGTGGAGGGTAATTAGCATCCGAATTAGAATTGTTATTATTGTTATAAATTAATGTATTAATTGAATTTAGTCAAAATCAAGATGTGAAACCATTAATGCCGCATGTCAAGGATTATACCTAGTTGTTCGATTTTTTTTATCTATGCAATGTTATTTAACTAAATGTTCTTTATATGTTATTATATGCTTTAGTAACATGCTTGAAAATTGGACGAGTAAATGCGTATTCAAAGTCAATTTGTTATTGTATAAGGAAACCATAAATTTCGCAATTACATTTATCAATTCATTATGAATGTTGTGAGCAAATTCAGTTGTGAATATGTATTCTAAATAATCACGTATTGCCACCACGGGTTAACGTATACATATTGTTACAATTACAACATACTAAATATTCGGTAAAATTAGACATCTCCATGTCAATCTCCCAAATGAAAAAAGAAACACAACTTTTTAATGATTATTGATTCACACATTGTTGTACTAATTTAGACATGTTGACCATAATTAAATCTTAGTCAATGTGCATAATTACACATTTTAATTAAATTTAATACGAAGTTTGAAAATTTATAGCATATTCAAAGGTCAAAACACATTTTAATAATCAGTAAAATTTATTTAAAATAAGTACAAAAGGAAATCACGATAAATAAAGAAATAACATTAAACTGACGAGTGTATTGAAAATGTGTTTAATGGAATGAACGACAAAATACATTTAACAGGGATTAATTGATTTGTGACAAATCAATAACTTCTTGTGTGTCAATCTTGGTAACAAAAAGCCTACGTTTGTGCGAACACCATTTGAAGAGGCAGTAGTCCCCAATAGAGAAGCATAAATCATGAACAACTTTTGACCATCCATTTGTTAAGCAGAATTCCTCATCTATAAATTCTAACAAAACAAACCAAGATTGACCATGGTATGTCGAAACTTTAATGTTGTTGTTTCGTAAGTTTTTAGATAACAAAAACCTGTTCATGGATTTAGGCAATGTCTGGACAAACACGTAAAAACCAACATTATAATAACAAATAAGCTTTTTTTACTTAAAAAATATTAGAAACGTCATACCAAAACTCGTGCGGAAGGGTCATGAATAACCTTGAAGAATTTGTCACCCTTGTGATAAGCCATAATGAAATTATTTGTCCTAATGAAATCCTGTTCTTCGTCTGCAAAAACAAACTTTTGTTAAAATATCCATAAAGTCACTAATACTCAAAACTGATTTTAATTATCTTTGTTTTATGAAATCCTGTATTTTGTTTGTCGATTTTTATAATTGTTTTTTATATTCACACATACTCAAAACTGATTTCAATTGCAATCTGTTTATTAAAAACACAATCATATATTCAATGATTAAACCTAATCAGAATTACTTGCGTGTCGATTTCATCCAAAGCAGAGAGTTGATCCTAAACAGATTATCAAATGGTGTTAATAAAAAAAAAGATTCTGTTTGGTTTAATATGTTAGTAAACCGCTGTGGAGGAATTTCAAAAATTTTCAGAAACATAATCGATAAACAGATTAGAAAGTTATTTTAATAAGAAACCGATTGTGTTTATATTTTATGTAAGATGGTTTCAAACATTTTGTGGATGGAATTCATAAAGTGTCAGTTACATAATCGAAAACGTGATGATAATCACATATTTTGTAGAAGGTTGATAGCTATAGGATTGTGATTTGTCTTTGTATAAAAATAATGATACAATCGGATTGTGGTGCTCTTTTATGTAAGATGATTACAAACATTATGTATCAATATAATCAAAATGCAGAAAAACTATCAAAAACATTTTCGAGATTCATCTAAGATTGATGAAGAACATACCTTGCAAAAATGACAATGAGAGAAGAATGAGGAATGAGAAAGGAATTAGTAGGATAGGAAGGAGGAAGATGTTGTAACATACAAATGGATGTTGATAAAACTAAATAAAAAGAGGTTTATATAATACTTTGTCTTGGAGCCCCATTTAGGATTTGGATCCTTCAAGACCCTCTAAAAATCTAGGATTCAACCCTAGTGTTTTCATTTATTATATAGATAGATATTTATAAACCTTGAAAGGAATAGTACTAACGGTAACGACGTTAACTTATTTGTTTATTTTAACACCTCAACGATAACGCCATTAGTACTAATGGCTTTAGTTACTACTTACGGCGTAACCGTCAGTACTAACGGTGTTACCGTATAGTCATATGGAATGCCGCTACCATATCAGGTACCGCAACAAACCAAACTGTAAGTCTACGTTTTGAGGTAACTTTTGTCCATATTCGAGTTAGTATAAATTTTAATTTACGTCTTGACGGTATAAATTCAAGTTATTGTATGTTTAGACGGCGCGACGTAACACTCCTTGGGTAACATACTAGTTCTCTTGATATCTCTTATGAATCCTTTATTTTATAGAAAATAAATTATCATATTACAAACTTTGCAATCATATAACACAACAATTATATGTGAATCTCTCACCGAATCACTAATTTTAATATTTTTTTTCATGAAAAAATCGTCATATAAATTGTAATATACATATTTTTATAAGATAAAAAACAGATAAAAGAAAACAAAATGTGTAAGCAGTGTTTAATTTTGTTAGGAAGATCAGCTCAACGGTCTCGTTACGAGGTCGAATACGTGGATTAGCTTGTGATGTGACGTTTTATGACAATGACTTCGATTTTTTTTTTATTTTTTTTTTTACTTTTCCAGTGTGTTGAACTCTATTTAGGATTATTATTGATACTTCAAAACATATTTCATTAGGTTAATTGTTGTGGTATTATACTTTTTCCCTTCACATTTACGTGTATATATAAGCTCTTATATTTATTTATTTTGATTTATGTGTTACTAGTTGATTACCCCGGGAGTGTCCCGGGGTTGAAAAATCTAATTTTACGTGATAACCTATTGCAAATGGCTCAAGTTAACTAACCACAAAATCTCTCAATCATTGCATGTACATAGTATTCTAATCAGTAATAACTCATATTCCCCACAAAATCTAATTTTACGTGATAACATGAACACTTTGTGTGTTTTTTTCCTGTATGAATGAAACCCCACAAAAAATAGTCGATTTTTTCTCCGTTTTTAATATAGCACTATGGTACTTGTTGGAAAGATAATAAAACGCTTGTTAACTTGGTGTAATTTTTTCTTTAAAAAATCCCGTATATAAAAGATATAAACGTTCAAAAATTATGGGAGGAAATATGAGAGATAAAATTTTAAATATATTTTTAAATTCTTTTTTCCTAAAATAACTCAATTTAATTAAAAAAGGAAACAATTCAAAAACACCAAAAACTCTCCATTATGATGCCACGTGGCACTCTCAAGAAAAGGTTGAGGCCTTCATTGCACGCCACGTCAGCATATACGTTTTCTTTTATATATATAGATAGATAGTCTTACTAGTAGGGTGTCCGCACGATACGGCGGGAAACACATGCACTTATAAGAGTGTGTATGGTTTAGTCCAATTCGGTTATTAGCCTTAATCGACATTGAAATCATTGGTTGATTGATCTTATTAACCAATGGGTTATTTGGTTCGGTGTAACATCCCAACCAATGGCGGAAACATCGAGGTGTCACGTAGTGACGATTGTTCAAAAGCTCATGGTACTAAAGTGTAAATATTTTATTCAATGCTTCAAGTTACAATCAAGGATATCATAAAGAACAAATACTATTCCACACGTTGTCTTGATTAAGTCTTTACTAAGTCCACATGTCCTACATGAAATATCTCAACAATCAATCTGAAACATGTACGAAAATAATTATGTCAATATAAATAATGTTGGTGAGCATACTCAGTTTGTATACATATAATATAAGTTAAAAAAAAGGTTTACAATTCAAGTGTCATGAATCATTTAAGGCATATATGGAAAACACGTAAGTACACAATGCGGGCCAAAATCGAACCTCTTATTGACAAATTTTAAAATATTAACAATGACCTAGGACTTCCCACCACCATAGGTACTTTCCACTAGGCGGGTTGTCAATCCAAATAGCGACATCCATTGTTAAAGTCGGCAAGCTAAGTTGATGATTTTGTAATGATTGCAAGTATACTACGTTTATGTTTAAGCGCAAAGCACAAGAATTCAAAGCATAACATGTGTATGAATCGTATTTAAAATGATTATGAATATGCGTAAGTGTAAGTTTCATAGGTGTACATGTTTCACCCCAAAAGTGTAAGAAAACGAAAAAGGGGATAAGTATACTCACAGTTTGCGAAAGCGATCAAAATTCAATTTAAGTTGTCGTGAGTTAAAGAACTAGGAATTCCGAGGAATTCTACCTATAATGTTTAAGAATACTAATAAGGGATATGCCTAAGAAGTCTAAGCCATCTAGGAATTCCGAGGAATTCTACCTATAACTACTTCTTCAGGCCTAATTGTCTTACCATTGGCCAATTCTATAGAGTAATGTTTATGCAACTTATTTAACTCTAATCCGAGGGTCCGTTTAAACTCAGTTGACACAAAGCTTAGATCGGCACCGGTATCAAATAGTACAGAAGCAGTACGATTGTTTACGAGGAACGTACCAGTGACGACGTTAGGATCCTCATGTGCGTCATCAGCTCCCATGACAAAAGCCCTGCCACGAGCTTGTCCCTTCAGCTTGGGGCAGTCTTTCTTGAAATGGTCGGTAGCACCACACTCAAAACATCCTGGTTTACCGTCAGAACTCACAACTGCTTTGGCCCGGCACTGCACTGTGGGATGTCCCATCTGCTTGCACTTCTCGCACTTCTCGCACTTGATACTGTCGCACGTCCCCACGTGATGGTACTTTCACTTGTTGCAAAGTGGGTGGGGCCTTTTGTTTGGCTTGCGAATGTCAGTAGCGGTGGTAACAAAAGCTTTGACAGTTTCAGGCTTCTTGCTGGGATTACCCTATGCACATTTCCCCTTCTTGAAGTTGGACCACTTACGCTTGTTTCCAGAGCCTTCACCCTTTTCGGATTCCTTTTATGTCAGGGATCCCATGCATACCGCATCATCGGTAAGGCTGTGAGCAAGGCTGACAGCATGCTGAATGGAAGCTGGAGTTGCAGTGGTAACCATGCTACGAAGCTTAGGAGAAAGTCCCCAGATGTATCGTTCTACCCGCTTGTATTCAGGGGTAGTAATGTGTGGAAGTAGATGAGAAAGATCGTGAAATCAAGTGGTATAGGCCGTGATGTCCGCACCATTCATGGACAGATTCCAGAATTCGGTTTCCAATTTCTGCAACTCACTTCGCCAGCAATACTTGTCCATCAGCATCGACTTCAGCTCGACCCAAGAAAGATTGTAGGGAGCTTCACGACCCAAGTTCTGCACTTGCAGGTTCCACCATGTCAACGCCTCGTCCTGGAAGGTACAAGTGACGTACTTGATCTTCTGGTCTTCCGAGTAACCACTGATATCGAGCACAGACTCTGTTTTCTCAATCCATCGGACAATACCAATCGCTCCTTCTGACCCACGAAAGTTCCAGGGCTTTCATGCCATGAAAGTCTTATAGGAACACCCACGTATGGGATTCTCTACTTCTGCAGCGTCAGAAAGATTGGATCGTAAACGAAAGGATCGGCATAAGATACGATCAAGACTAGGAAGGAATAGGCAAAAGCTTTACCAGTCTCAGGTTCCTGGGTTCTCCGTCGGCCTGCAGCGCCAGAACAGCCACTAGAATCGGCGTGGTTCGCTTCATGTATCGCGATAGCCTCTGCGATTACCCTGGCTAGGTCCGCTGAGGTGGTCGGAAAAGCTTCTTCCTCAGAAGTCGATTGAGTAGTTCTTTTGGGAGGCAAGTTCTTCTAATACGCATGATTAAAAGAATGAGACACATATCACTGTATAATATTGTCAACATATGCACCAAGCAAACAACTATACAATCAACACATATGACAACACAAGATCACAAATGCATGGGGCAACCACAACAACAAGATAGGAAACCAAAATAAAGAATCTCTAAATAATAGTTAAACATACTAAATAAGTTTCATGTCATACAAAATAATACTGGCATACCGCCTTACAAGTTTTAGCTGCCAAATCAAAACATAACATAACATAAAAACATCCTTTGGGGTCGGGGTGGGAAAGAAGCAGATAAGACTATAACGGCAGCAACCATCCTCATCTCAAGGTCATCCTATCTAGCCTCTAACTCGGCAACACGCTCCTCTGCCGTGACGCGTCCCTGCTCAGCCTCATGCACACGCATACCTAACTCGGATAGTCGGTAGAGAATAGGATCCCTGGTACTGCTGGCCAGATACAAGTCATCCTCAATCCCCTGGACCCTCCCACGCAACACCTCTATCTCCGTGTCATGACGCCCAATCATGTCATGGACGGATTAGTGAGTGTGGCGTGCAGGAGCTGGCTCGAAGCCGGTAGGTAGTGGGGTGTCTGAGGGCGGCTGAATCCATCGACAGCCGGTAGATAGGTCCTCCTATGAGCCTGGGACCTCCGAAGAAGCTTCTTTCAAGGTGGCTCTAGGTCCTCTGGAGCTGGTGGCTGGGGATCAGCTGGTGCTGGAGGCTCGGGGTCAACCTAGGTAGGAGCCTCAGCTGAAACGATAGGAACCGGTGGAGGGAGTACTTGCTTTCGGGGGGGTGTACATCATACGCGCCCCACCCGGACACGGGCGATACGATCGAAAGGACGGAACCCGGGGCTCTGGCTGCTGCGGGGGTGCATCCTCCTCCTCCTATGCCTCACTAGCAGGCATGACATCCTCATCGTCCAAAACAACGTGATCAATCTGCACTGATCATCCTCAAAATCCGAGTCTCTAGAATTGGGCTCATAACCCTGCTGAAGATCGTCGGCCGGAGGGCTGTCTGGTACAATCTCCTCCTCAGAATCCGAGAGAATGATAGGGTTGTCTTGGTGTGCCATGATCCTGGAAATCAATTAACACACGTGCGTGTCAGTAATCATGTGGTGTACTTAGTATATTTACTAATGTGTGAGATATGTAACTGGCATGGAACATGCGTAGGACGTAGGGATAAGTGTTGTGTTTCTTTCTTTGGAAAATATTTCGAAATCATCTTTTGTTTAGATTATAGTTTGACTCAAAAGAATCTCAGTTCGCTATAACCTCCTGCTCTGATACCAATCTGTCACACCCCGCTAAGGCAGAAACGCGAGGTGCGACTTCGAATGATTTCGAAGCACAAAGGTCACATGAGTATTAATTAAAATAAAGCGGGAACTTTCATTAAACAACCAAATTTGCCCAACATAACGTTAATTGTTTAAAATCAAAACCATTGTATGTAAATGTCTAGAGTTAAAACAACAACACAATGGTCCAAAAGAAGGTATCCCACAAATGCCCGCACGCGACCCCCGCAAGTTCCATTATCCATGCTAATTTCCTGAAAAACATGCATTAACGGAAATATAGGTCAACATAAAGTTGGTGAGTTCACGGGTTTTCTATATAGTGGACATGTAATCCAAAACCGACTAAATCATTGCCTAGCTAGGGCAATAATCAATATGTGATCTAACATGAGCCCATAACCAAACCTTGACATGTTTTGCCTCACCCATTGTACACTAAAGACAATGAAATAATGTGAAATACAAGCACTCTTTTGATATCTGTCATCCGGTCAGAGCGACTGACCAAGAGTGGGGGTGTCAACCCAATAGATCTATCCCGGTGTTTAATGGCTAAGTCCATTGCTAATGGTTATGGTATGATGTATGACACGGGGGCTTAATGGATCTTGAACCTTAATTTCTTATGTTCACATAATAGTCATGATTGTAACTGAAAACTGTACGCATGTTTTTCCCCCGAAAAAAATGTAAAAACTGTAAAAGGAGGCCATGAAATACTCACTTGGTAACTGGATGGTAGACTGAACTGAATCTGATGCGGTGTGTTTGGTCTGGGATGCCATAAGTTCATTTAAAGGCAACCTTAAGTCTATGTTATGTTCTAACTACCATGCAACTGTTCACCCGACTGGGACACCTATGGACTAGAGGCTCCTGTGCCACTATCCACGTGTGTCACACACTATATGTGTCAGAAATGTTCCGTTTTGTTGTTAATGTGACTATGTTTAGTCTGTTTTTGGTAAAACAAGTGTCTTGACTTACTTAATGTTTCCGAGTGTTACTTATGCCTCAGTTATGTAAGTCTAGGGGTGGGATATGGACATATATTTCGACAGTTTCTTATGAAAATAACATGTTTAGGTATTTTGTCCTTGAATATACACACATGTTAGTATATATCATTTGTTTCCAAGAAAACTCTTGTGTTAAGCTTGTTAACACATGTTTTATGATCTTTTACACATATTCTTATAACAAAGCTTAGGGTCTGTTTGGTATGGGGTAATGGAATGGATGGGGGAATGGAATGGACGAGGTAATGGAATGGACAAGGTAATGGAATGGATCATTACCATTCCATGTCTTGTTTGGTTGCCATGTAGGAATGAAACAAAACATTACTTTGTGTTGTTGGATAGACAAGAAAAACGAATGAATAAAATCGATGGTTAGTGGCGGTGGTGGGTGGTGGTCGGTGGCGGTGATGGTGGGTGGTGATATGTGGCGGTAGCGGCGGTAGTGGGCGGCGGCGGCTGTGGTCGGTGGCGGTGGCGACGACGGTGGAAGGTGGAGTTGGATGGTCGTAATGGTGGGTGGGTGACGATGGTGAGTAGTGGCGGTGCTGGATGGCGGTGGTGGTGGTGATGGTAGGTGGTGGTGTGTGGCGGTAGTGTGGTGGTGGATGGCGACGGCTGTGATAGGTGGTGGCGACGGCTGTGATAGGTGGTGGCGACGACGGTGGTGGGTAGCGGCAACGGTGACGATGGGTGGAGGTGGATGGCGGTGATGGTGGGTGGGTGACAATGGTGAGTAGTGGCGGTGGTGGGTGGAGGAGACGGCGGTAATGGGTGGTGGCGGTAGTCGTGGGTAAAGGAAATTGTGGTGAGTGACGGTAGTAGGTGGTGGAGGTGGCGGTGGGTTGATGACGGTGGTAGGCGGCGGTGGGTGGTTTTGTATGGTGGCGGTGGTGGGTGGGTGACGGTGGTGGGTGGTGGCGGTGGTGGGAGGGTGAAGGTAGTGAGTGGTGGCGGTGGTGGTGGCGGGTGGTGGCGGCGGTGGTGGGTGGTGGCGGCGGTGGTGGGTGGTGGCGGTGGTAGGTAGGTGAAGGTAGTGGTTGGTAGCGGTGGTGGTGGGTGGTGACGGCGGTGGTGGGTGGTGACGGTGGTGGTGGGTGGTGATGGCGGCGAGTGGTGACGGTGGTGGTGGGTGGCGGTGGCGGCGATGGGTGGTGGCAATAGTGGTGGTGGGTGGTGGCGATAGTGGTGGTGGGTGGTGGTGGGTTATGCTTTTGTTAGTAAAGGGTGAATGGGGATGGAATGAAAAAAAAACATGGGGGGTGGATGGAATGGTTTTGAGGGAATGGAATGCCTTGTGGAATGAGTGATTCCATTCCTTTAGCCAACCAAACACATTATTTTTCATTACCTTGTAATGGTCCATTCCATTCCCCCTTTCATTCCATCATACCAAACACTACCTTAGTATATGTTACAAAACTAAGCAAGATTGACTTATTTTGGGCTGGACTCAACCCTATACACTCACGCATACATTCATATGTATGTGTGGGTGTACCCGTATGTCCATGTAAGTGTTCCAAGGTGTATGTAATCGTATATATGTAGGTGTGTATACATAAGCTAAAACATTGAATTTTTAACATAAAACTTAAGTGTTTAAGTTAGTTTAACTTGAAAAACTAATTGTTAATGATGTGTGCGAGTGTGTGTGTGCCTCGGGTGAACTATCCATGACCGAACATTTTATGTAGATAAAGGAGATGGTTTGGTTTTATACCTTAGGTGTTGTAGCCGATAATATCAAAGAAAAATAAGCTAACTCCTCACAATGCAACTCCTAGATGCTTGTTAAAGGCTTGTAACTACTAAATGATGATGATGATCGATCGCACCAAGCTTCTTGGGTGGGTTAGTCTTCGGCCGAGGGGTTCCAAGAGGGGAAGGAGATGTTTTCAAGTGTTAGTGTGAATTGTGTTGTTGTGGTGTGATCACAAAGGCTCTAATGCCTCTATATATAGCCGAGAATGGGGAAGGTAGCCAAGAGTTCATTTGTGCACAATTGTAGAAGGTCAACACTTTCTTTCTTGGAGTGCATCTTACTAGAAGCCTTATAAGTGAAAAGAAATGACTTGGAGGTTTTGGTCTGACATGTAGGGGTGGTGTAGGGGCCGAAACCTTAAGGGGAAGGGGCATTTCTTTTGTGGCAAGGTTGACAAAGCAATATGGTTTATGTGTTTTATGTTTTGCTACTTTAGTGTAAAGATTTTACTAGTGTTTTTGGTTGTTTGTGTGCACACCTCTTGGACTCTTGGAAGCCAAAAATAATGGGACAAAGAAAGGTTTTTGTGGCTAGTCAACTTGGCTTGGAGGTTGTGAGGGCTTGTGTAACACCGCAACCGATGACGGAAACATCGAGGTGCCACGTATGAATGATTGTTCAGTAGCTCATGGTAGTACACAAGTTTAAATAATCCTTTATTTCATCACAAAATTGTATTACATTAAAGTCTACATCAAATAATCAAACAAAGCTTCAAATATCTCCTCATGCTAGCTCAAGACTTCAAGCATCAGTATTTCCTGTTGAGTTTGGAAAAATGGGGGGGGGGGGTCAACTAGAAGTTGGTGAGAATACATAAGCCATGTCAAGCAAATAGTTTAAGTATAAAAGTTTAGCAATTCATATGTCTATCGTAAGTTTAAGTCTACATGAATAAACATAATATGTTGAATCGACATAATCAAACCTCCGACTAGTTTAGGTCCATCCCGTCATCCACGGTTCACCTTAATAATATGTTGGAACGATAACAATCACCCACGCTACCTATGTAGGAGGTACACGTATCCGGGTGGGGTTGTCAATCCAATAGATCTATTATTGAGTATCGCTGGCTTGGCCATAGCTAATGATTATGTAATGTTGAAACTCGTTGAAACTCGTTGAAACTGTTGTTGTCTAATTCATGAGGCATTAAAGTTTACAACTAGACATGCATGTAGAATTGCTTAAGTATAATGTTGCAAGTATGAAGAATTGCATAAACATGGTTACGTAAACTCACCTTAGCAAAGTATTAAGTCTCGAGAAATAGAATATGTGTAGCCCCAAAGTTGCCAATTACAAGAGCTTATAATCAAAGCTTCAATTGTAGAAGTAATAGACTATAGAAGAAAGGTATGAGGGAAAGTTTAATCGGATTGAAGCAATCGATTTAGAGGTGCAAAGTATAATGGGCCATAGGTGGATTTTTATACTAGTTTTGGATTCAATTAGCCATTAAAATTGGTCAACACCATAAAGTAAGGTTTTATGATGAATTGACTATTTGACTAAGACTTTGACTGTTTGACTAAGACTTTGACTAGGACTTTGACAATTTGACTCAAGGATTTATTTAAAAAAAAATCTTGTATGTGAAAAAAAAAGAATTTAGAATCATATTATTATTATTATTATTATTTATATACATTTATGTATGTATATAAGTTGTGAGTTAGGATAAATAAAGACTTAGGCACATTTGTATAATATTAATGATAAAGGTGTAATAAAATATATATATATATATATATATATATATATATATATATATATATATATATATATAAGGGCTTTTTATGTATTAAAATTTTGGGGAAAATTTTGCGATGTTACAGTCTCCCCTACTTTTGGAAACTTCGTCCCGAAGTTTATTGAAAACACAGGGTTGAAGGTGATCGGGTAGAAATTAGGACAAGGGTGGTTTGGGAAGTTTCGAGTTAAGGCATGACATAAATTTATAGGTAACAGAATAAACTGTTTCGAATAATTTGGGTAAGAGTTTTGATATGTGTGAGTTTTAAGGGTTGGATTAGGTTCATCTGAAATAGCAAGGAGAATAAGAATCTTAAGTTTTAGGAGTCCTAAAAGGAATGAGTTGATGGACTATTGAAAGACAAAATGAACTACCAGATAACTAAGGTTTATAATTGGTCAACTACCGAAAACCTTGATAGAATTTCACACTACCTTAACGTACCTGTAAATTCATGATTACGTTCCGGACCGTAATCACCAATTTACCTTACATTAGGGTTTTGTGTCCTTCTATGACTCTAAACACACATGTAAGTAATGCAAAATAACCTTGTGATTGAATCGTATACAATGTATCCAAAAATGAGTCCAACTGTTGAGCAGGAAAAAGACTTCTACCAGTCAGTGAGTAAGAACTTCTACCGATTGTTGAGCAGGTGCGATAGCCTCTACCAGTCGTTGAGCAGGTTGTAGGGCCTCTACCGACTGTTGAGCAGGCATGATGACCTCTAACAATCGTTGAGTAGGTTATTTGGTACTCTACTAACTGTTGAGCAAGTACTTCATCCTCTATCAGTTGTTTGATTAAGTGCACCAATTATTACACACATGAATTGCAAATTGATAATTTGTACATGTAAGCAATCAAGTATCAAGTATATCATACGAGTTGTAATAGAGTTGCCCTAGACAAGGTTAATGACTCTAGGTGTGTCTATAGCAAATAGTTTATATTCCATGAATTCTAGTTTCAAATGTTCAAATATGGTAGATAGTCGAATCCTCATGTATAACTAAGGATTATGTTTGATGCAACACACAATCAAGTTTCAATAGTTTGGTTATCATAGGTAACTAGCTCATGTGTGAGAAGGTGAAGGATATGAATTTAGTTCTTGAGAGGATGATGAAAAATCTTGAAGCAGAATCAAGGTTGTGAGAGATAGTGAATGTGAAGATAGTTTATAAAGAGTTTATTTTATAGTAAGGAGATTATGTAGCAGTGTAAATTTTGGGGTTTGGATCAAAGGTTATAATCAAGTGTATAAGAAAACATGATTGTGGTATATGCCAAATATTGTAAAAATTTGAACAAGTTGAAAATGAGTGAGTGTCGATGGAGAATTTAGAGACTAGATATTATTCCTATGGATAAAAAAAAAACCTTATTTTCAAAATTGGTTTTATACATAAAGCAAAAGTTGTTAAATAGTACAAGCTAAGTGGGCTTTTGATTAAAATATTCCCGTTAGTTGGAGATTTCAAACATGACATTAGGTTTTGAAGATCAAGGTTCTATTAAGTGATTTTTAATAGTTTAAAGCATTATATAGAAAATTGTTTGTTACGTCAATAAATAAACAATTGAATTTAAGTTCGAGGACATCTTTTGACAAAAAAAATGTACTTTGTAAAGTTACTAGGTAATGAAAATACAACAAGATTTAGAAATCTTTAGTTTGTGCTAAGGTATGAGGTTATAGTTTTTAAAAATAAGTAACATGTGGAGAAATTAAATAATATGATTTGGGTAGGGTGTTGAATATTTAAAAAGTGGCTAAGATGGTAAGGTGAAGTGTGATTGAGAAATCCATAGATGGTTATGAAATGAGATTGATTTAAGCTGTAAAATTTTGAGATTTTTGAGCTTAGTTTAAGGAAAGTGAGTGTAATCATTTATTCATTAATTAAAACGAATAAATGAAAACGTTGACTTATCAAAACTTCTAGATTATAATAACATAGTGAAGACATGCTTTAGCCTATAAGTGAACACTCATCCCGAGAATTCCCAGGTAGGCATCTGGGTCCCTCGTCTGATTGGGATTTATGCGCAATGCCAGTCCTAGACAGAAAACTCAGAATACAGGCGTTCACCCTTCCAGATTGCACGTGTTCGTTATTAAAATCTAGAACTTCGACGAGATCTTCAAGGTGGTTCAGGCTAAACCTGAGGATTTGTCCTATTAGTCTAAGAGTAGATCTTGTGATGGAGAACAATCTTCTTGTAGGGACTAAAGTAGGGATAAGAAGTAGGATAGAGAATATAAACAAGTAAGGTTGCAAGTAAAAGGAGCAAGTACTGATTAAAATCCTATGGTTATAGACTAGATTATTTTTTTTTCTAATAACCTAATTCCCTATAACCATGGCTCTGATACCAATCTGTAACACCCCAACCGATGACGGAAACATCGAGGTGCCACGTATGAATGATTGTTCAGTAGCTCATGGTAGTACACAAGTTTAAATAATCCTTTATTTCATCACAAAATTGTATTACATTAAAGTCTACATCAAATAATCAAATAAAGCTTCAAATATCTCCTCATGCTAGCTCTAGACTTCAAGCATCAGTATTTCCTGTTGAGTTTGGAAAAATGGGGGGGGGGGGGTCAACTAGAAGTTGGTGAGAATACATAAGCCATGTCAAGCAAATAGTTTAAGTATAAAAGTTTAGCAATTCATATGTCTATCGTAAGTTTAAGTCTACATGAATAAACATAATATGTTGAATCGACATAATCAAACCTCCGACTAGTTTAGGTCCATCCCGTCATCCACGGTTCACCTTAATAATATGTTGGAACGATAACAATCACCCACGCTACCTATGTAGGAGGTACACGTATCCGGGTGGGATTGTCAATCCAATAGATCTATTATTGAGTATCGCCGGCTTGGCCATAGCTAATGATTATGTAATGTTGAAACTCGTTGAAACTCGTTGAAACTGTTGTTGTCTAATTCATGAGGCATTAAAGTTTACAACTAGACATGCATGTAGAATTGCTTAAGTATAATGTTGCAAGTATGAAGAATTGCATAAACATGGTTACGTAAACTCACCTTAGCAAAGTATTAAGTCCCGAGAAATAGAATATGTGTAGCCCCAAAGTTGCCAATTACAAGAGCTTATAATCAAAGCTTCAATTGTAGAAGTATTAGACTATAGAAGAAAGGTATGAGGGAAAGTTTAATCTAATTGAAACAATCGATTTAGAGGTGCAAAGTATAATGGGTCATAGGTGGGTTTTTATACTAGTTTTGGATTCAATTAGCCATTAAAATTGGTCAACACCATAAAGTAAGGTTTTATGATGAATTGACTATTTGACTAAGACTTTGACTGTTTGACTAAGACTTTGACTAGGACTTTGACAATTTGACTCAAGGCCTTATTTAAAAAAAATCTTGTATGTGAAAAAAAAAAGAATTTAGAATCATATTATTATTATTATTATTTATATACATTTATGTATGTATATAAGTTGTGAGTTAGGATAAATAAAGACTTAGGCACATTTGTATAATATTAATGATAAAGGTGTAATAATATATATATATATATATATATATATATATATATATATATATATATATATATATATATATATAAGGGCTTTTTATGTATTAAAATTTTGGGGAAAATTTTGCGATGTTACAGCTTGTGTTGGTTCCTTGTTGGTATAAGGGTTCAAGGTTGGTAGCTTGGAACGATAAGAATGGTGACATGGTTATGAATGTATATGTGCCGTGTATATGTATACATATGTGAGGAATGAGAGTTGTTTCTACCAAGTCTATATTCACATGCTTCTAATTGATCTTGGGACTTGAAATGTGGGTGTTAGGGTAGTCATCCAAGCATGGTTTTGTGTGATAGGTTGCTAGTGTAACATTGCGTGATTTTTACTTTTCTTGTATTTTAAATTCTATACTTAACAATTTCCAAGTTCCCCTTTATTCGCTTCTTTTATGTTACCCCTACCGATCCATGACGAGTCGTCATTATAATTTATCCTATTCAATTTAGGTGTTATAACAAGAAACTCATATAGTTAAGATCTTAATATAGATTTATTTAAAGTAAACCATATATATATATATATATATATATATATATATATATATATATATATTTATATTAATACTTTAGATTAAAAAAAATAATAATAAAAACAAAAGAAAATCGTGGAATGTAATTATGTTGACTAATATCCCCAAAACAAACAACTACATACATGTCATGCGTTCTTTTTATTATTATTATTATTATTTCTTTTGAAGATATATCTCCCACCTAATTCACTCATAACCACCCTATTTACTCCATTAAATACCCAACTACATTACCCAAACTATAAATACCCCTTCTCCCCACCTTCTAAACACTTCCCGCATTCTCTAATCACTCCCAAACCTCTCTAATCTTCAAGTATATCAAGCAAATTTTCTTCTCAAAATTAGTGAGTTTCAAAGCCTTAATCTTCACTTTTCTTCAACTTTCTCCACCTCTCCTCTTCTTCTAACCCATTGGGGAAACCTCTAGGACCTTACTCTTGTTTGCTATGGCAAATAAATATGAGTATAACACCAAAATGAGGCCTCAAATGTGGTTCATCTTCTATTATTTTATGCACTAGAAGGTTAGTTGTAGTGATACCAACCAAGTTCACCAATAACTTAATATTGGATGGACTTGTGTTATGGTTAATGGTTGACAAAGGAAAGCGAAGGCTCTTCCGAACTAAGTCACCATATACTAGTTTAATTTCCTAGTTATATTATGTAAATACTAAAATATATACTTTCAAAACTCTACTAATCTAATAACTTGGAAGGTTTGTGGATACATTCCTACCTTACCAATACTTGATTCTCTTGACCATCTGAATCACCTTTATGGTGGTTTGTGTTTTGGTTAGCCTTAAAGGCACTACTTGACTCCCATGACCATCCGAATCACCTTTATGGTGGTTTGTGTTTTGGTTCACCTAAAAGGCAATGCATGATTTCCTTTTACTCTTGAATCTTCCTCTTGAATATAAAACTCTTTTCCTTTCCAACTCTAGTTAATCGGAGCTAAAGTCCTCCTTCCTCAAGACCCGTTTTTGGGAACTAATTAACGCACCCTAAGGTGAGTTCATACTTGTCCCCTTTTTAGTCTTTAACTCTTTGGGGCTCAACATGTATCTATACAAAAACCTTAAACCCTAATGCTTATATGCTATGCCATGCTAGAATCTAATTCCTACATACAAATGTCTATTAGCATACAACCCACCTTACATGTATAACGCTATAGGAGTGATACACCGCCCCCTTTATGGGTCATGTTAAGTTTTCTCAATTGTGTATTCGAGTGTTGATGCCTTTTGTATGGTTCTGTATGCGCAAGACTATAACATGATGATTTGAGTAAAACTTTCTTATATGTACGTAGGTCAAAACTAGTATGCTCACCAATACTTTATGTGTTGACGGATATTTTATGCATGTTACAGGAAATATTTGATGCGATGATTCAAGAAATTCGTTAGGATTGGACTTAGAAACGCACCGCTTTAATCTATGAAATCATGAATGTCGTATTTCTTTTTGAACAATTTGTACTTCTTGTTTTTAGTATTATGAAATGAAACCTTTAAGTTATTTGTCACAAATTCTAGTATCATGAAGTCTTTGAACAATCTATCACAAGTCGCACCTCGATGTATTCCACCATCGGTTGGGGTGTGACAGATTGGTATCAGAGCCATGACTATAGGGAATTAGGAAAAATTGCCATGATTGACCTAGACTATAGTTAGGAACCTCTTATTGACCATTATTTTATCATGCTAAATATACTTCTTCTTCCTAAATTGCTTCTACTCTAAATTTTTTGGACTATAAAATTTACCTTTCTTATGGTGGATTAAACTACACTCGAAGACACTCTTATACTACACACGAAATGAAGTCACTAAAATAGGAATGAAACCCTCACTTTGGTGACAACTTTCAATTCGCGTTATTCTTTTATGTTTTTGAAACTACACCAAGATAGGCGTGATTTCCTTACCTTGGTGGAAATTTCACAACTTCTCGTTCTAGTGGAAACTTACCAATTGAGTGTTGGAATTGATTTTCCTACCTTGTTGGACAAGTGCAAAAACCACACTCAAGAAACGACATCACCAAGATAGGAGTGAAATCCGTAACTTGGCGACTAGTTTCATTCCTTGATTTTCAATCTCGCCAAAGTCTCAAATTTACTAACGACAAGGAACATGTAGTAACTGGAAGGGTGAATACCGTTAACCGAAAATTTCGGCGAGAGTATTTCGACCTATTAGGCCAAAGCATATTTCCAAACTCAATGGTAAATTCGAATCACTTTGGTTAGTCTTAGTTCCATTTTGGAACACTCCATTTATTTATTTTTTAACGAGCATTTCTTTTTATGCTAATAATACTTTCAATTATGTTTTCATGCTAAGTTTTCATTGTATATTCGATTTATTTCACTCGCATACAATCTCAAGACTCGCATTTCAAGCTACTCTAGCGATCCCCAAACGATACTAATAATCACAAACCAACATAAATCAAACTCCTGTAAGTTAACTAAGTGCACTATACTTGCTTATACATACATGTTACGCTATTTGAACAATGTGAAACTTGCGTCCTATACGTGTAACTTGAACTTGCAGGCTAAATCTATGAAAACAACCTAAGCTTATGTATTTTGTTTATCTAAATTTGCATCAATTTCACCGATCTAATCTTACCCGCAAGCTTTTCATTGTTAACCAAAATTCTAGTAACTTATTTCCTAAATTCAAAAGTCACCATGTTTAAAAATGCTTATGCAAATTTTCCTATGTATGATTCTCGTAGATGTCTTCCCATCTCAACAGCATCGATCTCAACCAACTGGTGAGTCTTATTGCCCAAGCATTGATCAAGATTCTCCCTAACCTAGAGACACCAACAAACCCAATTCCAAACTCCGGCGATACCATCCAAGACAACACAAACCATGTAGACACTAAACCATCCACCCATACCCCTAGCAAACAAACGAAAAAGGATAACCGAAAACGTAGAAGCCTCAAATGAAACCACACTTCATCAACCCTTGAGGCTCCGATCCCCAACAAAAAATAGTACCGTGGACACCATCCGCTATGCGAACGTTGTAAACTCCACCATCCCACTCACACACCATGCCGCATATGCACCAAATGTGATGCATATGGTCATTTAGCCAAAACATGTCGCCACACCACTAAACCACGACTCGAAAAACCTACTAGCACTACCTTATTCACTAAAGCCAATGGATGGATATGCTCCGAGTGCAATGACCCAATCCATAGGCGCAACCAATGCCCAAGAATTGCCATGGTGATCTACGATGCTCGAAGACCCACTCACCACACTAAGGAAGATTGATTTTCCTTTCTTCAAGAAATTATTCAGATGTGAAATTTTCTTTTATGAATTATTTAATACCATCATTATCTTAGGTTACAATCATAATTTATCGGCAAAATTCAAACATCGCAAAACCCTTTTCTCCTTGCACGCAACCTTTTTTTCAAAATCTTTAACAAAATTCTTCCTACTATTCCTAAGAGGATGCCTATTCTTCTATAAAATCCTCACTTTCAACCTTCAAACCACTAACAAATGTGTGTCAAGTCGATATGAAGAACGAGAATCTAAATGGTAAAAGTGTTTAAAATAAATTTTGCTTTCAGGACGCCCAATGTCGTCCATAAGAAAAGAAATTTTTTTAACAAACATGACTTGTGAGCAAAAGAGACGCTAAATCAAACAACCTAGTTCTTTATAATCCCAAAACCTTTTTTCCTGAAATCATATCACGAGTCAAAATATTCACCAACGCCAAACTAAAATTCTCAATAAACTATTTTCCTCGCTTAATAAAATGGATTTTTCAAAAATCAAACGTCCATCTTCGGTACGACTTTTACACCAAATTTTCCCCACTTCAATTAAATATGTTTTTCTTTAACATCCAATGGACTAAATTCTTCTACCATCAAACTTGACCCTTAGTCTTGAAAAGCTAAAATTGCCCGCGTACCCATAAAACTCAATTTGTAATAAACTCGAATTCTATGTTGCCCAAAGTCAAAACATTTTACACGTGAACGTTTTCATTAAGAATCTAACTGTCTACTCTTCAGTTAGATTTTATACATCTGAATGTAGCCACATATGCACAAGTCTACACCATTATGTCATGAAACCATGCATCCACGCTAAAAACGCGCACGGTTAACAACATCAAAAACTTGCTTAATGCCTTTTTACATTAGGTGTTTGCATGTCACGTTACTTGCTATGTTTACAACATCAAAACTGTCTAATGCCTTAGTTTAATGTCTTTTCCTTTGTGTATAAGTATTTTGTGTCCACTAGCGACCCACACATAACTAAGACGAATTATGTGGACCATGCGACAATTGGACTAATTACGGGTGCACACGTAATTACAAAAAATGGGTGCATGGAAAACATAACGAGTTCCACTGTGTGTAACCTATCATGACTCGAATAACGAAACGGTTGCGGTATAATAAGAACATGGTGGATACGCCACCGGTACATCCTATATATAAATGTCCCGTTATACTGCCATAAGTAAAGTTATTTGTTCCATGAGAAGTTGGGGTCGAGTTAAAGTTTTGGTCAACACCTACATTATTTACTTTTTCCGATACCCTCATGTTATAGTTACTAGTCTAATTACGCTTGAATGAATTATCTTTTATGCATATTATCACCTTGTTTTGAACCACACTCTCTACTATGCAACATCATCCTTGCTATGAATAATCTATACTTGTAATCTCCATCAACTTCGTTTCTTTCCTTTTGCCTTTCCTTGCTTAATCAGCAATCCTATCATTATCAAGAATCTCTTTTTAAGACCCGTAAACTCTGGCCTTAACCTCTAAAAGCATTTATACACTTGAAACAAGATTCGTCTCTCACTTTCTTATATTTTCTTGACTAATTATATACTGGTTTTCAAAACTAAATAACTACTATTTATTTCGCCAAAAAGTCGTTTTCAAATGGTCCAATTTCTCGTTTATTTAATCACTTCTAAAAGTTTTCTTTTTCTAATAAAATTTTCGTCCTTGTGCAAAACAAATATCTATTACTAAATACCGTTCATTCCCACATCTAGTCACTCATTATGCTCACATTTTTACTATTCCACCCAATTACCCAAGGACAGCTCTTTTACAAGCCAAAATTTCCACTAGTTCATATATGATATACTGTATAATTACTTATTTTTTCAAAATTTCTATATGTTATACAATATACTTAACTACTTTTAATTTTCACTATTTTATACCGTATAACTACTCATTTCCCAAAATTTCTATATGTTATACAATATCCTTACCTACCTTCAATTCTCACTATTTCATATCGTATAATACTTATTTTCCCAAGATCCTTACTATTCCATGCATGTAATGTTGTATACTTACTTACCTTTCCAAAATTTGCTACATCAACTCCATATACAAACCTACATATACGTACTCCCTTCCTTCATTATTTACAAAATAGTTTACTCGGTCAAACTTTCAAATTTCTACGTACGACCTTGGGTTAAAATTTTAAAAGTACTTTTCTTACGAGCATAATTATCGTACAAGTGACTAGATACCGTGTTTGATTTAAACATAATAAAGTAACAAGTTTTGTTCTCATTAAACCCATATCAAACCTCATACCTAGTTTCAAAAGGTCAACTCTCAAGGAAATTTCGGGACGAAATTTTCTAAAGTAGGGGAGACTGTAACATCGCGTCATTTTTACTTTTCTTGTATTTTAAATTCTACAATTAACAAATTCCAAGTTCGCCTTTATTCGCTTCTCTTATGTTACCCCTACTAATCCATGACGAGTCGCCATTATAATTTATCCTATTCAATTTAGGCGTTATAACAAGAACTCATTTAATTAAGATGTTAATATATATTTATTTAAAATAAAACACACACACACACACACACACATATATATATAATAATAATTTAGATTAAAAAAATAATAAAGAAAATAAAGAAAATCGTGGAATGTAATTCTGTTGACTCATATCCCCAAAACAAACAACAACTACATACATGTCATGCGTTCTTTTTTTTTTATTATTATTATTATTTTCTTTTAAAAATATATCTCTCACCTAATTCACTCCTAACCACCCTATTTACTTCATTAAATACCCAACTACTTTATCCCAACTATAAATACCCCTTCTCCCCACCTCCTAAACACTTCCCACACTCTTTAATCACTCTCAAACCTCTCTAATCTTCAAGTATATCAAGCAATTTTTCTGCTCAAAATTAGTGAGTTGCAAAGCCTTAATCTTCACTTTTCTTCCACTTTCTCCACCTCTCCTCTTCTTTTAACCCCTTGGAGAAACCTCTAGAACCTTACTCTTGTTTGCTATGGCAAATAAATATGAGTAGGACACCAAAATGAGGCCTCAAATGTGGTTCATTTTCTATTATTTTATGCACTAGAAGGTTAGTTGTAGTGATACCAACCATATTCACCAATAACTTAATATTGGATGGACTTGTGTTAGGTTAATAGTTGACAAAGGAAAGCCAAGGCTCTTCCAAACTAAGTCACCATATACTACTTTAATCTCCTAGTTATATTTTGTAAATACTAAAATATATACTTTAAAAACTCTACTAATCTAATAACTTGGAAGGTTTGTGGATACATCCCTACCTTACCAATACTTGACTCTCTTGACCATCTAAATCACCTTTATGGTGGTTTGTGTTTTAGTTAGCCTTAAAGCACTACTTGACTCTCATGACCATCCGAATCACCTTTATGATGGTTTATGTTTTGGTTCGCCTAAAAGGCAATGCATGACTTCCTTGTACTCTTGAATCTTCCACTTGAATCTAAAACTCTTTTCCTTTCCAACTCTAGTTAATCGGAGCTAAAGTCGTCCTTCCTCAAGACCCGTTTTTGGGAACTAATTAACGCACCCTAAGGTGAGTTCATACTTGTCCCCTTTTTATTCTTTAACTCTTTGGTGCTCAACATGTATCTATACAAAAACCTTAAACGATTTTATACTCTTATGCTCAATCTAATGCTTATATGCTATGCCATGCTAGAATCTAATTCTTACATACAAATGCTCAACACCTTACATGTATAGCGCTATAGGAGTGACACACCGCCCCCTTTATGGGTCATGTTAAGTTTTCTCAATTGTGTATTCGAGTGTTGATGCCTTTTGTATGGTTCTGTATGCGCAAGACTATAACATGATGATTTGAGTAAAACTTTCTTATATTATGTACGTAGGTCAAAACTAGTATGATCACCAATGCTTTATGTGTTGACGGATATTTTATACATGTTGCATGAAATATTTGATGCGATGATTCAAGAAATTCGTTAGGATTAGACTAAGAAATGCACCTCTTTAATCTCTGAAATCATGAATGTCGTATTTCTTTTTGAACAATTTGTACTTCTTGTTTTTAGTATTATGAAATGAATCCTTTAAATTATTTGTCACAAATTATAGTATCATGAAGTCTTTGAACAATCTATCACAAGTCACACCTTGATATATTCCGCCATCGGTTAGGGTGTGACAGCTAGAGTTCTAATTTGGTGAAATGATAGCTTGGAACTTGGTGAGCATGTCTTGATGTATGTATGTATGTGTAGGATGAGTTGTGCAAGCAATTTATTGTATCTATGTGTGTATGTGATCGTGGATATATATACATGGCAATGGGAATGGACTCTTTGTTGATACAAGCGTTTATACACACATGTATATGCATTCGCATACATATACACATAGTTATATGGTCTCAAATTTTGCTTATCATCCACTTGTCTATGTGTGTCCATGTGAATATGTAGGTGAACATTGTTTGTTTTTGCTCTTGTTGGGGTAACAAGTTGGAATTCTTGTTCAATTGCATGGATTTTCTAAAGTCTATCATGAATCATTTGACTAAATAAGACTTTGTGTTAACTGGTGTGTCTACTGTTAGACTGTATGCCTTGGGATTGACTCGTTGGAACCCTGTATAGCCCAACTATGGTGAAAATGATGACATGTAATACTATGCACACTGTATAAATGTAACTAAGTGTACGGATATGACCTGTGATTTCGACGGGTGTCACATACGGTTTAATAAAATAACATGATTAACTTTAAATTCAATCCCAAACACACAATTTCAATACTATCATTAACGAACATTAAATATGTAACATCCCCCCTCTTTTAACATTTTTATACTATATATATGCATAAAAATAATTTATATTAAAAATCATAATTATCCGAGCCAAATTGAGCCAGCTCAGATCGTTACGAGCCGAGCTAGGGTCGCTTTCTAACCGATCTGAGCCGGCTCGGCTCAGTTTCAAACCGAGCTATATCAAGTGAGCTTTTTCTGAGCTAAATCCGAGCGAGCTTCGAGTGAGCTCCAAGCCACGAGCATTTTAGACAGCCCTATAAGTCTAAGTAGAGTAAATAATTAAATGCATACCCTAAGCCCACGGGGACTTAAGGGTTCCAGACACGCAAACGAGTCAAATCGATGACTCTTGCACAAACCATAACACCAGTGGGCGCCTAAGCTAGATTAGTTAACTGTGAGGGCAGAATCAAAATGAATAGTCCAATGTCAAATAGATAGCACCTCGTAGTAGAAGGGATAAAACACAAGACTCAATTATGAGTCAGCTTCCCTGACGCGCAACTGGTGGTAACCGGACCGCAAATCAATCTTCGAGTAGTAGCCGGAGCCCTGAAGCTGGTCAAAGAGATCATCAATGCGAGGAAGAGGATAACGATTTTTGATGGTCACTTTGTTCAGCTCACGATAAAATACACATGTGAAGACTTCCGTCCTTCTTCTTCACAAACAAAATAGGAGCTCCCCACGGGGAAGAACTCGGTCGAATGAAACCCTTTTCCAAGAGTTCCTGTAACTGGCTGGACAGCTCTTGCATCTCGGGAGGTGCAAGACGATATGGAGCTCGGGCAATAGGAGCAGCGCCCGGAGTAAGATCGATACCAAACTCAACTTGACGATGGGGAGGAAGACCAGGTAAATCATCAGGAAACACATCAGAAAAGTCACGAACCACCAGAATATCCTCGATCTTCTTCTCATCATCAGTAGAAACGTTAACAAGTGCCAGAATGGCCGAACAGCCCTTCCGAAGATACTTACGGGCTTTCATGCTAGAAATGATACTCAGCGGAGCACCGCTTTTCTCGCCACGAACCGAAAGAATCTCTCCATCAGGGAGAGGGATCCGAATAACCTTGTCAAAGCAAACGATCTCCACGCGATACAACGATAACCAATCCATGCCAACCACGACATCAAAACTACCCAGGGGTACCGGCATAAGGTCAATGGGGAAAGACAAACCCGACAGTTCCAAGCGACATTCCCTAAGGGTGTGTGTCGCTTCGATTTTCTTACCATCAGCCAATTCTATCAAGTACTTAGCCTCTAAAGGTGTGGGTACTATATCTAGCAATCGACTAACATCCAAAGATACGAAACTCTTATCGGCACCAGAATCAAACAAGACAAAAACATAGCGATCATTAAGAAGGAACATACCGGTAACTGTGTCTGGATCCTGCCTAGCCTCCGCAGATCCAATGACGAAAGCACGTGCAGTCCTACCTCCGCCGCCGTTGTTCCCGTTACCGTTCCCGCCCCTCCCGTTATCGCCTTGCTTCAGTTTGGGACAGTCACCCTTGAAATGTCCCGTGTCACCACAGTTATAACACCCCTGCCTCCCCTGAGTCCCCTGAGCAGCAGGAGCAGGAGTAGCCGCAGGAGTCTGAGTTGGGGTGAGTGCCACCTTGCAATCCTTAGCATGGTGACCCAACTGATGGCACCGATGACAACGAGCCCTATCACAACTCCCAGAATGATGAAAACCACACTTGTTACATTTGGGATGCTTCCCAACATACCCACTCGTCTTCTGCCCAGAAGAAGACCCAGATGACTCAAACTTCTTCGCTGGCTGAGCTGGTACCACACTCTTCCCCACACTATCCCACTTCCTCTTGTTCCCCTCAGCAACCTTCACAGTAGTACCCTTGGGTGGCAAAACGCCTTCTGCCACCTTCAGGTTAGTCATCCGATGAGCTGATCGGACAACTTCAGCAATAGTGGGAAGATTCCCAGCAGCCACCAACCCAGCAATCTCGGGCACTAGTCCAGACACATAGTGCTCGATCCTCCTGTACTCGGGTGTGTGTAAATCAGGACACAACACCGCCAGTTCATTCCTCCTCACAGTGTATCCCTCAATCTCAGACCCAACCATCTTGTAACTCCAGACCTCATGCTCCAACTTCTGTATCTCCTCTCTCGGACAGTACTCACCTCTCAACAGCTGCACGAACTCCGCCCAAGGCATAGCAATAGCCTCCCCCAATCCCATGTTCTGTGTAGTAGCATTCCACCACGACAGTGCAGGCCCCTCAAATGTCGCAGTAGCATACTTCACCCGGTCCCCAGCAGGACAGTTACACATAACAAACACAGATTCCATCTTCTCCAGCCATCGGAGCAGTCCCACCGCTCCCTCAGTTCCAGCGAAGTTATGGGGCTGACAGTCCCGAAACTTCTTATAAGAGCACTGAGGTGGGGGTGGATTGGCACCAACACCTGAAACACGGTACACGAGTAAAACTCAAACGAAAGGACACGAAACCCAAAAATGAGGCAAGGCCGATAGAAATCAACTCACCACCCATGGCATTAATTCCAGCCTGGAAATTAGCCATAGCCATGTTCACTTGCTGCTGTAGCAAGTTGTTCAGTTCCGCTTGGGTCATGTTGATATTTCCACGACCACCGCCTCCGGCACGACCACCGCCGCCAGCACGGCCACCACCGCCACCACGACGTTCACCACCGCGAGCACCAGACATGATCTAACAAATCAAGAGAACGAGGGATTCAGATTCACTTCCAGTGTCAACCACTAGAAATTTACAAGAGTTAACCTAGGGACAAATCCAGGACTATACATCCAAACTCAAAGTCCATCGGGATTTTCATGCATTCCAGTTTATTATTTCGTGTGCACCCGAAATCATAAACTGCTCTACATGGTCCTCCAGATGTACCCCTAATCTAGACCCCAGTCACCGAACATTGTCGCCTGATAACATGTGACAATAGGTGCAAGTGTAAGAAGGCATGTGTGTGCTAGAACCAACAAGTCAACCCCTCCTTCTTCAATCCAGAAGAAGAAGACAAGAGTAGGTAAGAACCCAAATAAAAGCGGATGATGTAACGGAGAAGCATGATGACGATGTAAGGACACCCCGACAACGTTAGTACGTATCCCACTAATAGACCCAAAGTATGTGACCGTCTAGTGTGTGCGACTCGGCTATAGACCAGACTCTACATGCAGTCCTAGTTCACTATAACCATTGGCTCTGATACCAATCTGTCACACCCTCAAATTACCACTTGCGGGGTTTTACCGCGAGGCGCATGACAAACCAGGATCCAAGTCAACGATCACAATAAACAACTCTATATGAAAACGTAAATAGACATAACCATTAATTTAATAAGCGGAAGCGTTTAAGTAGCATTTAATCAACTATGCTATCATCTAAAAAAGTTGTTCAAAATACTTTTATTACAAAACGCGTAACTATGCCTAGACGCCAATGCAGACCCGTGCGCCTAGTTCCGTTCATTGCTACCTTAGCGACCTGAGAAAAACATGCCAAAAAGATGTCAACATAAAATGCTGGTGAGTTCACAGGTTTGTTCAAAATGTTACCAAAACGTTACCATGTCCATACTATATCAATGTTACCAAGTACGCTAGCTAGGCGTATGTTCCATTACTACTACGATTGGAAACCATTACTAGACACGTTTAGCAATGTTCAGCATGTTTAAGCAGCCCGTATGTTCAGCACGATAATGTTCCTGTTCGAGACAATATGCACCCGCCCGGCCCTCCAAGCCGACGAGTGGGGCAGGTCACGCCCAATAGATCTATCCACATTTCCCCCGTTGTGCATCCCCGCACATTCATGGTTTCCCCCGGGACTTTCCAAAAGATCGTATAGCAATATAAAGTTAAAACCATAGTATGACATATGTTACCAAAACCGTTTAGCGCATGTTTTCTCCCCCAAAAGTTAAAGCAGTAAAAGTGGGGCCGTGAACTCACCTTAGATAGCGTTCTTCAATTACAAGTAAAGATGTTTAGCCCTTGATAATCCCTCTACCGGAGATCTATCAAAATGTTCACATAAGTGTTCCGACTAATAACCATAAGGTTATCTAGTCCCCGATTGTCCAGATCGTAACCAAGTATGTTTTAAAACGTGTTTAAGTGTTTAACCGACACACTAGACCGACCCGACATCCCGTTGGTGACCCATTACCCTAATTAATTAAGTACACATAGATTACACATAAGGTTCAAGCATAAAACACTTAGTTTGTATCAAAAATCTCATTTCTGCATCAGAACGGTCGAACCAGTCAGTTTTAAGTCTCCTTCGCACTTTTTCAGTCTCCTTCGCCCGTTTTACATCTCGTTCGACCGTTCGATGTCTCCTTCGCCCGTTTTACCTCATTCGCCCAACAAAAACCCAGGTTCGACCCTGGTCTTCCTCCTTCGCACCTTCGATCGGTCGAAGGAGGCCAGGTTTGCCCCTGTTGTACCAATTTTTCCTAAAAACGCTTCATACACATTCAAAACGACTCGAAACATCATCAAACACAGCAGTCAAGCATGGATAACTTATCCTTACAAAACCCCACCGATTTCCCCCGATAATACGTCCGTTTCAGCCCTTTCCCAAAATGGTAAAGATTATGGAAACATCACTTTCATGCATGAATAATTTACCCAATTTGGAAACTTTTGAAATCGATTCATCCTTAGCTCAAAATACTCAGTTTGTTGATTATCCGATCTTTCTTATCCATTCCATTGATCATAAATATTCATACATCAAGTTTTAATCCAATAAAACCCCCAAATATCATCATATCCAAACCTAACCCTAAACAACAATATTCCAACATTAATAACAATCCTATATCATGTTTCTATCATAGATATAGCAGCAATTCATTGAACAACACATAACACCACATAATACACAATTTACATATGTTATTCATCATGAAAACCTATGTTAAATGATCATGTTTTGATTTAGAAAGATGTTTAAAAGGTTTTTAATCATAAAAACACCCTTAGAACAGATCCGGACAATTAGGGTTAGATGAAAACGAATTAAAATGCTTTTAAAAAGGTTTAGGATTATGAACACACCTTGGATTCTTGTTTAGATGTTGTAGATAGGTTAGATTATGAAAAAGAAGAGCAAAAACTCCTTCCTTAGTGTTTTAGATCGTTTGAGAGCGTTTTGGGACGGTTAGGGTTTGTGAAATGATGAAAAATGACAAAGGTTGGTATTTATACTAATCCTCCTTCGCACCAATTCATTGGTCGAAGGTGGTCTCCTTCGACCCTTTCACAGGGTCGAATGAGCCCTGTCTGGTCGAAGGGAATTCCTCAAATTCCACTTCCCTGGTTCGCCCATTTACAAGGGTCGAACCAGACAATTACTTCTCCTTCGACCACTCGAAGTGGTCGAACCAAGATCCCTTTTTAACTAGTTTTCCAGTTTGTCGTGTTTAACGCATTCTAACACATCTTAACACATAAGCGTGCATCCTTAGTCTATATTTAACACATTTAAGCACAGATAATCATTTACACATCATTTAAACACATCTATGTATATAATCCACCACACGACCCATAATCTACACATATACTTAATTAGTTCATGTAATGTCACCAACAACGGAACCCGGTACTAGTGTATTACCAAAACAAATCCCAATGATCCTCCAGATCATTGTACCCTGGACAATCCTAACTTGACCCGACTCAACTAACCCAGTTAAGTTTGTTCATAAACGTTTCTCGCTAAGGTAGACTTAGATGTTACTAATACGTTTAAGCCGAACATGCCGGGTGTCACAACCCACCTATTCAGTAAGTGTCCGGTTTCATGAATGAAACCCTCTTTAAGCAGGGTGGAGTTGTGACACCCCAAAATTTCAAAATCGTATTTTATGAAACGTGACTTATACGAATGAAACGCGACTTATATGAAATTCCTAATCTAGGGAATTAACCTCATTAATCTTGTAAGCTAAACAAGGCTTAAACAATTGCATGAGACTAAGGTGGTTAGTGCATTTAACTAGTAAAGACTTGACAATAGATGGGGAGGGGCTAAACTTGCCAAACAACCAAACTTGAGCTTGTTTGATAAAAAAAACATATGGAGACCACCTCCATTATCAGTAATTGATCTCCATAAAAAAACACACATACTAAAACACACACTTAACCAAGAAACTCAAGAACAAGCCCAATTCAAGGCCAATTCAAAGGGGTTTTGCTTTCATTAGCCGTAAAACGAATCATCCAAGCATAATACACACCAAGGTAACCTTTAATTTGCCTAATTTAATGATCATGTTCATGCTTGGTTATGATGAAAATCATGGGTTGCTATAAAACATGAAATTTGTGGTTAATAGAGGTTGCCTTGGCATTAGGGAACCTCAATAAATGTCAAAATGGTTAAGAATAGCAACACACATATTAGTTTTTTATGATTCATATGAATACATGTTATGTGAAAGTGGGTTTTTTCCACTTGGTAGGAATCACATCTAAAATTTCAAGATTATAGCTTTTGCTAAGTGTATTAGTAGGAAACTTTATGCTAAAAAGTAATTCGGCTTTCTAGTAATGATAAACTTGGTTAATGATGGATCAATGAGGTCCTAATGTCCTGAAAATAATTTTAGGAAAATAACGCCTACAAGACTATATTATAAAGCATGAAGGAAGGATGACTACAAAATTTAAGTAACTACAATATCTTATGCTTATGGTACAATATTCAAGTAGCTTAGTAATAGGGTAAATTTGCCATTCTTCATGATGTCAATTGTCTTTCAAATCTATTAATTAGATTTGTTAAATTTCACTAAAACAAAATAGCTTTTATTTAAATTTAACAAGGGGTTGTTTGGCAAGTGTTGAACCAATAAGTGTTGAACCAGTAAGGGGACTGAATGGTTAAGAGGTTCTGAACCAGTAAGTAAAATGTTGTTTGGTTAGACCTCAATAATTATATGAAATTACTATTTTACCCCTTACCTATTTTTTATAAAAATATATAAAAAACAACTAAAAAATCTACACACACGACACTACAATAGGGAGGGAGAATCTTTTATTTTTTCTTTAACCCACTTCTTTACTTTAACCCACACACATGCTCTCTCTCTCAATCTCTCTCTCTCTCTCTCTCTCTCTCTGTGTGTGTGTGAGTTTCTTCTTCTATCTTTTTTCTTAAACCTACACACACTTGGAGGTCGCAGGAGGAGAGGAGGAAGGGTGGGGGGAGCTGGTGGTCGGAGCAGAATGAGAGGAGGGGAGGAGGAGAGGGCAGCGAGAGAAGGATGAGAGGGAGGAGGAGGGCGGTGAGAGAAGGATGAGAGGGAGGAGGAGGGCGACAGGAGGTGGTGAGGAGAGGGGTGGGGTGGCGATGGGAGGAGGAGAGGTGAAGTGGGGAAGAATGTATGGTTTTGGTTTGGTACAGCAGGAGAGAACATATGAGGGCTTGGGAGTCTTTTTTTTTTCATTCGGCAATGTCCTAGTGCTGAATGATACATACTAAAAGGGACCATTAAGAGGTTGAGTTTTTGCCAACCAAACAACTCCACCTCTGACCGATTCAGAGATTTCCTCTAAATGGAATCATTAAGAGGTGAACCAAACAGGGCCTAAGTGTAACAATAATGAAAGTTAACTCATGACTTTTGGTTAGTAAAAAGTACTTACAAAATATTAAACTTAATAATATTGAAATGAAACATTTGTTTACCAAGTATATTGTTCTTTAATGACATAAAAACCAGAACTTTTGTTCACCAAGTTTAATAATCAAATTAAAAAATAAAATTAAATATATATAATATAAAACATTTGATTACTTGATCTTTACAAAAATTGTGATTGGTATTTAAAACTGAGCCATAAAAATATCAAGACATATGAAAATGCATATTTGCTAAAAACAAAAATAAAAGCTCTCTTTTTCTTTATACTTCATGATTAAATCGTCTTTAATTTTATTTAAATTTTCATAAGTGTAACAATAATGAAAGATTAATTCATAACTTTTTGTTAGTAAAAAGTTGTTACAAATCCATGTTAAAGGTTAAGACAAAGCAAATATAACTAGCTAAATAACTAGCTTTTCAATGTCATTACTAATGCAAGTTATTAGTCTTAATAACTTCAAAATATATATCATCTTAACCTAACCCTCAAGTAGTCGTATATCTCTCTGTCTGCACACGTATGAATTCGTTAATATGGAACATTTTCTCTCGATTGCATTTATGCTTAGAAGTTTTAGACATCAAGAACTTATAAATAGTCGCCCACCGATTCCTGCTCAACAACACATATCTCAAATCTCTTATCAAATCGAAGCATCGGGTGATAAGTTTCGTACGTTACCGTAATATATATATACATACTAAAATACATATAATTGTGTATCTGCTTGCATATGTTATGCGACATGTTCAGGTTCATTACATAGCATACACTAATATTTTGTTTTCTTGTTCGTATAATTGGATATTATTAATGGCGACATTCAATGATCACCACCCGATGAACTTTAAACCGGTGATATCTTAGCATATACTTATAATCATTCGATCAAGACAATAATCGGTCAAAAATATTCATACAACATCATCCCCTGATCAATGCCGCCGACCGTATTGAGGTTTATTCACCACAACAACAACATCTGTCTGTGAATAAAAGATGTTCTGGTTTTATTTCAGTCTTTCAATATTTTCATGACCATGATATGCTAAAAAGGGTGTTGTAGGCTAATTGTTAACTATTCATAAGATTTCAGAAGATAACCTCGCCTCAGAAACTCTTAATCAAAATTGCATATCCCCTTAATTAGATCTATTGCATATTAAGGATGTTTTCTATTTAAATTTTGTGTCAATTTATATTCTTGTGGATCTATATGTTTACTATATATTTCTTCAGGACTTGAATTGATTTTGTTCTTTTTAATTTCATGTGAATGGCATTCACATATTTTACCAAACATATATGTAATGATTTTTAAGAACGGTCATCTTGTTATTGTTTATTTACCACTTATTGTTTAAGATAAAATATTGACCAAAATTAAAGTTTTAACACTATGGAGTTGGGATTTAATACAATCTGAAATTCGAAAGCTTTTAAGGGATTCGTTGAGTCAACAAGAAATAATAATAATTATATATAATGAATAAAAAACTGATTATTAGTTTGATTTTTAAAAAGTGGTATTTCATCATTTAGAATTTATTGTTCTCGTAATGTATACATTTTTGGTCCTTTACGTTGTTTTATTTTTCGGTTCATGGCGAATTTCAGTGATATTTTAATTATACCTATAGTTATTTTTAACTAAACCTCAAAATCAAATCTTCATACATACACATCCATATAGTCACACACGTCTTGCAGACACACACAACACACAATACATTACACACATGATTTTTATTGAATGAATTAAATGGCCCATAGTTTCTACAAATTAGTACAACAAGATAGATCAACTAAACGCATAATCTCTAGATTAACATACTTAAAAATACGATAAACTGCAGTTTTTTTGAGACGTTTAAGTGGAGACAACTTATCATTAGATATATGACTCGTCATTAATGTATGAATTATATAGTTATCTATTTATAGTGTAATATTGTTATATTTACTACTAGGTTAGAGTCCGCGTGTACACGCGGTACATGTTTATGTCAAATGAAAAAAATTCTATAAAGATTGTAGTATTCAATTTTCATTTATTGAAATTTTATTTATTCAAGCAGAAGATATGCAAATTTTATTTATTGAAAGTTACGTAATACAATTCGTATGAATTTTGGTTGATTGTAATTATCATAAAAAAGTTTAATGTTACCCAATAACAGATATATGAATCAACAAATATTTGATGTGGCGTGATTTAAAAACAAATAATGAAGACGTAATATTATTAATATGATTGAAAATTATTTTGAATATGGTACATATTTTAGGAAACTGTTAATTACTGACAAAATTTATTTTATTAATATAATTGAATGATTGAGGAATTTATCATTTATTTACAAATGAATTTCAAGTAAATGCTAATCAATAAATTATAATTTTCATAATAATTATACGATATACATTCATCTCTGCCAATAAAGTCCAATCAGAATTTAAAAATTCTCATTAATGTCAATAAATAACATTAAAACTGTTACAATCTCAATAAAATTTTATTAATTGCAATAAAGTCCAATCATAATTTAAAAATTCTTATTAATGTCAACAAATAACATTAAAACTCTTAATAAATAATATTAAAACTGCTACAATCTCAATAATGAATCATTCAAATCAATGACATTAAAAACATCCGCGTTTTGAATTGCCTTACACATATTTAGTAATCATTATTAATTGTGATTGAAGTAATATAATTCTTTAACAAAAAGTAACATTTTGTAAATTTATATTATCATTTAATTTCGTTGTTAAAATAGGTTCAAAATTGTCATTTGTAAGAAAAGAACATAGGTCCAAAATTGTCATTTGATTATATATCAATTGTCGTATCATGACAATTGATTAAATGAAAGTCGTAATATCAAAATTAAAGTCAGTCAACAATATTAAAACTAAATTCATAATATTAGTAATATCAATAAATAAGATTAAAAGTCTTAATAAATAACATCAAAATCATAATCAATCATTCAAATCAATGACATTAAAATCATCCGTCTCTCAAATTGCCTTACCCATTATCTACAATTGATTAAAGGTGTCACACCCTCAAATTACCACTTGCGGGGTTTTACCGCGAGGCGCATGACAAATCAGGATCCAAGTCAACGATCACAATAAACAACTCTATATGAAACGTAAACAAACATAACCATTAATTTAATAAGCGGAAGCGGTTCAGTAGCATTTAATCAACTATGCTATCATCTCAAAAGTTGTTCAAAATACTTTTATTACAAAACGTGCACTAAGCCTAGACGCCAATGCAGACCCGTGCGCCTAGTTCCGTTCATTGCTCCCTTAGCGACCTGAGATAAACATGCCAAAACGATGTCAACATATAATGCTGGTGAGTTCACAGGTTTGTTCAAAATGTTACCAAACCGTTACCATGTCCATACTATATCAATGTTACCAAGTACGCTAGCTAGGCGTATGTTTCATTACTACTACGATTGGAAACAATTACTAGACACGTTTAGCAATGTTCAGCATGTTTAAGCAGCCCGTATGTTCAGCATGATACCAATGTACCTGTTCAAGACAATATGCACCCGCCCGGCCCTCCAAGCCGACGAGTGGGGCAGGTCACGCCCAATAGATCTATCCACATTTCCCCCGTTGTGCATCCCCGCACATTCATGGTTTCCCCCGGGACTTTCCAAAAGATCGTATAGCAATATAAAGTTAAAACCATAGTATGACATATGTTACCAAAATAGTTTAGCGCATGTTTTCTCCCCCAAAAGTTAAAGCAGTAAAAGTGGGGCCGTGAACTCACCTTAAGTAGCGTTCTTCAACTATAAGTAAAGATGTTTAGCCCTTGATAATCCCTCTACCGGAGATCTATCAAAATGTTCACATAAGTGTTCCGACTAATAACCATAAGGTTATCTAGTCCCTGATTGTCCAGATCGTAACCAAGTATGTTTTAAAACGTGTTTAAATGTTTAACCGACACACTAGACCGACCCGACATCCCGTTGGTGACCCATTACCCTAACTAATCAAGTACACATAGATTACACACAAGGTTCAAGCATAAAACACTTAGTTTGTATCAAAAATCTCATTTCTGAATCAGAACGGTCGAACCAGTCAGTTTTAAGTCTCCTTCGCACCTTTTTGTCTCCTTCGCCCGTTTTACATCTCGTTCGACCGTTTGATGCTTCCTTCGCCCATTTTAACACATTCGTCCAATATAAACCCTGGTTCGACCCTGGATCCCTCCTTCGCACCATCGACTAGTCGAAGGAGGCCAGGTTCGCCCCTGTTGTATAATTTTTCCTAAAAACGCTTCAAACACATTCAAAACGACCCGAAACATCATCAAACACAGCAATCAAGCATGGATAACTTATCCCTACAAAACCCCATCGATTTCCCCTGATAATACGTCTGTTTCAGCCCTTTCCCAAAATGGTAAAGATTATGGAAACATCACTTTCATGCATGAATTATTTACCCAATTTGGAAACTTTTGAAATCGATTCATGTTTAGCTTAAAATACTCAGTTTGTCGATTATCCGATCTTTCTTATTCATTCTATTGATCATAAATATTCGTACATCAAGTATTAATCCAATAAAACCCCCAAATATTATTATATCCATTCTTATCCCTAGACAACAATATTCCCTCATTAACAACAATCCTATATCATGTTTCTATCATAGATATAGCAGCAAATCAGTGAACAACACATAACACCACATACACACAATTTACACATGTTATTCATTATGAAAACCTATGTTAAATGATCATGTTTTGATTTAGAAAGATGTTTAAAAGGTTTTTAATCATAAAAACACCTTTAGAACAGATCCGGACAATTAGGGTTAGATGAAAACGAATTAAAATGCTTTTAAAAAGATTTAGCATTATGAACACACCTTGGATTCTTGTTTAGATGTTGTAGATGGGTTAGATTATGAAATAGAAGAGCAAAAAACTCCTTCCTTAGTGTTTAAGATCGTTTGAGAGCGTTTTGGGACGGTTAGGGTTTGTGAAATGATGAAAAATGACAAAGGTTGGTATTTATACTAATCTTCCTTCGCACCAATTCATTGGTCGAATGTGGTCTCCTTCGCCCCTTTCACAGGGTCGAATGAGCCCTGTTTGGTCGAAGGGAATTCCTCAAATTCCACTTCCCTGGTTCGCCCACTTGCATGGGTCGAACCAGACACTTTCCTTCTCCTTCGACCACTCGAAGTGGTCGAACCAGAACCCTTTTTAACTAGTTTTCCAGTTTGTCGTGTTTAACGCATTCTAACACATCTTAACACATAAGCATGCATCCTTAGTCTATATTTAACACATTTAAGCACAGATAATCATTTACACATCATTTAAACACATCTATGTATATAATCCACCACACGACCCATATCTACACATATACTTAATTAGTTCATGTAATGTCACCAACAACGGGACCCGGTACTAGTGTATTACCAAAACGACTCCCAATGATCCTCCAGATCCTTATACCCTGGACAATCCTAACTTGACCCGACTCAACTAACCCAGTCAAGTTTGTTTATAAACGTTTCTCGCTAAGGTAGACTTAGATGTTACTAATATGTTTAAGCCGAACATGCCGGGTGTCACATCATCCCCACGTTGAAAGAATTTTCATCCCGAAAATTGCGCAAAGTCCAAAAAGGAAAGAAACGAAAGGAACAGAACGAAAAGAAACTTACCGGATGTCACATCATCCCCACGTTGAAAGGAATCTCGACCCGAGATTCATTCCGCTTCAGCAGTAACATGCCTCGATTCAAAAGCGCGCTTCGGAAAGAGATGAGGATACTTAGATTTCATCTGATCCTCCCGTTCCCATGTGAACTCCGGTCCACGGTTCGAGTTCCAACGGACTTTAACGATGCGGATTTTACTCCGACGAAGGCTACGAATCTTGTAGTCGAGAATCTCGACAGGTTCCTCCACAATGCGAAGACGATCATCAACCTTGATCTCTTCCAGTGGTACAATGAGAGATTCATCAGCCAAACACTTCTTCAAGTTAGACACATAGAAGACGTTGTGTACACTACCGAGCTCCGCCGGTAAGTCAAGTCTGTATGCCACCGGTCCAATCCGATCCAAGATTGCGAACGGTCCGACATAATGAGGGTTAAGCTTGCCACGCTTTCCAAAGCGTATGACGCCCTTCCATGGTGAAACTTTCAGAAGTACCTTGTCCCCAACCTGGAACTCTAAAGGTTTTCGACGGCGATCGGCATAGCTCTTCTGACGATCCCGTGCAGCAGCCAAACATTGACGGATCTGTACGATTTTCTCCGAAGTTTCGTACACGAGTTCCGGACCAGTGAGCTGGCTCTCGCCCACTTCGGCCCAACAAAGTGGTGATCGACATTTCCGTCCGTAAAGAGCCTCGAACGGAGCTGCCTTGATGCTAGAGTGATAGCTGTTGTTGTAGGAGAACTCCACTAACGGCAGGTGGATCTCCCAACTTTTGCCAAAATCGATAACACATGCCCGAAGCATGTCTTCCAAGGTGTGAATCGTCCGCTCACTCTGTCCATCAGTTTGCGGATGATAAGCCGTACTCATATCCAACTGAGTACCCAAAGCCTTGTGCAGAGCCTTCCAGAAACGCGAAGCGAAACGAGAATCACGATCAGAGATAATAGAAACAGGCACTCCGTGCCGAGCAACCACCTCCTTAAGGTAAAGTCGAGCCAACCGCTCGAGTCCATCGGTTTCCTTAATAGGTATAAAACGTGCCGATTTTGTCAGCCGGTCAACAATCACCCAAATTATATCATAACCACTAGGTGACCTTGGCAGTTTGGTGACAAAATCCATCGTGATTCGTTCCCACTTCCATTCTGGAACCTCTGGTTGTTGCAGGAGACCAGACGGCCTCTGATACTCCACCTTGACTTTAGCACAAGTCAAACATTTGCTGATGTAAGAAGCTATGTCAGCTTTCATGTTCGGCCACCAATAAAGTATCTTCAAATCCTGATACATCTTATCGGAGCCAGGGTGAATAGAATACCGGGATTTGTGAGCTTCATCCAAAACAAGCTCACGCAATCCCCCGAACAATGGGACCCAAACACGCCCCCCAAAATAGTGTAAGCAATCAGCCCTGAGCTCAAGGTGCTTGTCAGCACTGTGCATCGTTTCAGCCTTAAGGTTTTCCTCCTTCAAGGCTTCCAACTGTGCAGAACGGATTCGGTTAGGCAACGACGAGTGAATGGTGAGCTGTAAGGCTCGAACACGGCGAGGGTTCGCAGACTCCTTCCTGCTCAAGGCGTCCGCCACAACGTTCGCCTTGCCAGGATGGTATTTGATGGCACAGTCATAATCGTTCAGGAGTTCAACCCAGCGACGCTGCCGCATGTTCAACACCTTCTGGTCGAAAATATGCCGAAGACTCTTGTGATCGGTATATACTTCACACTTGGTACCGTACAAGTAATGTCTCCAGATTTTCAACGCAAAGACTGCCGCACCCAGTTCCAAGTCATAAGTAGTGTAGTTCTTCTCATGAACTTTGAGTTGGCGAGAAGCATAAGCAATAACCTTCCCACGCTGCATCAACACGCAACCGAGACCACGAATAGAAGCATCACAATACACAACGAAGTCATCCGTACCCTCAGGTAGGGATAAGATAGGTGCAGAACAAAGTTTAAGCTTCAGCATCTGAAATGCTGATTCTTGTGGTTCATCCCAGTCGAACTTTCGATCCTTCTGGGTAAGAGCAGTGAGGGGTTGAGCGATCTTCGAAAATCCCTCAATGAAACGACGATAATAACCCGCAAGACCTAGGAATTGCCGCACCTCAGATGGCGTCTTTGGTGCTTCCCAGTCCTTAATAGCTTCGATCTTAGCCGAATCGACATGAATTCCCAGTTCATTCACCACATGTCCTAGGAATTGAACTTCACGTAACCAGAAATCACACTTTGAGAACTTAGCATACAACTGCTCCTGTCTCAAAAATTTCAAGACCAACCGCAGATGTTCCTCATTTTTCGAATTGTTCTTGGAATAAATCAGAATGTCGTCAATGAACACGATGACAAACTTATCAAGGTAATGCTTGCAAACGCGGTTCATCAAATCCATGAACACCACCGGTGCGTTAGTGAGACCGAAAGACATGACCAAGAACTCAAAATGGCCATAACGAGTGCGAAAAGCAGTCTTCTGAATGTCAGCTTCCCTGACGCGCAACTGGTGATAACCGGACCGCAAATCAATCTTCGAATAATAGCTAGAGCCCTGAAGCTGGTCAAAGAGATCATCAATGCGAGAAAGAGGATAACGATTCATGATGGTCACTTTGTTCAGCTCGCGATAATCGATACACATACGAAGTATTCCGTCCTTCTTCTTCACAAACAAAATAGGAGCTCCCCACGGGGAAGAACTCGGTCGAATGAAACCCTTTTCCAAGAGTTCCTGTAACTGGCTGAACAACTCTTGCATCTCGGGAGGTGCAAGACGATACGGAGCTCGGGCAATAGGAGCTGCGCCCGGAGTGAGATCAATACCAAACTCAACCTGACGATGGGGAGGAAGACCAGGTAAATCATCAGGAAACACATCAGAAAAGTCACGAACCACCGGAATATCCTCGATCTTCTTCTCATCGTCAGTAGAAACGTTAACAAGTGCCAGAATGGCCGAACAGCCCTTCCGAATATACTTACGGGCTTTCATGCTAGAAATGATACTCAGCGGAGCACCGCTTTTCTCGCCACGAACCGAAAGAATCTCTCCATCGGGGAGAGGGATCCGAATAACCTTGTCAAAACAAACGATCTCCGCGCGATACAACGATAACCAATCCATGCCAACCACGACATCAAAACTACCCAGAGGTACCGGCATAAGGTCAATGGGGAAAGACAAACCCGACAGTTCCAAGCGACATTCCCTAAGGGTGTGTGTCGCTTCGATTTTCTTACAATCAGCCAATTCTATTAAGTACTTAGCCTCTAAAGGTGTGGGTACTATATCTAGCAATCGACTAATATCCAAAGATACGAAACTCTTATCGGCACCAGAATCAAACAAGACAGAAACATAGCGATCATTAAGAAGGAACGTATCGGTAACTGTGTCTGGATCCTGCCTAGCCTCTGCAGATCCAATGACGAAAGCACGCGCAGTCCTGCCTCCGCCGCCATTGTTCCCGTTACCGTTCCCGCCCCTCCCATTATTGCCCTGCTTCAGTTTGGGACAGTCACGCTTGAAATGTCCCGTGTCACCACAGTTATAACACCCCTGCCTCCCCTGAGTCCCCTGAGCAGTAGGAGCAGGAGTAGCCGCAGGAGTCTGAGTTGGGGTGAGCGTCACCTTGCAATCCTTAGCATGGTGCCCCAACTGATGGCACCGATGACAACGAGCCCTATCACAACTCCCAGAATGATGAAAACCACACTTGTTACACTTGGGATGCTTCCCAACATACCCACCCGTCTTCGACCCAGAAGAAGACCAAGATGTATCAAACTTCTTCGCCGGCTGAGCTGGCACCACACTCTTCCCCACACTCTCCCACTTCCTCTTGTTTCCCTCAGCAGCCTTCACAGTAGCACCCTTGGGTGGCAAAACGCCTTCCGCCACCTTCAGGTTAGTCATCCGATGAGCTGATCGGACAACTTCAGCAATAATGGGAAGATTCCCAGCAGCCACCAACCCAGCAATCTCGGGCACTAGTCCAGACACATAGTGCTCGATCCTCCCGTACTCGGGTGTGTGTAAGTCAGGACACAACACCGCCAGCTCGTTCCTCCTCACAGTGTACTCCTCAATCTCCGACCCAACCATCTTGAAACTCCAGACCTCATGCTCCAACTTCTGAATCTCCTCCCTCGGACAGTACTCACCTCTCAAAAGCTGCACAAACTCCGCCCAAGGCATAGCAATAGCCTCTCCCAGTCCCACGTTCTGAGTAGTAGCATTCCACCACGACAATGCAGGTCCCTCAAATGTTGCAGTAGCATACTTCACTCGGTCCCCAGCAGGACAGTTACACATAACAAACACAGATTCCACCTTCTCCAGCCATCGGAGCAGTCCCACCGCTCCCTCAGTTCCAGCGAAGTTATGGGGCTGACAGTCCCTAAACTTCTTATAAGAGCACTGAGGTGGGGGTGGATTAGCACCAACACCTGAAACACGGTACACGAATAAAACACAGACGAAAGGACACGAAACCCAAAAATGAGACAAGGTCGACAGAAATCAACTCACCACCCATGGCATTAATCCCAGCCTGGAAATTAGCCATGGCCATGTTCACTTGCTGCTGGAGCAAGTTGTTCAGTTCAGCTTGGGTCATGTTGATGTTCCCACGACCACCGCCTCCGGCACCGACCACCGCCGCCAGCACGGCCACCGCCGCCACCACGACGTCCACCACCACGAGCACCAGACATGATCTGACAAATCAAGAAATCGAGAGATTCAGATTCACTTCCAGTGTCAACCACTAGAAATTTACAAGAGTTAACCTAGGGACAATCCAGGACTATACATCCAAACTCGAAGTCCATCGGGATTTTCATGCATTCCAGTTTATTATTTCGTGTGCACCCGAAATGATAAGCTGCTCTACATGGTCCTCCAGATGTACCCCTAATCTAGACCCCAGTCACCGAACACTGTCGCCTATGTGGCAATAGGTGCAAGTGTAAGAAGGCATGTGTGTGCTAGAATCAACAAATCAACCCCTCCTCCTTCAATCCAGAAGAAGAAGACAAGAGTAGGTAAGAAACCAAATAAAAGCGGATAATGTAACGGAGAAACATGATGATGATGTAAGGACACCCCGACAACGTTAGTACGTATCCCACTAATAGACCCAAAGTATGTGACCGTCTAGTGTGTGCGACTCGGCTATAGACCAGACTCTACATGCAGTCCTAGTTCACTATAACCATTGGCTCTGATACCAATCTGTCACACCCTCAAATTACCACTTGCGGGGTTTTACCGCGAGGCGCATGACAAACCAGGATCCAAGTCAACGATCACAATAAACAACTCTATATGAAACGTAAACAAACATAACCATTAATTTAATAAGCGGAAGCGGTTCAGTAGCATTTAATCAACTATGCTATCATCTCAAAAGTTGTTCAAAATACTTTTATTACAAAACGTGCACTAAGCCTAGACGCCAATGCAGACCCGTGCGCCTAGTTCCGTTCATTGCTACCTTAGCGACCTGAGATAAACATGCCAAAAAGATGTCAACATATAATGCTGGTGAGTTCACAGGTTTGTTCAAAATGTTACCAAAACGTTACCATGTCCATACTATATCAATGTTACCAAGTACGCTAGCTAGGCGTATGTTTCATTACTACTACGATTGGAAACCATTACTAGACACGTTTAGCAATGTTCAGCATGTTTAAGCAGCCCGTATGTTCAGCATGATACCCATGTACCTGTTCGAGACAATATGCACCCGCCCGGCCCTCCAAGCCGACGAGTGGGGCTGGTCACGCCCAATAGATCTATCCACATTTCCCCCGTTGTGCATCCCCGCACATTCATGGTTTCCCCCGGGACTTTCCAAAAGATCGTATAGCAATATAAAGTTAAAACCATAGTATGACATATGTTACCAAAATAGTTTAGCGCATGTTTTCTCCCCCAAAAGTTAAAGCAGTAAAAGTGGGGCCGTGAACTCACCTTAAGTAGCGTTCTTCAACTATAAGTAAAGATGTTTAGCCCTTGATAATCCCTCTACCGGAGATCTATCAAAATGTTCACATAAGTGTTCCGACTAATAACCATAAGGTTATCTAGTCCCTGATTGTCCAGATCGTAACCAAGTATGTTTTAAAACGTGTTTAAATGTTTAACCGACACACTAGACCGACCCGACATCCCGTTGGTGACCCATTACCCTAACTAATCAAGTACACATAGATTACACACAAGGTTCAAGCATAAAACACTTAGTTTGTATCAAAAATCTCATTTCTGCATTAGAACGGTCGAACCAGTCAGTTTTAAGTCTCCTTCGCACCTTTTTGTCTCCTTCGCCCGTTTTACATCTCGTTCGACCGTTTGATGCTTCCTTCACCCGTTTTAACACATTCGTCCAATATAAACCCAGGTTCGACCCTGGATCCCTCCTTCGCACCATCGACTGGTCGAAGGAGGCCAGGTTCGCCCCTGTTGTATAATTTTTCCTAAAAACGCTTCAAACACATTCAAAACGACCCGAAACATCATCAAACACATCAGTCAAGCATGGATAACTTATCCCTACAAAACCCCATCGATTTCCCCCGATAATACGTCTGTTTCAGCCCTTTCCCAAAATGGTAAAGATTATGGAAACATCACTTTCATGCATGAATTATTTACCCAATTTGGAAACTTTTGAAATCGATTCATGTTTAGCTTAAAATACTCAGTTTGTCGATTATCCGATCTTTCTTATTCATTCTATTGATCATAAATATTCGTACATCAAGTATTAATCCAATAAAACCCCCAAATATTATTATATCCATTCCTAACCCTAGACAACAATATTCCCTCATTAACAACAATCCTATATCATGTTTCTATCATAGATATAGCAGCAAATCAGTGAACAACACATAACACCACATACACACAATTTACACATGTTATTCATTATGAAAACCTATGTTAAATGATCATGTTTTGATTTAGAAAGATGTTTAAAAGGTTTTTAATCATAAAAACACCTTTGGAACAGATCCGGACAATTAGGGTTAGATGAAAACGAATTAAAATGCTTTTAAAAAAGATTTAGGATTATGAACACACCTTGGATTCTTGTTTAGATGTTGTAGATGGGTTAGATTATGAAAAAGAAGAGCAAAAACTCCTTCCTTAGTGTTTAAGATCGTTTGAGAGCGTTTTGGGACGGTTAGGGTTTGTGAAATGATGAAAAATGACAAAGGTTGGTATTTATACTAATCTTCCTTCGCACCAATTCATTGGTCGAATGTGGTCTCCTTCGCCCCTTTCACAGGGTCGAATGAGCCCTGTTTGGTCGAAGGGAATTCCTCAAATTCCACTTCCCTGGTTCGCCCACTTGCATGGGTCGAACCAGACACTTTCCTTCTCCTTCGACCACTCGAAGTGGTCGAACCAGAACCCTTTTTAACTAGTTTTCCAGTTTGTCGTGTTTAACGCATTCTAACACATCTTAACACATAAGCATGAATCCTTAGTCTATATTTAACACATTTAAGCACAGATAATCATTTACGCATATTTAAACACATCTATGTATATAATCCACTACACGACCCATAATCTACACATATACTTAATTAGTTCATGTAATGTCACCAACAACGGGACCCGGTACTAGTGTATTACCAAAACGACTCCCAATGATCCTCTAGATCATTGTACCCTGGACAATCCTAACTTGACCCGACTCAACTAACCCAGTTAAGTTTGTTTATAAACGTTTCTCGCTAAGGTAGACTTAGATGTTACTAATATGTTTAAGCCGAACATGCCGGGTGTCACAAAAGGAAAGTCGTAATATCAAAATGAAAGTTGATTAACAACATTAAAAGTAAATTCGTAATATTAGTATTAGTAATATCGATAAATAAGATTAAAAATATTAATAAATAACAACAAAATCATAATCAATCATCTAAATCAATGACATTAAAAACATCCGCGTTTCAAATTGCCTTACCAATTATCTACAAATTATTATTGACATCTAAAAATTAGCACAATTAAAATTATCACACTTATTGAAATGATTTTGATGATTATCGTTTAATGACAATTGATTAAAGGAAAGACATAATATAAAAATTAAATCCGGTCAACAATATTAAACCGAAATTTGTAAAAGTAGTAGTATCAAAATGATAGTTGGTTAACAACATTAAAAGTAAATTCGTAATATTAGTATTATTAATATCGATAAATAAGATTAAAAATATTAATAAATAACAACAAAATCATAATCAATCATCTAAATCAATGACATTAAAAACATCCGCGTTTCAAATTGCCTGACCAATTATCTACAAATTATTATTGACATCTTAAAATTAGCACACTTAATATTATCACACTTATTGAAATGATTTTGATGATTATTGTTTAATGACAATTGATTAAAGGAAAGACATAATATAAAAATTAAATTCGGTCAACAATATTAAACCGAAATTTGTAAAAGTAGTAATATCAATAAATAAGATTAAAAGTTTTCATAAATAATATCAAAATCATAATCAATCATTCAAATCAATGACATTAAAATCAGCCGCCTCTTAAATTGACTTAAACATTATCTACAAATTATTATTGTTATATTAAAATTATTAGCAAACTAAAAATGAATAGAGTATGCAAATAGAAAGTATGCAATCAGACTTAAATCTATGCTAAATGGTCAACAATTTTTAAAATGAATTATAAATATAGAAAGTATGCAATCAGACATTCCATTTTTAATTTTGTAGGAACAATCAACATTTTTCTACTTTCAAGTTTAAATTTAGTAGAAAAAATTAACATTTTTGACCGAACATTATTTATTCAGTCAAAATATAATTAAATAACAGTTATTATGATGCTAATCTAAATTCGATAAATTGTTAAAAGATATTAATAAAAATAGAAGTTATGCAATCAGACTTAAATCTATGCTAAATGGTCAACAATATTTTAAATGAAGTATAAAAATAGAAAGTATGCAATCCGGCATTAATTTTTTTTATTTTGTAGGAACAATCAACATTTTTGAATTTCAAGTTTAAATTTAGTAGAAAAATTAAAATTTTTGACCGAACATTATTTATTCAGTCAAAATAAAATTAAATAACAATTATTATGATGATAATCTAAATTCGGTAAATTGTTAAAATATATTAATAAAAAGAGAAAATATTCAATCAGACTTAAATCTATGCTAAATGGTCAATAATTATCAAAATAAAGTATAAAAATAGAAAGTATGCAATCAGACATTAAATTTTTAATTTTGTTGGAACAATCAACATTTTTTACTTTCAAGTTTAAATTTAGTAGGAAAAATTAACATTTTTGACCGAACATTATTTATTCAGTCAAAATAACATTAAATAACAATTATTATGATGCTAATCTAAATTCGGTAAATTGTTAAAAGATATTAATAAAAATAGAAAGTATGCAATCAGACTTAAATCTATGCTAAATGGTCAACAATTTTCGAAATGAAGTATAAAAATAGAAAGTATGCAATTAGACATTAAATTTTTTATTTTGTAGGAACACTCAACATTTTTGACTTTCAAGTTTGAATTTAGTAGGAAAAATAAACATTTTTGACTGAACATTATTTATTCAGTCAAAGTAACATTAAATAAAAAGTATTATGATGCTAATCTAAATTCGGCAAATTGTTAAATGTTATTAATAAAAATAGAAAGTATGCAATCAGACCACGCGTAGCAATCTCTAAATTTAATCTTGATCTTCAATGATTCATTTATTTTTGACAATTCAGCAATCATATTAGGAATTAACTGCATAGTAATAAGTAGCAAGTAAATAAAAAGTTAAAAATTACATGTAGCGAAGTAAAAGCATCTATAAGAAAAAAAAAGTTACAAACAATAATAAATGTACCAATTCATTATGATAAGACATGATAGCCTTTGCGTGTTCAGATCAAATCCTGTGGTAGAATAGATAAAGAAACATATATTATTAATAAAAATCTGATAGATATATATTAAAAAAAAATCTTGATGACAACAACAAAATCACCACAAAAACCATTGAATACTAAAATATATGGTAAACAACAAAACATATAATATTGTTACAATCTATCTAGGATGATATACCTGTTTAAATAAGAGGTAAAACTGCATAAACCTGTCCAAAAAAAATATGCCTAAACCATGAATGTCACACCCTCAAATTCCACGTGCGGGGTTTTACCGCGAGGCGCATGACAAACCAGGATCTAAGTCAACGGTCATAATAAACGACACTATATGATACGTAAAAACGACATAAGCAAACCATTAAGTTTTCATAAATGATCCATCGCTGCGGAAGCGTAAAACTTTATTACAACACGAAAGTAAAAGCATAAAAGTCTGAAAATGCTAAATAAGATGCGTATGAATCCTAGACGCCGTGAGACTCTGTGGGCCTATGAAATGCTGCTACCTCAACGACCTGAGACAAACATGCTAAAAACGTCAACAAATAATGCCAGTGAGTTCACAGGTTTTATGTTAACGTTTAAGTAATGAAAGCCATCATGTTATCACTATGTTAGAAATGATAGCGTTAGCTAGACGCATGAATAATACTACTACAACCGGAAACCATTACAGACAACGATATATGATTTTGCCCGAAACGATTATGCACTACGCTTCCACGGTAGCGTTATGACCGAGACAATATGCACCCGCCCGGCTCCCAGCCGACGGGTGGGGTCTGTCAGTCCCAATAGATCTATCCACATTTCCCCGTTATGCTATCCAACATATTCATGGTTTCCCTGGGACTTTACGTATCATATAGCACAGTTGAATTTAACACTAGTATAACATGATAATTTATGAAATAGGTATAAGCATGTGTCTCCCCCGAAATGTAAAAACGTAAAGTGGGGCCGTGAAACTCACCTGATACTGCTTTCCCTCTAGGATAAGTAAACATGCTCAATAGACGGCACCAAATACCGGTGACCTATCATGACGAGCGTATAAAGTGTTAGACTAACAACTTGTAGGTTGATTAGTCCCCAACAGTCCAGACCATAACCTTGTACATTTGAAATGATGTTTAAACGTTTAACCGACCACACCAGACAAGACCCAACATCCCATTGGTGACCCGACATCCCACGTGTTAGTTGAAAGCAAGATATCATGCAACATATGCAATTAAACACTTAGCATGCGCGAAGATTCACTAAGTCTAGCATAACACTCAATTAATGCACAAACGGGTCCGAACACGTGTTACTAAGTCATTGGACATGTCACGGGGTTCCTAACATGTTTCTAGGTGTCAATCCGTGTTTCGGGATGTTAAAATATACATATAGCAGCAGTATACGCGATTAGGAAGCAAACATGCAATTAGGAAAAGTCAACTGGTGATTAGGAGAGTCAAACTGGTGAATAGAATTGTAATTGCTAGACATACTGGCGATTGGGCTCCCAATCGCCTATAGTTCATGTGATTGGGGGCCAATCGCCCTTAATACAGGCGAGTAGAAGCCCCTATAGCGAGTAGAAGCCCCTATTCACCCTTACTGTTCTGTTTCGCCTTTTTGCGCGTTTAACCCTCCAAATCAGATCCGAAACATGTGGAAACACCCAATATCAAACCCAAAACATTAATCCAACTATTTCAAGCAAAAACCCCTAATTTATCATCACCCTAGCCGTCCCGAATGCATGTGTTTTCCCAAAATAGCATAATTATCATGTAAACATCACATCCTCATTCAAAACTTACCCTAAATAGCATATATCCAGATTTCATCACATAATGGCGTTGTCTGACAATATCCTACTGTTCTAGCATCATCCTAGAGTAAACGCTAACCTCAAACAATCAACAAAACACAACATATCATCATCAATCCTCCATAATCATTCAAATGGGTCAAAACGCCTAATATCAATATTACACATCTATGAACCTTCAAACTCCTAGGTTAACATCATATTAACTCATTTAGATTAGAAACATAATAATAATACAAGAACAATCATGTTTGAACGATAAAAATCCTATCTTGCATGAATACATCACATATAACAAGTATAGAGGTTTGGGTTTGTTTAGAAACTGATTTTAATGAGTTTTCAAAGACACAATTGTTTAGAAATTAGGTCTGGACCTTTAGGGATCAAAACAATATCATTACAAAGGTTTGGGATGAAGAACACACCTTGAAACTGTGAGATTATGAGGTGTAAAGCTTGGAAATGTGATTTCTTGCTCAAAAACGTGTTGCAGGGGTTGGATAAGGTGTGGGGTGGCTTTGGGGTGTATTAGTGTTTCACAAATGATGTTTTAAAACATAAGGGTGGTATTTATAGGCGTTTTTAGTCGTCACCTACAGAACAGGCGAGTACATAGCAGCTATTGGCGATTAGGATTCTAATAGCCTATACTACTGGCGATTAGGATTCTAATCGCCTATACTACTGGCGATTAGGATTCTAATCGCCTATACTACTGGCGATTAGGATTCTAATCGCATATACTATAGGCGATTACAATCCTAATTGCCTATACTATTGGTGATTACAATCCTAATTTCCTATACTATTGGTGATTACGCGTAATCACCTATAATGTCATGCAATTACGCGAAATCACTATTTTAACACATATAAACACGTATTCACATACCGGAAAGTCATATAATGATTACAAACATATAATGCACGATAACTAGCACGTTTACGTCCGTTCACCAATTCCCGGGACTCGAGACTTGCGTGTGTGCGTTAAACCCGGCGATTCCACGAATCACCAATCCTTGTACACATGGTTATGGACCGACACCCAATGATCCCTCGGACCATTGTAACGACTCCCGATGATTCCCGAATCATCGACACAACTCAACCGACCCGGTCAAGTATGATATTAAGTAGTTGTTTTCAATGTTTTCGTTGAGGTAGACTCGTATGTATGCAAAGTATGAAACGTATGTATGTAGAGTATGAAGCGTATGTATGTAAAGTATGAAAAGTATTACCCTGAATATGCCGGGTGTCACAATGAATCACGGATTCAATATATTTAGGATTATATAAATGCTTAAACCGATGATATACATAAATAAATCATAATCAGAAATAAAAAAATGAATATATGAGTAATCGATGATAAACATTCATAAATCAATGATATACATGCATAATAAAAAAAATAAGAATGAATATACCAAGAATCAGAAATTAAAAAAATTGCGATTACGTTAAATTAATGTATATATCCGAAATGATTTGAGTAAGGAATGGAGAATGAAAATTGGTAAAAAAAAAAATAACTAAATGAAGTGTATGAACATAAACGATTGTATTCAGGATTAGAATATTAGGAATCAAGATGAAAAGCAAAAGAAAAAATGAAGATTGAGAAAAAAATGATGCAATATTACATTGAATAAAATCGGATGGAAGAATGGAGAATGAAATTTGGAAGACTTGTCAAGGAAGAATGAAGATTGAATGTAGGATGAAGGAAGGTAGGGTGGAAGAATTGTTAAGGAAGATTGGAGAGTGATGGAAGAATGGAGAAAATAAAAAATACAAAAGGTTATTTTGGAGCTCCATATTCAAATGTGGATACCTCAAGCTCTCTCTAAGGGCTTCATTCGACCTGAGATGTATTCAATTATTATATAGATAGACTGTCATAGTTTATGCATTTTGAATCTAATTTTTTGGTTGATGTTTCAAAATGTTTTTTTTATATATTTTCAAAATATTTGATTTAGATTAATTATATCTTCATGCATCCCGTTGAATTATCAACTACACAATTGTACTTATACTTGTAGATTGTCCACCCCGCCGCGCGGGCTCCCCACTAATAAGCTTTAACAAATGTTTACCTTTAAACAAATCAAATTTTAAATCTATACATCTAATATTTGAAAGCAATGTGGGATACTTGGCATTCCCACATTGCAAGTTCAATTATCTCTCTTCATCTCACTATGCCACATGTCACCTTGTGGGTTTTTATAAAAAAATCGCTTTTTTTAAATCAAAAATCAATGAAAATATATAAACTCCAAAACACACCTAACTTTTGTTTCTAACCCACACAATCGCCGTCACACCTTATCACAAACACAAACCCTAGAGCGGCGATCAATAGGCGATTCGATCATCAAGCATCCGTTTAAACTTCTTTCTCTAAGGTTTCATCTCTACCAGTCTATATTAATCATCCTTTCTTCATTTGTTTTTATTTTTTTTGTTTTTTTCCTGTTTTTCGGTGATTTGTTTGTCGATTAATGTCTTTTACATATGTTTTTGTTTATTTAACTTATTTATCTTAATTGTTTTTTACTTTGATTCTATTATTCTTGAGTTTTATTTATTTGTTTCGATTTGTTAAAATGTTATAGGGTTTATGTTGTAGTTTCCGATTTATGTTTTTAGGGTTCAATACATGTTTTTAGGTTTGATTTATTAAGACTGGTGATTAGTGGGTTAATTCTTAGATTTCGAATTAGGGTTACTGTTTAAGGTTTCGATATATGTTTAAATTGATGTTTTAAGAAAGCTACGAATGGATTGTTATGCTTTTAGGTTTCAATTTATGGGTTTATGTTTTAGGTATCGATTTAGGGATTTTATACTTCAATTTATGTTTTAAGAAATCTACGAATGGAATGTTAAGCTTTTAGGTTTCACTGTAATGGGTATATCAATTAGGTATCGATTTATGGCTTTTTTCCTTCAATTGATGTTTTAAGGTTTTATTTATTAACACTGATTATGATTATTATTTTAAGTTTTAGATTTAGAATTAGGGGTATTGTTTAAGGTTACGATTTATTGGTAAATTAAACTTTTAAAAAAGCTGGCAATGGATTGTTATTGTTTTAGGTTTCAATCAAAGGCTTTATGATCTAGGTATCGATTTAGTTGTTTTTAGGGTCAAATTGATTGTTATTGTTTTAGGTTTCAATTTAAGGTTTGGTTTATTAAGACTGATTAGTGGGTTAAGTGTTAAATCTCTAATCAGGGGTAATGTTTAAGTTTTGTATTTGTGGTTAAAATGAACTTTTAAGAAAGCTACCAATTCATTGTTATGCTTTTAGGTTTCAACATAGGGTTTATGTATTAGGTTTGAACATATATTTCGTAATTTTTTTTGAACCTTTTATTGAAACTGTTTTTGTGTTTTTGGAAGTGACTTTGATCAATTGTTAAATTTTTATTTTTTGTTTTTTTAAACATTGGCACAATGTTGCACGGCTTTTGGTTATATATGGAGGATAACGACGTAGCTGCTTTGGTAAGATATCTAACATGGTGTACTATATGTATAATATATATTTTATCCAATTATCTGTTTTCAATATCTTAAATTGTGTGTATTTTTTGATTCAGGCGTTACCTTCTGATTATGGTGTATGGATCAAGAAATATAATTATCCCACTGGTGTTACCAAGGTCCGCACATTAACCTCTGAGGTGTTTGAGGTTACAGTATCAAACATCAATGGAAACTGGTACTTTTACGACGGCTGGAGAAGCATGATCAATGAATTAAGGTACCCACCTGAATGTAACTTCATATTTCAATATGAAGAAAATCTTCTTTCATTCCGGATCATCAGTTTCCATCAGGATGCAATATCTGCACCTGGTAACTTTTTTTACTGCAGTTTGAAGGACCGTAAATCAACGCACGAACGTCTGGTAAGCTTAATGAACTCTGATTCAACTAAATTATGTAAATAATTTTTTTTACTTCTTAGCATATTAGTCCTTTCGTTGGACATGGATTATTAAATAAAAAGCTTCCAGTAAATCCAGTAGATTGCAGATCTGTTCGGCGTTCATGCTTTGAGTTAGAGATAGAGTATGAAGATGGTCATTTTTATGTTACTAGAGGATGGCCTTGGGTGCAGGATGCTCTTGGAATAACAAAGGAGCATTTAATTGTTTTTGAAATCTTTAAGCCGGTATTATTTTCTTCTATATTTGTTTAGTTTTTTCTATTTTTAATGATTATTTTACTGGATTTATTCTAATGAGTTTTATTTTTTCTACTTGAATAAAAAAGAGGGTCTACAATTTGTCGTTGTTTTTGAAGAACAAGCTTACTCTTCCATGTGAGGAGTTTTGGGCAACAAGGGTTAAGGTGGAATATGAAGATGAAAATGAACTCGATGAAGATGTCATTATTCTTTCTGATGATGATGGACAGGATGATGCTGAAGGTGAACCGGTCGATGATGTTCAAGACAGTTCAATGAAGGTTGATGATGATGGAGCTGAAGCTGTGGATGATGAAGGTGTGCCAGTGGCGTTCATTGTTGACAATCACTTTGTAAGTGTTAGAAGTTAATTATTACAGTTTCCATTTATTTGCACATAAGTCGATCAGGTTTTAAAAAGTGTGTTTATACTATACTGTTGAAATATTAGACCTTAGTTTTTAGACTTTAGTTTTGCAAAAGTTAATTTTTAATCTGTCAAGGTTTGTTGCAGTCAGTTGATGTTCAGTCTAAAGATCTATAATATATAGTTAGTTAATAGGTCATTTGAATTAATGACATCTTGAAATGGTAATCAAGTCAAATAATGAGTGTATGTGATTGTTATTGCTATTTCTAGCTTTATTATTTATGTTTCTTCTTAATTCAACAAATATGCAGGATGATTTGAATTAATTTTTAGTGTTTAGACTTTGGTGTCGCAAAACTTAATTGTTAATCTGTCAAGGTTAGTTGCAGTCATTTGATGTTTAGTATAAACGTAGATAATATATATTCAGTTATAGATATGTCAGATTGCATTTAATGGGTGACTAATATGTTTTGTGAAAGTTCGTTAATGGGTCAAATAATGAGTAGTTGTGATTGTTATTACTATTTCAAACCTTATCATTTATGTTTCTTCTTATGTAGCGTATGAAGCTTGAGTGGGCAAAGCAAAATGGTTTGACCCGTAAGAGGGCGTTAAGTGTATCTGATGGTGAGGGTCGGTCATGGGGAGTGTATGTGGGAATCGAGGGGTCAAGAGGAAAACCCTGTTACAACATCAGAGGCATGCAGGCTTTTGTTGATGCTAAGGGACTTCTTACGGGTGATAAAATGCACTTTCTGTTTTTCAAAAACCAAGGTTTGTTCAGGCTTTCTAATGTGGTTAGAGGTGACAGTAATTAGGTGGTTTTTATATGATGACGATTTTTGGTAGGATGACAACTTTTGGTGGGTAACATAAGACAAAAATGGGTTGTGGTTTGTAGTGACCAACTTTTGCACGCTTACTACTTATGTGGTAATTCGTGAATTTTGGGGATTTTTGTGTTTAGCATCACTAATATTTTGACTGATTATGTGGATTAGTTAACAACACTATATTTTTCATAGTATGTTATGGATATTAGTCATCTATGTTAATGTTATTTGGTTGTTTAGGAAGTAAGATAGTAAACATAGTTTATAAGGGTTTTAAAAAAAACTTTATTATTTAAAAATAATGTTATTTGTTTTTAGTAAATGGTTTGACTATTTTTAAAATTTGATAGTAATCTCTTATTTATGCCATTTTCTTAATTATGGAAATCTGTTTTATAAACGTATTTTAGGTTACTAAATGGTTTGACTTTTTTAAAAATCATATTAATTTCTTATTAATGCCAAAGTTTGTAATTATGGAAATAGTTTATAATAAATCAACGAAATGTGATTTCCAAAACAATGATATATTCTTCGGATAGTATATTGTGTGACCAGTTTTTAGAATTCATATTAATTCTTATTAATGCCATTTTTTTGTAATAATGGAATAATATATTATTTTTTACAAGCCATACTTAACGAACATTAAAATTATAAGTTTTTTTGTAAATTCACATCGTCCAATTTTAGCAAATAAATAATCAAGGTTTGACTTTGTTTTTTTAAATGCAAACACATTCTTTTAATGCAAAACAGATTCAGTTTTTTTTCCTTTTATAACAATTTATGCGTTTTTATTAAGTGGTCAACACGGTTTGACTTTTTCTTAAAGCACATTCGTCGCTTTAATTCTATGTTCTGTTTTACTTCAATGGGAGGCAAGGTCGACTCAAATATTAATAAAGGCAAGGCTCCGTTCATATACAGAATAAGTGGTGAAAATTATCATGCCCTAGGTGGTCTTATTCCTAATGATGGAAGCACACCAAAATTTTCTCAGTTGTATATCTATGACACTGAAAATGAAGTCTCCAACAGGAAAAAAATTCCAGGTAATATTATACAGTTTATTAATATTAAGTTTTACTTAAACTTTATGTTTTAGCATTTTTGTCATATGTTAATTTTTTAAAATTTTTATTTATTTCTTACTGTAAGGAAAAAGGAGAGTCTAAAGATTTTGATGAAAAAGTTGATGTTGAAATCATTCAGCACCTCAAGTCGATGTTAGACTCTAAAAATCAACTTGTGCAAAGCTATAGGAGTGTACGTGATCGATTTCATGAAAATGCTGATGTTAGCCTTAAGTTACGTCTTATTAGGAGTAGAACTAAAGATGGCCAAGTATACAACTTACCAACTTCATCTGAAATCGTTGCCCTTATACTTACAGACCATGATGACGAGATTGACAATCGTGATATTATTGTGGAATCAAGAAAAGACGGTCTTAAGCGGATAAGTGAACTTCATCCAAAATATTTAGCTCTCCAGTATCCATTGCTTATTCCATTTGGAGAAGATTGTTATAGGGTTGATATACCGCATCGGGAAGAAAGGAAATCTAAAAAGAAAGTAGATTCAAAGTGTTCAATGAGAGAGTATTTTGCCTATCATATTCAAGACAGAGTTGGTAAGTTCTCATTGATTTTGAATGCAAGGCGCCTTCTTCAACAGTTTTTAGTTGACGTTTATACTATGATAGAGAGTGAATGGTTGTTTTATGTACGTCATCAGCAACAAAAACTTAGGTGTGACTCTTATACCAGTCTTCAAAACTTGCATCAAAAATGGTTCTACAGATCTGGCAACGGTAGGTACACCTATAATATTACCCACTTCTTTTACTGGTGGTGCACGTTACATGAGGGAAAATTATTTTGATGCAATGGCTATTTGTAAAAAAACATGGATACCCTGAGTTTTTCATCACAATCACGTGTAATCCGAAATGGCCTGAAGTTAGAAGGTTTATGAAGGATAAGAAGACAAATCCTGAAGATAGACCAGACATTTTAGCCAGATTATTCAAAGTTAAGCTAGAATCAATGATGAAAGATTTACGTGAAAAAGCACTATTGGGGAAGACTTCAGCAGATAAAATACATTAATAACGAAAAATAATTCTTTATATATATATATATATATATATATATATATATATATATATATATACACACATTATAACCCAAATAAAGTAATAAATTTATTCAATATATTTTTTTGTTTTATTTTAAATCATGTTTTTATTTATTTCTTTTATATTTTAATTTTATTACCATTTATTTCTACAGCGGTTTATACTATAGAGTTCCAAAAACGTGGTCTTCCTCACGCTTATATCTGTCTGTTTCTTAAAGATGATAGCAAGCTTCCCACGATTGAGCATGTTGATCGTTTCGTTTCTGCTGAAATCCCAGATAAGAATTTAGATCCTGAGTTGTTTAGTCTTGTGAGTGACTTTATGATTCATGGTCCCTGTGGACGTGAATATCCCAACTGCCCGTGCATGATTGATGGTAAGTGCTTGAAGAAATTTCCAAAGAAGTTTTCTCCTGCGTCAATGATAGATTCAAATGGATATCCGGTTTATAAAAGAAGAGACTCTGGAGTATTTGTTGAAAAAGGAACTGCTCAGTTAGACAACAGACATGTGGTTCCTTATAACCCAACACTATTGAGGCGTTATCAAGCTCATATTAATGTTGAATGGCGTAACCATGCCGCTTCAATCAAGTATTTATTCAAATACATTAACAAGGGACCGGACAGGGCTAAAATTGCTTTTGTAGAAGATGATGGAGAAGGTGAACAAGTTTTTCAAAGAGATGAAATCAAAAAACATTATGATTGCAGGTTCCTTTCAGCATGTGAAGCTTCATGGAGGATATTTAAACACGAGGTGCATTACAGATACCCTCCAGTGATTAGGCTTCCTTTTCATCTACCTGGTGAGCAAACTGTTGTATACGGTCCACAAGAGAACCTTCAAAATGTACTCAACAAACCATCAGTGTCTTGTACAATGTTTCTACAGTGGATGAAACTAAACGAAACTGAAGCTGTGGCACGTGAACTTAGTTTTATCGAAATCCCAAGTAAATTTGTTTGGAAAGGTGATGAAAAAAAAGTGGGACTTTCGGAAAACAGGTAAGGCAATTGGTCGTGTTCACATGGTTACTCCTTCAATGGGTGAGGCTTATTTCTTGAGAATTCTTCTCAATAAGGTAAAAGGTCCTAAATCTTTTGCTGATATAAGAACAGTGAATGGAGAAGTTTTACCAACATATCGAGATGCATGTTACGCTCTTGGCCTGTTGGAAGATGACAAGGAATATATAGAAGCTATTGAGGAAGCTCATTATACAGGCTCAGGATACTCTCTTCGTAATTTGTTTGCGATGATGTTGTTGTCTAACAGCTTATCTAGGCCTGACCATGTTTGGGAGAAGACATGGAAGTACTTGTCAGGCGGTATTATGCGTAGACACGAAGATGTATTCCAAATTGAAGGTAAAAAACTTATAATTAAAAATTTATTTTTTTTATTTACTGTTATTATTTGTTCTTTGAATAATAATTAGAATCTTTTTCATTATCAGGTTTGTCTCTTCCTGATGATCAAATCAAGAACCTTACATTGCTTGAAATTGAGAAACAGTTGCTTCGGAATAGCTCCAGCCTACGTAGGTTTCCATCTATGCCTTATCCTAATAATGATTCGATTGTATCTGCAAATAACCGTTTGATACTTGATGAACTGAATTATCAAGTAAGTACGCTTGCTGATGAATTTCATAGCAACGCATCTTCTTTAACAGATGAGCAACGTTTAATTTTTGATGAAATAATTGATGCGGTTGATTGTAACAAAGGTGGCCTATTTTTTGTTTATAGGTTTGGAGGCACTGGCAAAACCTTTTTATGGAAAACGTTGTCTGTTGCCATTAGATCTAAAGGGCAAATTGTTTTGAACGTTGCATCCAGTGGTATTGCTTCTCTGCTGTTATCAGGTGGAAGGACGGCGCATTCTAGGTTCCATATACCTTTGAATGTTACTGAAGAATCAATGTGTTCTATGAAGGCGAATAGCAATGAGGCAGATTTATTGAAGCAAACTGAGTTAATTATTGGGGATGAAGCTCCAATGAATCACAAACATGCTTTTGAAGCTCTTGATCGCACAATGAAAGACATCTTGAAATCAAAGGATTCTGTTAATTCTTAGCTGCCTTTTGGAGGTAAGGTTATGGTTTTGGGTGGTGGTTTTAGACAAATCCTTCCTGTTGTTCCTAATGGTAGTAAAAGAGATATTATGAATGCCTCAATAACTTCGTCTAAGATTTGGAATAGTTGCAAAGTCCGCACATTAACCAAAAACATGAGGTTAACAATTGGTAACAACGCATCTGAATCCGAAGAAATAAAGACATTTGCAAACTGGCTTCTAGAGTTAGGTGAGGGTAAAGTTGGTGATTCATTTGATGAAGATGAGGCAGATGTAGACATTCCAAATGATCTTCTTATTAAGCAGTCATCAGATCCTATTTGTAGCTTAATTGACTT